>CP092730.1:367500-1863750 GCA_030273425.1 Microplitis manilae | reverse complement strand
ATTATTATTATTATTATTATTATTATTATTATTATTATTATTATTATTATTATTATTATTATTATTATTATTATTATTATTATTATTATTATTATTATTATTATTATTATTATTATTATTATTATTATTATTATTATTATTATTATTATTATTATTATTATTATTATTATTATTATTATTATTATTATTATTATTATTATTATTATTATATTTATTAATATATAGAAGCAAGAGTGCAATAGTTCTTTTGAATGGTTGACGGTGAAAAAAAGCTAAAAATAAATAAATGAAGGATCTAAAGGATGTAGATGCAGATATTCAAAGAGAAAGCAAGAGAGAAAATGAAAGACAAAGAATATAACTTGTTATGCTTTGAGAGATATGGTAGAAGCTTGTGGAATACATAATTTTGTAAAAGACAAAAATGTTGCGGTCGAGACATAGGATTTTTATTTTATTTATTTATTTTTATTTTTTTTGTACAAATGCTCACTTTTCTCGTATTCCTTCTATCTTATTTCATATTTCCAGCATCTGGGTCCTTTACGATCTCTTGTATGAGTAATACTGTTGAATAAAAATTAATTATATTCATTTCAATTATCTAAATTATGACGTACGAGTAAAGATAAATTTACAAATTAAATAGGGTCGAAATTTAAATGAAATTGAATTGAAGCTTCAAAGATTCGAATTATCGAGCTGAGTGATTTAATATTAATTTCGTATTTAAGACAGCTGTCAATCAATTGTCAGTTATAATTAAGTGACATTCAACTTGTTAATTTAATTTATTGTGCGAATAATTTATTAAGACGGGATAATTTAATTGCAGTAGCGAATGTGTCAATTTATTGAGAAAAGTCGATTTGCATAAGTAATCACGTTCTTCTATTACCTTTCTTGAGAGTATTCTATTGATTTTTCAGTGTAACATGTTTAGTGTAACAAGCTTTGATAGGTTGGAAAGAAAAATTATTTTGATGAATTTCAACGAAAAACAAAATCAAGCCTTCGTTGGCAAAATTGAAATTCCGTTCGGAATAAGAAACTATTTGAGATCCCATAGCCAAACCGAGTGGAAAGATGTGGCTCCATACTCCGAAAATGACGGGACAAATTCTAATAAATTTGAAAAGTATTTTGAAAACTGCGGCCAATATATCAGAATCCCGAAATTCGAAATTTTGGTTTTTGGAGATTTTCGTCGATTTTTTTTCGATTGTACGCCTTTGATTCTGACTTATTACTTCTTAAATGTAAGCTTGGTTCAAGAACACAAAGAAAAAAAAAGTTATTTGAATGAATTTGAACAAAAACAAAATTTGAGGCTTATTTGGTAAAATTGAAATTTCGTTCGCAATTAGAAACTATTTCAGGTCCTAAAGGCAAACTGGTCAAGTATGTGAGACTCCATACCTCTAAAATGGTGGAAAAAATTCGAGTCAATTTAAAAAACATTAGAGAAGCTTCGGGCTAATAAATGGATATCCCAAATTTCAAATTTTAAATTCTCGAAGATTTTGTCGACTTTTATAACTTTGTGGTCAATTTATTGATTTTTTAAAGTTCATATCTATATCTAACTTTCGAAGAACTATAGAAAAAAAATTATTTGACTAAAATAAAATTATAACAAACATTTTTAAAATTTAATTAAGAAAACTTTTTTCGAAGAGAAGTTTTCAAATAATCACTAGCATCTGAAAATTATTAGTGATTTTTCATTGATACTATGAAGGTTTTGTGAATTTATAGAATACAATGAGCAAAATAAATTTGAATCGTTTTAAAAAACATTTTGGAAGTTACGGCGGCAAAATTCAAAATTTCAAAAATCCGAATTTATGAACTTTGATCTAATTTTGAGTTTTTCTTATTCTTATAATAAAAAAAGTAATTTATAAGTTGTATACTAAAAAATTTTGATAAATTTTAGCATATATAACTAATGATGTGTGAATTTCGTATTTTATTCAAATTCTCGTCACTTTCGGCGGCAATTAAAACAGAGACATAAATTTAATTTGTTTATTTTATTAATTACAATAAAAAAAATTAATTTAAGATTTCTTTTTCTCATTCTCAGTAATCATTATATCGGTTAATCAGATTGACACATGTACGAGGTGATGATCACGTGTGCCATAAAAATGTCACCAACTTATTTTTTATTTTCGTAGAATTTAAACCAACGGGTTTTAGAATTTCAGGTAAACTTCATCACCTGTGTAATCGCCATTATAAATATATAATTAAATAATTTCATCAAACTACAGGAATGAAAAAAAAATTATTTTCTAAAAATTTCAATTTTTAATTTTTTTCAAACTTCGTAAGTCAATAACTATTGAATAATAAATAGTTTAACAAAAACCCTAAAGACCTTTTTTTAGCAAATTTTTCAAACTTCTGCCCGGAAAAAAATGATGCTCAAAATTTAAATAGTTTGCAGTCTATTTTCAACTTAAAATTATTATATTCGATACTAATATCAAACCAGGATCATTATATATATTACAAAATGGCTATTATTTATATTAAAATTTGATACGCATACAAGAGCAAAATTTGTATTTTCGTATATTAAAATTAATATGAAAAAGAATCGATAAATTGCTATCTACAGTTAATACTATTCAAATAAACAGAAAAATTTAAAAAATGAGGAACCGAAAAATTAGTAAACGTAAATATTAATATATAAAGATCTAGTATACGAATTTTTCATTTTATTATATACCACTTATTCGATATATGTATATAATAAATTAATTTATAATAACGGATAAATAACATTTTATATTAATTATTAGTCAATGGGATAGAATTTATAAAATAAGAGTTGAAAATTTTCGGTATTTTTATGCGCAAAAAATCAGTATCTACTATACTAGTTTTCCATTTTATTATTTATCACTTATTTGATTTATGTATATTGTAAATTAATTTATAATGATGAATAAATGATATTTTAAGCTAATAATTGATCAGTGATACAGAATTTATAAAATAAAAGTCAGTAACTTTTGGAATTTTCGGCTGGAAAAATCAGTAGGGGAGAGTGGGGTCAATTGAACCAAAAATAGTTTGACACTTTTTCTTTTATATGAATAAAAGCAAAATGATAACTTTTTTTTTACAAAATTATAACTTATTATATAGACTATCATTTCTCATAAGCACATATCTTAATGAATGATGAAAATTTTCAATAAATTCGAAATCGTACAACTGCATCAAATGGTTCAATCGTCTCCTTTACGGGGGCAATTGAACCACTAGTCGGGGACAAGTGAACCAAGAGTATTAGAATCATAAGCGAGTGACTTTAATGAATAATTTACTATTCATTACAGCTTAGAACTAAACTTAGAACACTTCTAATAATATTGATTAATTTATATAACATTAAATGTTATAACAATCACTTTTAAAACTTCTGTCAATATAATTATTTTTTTTCTTGGTTAGTTTAGCTTATTTTCACATTCAGTCAAGATGCGCGCGCATCTCTGATGCTTACAGTGTGATTCGTGTGGTCCAACCGTCCCCGAGAGTACTGGTTCAATTGACCCCATAGGATTTTATATCAATAATTAGTTTAAAAAACAATATTCAACAACTATTTTACTAGAAGTAAAGTTAGAAACTTATGACTAATATATGTAAGAAGGTATTACAAAAAAAATTTCAAGATTTCATTTGAAAATTAAAAATTTATTATACAATTTGTCAAGAGCTGATAAACAAAGTTCAAATGCCTGAAAATACAAAAACTTGAATTTTTTAAAATTAAATCATCATATTGGTTCAAAATTTTGGTCCGACTGAGGTTTAGTGTATTGAAATATAATTCCAAGGGATGTCTCATTTTTATATTTTTTTAAATTTTTTAAGCTTACTGGTTCAATTGCCCCTTGGTTCAATTGACCCCACTCTCCCCTATCTAAGATACCACTTCTTAATTTGACCAATCATTACTTTTTAATAAATTAAGCCATAAATTAATTAGCTTTCACTAATAAGTCACGTTTTATGCCTAAAAGTAATAATATTTACTTACTTTTAGATTTAATTGATAGTAGGTCTTAGGAATTTACAAAAATTAGTAAACTACTTTGCATTAAGCACATAGTAGTACTAATGATTGATAAAAGATTGCACTTTTTACTATTATCTATTGATTTTTAATATTCTGTTTTTTCCGTGTAAAAAGTATTCATATATTTTTCATCACAAATTCGATAGTTGATAAGATATATCAGTTTTTTTTATAAATGACCGGATCTCGATGTTGAAAATTTGAAACTGTGAGAAATTTTTTTTTTTCCAGTAATTATATTTATAGATTTATCAATCGGATGTCATTAATCTAAACCTATACAAGTTGGGAAATATTAAAAATACGTGATCATGGTTTCAATAATAGTAAAAAAATAAAGGTCGTCACAAATCAAACGCAATCTTTATCTTGAAATCGTTTTAAAAATAAAAAGTGGATAATTTTTTTTTGTCGATTCTCCGATCTACAGAGTTGTCATTTACCTCAATAAAATAGAAAACGTTTCATTATAATTTTTTTGTTTACGAAAAAAAAAAAAAAAATTCTAGTTGACACGTTTTCTATTTTTATGGCTTTCGTTCTTTTTGTCTCTGATTCGGCGATGAGATATCGGAGCAAGGTGTAATAGTGGCTTCGAGGTGACTAGGAAATAAAAAAAACCTTGTTTATATTTATATTACATTTTTTGAATCCATGTTTACTTTATTAATTTTTTTTATCGAAATATAAATAAATTTAAATATTTTTTTTCAGTTGGGATTTGAATTTTTTTTCTTCGCCACTCAATTGCTTTTATCTCATTACGTATCAAGTTTATGAAAAAAATGAACTTGACCTTTTTTGTAGAGCGCAAAATTTCCTTCAAATAATGTCCGATACAAATTTTCGAAAAAATCGATTGTTATAGAGTTACAAGTTGTGAAAGTTTTAATTTTAATTTATCATTGGTTGTAATAAATTTATTTTACAAGTAATTAGCAATTACCATCATAATTATTGATTTCTCGTAAAAGTATAAAGAGTACCTACTTTCAGATCTAGAAATTTCCTGTAAAAAAGGACTCATTTATTTTTGCGATAAATTTATCGGTTTCAAAGTTACAGATCTTGAAACTTCAAAAAGTAATTTAAAAAAATTGTGAACTGTTTTTAATAAATATTAAGTAATATGATTATTCATATATACTGTTATTATAATAATTGAAATAGTTAATTCAAGAATATCAGAGTTCGTATTAATAATTCGTGTAATGCATAATTATAATTTAAATTCAAACAAGTGGTTTTAACGTCGGCATCTTTGTCCATGTCTTGTATTATTTATGTCTTACTACTTTAATACAACGCACACGTGTGTGATATGTGTCATCATAAGTATATTTCCTATCTCAATAACCGCATTTTATCAGTGTTATTACTATTATTATTCATTATTTATTATTTTTTTTAACTTCCCGCTAAGAAAATTGCAAATTTTCAAAAATTCGGGAAGTTATTGGTTTCAGTCCGATTTGTGAAAATCGAAATTCCAACAGATGTCGACGTTTTGAGGTCCTAGAAAGCTATTCTGACTAATTTCACGATGATGTCCAAGTGTATGTATGTATATATGTACGTACGTACGTAAATATTCTGTAACTTTCGAACGGATCAACCGATTTTGATCGTCAAGGTGTCATTCGACGCAGTTTTTTAATATCTTGAAGCTGAAAAAAATTGAGCTTGATCGGCAGGGCTCGTTCGGAGATATTCCAAAATTAAACTTTTTTCAAAAATGTTTTTTTTGGATAACTTTTTACGGGCTCGATGGATTAATTCCAAAATGGTCTAGGCTCTGGAGATTTATAAGCCGCGTCGAATGCGTTCTCGAACATCAAAATCGGTTAATTCTTTCAAGAGAAATCGTTGTCGAAAGAATTAAAAAAAAAAAATTTTTTTAGTATTTTGAAAATTTCTCAAAAACGACTCGATGAATCAATTTCAAAATTTAATCAGTTATAGAACTCAATGAAACGCGTCGACTGCCACCTTAAACGTCTCAATCGGTTTATTCGTTCGAGAGATATCGTTGTAAAAAAAATAGTAAAAAACATTATTTTTTGAAAACAAAAGCATACACAAGTATTTTCGAGCTCGAAGAGCTCGAAAATGTACCTACTACAATTTTTCGAGCTCAAGGAGCTTGACATACGCGGGAAGTTTTGAGGCTGGCCCGCAGGGTCAACCGACAGACCGATTTTTTTTTTTTTATAATTTTTCTATTTCATTTTATTCGAAATAATTTTTAATTCAACAAACAAAATTTAAGACCGAAATTCTAGAATTTCACAAACAGTAATTATTTTTTTATTATACCGATGCCGGAAATGCCATTTTAATTCTACACGGAAAGGAATTTCCTTTAAAAATTACCGTTAAATTCACTGTAATCGTGGGACGAATGGCACGACCTAATCATTTGTCGGTAAGTCAGAAAATTTTTAACCTTTTTTCAACAAATTTTACCGTAGTCTACTGTAAATTTTACTCGGTTTTCGGTAAATTTTATGAAGTTTACCACAAAATAAATGAATTTTTTCCTAATTTTTATTTCAAAAATGGTAATAAATAAAAGAACTGCATTATGTCCCACGATTATAGTGAATTTAACGGTAATTTTTAAAGAAAATTTCTTTCCGTGTAACGGAAAAGAAGTGCTAGATTTTCACCCAGTTAATCATAAAATTATAAATAAAAAAGGCTATCACTACTTTTCGTCCTAGTTTAAAATAGAGTAACATTTTCTCTCGGCTTTCAATTTATTAGTAATATTTAAGATAACTAGTATATAATCAGAAATTACTTTGTGAAATAAAATACCAATATCTATTGGTACAGGAAGATAATTATAGGAAGTAGTCCTATGTATTATGGGAATGGTTCCCATATTGGTATAGGAATTGTACTCATACTATTATAGGAATGGTTCCTATATGTTATAGGAACCATCTATATGACATTATGGGAACCATTTCCATAATAATATAGGAACAGTTCCTATACAAATAGGGGACCATTCCTATAATATTATGGGAACAATTCCCCTAATGATATGGGAACCATTCCCATAATACATAGGAATTTGTCCTATAATTTTCTTTCCGTGTAGAAGTAATTATCACACTTTTCTTTAAATTAATATTTTCATGATAGTATGAGAACCATTCCCATAATATCATTGAAATGTTTTCCATAATGATGTAGAAACAATTCCTACGATATTATGAGAATGACTCCCATAATGATATAGAAAATATTTCAATTGTATTATGGGAACCATTCCTATAATATTATAGGAATGGTTCCGATAATTTATAGGAATGGTTTCTATAATTTATAGGAACCATCTCTATAACATTATGGGAACCATTCCCATAATATTATAGGAACAGTTCCTATACAAATATGGGAACCATTCCTATAATATTATGGGAACAATTCCCACAATGATACGGGAACCATTCCTATAATACATAGGAATTTTTCCTATAGTTTTCTTTCCGTGTAGAAGTAATTTTCACACTTTTCTTTGAATTAATATTTTCATCATGGTATGGGAACCATTCCCATAATATTATACAAAGTATTCCCATAAATTATAGGAACCATTCCTATAATTATAGGAACCATTCCTATAATTATAGGAACCATTCCTATACTTATAGAAACCATTCCCATAATGGTATGGGTATCATTCCCATCATTATAGGAACTATCCCTATAATTATGAGTAACGTTCCTATAATTATAGGAACTGCTCCCATAATTTATGGTCGTCATTCATATACTGGTATAGGATGAAATTTCACAAAATTATGGGAACCATTCCCATAATTGGTTTTTCGTGCATTTTATTTCAAAAAAATTAACCTTAAAGAAAAAACCCAAAAAATTTTTCGTTTTACTAACAAGGGAGGTATCTCAAGTGTCCCTCTCCGATTTCGATGAAACTGAAATATGCTATTCTCCGTCATAATTTAAGGAACACGTATTTTTTTACCTGCGGAAAAACATATCTAAGGGGTGAAACCACCCCTCAAAGTTTAGGCACCAAAGGTGTGTTTTGCAAGTTTTGCACACTTACAGTTTGAATAATCGAATGAGACCAACGACATCATTTCCGGGGTGAAAAATAATGAAAAGAGCCATGGGTGTTGTAATAAAAAAATAAATAGAACAAAAGTTATGAGGGTTGAAATTCACAAAATTTTATAAGATTTTATAAGGTTTTTCTACGAGTACTTACTTCACGTATATCAAGGCCTAAAATTATTATCAAATCGTATCGTATCTTCTAAACGATTTATTCATTTGCTTTTTTTTCATCTTTGCGTCATCCAAATTACTCAGTGTTTCTTGTAAAAGGCGTTATTGTAAAAAAATGTATGTTCCGTGCAATCTGTGATAAATTTTTCACATGTAATTGGTGCACTTTTTTGTAGAGAATCTGGTTTTTGTGAGATCTAATTATGTGCAATTGTATGTAAGTAGACATTGATAAAAAGTATGTAAAATATATATATTTATGGTAAGAAATTTGCAGCTTTACACTTTTGCACTCTTATATTTTTTTCATAAATTCAATATTTACTGGAATGATTGCAATTTTATTTAACAAAAATTTCTGTTTCAATTGAAAGAGAATAAAATACACAACAGTATATTAATTTAAATAAAAATAATAATTACCGGTGATAGTAATAATGACAAATAAAAATAATAAAAATATATGAAGGTAATTTCCGTTCGATGACAAATAATAAATGAGATTAACGTATGCGTGTTTGATATCATAAAGAGACAACGCCTTTAATTAATTTAAATGCATTAGATGATTACGTATTATTAATTTATTTATTACGATATTATAAATTAATAACGATAATATATATATATATATATATATATATATATATATATGCATAATAGTGATAATTACTTTATTTAATTAAGTACATAAAGCATAAAAAATTCTGGAATTTTTTTTTTCGCAGAAAATAAAACCTATATATATATATATATATATATATATATATATATATATATATATATATATATATATATATATAAGAGGAGCGTGTGAAAATACCAAAGGATTCAGGAGCTAAAAATTCCAATCGATCGTCGGTAGGATCAATTGAGATCAAAGAAGAAATTCGATATCTCTTTTTTGCTGATTTTTTTTTTTTTTTTTTGCTAAAAACTGTAACTCAGATGCTATGAATAGAGAGGGAAAAAAATAGTTGCATAGGTCAAAGCCTATTCTTGAATGCAGATGATAATTATTTTATTAAAGATTTTGGAAAAAAAATATGAAAAATCATCAAAATTATTTTTAGCACCGAAGTTATGCATTTTAATGAGAAATTGTAAAATACACTTTTTCCAGAAAATTTTACGCTCTACAAATAAGTATGAATACATTTTTTTCGTAAATTAGATAAATTATCGGATAAATTAAATTTTCTATTAATGGCGCCCAGTCACAAAAAAAAAATTAGAAATTGCAAAGGTCGGAAATCAGTAATTGCATTTATCTCGTCAACTATAAAATTTATTCTAAAAAAAATAGATTTTTTTTTGTTAAATTGATTCTTCTTAAGTCACAAGCTCTTTCATTTTTATTTTAATTTTTAATTTTAATTTTAATTTTATTTTTTATTTTATTTTATTTTTTTATTATATTATTATATTTATTTATTTATTTCATTATTTTATTATATTTTTTTAAATTTTATTGTTATTTTTATTTTATTTCACAAGCTCTTTCATTTAAATTTTGAATATATAAATTATATATGAGTGGAATTATAAAAAAAAAAAATGTTAGAAATTAATAATTAATAAGAGTTTTATCGGTAAGTATATAACTTGGCAATATGACTATTAGTTTTCTTCGAGTTTTCCTGAGCGTATAAAGCTGAGATTCCCGAATAGAAGGAGTAGCCTAGACTAATAAACCAAAAGTTTTCGCATCATCCAACAATTTTCCACTTACATCTTAGCCTCGGTCTCAATCTCGATCTACTTCTACTTCTCCATCTCCAGCTACTTTCTCTTCTTCCCCTCTATCTTCTTCTTCTTCTTCTTCTTCTACTTATAGTATCTTAGCTTATATTCGTAAACTCGGTGGATCTTTCCAAGCTTATTAAGTCCCTAGTGATTTTACTCATACCCAACTCTTCGGTTTCTGTTTTCCATTTACATAAAAATTATTCATCTTTTAATTCAAATTGATGAGTTCAAAAAAAAAAAAAAAAAATAAATAAAATATAACCACGAAAAGAGATCGGGTACTGGTTTCTAATCGTTTACTAATTATTTGCTCTATTACCCGATAAAAATGAAAGTGTAGTTTCACTGAGTCTCAGTATTTTTTTACTATTTCCACCAACTATAAATTAATCACAGTAATTAATTAATACCAATTTAATTTATTAAATTCGATTACTAATAGGATCAGTGAAAATTCACCACTGAATGAAGCATTGAAATTTATCACTGATGGATTCAGTAAAAACATTATTTGTTTCTGTGAAATGGAAACTAAGTAACTAGTCAAATTCACTGGTTACTTCAGTGAAGAAAAAATTACTGATCAATCTAAAAAAAATCACTAGTATTACTAACAAACAAATTACTGATAGTGTCAGTGAAATAGGACATTTTTTGCTATTTTTCGGCGGGGCTCGAACACAGAACTTGAAGATCACTGAGCGATCACTCTGCTCTTTAAAAACTGAAATTGTGTATTTTCACTGAGCCCCAGTACATATTTATTGCGTTTCCTAGATGTAAGTATACCACTAGGAATAAGTCAATACTCAGTAGTTAAATCAAATCAGTGAAGTGTCATCACTAATTAAATCAGTGAAATTTGATCTCTGATCAAATCCGTAAAAATTAATTTTTCAATTGAATGGTAACTAACTAACCAGGAAAATTCACTGTTTACTTCAGTAAAACAAAATTACTGATCAATCTATTGAAAATAACTGGTCATACTGACGAAAAAATTACTGATAGTGTCAGTGAAATAGGACATTTTTTGTTATTTTTCGGTGGGACTCAAACAAAGAACCTCAAGATCACTGAGCGATCACTCTGCTCTATAAAAACTGAAATTGTGTATTTTCACTGAGTCCCAGTACATATTCATCACTTTTCCCAGCTGTAACTATACCACTTGGACTAACTCGTAGTAATACCCAGTAGTTTAATCAAATCAGTGAAGTGTCATCACTGTTTGAATCGGTGAAATGTTATCACTGATCCAATCAGTGAAATGTTATCTTTGATTAAATCCATAAAAATGAATGTTTCAATGAAATGGTATCTAAATGACCAGTAAAATTAACTATTTGCTTCAGTAAAACAAAATTACTGATTGATCCAGTGAAATTCCCTAGTATTACTGAGGAAAAAAATCAGTGTTGAGCCGGAATTGAAATTTGAATTTCAAAAAATGAATTCGATCGAATTTTATTTTCTTAATTTAAAAAAATAGACATTTAATTCAATCTGCACTGTAAATAAATAACTATAATATTGTATACAAAAAATATTTCCTGTATCTGAGATGGCTTTGAAATCGATAAAAAATTTTTTTTCATTTCTTCGTATCGTTTGATCACGAGTTATTGACTATAAACGTTGTTCTAAAGGCTTTTATTTGTGGTAATATGTTACCGAAGGTGTTACTTATTGTATCTGTAAAATACCAAAGTAACTGTGCCTGTGAAATTTATGATTAGAGGGTAATTCCGCGGAATATCGCGATATCTTTCTATTCCCGGAACTGGGAATAAAGTTGATATTTTTTTTTTTTAAGGATCATATAAATTTATTGTTATGTAAAATACATTGTAAAGATGTAGGGGAAGGTTAAATTTTTTTTTTATCAAACAATTATTATAATAATAATGATAATCATTAAAAAAAATTATTTTCCAATATTTTTTACGAATGAAATTTAAAACAATTAAAACTTACAAACTAATAACAAAAAAAAATTTCTATTTTTTTTCTAAAATGATCAGATTTTAAAATTTTATTTTTTATTGATCAACTTTCCCTACAAGTTTTTGAGATATTGGTTTTTTAAATCAGCTTTAAATTCTATTTCAAAATTTTTTAAGCTGTGCCATTTTTGATTCAACTCAAAAAATGCATCCTTAGTAGAAATGAAATCGAGTTTTTGTCTAGTAACTGGTAAGTTTTACTAGACTTAAACCAGAAACTGGCCAGTGGGATATCGAGTTTTTGTCAAGTAACTGGCCAGTTTTACTAGAGATCCGAGAAAAACATGGCGGCTTTGGAAAAACTGTCACTTTAAAATTTTAGGTTTTGAGGTTATTAAAATTATCAGTTTCTCGGAAAAATAAAACGATTTTCTAAAAAATACCCAGACAAATTAAAAATTATTTCAAATTAAGGTATCTTTCTCCAAATTAATCCAAAAATTTATATGCGATAGATAAATCTAACCTGAAGCATCGATATATATAGATCAATAAATAAATATTGACCCGCATTGACAGACATCAAAAATTAATTAATTTAAATAAATAAATTATAACTTATGATAAAAATAATGATTGACAAACAAAATTATTATAAAATTTATTTATTGAGCCTTTCAATGACTTAAAAAATCAAAGTTTAATTTATCAATGTTAAACTATAAAGCCGGCAACATCATTATATTTTAAAAATAAATGTAATCATTAAATCGTACTTTCAAAAATTAACTATAATTAAAATTTTATTAATTATAGTGTATAAAATTTTTTCTTTTTAATTATTCCTTTTTTCGACTTCCTTCTTCCCAGTTTTTAATAATTCGTCTGAAGGACAATTTATAATATTTGTTTCTATTGCCCATAGTCGCAATTTACTTATTGTATTCATTTTTTTTATTGATTCCATTTTTTAATGTGTATATTATTGATTATTGATCATAAAATTATTCACATATTAACACACACGTTAAAAAATAGAGGTTAAACAGGAAAAAAATAAACACACAGATACACACTAGTACAGAAAATATATTTTTGCAACTCATGGTATTGTCATCCCAACGAGAGAATGGACCTCGGGTGTCGTCGGCTTTTACTCCCACTCTGGATGTTTTATGTGTTAAATGTTCTCCCACTTTTCTGTGCGCATGCGCAGTTCAACAATTTTCGATAGTGGGGGCAATTTCCGAGGTCTATTCTCTTACTGGGACCACAATAAGAAAGCACGTCTCTGATTGGTTAAAAATGACACTACAAAGAATAAATATCGCGAAGAATGTCCACATTGTTCGTGAAAAATATGACAAACGTACACTTTTTACATATATATAGATATACTATTTATTAGTCATTAAACGATCCACCAGAAAACCCAATCAATCGCCGGCTCGAGTTAGGACAACGGAAAGTCCCAGACTATAGAGAATCATCTAACTGTATTTAATTATAATGTACAATTCACTATATGAACTTTGACTTGAAACTCTAGTTATTTTTTGCTGAATATCAATATGTAAAGTGAGTGAATGCGCAAAAAGGATCTGGTTTAGGTGTGATGTAATCTTAACAACTAAAAAATTACACAAATTATTATACCAAATAAATTATATATTTATTAACACTATTTACACTTAAAACTGTGAGAAGATAATATGAAAAAGCGAATGCAATAAAAAGTATACGCGTCAGCGAATGCAACTAAAAATTATAATAAAGCGGAGCGGTTTTAGAGTACGAGGTTGTACTCTTGAATTCAGGAGCGAAAAAGATCCAGAGAAAATGTGGTTGGAGACGACGTGGCCGCTTGGTGGTGACGTGGCAGCTTCGATGTGTAAAGCAAATGTCCTGATTGGTTGGCTGGGAACGGGGCTCTCATGCCAACTTGACTCGGCCATGAGCTAGAATTTGTATGTACCGGGCCCAAATAGCGAGTGACTCGGCACTATACTGACTATCAGTCAATAGCGAGTTCGACAACTCACGGCCGTTGCGGAAATGCACGAAGCTTTTCAAATTGTCTAAGCTCGTGACTGAACACAATATTTTGAAAACGATAAAAAAAACTTAAATTTTTATAAAAATTATTTAAATTATGTTTAATTGTTACTATTATTATTTAACAATCTTTTGCATCAGAAATTATACAGGAATTAATTTTAAATTAATAAGATTGAATATTATTTTAGGTTAATTAAAAGATTAAATTTAATGTAGTGTCCTTTTTTACCAATCAGCGACATTCTTTTTTACCATACGATGCAAAAACTATTGTAACGGATTGAGTGAGAAGGGCTTTCGACACTCGTGTGTTGGCAACACTCGCCTAACGGCTCGTGAACCAATCACACTCGTTGTCGAAAGCACTTTCCACTCAATGCGTTAATATACTATAGTGTGACCAATGTGTACATCTTAGTTGTAGGTGGCGCGATTTCTAGTTTTTAGCCGGGATTACTGGCCAGTTACTGGTCTGAAATCGAGTAAACTCTAGTTTATTTCTACTAGAGATATTTCTCAAACTCATTTGGATCGAGTCATGGGACAGGTGTCATTGTAAAAATTATGCTTTTACCTATAATTTTTGTTTGTATGTTATCAATCTTCGATAATTAGTTTACGAGGTATCGAATCTTAAATTCATTTTCAAGCTCAAATTGATACTTTCAAATTTTTATCATTAGAACTTCCTATATCCTATTTGCCTCTTCTGTAATACTTCAGATCTCTCTCCAGTTACTTAAAAAACCAAAAAAAATATTCTTTTTAAATTTTATTTTTTTAGATTAATTAATTGCTAATTCCTATAATATTATAAGAATGGTTCCTATACTATTATAGAAATGGTTCCTATACTATTATAGGAATAGTTCCTATAATATTACAGGAATAGTTCCTATACTATTATAGGAATAGTTCCTATACTATTATAAGAATAGTTCCTATACTATTATAGGAACTATTCCTGTAATATTATAGGAACTATTCCTATAATTATAGGAATCATTCCCATAATATTATAGGAACTATTCCTATAATAGTATAGGAACTATTCCTATAATAGTATAGGAACCATTCCTGTAATATTATAGGAACCATTCCTGTAATATTATAGGAACTATTCCTATAATTATAGGAATCATTCCCATAATATTATAGGAACCATTCCTGTAATATTATAGGAACTATTCCTATAATTATAGGAATCATTCCCATAATATTATAGGAACTATTCCTATAATAGTATAGGAACCATTTCTATAATAGTATAGGAACTATTCCTGTAATATTATAGGAACTATTCCTATAATTATAGGAATCATTCCCGTAATATTATAGGAACTATTCCTATAATAGTATAGGAACCATTTCTATAATAGTATAGGAACTATTCCTGTCATATTATAGGAACTATTCCTATAATTATAGGAATCATTCCCATAATATTATAGGAACTATTCCTATAATAGTATAGGAACCATCTCTATAATAGTATAGGAACCATTCCTATAATATTATAGGAACCATTCCCATAATAGTATAGGAACTATTCCTGTAATATTATAGGAATCATTCCCAAAATATTGTAGGAATCATTCCCAAAATATTGTAGGAACTATTCCTATAATAGTATAGGAACCATTTCTATAATAGTATAGGAACCATTCCTATAATATTATAGGAACTATTCCTATAATATTATAGGAACTATTCCTATAATAGTATAGGAACCATTCCTATAATAGTATAGGAACTATTCCTGTAATATTATAGGAATCATTCCCAAAATATTGTAGGAATCATTCCCAAAATATTGTAGGAACTATTCCTATAATAGTATAGGAACCATTTCTATAATAGTATAGGAACCATTCCTATAATATTATAGGAACTATTCCTATAATTATAGGAACCATTCCTATAATATTATAGGAACTATTCCTATAATTATAGGAACCATTCCTATAATATTATAAGAACTATTCCTATAATTATAAGAAACCATTCCTATAATATTATAGGAACTATTCCTATAATAGTATAGGAACCATTCCTATAATAGCATAGGAACTATTTCTATAATAGTATAGGAACTATTCCTATAATAGTATAGGAACCATTCCTATAATATTATAGGAACTATTTCTATAATAGTATAGGAACTATTCCTGTAATATTATAGGAATCATTCCCATAATATTATAGGAACTATTCCTATAATAGTATAGGAACCATTTCTATAATAGTATAGGAACCATTTCTATAATATTATAGGAACCACTCCCGTAAATTATAGGAACTATTCCCATAATGATATAGGTATCATTCCCATGATTATAGAAACTATTCCTATAATTATGGGTAATATTTCTATATCTATAGGACGTGTTCCCATAATTTTCGGTCGTCATTCCCATACTGGTATAGGATGAAATTTCACAAAATTATAGGAACCATTTTCATAATTTTCTTTCCGTGTTAGTTCATAAGTTCTGAAAGCTTTCCACACACACACACACACACACCCACACACACACACACACGCACGCACGCACTCATATCCACTCGGACATCATTCTGAAAATAGTCAGAATAGCTTCCTAGCACCACAAAATGTCGACATGTGATAAAAACTCGACTTTTGAAAATCGGAATGAAAACAATAACTTCCCGAATTTTTGAAAATGTATAATTTTTTTAGATTAAATTAATTTCTATCATAAACATATATTTTATAAACAAAATAATTCCTTTATTGGATTTAAAAATAAATATAACGTTTAAAATGCTATATTAACAGACGATCTGCTGATTCAAAGTGATATGAGATCATCAATTAATAGAAAAATGTAATATCGGAAGTGTAATTCATATATATATTTATATATAATAGGTCGTGTGTCTATTATTAAGTCTTGTTAACACTTGACTATTAGACAATACAATGAATTAATATATAACGTTTGGATAAAATTAATAGCTGTCCTACTTGTGCTGTCAATTTAAATTTCACTTGATAAAATTGTTGACATTTACATTTATATTCAAAAGAGGTTAAATGAGGTCATATGACGATGACATCTAAATAAAAATTTTTAATTACTTCTGTTTATAGTTGATATACATACATATATATATATATATATATCTTCACGTATATATTAGGGTGGCCCAAAAACTGACAATTTTTGATTCCGAGTCTCATACGGAAGTTTGTTGGTATTAAATATTTTAAGAATTCTATCCATAAATCAGTTTGAACAAAACTTTCAAAGATTGTAAATATTGATGCCTCGAAATGTTTGGGGGCAAAATGGGCCCCCAAAATTTTTAACATGAAAAGAGTTTAGGGGTGGGGGGGGCAAAATGGGCTGTCTAGACTTTGAAAACCTACACGGAAAAAAAAATGTTAAAATTCACCCGAATTATCAATACTTCTTATCGTTTCAAATAGTAATGCGGCGCTCGGGTGCGATTTTGTTATTTATTATAAAGTATAAGGTTAAAATATATGAGTGATCTGTTAAAATATACTTATGCTCAAAGAAAAAAAGTATAGAGTATAGATATAGTTTTTAAAATTTCAAATAGTAAAAATTATTATTCTGAATTGTATAGTTTCAATGGCAAGATGATGTTTTTTAGACTGACGATAGTAAAAATTAAAACTTAAACCATAAATTTTAAAGTTTCAAACAATAAAAATCTCTAAGTCGATGAATATAATGTCATAGTCGATCGTTACTTTTTCTTATGCTACCGTAGTACTAATTTTTGTTCTAAACCCTCATTTTTATTGTTTCGAATAATAAAAAAATATTTTTTTTTTTTTTTGAATTATTTGTTTCCGGCTTTTACTGTTTGCTCTCGTAGTGCAAGGTTCTATTCGGATTTCTGATTTCACCCCCTCCTTCTCCCTTCTTCCATTGTCTGTTTCCTCATCGTTCTGCATCTAATTGATTGCATCCTTGTTTGTATTATGAATAACTGATTCAGTCGGGAATAGTATGTGTTGTTCGAATTTTTATACGAAAAATCATCAGAAAAATTTTTGCCGACTCTCGGGCTCAAACCACCGACCTATCGCGAACAGAGTCCAGTCCCTGGCACTTGAAGCGCTCGGCCACAGCATGCATGTGAGAATCGAAAGTTATTTCCGTACTTAAATGGATGACGGTAGCGCATGAAATTTTACGGCATCAAACAATAAAATTTGCTGAGGCTGACACATACCTTTTACAAATTGACGAAGTATAATGTACAGTTTCATATAGTCAATCTTCATTGATTTCAGTGGGAATATTTAATATTTGATCTAATAATAAATATCCGTGAAAATTTATTTATTCCCGTTTGTATCATTAAATTTGACGGTTTAATATTAAAATTTAAAAACAACTCCTGGTAAAGTTTCTTAGTTAGAGGACTCTACAAAATAACGTTCTAACTAAATTTATTATTTTGTATCCTCTATATTTTTATTGTTTGAGACTTTAATTTCTTATTTTACAAACGATAGATATTTAAGTTTTGGCTGTTAAAATTTAATGTTTAATTTTTTTAGTGTTTACTTTGTCTTTTTTATAGTTTTAAATGATAATTTTATCTAAATGAACTGTATATTTTAGCATTCGATTTATAATTATTATTTATTGAATATTGAAATCACGATATTACTATTTGAATTTCTATTAATCGCTAAAAATATTATAATTATTAGACATCAAACGTTATTTATCACAGTTCTTTTTTTTCCGTATACGAATGTTTTTTTAGCCAAACGGGTTCCTACAATTTTTTAAACAGAAATGATTAAAGAATTATGATAAGGGGCAAACTTGGTGACGAGTTCAACAGCATTACTAACTATAAGTTTTTCCAGAAATAATTTATTCTATTTGTACGAAAACAATTAAAATATAAGTAATCAAGTCATGAAATCATTAGTTGTTAACGAGTGACTAAAAACTTTGAATTAAGTTGTTTTAAGTTGTTTTAATACAATTTTTTTTAAGGGGGCTCATTTTGCTCCGCACTTTTAAATTTTTTATGTTTAATGGATAGAGCAAATTAAAGTCATATACTTGGCAAGGGAGGAAAAAAAAATAAAAAAATCGGTCTGTCGGTTGACCCTGCGGGCCAGCCCCAAAACTTCCCGCCCATTTCGAGCTCCTTGAGCTCGAAAATATTGTCAGAAATACAGCTTCGAGCTCAAAGAGCTCGAAAAAACTTTTGCATGCCGTTGTTTTTGAAAAAAATGTTTTTTACCATTTCTTTCTCTCACAAGATTTCATTGACAAATGATTTGATTTTCATGTTTGAAGCAGCAATCGACCGGTTTTGATAAAGTTTAAAACTGATCAGATTTTGAAATCGTTTGGTTTAGTTATTTTAAAGATATTTGAAAAAAACTGTTTTTCACCGTTTCTTTTTTCCACGATACTTAGAAAAATAACCCGATTTTGATGGTTGAGCTAGCAATCGACGCCTTTTACTAAATTCTAAAGCTGATCAGATTTTAAAATCGTTTCCTTCAAGTGTTTCAAAGATATCCGGAAAAAATTGTTTTTTATCGTTTCTTTCTCCCACGATAACTCTACACGGAAAAAAATAAATAGGTGCTGCAACAGGACGCCGTCCTGTTGGTTCGACAGGATTTTATCCTGCTAATGAAACAGGATTTTCCTGTTGCAGCAACAGGACACATCCTGTGGGAGCAACAGGACAGAATCCTGTTGCAGCAACAGGATTTTCATGTTGTAGCAACAGGACACATCCTGTGGGAGCAACAGGACAAAATCCTGTTGCAACAACAGGATTTTATCCTGTGGGAGCAACAGGACAAAATCCTGTTGCAGCGACAGGATTTTTCCTGTGGAAGCAACAGGATTTTATCCTGTTGTGGCAACAGGACTTTTCCTGTTGTAGCAACAGGACTTTCCTGTGGAATCAACAGGACATTTCCTGTGGAATCAACAAGATAAGAAACTGGTTTCATGTACATACGGAGTTTTGAGATAAAAATCAATTTCTATTTAGTTAAAATTATTTTTATATCAATTTCAATATGAAAAAAATCCAAATTTTGAAAAAATCAAGACTAAAAAAAATTGAAATTTTCAAATAAAGATTTTTTCATCAGCTTAAAAAAAAATGGCTGCGTGTACTTATGTACGCGCGTGAGAAGTTGTACTTCTTTGGCATCATTAAAAAATATATATATATATATATAGGAGAGAGGGGAAGGCAAAACGGGGTACCCCCAAAATAATAATTTAAAAAAATTTATATTTTAAATGGTTTTTAAACATTCCAAAATCACTTTTGTAAATATAATTGAGCGTTATTTAAAATTTTTTTGTAAAACTTTTTAAAAAATCGACCGCAGTCGAAAAATATTAATGACTTCTGTTTTATGATAAAAACTATTAAAAATTTGTTTTTTTTTGTTCTTTTGTATACAATAGTCATGTAAAATGTAATTTTTCTTTATGTTAATTACTTGCAAAAAAGCTTAACTTTATCAAATTCATTTAAAATCCAGAAATTTTTTTTTATCTTTTTTAAGAGGTACCCCATTTTCCCCGCAAAAATAAAAAATTTTATTTTTTTAACGGTAACTGACAATTTTTTCTATTTACTTTAAATATCATTAAAAAAAAAAAAGTTTAGCGTATTTGAGTCCTCGAAAACTTAGTATTTCCTTAAGTACCCCGTTTTACCCCTCCCACCCCTATAAAACCAGAGATTTTTTTTTATGTAAATTTTAATTTATTTTCCAACTTCGAAATTTTATCCTAGGGACAAAAACAATTGGTGCATAAAACTAGTTTCTCATCCTATTAATTCCACAGGAAATGTCCTGTTGATTTCACAGGAAAAGTCCTGTTGATTCCACAGGAAAGTCCTGTTGCTACAACAGGAAAGTCCTGTTGCTACAACAGGAAAAGTCCTGTTGCCACAACAGGATAAAATCCTGTTGCTTCCACAGGAAATATCCTGTCGCTGCAACAGGATTTTGTCCTGTTGCTCCCACAGGATAAAATCCTGTTGTTGCAACAGGATTTTGTCCTGTTGCTCCCACAGGATGTGTCCTGTTGCTACAACATGAAAATCCTGTTGCTGCAACAGGTCTTTATCCTGTTGCACCCACAGGATGTGTCCTGTTGCTGCAACAGGAAAATCCTGTTTCATTAGCAGGACAAAGTCCTGTCGAACCAACAGGACGGCGTCCTGTTGCAGCGCCTATTTATTTTTTTCCGTGTAAGACAAATGATCCGAGTTCGATAGTTGAGGTGGCAATCGACGCGTTTTAATAAACTCTAAAGCTGATCAAATTTCGAAATTGTTTAGTTCAGTTGATTCAAATATATTCGCAGAAAACCATTGTTCACCATTTCTATTTCCCACGATAACTCTAGAACGAATTATCCGATTGAGATGGCTCAGGACAAAAAAGACGCATTTTATTAAGCCCGAGAGCTGATTAGATTTTGAAGTCAATCGTTAGACTCGTTTCTGAGAAATCAATAAAAAACTAAAAAAAAAAAAAATTTTTTTTTCGTAATTCGTCAATATTTTCGAGTCTACGTAATGAAATGATCTAAAATTTTCAGAAAAGTTGATGGCCATCAAGCCTTTTCGATTGCCGCCTCAACCATCCAAATCGATTCATTAGTTAAAAAGTTATAGTCCGGTCACATACACACATACACACACACATACATACATACAGACACTCGGACATCATTCTTAAAACAGTCAGAATAGTTTCCTAAGACCTCAAAACGTCGACATCTGATGAAATTTCGATTTTCGCAAATCGGGGTGAAAACAATAACTTTCCGAAATTTTTGAAAATCATCGATTTTTTTAGCGGGAAGTTAACAAGAAAAAAACTGAGAATTTGAAAATTTTTTTATTAAGGGGTCCATTTTACCCCCCCCCCCCCCCCCCCCCTTCCCCTACTATTAAATGCAAATAATTAATAGTGTAAAAGCAAAAGTGATTATTGCTTACCGGTAAAGTTCTAGTGCCTTTCCGAAAGCTTTTGTGTGCCAGCTGGTAAATATATTAAAAACTAAAAAACTTTAAAAAAAAAATAAAATTTTTTTATGACAGCTAAAATCGAATTGACTTTGGCCGCTAGAATAATTTGGATTATAAATTTATCATAAGAAAAATTAACGTTAAATTGTATGGTGAGTCGTCAGGTAATGAATTAGCAAAGTTCAAATTGAATTAAGCAGTGGCTCATTTTGTCGTAGCTCAACTAGTTGTTTTTGAAATCGATTAGAGAAACATCACTTACATAATTACAGCATCTTCATAGTGAGGTTCTAAGCTGTGGAAACACCTATTTGTTTCCTTATTACGACAATGAAAATCTGCGTTACGGTAATCTGGAAATTTAAAATTTTTTTTGGGCGCCATGTAAAGTTTTTTAATTAAAATACTATTTTTTTCAATTTTATTTTATTTTCACATGCAATTTATACATGACGCAACCACTTCATATCAAAAGTGGATTACAATTTATATTTCACGAGTTGTAAGCTCAATGAACATTCTTCCATCGAAGAGGCTGAAAGTTATTGGTATCGTATGATCGATTTCTAATGATTTAAGAATAGATCCAGTGCTATTGTCAGGGTAACTGAAAGTGTTGAAAGGACCTCGTGGTTCCTTGATTTTGAATTCTACGGCCGTATGGTTATTTCTTGAAATTATTCTCGTAGTAGAATCATCAGCTTCCCAGTTTTCAGGAACCTTTACATTTATAATTAAATTGCTAGGTGTCACCAATTTTGTGAGAGGGCTTAATTGCCAACTTCCTATCAAGCTCATGTCAGAAATGAAACGATGAGTTTCTGAGTAAGCAAAGTAATCTGTCATTTCGATCATTTCCAAACGCCATTGCAAAGGGACATTAATCGATTTAGTAAAATATTTTTCGACAGATTTTGAATTGCATTTTGAAATCAACAAACCGGTGATCTGAAATAATTAAAATTTTCACTTTTATCTTTTAATAATTTCTAGTAATCAAATCGGAAATTAAATTTAAAGATTTAATTTGAAATTGAAATCACTCAAGAAGTATCAATAATTCCGAATAAAATACATGAAATAATAAATTACCAGGAAAAATATTTTCAGCTGCATTGCCACGTTTGTGAATTTTTTTAGACTGAATTGTAACGCTGGTGTTATTAAACGATATATATTTATAAAAGTTTTGACGATAAATATGATGAAATTTACCGGAAGCTATTAAAGTCATTAGAAGGTTACTGCGTAGAAAAAAATTACAAATATGAAAAAGTCGTTACTAATGACATAGATAAAACGAATTCAATCAATGAATCAATGTGATGATTGAAATCAAAGTTATTATTTTACAATGTGAAAATAAATCCGTAAATAATCCATGATTTTGTTATGTCAGAAATTGACACTCGGAGAAAAAAATCTGATAATATTTTTTATTTTTCAGATAAAAATTACTATGTCGTCGAGGCAAACTAGAAACGGTCCAATAATATCGAAATTTTCCTTTAAATATGTAAAAATTATTATCGCTTAATCCTATAAATTACTAAATTATATGTAAAATTACTATGAGTTTGAGAGTACAAAACACAAGCATTCTATAAAATTTACTATTTGATTTAGTAAAAATCTATTTCAGAATAAAACTTGTCACGTAGCGATTCAAACGTGAATCGCTGCGCGCGCTTTCCCATCTCGCCGTGATTTTAACAACACCTCCTAGCTCAAATTAAGTGCATTTATTTATTATGATTTGTTATTATTTAAATATTTATAGTATTTTATTGGATTATTTTAGTATGATTTAATTATGAATTTATTGATATTATTGTTTATTATGTTTATATTTATGTTTTGATAATTATTTTGAATTTTATGTACTTAATCGATATTTTCATTTCAGTCAGTAGCACACGTGTTATAGAGCGTACATAAAAATATCGACCGAAGGGAGAGTAAGTCGATAAAGTGGGGATAAAAATCGATATTTTTCTCCAGTCACGTGGTGCACTGAAATAATTATTATTTTATTGTTTAAAGGATTAATAATCATTATGTTTATGTTTATAGATAGAAAATATTATTTAATTTATTGTTATGGTATAACTCAGGTCGTTTGATGATTTTAAATATTTTATTTTAATTGATAATTTCGGGTCCGAGGTCGTTAGAGGGGATAACACGTGAGTGATACCCCTCCCTCGGAAAAATCAACGAAAATATAGGGAGAGAGGACCGGGTTTTTGTAAAGATAGGACGTGTTGTTGTCCGTGATTAAATTGTTCTGGCCCAGGTGCCTTAATAAAATAATTACATAGTTAAAGTATCTAATTTGGTTTGTGATATTGATTATTGAAAAACTCAAGAAGTAAATTGTTGTCAACGCCGGTAAGTCAATTGTGTCATCATTGTTGCATCGGCTATCGCTGGTCCTTGAGTAGAGTTGATCGCGGTATTTGGTTGATAAATAATTGAACCTGAGTTATATTGTTATAATAAGTTGAATTTGTTCGGCGTACGTTTCATGTACGTATAGACGCGTCGAGCGAATTCCTTAGAGGATTAGACAAGGATAGCAAGTGTGGCTCCTTGTCTTACACTAGTATTTTACATATTATTTTAAAAGTATATTTGAGTATTTAATATTATTTCTCTGGGTAAAATTTATTTTATAATTTGATGGTATGCAACCCAGTGTTGCCAAATATATTGAGTACCCGCGTCTTTCTCTCCCCAGAGTAAATAATTTAAAGTAAAGATTATTATTATTTTATTAGTTTACAATTTATGTGTTATTTTGAGTTTGAATAATTGTAACTTGTATTTGAATTCCCCAGTGGATAATTTAATAGTATAACTTTATCATTATTGTTTGGCTAAATTGAGCCTATTATTATTTAATAAAAATTTAGTATAAATATCTGGGTATTGTAATAATCTGTTGAATTTATTTGAATATATTTTGAATTAAATAATTTAGAAAAAGGAATCCAGTGATAGCCAATATTTGTTTGTTTATTTCCTGGATATATTTAATAGTAATTATTTCTTATTATTATTTTTGTTCAGTATATATTTATTTGGATGTCATTCCGCTTGGTGCATGCATTCTCGCTCAAGATTTTGTCCCGTGATCTCTCCCCTGAATTATTATTTTTGTCCGTTTTTTTTGTAAAAACGGAATGGCGCCCTCTTGCACTAACCCAGCCTGAGGAGCTGGTCCAGGCACAATTTTATTTTGTTTATAATTATTTATTATTTTGAGTTATATTTATTATTTTTATTTTTAATTTTTAATACACTTGGGTGACCACATACGACTCCGGATTTTTATTCGCGTCTCCGTCACGAAAAGAAAAACGGTTTACGTTATAAACTTTCACTGAGACAGCTATTGAATTTTTGCTAATCCACATTGTAAAATTTGTCTCCTTGAGTGTAATAATAAATTTTTTTTTCTTCCAACGAGATATATATATATATTATATATTGTTGGAATGTATCTGTATATTTATTTATGGATATATTTCAACTGTCATCTTAAAATCCGCCATTTTTTTTTTGACCACGGTGGGATTCGAACCTACGCCTTGTGAATAATCCAGTTCAAATGCAAGCGGGCTAACCACTCGGCTACATGTACCATTCGAATTTCTGAAAGTATATGCCAAATATAAATAAAATACAACGAACTCGAGATTATATCTCACGTATTAAAAGTTACAATCTCAAATAGTAATTTTTATTTGCTAAGTGGCGATTCACATTACCGATGTTTTAAGAACTACAATACCTCAAGAAAATTTTATTTGATATTATAAATTTTAGAATACTCTAGTTCTTTTTACAATGTTTTCAGTAATAGTTTTAAAATGTTATGAAGTAAAATTAATAATCTTACAAATTGTACTAATCGGCATACAAATGGATAAATTTTGCGAAACTCATATAAATATAACTTGAGTAATGTTTGACTTTTCTGTTGTTTCCAGATAAAAATCACTATCTACTTTATTCTTATATTTTTTATTTTATCTACTGAATTTCACAGAATAGATAAAAATAAATACAAGTTTTAAAGTAATTTATTGTCAATAAATTGTAATATTTAACTTCTACGCTTACAAATCTTTTTAACTCAGAATTGTAATAGTATCAAAGAGATTTTTGAATATTGTTACTTCCAGAATGATCGTTGTGAAATAATTATAGATTGTTACCATTCTTCATTCAATTTTTACTAATCTGCATTATAATTTTTACAAATCGTAAAATTTACAATACTGATTGTAAGAATCAATAGAAAAAATGTAACTTTCCATTATTAATAGTAATTTTTGGTTTGGATTGTAAATTTCTCTTCGGAAAGTAATTTTTATTTGACAATTATAAGTATCATCTAATTTTGAACTCCGTTTTTTCCGTGCATAAATGATGTTTTTATGGGTATTTTGCCTAAGCCGAAGCCTATAGACCAGGAACCCCACAGATCTTTTATTAAGGAAGATAAGTTTAATTTTAAATTAATAAAACGACATTTAAATTTCAATTTTTTACTATATTGACAGCTCAATTACAAGAATCTTTTAAGTTTAAAGATTACGTTTTTAATGAAAGTGTTTGAGTTAATTCCTCATTCGTTTTTAATTACATAATTTTTTGGTACGATATTCAAATAAATTTTTGAAAAGATGATATTTTAAAAAATTCTATATTTTAATGCGAAATAATTTGAAACATTGTTTAAAATTTATATTCAAAATGAACAATTCAATACGGGATTTAAATCAACTCGTTACAATTATAATAGAAGTATTAGGTGGCTACAACTGTATGAAAATAACATATATGGTCAAAATATATGTAAAAATATATGATAAATATCAGAAAATATACGTGGCGAATTTAACTATATTTTCTGATATATTTGTTTTTTATTTGAAAAAATATAATATTCATCATATACGAGTCCGCATATGTTTAGTATATATAAACTATATAAGTCAATCATATACAAAGAATAAATTTTCATCATATATGAAAATATATATTCTTGTCATATACAAAAACTATATTTTTATCATACATAAAAATATATATTTCTATCATATAAAAAAAATACATTCTGATCATGTGTAAAAACATATATTTATATTGTGTGTGGAAAAAAAAAGTTTCTTACTCGTAAGACCCACCCAAATTAAATTAGATGTAAATTTTAATATCTTCTTTGACTTGCAGATGAAATTCTCGAAATTAGTTAATTTGAAGCAAATATATAATGTTCCCATGTACATAAACATGCACCGAATGAAATATATGCTTAAATATATTAACGAAAATATATGGTGCCATATATAATATCTATTATATGCTACCATATATTTCATTTCATATAAAAAATTTTATATTTTTTGAATATAAAAGGAAATATATCAATACAATATATTATAAGGTGAATGTAAATGTATATATGGCTTAATATAAAAAAAAATATAAATTACATATATAGAATACATATATTTACTACTGTATATAATTTTATATTAAATCGGCGAAAATCTCTATATGATTTTTTATAACATACAATATAATATACCATATATTTTTTTGTTGCAAACATATATGATTTTATATGTTTTAACCATATATTGTTTTTTCATACGGGATAGCAGCCGACTCTAATCAGAATTCAAAAATTATACTTAGTATTTTAATTTTACAGCTCACGTGCCCGAATTTTAATTTTATAATTCTGTTATTACTGAATTGAACATTTTAAAATTTATTTTACATTTAAATTTTAAGCTACACGTGTTCCAATTTTTATCTTATGTTTCTGATATTTAAACTGAATATTTCAAATTAATGTTCAATATTTAACCCTTTACGCGGTTTACTGGATCAGTGGACCCAAAATTTCTTATGACTAGGAATTATTATTTTTTGTTTTTGTCTCATGCATTTTGTTACAAAAATCACTAACACTTAATTTTTAACTTCCCGCTTAGAAAATCGATGATTTTCAAAAATTTCGGGAAGTTATTGTTTTCACCCCGATTTGCGAAAATCGAAATTTCATCAGATGTCGACGTTTTGAGGTCTTAGGAAGCTATTCTGACTATTTTTAGAATGATGTCCGAGTGTCTGTGTGTGTGTGCGTGTGTGTGTGCGTGTATGTATGTGTGTGTGTGTGTGTGCGCGACCGGGCTATAACTTTTTAACTAATAAACCGATTTGGATGGTTGAGGCGGCAATCGAAAAGGCTTGTTGGCCATCAACTTTTCTGGAAATTCCAGATCATTTGATCACGTAGACTCGAAAATATTGGCGAATTACGAAAAAAAAAATTTTTTTTTTCTTAGTTTTTTATTAATTTCTCAGAAACGAGTCTAACGATCGACTTCAAAATCTAATCAGCTTTCGGGCTCGATAAGACGCGTCGATTTAGCCCGTCGCCATCTCAATCGGATAATTCGTTCGGGAGTTATCGTGGGAGAAAGAAATGATAAAAAACAGTTTTTTCCGAATATGTTTGAAACACCTGAAGGAAACAATTCCAAAATCTGATCAACTTCAGAATTTAGTAAAAGGCGTCCATTGCTACCTCAACCATCAAAATCGGGTTATTTTTCTAAGAAGTATCGTGGAAAAAAGAAATGGTGACAAACGGTTTTTTGCAAATATCTTTAAAATAACTAAACCAAACGATTTCAAAATCTGATCAGCTTTAAACTTTATCAAGACGGGTCGATTGCTGCTTCAAACATGAAAATCAAATCATTTGTCAATGGAATGTTGTGGGAGAAAGAAATGGTAAAAAACGTTTTTTTCGAAAACAACGGCATGCTAAAGTACTTTCGAGCTCAAAGAGCTCGAAACTGTATCTTTGACAATATTTTCGAGCTCAAGGAGCTCGAAATGGGCGGGAAGTTTTGGGGCTGGCCCATAGACCGATTTTTTTTAATTTTTTTCTTCCTTGCAGAAAAAAAGGTGATTACACTTTGATGGTTGGATCGAAAGAAGAGCAAGTTCTTGTTTTTGTTTCTCAGGCCAAAAATGTTCTCATCTGTCCCTCCATATTATCCACTTTGGTCTCACTAGCCTTTACGCATTAGCCCCCTTGTTCCAAGATTTTCCTCTTTAACAGATGTTTCAATATTTGCTTGACTCTCATCATGTGTTGTAGTAACAATTTTTTTCTAAGAATTAGAAATAATGGTTCTTGAAATTATAAAAATTAATCGGACGCAACAATTTTTAAAAATTTCTAGCGTTTTTCATTGCAAGAAACTTGAGAATTCACGAAAATTTATAGTTAGCACCCAAAATAGACCTCACGGATTTTTTGGCGGCCAACCCGCAGGGTCAACCGATAGATAGATTTTTTTATATAATTTCAAAATCATATTCAGACCGATTTCCCATCTTTCTGTTATACTTTGCCAATCAGAAACTGAATAATTCTGCAGTATGACTGAACGACCTCAAATAGTTCCTGATACTAAATGACTTCTCGATAAATTACAAAAAACGCCGTTTGAATTCGGGCAGGTAATTTTTTTTTTTTGACATAATTTTAAAAATAGTATTCAGATAGATTTGAAATTTTCCTGCTATAGTTAGTTGATCAGGAAATGAATAATATTACAGCATGATTTACGAATTTTATATAGCTTCTAATTACGAGTAAATTTTTAAACCACTAATGAAAAGTGTCAATAATTGATCACATCACTTTGATTGTTTTCATTGTGTATTTTTAATACTGATAATTACAAAAGACTATTGATACAGTCAGAGTATTTGTCGATATGATAATTTAAATAAAAACAACATTTTATGTTCAAATTATTGAAAATCATAACTGTTCATAAATTGATTCATTGAAATAGAATATAAAATACAATTGTGTTAATCTTCAGCTTTACAAGTAAAGAAGCCCATTATTACACGATTACCCAACGTTCGGAATAAAATTGGTTTCGTTGAATCCAGCTTCCAAGTATCCTCATTATCATAGTTTTGATGATCATTCGAATAATATACAAGAACATTATAGGAACTACTGACAAATGTGTAAGCTACAACTGTAGAAGTTCCATTGACAGTTGAGTGGCGAATCAATTTCAACAAGTTTGGTTCAATAACTGTTGGTATTCTAATCTTGATACTGGAAAATTGCTTTTGATTATCATCATCTTTTCTATCAGTTCGAACAGGGCTTAAAGTTATTGGTACATGACGATTGTCGCCTAGATCATAATGATTAACTCCATCCACATAGATCACAGGGTTTTTAATTAAGCCTTCTCATTTAATATCAAACGTGTTCGTAATTTCAAGTTTCCAGTATGTAGGGATAGAGTTATCAATAGTATCTTTAGTTGTAGCCTCGTTTCCGCCACCATTACTGCAATGACATTTCAAGAACAGTGACCCTATCGCTATCTGCAGGCACAAAGATTTTTCAATGCAAGAATTAAAAAATCTAAATGTATTACTTACCAAAAATGAAATTATTCTCCCCTGCATTGTTGTTGCTACGGATTTATAGTTGTGACTAATGCTGTAGTAGTCAAATGAGAGATTTTATACATAGTTCTGTAATTTTAAAGTACTTTTAAACAAAAAAAGACATAATGTTATCAAATCCTTATCACGTGACATGATGACGCTTGTGCTCGTTTTAGTTCTTCAAATAAATAAATTAAGTCGTAAAAACCAGTTTGATATAGATAAACGTCATCAACTAATAAATTAATTTACAGAGCTCTTAGTTCAACTTAAAAAATTAGGAGTGAACGGAATGATCTAGATTTTATTTATATCTGCATTATCTCTGATTCGGAGTTTTAGTTCTAAAATAAACCCTCCCCCCCCCCCTTAGAAGTGAATTTCATTACAATAGGATTCAATAAAGTAACAGTCATCCACTGTACATTCACTCGAAGTAATTAGTGGCTGTATGTGTGTGCGTGTGTGTGTACGTGTGTGTGTGTGTGTGTGTGTGTGTGTGTGTGTGTGTATGGATGGAAACTCTTTATATCTTTTTAATGAATCCGACTGATTGACATGGTAGAGGTGGCAATCAAAAGAGCTCGTTGGCCATCAATTTTCCTGGAAGTTTCAAATTATTTGATTAAGTAGATTCGAAAATATTAACGTAAAAAATAAAATTTTTTTGTTTTTCATTGATTTTTTAGAAACGACTCAAACGATCCACTTCAAAATCTAATCAGCTCTAGAACTAATAGAACGCGTCAATTGCTGCCTCAACTATCAAAATCAGATAATTCATTCGCGAGATATCGTGGGAGAAAGAAATGCCAAAAGACGGGTTTTTTTTCGAAAACAATGGCATAGAACAGTATATTACATACCTAGGCCAGTAAAATAAGAAAAGTCTCAGATCACATATAATTGTTGGCCGAGGCGAAGCCAAGGCTGACAAACATGTGGTATGAGGCTTTCTTTTTTACTGGCCAAGGTGCGTATACTATTTTTTTGCTCGACGGAGCCGGAAAGTTGCAACTTCATTCAGGACAGCGGCCCGAAAATTGCCACCTTCCAGCTGAACGGCTAAGGCAAGAATGCCCCCTTAAAAATTTGATCAATTAATTTTTTTTTTTCAACTTATGGGAGGGTGAGGCAAAGGTTACTTTGATTGACTTGAAATTTTGGAATAATATTCTTGAAATGTTCAACTATACGAAGCGACAAAAAAATTTATTTTTCCAAAATAAGAGACCCTGATCCCTTCCCCCTCACCCCTTAAAAGCATCATTCAGATTGCTTTGAAAATTTTCTGCTATACTTAGCCAATCAGGAATTGAATGATTCCATATTATGATTTAAAGATCGCAAATAGTTTCTGAATACGAACAAATTTTGAAACCTTGAATAGAAAGTTACAATATCCAGTTGCAGTAGCTCATTTATTTTTATTATTTATCTTAAGTAATTATAAAAACAACAAACTAATGTTGACGTCGAAGGATTTAAAGGTCAAGGAACTAGAATAAAAATTCCATTATATTATCAAATTTATTGAAAATGGTAATCATTAGTAATTGATTTATTAAAATAGAAATTAAACCGCAACTATTCAAATTCTAAGCTTTAGAAATCGAAAAGTACACTATCATATGATTGCCAAATACTCCAGACTTGATTGGTTTTGTTTGATCGAACTTCCAAGATGCTGTATTAGCATCATTTTGATGACTTATCGGAGAATATACAAGAACATCATAAGAACTGCTAACAATAGCATAAGCTACACCCATCATAGTTCCATTGACAACTGATTTTGTAATTGGTTTTGAAAAGTCTGGTTGCATACCAGATGGCATTAAAATCCTGATACTAAAAAACCGGTTGATATTGTAATCAATTCTTTCATCATTTCCAACAGGTATCAGAGTTATCGGTACGCGACGATCATCTCCTAGATCATAGTAATTACGTCCATCCACATAGATAATAGGATATTTATCCAAGTTTTCCCATCCAATATTAAACGGATCCGTAACTTCGAGTTTCCAATACGTTGGGATGAAATAATCATAAGTGTTCTTGGTAACAGCCTTCTTTCCTCCACCGTCACAGCAATTGCATTCCAAGAATAGTAACCCAATTGATATCTACTGAGACGAAAAGTCTTCAATAAAGAAATATAAAAAATTAAATCAATTACTCACCAATAATGAAACTATTTTTGCCTGCATTGTTGGTGCTAAGGATTTACAGTTGCGACTAAAGCTATAATACTCAAATGGGACATTTTATATCACGTTGCGAATGTTCTTGAACAATGGAAGACACCAGAATTTTATCAAATTATAATCACATGACGTAGTGATGTTTGTGCACGGTTTAGTTCATCAAATAAAAAAACAAAGTCATTAAAATCTAGTTTAAAGTAAAAATTATTATCAATTAATGAATTACTTAGCAGAGCTCTTAGTAACTAACCAAAGTAATAAAATATTTTCCTTATCTATCAGTTATTTCACAATTATTTGTAATGACTTTGTTATTGTTTCGTAAAATTATAGAATTATCAAGTTACAAAGTGCTAAGAATTGACATATTACGAAAAAAACCCGTGTCGTTTAGAAAACTACTATTTAAATTAATTCGAGATTTATCTACTATACTTGGCCAACGAGGAACTGAGTAATTCCTCACTGTGAGTTTGGGTCTAGAATAGTTTCTAAGTCTGAATGATTTCTTGATGGATTCGAAAAGAATGCCATATTGCAGCCAGAATGGAAGGTAAATTTCTCTAAAGAAGTTCTAATAGCTTTGATAAGTTATAAAAGCAAGAAAATCGAAACAAGTTTTAGACTCATCATGAAAGTATTATCGACGTGTAGCGCCAACTATACAGACACTTACAAAACCTTATATAAAACAAAAAACATTTTTGTCAATGAATTTTTAATAGCAGTATTTACACATCATTCCATAAGTGACAACATATAGCAGAATTTTGTTTTTGCCCTTGTCCAGGTAGCTTAAGCAATTCTGCATTAAGTTTAAGCTAATTCATCTTAGGTATATTTACTTCACAATCACTCAACGCACTCTGCAGAGGTATCTTACCGTAAACTTGTCCAAAGCTAATGATGTTGATTTGCTGATGATTGTAAATACAGATTTATGTCAGATATGCTGAAGGATATTACTTGGGAAGCTTTTTTATAAGATGTAACGGGGTAGCTAGAGGTTCGACTACTCAAATCGATCGCGCCATTTTAGGGAGCCCTCAGTTTACACACCACCCTTATCAAAGCATATTCGCTACCCGGTTCACAGAGTCTCCGAAAGAGGCCCATGGGTCAGTGTGCCAGACACCCTAGGCGGAAGTTCAGATGAGGTCACGGGGATGACCCCTTCCGGAATTCTATGGCTATATAAGGGCGAACAATCGTCGAAAAAGGCAGTTCAGTTCAGTTCAGTTCAGTTAGTTAGCTTGCAGTTAGCTTGCAATTAGCATACGCTTAGCACCTAGCAATCAGCTGGGAGATGTAGAGAAGGGCTGAGGACGCCTAGCGAGGTCCTTACTCTACACTCTCCAGCTCACTAAGCACACATTGCTGCAAACCTTTTTTTACTAGTCAAGTCTAGTCAATTCGTTGTATTGTAAAGTCCGTTATAATTTATTGTGAAGTCTATTTATTTATTGAAAAAGTCTATTCAGTTAACTTGTTATAAAAAATCTAGTCAGTTAAGAAACTCCATTTAAATATGTGTAATAAAATCTGTGCCATAAAATTGAGTCGTCGCCCGTAGTCTTGTCAAAGGGTCAGTCCAGTACGTTGCAAGATGTCCAACGCATTGTACGAGATCATCGATGTAAGTCTACACGCATTTAATTATACGTTTGCCAAATGCGGAGTTATTTATTTTAGAATTTGTTAAATTTAATTTTCTCTTAATTTGTTGAACATTATATATGAACTGTGAAAATTCATTTTGACTTGTTGATAGAAATGATTAAGATAAATTATCTAAGGTGTTACCAGAAATAGTCATATTGTATAAAGTAAATTCTTCAAACCGATTATGTTACTGATGAGATCAGACCCAGGATCTCCTATTTGCGTATTAATAAAATAATTCTTTTGGCATTTTCTTTCTAATCTAAATGTCCAAACATTTAGTAGATAACATTTGTAAATAATCAGAACCTTAATAAAATCAATTAAACAATATTATAATAAAGAGAATTGCATTATAAAATAAATTCATTACACCATTTCCTCTATCTTGTAATCAAGCTGCGTACTCAGTCATACTAGGTATTTCAGAACCCAGTTGCTCATAATCAAAGCAGCCGGACAAGAAGGACTGTTCGAACTTCCTGGTACGGGGAAGCCAGGGCAGACCCTTACAAAGAATACATTACCTTATCCTTACGAAAAAACACTACTAAACACTTTGAGAATGTACTGATGAACAACTGATGGTCTAGTATTTTCACGCACTATTGGTTCAGTGCCATTACTGCATTTAGTGATTTTAGATCCTGTTCTCGAAATTGTTAGAGCCTTCTGTATTGCACTTATTCATTAATACCAATGATTTGATCCGACAAGAAAAAAATTAGTTTCAATCATATCTACTTCTGATTGCTAAACTTTAGAGGTCTTCGAGCCTAAAAATAGACTGAACCGAAAATATGAACATTTTGCTAGAAAAATACGATTTTCGTCGGACGATACTTTTGGAACAAATTAAGTGATTTGCACATGCTTTGCAACGATCAAAAAAGCTTGTTGAAATTTCAATTCAATCAAACTTAAAAAGGAATCAGTCGAGCGATTTATGAGTAATGCAACAAAAACTTAAGAAAAAAACTTTTTAACTTTCCGCTAAGAAAATTGCAAATTTTCATAAATTCGGGAAGTTATTGGTTTCAGTCCGATTTGTGAAAATCGAAATTCCAACAGATGTCGACGTTTTGAGGTCCTAGAAAGCTATTCTGACTAATTTCACGATGATGTCCGAGTGTATGTATGTATATATGTACGTACGTACGTAAATATTCTGTAACTTTCGAACGGATCAACCGATTTTGATCGTCAAGGTGTCATTTGACGCAGTTTTTAATATCTTGAAGCTGAAAGAAAAATTGAGCTTGATCGGTAGGGCTCGTTCGGAGATATTCCAAAAATAAACTTTTTTCAAAAATGTTTTTTTTGGATAACTTTTTACGGGCTCGATGGATTAATTCCAAAATGGACTGGGCTCTGGAGATTCATAAGCCGCGTCGAATGCCATCTCAAACATCAAAATCGGTTAATTCTTCCGAGAGAAACCGTTGTCGAAAGAATTAAAAAAAAAATTTTTTTTTAGTATTTTGAAAATTTCTCAAAAATGACTCGATGAATCAATTTCAAAATTTAATCAGTTATAAAACTCAATGAAACGCGTCGACTGCTACTTTAACGTCTCAATTGGTTTATTCGTTCGAGAGATATCGTTGTAGAAAAAATGATAAAAAACGTTATTTTTCGAAAACAAAGGCATACAAAAGTATTTTCGAGCTCGAAGAACTCGAAAATGTATCTACTACAGTTTTTCGAGCTCAAGGAGCTCGAAATGGGCGGGAAGTTTTGGGGCTGGCCCACAGGGTCAACCGACAGACCGATTTTTTTTTGTATTTATTTCGTGTAAAACTCATTTACTACATCACCGATCGACTCTATAATCTGATCAGTTCTTACCAACACGGACATCTATCCAGAAATAGAATAGCTTCGTAGTACCAAAAATGTCGAAATTTGATGAAAATTTAATTTTCGACAATTGGGCAGAAACCAATAACTTTCCTTACTTTCAAAATTGTCAATTTCTTTAGTGGGAGTTTTAACCATATGCTGAGGTGGTTATTGCTAAAAATATAGATTAGAAAACATAAAGTCTATCAATGAACTAAAGTAATGATTCAAAATCAAAATTATAACTTAACCTTGTGAAACTAAATTCCTACATAATCGATGTTTATACTAGCGTTTTTTAATCAGTGAAAACTCAAAATTTTACAAAAAGTAAATTTGTATTTTTAACGATTAATGAATTCAATAGTAAAATTAAGTATGTTTGGACTTTTGAAAATTTTTTATTAATGACCGTATCCATGTCAATATTGTTCACTTCGAAATAAAAATTTCTTACCACCTTCGAAGTTACTAGCACCAGAAAGACCGGTCAATAGTTTCAGACTTCAAAATAATTTTTAATCGTGAACTATTTCTTAATGCATTTAAAGAAAGCCTCTTCAATTTATGCGTTGTGATTTCACAATTTTTGATAGAATTTAAAAAATATTGTTCAGATTGATTTGCAATTACTTTTCTATACTTAGTCACTCAGGAATTTAATGATTTCGCAACATTATTCAACGATCACAAATAGTTCCTAAATACCAACCAATTTTTGAACCTTTAATGGAAGGTCTCAATAATTAATCGCAGTAGCTTATTTATTTTGATTATTCATTTTGAGTTATTATAATAGCAACGAACTATTTTTTATGTCTAAGAATTTCGAAATTAGAACATTAGAACGATAATTACACTTTATAATCAAATTTATTGGAACTCGTCATTATTAGTAATAGATTCATTAAAGAGAAATCAGTTTTTAGCGTTACAAATCTAGTTGTGCATTATCATATGATTTCCGATGATTTGGGACATGATTAGTGTTGTTGGATTTACACTCATCAAGGTTCCATTGACAACTAATCAGCGAAATAGTTCTAAAAATTCTGTTTGCGAATCAGATGGCATTCTAATCGCGAAATTGAAAAATCGGGTGATGGTTCCATCAAACTTTTCATCATTTCCATCAGGAATTGGTGTTAAGGTAGTTGTTTCGAGGTAGTCACGTTCAAAAGTATAGCATACCGAATTAAAAGAACAGCATAACTGAAGCGGTTAGTTGAACGCCGCTCATTGGAAACTTTTGTAAAAGTACAGTCATATGCTCTTACATACATCCAAGTAGTATCAATACGTTTATATACACATACATCCATAATATTCGAGAAGTGATCGTGGCAACGCCGTTCACTGTTACTGTGCATCTTTTTTGTGTTCCGTAATATTTTTATTAATGTAGTCGTAAGACATAACCAAATTAACCGTCAAAATAAACTAAGCTATTTATTATTAAATTATTAGAAATGTATGAACGTTTACTTATTATTAATTAATAAATTTTATTATTTTTCTATTTAATTTATAATAAACGCTGAAAAGTTATCAATAAACGAAATCTTTAAGTAAGAGAGCATTTGTATGTCGAACAATTTATTTATTTTTAGAATAAATAAAAAATAAATGTTAAATTATTTTTATTTTGTTTGAAAAAATAAATTTATAAAACGATTGCCTTTCATAAATTTACAAAAATTTAATATTATTGATTAATTTTTTTTTAATAGTAGAATAATTAATTAATTTTATTCATTGGTTAGCTTTTTTTATTATGTGCCTGTTTGTATTTTCCCGCGCCTATTTGGCTATAATATAAGCGCTGTTGCCACATCGCACTACTGTTTTGGTACATCTTTGAAATTTTTAAAAAGTTTCAAGGTTTAATGAATTATATTTCAGAAACGACGTGGTCAATAATTTTCATTTTTTTTATATGGTTTATAATTTTAGTTTCGATAACACACAACATTTTTAGAATGATCCTACATTGCGTTTTGATTTTATTAAAAAAACATTGCCCGTAAATCGCTATTCTCCATAAGAGCCTGTGTTAAAATAGCAATATTTTGAAATCGTTTTTCATAAAATTGGGATGGTCAATGTTACTCAGATTAGTCTCATATGATTCGTAGTCAATCAAAGAACAATCAGGTAAATTTTTATAAAAATCCTACATTAAATTAATCCACGCAACAACTACCTTAATGGTACGCGACGATTATCTCCTGAATCATACTATTACCTACATTCACATTAATAACATGGCTTTCATCGAATTTTCCCATCCAATATCAAGCGTATCCATGATTTTGAGTTTCTAATACGTTGGGACAAAATTGTAAGTGTCCGTCGTAACAGCTTTGCTTCATCCACCAATACAGCAAATACATTCCTAGAACAGTAACACAATTGCTATCTACTGCCACTACCCTATCCTCTGTTGCTCCCCCCCCCCTCTACTCTATAAAATTATTACGTCAATCTGTATTTTCAGTCGTCAGCGAGTCTGCATCATCAGTATTGCATACGTCTGAGAATCAAAAATCTTGAGATAAGATATTCTAACTAAATCTCTAGAGATTCTTAGCCAAAATACTCTTACTTATGAAGCTTGAGGCTAGATTTGATGCAGAATTGTTCGATACCTGGACATGGTCACCCTTCTTGTTACTTCATAACCTGTCTATTTAGCTTAAGTATATACTATATTTAACGGCGCCTAGTTAATGCTCGATTTTTTTCTATCGACCGTTAGATTAAATAATACCTAGAATTTTAAGCACAAGTAAAGACCACTTGGTTTGCTATAGTTGTTGCGATATGAGCGTCAAGAGCGACTGAAAAAAAGAAACCCGATATCGTATCCGATTGCGAACGTTATTAAGAAGAATCTTAAGGAAGAGTTTATCAAATTGCTAGCAAATATACTTACGAAATGTTCACGGAAAGAAAATTATAGGGAGTATTCCTATGCATTATAAGAATGGTTCCTATAATGGTATAGGAATTGTACCCATACTATTATAGGAGTGGTTCCTATATATTATAGGAACCACCCCTATACCATTATGCGAACCATTCCTATACTATTATAGAAACTATTCCTATAATAGTATAGGAACCATTCCTGTAATAGTATAGTAACCATTCCTATACTATTATAGGAACTTTTCTTATAATAGTATAGGGACCATTCCTATAATATTATAGGAACTATTCCTATAATAGTATAGGAACCATTTTTATAATAGTATAGGAACCATTTTTAGAATAGTATAGGAACCATTCCTATAATATTATAGAAACTATTCCTATAATAGTATAGGAACCATTTTTATAATAGTATAGGAACCATTCCTATAATATTATAGGAACTATTCCTATAATATTATAGGAACCATTCCTATAATATTATAGGAATGGTTTCTATAATTATGGGTAATATTCCTATATCTATAGGACGTGTTCCCATAATTAATGGTCGTCATTCCTATACTGGTATAGGATGAAATTTCACAAAATTATAGGAACCATTTCCATAATTTTCTTTCCGTGTATTTCGATTACATCTTGTTTAAATTTTCTAAAAGAAAATTGTTAAATGACCGTGATGAAATTTGTTGAAGATAATGCTACCCGGGACAGGATCGAAAACAATATAAAATATATCAAATAAATGATGAAATTGCAAATGTTTGTGGTGGTAATTATTTTTTTTTATTAACTAACAAGAATTACAATATTATTACTTTATATGAAGTTAAATAATATACTTAGCCATCGATCAGACCAGAATCAATACCCATAAAGGAATTTGCGGCATAACCACACGTTAAAGATTTTAAATAATTTTCTCTACAATCATCGGGATCGCAACACTTTTCGCCATCCATAGAACACTACAATGACAATGACACATTAAATGTATTACTGTTTATATTTATACTAATTGAATTATTGCTGGTTTATTTAAATATATTTACAGATTCTCCATGTTCTATGCAAGCAAAACAGCCAGTCACTGCTGATGTAACCAAAAATACCATAACGGTTAACTTGGACATGGTCATCAAATTCATTTGATTAATAATTGCTAGCCTTTAAAAAAATTATATTACAATAATATTTATTTGACCATTCTGGTAGATTCAAATTACAAAAATATACGGTAATGCATTTCCACGGTGATGATAAAATTTACTGAAATCCTTATCATAAAAATCCATTTGAGATTACATGGGAGCCCATAGGAATCCATATAGGTAAGTATGGATTTATGTAAAAATCAATGTAGGAAACCATAGATATCTGGATTCCCATATGAAAAATCTGCATAGGAAACTTATCTTTTTAGACTCCAATATGGAAAATCTATATAGGCAGCTGTGGGTACCTGAATTTCCATATGGGAAATCTAAACTAAAAACTGTGGGTAACCGAGCTGCTACACAGAAAGTCTACACCGGAAGTTATGAATATCTTGATTTCCATGTAGGAATTTGGATATATAGATTTCGTTGTGGGAAATTCTTAGAGGATGCTAGGCTTTTACAGAAGTAATTCCTATAGAATCCAGGGTATTTTGATTTTCATACTCGTATATGAATAAAAAAGTAGATTAATATTCTATTGGCTAAATATTTTTTAGTAAAAAATGAATACTCTCCCACGTTGATAGTCAACGATCCAGTTGCAATCCCACACTGATAGAAAAAATATCTCGATTCAAGAAAAATTTTTTCTTGAAAATGTGGTTCTTGTTTTAAAATTTTTAATTGTTTTAATTTAAGAAATAAGTTTTTGAACCAAAAAATTGAATTTCTCGAATAGAGAAAAAAAATTCTTCGTTTGAGAATTTTATTCATCGAAGAAGCCTTTATTGTTTTGAATCAAAATCTGACATATTTGGCTTAAGAATTTCTTGCTCTTGGATTGAGATAGGCAAAATGTAGATTTAAGACATTACTGACTTGTTTCGAGAATGGCGCGATTTTTTAATCAAGATCTCAATTTACTTAGCTTGAAAAAAAACTTTTTTTTTTATTTTAAAAATAAAAAATTTCAAAGTGATTTTTTAGGACTACATTCATTTACTTCAGATATGTTAAAATAGAAATTTATTTTAAAAAAAGTTTTTTTTTTATTACTTTGAAAACATCTACCATCAAGAAATTATTACTTAAATCAAAAATTTAAAGTTCTTAAAATAACAATACGACATTTTTAGCTGAAGAGACAAGTGGTCTTGCTTAAAGAATTCAATAGTATCGATTGAAGATAATTTAGTTTCGGGTCAAGACATGAGAGTTATCCATCAAAGATACAAAATCTTTAGAGCCAAGAAAATCTAAATCAAGACAAGAATTTCTTGGAGCAAGACAATTGCTTTTCTTCAGAAACAAATTCTTGGCTCAAGAAAATATTTCGTGAGCCAAGACAAAATTTCTATCAGTGGATTGGTTTCTATATGGATTTCTACATATTCCTATATAATCTCAAATGATTTTTTTTGATAAGGTAGATGATAATTATATGACCTTTACATAGAGATGTATGATTAATGTTTTACGGGTTGTAGTAAAAAAATTGACATTATAAATTATTAATTAAATAAATATTTCACTTTCCAAATTCAAACCAAGTATTCTAATCTAAATCGAGTAAAACAAAAATCTACGAATAATTCTGCAAATTAATTTTTTTCAAACATACAAATGATAGGAAAAAAATCGATTAATACTTTTCAAACTGAAGAATAATTCGAATATTCTTAAAAATAATATTAAATCTTGTTTCATGTAGATATTTACTTACAGGTTTTGTTAAGCTGAAGAACTATTGTTGGTAAAGATGATAAAATAATGTTCCACAGCTTAAAACATACAGACAATTCGTATGCTTCAAAATAACCAATGACAAGTGATATCTGGATAATAATTAAATATAATAATTAGTCAAGTGCATGACATTGCTTATATTTTAACTAATTATTATTATCTGAAATAATAACAATGTTTATTGATAGCGCTTCGTTGCCTTGTGATAAGAAATATCGCTAACAAAACTTGAATTGTTTCTTCGACGATCTTAGAGTGGAAAAAATGATTTCGAAATATACTATTATTTTTAACTTCCCGCTAAGAAAATTGCAAATTTTCGAAAATTCGGGAAGTTATTGGTTTCAGTCCGACCCTGGTAGGAAGGAACCATTGGACAAGGCTCGGACCAGGCATTGGCCAGTCGTTATGCCAGAGTTCCGAGCCTTGGCACCAGCCTTGGCTAAGCATTGGGCCAAGGATTGGCCCAGGCCTAGGATGATAACAATGTCCCCAAGCCTTGGCTAACAAAAAAACTAGGCTTGGGCCAAGCCTTAGGAAATGAAAAATTGAGCCTCGGCCAAGGCTTGGGAAACCAAAAATCAAGCCTCGATTAAACCTCGGGGAGCAAAAAATCCACGGCTCACCCAATGCTCGATCTAAAATATTGTTATTTAAATTAATTAATATAATTAAAAAAAAGTTTGATCACACTTTTATCGACATTACATTAGAGGGTAATTAACTAATTACTGAATTAATGGGAAATAACGAATAAAATTATTTGGAGGCTACCGGGGTTCGAACTGAGATCCTTCTGATTACTAGGCTGGGACGCTATCCACTGTGCTAAATCTGATGTCCAGATAATTATGATTTTTTCGCTTGTTAAATTATTTAAAAAGTTTGGAAAATCCAAAAGTGCACGCCTCATAACGCTTTTTAATTTTTAAGTCAAAATAACTTGTATTTCTAAATTAAAGATTAAAACAAAAAAACATTTTCGCTACGATTACGCCACTGTTTATGTCAACATTTGACGTCGAAAAAATAGAAGGAAAATTAAAAAAGAGTTGTGCAAAAATTAGCCGCTTGGATGCAGCACCGGTAAAAAGCCCACCGCAAAATATATCTATATATATGTTTGCAAATATATCCGTCAGAGGTTAGCACCAGCGGAAAAAATATATACGGGATTTTGTATACAAAAACACTATCAGTCATCACTTTTAATTAAATATAAAAAAAACTATAGAAACTACAATAGTGAATATCGAAAGGGTTCATCTTGAGAAAATTCTGAACAAAATAAAAAAAAACCGCTTTCGATACGATAATTTTTTCGGCAGTTATCATGACTACATCCCAAAAAAGTGTATACATACAGACATCCGGACGTCCAAGTAAAATTTTTTTAAACTTTTTTTTTCTTTAAACTAACAAAACAAATGTTTTTGAAAAAACATTAAATAAGTTCTCTAAAGTCTATTCTTGATATACGTGTACTCATATTTATCCTATGAATGAAAGATGTACGTTAAGAGTCATTTTAAGACCAGAAAATTGCTTGGCCTTGATGTGTTGAGAGTAGAGCACAACCTCAAACGCTTCGCGTTATGAGGCGTGCAATACAATTTAATCCAAAAATATTAGATCGTAAAGATGAGGTGAAATGTAGTTTTATTTAATGAACTTAAAATTGTCTGATGCATTTTTAGGCCTACGCATGACACCTGGGGCAAAATGGACCATCCGAAAATTCTGAAAAAATGATTCATATTTTTATCGTCAAATTAAAAAAAAATTTAATATATTAATCCATTTTTCGGCTGATTCTCCATAGCCGGGGCAAATTCGGCCACTAAAAATATTCGAAAATAATATTTTATTTTTTAATTGATTAAATTTTTGAAATAATGCAAAATAATCTGTAATCTAAAAAATCAAAAATCACGTTTCTTGGGTTCATAATAATGACAAATAAAAAGTATAGAATTGTTTTTTTTTTATTAAATAAAAAAATTAGTAAGTAAGATAATCGAAGAGAAACAATTTATTATACCAATGATGTGAAATGTAATTTTTCTTTATGTATATTACATACAAAAATTTTGAATTTAATGAAATTTGATCAACTTTCAAAAATTTTTTTTTTCAACTTTTTTAAAGGGTACCCCATTTTGCCCGCCAAAAATAAAAATTTCATGTTAACTAAAGTTTTCTACATAGCAATAACTATTTAAATGAAAATTATTGATATTAATCGTATACTCAGTAGACGGTTATGCCCTGGTCTTCTCTATATACATATATATAGATACATGTAAAGTTGATGATTTTACTATTAAATTATAATTTAACTCAGGCTGAGGCATTGGCCAATGGTCAGCTGCCAAGGCTCAGCTTGAGAAAAATTAAACTATCGGGCCTAGCTCTGGCCGAGGCTCAGGCCAATGGTCACTACCCAAGGCTCGGCTTAATTTAATGAAACCAATGGACCAAGCCTCGGCCTAGACTTAGGCCAATGGTTAGCTACCAAGACTTGGCTTAACGTAATCAAACCATTGGATCAAGCCCTGGCCGAGGCTTGGGCCAATGGTCAGCTGCCGAAGCTTGGCAAGTGACAACAGGGCCAAGACTCGGCCTATTGTCAGCCTTGGCGATTCCTACCTGGGGATTTTCGAAAATTGAATTTCCAAGAGATCTTGACGTTTTGAGGTTCTAGGAAGCTATCCTGACTAATTTCACGATGATATCCAAGTTTATGGATGTACTAGGGTGCTTCGTTTGAAACGACTATTTTTTTTTCGCTCCTATCCCGAAATTTTGTTGGAAATACCCCCAAAAAAATTCCCTGAGAGTTTGAGCCCTTAATATTAATATTAAGTACTTTCCCAGAGCAGGTGAAGATTTCCCATTTAAAATACACGTAAACTTGGGTTTTTATTTTTTAAACCTTTATAACTTCGCGGCATTTTATGATATCATCTCGCCCAAGGTCGGGATTTTCTCACCATTAAATATACTACAAAATTGTCGATTGTCGTGAAGTCGTAACTCATACGAGTGGGGTAGTACGGGCCGCCAAACCGAATTTTTTTATAGAATTCTTGTTTTTTTTCTCAACAACAAGACCTACAGAAAAAATGCAAATGCCAATTTTATAGGAAATTTATTTTCCTACAAAAAAGGTCCTTAGCACCGAATCACTTAGATTGATATTTTCTGAGATATTAATTATTGAAGTTTATGTAGCATTGAATTCCCATAAAATGTCAAATCAAATCTTAGAAAATATTAATTTTTTATTTGACTAATATCTCGGAAAATATCGATCTGAGTGATTTGATGCTAAAGATTTTTTTTTGTAGGAAATTACATTTTCTATAAAGTTGTCATTCACATTTTTTCTGTAGGTCTTGTTGTTTATGAGATAATAAGAGAAAAAACAAGAATTCAACAGAAAAATTCGGTTTAGCGGTCCGGACTACCCCACTCGTATGAGTTACGACTTCGCGACAATGGGCACTTTTGTAGTACCTTTAATTGTGAGAAAATCCCGACTTTGGGCGAGATGATGTCATAAAATGCTGCGGAGTTATAGAAGTTTAAAAAATAAAAACCCAAGTTTACGTGTATTTTAAGCGGGAAATCTTCACCTGCTCTGGGAAAGTACGTAATATTAATATTAAAGGCTCAAACTCTCAGGGAATTTTTTTGGGGGTATTTCCAACAAAATTTCAGGATGGGAGCGAAAAAAAAAAAAAATAGTCGTTTCAAACGAAGCACCCTAGTACGTACGTATGTAAATATCTATAACTTTTGAACAGATGAACCGAATTTGATCATCAAGGTGTCATTTGGCGCAGCTTTTCAATATCTTAAAAATAAAAAAACATTTAACTTGATCGGTACGGCTTGTTCAGAGATATTCCCAAAATAAACTTTTTTCAAAAATGTTTTTTTTTCGATAACTTTTTATGTTCTCGATGGATTGACTTCAAAATCAACTGGGCTCTGAAGCTTTATAAGCCGCATCGAATGCTACCTCAAACATCAAAATCGGTCATTTCTTTCAAGAGAAACCGATGTCGAAAGAATTAAAAATCGGTCTGTCGGTTGACCTCGCGGGCCAGCCCCAAAACTTCCCGCGTATTTCAAGCTCCTTGAGCTCGAAAAGCTGTAGAAGATACATTTTCGAGCTCTTCGAGCTCGAAAATACTTTTGTATGCTTTTGTTTTTAAAAAATAACGTTTTTTACAATTTTTTCTACAACGATATCTCTCGAACGAATAAACCGATTGAGACGTTTAAGGTGGCAGTCGACGCGTTTCATTGAGTTCTATATCTGATTAAATTTTGAAATTGATTCATCGAGTCATTTTTGAGAAATTTTCAAAATACTAAAAAAATTTTTTTTTTTAATTCTTTCGACAACGGTTTCTCTTGAAAGAATTAACCGATTTTGATGTTTGAGGTGGCATTCGACGCGGCTTATGAATCTCCAGAGCCCAGTACATTTTGGAATTAATCCATCGAGCCCGTAAAAAGTTATCCAAAAAAAACATTTTTGAAAAAAGTTTATTTTTGGAATATCTCCGAACGAGCCCTACCGATCAAGCTCATTTTTTTTCAGGTTTAAGATATTAAAAAACTGCGTCGAACGACACCTTGACGATCAAAACCGGTTGTTCCGTTCAAAAGTTATAGATATTTACATACATACATACGTACGTACATACATACATACATACATCCATACATACACTCGGACATTATCTTGAATTAAGTCAGAATAGCTTCCTAGAACCTCAAAACGTCGACATCTGTTGGAATTTCGATTTTCACAAATCGGACTGAAACCAATAACTTCCCGAATTTTTGAAAATTTGCAATTTTCTTAGCGGGAAGTTAAATAAAAAAAATTTTATAGTATTTGAAAATTTCTTAAAAACAACTGGATGAATCAATTTCAAAATCTGTTCAGTTGTAGAACTTAATAAAACGCGTCGATTACCGCCTTGAACTTCTTAATCGGTTTATTCGTTTGAGAGATATCGTTTGAGAAAAATGGTAAAAAAACGTTTTTGTTCGAAAAGAAAGGCCTACAAAAGTATTTTTGTCATATCAACCGCGGAAGTTGAATTTTCGAGTAACATGCAGAGGGCGCAAACCATACGATTTCTGGCAATCTATAGTTTAGTTAACTTTCCTTGAACTAGTATCGAAAAGTAACTTCTCTCTCTCTATCTATCTCTACACTCCTACACGACTACTACAATACGCTATAGATGAGTCAAATTATCATTTAATTTGACAAACGTCCACTAGGTAGAGCTTTCAAATTAAATAAACAGTAATTAAACATTTTTTACTGTTTCTCTCGCAAAATTAACTCCCGCCGTCGATATGACAAAAAATACTTTATGCTCAAAGGTTGGAACCCTGACAAACTTGAAGTGCAGACATGCTTTTGAAGCTATGGATACATTCTCATCAAGACCTCGTACTATATCCAGTCTTGCTTCGCTCGACCGGATAACTGACGCGGTCTTGCTAAGAATGCGCCCATAGCCTCAAACTCGTGACGTCACTTTAAGTCGTCAGAATCCCTACCGTTCCGCATACGTATCGAAAATAACTATTTCGAGCTCTTTGAGCTCAAAATTGTATCTACACCAATTTTTCGAGCTCCAGAAGCTCGAAATAGGTGGGAAGTTTTGGGGCTGGCCCGCAGGGTCAATCGACAGACCGATTTTTTTCTCTCATACCTGTGTGAAAGAAAATTATTAAAAAAAGGTTAAAAAAATGTTGACTATTCTAAACTTCAAAACATGACACAACGATAAACTTTTTTTGAACGTTTTTTAAACTATTGAAAATTCAAGAGAAAAATCAATAAATATCCTTGTATTATTAAAATATGCTAAAGCGAAAAACGTTTAAGAATAGTTCAAAATTAATTTTTTCTGAACGTATTTTGCACTGAAAAATGTTAATTTGTAGTTCTAAGTCAATTGTTATTTTTTGTGTATTGTCAGAGGTTTGAAGATCGTTTAAATAAGGTTCGTCATTGTGTCACATTTTAATGTTTAGAATAGCTCACACTTTTTAAACCTTTTTTGCAAGAATTTTTTTTACTGGTAGATGAATCGTATCCCTATAGATAAAATCAACAGTGAATACATGGGAACCATAAGAATTCATATCGGTAAATGTAGAATTATGCGAGAATCTATAGGGATGAATATAGGAGTGTATAGATTTATATAAAAATCGATGTAGGAACCCATAGATATCTGGATTTTCACATAGGAATAAATATTTATATATATATATATATTTTTCTTTGTGAGAAATTTACATTAGAGTCTGGGCTTCTAATACAGTAATTTGTATAGAATGCAGGCTATCTGGGTTTCTGTATCTATCGTCTATTGAAACAAAAATAAATGAAAGAACAGATTAATATTTCATTGGTGTTCAATCGCGAGCTTAATTTGTTTAAACTGCTTCGAGTATTTCTGCTATGCCCGAGAGCAGCCGAACGAATAACTGAGTTTTAGGTCCAAATAGTGTCGAGTAACTCGCTATTTGGGCTATTGTTATTTGGCTTGACCTACTGTTATTTGGCTTGACTAATTAAAGTTGTATAGCTCGGGGATAGTAGAAAATCTATCAGGGAATGAACAAGTGGATAGTTGCTTGTTGGGAACCTGAATGAAACAAGTGGAGGAAGCCCTTTACATAGGGTATGGGGAGAAGTTGCGTTCCACAACTGATCCTACGCAACCGGTTGATCAGAGTTGAAGTCTGGTACCGCGGGGGGCCACTTTCCAAGCCCACTGTGGCCAGAGCCTCTTTATTTCCTGAGATGGCAGCAGTATTTGGCCCTAGAAAAGGTTGGACTCCTGGTGGCTGATGGTGAGTCATCCACATGCAATGCATGCTTAAAGGCTTAACGCTAATATCAGCTTATGCTCATATTTTGCTTTTATGATATTATGGTAGAGGATAGGGAATTGCGTAGCGCGAGTATGCCCAAAAGAGTGTGGTATCGGCCTCCCGTCAAATGAAGGTAGACTTAACCGTCCCATTACATTAATTGATTTGTCTTATTCGCATTCGAGCTACTCTCTATCTTTGATTTGGCTTAAATAATTAGAGTGTTAAAACAGCACGGAAAATAGAAAATCTATCAGGAGATGAACAAGCAGATGATTGCTTGCTGGGACCCGAAAGAAACAAGTAGAGGAAGCCCTTTACATATGGTATGGGAAGAACTTGAGCCCACAACTAATCCTACGCAAGCATGTTGACCTGAGCAGGGAGTCTGGTACCACGGAGGGCCTTTCCACGTCTACTATGACCAGAGTCTCTTTATTTCCTAAGATAGGAGCAGTGTTCGGCCCGAGAGAGGTAGTACTCGTGGTGACTGTGGTTATATACCACACGTTGTGAGGATTTTTGATCATACCTCCGTCTAACGTCCACTCTTGGTCAATTTTCAACTATAAATAACGCTTAGGTGGTAAATGGTGACACCTCGTAACGCGTGTATGCCCGAAAGGGCGAGGAAACGGCTTCTGGTCAGCGGAGGTGGACTTAAGTCCTGTTACGTTAATTAATTATCTCATTTGCTCTCCGATATTTATTTCTCACGGTTTAAGTTGTATATAATGTAAATAAGAGATCCCAGAAGTGTCTTTCGCGCGCTCTAGGGGGCGCCAAAAATAGCAAGTACCACCCTCTTCGCGGGTTCTGGGACCAGTACTCCAACCGTTAGCGGTGCCCGCATGTCTTGCACCCGTAACATGCGGCAACTCCGTGGTTGCAGGAAGCCAATAGGTACCGCTGCGTGGGCGAAGCCGACCCCTTTTGAACGTCTTAAAATTCTAAGGGTAATAGCCCGTACACAACACTATCACTCGCATACAGTGATAATCACTCGGTAATAATAATTGAGGGCAATTATATTTGACTGCTGTCTTAAATCCAAGTGAGTATAATGTGGAAGAAACCCTTTTTAGGGTTATGAGTGAAGGCTGTGACTCACCACTTATCTTCAGCATGTCCACCAATACATGGAATCAGTGCAGCCAGATCGCGGACGAAAAGTTCCCCTTCCCAAGCACCGTTTAAGCTGTGAATGATGCTAAAATGGTGCGAAGGAAGGGGAACTTTTCGTCCGCGATCTGGCTGCACTGCATGGAATTGGTACCATGGGAGACCCATTCCAAGCTCTGCTTCGACCAGAGTCTCTCTATTTCCTGAGATGGGAGGAGTGTGGGTCGATTTGAGGTCGGATTCGTGGTGGCTGTGCGTGAGGCACCCACATGCACTGCATGCCTAATGGGTACGCTAATGTGAGCTTATGCTCATATTTCGCTTTTATAATATTATGGTGGAGGATAGGCGATTACGCAGCGCGAGTATGCCCAATAGGGCGAGGAATGGGCCTCCCGTTAAACGGAGGTGGACGGTCATGCCGTTCCGTTACATTAATTAAATAATTGTAAATAAGAGATCTAAATTATAATTATTAAATTTAATGTGATTTTTAGTTATTGTGAACTAACCATGCCTATATTAGAATCCATTTGAATAATCAATCACTTGACAATTGGTAAGATATTTTTCAACAAAAAATTGATTAGTTGATGCTCTCAATATCAGTATTTGTGACAAGTAATTGATTCATTAATTAACTCAAGAAGTATCACATCGTTAAAGAAATAACAAATAATTTATTTTGATCCCCGACCCAAAATTACGGATTTTCTGGCTGCTTTTTTCTCTAGAAAGAACGACTTTTGTGGCTTACACGGATTATGGCGCGCTCTGGTGGACTATGTTTTTTTTCGGCTTGGTCACGTAACTATATTCACAAGCGTGCTTGTGTGAATACACTCAAACTATGAAATGTATAGTATACAGTGCTGGCGTACTGACAGCTCGATGTAACCTCGATTTTGTTTACGTAAAAGACGTATGATATTTATATAATATGAATGTAATACATGTCATATATAATATACATTTAATATTGTAATAATATATTTTTATTCATAAATAAAGTTTCAGTTGTGTGACTGCCATTTTTATAATATGAATGATTTATCATCCGATGGTTCTCTAGACGAGGAGGAAGTATTTAGGAATTTTGACAGCGAAGCCCAAACCATTGTGTCTAGTGACTTGCGGTGACATGAGATGTTTAGAAATTAACAATACGTTAAGAAATTAATAAAATAAATATTAATATGTTAAGAAATTAAGTATTCGAAAATGTTGAGGACTTCGGAAATAAGTTGCTGGTAACGATTAATGATAATAAGAATGATTATCCTGGTCAGTTTATTATTGGAACCATATTTTATTAAAAGGTAAAAAAATATATTTCTTCGAGACCATCTAAAATCTTTTTTAATAGATTTTTTATCAGATACAGTGAAGGTAAATGCTATCGCCAGCTGATTGCTAGACATTTAATAGGTGGAGCACCACAAAAAATTACTTCTTTTTTAAACCTACCAATTCTTCAAAGATATACAGTCCATTGTTTTCGGAAAACCGCAGCAATTTTTCTGTTGAACTTTGGCGTGAATATGCAGATGGTTAAACAACTGGGAAGATGGTGTTCCGACATGATAGCAATAGGTTACATTGAAAATTCTATGCACAAGAGACAAATGATTTATAATGTCATTACACAGAAATCTGGACTCGGACTCGAATAAAGCCATCATATTCTACACAACCATGATCTTTTGCATAGGTGATTAACAACTTTAGAACAAACCTCCGATATGAACAGTCAACCGATGCGCAGGTAATCAGTAACCCTGGATCAATCTCTCAAGATAAATAATTAACTAATAAGCAGATGATAAACAACTCTGGAGCCAACAATGGTGATTGCCTTATAGATTGGACTTACTTGAAGAGGGCTTTACTGTCGATGATGTTAATTCAATTTCACAAGGCAAAATTATTCATTTAATCACAAGAATGTACTTGAGTTTTATTTTCCATTGAAATAATATACTTTTTTTCAGATCAAAGTGTAAAAAGTGGCTTCACGACTGCCAGAAATAATACAACACCGATACTAGTAATAAATCAGAACGACCTAAATCACAATAAAAGACAATCATTTACCAAATAACCAATAATAAAATTAACCTTTAATTATCAAAAGACTAACCGTCTTTTGGTTAAACCAGCTCCACTAAAAAAAATACAGAACAACGATAAACTCACTACTCAAACTAATAAAGTTATCACTTCCATAATGAAAAAGAAAGGATTAAAAATAGAAGGTTGAAGACACATAAAAAAATCTGTGTGCAATTAGATGCGATGCGATCGGCATCACCTCAGCTTCTATACCCCATGCGCCTAAAAATCCAACTTTCTGGCATTGGATTGTAATATACTGTTCATAACACACTAAGTTAGGAACTATACACAGAAATTTGCTCCAAAAAAGTTTAGGAAAACACATCCACTTTCGATAGTTTTCGTATCAATAACGTATCTTTTCTTGTGAATTTTACTAATTCGAATCCATGGAAGATTAACATATGAATTTCATATAGTGAAGATTCCTATTATATAGAAACCTGTGTGAAAATCTATATCAAGATCTATGCTAAATTCCTACAGAAAACACTCTGAAAAGGCCATGTGTATACTGACATAGGAATCTGGACTGGATAACAATATGAATTTTTTTTAAGGAAGCAATACTTATTTTATGAATTGCCTAAAATAAGAATCCATACAATAAGCTAATATTCCAGGTATAGTAAAAAAAGAAATTCATATTTTTAATATATTAATAAATGATTATACTCAAATTTAATTTATTGAATTATGTTCAGATCACATTTTAATCAGGTATTGATTATTTTACATAAAATAGTTAATCATAATTTAACTTTTAAAGTTCACGAATCGAGAAGTACATTATCATTACATTATCATCTTGGTATGATTTGGTCAATTGGGATTGATCGAGCTCCCAATTCCACGGAACTTCAATATCTCGTTTGAATAGCGGAGAATAAACGTAATAATCTACTTTATCATCATCAGCTTTTACGTAAGCAGCTTCCATTTTTTTTCCATTTACAGTTTCGTTCCATTTCGATTTTGATTAATCAACAACTATACTCGCTGGAAATTTGACCTTAATTTCGAAATTTGTATGGATTCGACTATCGAACCTGCCATGGTCTCCAACAGGTTCGAAAGTTATTGGATGAACATGGTTGTTACCTAGGTCGTAATAATTTTTTCCCTCCCTGTTAACAACAGGCACTCCCTCAAATCTTTCCCATCCATAATGATCATTATCGTGCAGTTCAAGCTTCCAGTAAGTTGGAATAAAATTATCCGAACGTGAACTGCTTCCTCTATTACAACATTCATATTCCACGATGAACAGCCCTTTGGCTGCCTACAAAATTTAATAAATTTTCAATAGAAAAATTTCATAAAAAGAATAAAAGTATTCACCTAAAGTATAATAATCTTTGCCTGCATTGTCACTTTGACGGATATCTAGTTGAGAAGGAGGCTACCGTGATTGAACGGCACATTCTATAGCAAGTTTCCAATGTCATCAATAAAATAAAGACATCGGGATTTTATTAAATGAGTATCACGTGATATGAAACGTAGACATTTTTTTATAGATCACAATAACAAAGTCGTTAAAAACTAATTTAAACCAGAAAAAAATATTATCAACTAATGATACAGGTTAGAGATATATTCTTCACTTAGATTTGTTATTAACAAGACTCTAAATAGATTTATAATTTATATATTTCAAATTTATATATTTATATAAATATATAAATTTGTTATTATGAAATCATTTTGCGGAATTTCCATGCTGCAGAACGAGTATAATCACAATATTAAGAAACAGTCGTTTAGTTACGGGTGTTCTTATTTTTTATTTTTTAGAGTACTTTTTAAAATATCTTTTGCATTTATTTAAAATTTTATTGCCTCATTAATACCAAGAATACCTTAAACCTACTGCGGTATGACTTGGTGATCGTAAATAGCTTTTCATATCGTAGGTTTTTTGGTCCATTTTCAAAATGGATCGAAATTTGACCATCGATCTATATATTATTTTGTTGGTTATTTCTTTTATAATTTTCCTATTATTCATTATGGTAATCCATGGCTATGCAGACTCAATAATTATACTTAATTGAAAAAAATAAGAAAAATATTTAAGAAGCCGCGTCATACCACCTTCCGAAACAACCAGTAGACTAGTACGGGGTACTGGTGGGACAGGCAGACCTTTCTTGCAGACTTCGCTTAGAGTCTTGCTATTTCCTGAGAAGAGAGGAGTGTTGATCTACAGAGATTTGGACTCGTGGTGGCTGTTGTTTAGTCTGTGCAAGCTAATAGACTGTGTTCTTTAAACACATTGAAAAATCTCATTTTACCAGGGATTTCTTTAGGCGGAAGGTAGGGGCGCAATGCTTGAATCATCGAAAAAGACTAGGCAACAGATCTGCATGATGTGAACATTGAAATCAACCGGTCTCAAAATTGGCAACTCTGTTACAATAATCGAATTATAGAATTTGCAGGGAATCCAACCTCTCTCTCCCTTTATTATTTTATGTCGTCCTTCAACACTTCCTTTGATTGGTATTCGATTGCCTGGCTATTGCATTTATGAACAACTTCAACCTTCTAGCGCTTTACCTTGAAACCCCAATCCATGTTCAAGTGGATCGGAACTAGAGTTAGTGTATAGCTGCCACAGAAGGGGCATATTATAGAAGAGAAGGAGTTTTTTCTTTTGATATTCAACTTAGCTGTATAAACAATCCTTACAACAGTACTGTTAGTATACATTAAAGAGAATGAAAATAAATAGTGAAAAGACATACAGTAACACCACAACTCTCCCGTTGCACGTATGTGAATCCACGACGCTTTTCGATTCGAGCTCTTCCCACTGGACTTACACCAAAGTGTTTCGGGATCCCCAAATTATAAATGATTAAACATTAAAATAATCATTATCTAAGTTAACTTCACGGACTATATCGACTTTAGAAACTAACGAATATCGCAGTATCACTAAAAAATCGTGAATGATTTCTGAGTACGAATAAATTTTCAACCCGTAAACAGATGGTTTAAATCATTAGTTATAACAGCTAGTTTATTTTTACAAATTATCTTAGCTGATGATAAAGACAACGGACTATTATTACAAATACAAATTTCATAGCATGAAATTTAATAATTATGTTTGACAATACACAGATGATTTCATCTGAACTCAGATGGTTACATTTAAACTAGTAATTAATGAATTCAAATAGAAATTAAATTGAAATTACTTCAATTATTAATTTTACGAATTGAAAAGTACATTATGATATTTTTTCTAAACATTCGGGATCGTGTTGGTTTGGTTATGTCAAGCTCCCACGATACTGGAATATCATCTCGATGATTTATCGGAGAATAACTATAATACTTATAAGAACTACCGACATTAGCTACGTAAGCCACGCCCATTTCAGTTCCGTTGACCATCTCTTTGTACATCGGTTTTGACATATCCGGTTGCAGATCCGACGAAACTCTGAATTTGATATCGAAAAATCTATTGATATTATCATCAAACCTATCATAATTCCCAACAGGTATTAAGGTTATCGGTTCCAGACGGTTATGACCCAGATCATAATAATTTAGTCCAGCCACCTGGACAATAAGTTTTTCGTCCATAACATCCCATCCAATATTAAACGAATCCTCAATTTCCATTTTCCAGTACGTTGGAATTAAACTATCATAACTGTCTGTCGTTACAGCATTTTTTCCATTAGCATCACAGCAAGTAAATTCCAAAAATCGTAACCCAATTGCTACCTATAGTCACGAACAAATTTTTATTACAAAAATTTTAATTTAAAAATAATTTAAAAATAAAATAAATTACTTACTAAAAGAACCATTATTTTTGTCTCCATCGTTAGTGCTACGAATTAACAGTTGCCACTAAAGCTATAGTGGCCGAACTGAACATTTTATACAGTTTTGGGAGTGCTAGTGAACAAAGAAAGACGTCGGAGTTTTATCCAACTACCACCACGTGATGAAATACTTGTGCGCAGATTAGTTCACCAAATAGAATAACAAAGTCGTTAAAAAATACTTTAGACTTGGAAAGTGTGACATATTTATGAACTGCGCCATAGAGATCTTAGTAACTGATCTAAGTAATCCAAAAAATGATGAAATTGTTTCTTAGTAATTACATTTGATGAATTTGCTATTGTGCTAACATTTTACAAAAATTTAATAGCAAAAAAGTGTCCAAAATTTTGGCCTTCAACTGATCAGCACCTCTACTCTTCTAAACAATCGAAGTTGATAGAAGTATCATTCTTATTTAATTCACAGAGTGATTCTCTCTATTAGCGGGCTGATGGTGCCCAGGACTTTTTCAAACGCATCCAGCTCTACATTAGTTTGTATAACTGGATGGTTTACGGATGCCCAACGGTTAGGTAGAATCTTATGCTATTTTTTTGTACGATTACATAAGATTTGAGCATATTAGATGGAGACTAATCAATGTACCAGTTACTTTCAATCATTATCCCCTTTTATGGGGGCCGTATCCCTATCTATTTCTGGTATACCTGCGCTGCGATGCCCCTAATTCTTCTCCAGACGAGACCCGTAGTCAGAAAATATAATCAAGTGACAAAGAGTGGACGTTAACAGAAGGTGAGTTCAAAGAACTTGCCTGATTGACGAGTCATGTCTAATCAAATCGACCATGAGTTCAAACTTCTGCAGACCTGACACTGCTATCTTTTCGAAAATAAAACCACTCAGAACAATATGGACTTGGGACCTACTCGTGGAACCAATTCCCTGAACTGGTTAACGAGCTGCTTCGAGATAAAATATAAAGACGTGACCTCACATTATCCTAAAAAGAGCCTCTTCACTTATGAAGCTTTCAAGTTAAGGATTAGCTAATATCCACTTGCTCCATCCCTGAACGGTAAACTACATTTTCGAGCTCTCAGAAAATATATTGGAATGTCTCTGAATTCATCTAAAATATCTAGATTGATGCAGTAGTAAATAAAATCATTTAAATTATTGGTTTTCCTCATATTTAATGTCATATATTTTATGTACACACAAATGATTTGATAATGCTTATTATTTTAAGTTATTTTTCAATTCAATCGCCACAGTGCCTTAGGCTAAAACTAAATTTATACTTTTTTCTTACAAATTGAAAAGAAAAGTTTGTTAGACTTTTCAGTTGTAACACTTACTACTTGTTTACTTCGATCCAATTTCCAAGAAATTGGAATATCGATATCAGTAGCGTTCAAGGAGTAAGTATAAACAGAGTTTAGGGCAGATTTTTTACGAACGTAAAATGAAACACGAGTTTCTCTATTTTCATTAAGAAATGAATAAGGTTTACTAGTATCTGGTGCAAAGTCTAATGGAATATAGATCTTAATTCTGAAATCCAGGTTGATTTCATCATCAATTTTACCATTACTGCCTACGGGTTTCAAGTTCCACGGTTGCGGTGGCTCAAAGTTTGTATTCAAGTTGTTTTTGTCATCAGTTTGTATAGTGAAGGCCGGCCGGTGACCTCTTTTTTCCATTTCCCAGTACGTTGGAATCTTCAGCTTCATCAGAGCTTTAGATTTAGATTTCTTAGTTGTAACTCGATACGAATGATATCCAAGAATCATTAAGCCTATTATCTAACCAATAGTTTTGCTGTCAGAAATTGATATTATGATCGAGAAAAATTATTAATACTTACCAGTATGCGCGCCTGCATCATCAGGTGGCAAATGATCACGTGAATTAGAAACAGAATTAAAAATTATTAAAAAGACGACTTTGATGAAGGCCTTGATCAATACTATTTATTAGAAATCTTCTTATGTTTTAGTCGTTTACAATATATTTTTAGATAATTTATCCTTTAAACGATCTTAAATAGTACTTAAATTTTTAACAAGCGGCTATAACTTTAAAAGTAGCTAAAAATAGTGATAACTGAATGTCTCAAGTAATTAATGAGTTTAATTAATTAATTAACGAGATCTGGCTTATCATCTTGGTTTTTTAGGATTATTTATAGTCATTTATCAATGCTTGTTACAGGAAATCATAAAAAAATAAAAACGTAAAAAAAAATTAATTTTGGGCGCTTTAATTTTTTAGTTATTTTTAATATTTTTAAAAATATTGTTCATATTGACTTGAAAAATTTTTTTATTTATGAGGGTTGCTAAGACCCAAAAGTAACTGCTGTAAGACTTTTGAATCTTGCATCGTTTTGAATCCCAAACGGTTTTATATTGCGTTTTGAAAAGGGTAATCAGATTCTAATTAAATCTGAGGATTATGTCATCTTAATAATTACTTTATAGATTGCTTTGTTAGTTTTTCATCGGCATTATTCATAGTTATCTTACAAATTACAGAAATATTTAATAAAATAGATAATCGTGAAAAATTAATTTGATATCGGACTTCTTGGTTTTTCATTTAACGGCGAATTTTCCAACCTGCTATTCAGATTAATTTGAAATTTTTGTTCTCTAATGAGCTAGAGAAGAACTACAAAATCTTATACTATGGCTTATAGATTTCAAATAGTTTCTAAATCCGAAACGATTTCCAATCCGTTAACAGAAAGATATATTCCTAGTGTAAGCAACTACTTTATTAACACTATTAAATTAACAAAAAAAAAAAAAAAACTGTAATAAAACATACAATCTTTGTGTAAGAGTTTATTTAACGTTGAATTACACTGATTTGTTAGTATTTGCATACAATAAATTAACAAAGTTAGTAACGCTGACGAAACTATGTTCTGGCGTCACGATCTTTGGCTGGACGAACCTTAACTATGAGTCCCATTTGTCCATTGTCATTGATCCATGCCGTAACAGGAGTGCTAATATCAACTTCTAGAATAATTGGAGCTACATATGTTCTTCCATAGACATCATTAGTAAATTTATGAATCGAGACATTATCACCAGTATCAACGGCACGGAAAATCGTTGCTTGCCAGCCATTATCAGCTATGTTTTTGACCTCTGTCTGCAGATCGGGGTACCAAATAATCGGAAATCTGATGACGTAATTATATAATTTACTCCGGGCATTTAAATTAGGATCAGCAGGTAATAGTTTCCATGATTTTTTTACAGTTTTGTCGCATATTACTAAAGCAGCGTCATCTGCTGTTGTCGCACCATAAATATTCGACAATACCGCAAACCAATATTCTGGATATTCTTTATTTCTATTATTTTCTCGACCAGAACCACCCCAAACAGATCCAGATTGGTCACCATAATTATTGTTATCATCATTGTCATTATTCTGACTTACAGAGCCAGTAGAATCATTGTCACTATTGCTTGGCTGCTGATGAGTTGATTGTGAATACCAAGGGGTTTTAGAAAACCCAATTTTTTTTTTCGACTTGATTTCGTACGATTTACAATCAGCAATTAACAGAGCAACTACGATCTAGTTTAGAAAACAAAAAAAATTTTATATTGTATTAACATTTTTAACCCCTGACAGGCATACAGAATAAGAAGTACCCCCCTCTCCCCAAATATTAAACCAAGAACTGTTCCCTCTGCCTATAGTTTTTTGAGAACTTGAAGAAGTGCGCGCGGTAGTCGGTGTTGAGATTTAGTTGTTACAACGCAGTAAATCAGGAAGTAATTTAATTTAATGTAAAAACCTGTTTTCCGGTTATTTTTAAGAATATGTCGCTTTGATGCGTTCAAATTGAAAAATATTTACCTTTTTCAAAGCGAATCAGAAAACGAATACCACTAATATATAGAGCAATTTTAAGCTTTCTAAAACATTGTAATTTTTTTATTTTTTAGCCTAATTGAACTAAAGATGCAGCGTTTGAAAGAAAAAAATCTTGAAAACTCACTTTCTTTAGTTTTAATATCATATTTGTCATTGTAATATTGGATGAATTACCTGAATAATATATATCTAATGCAAAATTGTTGGAACTGTAATATAAAAAAAAAACAATTGTTCATAGCTTTGTTAGGAGCCGAGAGATTTTACTTTAAGTCATATTGGGTACGTTTCACCCACTTCGCCGATAGAGGAATACGTTTTCAATGTGTGTCTACCAGGGGTTAAAGAGGTTTAACGTAAATCTAAATCTTAAGTTAACAGCAAGCCTGCATCACCAGCCTTGGCAAGCTCAAAGCAAGATACTTCCATAAGAAACGTTAAGTATATATGTAGTAATATGTGCTCAAAACAAGATACGTTCTCAAGAATTTTTACTACGTTTAAGATACATTAGCTCAGATTCACTGCGAAATTGCTTAAGATACCTAAACATGGATACTCTTTTCGTTACATCATGAGCCGTCTGTGCAGTGTTAGTATAGAGAATTCAGCGGCGCCCACTTAATATTCGATATAATTTTATTGAGTGACAATATTATTAATTTGGAGCACTTTGAATTTAAACAAGAGAAACCGAGGTTTTCTACAGGCCTGCGTTTAAACTTAAAGTTATTCGGTGACGGAAATTCGGTATCATGAGCAATCCTGCATCAACTCTGACCTAACATTGTTATGTAGAACGTATATTAATTAGATAATATTGCAGACTATTTTTCTAGATTTCCGTAAATCTTCAAGAAAAATCCTCAGCAAGACTTGAGAAATCTTTGGCAAGTATACTTATGGAACACATCTTTATTAAGTATAGTCTAAGCCTTCCATAAGGATCTTGCTTAAAGACTTATGTCAAGTAATTTGCTGACGACAATGATACCAGAGTACCATAATATAATTAAATGGATAATAAATACTTACGATTGATAAGACTGATTTTGATGCCATTATTAGAGACAATGGTGCCTACAACTGAGTGATAAAAATATATACGTGCCCGCTGAATCAATAGCAATGTAGGAAAAACCAGTGATTAATTTTATCAGCAATAAATGAAATTAATTATCGAGTCTCATTAAGTCTTTGAACGTTTTAAAGCGATAGATTTGATATTAGAGAACAAAGAAGTCCACTATCTTGAAAATTATCAAGGCCAGTGGTGAGAAAGAAATTATGTCGTTCGATATTTCTTTCATTTTTATTAAGTAGATTTTTTTTTTAGAAATCGGCCTATTGCAATGAGTCTCATGATCGAATTATCAAAGAATTTTGCCACCATATATCTTATTTTACCTAGTAGAGTCGAAAAATACCATCCACTCAAAAGTTTATATATATATATATATATATATATATATATATATATATATATATATATATATACAATATAACGCGCCTTGTCATCACGATAGCGCCCGCAATTCTTAACGGATCTTAACGAAATTTTATACACTTATTTATTGGACGATTACCTTGATCAAGTTCGAAGATGAGCCCAATCGGTCGATTAGTTTGGAAGTTGTGGGTGTTTAAAATTTTTTCTGATTTTCATAAAAATGAATTTTCTGGCTTTATCCTAAAATAACTTTTGAACCGAAAATGATAACTCAATTCTGTAACAAGTATCTTAAAATTTGAACGATTAGCTTTAATTTTCACTGACATACTTGATTTTTTGAAACATTTTTCCTAACAATTTGATGATATCGAAAATTTCACAAAAAATAAAAAAAGCTTGTTTTTGCAGCTTAGTCTTCTAATATCTTCTAAGTGATAAGGCATAACCCTTTTCCATGAAATTCATGTTTAAGCTTACAAAATAAGTATTAATTACGCTATCGTAGCTTTATTGTATTTGCATAAGAAATCTACCTTTCCATTCCGGGTAAGGTCGGATGGCTCTTTTTTTTATTTTTGATTGTACTACTCAAATAATTTGAACTGAAATTCTTACGAATCTACCGATTGATCGGGACAATTCATGGATTCATATGAATTTCTATGAAAATTTATTGTAAAAATTACGGAACGATCCAAACAATCATATGATCCATAGGAACCTACACCAAAGCGTCGATAACTCCAAATATGCATCCAGATAAAACTTCATGGGATCCTATAAGTATTGGAAGAAATCTAACTGTGTGCACCATAAATATTTACAAAAATTTTTGAGTAGATTTTGACATGCGTAATGCAGACTAGAGAAGCAGACGACAATCCTGCGATAATCGAAGTTGAGCAGCATTGAGGTAGCACACTAGTTGGATGGGTGTCCCTTCAACAAAATAGCAGCAAACCGATAGATTATGTGTTTTGTTAAAACATAAATTCGTTCATGGATGAATATATATAGTTATACCTCATCTGCTCTTGCCAATTTTTAGATCTAATCATGTATAGGTTATTATATATACGATTAGACGAAATCATTTTTCCCCGGCTATGTATAACTTTATATGATTATATAAGATTTCATAAAGTCATATAAGTTTTTATAGGACCAATTCCATTATAAAACTTTATATATGAGTCTTTTTTATATGATTCATATATAATCATGCAAGAACTTTTTTTCTCGGGATGGAAAACTATCTGAATGTTTATTAGAGTACTTACGGATTCCTTTGATAGGTTTGCTTTAGTCCCTGAAGGCTTATCTAAAAATTCCATGGAGAGATCTATATGGATTTCTATAACGCATTTGATCTGATTCCCATCGATTTTTATAGGTTCCCATATGTTATCATCAGGACTGTTATCTGGAATGGCTGGCACAGAAAATTTTTCCCATGGGTTTCTATAAGATTTCATTGTCCTCTATGGATTTTTATGGAATCCCATAGAAATCTTTTTGACGTTGTCAGTTAATTTACATGAATTTATTATGGAGTCAGCGAATTATTAATCTTAACTTCAGGATTTTTAATAATTTCTAATTGCGATCGAATTTTAGAGCGAGCAGAAAATGTTAAAGTAGAAAAGAAAAGAAATTGGAATGAAGTCACAAATAAATGTATTTAATTAACCAATCATTACATGTTAGGAGACAAATCATCGTTTTAGCCGTAAGTAAACATAACTTTAATTTTCAATTTTCCGAATTGAAAAATAAACTGTTAAAGTGTCAGCACTGATAAAAAAAGTAATTTGTTTAGTTGAATCTAGTTCCCACAGAGATGGAATACTGGAGTTTTGTTCATTTGAGGAATAAAGATAATACTCCAGCGGTTTCTTGAATGTGCCAGGATAGCTTATTATTTGAAAAGTGCCATTTTCAAAAGAGAAAAATATAGGCTTATTTGAATCTGGTTTCACATCCGATGAAACTGTAATGTTAACATCAACATTTCGAAAAATGTTATCGTCAATCTGACCGTCATATCCCACGGGTTCAAGGATGATCGAAATATGACGATTATCTCTTAGTTTTAAATAATTTTTTCCTTTAAACTGAACCACTTTTCCTTTTGTAAAATTCGATGTCCCAACACCAAGGGAGTCAGTTATTTCTGTTTTCCAATATGTTGGAAAATGTAGAGTATGATTAATTTCTTCATTGGCAAATAGATTCCCTTCTTTTATATAAGAACTACATTCCAAAGTCAGTTCTAGAGATACCTAATTAATCAAAAAAATATTCAACACAAAAATTGAATGAAGTATTATTATTACTTACCAATAATAGAACAATTCTCGCCTTCATCGCAATGACTAATCATCAGACCTCAAACTGGGATAAGCGAATAAAATATCAAATCATAGGCTTAACAACTATATTGAAAAAGATAAAAAATTCTTAGAAGCTTATCAAATTAGTAGTTTCGTCATTTTCAAATAATATTTCACAATTCGTTAAATGTAATGACGAAGTTATTAATAAATGGGAACAAAATACAAGACAGGGTTATCAATGTTGGAATTACCCGAGTCTCATTAATTGAATGACGCAATTTGATGCTATCTTTTTTCAAAGTTATTTTTTTAACTTCTTGCTAAGAACATTGAAAATTTTCAAGAATTCGGGAAAGTATTGTTTTCACCTTGATTTTCTACAATCAAGTATTCATTAGATGTTTAGAGATTCTAAGAAACTTTTCTGACCTTTTTTAGAACGACGCCTGTTTGTATGCTTGAGTGTGTGTGTGTGTGGGTGTGTGTGTGTGTGTGTGTGTGTGTGTGTGGGTGTTTAAACTTGCTATATTTTTTTGACTAATTAACTGATCAGAACGGTTTTTACGGCAATAAAAAGAGATTGTTGACTGTCATCTCTCCTGAAAATTTTAGATCGATCGATCAATTATACTATAAGGTATAGAATAAATACGAAAAGAAAATGCATTTTTTTTAGTTTTTTTGAATTTTCTCAGAAATGGCTTAATCTATTCATTTCGGAATCTAATTAGCTCTAGAACTTAAAACATTGCATCGATTGCTGTTTCAACCATCTCAAACAGTTGATATGTTCAAGAGATATCATCGGCGAAAAAAATGGTGAAAAATAGTTTTCTTCAATTATCGTTGAAGTGACCTATCTGATCAATTCCTAAATCTAGTCAGCTCTAGAAGTCAATGAAACGCTTCAACTGCAACATTGAACGTCAAACCCGGTTGATTAGTTCAAAAGATATGGGCGTCTATTCTAGATAAAAATCATCCCAGAGTTCACCATCTGGAAAAATTTCCCTATTGGTCCGGTGCCTCCTCACCCGGACATGCTTCAATTCAGACGCTTCGATTTTAATTCTATGATACATATTTTTAAATCCACTGTATATATTGATCATAAGCTCTTTTACCACGTACTGGCAAAGAACAAGGTGACAACTTCAGGATCTCAAATCCTTTACCGTTGCGAAAGGGTTTTTAGTTCGTTAACATAAAGATAAGCATTCAATTATTCGAGTAGCAAATTAATTTATTTGATGAAAAAATCTTGATAATTCTGTTTACAAGTCAACATATCAGTGATTAATAAACATAATTTTAATTACCGATTTTTCGGATTGAAAAAAAAACTGTTAAAGTCCTATTGCTGATAGACATCGTGAGTGATTGGGTTTTATCTAATTCAAATCGTGATGGCAAATTAAAATCTTGGTTATGGGAAGAATAAATATAATAATTCAACGATGTCGTAATTGCAAAAGGATAACTTATCATTTCATAGACTCCATCATTGTAAGTCACCGACACTGGCTTTTTCAAGTCTGCCTCATAGTTTTGTGGAACTGTAATGTTGATATCTAAATCCAAGATAACATTATTGTCAATCTTGCCATCATACCCAACAGGTTCTAAGCTCACTAAAATAAGACGATTATCACTCATCTCTATATAATTTCTTCCTTCAAAATGAACCACTTTTGCTTTTCTAAGTCTTGATATCCCAATGTCGTCATAATCAACAATCTCCTTTTTCCAATAAGTTGGAAAATGTGGGAGATTCGAATGTTTAAATGTCGCAAGTGAACTTTCTCTGATTAAATGTGAGTGACATTCCAGAATAGAGCTTAGTGCTGTCTAATGACACAAAAAATACTCCGATAAAAAACATAAATAATAAATGAGAGTGATAACTTACCAAAACCGAAATTGTTTTTACGAGCATAGCGCTGATGAAATATCGAAACTTAAACTAAAATAGAAGAATAAAATGTTCAGTAAAGGATTTAAGTGCTCCAATTAAAAAAAAAAAAAAAATTATCAGAAACTTACCAAATTGGAAATGATATAATATAAGAATAATGTTGACGATCATCAAAGTACAATAACAAAGTCATTAAAAAAGCAATTACGAAATTCAGTTGAACGTTATCAATTTATACTGAACCACAATATTATTAAAGAAATCACACAACTTGAAAATATTTTTATTTATATATAATTATAAATTTTAAATCATTTTGTTCATTTACTGTGTTTAGATAATTATGAATAACAAACACATGTCAAAAATAATCAATACAGCGGGCCCAGAGCTTTTCCCCTTCTGAAGGCCTGTTTTCTCGCTCATTTTAGAAGTCCTTACTCTTCTCCCAGATGATAGCCATGGTCTAAAAATATAAAAAAGTAATCAAGGGTGATCTTAAACCGAAAATGTGATTAAGGAATACACCCCATTAGCATACGAGATCATCCCAGCCAATATGAGCTCAGGCTTTTAAGCAGCTTCACTTCTTCTACCCCAAGAGAGAAAGCTCTTGGTACAATGTCTTATGAATTGCTGCATGCAACTACGAGCTAATCAAAAAAACAATATCGTTACCTCAAAAAATGATGATCTAAATATTGAATACTGACAACGAATAGAATTAAATTTGAAGCTACTGCTGGAGTTAAGCGTACTTCTGACTAATTAAAAAAGACTTCGATGATATCCAGGGATTAATATCCGAGTAAAAAAAAAAACGAGAAAAAATTTATCAGCGATACATTAAAGTAATTATTAAATCTCATTAAAGCCCATTAATAGTTCAGAACTTGATAATAGACTATAGACAAAGAATGTTATTAGTTATAATTACAGGGCGACCTTCAAGAACAACTGGGGATACAACCTCATTTCTGGATTAAGTGATATTTTAGTTCAATGAATGGATCTGGTATCAAACGATAGCCTAGAAACCGGCGTAATGGGAACCGGTTCGAAGTACTAAGTTAAAAGATTTGAATCCACCAGAAAAAAATTTTATAGATACCAGGAAGACGCTAAAGACAAAATCTTAAGCTCATTATTGCACTAATTCGAGTTTAATGTTGAATACATTATGGAAGTATACAATGCTGTTTCTGTCGGTGTTCTAGTTACGACAGCAAGAGAAAAAGATCAGAAGATAATTAAGTGATACCATAATACGTCTCTTCGAAGAGTTTCTGCCAAAATGCTATTTACTCTCCATTTTAATGTGCCTCCTGAATTTTATTCAGTATGAATAGGCTGAGGGTAAGCCTGAGGTCAGAGATTTGAGATCTTCTAAATCCTAGCTTTCAAACACTTATGGACGTACCTCTGGACCACTTTATGGTTGGTTAAGCGAGCAAATCAGCTCCCTTTTTGCCGAACAAAGTGCGAGTTATTTCGATTTAACCTTGAACGGGTTGACAGGCTAAAAGTAAAAACAGAATAGCTCAATAAATTTTTCTTAATTATTATATCATTACAGTTTAGGAGACAAATCATGTTAAACATACATTAATTTACATTTTTTTAATAAATAATTCTACGAATTGAAAAAAAAACTGTCAGAGTTTTCATAGTGACAAAATATTTAATTTGTTTCGTTGGATCATATTCCCCAAAGGGTGGAAAATTTTTTTTTTATTGGAAGAATAAATAAAATATCTAAATGGACCTTGCAGTTTCGTGGTATAAAACATCGCTTCTAGTGATTCATCATCACGAGTAACAGGAAATTGATTAGATATATCTGGTTCACAACTTGATCGAATTTTAATTTTGATTGATACTTGAGTTTGCCATAAATATGAATTATTTCTTCTTTGATTACAGTTTTTATTATTCTTACTGCTTCACACAGGATCAACCAAGTCGAACAAACCAAACAGTATTTGTACCATGACAAACATGGTCAGCATTTGTCACTTGACGGACGGTAAATAAATATCTAAATGTTCCATTTGAAACATAAGCTGTTACGGGTGCCGTCTTATTCAGTTTCAAAATTATTGGAGTGTACGAACCTCGACTATTCAGATTAGAATATTTCATGTCTATGTATCCACAAGACCTTCCATGGAGGAAAAATGTATACATAGGAACACTATTTTTCATAGAATACGACACTGATGACAGATTAACGTCCCAAATATACGGAACTCTGACATTAACATCCAAGCGCTTGTTAAGATCGAAATCAGCTGCCGAACCTGGTGCTATCTTCCACGCTCCTGGTGCATCTATAGTCTTAACCAAATGACTGTTATCAGTTTGCAATGTCAAATCGAAGCTATCAGTAGTTTCCAATTTCCAAACTTTTGGAAAACTTTTGGTTTGATCATCATTAGAATCTGGATTGTTTACTATAGAAGGTCCTGAAGCATCAGGAGTCTCAGTGGTAAATACTCTATCTCTTGGCACAGTTTTATACGAATTGTTGTATCCAGCCAACACAACTACGAGCTAATCAAAAAGAAAATATCGTTACCTCAGAAATTGATTATCTAAATTTTGAATACTTAGAACAAACATAATTAATTTTGCAGCCATTGCTGGTCGCGCTTACTTCTGACTAAATTCCACCAAAACTTATGACGAGTTCGAGGAATCAATGATGAATCGAAAATTCCAGAGATGCAATTCGTCAACTACACATTAAATTAATGATAACTAATCTCATTAATAAGTCTCATTAAAGTCCATTAACTACTCAAAATTTGGTGATCGATTACGGATAAAGAATGTTAACAGTTATGAATCTAGGGTGCATTCCAAGAAAGATTGGAGATACCACCTCCTCTTAAGATTGTGATATTTCGGCCAATGAATAGATCTGGTACCAAGAGACAAGGTATCAAATCAGTGTTTCATTACTATGACTGACAGAAAATCGACTGGTTATACATGGTTCAAGGCCTGATAAAATCTTAATCCTGATATCATAATTCTGGTCAACCTTATTCTTAATTTCACTATCGTATCTAAATAATTATTAGAATTCAACGTTACTACTCTAGTTCTACATCATTCATATATTTAACGTTAAGAACTTTTCCATGTGCAGAAGCTTCTGACTTAACGATAAAAAACCGTGTTCTTTTATCTGTCGTTACGTTGAAAAAGTTAAAGGATTCGGGATTGATAAAGTTTCCGGTTCACTTTTTGCTATTATGTAGGAACTGCATATAAAACTTAATAAGCCTAGGGTCCATTATAAACAAAAATTTTCAAGATAATAACAACAATAAATCAAATTAATTACTTACCACGAATGACATTATTCTTAGTTGAATATTTCCTGCGTTTCGTTGAAGCTGAGAACAGAATAAAACTAAATTACCTTAATAACAATACTAAGAAATACTCTTGCAGTATAGCTTTGGGATCTCCGATACTTTCTATCAGGAAATCACTAAATTTGATGACCAAAGTAAATAAATCACAAATATAAGATTCACAAAACTTTATTATACTGATGAAAGACGTGATTGTTTCATAATATTGATAAAAAAGTTTTTAATTAATTTAAGACTCATGAGCCATAGAAAAAAAAAATCTATTTATTGGCTGACCCTGTGAGCCAGTCCCAAAACTTCCCACTGTTTTCGAACTACCTGAGCTCGAAGAATTGTAGTGAATACATTTTCGAGCTCTTTGAGCTCGAAAATACTATTGTATGCCTTTGTTTTTGTAAAAAAAAAATGTTCTTTACCATTTTTTCTCCAACGATGTCTCTCAAACGAATTAACCGATCGAGACGGTAAAGGTGTCGATCGACGCGTTTTATTGAGTTCTAAAGCTGATCAGATTTTAAAATTGATTTATGTAGTCGTTTTTGGGATATTTCCGAAATACTACAAAAAAAACTTTTTTTTAATTCTTTCGACAACGGATTCACTTGAACGAATGAACCAATTTTGAAAATTAAGGTAGGATTCAACGCGGCTTATGAAGCTCCAGAGCCCAGTTAATTTTGGAATCAATCCATCGAGCACATTACAAGTTATTCAAAAAAAACATTTTTGAAAAAAGTTTATTATCGGAATATCTCTGAACGAGACCTACCGACCAAGCTCAATTTTTTTTCAGCTTTTAGACATTGACAAGCCACGTAGAATGACACCTTGACGATCGAAATCGGTTCATCTGTTCAATAGTTATAGATATTTACATACGTTCATACATACATACACTTGAACATCATCTTGAAATTAGTCAGAATAGCTTCCTAGAACCTCAAAGCGTCAAGGTCCCTTAGAAATTCGATTTTCAAAAATCGAACTGAAACCAATAACTTCCCAAATTTTTTAAAATTTGCAATTTTCCTAGCGGGAAGTCACAAAGTTATAAAGTGTTTACCCACACACACACACACACCCACACACACACACACGCGCGCGCGCGTGCACACACGCTCTGACATCATTCTGAGAATAGTCAGAATAGTTTTTTAGGACCTCAAAACGTCGACATTTGATGAAAACTTGATTTTCGAAAATCGGGGTGAAAACAACAATTTCCCGAATGTTATGAAAATTATTGATTTTCTTGGCGGTAAGTTAAGAAACTTCAATAATTGAACTTATGAAACTTTTTTAAATAGCATTTAAAGTATCATTCTTAATTGATTCGAAATTTTTTCGCCATAATGAGCAGCTAAAGAATTCATATATATTCTGCAGTATGGCCTCGGAACAGAATAGTTTCTAATGCCGATCAGTTTCCTAATCTGATTCCAGAAGGAGTAAAAAATAGTACTGCGGGAAAATCGCATGATACTTTTTTTATGTTATTGCAGGTTTTTCATTATTTTTGATTCATAGAATAGATAGTCACCTATTTTTGATAGTTGTATTCAATAAAAATCCATTAATGGCTTAAATATCTATAAAAGTATCAGATAACTCTCTAATTGGAAGTCACAGAAATTTACAATTTTTTAAAATATTCCAAAGACTAGCTTAAAACATTGAATTTTTTTCCGCCCACCTACTTAAACACAAATTGGTTGGAATAAAATGTTTAAATTACCCTGTTAAGATATATTCGGAATGATTTATTCAAACATTGTATAACATATGGAAATCAATAAACAAAATTATGTATTGAAATCATTATGATCGATTGCTATGAGCAAAGGACTGTTTTCGATACCAAATATCTTGGTATGGATATTAATTATCCTGTAGAATTTCACAAGCTCAAAATAAAAATCCAATTTTTCCATCCCTATTATAAGCTATGATCGGTAAAGTTGTATCTGCTGCCAAATTGGCTTGGGATTTCTAAACTGGATCAGAACCTTCATTAGAAAATTGATAAGAATATTCTTCATTGGTCGGACGGATTGAAAATACAACTGACGAGTCATTATTTTATTTCTGATGGATCATTGGTTTCAATACATCAACCTGTCAATTTGCTGGAATACGAATCTCGATATTCCAAGTCACGCGATAGAGATCATATAAAAAACGAACCACTTCTAGAGGTTTAACAATCCAAGGATTTTTGTGTCGTAAGCTATTTTGTATCTCTACATTGTCGCATACCACGCTCAGATCAACATTATCAACCGACCGTATTCTCCAAAGAAATGGATAATACGAACCAGAAAATCGAAAATTTCCATGGCCAGTGTATAAAGCCTGAAGCCCGTAATTAGGATCGATGGTTCCAACTTTCGGTCTTTCATTTTGATCAGATCCGGAGCCAGTCAAAGAATTTTGGAAGCCGTTCGTTGAATTTTTGAGTGCAGCTATCAGTCTCAGATCAAATTCAAAACCAGGATGAGAACTTTCAGAGTTGTTATTTTCATTCTTAAATCTCGTTGATGAGCCTTCAATTTCATTGCTAGTAGATGAATTTTGAGTTCCGATGTTATTCTCAGGGTGTGCTTCTTGCGGATCTAGGTTCTGATGTTTGACCTGATTGGATTCAGATCTTGAACCGATGGCTAAAGCCGCTGCGAGCTAGCAAATTAAATTTCCGTTACAAACTTTCGATGCCTGTAAAAGTGAAGTGAAGATAAATTACCCCATTGTTATAAAATCAATGAATTTGTGTAATCAATAATAAATTACTTTTAAATTATAATTTCTGCGATATCGGTTGCATATAATCATCAATCAGTTGGAAGAAAAAAATAACATGTACCAGAAACAAAAGCTTTAACTTCATCTCGATGCGTTACAATTGACGCTTAGACTAATAGCCAGAACTATTATCAGCTCTTTTTATAACAATTAATAAATAAACAACATAAACAAATTAATAGACGGAATGTTTCCAACGCTAAAAAATATTATGAAACTAATCGTCCATTAAACTAACGACTTGTTTGCCTCAAATTTGTCCTTGGCTCTTATCAAATTTACAGCCGTCTAATATGTCTTTTTTAGATCATTTTTGAGGTAGTTCTAAATACTTAGATAGTTATTATATAAATATTTATGGTCATATCATGTTTTTCACTATAAGAACCTTATAACAAAAAATAGTAATGAAATAGTTCCCACTTTCCATAAATTAATTTTTTAAATTTCATGACGATAAAAATATTTTTTAACTTAATTTGAGAATTTATTATCGATTTGGCTGGACAGAAGGCCACGAAAATAGGAGCTTATGAACATCGATATATGTGAATTAAAAAAATTAATTGTTTCATTAATGATTACGCAGCTAATGACTATCGTTATCTTTGTCTTCGGATCTTAAGAGCCGCTAACAGTCGTTTCGAAAAGCTTATATCGTAATTCTATTGATTACTGAGTATGGAGGTATTGATATTGAAGTCACTAACACCCTCAATTTATATTGACATACAAGCCCGGACTCACCGAATACGGAAATACGATAACACAGCAAGTGAGTAACCAAGACAGACCATCAGAGTTCACTATCTGAAACTGATAATGATTGGCATAAATCGTTATTGCTTAATCTTTTGCATCAAACGCTTATGCGTCAATTATGACTAAGGGCAAAGTGCATTGGACAAAAAAAAATGACTTGTAGATTGTCGGAACAAGAAGAGAACAAAGTATCTGATTCCATGAGAGATATCTCATGTTTTGTCAACAAGCATGCGAAGAAATATTATAGATGTTGGTAACAGTTTTACTGCTGGTGTAAGCGTGGATAGTATTAATAAACCGAAAACGGAATGCGAAGGGCGGTGACCTCAAGAACTATCAATTGCATATTGATAAACTAATTTTATGCTATACTTAACAAACTAGCATCGAGTTAGAAAACTTTAATTCCAAACTCAACTGATACTGGGCCATAATATATTGTTCGCATATATGGCCGATCAGATCGTTGAAGATATGAATTTCAAGCGGATTTTTATTAGTAGCATTGTCTTCAGCAAGCTAGCTTACAAATGTCCAGCAAGATTCTTACGGAAGATTTAAATAAGATTTGAAGAAAATGTATTGCAGAGGTACACTTGTCATGGGTTTGTTTAATATCCTTGTCCAGAGATCTTAAGGGGGGGGGGGGGGGTGGATATGGTATTATAATTTTTTTTATTCGGTTTTTTTATTTTTTAAACCGAATGCATGATATCTCAAGAATATTGTGTCAAAATTTCAAGTCGATTGGAGCAAAATTGACGAAGTTGTCAGTATTTTTATATTTGTCGGTTTTTATACCTACCAGATCCGACCGCTTGTTAATTGGCAGATGTTTCGCTCGCTATACAATACCTAATGTAACTTCCCAGTTTTACTTACAGAAATTTCAACGTAAATGCAAACATGTTTATACCTGTACTGCAAATTTCGTTAGTGTGAGGTAAGCCAATAAAATTCGCTTACGAACAATGTATACCAGATTTTTTAGTGTTCATAACTTTAAAGCGTTCTCCTGAAAACTAACGTTTTCAAAATCTGGTGGACATCATAACTTAAAAACTACTGCACTGATCCTTTTGAAATTTTGAACACTATTTCTGTACATAATTTACGAGGTAACGCTGGAGAGCTTTTTTTAAATTCATTCATAATTCATATTTTTTAATAACAAAATAAGTCAATTTTTTCGCTAAAAAATCGTATTTTTCCCCTTAAGTGTTCCAAAAAAGAGAAAAATTCAAATTTTGAAAAACCTTTCCAGCATCACATGGAAAAAACTATTATCTAATGAAAAAACTTTGAACCCTTGATTTCGGATGATCCAGCACCAAGTTATGATGTCCACCGCAACTCTACTTTTTTCCGAGACACGTCCGAACAATTGCTGCCTTTGCCGTATTTTCTACATTATCCAGGACATCGTTTTCGAAAGTGATCGTTAACCCTGAAAAAAATCCATTATCAGAAGAATTAACCTCAAGGGCCGTAATTCAGATGTCTTGATGCACGCCCTCGTTCCCATCGATGATCAAATTTAGAGCAAGGAAAGGAATCTTAAGAACAATAATTAGGATTTCAAGGTTGAGTTTTTATGTATTTCTTCAAGTTTTACCAAACACATCATTGATTACATGTCGGTGATATTTCAGATTGAATACATAATTTTATTCGACAATAATTGAAATAGATCCCTTCAATTCGAAGAATACTAATTAGTATAATTTCAAAAAACAGCAAGGCGGACGTGAAACAGTAATCGCAATTTATTGTTAATTATATCATGAGTATATGGCTTGTTTGGATCCAATTGAAGATAAATCGGGCGACTTGAACTATCGGGATTATAAACCAGCACGTCCTGATCAATCGATGCAGGATACGTCTCTTGAACTGGAATTAAATTTAAACCAGTTCCACTTAATACATATGACTTTGGTGTTACAGAGGGAGACTGGGTAGTGAAGTTTGTCGTCAAAAAAATAACTTTTGGTAAACATCGCTTATAATAATCAGTTATCTCGTTAGCAGGGCGTATGCTCCATGTATTTAAATTGTGAACCTGAAAGATATCTTTATTTTCAACTATCTCAGTTAGGGTATACTCTTTTATCGTTTCTATTTGCCATATGAATGGAAAATTTTTTTCAGAAATCATTTCAGGACTCGTAATAGGAACGCAGCCTTCAGGTCCGTAATATGGATTTCTTCGATTACTATTATCAATTGGCAAGGGATTTGGATTAGAAGTAGGCGCTGGTACCCTTGAAGCTCCCTCGTTAGGAATTCTTGGATCATTATTCTGAACTGGACTATAATTATAAGTTGGCGTAGTACTTCTTGGAACTGCTGGTGTGTTTTTTTTAACCGTTCTCCATGAATGACCCTCACTCGTCAATGAAATGACGAACTAAAGTATAGTTTAATGTTATTTAACAAAACATAAATGATTATAATGATTTGAGTTATAAGTACTTACGAATAAGAAAACTACAAACAACTGCATGCTGTTGATGAGGTTGTCATCAGCTGCTTATACTAATTAACAATACTAAAACAGAAAGGAACTAATCGACTGGGAATTCCCTCCTATTAAAGTTTGATTGAGCTTATCATTCATTATCTTAACGACTTATTTATCACGCTGTTGTCATTAATCAGTATAGATTCTAAAGCATACCTGACATTTATTCCTCAATTATTATTTCAGTTAAGTTTAAATAAAGGTTTCAATAAATTAGGTATATACCTAAACAGTTCTTCGTGATTTTGAAGATTTTTTATACTATTCCAAATTTTATTGAATAGACTGATAGTATGCAGTAGAGTTATCCAAACACAAATGCTTGTCTTTGTCGAGTCTCATATAAAATATGTTAGTTCAAAATGTTTGAAAAACCCTCTGTAAAAATCAGCGTAAAAAAAAACATTTTTAAGGGGTAGATTGCAGACGTATTTTCTATCTACAAAACTGACACTATACAAAAATTTTTAGCTGAAAAGAAGCTTTAATATTCAAAAGTCTTTGGGAAACAATCAAAATACAGTACTCGGAAACATTCAAAATTTATAAGCGATGCTTAGAAATTTAAATTTTAGACTGAAATTTGCGGCGTTTTTATGATTTTATAAATTTAAAATATTACCGCCTCTAGAAAGGAAAAGGAGAAAAGAAAAGAAATCGGAGTTTTAATCATTTTCGCAATTTTCAAAATTCTTGGGCAAACCTGGAGCGAATCCTTTAAAATTTAGATCAAGTCGATTTTTTGCGAAGTTTCTTAAAACATGTTCAACAGACAAATTTTGGTATGCGACTCTTTAGACCACTTTGATTTATGGAATATCTTACCTTAACTCAAAGAAATCATAACCTGCTGCTTGAATATAGAATTCTTATGCTACGTTGTCCAGCAAATAGTTTTTGAATTATTCGTATGTGCTGCAATTAAATCATGAATGGAAGCCGGAAAACTTTAAGAATTATAATTTAGGAGCCCAAATGCAGATCTTAGTTTGTATTAAGTATCAAATATTAAGTGATGAGAGGAATCTCAAGAGCAATATCGTTGTTCAATCCGTAATGGTTCAGACTTTGAACATACCGCCAATGCTCCAATGAGCTACAAACGTAAAAAAACTTTAAAATATAAAATAATAGGGTGCCTTGGAGTTCGCAGACTTTATTTAGGTAATAAATTTAAGCTGTTCATTTTTAGTTAGTTGATAACAATAATTGATTAGAATTAAAGCATAATTTTTGCAATCCTTAACACAGGTAATATTTTATTATTTCGTATTCTGTAGTCACCAAAAACAGCAATTTTAACTTCATCTTAACGATCCAGAGTCAATACTCTAACTAAAAATAGAAGCTATCATCAGCTCATTACACTAATGTATAGTAAATAACACTAAAGAATCGATCAACTGGGAATTTCCAACTATTGAAAAATTCGATAAAACTTATCATTTTTTCAATTAACGACTTGTTTGTCACAAATTAGTCCTTGATTTTTATGAAATCTAAAGCCCACGTAAACAATATTTCTCAACTATTTTTTAATTGCTTAAGAATACCGACACAATTATTTCGTAAGTATTTGCTAGTGTCAATAAACCCACAACAGCAAGAATTCTAAACAAATATTTTTTGCTCTCTAAATTAATTGCTGACTTAATTTTATCTCTGTCAGATCCACATTTGTTGACAAACATTTGTTGTAAAACTCTAAATACTTATATAATTTTACTAACCAAACTAACAATTCTGTTTGAAAAATTGAAATAATAAAATGAGCATCAATAAAAATAAATTCCAGAAAAATCAGATTCTCTGTTATAAATTCACGCCAAATACACGTTTAACATTAATTCCTTATTGCATAAAACATAATTTTTTTGCAAAAAACAAAAATATTAAGTAGCCGGGATATTGTGAAGATGAAAGAATATATTATTTTAAAATATACAAATCAAAAGAAAGTTATTTAGATGTACTTAATATGCGCTATTAAAGACAATCAGTTCAAAATAATATCTAAATATAAAACATTTCGAAGGTATAACACAGTTATATCATACATTATTTTGAAAATATGCAGATGAAAAGAAGTTATATGTATGTGATTGATGTGAACTATTAAAGTCAACTAAATATCATATCAATCGGTTGATTCATTGGAAGGAAATCGTTGGAGAAAGAAATGGCGAAAAATGGTTTTTCCCAAATATCATTGAAACGACTGAACTGATCGATTTCTATCAGCTCTGGGTCTCAACATAATGCGTCGATTGCTACACTGAACGTTAAAATTACTTATTTAGTCCATAGATATCGGCATCGAAAAGTTAAAAAAATTTGGAAAATCCAAAAGTGCACGACTCATCATGCTCATTTATTATAAAAAAAATCGGTCTATCGGTTGACCCTGCGGGCCAGCCCCAAAACTTCCCGCTGTTTTCGAGCTCAAGGAAATCCAAAATATTAATGAGACTTTATTTTCGAGCTCTTCGAGCTCGAAAATCTAATTGCATGCGATTGTTTTTTTATGAGTTTTTCAAACTCTAACAAGTTATGCTTTATGCTAAAGTTTAAAAGTTTAAGAATCGAAAATCATTCATGGACAAACGGTTTTTCAATTTTAATTCCCGATTATGTTAAATAAAATAAATAGGTTGATGCAGAAATCAATGTCGGTGATCAAAATCAAGATTCGAATGAGTTTTACCTTAGGTCAGAGCGATAATATATAAAATATCGGAGAAATTCATTAAAAACGGTGTTTTTTCAATTTTTTCGTTGATAATATGGTTTAAACAAAAGAACAAGTTTTACGGTATTATACGATGATCAAAAGAGACCATAAGGAGGAAAAGTTTATGAGATTTTTGACACATTTTAGTACAGTACATTTTGATTTATCTGGAAAAAATAACATAGAATGTTATTTTTTTAACTTTTCAACACTGATATCTTTTGAATTCATTAACCAATTTTGGGGTTTGAGGTGGCAATAGGCGCGTTTCATTGAATTCTAGAGGTGATTAAACTTTAAAAGCAATCGATTCAGCCGTCTTGAAGATATTTGAAAAAAACCGTTTTTTACCATTTCTTTCTCCAACAATATCTCCCGAACAAACTAACCAATTGAGATGTTTAAGGCGGCATTCGACGCGTTTTATTGAGTTCTAGAGCTGATTAGATTTTGAAGTCGATCGTTCAATTCGGTTCTGAGAAATCAATAAAAAACTAAAAAAAAAAATTTTTTTTTTTTCGTAATTCGCCAATATGTTCGAGTCTACTTGATCGAACGATCTGAAATTTTCAGGAAAGTTGACGGCCAACAAGCTCTTTCAATCGCCGCCTCAAACATCCAAATCGATTCATTAGTTAAAAAGTTATAGACCATTCACACACATACATACACACACACACACACATACATACATACAGACACTCGGACATCATTCTGAAAATAGTCAGATTAGCTTCCTAGGACCTCAAAACGTCGACATTTGATGAAAACTCGATTTTCGAAAATCGGGGTGAAAACAATAACTTCCCGAAATTTTTGAAAATCATCGATTTTCTAAGCGGGAAGTTAAAAAATAGGTACGAGAAACCTATTTTTGAGTCACCGAAATATTGCCACTTAGGGATTTTTAAATTAACGACAAACGCTACTTGCATATATTCTGCTTTAAATAACATTTGGATAAAAGAAAATAGCTCATTTATACCAGTAGGTCGCAGTCTGGTTGTTGAAAGAGTGATTAACTGAAACACTTTCTATTAAAAAACAATTCTATTGCTTTATCAAAGAAATTAGAATTTACTACTCAAATATCGAGTGCATTTATATATTGTCCGGCAAATAGTGTTTCAAACCAGTAGTTAGCTTTGGATTGATCAAAATCTTGAAAAAGATAACCTCAAGAGACGTAACAGAGATGTCTCGATGCAGATTTTAGTTCTATCTGATGGTCAAATCCAAAGGGAGGAAAGGAATCTTGAAATAAATAATCTTAGGATTGGATGGTTAATTTTTATTTGTAAAATTCATTTATAGTATTGTAATATAGCATACAAATATGATGTAAGAAATCTGTAATTTATTATGACATGTTCGTTTTAAGACCTGATAAATTTCGAATCAAATAGATAATGTTATCTGACAATGTATAGAGTGGATAGCTTCCATGTATACAATATTGACTATTGAAACTTATAAATAAAAACGACGAACGTGAAATATTAATCTTACTTTTCCATTAACTAAACCGACAAAAGTGGGCCAATTTAGATCTTCTGTAATATAGATTGGAGCCTCTGGACTAAAGGGATTATAAATGGCCTTAGCATCATTAATTGTTGGATTCTTCACCAAACGGAATGAAGAAGAAAACATGGTAATACCATTTAATATCAATGTTCCATTTGGTTTTGAGTAATCTGGTTCGCATGAGGAGCTTAATAGAACAACTTTTGGTAAATTACGTAGATCATATGGATTAGTATTGTCTTGAAGAGGTTGTATCCTCCAAAGTTCTATAGACTGAAAATTATCCAGTGACATATTCGGACTATTTCTTAATGCATCCCGGTCAATAACTTCTGTTCTATCTGCTTGCCATAATAACGGAAAATTTTGATCAGAACCCATATCGGAGCTGGAGCTTGAAGAATTCCGTCCGCTCATCGATCCCTGATTAGACCTAAGCCCTGGTAAGGAACTCTGAGAGCCATAGTTATCATTCTGTGATTGAGGTACTGGTCTAGAACTTGGCACAGAACCTTGGGAGCCGTAATCTGAATTTCTGAGATCTGATGTTGATCCTAGATTTGATCGACAATTAGGAAAGGGATGTTCGGATCCAGAATTATAATTAACTGGTCCGTGATCGTTCGTAGGTACTATACCTTGATTATGGAATGTTGAAGAGATTCCTTCTGAACTTGGGTAATAACTACCTACATTACTAGCAGAACCATCTCGTGGAGAATTGTGTAAATCGAAATTTCGGTTATCGAATTGCAATCGTTCAGATTTTGGATGTATCACTAAAACTCCTACAAGCTATAAATAAAAAAAAAAAAAAATGACTTCAAATGATAGTATGTAGGAAAGCTTATAATTTAAAGGTTTTTTTACTAGTGTCAAAATTGCCTCATTAATTAAGAACTATCGATAACCATTATTTATTACGCTACTGGAAAAAATTAAAGGATAAAAAAAAAATTCCAAATTTTTGGGTGACTTTCAACAGGCCGTAACTTCGAGAGAAATGGTCGTACAAGAAATAAAAAAAAAAGGAAATTGTAGCTTTCTATGCGATTATTGGTTTTTGAGATATCGATAATCAAAGACGAAAAGATCCTTTTCCACTTGAAGACCGATATCTCGACGAAAATTGGACGTATCAAGGTCCATAAAAAACGAAATTAAAGCCGAATATTGAAGGTATCTGATCCTCATAGTGGTTGAGCAAAAAAAATTTTTACCACGCCCGTAGACAAAAAAAAAACAATTAAAAAAATTTGAAAATAGTTTTGTTTCTGGTTTTTTCAAGATTACTTAAAAACCGCTGACGCTACAAAATTTTCAAGTTCCAGTCCAAAAAGTAGACATTTGGAGCTACAATTTCCTTTTTTTTATTTCTTGTACGACTATTTCTCTTGACGTTATGGCTTGTTGAAAATCGCCCAAAAATTTGGAATTTTTTTTTGTTCCTTCAATTTTTTCCAGTAGTATAAAATCAAAACATCAATTTTGCAATCCTATTCACAGATAATATTTGAATACTTTCTATTTTGTACTTACCAGCAACAGAACCTTTATCTTCATCTTGACGTTTCAAATTCAATACTTTACTTGAAAATGAAAGCTATTATCAGCTTTTTATACTTATTAATGATGGGTCCACACAAAGAAATCGGTCACTGGGAATTTCCAACCATGAAAACATTTGATAAAACTGATCATTTACAGAATCAACGGTAAGTTTTCTACATCAAAAATAACTGTTTGTTAATTGTCAGGAGTAATGAGGAGAAAATTTCCGTGAGCGTAATTGATAACATTGATGGACGTGTTGTTAAATTGAGAGAATGCACAAAAGGATTCTGGTGTAGGTGTGGTTGATTAAATAACTAACGATTAACACAAAAATTACAGATTATGAATTAGATGTTTCATTAACAATGCATACACTGAAAATGTGTGAGAATTAATATTACTGAGCAAATGCGACGTAAAACTTACGTATGAATTAACACGTGGTTGATAGTGGTTAGATTAACGGAAATTAATTTGTATAATAATTACACGCAAATAACAATTTATTTATTCTCAATAAATAGCAGCTTTAATTTACTGACTAAATATTGAGGATAATTAGCACAGCGGTTTAGACTTATATCACACTAGAGTTAAATTAGCAAGGCGAAGCGGTTAGACGGATAGCTGTATTTGTACTGCACAATCCACGATGTCCGTAATAGCTTGAGCAGGCGTCTTCTACTTCGTTTAGAAGCTTGGTGTCGACGTGGCAGCCTTGCTGCATATAACGAATTTTTCCATTGGCTTAAAAGCGCGCCAACGGGAAGTAATTGATAGCGAAGCCGCTCATTGGCTGGCCAATATAAAACGAATTACGTGATTGGCCGGCTTGTAGCATATTCTCAAGGCGTTTTAACACGGTCCTGAGTTAGAAATTGTATGTACCGGGCCCAGATAGTGAGTGACCCGGCACTATTCTGACTTGCAGTCAGTAGCGAGTTCGGCAATTCCCGGACGTAGTGAAAGTACACGAAGCTTTTCAAAAATGATCAAGCTCGTGACTGAACATGTGTCGTTGCCTCGTAAGCCTCATTTCTTTTAATGTTGTACTTGCCGCTGAATGTAATGTACTGTTGAAGCCCTCAATGTTCTAAAAATAGCGTATGGAGGGGCAAATTACTATTTTAAAACGGTATTTTAAACCTCCAAGACCTACTGTACTTTTCAAAATGCTGTTTTATAGTTCAACAGCCTACCGGGAGCAAATGTAGGTCTTATTTCCACTTTAGACTTTTATTTTCTAGAAGATAGAATTTTTTCAGCTCTTGGCAATTGAAAAAATTTTCTATTCCAAACTTAAACCTAGAAAGTTCTTAAGCTTCTATAATTCCCAAGAAATTTGCGAAGTATTCAATAAAACTTAAAATTTAGACAGATAATAAGATGTATTTATGCTGCAATGAGAATGTGAGTTTTTGATAACATTGAAATTGTCATCATATTTGAATATCACGGCAGTCTTGCATGGGGTCGGGTAGCAACAAAGGGCAGCACACGCTGCTCACACACCTCATCCTATAGATTATTATCATTATTTTGTTTCTTGGCAAGATTTTCTTTTAACTACTGTGTCAATAATTCGATTCCTTAGGTATAAATTATGCCTGTGTTGCGTGATTGCACTATATTTTAATTCAAATATAGTTGCACTTCCGGTAGATAGAGGTAGCACCTACTGGGGCCTCGTGGCTGTAAAATTTGAACTTGGTCATGCGCAGTGCGGCGCATGCGCATCTACTTTTTCCTGCCTCGCGTCGAGAAAATGGCCGCCTTTTATCTTTCGCAACATACATTCAAGTAAAAGCATGTGTTTTATTCAATCGTATCATTTTGTGCACTTGAATTAATTATTTAATGAATAATAAAGTACTTGTAGTGGTTTCCGTCGGAGTAACCTCTTCAGAAACGTGATCGTTTATCACTTGAATTCTTGAGGTTATGAATATATTATTTTATGAGCTCTGGAGCCCAAAATTATATAAATAAGTATATTTGTATGTCGCTTGATGATTGCTTGATTTAATCTAATAATTATTTTAATTTATTTACTTGAGATGAGGGTTCAGAAAAATTGAAAAGTCTCAATTTTAATTCTTTTCAATCCTACACTCAATCCATAATATTGAACTATTTTGGTATTGAGAAGGATTCTGAAAGATTAAAAAATGTGAATTCATTTGAATTCACTTCAATTTAAGTCACGATTCAAAATATGGACCTATTTTACTACTGTGACGTCACGACGTCGTATTCTAGTTGTCAATCAACTTATTAAAAAAATCATACATGTTATGCCATCTGGCTATGCATGAATAAATTAATTAGCAAATGACTTCCAGCCATTATTACGGCTGATGATTTTTAAATTTGAATTTAAATTCAAATTATTTTTATTTGTGTAAAGTTATTGAATAATTATGAATGAATAAAAAAAGTTGTTTTAATTTTGCTTTTCTTATTTCACTTAATTAATTACATTTTATTTTACTTTCCATTTTTATTTTCTTTTAATTTTGAATAAACAGTCATCCTTATAGCTCCGTCCCAGTTATTTCGCTAGGCGAAGGTTAAACACTACTAAAAAAGATTCAGAGAAATGGAAAATTCTCAATTTCTTTCAAATATTTTCAATCCTACCCTCGATCCAAAATACAATTAAACTATTTTAGAATTGTGAAGAATTCAGAAAGTTAAAAAACTGTCAATTTATTTGAATTTTTTTCAATCCCACACGTGACCCGAAATGTAAAAGTATTTTTTTATTCAAAAGTATTCAGAAAGATTGAAAATGTTAATTCATTTGAATCTTTTTCAATTCTTTGGAAGTTTAGAAATTCATATATTGTTTTAAGATTCAATGTAATTCAAAAGTATTGATTTTATGCTTAGATGAAAACCTTGTGGCATAGGAAATATTCAGAAGAATTCAATCCTCATCTTTTCCAATACTTTTCAATTGGAATTTTTAATCAGGGTTAGTGTCACCGAAATATTGGCACATAGGGATTCTTAAACTAACGACGAACGATACTTGCATAGATTCTGCTTCGAATCAGTTTTCGATGGAAGGAAATAGCTCATTTTTGTCAACAGGTCACAATCTGGCTGTCGAAGGGTAATCAACTGGAACGCTTTCTATTAAAACCAGTTCAATTCAAGTATCAAATTATCTTTATGTATAGTACGGCAAATAGTGTTTTTAACTAGTAGTTAGCCTTGAATTGATCTAAACTCTTCGAAAGAATAACCTCGAAAGCCGTAACAGATATGTCTCGATGCAAATCCCAGTTCTGCTTGATGGTTAAGTACAAGGGGGAAAAAGAATCTTAAAAACAATAATAATGTGACTGAAAGGTTAATTTTTATTAGCACAGTTTTATTTAAATTGTTGTAATGTAGTATACAAATACGATGTAAGAAATCTGTAATTTATTGTGACATCATCGTTTTAAGATCCAGAAACATTTCAAATCAAGTAGATTATGTTATGCGACAATGAATAAACTGGATTTCTTCCACAAAAATGATACTGGCTATTAAATTTTTAAAAATTAAGACGTTGAACGTGAAGTATAAATCTCACTTTTCCATTATTGAAACCGATAAATAATGGCCAATTTGGATCTACTGTAATATATATTGGAGCCTCTGAACTATGGGGATTATGAATTGCCCTAACATCATCAATGGATGGATTCTCCATATCACGAATTGAAAAAGAAAACATAGTGTCGCCATCTATTGTCACTGTTCCGTTTGGTTTGGAGTAATCTGGTAGACCTTTTGGGCTCAATAGAACAACTTTAGGTAAATGACGCAGATTATTTGAATTAGTATTGGCTTGACGAGGTTGTAATCTCCATAAATTTACAGATCGAAAATAATCCATTACCATATTTGGATTACTTCTTAATGCATCTCGGTCAATAACTTCTGTTGTTTCCAGTTGCCATACTAACGGAAAATTTTGATCAGAACCCATATCGGAGCTGGAGCTTGGTAAAAAGTCTTGAGGATCATGATAAGGATTATGTCTGCTTATCGGTCCCTGATTAGACGTAAAACCTGGATAGAAAACTTGAGAACCATAGTTAGAATTATCAAGTCTAGGTGGTGGTCCCTGATCAAATCCAGGAGAAAATACTTGAGAGCCATCATAAAAATCGATATGTCCGGACAACGATTCGTCGGGATGATTTAGTCCAGAGGTAGGAGCATTATATTGAGAGCCAAGATGAGAATCCTGTCCACTTATCGGTCTTTGATTGGAACTCAAACCCGAAAAAGATCCTCGAGAGCCATAGTTGGAATTCCCAGGTCTAGGTAGTGGTCTCTGATTGAATCCAGATCCAGAAGAAGGAGCTTGAAAGCCATCATAAGAATCGGTATGTCCAGACAACGATTCGTCGGGATGATTTTGTCCAGAGGTAGGAGCATTATATTGAGAGCCATGATGAGAATCCTGTCCACTTATCGGTCTTTGATTGGAACTCAAATTCGGAAAAGATCCTCGAGAGCCATAGTTAGAATTCCCAGGTCTAGGTACTGGTCTCTGATTGAATCCAGATCCAAAAGAAGGAGCTTGAAAGCCATCATAAGAATCGATATGTCCGGACAACGATTCGTCGGGATGATTTTGTCCAGAGGTAGGAGCATTATATTGAGATCCATAATGAGAATCCTGTCCACTTATCGGTCTTTGATTGGAACTCAAATTTGGAAAAGATCCTCGAGAGCCATAGTTAGAATTCCCAGGTCTAGGTAGTGGTCTCTGATTGAATCCAGATCCAAAAGAAGGAGCTTGAAAGCCATCATAAGAATCGATATGTCCGGACAACGATTCGTCGGGATGATTTTGTCCAGAGGTAGGAGCATTATATTGAGATCCATGATGAGAATCCTGTCCACTTATCGGTCTTTGATTGGAACTCAAATTTGGAAAAGATCCTCGAGAGCCATAGTTAGAATTCCCAGGTCTAGGTAGTGGTCTCTGATTGAATCCAGATCCAAAAGAAGGAGCTTGAAAGCCATCATAAGAATCGATATGTCCGGACAACGATTCGTCGGGATGATTTTGTCCAGAGGTAGGAGCATTATATTGAGATCCATGATGAGAATCCTGTCCACTTATCGGTCTTTGATTGGAACTCAAATTTGGAAAAGATCCTCGAGAGCCATAGTTAGAATTCCCAGGTCTAGGTAGTGGTCTCTGATTGAATCCAGATCCAGAAGAAGGAGCTTGAAAGCCATCAGAAGAATCGATATGTCCGGACAACGATTCGTCGGGATGATTTTGTCCAGAGGTAGGAGCATTATATTGAGAGCCATGATGAGAATCCTGTCCACTTATCGGTCTTTGATTGGAACTGAAACCCGGAAAAGATCCTCGAGAGCCATAGTTAAAATTCTCAGGTCTAGTTAGTGGTCCCTGATTAAATTCAAAACCAGACGAAGATACTTGAGAGCCATCCTGAGGATATCGAAGCCCACGGCTTGATTCTCCGGGAAAATTAGATTCAGGGGTGGGAGCATAAGAGCCAGAATAAGGATTCTGTCCGCTTATCGGTCCTTGGTTATATTGATAGCCCGTAAAGGAACCTTGAGCACCATAGTTATCATTCTGTGATTGCGGTACTGGTCTTGAGCTTGGCACAGAACTTTGGGAGCCGTAATCTGAATTTCTGAGATCTGATGTTGATCCTTGATCATATCGATGATTGGAAAAGGAATTTTGATTTCCAGAATTAGAATTAATTGATCCGTCGTGGTTCGTACGGAGTTTTCCTTGACTATGAACTATATAAGTGTATCCTCCTGACCTTGGATAATAACTGCCTACATTACTAGCAAAACCATCTTGTGAAGGATCGGGTGAATTGAAATCTCGTTTTTCGAATCGCACCGGTTCAGATTTTGAATGTATCACTAAAACTCCTACAAGCTACGAAAAAAAAATTATTTTAAATGATAGTATTTAATGGCTTATAATTGAAAGTTTATTTTATAATTGTAAAAATTGCCTTATTAATTTGGCATAATTGATAACCATAATTTATTAGAATTAAATCATGAATTTTGCAATCCCATTCACAGATAATATTTGAATACTTCCTATTTTGTACTTACCAGCAACAGAACCTTTATCTTCATCTTGACGTTTCAAATTGAATACTTTACTCGAAAATGAAAGCTATCGTCTGCTTTTTATACTTAGTAACGGTAGGTACACACAAAGGAATCGATCACTGGGAATTTCCAACTACGCTGACATTTGATAAAACTGATCATTCATTAAATTAACGACTTGTTTGTCACTAACTTGTCCTTGATTCTTATAAAATTTAAAAGCTTACTTACATTATCTGTTTTATCAATTTTTTTATTAATTTCAAATATCGATACAGTTATTTCGTCATTTTTTACTAGAATAAAATAAATTTACAACAGTAAGTTTTCTACATAAAAAATAACTGTTTATTAATTGTCAGGTGTAATGAGGAGAAAATTTCCGTGAGCGTGATTGATAACATTGATAGATATGTTGTGATACCAAAGTCTACGAAATTGCAGAATAAGAAATAAAAATGCATGTTAAGTATGTTTGAGAAAAATAATGAAATTATTCCTTCTCATATCACAGGCAATGAACATAGGTGGTCACATAAAAAATGTAGTATGCGTCAAGGTATGAAAGTCAATTTCAGACTTTGGGTACTACCAGCTCTCACCTTGGTCTGGGCAATCAAATTTACCTTTGTCTAAAATCATTTTATTTTAGCTCTCGTCACACTGTATGCTATTCCAACATACCTTCACTAAAAATTCAAATTCCTAAACTGTTTAGTGGGAAGAAAACCGTACATTTCTTATATAAATGAGCAAATCTTATAAACTTTCGCAGGCGCCAATCTCCCGACCAGTAGAAACCAATTTTTGAGGTTTCAGGTACAGATCTGGCGAGAAATATCATATATGGTACGTTATCCTAATCTTTGTGTTCGTAATCCTGACCTTTATTTGCGGTAAGTAATCCCATTCGAGTTGAATGTTCACTTTCCTGTCTATTATTAACATGTACTAAACTACATAAACTAATGTTTTCACCCCAATATTCAAAAAATCGAATTCTTATCAGACGTCATCGATTTAAACTCCTAGGAAGCAATTCTGACCATTACGATAGCGATGTACGATTGTATGTATGTATGTATTTATGTATATGAGTGTGTAGGTGTGGGTGCATTTATATATATGAATGTAAACTCTCCATATTTTGTTAATGAATCAATCGATTGAGACGATCCTTGCGGCAATCGAAAAAGTTTGCTGGCCCTTAACTTCCCTAATAATCTCAGATACATCTTTACTTTGTTCAAGAGATATCGATGGCAAAAAAAGTGGTCAAAAATGGTTATTTACAGAAATCTTTGAAACAACTGAACCGTTCATTTTATAAATTTTATCAGCTCTAGTACTCAATACAATGCACTTATCGGTACATTGACCGTCAATTAATTCAAAAGATATTGACGAAGAAACGTTTAAAAAATAACGTTTATGTCATTTTTTTTTCGGATATACCATTCTGTAATGTACTGAACTGTGTTCAAAATAATACCAACTCTTTTTTTTCTGATTTTTCTTAGTTTTTTCGTCATATTATGCCTGTTGTTCTTTAGTTAAAATAATATTATCAACAAAAATATGGAAAGAGCATTTCTCGGATACCTTATACATTAACCCTCTGATCTGTGTCAAAATTTATTTGATTACTTACCTCGACTTCTACTAGAATCCAGTAATTTTTCTGAACATAATCAGAAATGAAAATTTTAAAAACGCTTGTTCGTTAATTAATTTTAATTCTTAAACGCTTACTATGCTTTTTAGGTGCAAAAATAGATAGGAAAATTTTTGATGCATGAGACGTTACTATAAGTCGTAACTTTTTTAATACTGGACGAAATGATTCAATTCAAGTTGCAATCATAAGTGAGTCACTTTCTTATACGATGTATCTAATTTCATTTTGAATCGAAATTCAATAGATTTTTTTTAATTCTCGCACTCTCACGTTATTCGGTACATCTTGGTGCGAGACACGACCGTGTCTCTTGAATAAAAACCAGTTTATTTTTGTTCAACTCAAAGAAATTAGAATTCGCCGCCCTAATAGTAAATTATCTTTATATGTTGTCTGACAAATTGATTTTTAAACTAGTTGTTGGCCTGGAATTAATCTATACTTGGAAAAAACAACCTCAAGTGTTGTAACATAAATGTCTCGATGCAGATCCTAGTTCCGTTTGATGGTCAGATACAGAGAGAAGAAATGGATCTTTAGAATGATAATATTATGATTTAGAGGTTAATTTTTATTTGGAAAATTTTATTTTTATTGTTGAAGTATAGTATTCAGATATAACGGTAAGAAATATGTAATTTATTATTCTGATTGTTTCAAAATCCGGATACATTTCAAATCATATAGATAATGTGATCTCACAATAGACATAATGGATCACTTCGGCATAAAGAATTACCGACTCGTGAAATTTCAATAATTCACACGAACAACGTTGAATAGTTGTCTCCGTCTTCTCCCATAATTATCTTCCACCACTGGCCAATGTAGATCCATTTTAATATATATCGGAGCCTTTGAACTATGGGAATTGTAAGTTTGAAAGACATCATCAATTGATGGACGAGCCACCTCACGGAATGAAGAAATATGCGCAGTGTAGTCACCTATCGTGAATGATTTAGAAGGTTTTGATTTATCTTCCTGGATTTTCTGTTTCAATAAAACAACTTTTGGCAAATCACGCAAATCGTAAAAACCAGTTTCACCGCCGAAAGGTTGTAATCTCCAATGATTGTAATCTCGTATATATTTCATTTTCTTTTCATAACTGTTATTCGTCAATAGATCTAGGTCATTGTCGTTTATTATTAATTCCAGTTGCCATACTGCTGGCATATATCCAAAAGGAACCATTAAGGGTTCAAAACTTGGACATCTCGGATCATGCAGAACTGGCTTACAATTACAAGTTGTCGTGCTTATTGGAGCTTCTGTGTTGTTCTTTTTTACAATTCGCCAAGAATGACCCTGATCCGTTGATAAAATGATGCCCTGAAGTATCGTTTAATGTTAATTAACAAAACCTATATTATGATAATACACTAGTCACGAAAATTAAAGGTTAGCCAAAAAATTCTGAATTCTTAAGTGATTTTCAATATACTGCAATTCACAAAGAAATGGCCACACAGTAAAAACAAAACAATCGAATCGTAGCTTTAATGAAATTTATAATCTTGCCTCAAAGTTCTTCTATGTACTTTAATGCCCTTTAATCTGCTGCCCTTAAGAAGTCTCTACGACAATTTGACGCGGAGCTATCACCGATCAAAGTAAAAAAGTCCATTTTGAATTTGACGATTATCACTCGGTACATATTGATCATAAATTTAAAGCTTTGGATAACGGAGAAAAAAAACTCACAGTGAAAGGTTAAAAGTTATTGACGATATCGGTCGTTCATCTATTATATCCGAAGTTATATTATGTGCGAATATTTACAATTTTTTTAATCAACAGTGTTGCTTCAAAAGATATTTTCTTATCAAAAGCCACTGATTGTGTCTTATAGGAAATGTTTTGCGGTTTTCGAACCCCTATTTTTATTTTTTCGACAGTCGATTCAACCTCAATCATCGTAAAAACTTTTCATGGGCGACAAATTGAAAGAATTTAAATTACCTAAAAAAATTTGAGGTAAGATTATCGAATAAAATTTGTTAAAGCTCACAGACCATTTTTAAAATAAGCATAAATTAGGAATTTTATTTTTGCAGCAGTCTCCTTAGGATTACTTTGAAATCTTCGATGATAAAAATGTTTGTCTATATTTTCCTCGGAGTTGTAGCATCTTGAAAATTACTTAAAAATTCAGTATTTTTTTAATACTCTTTAATTTGTGGAACTAGTTTAATTTCAATTACAAGTACTTACAGAAAGAAAGAGTACGAACAACCGCATTGTGACGATCATTAATTGAAACTAGTATTGTATCAGTGAAGATTTTTATTTATTAGTCATTAATACGAACTCACAAACAACTCGATTCATACTATAACTACCGATAAAGTTATCATTAAATTTTTATACTAATTAACAGTAGATAAACACAAAGGAATTAATCGACTGGGAATTTCAAACTATTGAGGACTGATAACATTTATCATTCGTTACATTTATAACTTTTTGTCCGTCAGCAAGTTTTTGACGGAAGATTCAACCAAGACTTGAGAGAGATGTATTACATGAGTATACCTGCTAAATATTTTATCAATTCTTGCTCAAGATTCTCCTTGAAGACTGACGAAAATCTAGGAAAACAGTCTGAAACAATTCTTAAGCAATATCTATTTTATGTAAGGGGTATTCCACGCCAAATCTGGGAGGTGTAGAGAAGGGCTGAGATAGGCCCTTACTTTGTACTCTCCTGCTCACCAAGTATACATTGCTTTTCTATCTTTTGTATAATTCGAGTCTCATCAATTTGTTGTCAAGTCTAGTCCCTTCGTTTGTCGTAAAGTTCGTTAATTTATTTATTTATTTATTGTATAGTTTTTTCTCTTCGTAGGACTTCTGTCGTTGGTTCTGAGTCATCAAGAACAAGATTTGAGGCCAACAAAATAACTTTTGGTAGATGAAGATGATTATAAAAATCAGTATCATCATTAGCAGGTTCCAATTTCCAACGATTTCTGTCACTAAAATGAGCCATTAGCTCTTCATCAAAATTATATATCGCATCAATGTCAATACCTTCTAATGTTTCTATTTGCCATAGTAACGGGAAATTTTTGTCAGAATTATAAGCTGGGGTAGTGCTGATCGGAGCGTTTGTTGTAGGTTTTTTGATAACTCTCCACGATTGGCCTTTATCCACCAACGCAATGACGAACTACATAGTTGTTTAATATTAATTACCAAACAGTATATGATGATAATAATCTAAGTTACAAGTACTTATGGATAAAAAGACTGCGAAAAACTGCATTGTGACATGTTTTAATTGAAACTAATGAATGAGAATCCAAAAACAACTTAATCAATACTATAACTACCGATGACGTTGTCATTAGCTTTTAGAATAATTAACAGTAAAAAAAAAAAAAAAAAAAAAAAAAAAAACGAAGGAATTGATAGGATGGGGATTTCTAGATATTAAAAAATTTGATAAAACATATCGATCATTAAATTAATGACTTGCTGGTCTCATAGTTGTCCTCATTTTTTTTTTTTTAATTTAATGTACAATTGTCTTCAATAAAAAAATTATGACCTGCTGAAATTTCGTTGGTAATTATCTTCACAGTGACTAGAAAGTGAAAAATTTAGACAATGGTCTTAGGAATTTCTACTGTTTACATAATTTATCTCCCAGTTTTTAAAACTCTGAAAGTATGAATATTTATTAATTAACGTTCAATTTCAATGGGTCTAATTTTTCCATTTTCTGTCAAACGAGACTTTGGTTCCGTGATATTAATTAATTTGCAATATGGAAGGCGAAAAAGGTCAAGTGTCCTGAAATGAGAGCCAGACTAGCAAACATCACCCTTTATGTGGGGCTCGCTATAAGTACTGAAAGTTGATAGGATCTAAGCACTATAAGTAAGTGATACAGCCCAAAAGCTGAGTTAAAAAAAACTAACAGGTGCCGCTTAGATCCTATCAACGACCAGTCCAAACACCACTTTGATGTGATTTACTGAATAAACATTACTGTGATGAACGTTGGCGAGAACGTTGGCTCCTTGGATTGAAATCACTTCGTCATGCATCCGACTCGAGCGTAATCACTGTCGTGAGACGAGGATTAAAGGCGCAGTGATTGCTGAAATGTCAAATTTCGGCGACCACTGGGACATTGCTTATCGCCAACTGTACTGGCATAGGTTTTCTCTGTAGTTTCCTGACGTCACTGTGCTAGGTCAGCTACCATTATGTAAGGTGCAGGACATAATGCAGTGCAGAAATACAAGTCAGCTCATAGCCACACGGTAAGTAAGGGATAAAAAATAATGAGAGAATAATCTGCGTCTGAAATTCCTTGGAACTTCCGACTTAACTAATGGTGCAGAAACACTCAAGAATGGAGGTACAGATTTATGCAAGACTTTCTTAAGAATTCTATTAGAGTAATGTTATTTCGCACCAAGAATAAGTTTTTGCTATTTTTTGCAACTTTTTTCATTTGTAGAAAGTGTTGAACAGAAGTTTTTAAGGATTTTTTTGTACAAAGAATCGGTTTTCGATAAGGGTAAATTTACGGAAATGACAATTGAAAATCGGTAAGTTTGTAGGGCATGAGATTCATTTAAAAATTTAGTTAAATTTTAGTCCACTTCAAATCATAGACAATGTCATTATTTGATTAAATTTTATTAAATTTTAGTCCACTTCAAATCGTGGACAATGTCATCCGACAACTAATGAAATAAATCACTTCGACCAAAATAATACTCATTAGTTTTAGTATACATTTAAACATTAACACGAACGACGTGAAATATTATTCTTAGTTTTCCATTGTTCACGTCAGTTGTAAATGGCTTGCTTATATCTATTTTAACATAAATCGGAGTCTTCAGACTATCGGGATTATATACTTGCATTACATCATCAGGTGATGGAGGAAGTACCTCTTGGTTTGGAATCTTATAAACACCATTGCTTTTGATTATATAATGTTCCCTTGGTATTGAAGGATCGTACTTAAGTTTCGCGGTTAAGAAAACAACTTTCGGTAAGCGATTTTTATACAAATCCATATTATCGTTAGCCGGTTTTATTTTCCAGAGACTTTTATCAGCCATCTTTGGTATTGCATCTCTATTATTATTTAGATCATTTAGGTCAACGTCATTTATTGATTCCATTTGCCATAAAAACGGAAAATTTTCATCAGAAACCATATCGGAGCTGGAACTTGACAAAGAGCCCCCAGATCCATAATTTGGAGCATCTGTTAGAGAAGTTTTCACGATTTTCCACGCATAGCCCTCAGCAGTCAATAAAGTGACGAACTGAAGAATAATTTAATGTTGTTTAACAAAAAATATATGATGATAATAATTTTAGTTGCAATTACTTACGTATAAGAAAGCTACAAACGACTTCATTGTGACACGTTTCATTTGAAACAGGTATATGAGAACCCAAAGACAACTCGATTGAAACTGTTACTGCTGATAAAGCTATTATCAGTATTTATACCAATTAACAGAGAAGAAACACAAAGGAATTGATCGACTGGGGGTTTCCAACTATTAAAACATTTGATAAGGCTGTCATCCCGTAAAAATAATAAATGCTGAAAATATATTTAGGGTATCAAACAATTTATTTAAATATATACACTATGTTTTTAAATATATGATTTTTCATATATTGAATTTTATATTTTTCCATCATAAATTTAAAGATAAATGGGTCAATGTGTTAATATAAGAACAGTGGGGGGGGGGCAAATGGGGTACTTAAGGAACAATTGAATTCCCGGAGCCTCATATATGTTAAATCTATTTAACTTCCCCCAACGAGAATTCACAATTTTCAAAGAAAAAAGGTTTTGGCTTTAGTCCAATTATCGAACACTGAGTTTTGAACAAATTTCGACGTTTCAAGATCCTAGGAAGCTATCGTGAAAATTCTTAAGAGGATGTCCAAGTGTATGCATATCCGCGTACGTACGTAAATTTACTATAACCTTTGAACAGATTCGCCCACTCCGATACTTGATGTGGCATTCAGAGCGGCTTATCTATTCCTAGGCGCTGACAATAATTGAGCTTCATTGGTTGAATACGTTTTGAGTTAAGCCAAAAATCAATGCGTTGAAATAATGTTTTTGTTTTTCTTTCTGATAACTTTTAGTATACTCGATCGATTGATTTCAAAGTCTATTCAGCTCTAAATCTCTATAAACCACCTCAAATTTCGCCTTAACCATCAGAATCAAATTGTTCAAAAAATATCGTTGTTGACAGAATTTTCAAAAAAGTGCTCGTTTTCAAAAAACTCAAAAATCACAAGTCTGATTGATTTTAATAATTACAAAGTAATTAAAAAATCATTGTTTTCTTTTTATATAAAAATGTCTGCAATTGAAATTCTGACAAAGCGGCTGCTAATTGGCAGCAATATTTTTTTTAAGCCCCCTAATTATTGAAAAAGGCTCTAACGTTGATTTATTATTCTATTAGTCGTTTTTTCAGCTCTAAATTTATTAACCAGCGCAGTATTACAGTGAATTTTAATGAGTTACATTAGAAAGAATTATCAAAATGTTTTTTTAACTTCCCGCTAAGAAAATCGACGATTTTCGAAAATTTCGGGAAGTGATTGTTTTCACCCCGATTTTCGAAATTCGAGTTTTCATCAGATGTCGACGTTTTGAGGTCCTAGGAAGCTATTCTGACTATTTTCGGAATGATGTCCGAGTGTGTGCATGTATGTGTGTGTGTGTGTGTGTGTGTGTGTGTGTGTGTGTGTGTGTGTGTGTGTGTGTGTGTGTGTGTGTGTGTGTGTCTGTGTGTGTGCGCGTATGTATGTGAACTCTTTGTAAATTTTGAACTAATGAACCGATTTGGATTTTTAAGACGGCGATTGAAAGAGCTTGTTGGCCATCAACTTTCCTGAAAATTTCAGATTATTTGATCAAATAGACTCGAACATATTAGCGAATTACGAAAAAAAATTAATTTTTTTTTTTTAGTTTTTTATTGATTTCTCAGAAACGACTGATATGATCGACTTCAAAATCTAATCAACTCTAGTACTCAAAAAAACGCGTCGATTACCACCTCAAACATCAAAATCGGATGATTCGTTCGAGAGTTGTCGCGGGAGAAAGAAATGGTGATAAACGGTTTTTTCTAAATATTTTCGAAACGACTGTCGCGATCGATTCCAAATTTGAATCAGCTCTAGAATTCAATAAAACGCGCCGATTACCACCTTAAACGTCAAAATCGATCAATTAGTTCGAAAGATATCGGCGTTGAAACGTTAAAAAAATAACATTTTATGTTATTTTTCCCGGATAAATCATAGTATAACCTACTAAAATGTGTCTGAAGTCATACTAACTCATCCTTTATATAGTTACTTTTGATACATTATGTCATCGAACTTGGTTTTTATTTTAAATCATACTACTAACAATGAAATCAATAAAATGTAGTTTTCAATATTTTTCTCGGATATTTCATATTTGATTGTTTCTCACATGAGTCAAAACTCATTTAAATCTTAATTTGAGTCCCTGGCATTTATTTCTACCTGAATACACTTATTTTATTGAACATAATCAGGGATTAAATTTTAAAAACCGCTTCATTAACAATTCTTAATTCTCAAATAATTTAATACTTTAACATTGAAATTCGATAAACACTTGTATATTCACTTCATTAAATCACTATACAGCCTTTATTGTCTCAAAAGCCTCAGACGTTTCAAAAAATTATAAAATGGCACCCAGTGATTTCTTAATTATTCGCAATATCTTTTGAACTAATTTGTAGATTAACTAACCATGTGGCAAGCAGTTTTCCACCTCTATCCTACGTTTCAGCATGTCATTGTTGTCAATTACGATGAGTTACCATGTAAGAATTTATGTGGGATCCTCGGGAAGCTATATGGAAATCTGTTCGTAATACAATGCAGGAATCTATATGGAATCCTAAGCTGGATTTCTAGATGGATTATCTGGCAGAAGCAAAATCAATTAAATAATGGTCTATTATTTTTTTAATATTCATCTTTATTGCAAATAACAAGTATCTTGCTAATAATTCTTAATATCTCTATAGGTTTGATGTTCGTTCAACCATTCTATATGAGGCTGTTCAATTGGCGTTGCTGGAGAATCAGGATAATTGTAATTAATTGGAACTGGATCTAAGATATAAGTTGGTGTGGGCGTGGGTTTTTTTGAAGTTTCCTCAGTTCGACCTCTCGGGGGATAATGATTTATTGGATTTACAGGATGATTACCATCAGTTGGCACAGTGTACGAGTTATTAGCGGACGCTGGGACCCTTGGAGCTTCCCCATTCGAATCCATTGGATTGTTATTTGGAGCTGGATTATAATTATAAGTCGGTGTAGTGCTCATTGGAGGTTCTGATGTGTATTTTCTTCGAACTCTCCACGATTGAACGTCGTCCACCAATAAAATGACGAACTAAGAAATAGTTTAATGTAACTGGGCGAAAAATATATGATGAAATTTAGTTTAGTTACAAATACTTACGCATAAAAAGAAAATGAATGACTGCATTGTGACACGTTTAAATTGAAACTGATAAGTATGAACTTACAAACAACGAAACATTATCTTAATGACGAAGTAATGATGATTATGAGGAATACCCAAATCGATATCAGAATTTTAAAAGTCATTAAAGACATATAGATTAACCTATTTCTTACGAAACCAATCAACGAACAAAGAAATGAATAAAATATACAATTATCGTTTCTAATAGACAATAAAATAAAAATTAATTTATAAAATGACGTTTAAAACATTAGATGGGCTTTTTTTTTATAGGCGTTTAATTATCGTTTAGGCTGAAACAAGATTTTTCTACAGCCACAATTGTTGGTTTACTCAAATTCAGTACAGATAAAAATTTATATAAAAAGTAAATCGTAAGATCGTTAACATGTAAAACATGCGTATTTTTCTTCATTCCGTACTTTGATTTTGTCCATGTTATTTTCTTTTGAGTGATCTATGCAAATAAATTTTTTTTAAGAACTTAATTAAAAGATGGAAAATTTGAAAAATGGTGCCCAAATAATAGAACTTAAATTTTTGATTTTGATTATATTTTTACTTATGAACTATATTTTTATTTTAAAAACTCGTGTAATTTAAATGATTTCAGTATTGAAAAGCAATTTAATGAAAAAAATCGGTCTGTCGGTTGACCCTGCGGACCAGCCCCAAAACTTCCCGCTGTTTTCGAGCTCAAGGAGCTCGAAAATATTAATTTGATTATATTTTCGAGCTCGAAAATTATATTGCATACGATTGTTTTTTTATGAGCTTTTCAAATTCTAGCAAGTTACGCTTTATGCTAAAGTTTGAAAGTTTAAGAACCAAAAATCATTAATGAACAAGCTGTTTTTAAATTTTAATTCCCGATTATGTTGAATAAACTAAATATATTGATGCGGAAATCAATGTCAGTGATCAAAATCAAGATTTAAATGAGTTTTGGCTTAGGTCAGAGCAATAGGATATAAAATATCCGAGAAAATGATTAACAACTGTGTTTTTTCAATTTTTTCGTTGATAATATGGTTTAAACTAAAGAACAAGTTTGATGGCATTATATGATAATCAAGAGAGACCATAAAGAGAAAAAGTTTGTAAGATTTTTGACACATTTTAGTACAGTACATTTTGATTTATCTGGAAAAAATAACATTGAACGTTATTTTTTCAACTTTTCAACACTGATATCTTTTGAACTCATTAACCAATTTTGGGGTTTGAGGTAGCAATAGGCGCGTTTTATCGAATTCTAGAGCTGACTAGAATTTGAAAGCGATCGATTAAGCCGTCTTGAAGATATTTCAAAAAAACCGTTTTTTACCATTTCTTTCTCCAACGATATCTCTCGAACAAATTAACCGATTGAGATGATTAAGGCGGCATCCGACGCGTTTTATTGAGCTCTAGAGCTGATTAGATTTTGAAATCGATCGTTCAATTCGTTTCTGAGAAATCAATAAAAAACTAAAAAAAAAAATTTTTTTTTTTTCGTAATTCACCAATATGTTCGAGTCTACTTGATCAAAGGATCTGAAATTTCCAGGAGAGTTGACGGCCAACAAGCTCTTTCAATCGCCGCCTTAAACATCTAAATCGATTCATTAATTAAAAAGTTATAGGCCATTCACACACATACACACACACACACACACAGACACTCGGACATCATTCTGAAAATAGCCAGAATAGCTTCCTAGGACCTCAAAACGTCGACATCTGATGAAAATTCGATTTTCGAAAATCGGGGTGAAAACAATAACTTCCCGAAATTTTTGAAAATCATCGATTTTCTAAGCGGGAATTTAAAAATTAAAATTGAAATAAAACAAATCACTTTACTTTTTTGCATAATGATTTCATTTTAACATCATTGTTACAGAAAGATAATGTAATTCGTATCCAAAGAAAATAAATATAAAATACAGAAATTTTTTAACTGACGCCTAATTGACAACAACAAAATTTTCGTTCATAATTCCATAAATAATCATTAAATTGATTCGAATATTATTTGATAGTTTCCTGACACATAATACTGCAGTTTGATGTTTCGGATTTAAGGTCTTCATATCTGTGGAGTTTCGGTTTCATTTAATAAGGATTTGAAAACCACGCTCTTCTTCAGAAGTGAACTAGTCAAGTTTCTTGATATTTTATCTTGTCTAGACACATATCGGTAACAAATAAAAGGAGTAACGTTTAGAAACTTATTGTTATCTTGGTTATCATCCCCACTATAGTTATATCTATCGCTTAGCTTATGATTCTGGTTAAAAATTAGTCTAGCTTCAGACGTTACACATCCAAAAACTAGTAAAATCAGCTAAAGAAAAATTCGAATATTTTAAATAAGAACAATGATAGCGGCAATTTAAGCCGAATTATTAAGCTGCGAACTTTTATTAATGAAATTTACTCACAAAAAAAACCCAATTCCTGAACTTCATTCTGATTGTCTAAATAATAAAAAGTATACTAAGCTAGCAGTTATAAATATTGTTCTCTTATACTTGAAATTATAAAAAAAAAAAAAAAAAATTATTTGATATTACTTAAAATGTAGTATCGTAGTTACTGTAATATGTAATTAAATAATTAATTTAATTATCAGTAACGAAATAAATTTTTTGAGGTCAACGACACATATATATATATATACATATATGTATATATATATATATATATTCTTGTAGTAGTAGCTCCAATAAAGAAAATCTGGGCGTCGGTTAGCCCTGCGGGCCCGCCCCAAAACTTCCCGCTGTTTTCGACCTCAAAAAGCTCGAAAACATTGGTGTAGAAATATTTTCGAGCTCTTCGAGCTCGAAAATGCTATTATATGCAATTGTTTTTTTACGATCTTCTCAAGCTCTAACAAGTTGCCTGTTATGATAAAGTTTGAAAATTTAAGAACTAAGAATTGTTAATGAAGCGGTTTTTAAAATTTAATCCCTTATTATGTTCAATAAAATAAGTGTATTCAGGCAGAAATCAATGCCAGGGATTCAAATCGAGATTTAAATGAGTTTTGACTCATGTGAGAAACAATTAAATATGAAATATTCGAGAAAAATATTAAAAACTACGTTTTATCGATTTTATTGTTGGTAGTATGATTTAAGCTAAAAACCAAGTTCGATGACATAATGTATCGAAAGTAACCATGTAAAGGATGAGTTGGTATGACTTCAGACACATTTTAGTAGGTTACGTTATGATTTATCCGGGACAAATAACAAAATGTTATTTTTTTAACTTTTCAACGCCGATATCTTTCGAACTAATTGATCGATTTTGACGTTTAAGGTGGTAATCGGCGCGTTTTATTGAATTCTAGAGCTGATTAAAATTTGGAATCGATCGCGTTAGTCGTTTCGAAAATATTAAAAAAAAACCGTTTTTCACCATTTCTTTCTCCCGCGATAACTCTCGAACGAATCATCCGATTTTGATGTTTGAGGTGGTAATCGACGCGTTTTTTTGAGTACTAGAGCTGATTAGATTTCGAAGTCGATCATATGGGTCGTTTCTGAGAAATCAATAAAAAACTAAAAAAAAAAATTAATTTTTTTTCGTAATTCGCTAATGTGTTCGAGTCTATTTGATCAAATAATCTGAAATTTTCAGGAAAGTTGATGGCCAACAAGCTCTTTCAATCCCCGTCTTAAAAATCCAAATCGGTTCATTAGTTCAAAAATTACAAAGAGTTTACATACACACACACACACACACGCACACACACACGCACACACACACGCACACACACACACACACACACACACTCGGACATCATTCCGAAAATAGTCAGAATAGCTTCCTAGGATCTCAAAACGTCGACATCTGATGAAAACTCGATTTTCGAAAATCGAGGTGAAAACAATAACTTTCCGAAACTTTCGAAAATTGTCGATTTTCTTAGCGGGAAGATAAAAATTTATATGGAAATTCAGCCTCGATTGCTATGTGGGCCCCATATGGTGATTTCGGATGATTTTCTATGGAGATCCAGTATACATCTCAATATAGATTTTCATATGGATCCCTATTGGAATCTAATATGGATTTCTTCGTAGAGTTTGACATTGATTTCCTAAAGCAATCTGCACCATGTCAAAATTTCATATGCAGATCTTGTACGGATTGGGAATCAGGAGAATTAGCAAACAATGTCACGTTATTGATACAAGTACCATAAAATGCATATGTGTTTTGTAAACTTTTCTGGAGTACCATACCTTTATGCGATTCCTCATGTAGTATTTTATGAAAATTATTTGTAATTTCTATAAAGACGTAATTTTACCTGAGTCGATGAATGAATCAATAACTTATTATCATAAATACTGTTATAAAATGCATCAATTAATCATTTTATTATTTGAAAGTATCCTGCCAATAGATATTCATATTCTTATAAGAATTTCTCACAAAGAAATCCATAAATCAAAGTTTTTACGTCAAGGTCCTCTATAGGAATCCACAGTTTCCCGTGGTTTTCTATACAAATTTCCCATATGGGAATCTAAATACACACAGTTCAAAAATGAATTAATAAATCTACCGCAAGAAACTTGCTGAAGGATATTCATCAAGTAACTGGTTTCTTTGTAGACTTTGTTACTACGGTTCTAACTAAAATGAGCACATGAATATTCGTTAAGCTCTTAGTAGGATTAAGATTTCAGGAAATTCGTTTTCATACCAATACTATCTTCGAACTCTGCACGGCTCACAGGACAAAATAATTTAGACATCATATTTTTTTTATTCGTTACCACTTATTAGTACAAGTACTCGTTTTGAACAATTGAAAATAGCATATTTAATATGGTCATTGGCTATTTTGCCATTTTATTGCAGAATCAGGAATGCAAATCGTAGGAATTTTAGTACCAGCTAATGAAAGCTCGTTCAGATCAACACCTTCACAATCGTCATTTGCTGTTCCACCAGACTCTGTTGGCTCTTCTGTTGTTGAACCATCGTTTGGATTATTAATAATAACAATATCGTTGTTATTAACATCACCATCATTATTATTGTTATTATTAGTATCACTTGTCACTCTTGTAGTTGGTCTTCTTTCGACTGTATACGACTCGCATGTTGAGCTTATCAAAAGTAATGCAGCCTGAAGGAAAATTTGTAATTTTAAAATTTAAAACAATTTTAATAACTATATAATAATTAATAAAATATAAAATAAACTTATAAAATAACAATTATTTTTGCAATATTTAAAAAATTTGGTACTTACAAAAATTAATATATTATTATGCATTGTGATTTGTCTTAACAGCAAATTGAAACTGTTAAAAAATATTCAACCATCGACTGATAAATAATACTTCTACGCACAAGTGCCTCAGGCAATCGATTAATAACATGATAGATAAAATTATCATTCCATATTCTGTTTTTGTTTTTTTTAAATTAAAATGGTATCACTTAGCAATTGGACAAAAAAAATTAAAAAAAAAAATTTCAAATTTTTTACGAATATATGAAAACGACATTATTTAATCATTTAAATAATGATTTTTAATGAGGAGTATAGCTTTAGAAATAAGAAATAATTTATAATAGTGCCCTACAATCGGGCGCCAGAATGGAATTCTGCTCCATAACTTCTAAAATAATTTTCAGATTCACTCTTCAATTTCGTTATGCTTTCTAACTACATAGAACTAAAAAATTTCGGGTTGTTAATGAAAAGAACGCAACAGATTATGAATAAAAATTATTTATTTAATTTTCGAATCAAAGAAAAAAATTTTTTTTCTTAAGTCAAGGAGCAATAATAGGTTTCATAATGTTGCTATTGTATTGATTGTTTTTATAAACAACATCATTGCTTCTGTTCTCAACATTGTCACTTTCATCTGGAGTGACAGGAACTGCTTGAAAATTATACTCCACCGTGTGAATATAACTACCTAGTGTAGTAGATCGAAAAGCATTATTATTTCCAGATGATTCATATCCTGAGCTCATAAGAATTATTCCAAACTGTAAGAAAAATTAATTTTTATTTCAATGCCCACTACCTTAATAGCATTATCTTAAGCAAGGTAGTTCACGAACGTTCTGTAGCAAGTTTCTTATCAGTCTGCAGCAAATTCTTAAGCCACATACGTAACTTATAACAATGTTAAATCAGAGTTGCTGAAGAATTTCTTAAGATATCGGGGTTTTTTTTTTTTTTTTCAAGTCACTCCAAGCTCAAACACAGTACCTATTACAAACCCAGCGGCTCTCATTTGAATTGAAAGTGCTACAAATGAATAATATCATCACTCAATGAAAATATATAGAATGGGCGCCACTGAATTTTCTATACTAATGCCAAATAGACCGCTTACGGAGGAGCAACGAAAGTGACTGTGTCCTGGTATCTCAAGCAATTCTGCAGTGAGTCTAAGCTAATACACCTTCAGTAAGGATCTTGTCTTGCACGAAGATTACTAGGAATTTACTTAACGTATTTTACGGTAGTATCTTGCTTCAGACTTCCAAGACTGATGATACAGACTTGCTGAAGACTGAAGATACAGACTTACGTGTAATTTTCTTAAAAATACTACTAGGATAAGTTTGTTCAGATTACTTACAAATATTAAAATCGAATGCATTTTGGCAACTCACAATGTAAACTAACAATTTAAATTTTTTCCTTTTTAAATAAAGCAACACTAGGTCATAAAAAATCGATAGCATTCGTAAAACCCATCAAATTAATGACTTGTAATAAAAAATTCGATAATTTTTTCACATTAAAAACAAATAAAATTACATTTTTTATCGTTTGGATAAAAAAAAATTAAAAAAATGGATTTACCGATAAATTGGTGTATGTCATGATTATTTTATTTTTTTATTTATTTCAATGATAACAACGAAAAATTTTTTAATGTATATCATATTATGCATTATATGCATCGAAAAATATATAAAACGCCCTAGAATACTTAAGTTTCTAGAATCGTTCCCTGATATCTAGGATTTTATTTTTGAAAACATTCATAACTTTCGTGTTTTTTCTAGATTCATTTAGTATTTTATTGGTATTTACTTTACAAATATATTGCCATACTATCATAAGCATCAAGGTTAGACTTTGAGCACTTTTAAAAACTGATCGATAAAAATAATAATAATAATAATAATAATAATAATAATAATAATAATAATATATGATGATAATAATAATAATAATAATAATAATAATAATAATTTTTTGGAGTTTTTTAAATTAGTACATTACAGACAAAAATTATTTCTGATTGTGACATAACTAACTCTTTTTTCGATTATGATATAACTCTTGTTGGAATAGATAGAAGTTAGTCAGAATCTTAAATTTTCTGAATACGGATAAATAATCTTCAATTATTATTAGGAATGACATTAATATTCTGTAAAATAGTTTACGATTTTCAGAATAATGAAAAATTGAAACGTTTCTTTATTGGTGACCAAAAATGTATTGCATATGGCATTGATTTAAGGCTTACAATTTATTAAATAATTAACAATATCATTGAATTTTGTTAATCTAGGGTGATTTTTCCTGTACGATGATCCAACAGCAAAGCTATTTTGGAACAAATTGTTGCAGCGTTAGTGTGAATTTAGTATTCTGTTGTTATTATGAAATGAATTAGAAATCGGATTAAATTCTTTTGATTGAAATTAGAAGATAAATGTTATGAATCTTCACTAGTAGTTAAGCCAAATGAAGATTTGACTAAATCGTGGTCAAAATAAATCATCCTATTCATGACCAGCTCTGTTTAGTAGGCTTTGAAGTGTCAGAACTCTAATCTTAATTGCTATACCAGCCACCAGTATTCGAGCTTCCAGTACCCCACCAATCAGTATTTGAGCTCCCAGTATTCGATTTCCCAGTACCCCACCAATCAGTATTTGAGTTCCCAGTATTCGATTTCCCAGTACCCCACCAATCAGTATTTGAGTTCCCAGTATTCGATTTCCCAGTACCCCACCAATCAGTACCCCAGCCTCCAGTACCCCAGCCACCAGCATTCCGAGTAACTCGATTACGACGAGGATAGATATGAAGAGGTGCCCATTCCATACGATTAGAATCTTGTAGTTGTGACGGATCTTGTAGAGTATAGGCTTCAATTTTCAATGGATTACATTGAGAACTTATCACCATAGCTGCTATTAGCTACAGAATAAAATATCATTAATATCTTTTCTTTATTAATGAAACTAAACAATTAATTTACACAAATTCATAAGATATCATTCATTATTGGTAAAAAAAAAAAAACGAAATATACACTTACCAAAAACAAAATATTCAGCTTCATCTTGATGCGTTACAATCAATATTAAGACTAACAACTATAGCTATAACTAGCTATTTATACTACTTAATGAACAAAAAACACAAAAGAATCAATCGGTTGGGGATTTCCAACTACAAATTCGATAAAATTTATCATCCATTAAACTAATGACTTCTTTGTCTCAACGTTATCCTTGATTTTTATTATATTTAGAGTTTACCAAAATGGAATTCTTCATTACTGTACTGATTTTATACAATAAAAGTTATTTCAAGAAAATTTATTGTTTTCTTAACATTTTCTAACGAAGTAAATCGTAAAAAATAAATACACATTAAATAGCGCCTAATTTCCATAGGCAAATTTCCTGTCATACATTTGGAATGTTTCTCGAATTGATCGGGAACTTTGACATCCAGTTTTCAATATCAAAGTCAAGAAAACAATGAATTCAAACATAGTAATGCTTGATAAGTGGCGTTCCTAATAACAAATAGGTGTATAATTTTTTAAAGTAAAGGATTCTTTCCAATTTACTTAACGAATTTTACGGTAGTATCTTGCTTCAGACTTTCAAGACTAATGATGCAGACTTGCTGAAGACTGAATATACAGATTGTAACAGTGCGTTTTTGATTTTCGACTTGAAAATCAAGTGCGAATATTTAAGTCACCCTACAGCCATCTAACACACTATTTGTGAGTTAATTGACACTCTTTAGTCACCTAGGGCCATATCAGAGGCCCCCTAAATCGAATTATACCTGAATTACAGACTAGTGGAGTAGTGCCACGTCACTAAAATTCACCTATAAAAGGGCCAGAACTGGCTCCGAGACTTAAGCCCTGGCTACCATCTAGAGTGGACCAGTAGGGTAGTGGACTGATGACGCTTAGTAATGTTCCTACTCTACAACCTTAGCTCAGTACAATGTATATTAGCTGACCTAACAGTACGTCTAGTCATATTTAGTCATTTAATCCCAGTGACTAGTTCTCTTTAATTTACTATACATCTTTGAGTTAGGTCACCTGGTATTAATAGCCGCAGTAATTATTTAAAAATATCATTTGAAAAACGGTTGAATTAGCCATATAAATATGATTTGGGTCAAATTTCTACATGTGGTCATTTAGAGTGATAGTTAAAATTGAACTGAGTTGTGCCGATTAAATTTGAGAGTGTTGCTGCATCGTTGTTGTTCATTCCATGGGGTTGTCTACCACCAAAAATTGGGCCAACATCGTTGCTGCCACGTTTGTTGAGGATTATTTTCGACCCACAACTACAAAGATGGAGCGCGTTGTATATATGGTCTCCTCCCACGTAAATTGGAATATTATACTTAAAGCTATATTTGTCTTAAGTCAATTCTATAGTATAACATTAGGAAAAGTTTCATATTGTAAAATGGGTCCTTGGTTAAATAAACGAAATATTTATCTACAATAATGAAAACTACATCTTCTACTGAATGAACCACTAGGTCCTTTCCTTTTATAATCGATAAGCGCAAATTTTAAGGGAACGTAACTTCAGGCCATGACCAGAGCTAGCTTGGTGACTTGGCCACTGGTTATGAGATTTTTTTAAGAATGCTACTAGGATGAGTGTGTTCAAGTTATTTACAAATATTGAACCTGACTGCATTTTGACAACTCATAATATATACTAACGATTCAAATTTTCTCTTTTAAAAATAAATCAATCCTAGGTTATAAAAAAACAAATATAATTCATCACACCAAATCCACTACATTGAAGACTTGTGATAAAAAAATTGATCATTTTTTTACATGAAGAAGATAAAAGTACATTTTTCATGGTTTTTGATAAAAAATAGACAACGATGTACTCAAAGATACAATTGTTTTTTCTTTTATTTATTTCAATGATAACTCAGTACGTTTCAGTGTCACATATCTTCCTATACGTTATAAGTACTTCAAAAACATTTCAAAAGTCCGAGAAAAATGCAGTTTTCAAAATGGTGACTAACTATATCGAATTCATTTTTGAAACTATCTGAACGAAAATTCTATGATTCCGGGGGAATTTATTGAAAGGAAACCAGCAAGAAAACGATGGCGTGTTTCTTGAGACGGAAAGAAAAAAATGTCGGTACGAATCTTAAAATTGCTAAACAGAGAAATATAATCCTGAATAATTCTTGGGAGCAATGGAGATAGTATGTCCAATAAGTACCAATATTTGGAATTGAAATAAATTAACACATTTTTGTGTTGATGAACGGGTTTATTGAAAATGATGTTGACAGAAAGTTATCAATTTATTAAACAATTAACAAATATATGAAATTCAGCAAATCTGACGTTAATTTGCCGTCCAATGATTCTATAACTGGGCTGATTTGAAAATAATGTTTGTGATGATCGTTCAAATTTTGAAATCTGTAGATGCACGGAAAAAAAATATTGCGCTTATCGCTCACCAACGGAGAGCGACAGTCGTATCATGATTAGTACTAAATTGTTACTTGATTTTCACGATATATATATTAAAATGAATGAAACACTAGATACTTATTATAATGATCCTACGGATTGTGAATATACTTAAATGTATAGTAATCGTCAGTTAACGTATCCATGTCATACCAAAACGGATCGTGATTATCGCGATCTACTTCTCAAGCGCCACCACTCATAACCAAATTATTTAATAAAAAATTTACATCAATTACTTACGTATATTCTATTACTCGATTACATTTCTTGATATTAAATAATAATTTTTTATTCCGCTTATTAGAATTATTAACATGTAATTATTAATTCCAACTAAAAATAAAATTGTAATAAAGTTAACGTTAAAAATCCATCTATTTTAACCTCAAATGTTTTTATGATTTTCTCAAATGATCTTATGATTTCGGGATCCGCCTGGATCGCGATAATCACGATCCAATAGACCAAGACTTTCCGTATACAACGTATAACCAACCAAGGAGAGTGAATATCACGATACCATTGAGTGGTGAGCACAATATTTTTTTTTCCGTGTATCATAAGATGAATCAGAATTGTGAATTAATGATTTTGACCAGAGTTGGAAAATCAATGTTATGACTCTTCAGTTGCAGTTGAGCCAAAAGATGATTTGACCACTTCGTAGTTTTGACACCATCATCAATAATTATGTGCATGATCAGTTCTGTTTAGTCATTTCAACCGACTTGATCATGACAAGAATGAATACTTTTAGGTGCTAATACCATACGATTTGGATCTTGTCATTCATAGCCAGTTCTCGAACCAGTTAGCCTTGAATCCAGATTGTCACTGAAACTAGAAAGTGAATATGGTCCGTAGTCGGGGATTCTTGAACCAATCGGTCTTACAGGAGAATTGTTACGAGAACTAGGATATGACTTTAGGGTTCAATCATCAGGATATCTTGAACAAGGTGGTCTTAAAGTAAGATTGAAACCAGAACTAGGATATGAATTTAGGGATCTATCGTCAGGATATCTTGAACCAGGTGGTCATGAAGTAGGATTGATACCAGAACTAGGATATGAATTTAGGGATCCATCGTCAGGATATCTTGAACCAGGTGGTCATGAAGTAGGATTGATACCAGAACTAAGATATGAATTTAGGGATCTATCGTCAGGATATCTTGAACCAGGTGGTCTTGAAGTAGGATTGAAACCAGAACTAGGATATGAATTTAGGGATCTATCGTCAGGATATCTTGAACCAGGTGGTCTTGAAGTAGGATTGAAACCAGAACTAGGATATGAATTTAGGCATCTATCGTCAGGATATCTTGAACCAGGTGGTCTTGAAGTAGGATTGATACTAGAACTAGGATATGAATTTGAAGATCCATCGTCAGGATATCTTGAACCAGTTTGTCTTGACGTCATATGATTGGGATTATAATTGGAAGATAAATTTTGTGACTCGAAAATATCTGGATGATCGGCGAAGTATTGAAGGTTCGCTTTAGTTCTATTAAAATACTTGTTCGGTGGTAAGCGTTTGGGTTATATAATATCCATGACGTCAAATACAGGATCGTGGGCAGTGTCAACAATGAAAGCAACCTCTCCTTTTGTATTTTTAGAAACAGTATTCTCTCCGGGATAGTTATCAGATCCACAATCAGAATGAGAATTGGGAGAATGATAGATCGGATATAGAGCGATAGATCTAGTTAATTGCCCTGGATTATAGTTGTGATTAGGGAATAAAGCTTGAGAGTCATAATTAGGATTTCTGGTTTCAGGCGTCGGTCTCATATTAGATGCAACGCCAGAAGAAAAACCTCAAGAGACATAATTAGGATTTCTGGTTTCAGGTATCGGTCTCATATTAGATTCAACGCCAGAATGAAAACTTCGAAAGTCATTATTAGGAGTTCCAGATCCACTCATTGATCCTCGATCCGATCTAATATCAGAGAAAGGGCCTCGAACACCTTGGGAAAAGCACCTTGCGAGCCATAATTTTGTTTGTTTTGTCCATATGGTAATTCTGAGCGAGATCTAAAACTAGGGCCGACTTCTTGAGTCCGTTACTTAGAGCAGGACCATTTTGTGACGGATTTTTCGGAGTATAGGGTTCAATTCTAAATAACTATGACCATCTTAGAAAATAAAGAGATACTGATTGGCGTAAACTTGAAAAGGCTTCCCGTGATACCTGTCTCCCAGCGCTGGTCAACATGGTTGCTTATAGATAAGTGGTGGGACACAATTTCTCTTCATACCCCGTTTCAAGGGCTTTATTCACTTGGTACCTTTCGGGTCCCCAACAAGCTATTATCCGCTTGTTCAATCCCTGATAAATTTTCTCTTTTCCGGGCTGTGAGACGCTTCAAATACCAAGCTTATGCAAAAGCACATAGAGTAATTTTTAATTGTTAAAAAAAAATCTAGGCAATGTTTGGCCCTGCGGAGCAGCTCCAAAACTTTCCGTTGATTTCAAGCTCAAGGAGCTCGAAAACACAGGTGTAAAAACGTTTTCACGCCCCTCGAGCTCGAGAATTCTTTTTACTGCAATTGTTTTTTCGGAGATTTTCAAACTCAAACAAGTTACGTTATATGTTAAAGTTTAAAAATTTATGAATCAAACATAATTAATAAACAAGCATTTTTTAATTTTCATCCACGGTTATGCTCAAAAATTGAATATCCGAGAAAAATCTTAAGAAAAGTTTACTTTGATTATTTTGATCATAATATTATTCAAACTAAAGAACGAGTTGCATCACATTACGTAGTAATTAAAGGAAACTATGAAGATGAACACCTGGTATGACTTTTGCTCCATTTAGTAAATTTGATTCAGAGTTATCGGATAAAAACAGGTTGAATTGAGCATTTTTAAGATTTTTTGAAACCAATACCTTTTGAACCAAATAATCGATTGTAATGTTCAATGCAGCGATCGGGGCATTTTATCGAGTCCTATAGCTGACAGGATTTATAAAGCTATCAAGTCACTTCAAAGATGATTCAAAAACTATGTTTTTTTACTATTTCATTCCCCCATAATATCTCTAGAACAAAATTAACCGATTAAAGTAGTTTTTGCGGTGACCGACACGTTTTATTGATTTCCATATGTGACTAGATTTTGGAATCGATTGATCGAGTTGTTTCTCAGGAATTTCAAAAAAATTAAAAAAAAAACAATTGTTTCGTCTTTCTTAATTGTTTTCGAGTTTATTTAATCGAATAATTTAAGATTTTTCAGGATAGTTGATGGCTAACAAGCTCTTTCGATAGCTACAAGAACCATATAAATCGTTTTATTAGTTAAAAAGTTATAGACTGCTCACACACACACGCGTACAAGCACACACGCACACGAACAGGCATACATACAGATACTCGTACGTCAATCTGAAAATAGCCAGAATAGCTTCCTAAAACAATAACTTCCTGAATTTTTCGAAAATCGTCGATTTTCTTAGCAGGAAGTTGATAACATTCATTTCCCAGATATAAAAGCTTTAGATTCATCTTGATGCGTTGCAATCAACTCTAAAACTGATAACTAAAGCTATCAAGAGCTCTTTATACCAATTAACAAACAAAAAACACAAAGGAATCATTTGGCTGAGGATTTCCAACTACGAATTCGATAACATTTATCATCCATTAAATTAACGACTTATTTGTCGCAGTGTGGTTCCTATTCTTATCTTTATTTCTGTGTTAATTTTGAATAACAATAGATATTTCGTGAATAATTATTATTTTCCTAATATCTTTTATCCAAGAAACTGTTAAAAAAATAAATATCCATTAGATTTCTGCCGTGAATTTAAAAATATTAATATATGATAAGTATTTTCTGTAGAAAATAAAAGAATGCAGTCACAGTCATTGAATTGATGAATTTTTATCTACTTCCCACTCTGTTAAATTTACAAAAGACTTTATCGTATATTCGAAAAAAACATTATCATGTAACTAATAAGCTAACAAAGAATTGATATTTTATTTTTTTACCTGATTTTCTAAATTCAATAATATTTTACTAATTTTGACACAACAGATTTTATATCAATCCTTTCATGAGCTCTAGTGATGTTATCCAAAAAATATAAGAAAAACCAAAGTTTTCACACTTTTCTTGAATATTTCATGCATTAACGTTCTGATCTATGGTCTAAATGAACTAAAATAATTGAATTTTGATGAATATATCTCAACATCCCTTCAATCTGGGTCGAACCCACAGATTTATTTTAATGAATAATTATTCTCGGAGTTTGGTACGACTTCTGAAATATTCTAGATAAGTAAAACTTGTGGGTATAATAAATACATTCGCACCTCTCACAGCACCTCGTCTCTATGCCTGTTTCAATATATAACATTTTTCTACATGTAACTTCCAACACGGCGTCTTAGGTGAGGTATACGATGTACACACTTAACTGAGGAGTCTCAGCTATCGTATACTTTGACGAAACGCCTCTCACCCAACAAATACATTTTTCCATCTCTCCTCTTCTCATTGTCACTCATAACATTTCACTCTTTGACATTTGGCGACTTAAGCAGTGATTATTGCAATCTAACTCTAAAGTATCGTCACCAAATATATACATATTATATGTACTGTATATGAATTCCATGGGTATCAAGGCTAGAAGACAAAATATGTACACGGAAAAAAATAGATGCTGCAATAGGACGCAGTCCTGTGGGAGCAACAGGACAAAATCCTGATGCAGCAACAGGATTTTCATGTCACAGCAATAGGACAAATCCTGTTGGAGCAACGGGATTTTCATGTTACAGCAATAGGGCACATCCTGTGAGAGCAAGGGAATGTGTCCTGTTGTTGTAACATAAAAATTATGTTGCTGCAACAGGATTTCGTGCTGTTGCTCCCACGGGACTGCATCCTATCGCAGCACCTATTTTTTTCCGTGTACGATAGGTTTCAATATTTGCAATTGAAATAAATTAAGACATTTTTTTATTAATGAATGAGTTAATTGAAAATAAAATTGACAGAAAGATATCAATTTTTCAAATAGTTAGCAAATATACTAGGTTTGGTAAGTTTGACGTTGTTTTTGCTATGCAATAATTGTGTAGATGGGCATTGTGAAAAGTATGTTTACAATGATCGTTTAAATGTTTAAGTCTATAGACATCATAAGATGAAATGAGATTATACATGAAGAATTTTGGCCAGAGTTTGAAGATGAGTGGTATGACTCTCTAGCGGCAGTTGATCCAGATGTTGAATTGACCATTTGATAGTTGCGAGGCCGAAATAAACAATTGTGTGCATAATAACCAATTCTTTCTAGTGATTGCCGAGGTTTCAACTGGTGACGGAATTTGTGGAGTAGTGGCTTCAATTTTTCACGGCTTACATTGAGAACTTATCACCAGAGGTGCTACTAACTACAGAAAAAAAAATCAATCATATCTTTTCTTCGATAATGAAATTCAGTAATAAGGTTATGCAAAAGCACAAGGAGCCATATTCTATTGTTAAAAAAAAATTTACACTTACCAGAAACAAAAGATTTAACTTCATCATTATGCCTTGCGATGTACACTTAGTCTAATAACTGAAGCCATTACTAGCTATTTATACTAATTAACAAACAAAAAATACAAAGGAATCAATCGGCTGGGAATTTCCAATAACGAAGATTCCAATAAAATTATCATCCATTAAATTAGCGACTTATTTGTTTCAATGTCTTCCTCTATTGTTATCAAAGTTACATTTTCCCGAAATGTAATTCTTTAATTTTTCAGTGATTTTCATATGTTAATTATTATTTCACGAATTTTAATTAATTTCCTAAAATAATCCAGCGAAAACATCTGAAAAAAAATAGTATTCACTGGAGTGAACCCAATTCCCATGGGTAAATTTTCTGCCATAAATTAAAAAAAAAAATTCTCCAGTTGGTCTGAAATTTAAACATTTATTTTTTAACATTAAAATCGACACAATTACACATTTAATATATATTAATGCATAATAAGTATTTTCTACAGAAATTAAAAAAACAATCACAGTCAATTAAATTAATTACTTCTAATATAGCTCCCACTCTTTTTAGTTTACAATAGAAATAACAGTAGACTCAAGGAATAGATTATCATGCAATTAACACGCTAGCAGAGAATTGATAAAATCGATTTTTAATTTTTTTTTTTTTATGATCTAAGATCCGGCTCTGAGAAGCTGTTATCACTTTCAGTGGCACCCTTGATAAAAGGACGACTAGAGTTGCAGCTTAACCCCTGTTATAGACATCTACAATCTTCGAAGCATTGATATGTCATGTTATTCATCGTCATAGACTTCCATTAGAAATTCCGATCAAAACAGAGAATTCGAATTTTTAATTTTTAATGAATTAGTGGAATATTTAGAAATAACAAAAACTCGAACAACTCCTTTACACAACAACATTTCTATTTTTTTTATAAGAAATAAGAAAATTAAATTTGCTATCGTTATTAACAAATAATGGGTTTACCGATAAAATTGTAAAAGTGGTTACCTTTTTTTTTTTTTTTTCTAAATTCCCGCTATGAAAATTATAAATTTTCAAAAATTCGGGAAGATTGTTTTCACCTCGCTTTTCAAAAATTGACTTTTCATCAGATGTCAACGTATTGAGATCCTAGGAAGCTATTCCGAATATTTTCAAGATGATGCCTGATTATCTGTGTGTGTGTGTGGGGGGGGGGTGGAAGCTCTCCATATCTCCTGAATGAATTAATCGATCGTAATAGTTCTTGAGGCAATGTAAAGAGTTTGTTGGCCATCAACTTTCCTGAAAATTTTAGATCGACCGATCCAATAGACTAAAATATAGAAGGAATACGAAAAAAAAATAATTTTCTTTGTTTCTTAAAGATTTTTCAAAAACGGCTCCATCGATCAATTTCAAAATTTAATTATCTCTAGAAATCAATAAAACGCATCGAATGTTACCACGACCATCTCATTCGGTCGATGTGTTCGAGAGATATCGATCGAGAAAGAAATGGTCAAAGACGGATTTTTTCAATTATCTTTGAAGTGAGTTATCCGATCGATTCCTACATCTTAACAGGTCTAGAACTCCATGTAACGCATCGATTGGTACATTAAACGTCAAAAACGATTGATTAGTTGAAACACTATGGGCGTCGAAGTATTTGAAAACAACATTTTGCCACTTAACCCGGATAAATCTTCATATAATGTACTAAAATGTGTTTTAAATCATGCGAAACTTCTATATTTATGGTCTCTTTTGATCAGCTTCTCACGTAATGTAACTTGTTCTTCGAATGAATTTCTTTGAAATTTTCGAATTATTATATTTTGAACGAGAATTTTATGATTTTCGACAAATTTTTCAAAGGAAAGTAGCAAGGCGATGATGGCTTGGTTCTTGTTGGACGAATAATTTCAGTAAATATCTAGAAATAGCTGACTAGAGATATAAAATTCTGAATATTTGTAGGAAAAAATAGAGATATTATGTACAGTAGATAACAATACTTGAAATAGAAATAAATTAAAGCGTATTTTTGTTCATGAACGAGTTTATTCAAAATTAAGTTGACAGAAAGATATCAATCTTTCAAATTGTTAGCAAATATACTATATATCTGACGTTGTTTTTGCCGTACTATGGTTCTGCAGCATGGCCATTGTGGAAAAAATTACCATTTCTGTCTAATGCGTGTTGGCGTCTCAAGATTTCAATCCGACTTGTTCGGTGGTGTGCTTTTGGGAGATAGAACATCCATGACATAAGATATACCATCAAGGGCAGTGTCAACAATGACAGCTACCTCTCCAGTCGAATTTCCAGAAACTGTATTTACATCTAAATTATTATCAGATCCAAAACTAGGACCGACTTCTTGAAGTCCATCATTTGGAACAAGGCTAACTTGTTTGGGAGATAGAACATCCATGACATAAGATATACCATCTAAGGCAGTGTCAACAATGACAGCAACCTCTCCTGTCGAATTTCCAGAAACTGTATTTACTTCTGAATTATCATGAGATCCAAAACTAGGACCGACTTCTTGAGGTCCATCATTTGGAACAAGGCTAACTTGTTTGGGAGATAGAACATCCATGGCGTAAAATATACCATCAAGGGCAGTGTCAACAATGGCAGCATCCTCTCCAGTCGAATTTCCAGAAACTGTATTTACATCTAAATTATTATCAGATCCAAAACTAGGACTGACTCCTTGAGGTCCATCATTTGGAACAAGGCTAACTTGTTTAGGAGATAGAACATCCATGACATAAGATATACCATCAAAGGCAGTGTCAACAATGACAGCAACCTCCCCTGTCGAATTTCCAGAAACTGTATTTACTTCTGAATTATGATGAGATCCAAAACAAGGACCGACTCCTTGAGGTCCATCATTTGGAACAGGGCTCACTTGTTTAGGAGATAGAACATCCATGACATAAGATATACCATCAAAGGCAGTGTCAACAATGACAGCAACCTCCCCTGTCGAATTTCCAGAAACTGTATTGACTTCTGAATTATGATGAGATCCAAAACTAGGACCGACTTCTTGAGATCCGTCATTTAAAGCAAGGCCAACTAGTGATGGAATTTGTGGAGTAGAGGCTTCAATGCTCAATGGATTACATTGAGAACTTATCACCAGAGTTGCTACTAGCTACAGAAGAAAATATCAATCATATCTTTTCTTCAAAAATAAAATTCAGTAATAATGTTATGCAAAAGCACAAGGAACCATTTGTTATTGTTAATAAAAAAATTTACACTTACCAGAAAGAAAAGATTTAACTTCATCATTATGCCTTGCGATGTACACTTAGACTAATAACTGAAGCCATTACTAGCTATTTATACTAATTAACAAACAAAAAACACAAAGGAATCAATCGGCTGGGAATTTCCAATTACGTAGATCTCGATAAAGATCTATCGTTATCAAATTTACAGTTTCCGAAATGTAATTATTCAATTTTTTAGTGATTTCTTATATTAATTATTATTTCACAAATTTTTATTAATTTCCTGACATCTTCCAACAAAGAATATGAAAAAATAAATATTCATCAAATGGCGTATAATTTCCGTCGATAAATTTTTTGCCAAAAATTTGAAAAAGGTCATTTGGCAGCCGAAATGAAAGGTAGATTTCTCACTCATTCGATTTAGTAAGGTAATTTCAACATAGATATATTATGATACACGTCAGTGCGTAGTTATAGTATGAAATTAGGCTCGTTTTCTAATAGTGAGGGTGAAAAAAGACAACGACTTACTTTCTCGAAGAACTTCAGATCGTTAATTCGACAAAAAGATATGTAGATAATCTACCAATATAACCTTTACGCAAATAAAGTAACGCTATATTCATAATCGTCAATGTTCATTTGATCATTAGATAGTATCTATAATCCAATGGTATTAAAATTAACAAAATATTACACTGTAAAAAATTCGCGAAGTGAATGCGGATTAAATCCGGAGTGAATGCGGAGTGGACGTGGAGTGAATGTGGAGTGAATGAATTTTTAATTATTCACTCCGCTTGGAGTGAAATTCACTCCGAAGGGGAGTTTTCGCGGAGTACATAATTTTTTAATAATTTAATTCCTCCGGAGTGGACTCACTCTGGAGAGGAGTTTTAAAGATAGCATCAATAAAATATAACTCCACTAAATATAATCGAAGTAAAAATTTGAGTATTATATTACTGATCAGCTGATACGCACGCACACACACACACACACACGCACGCACACATAAACACATCCACGCACACACGCGCACACATTTGCACACCCGCACACGTTTGCGCACATTCGTACATGCGCACACACACATATTCACAGACGCGCACACACATGCACACGCACCCACATTCATATACGCGCACACACACGCATACTTTTGCACACACGCATGCACACATTCGCACACGTGCACACACACGCATATATTTGCACACGCGCACACACTCCTGCACGCACACATTCGCACATCCGAATACACATACTGTTTAACTGTTTAATATAAATTAAAATAAATTTATTTAAGTATTAAAACTCCGGACCGAAGTGAATTGGGACTGACTTTAAGTTACAGAATTGATTATGTTTTGTTTACTACTTATTTAGTGTCTTTCATTCAAAAATGTCGGCAGTTAATGAAAGATTGACAGCTTTATTTTTTAGTTGTCTTAACGAAATATTTATAGTGTTAAATAAAAGTAATAAAATAACTCTTAAAATATCGAGAAATTTTTCTTGTTTACTGGATAAAATCGAAAAATATTTTGGCATTAGAAACCATGAAATTCTTGTGACCTCTTATTACGGAAGCGAATGAGCATGTTTCAAATATCATGAAAATTAAAATAAATTTGTAAATCTAAATTATTATTATTATTCATATTTGTAAAAATCCTGTTTTTGATCTAAAGGCGATTAAGAACAGACTAAAAATTATGGTGAATAAAGTCTGTTTTTGTCCTTAAAAACAATTGGACACAAGCCAATAGTTATCACGAAAAAGTCTGATTTTAGTCTAAAAGCGATTTAAAACAGACTAAACATCATACAAAAATGAGCCTAATATTGGCCTGGATAAGGAATAGTAAGGGCAAAAATAGACTAAATCTCAATATAAAAAAAAAATACGATTCATAAACTTAAATTAAAGAAAAGTATTTAAATGCAACATTTATTTGAAAACAGATCTAATTTTTTGACCCGAGTTTAAGAGTATTATAAAAGAGTAAAAAAATCAAGCTAAAGGCACATAATTGAAGCTTATCAAGTCAACTTTTTTATACATCAGTCAAAAATTATCTAAAAATTTGATTATATTGGGAAATGTATAAGTTTTCGGAGATAAAAACCATACTTCGAAATTTTCTCAATTCTGTCTGAACAATCAGGGCTATCAAATTATTGGAAGAAGTAGTCAAAACATAACGTTTAAGGTGAAAAATTAAAGCTTATTAAAGAATCTTTGAGATTCTTTGTACGAGAATAGCCTGTGAGTATGAGAGTTAAAGTTATATAAATTTCAACAGTAAATAATGACAGATTTTTTTCGAAAAATCGAAAAATTTCAAACAGCCATAACTTCTAAACTAATTAACAGATTTAGCCCATCTTCGAACTTAACCACGATAATAACCCTTAGAATAAGTGTGAATAATTCCATGAGAACCCGATAAGAATCGTAGGCGCAATCGCGTTCTCAAAGGTCGGTTCTATGACATATATCTATATCTATAAAATGACAGGCCTTTTTTTTGAACGCGCATCACGTAAAAACTACTGAATATTTTGACATGGAATTAACACCACAAAATTCTGCGTGTGTTAAAGAAGGTTTTAAACTATATATTATTATGATTTTGATGATAAAAACTATATTTTTATAGATTTTGTTTTAATAAATTTGATCGATTATCGATTGTTCTTTTTCTTTCAAATAAAACAAAAGAACATTAATATACATGAATCTGTCCTTTTTTTGACATGATATAATTTTATTTGATTTTCTAATTAAAGTAAAAGTCCCTATATACGCTTAGTATCATTAGTTGCTCACTTCCACTGTTTAATGCGTTTTTTATAATTTTTATAAAAAAAAAAAAATTCAACTGGAAAAATTAGTATTAATGAATAATTATTTGTGAATTTAAATACGTTAAAATATCATGTATCAAATTATTTTATAATAGATTATGAATTCAAATTAAGTGACTGTTTTCAAAATTATGCTCTGCCGGGCATTTTCCGCTTTAACTTTCATTCGTTAGATTATTCAAGAATGGTTAGAACTATATCTTATTATATATATTTTTGAAGTTCATAAAATTTTATATTATGTACAAATGAAGTTTCATAATTTATGAATTATTTTCCAAATTAATAAACTTATCATAATTTAATCGATATTGACTTTAAGCGAGTCTACATATATTACAAAATGTTACAAAATTTTAAGTATACAAAAAAAACGCTTATTACAAAAAAAAAATTATTATGATTTCTAAATATCATGCTAACCATTAGCAGAATATTATAGTAACTATTACCATAATATATATGGGTGCCGTTCCTATAATCAACATTTCAAAAAAACCGGTTACCATGCGTTATGGGAACCATTCCCATAATATATTGTAACTGTTACCATAATTTTCTCTCCGTGTATTACGGAATTTTATTATCAAAGAAAAGATATAATTGATATTTTTTCTGTAGTTAATAGCAACTCTGGTGATAAGTTCTCAATGTAACCCATTGAGCATTGAAGCCTCTACTCCACAAAATCCATCACAAGATGGACCTGTTCTAAATAGTGGAACTCAAGAAGTCGGTCCTAGTTTTGGATCTCATAATAATACAGAAGTAAATACAGTTTCTGGAAATTCGACTGGAGAGGTTGCTGTCATTGTTGACACTGCCCTTGATGGTATATTTTACGCCATGGATGTTCTATCTCCCAAACAAGTTAGCCTTGTTCCAAATGATGGACCTCAAGAAGTCGGTCCTAGTTTTGGATCTCATAATAATTCAGAAGCAAATACAGTGTCTGGAAGTTCGACTGGAGAGGTTGCTGCCATTGTTGACACTGCCCTTAATGGTATATTTTACGCCATGGATGTTCTATCTCCCAAACAAGTTAGCCTTGTTCCAAATAATGGACCTCAAGAAGTCGGTCCTAGTTTTGGATCTGATAATAATTCAGAAGTAAATACAGTTTCTGGAAGCTCGACTGGAGAGGTTGCTGTCATTGTGGACACTGCCCTTGATGGTATACTTTATGTCATGAATGTTCTATCTCCTAAAAGCACACCACCGAACTAGTCGGATTAAAATTTTGACACCCACTAGACAGAATTTGTAATTTTTTCCACAATGGCCATGCTACAGAACTATTGTACGGCGAAAATAACATATCTATAGTATATTTGCTGACTATTTGAAAAATTGATATCTTTCTGTCAACTTCATTTTCAATAAAATCGTTCATCAATAAAAATATGTTTTAATTTATTTCAATTCCAAATATTGTAATCTACTATACATTATATTTCCATTATACCCATCAGTTATCCAAGATTTTATACTTCTTTTCAGCAATTTTAATATTCTTACTGACTTTTTGCATCAGGTTCATAATGCCGGGTCATAATTTGAAAGAATTGCAATTGATATCGTTGGCCCAATAATCAAATTTTTTTTTAACAATCGTTGCATTTTGGTCGTCACAAATTACTTGACAAGGTGGCCAGAAACAATTCTTCTGCCCTATCATCAAATATCTACAATCGTTGAAGCATTAATATATGTCATATTATGTATAATCATGATCTTTTTTTAGAAATTCTTCTTTGGTCGAGATAGAGAATTCAAATTGTCCATTTTTGAAAAGGTTTTGGAATATTTAGGAATAAAGAAAACTCAAACAGCTCTTTTCATAAAAACTTTTTTATTTTTTTATGCATAAGAAATTATAATATTTAATTTCTTATCGTTATTTATAAAAAATCGATTTAGCGATATATTTGTAGAAGTGTTTTTTTATTTTTTTATTTATTTTAATGATAACAAATTAAATTTTTTTGGATGTATCATATGTATTATCTAACCCGTCCGGCATCAATGTCAAAAAGATGACATAATGTTATCCAAAAAATGTTACCTTTAAGAGACCAGAAAAATGTTATCGTTTTGGTAACTTTATGTTGAGGTCATTTAAAAGAAATCTGAAAGTTAGCAAAATGATAACTATTTATGGATGTCTCTAGAACATCCAAAAAATAACTTTTTTATGAGACTATTATAACCTCAACTTTCGTCAGCTAATGTCACTGTAACCTATAAGTACCAATGATTATCAACATTATTTATTAATTCGGCTCTAAAGTCATTACATGTAATCAGTTATTATAAATACAATTGCAAAATGTCGAAAAAAAAAATTTTTTTAAATTTATGTAAAGGTCAAAAAAATAAACGAATACGTTGTTTTTTAAATAAATTACATAATTTTGAAAATTCATCCAGTGATGAAAGTGAAACAGTAGAAAATAATTCATAGTTTGTGAGCAATAATATATCTTGTGATGAATTGGATGATGTTGATAATGGAAGAAATATTAATACAGACAATAATATTGATGGCGAAAAACTTAATGAAAATGAAATAAGTAATTACAGATCTGACTCACGTATATTATTAATCTGTAATCAATTAAAAAAGAATGTTTTGGTAGCTATCAATGAAACAAGTTTATCATCGAAACTAACTCCGTGGGTGACTGGTTTCAATATATCACGTGAAGCGGCTAATAAACTCCTAAAAATATTAAAAACATCGAATCAAGAAGAAATCAGTAATCTACCTCTTGATTCTCGGACCGTACTTGGTACACCGGAAACACTGATAGTAACCCGTGAAGTTCCTCCTGGTCAATATTTTCATTACGGGTTAAAAAATGCCTTGACTTATCAATTGAGAATTATTATACTCTACCGGACTTGATTGTCATTAATATTAATATCGATGGGCTGCCCATTGTTAAAAGTTCAACGAGTCAACTTTATCCCATTCTTGCGTCAATTCATCCCAAAGTTTCTCAGCCATTTGTAATTGGGATATGTCATTAATATGACAAACCTAAAAATGTTGATATTAAGATCTCCGTAAACTAATTTCTTTAAAATCTCTAAAAAAATTTATCTCTCTGACGTCTAACCGATGAGCTCTTAAAGATATCCTCAGATAGCGCGTAAGAGGCTTCTCTGATATCTTTCTGTTAGCTTCGGGGTAACTATTTCGGATGTCAGATCAGAAAAATGTTATCTTTAAGAGCTCTGAATGTCATCTTTCTGCCGGACGGGAAATCATTGATACCCATTACGAATATTTTAGGAGCTATGTACGCGTCTTGTGGGAAACTCCAATTTTCGTAGTTTTTATTTGCCAGCATGTGTAATTAACCTTAAAGTAACGAAATAAGGTGTTTCCATTCCTACGATCACCATAAAAACATTGAAATTCATTACAGATGGCAAATTCCGATGGTTGAGCTTTCATAATTTATTGTAATAACGGCAAATATTATTTTTAGATTGATTCAGCTCTTCATCAACTTCTTTTTCACGTTATAGGAAAGTATTTCATACAATATAGGGAATAGATCTTTAATAGCTCGAAAGTTACAGCGGATTTTTAAAAAACGGCGCCCAAAAATCTAGCTCCGGATCGGTGGATTGATTATATTTCTTAAGCAAATTTTTTAAACGAAATTTATGAGATAGTACTGAGCTTATTGCGTTGCTAGAAAGATAATAGAAGACAGCGCAAGGTAAAATTATTAAGACATCTGCTAAAATCGAGAAAATTCAAGATATTCTGATGAAAAATAGACTTAGATGATCACTAATGCGTCCTATCAATCATGAAATCCTCTTGAGCACTCAATATCCTTTCTATATCAACTAGAGCCCTGGGATCAGGATACAGATGACGTACTTGGACTGGACATTGAGATTTAGCTTCAAAATTAGCATATAGAGCCAACGGAAATAACTCGCTACGTGACTTTATAGCTTATTTCATATCCTTCATATTATATGCATCATCAATAATTCTTATATATTTTTTTCTATTAAAATATCTCTCAAATATATGAAAAGAAAAAAAAAAAAAACTTTGTCACTGGAACTATTTTTTGAATTTTTTTTTTTTTAATCATAACTTTGAAACCTATCAATATTTAAACTCGTTACAGGTCTCACTAGAAAGATCAGACTTTCGTCTATAATTTTTGCTGCCATGTAATTCATTTTCATTAATTAGATTTCTACATATAAATTCTTGAAGTCAACCCTTTTTCAAAATAGTCATAACAGAAGTTTTAGTTTCCTAAAAAAATTAATTACGTGAAAACTAATGGCGCCAAAAAAATCTGGATGCATTTTTTCAAAATATTCTATTGTCTTATAAATTTTAGATTTTCTTGAATGTACTTTCCATAATTATTTCCTGACGTATGAAGCCGAAAACAAAAAATAGAAATAAATATGATTTTTTTTTTCAAATGATATAGATTTATTTCGTGACCTAATCCGGTCTTAATAAATATGTATCACATTTTCTGATGCCTATGGCGTATGATAAGGGTCGAAAAAGGTCAGAAAGGGTTGATGAATGATTACACATATTAATAATTTGTGATAACGTCAGATTTAGATGGAATTTATAAAAAATTTATAAATTACTTATAATCCTAGACAAATATATATTTATTATATTTATTAAATATAATAATAATGATACATAATTTATTCAGCTACTACATTTTTAAAGGCCTGGTCAAACTGCTGACTTTTTTTTTCACCCATAATTCATTTTTATAAATTTGAATAGGGCTTGGATATGTTTCGAAACAAAACCACATGAGGTATTTTGTAATTTATTATTATTTAAATATCGATATTAATTATTAAAAAAAAAAAAAAAAAACGTGTTTATGAAGCCACGATATATATTTACTGATGATTTATTCAAAGAATTTTTTTTTTATCATAGAAAATTTTAATAACTTTTCCTAAAAATGAGACAAATTTTTATTTCTGGTACAAAGAAGGTGGCTTTGGTTTTCTTTATCACGGAAACTAATTGTCGAATATAAACGGACACGGAAAGTAAATTTTAGAGGAAAAAATGAACTGTGGAATGAGCAAAAACTGATGAGTATGTTATTTTTCAAGGTGAAGGCTACAAATATGTAAAAAAAAAAAAAAAAACAAAATCAATTTTTTCAAAATATCACTCTAGTGGTCTCCCTTAAGGAGGGAGGGGGGAGGGGGGCGCTAAATCGTGAGAAAAACGCTTTCTTCATGACTTTTTTTTAGGCGTATGGATTAAGCCACTTGATTAAAACCTTTTGAACACTATTAAGTTTATATTCAACAACATTAGGTAATTTTTTTAGGTAATAGTATCCGCAAACAAGCCGGTGATAGAGCTTTTCCCAAAACGTCTTTAAAATAACATGATTTGCGGTGAGCAGTGTATCTCAGCTGGAAATTATCTCAAAAAAAAAAAAACCATTGAAATTAAATCAAAGCATTATTAAAACCTCCTCCCAACGTTCCCTGATAATTTTTTTTTTTTTTTCATTTTTTGTGGCCATTTTAAATGAAAACTACCATTATTTTATGAAAATTTGCGTCATTTTGAGGGTGGGAAATCCCCTTCATGTAAAAAAAAATTCTGAAACTCAACGTTGGGGGGAGGTTTTTATACGTAGAAAGTGTGTACCAAGTTTGAAATGAATCGGTAATGTAGTTTTTAAATAGCAGTGCTCATGGACTTTGAAAAAGTAAGTTCAGGAAAAATGCGTTTAAAATTTTAGATGCTAAAAAGTAAAAAAAAAAATCTGGGCGTCGGTTGGCCCTGCAGGCCAGCCCCAAAACTTCCCGCTGTTTTCGACTTCAAAGAGCTCGAAAACATTAGTGTAGATATATTTGCGAGCTCTCCGAGCTCGAAAATGCTATCACATGCGATTGTTTTTTTACGATCTTCTCAAGCTCTAACAAGTTGCCTGTTATGCTGAAGTTTGAAAATTTATATAAGAATCAAGAATTGTTAATGAAGCGGTTTTAAAATTTAATCCCTGATTATGTTCCATAAAATAAGTGTATTCAGGCAGAAATCAATGCCAGGGATTCAAATCAAGACTTAAATGAGTTTTGACTCATGTGAGAAACAATCAAATATAAATATCCGAGAAAAATATTAAAAACTACGTTTTATCGATTTCATTGTTGGTAGTATGATTTAAGCTAAAAACCAAGTTCGATGACATAATGTATCGAAAGTAACCATGTAAAGGATGAGTTGGTACACTGTTAAAAAAATTGTTTGAATTTTCAAAACATTGTATATAACGCAATAAACACATACATTTGTGCTTGAAATTTCATTACTAATTTCATATAGAATTTAAAATACATGCTTTTGAATTTTCAAATCAACGCTTTGGATTTTCAAATACTTCGTTTTGAATTTTCAAATACAATTTTTTTAATATTCAAATATCTTTCATTTAATTTTCAAATACTCTCTTTTTAATTTCCATATAGATGTATATGAAAATCTGAAGCGTTTATTTGAAAATTCAAAAGCGAGTATTTTAAATTTTATACGATCGTTACAATGAAATTTCAAACACAATTGTATGTGTTTATTGCGTTATATACAATGTTTTAAAAATTCAAACAATTTTTTTAACAGTGTATGGTTACATGGAAATTAAAGACTATTAGGTATGTTAAGTAACAAAATGTTTATTGACAAAACTTCAAAATTTTGTAAGCTATCATCAATTTCTTATAAACAACATTATAAATTTTTTTTTTTTTATTAACCATTGTTATAATATAATTTAATATAGCGGGTAATTATATTTTTTTTCTTAAACATTTAAAAAAGTAGAAGTTAAATAAATATTTTAGAGTTAAATCACATTTTAATATTTAAATCACTATAAAACTATATTATGTTTATTAGCATTATGCTATATCACATTTAATACTGTATACAGTACATATACTGTCAATGCTGTTCAGTTCAGTCACAAGTTTTATTTACTTTATATTATCGAGGAAATAAAAACTTTACAACAATAAAGTCTGATGTACACCGCTCACATTACTCAAATTTATTATATATTTAACTAATTAGTATTAAAACACAATCCTTGATTACTGAACGCGCAGCACGTCACGCGCAAAAATTTCATATACAAGTATTTGAATTTTCAAATAAATATTATGAAATTTCAAATGGAATTATTAAAATCCAATGTGTCTTAGAATTTTCAATGCTTGCTTTGAAAATTTAAAGAATAAGTATAAATTTTAAGTACGTTTATTAAAATTCATATTTTTTTTTCTAAATTTTAAATACCAGCTTGATTATTAAATTACGTACATTAAATTTGAAGCTTTTTTTATTGAAAATACAATTCAAATATCTAGTTATGAAAATTCAATACCTTTTGTATTGTAATTTTCAAATTATTTTTTACAGTGTATGACTTCAGACACATTTTAGTAGGTTATGTTATGATTTATCCGGGACAAATAACAAAATGTTATTTTTTTAACTTTTCAACGCCGATATCTTTCGAACTAATTGATCGATTTTGACGTTTAAGGTGGTAATCGGCGCGTTTTATTGAATTCTAGAGCTGATTAAAATTTGGAATCGATCGCGTCAGTCATTTCGAAAATATTCAGAAAAAACCGTTTTTTACCATTTCTTTCTCCCGCGATAACTCTCGAACGAATTATCCGATTTTGATGTTTGAGGTGACAATCGACGCGTTTTTTTGAGTACTAGAGCTGATTAGATTTTGAAGTCGATCGTATGAGTCGTTTCTGAGAAATCAATAAAAAACTAAAAAAAAAAATTTTTTTTTTTTCGTAATTCGCAGATATTTTCGAGTCTATTTGATCAAATGATCTGAAATTTTCAGGAAAGTCGATGGCCAACATGCTCTTTCAATCGCCGCCTTAAACATCCAAATCGGTTCATTAGTTCAAAAGTTACAACGAGTTTACATACACACACACACACACACACACACACACACACACACACACATACATACACACACTCGGACATCATTCCGAAAATAGTCAGAATAGCTTCCTAGGACCTCAAAACGTCGACATCTCATGAAAACTCGATTTTCGAAAATCGGGGTGAAAACAATAACTTCCCGAAATTTTCGAAAATCGTCGATTTTCTTAGCGGGAAGTTAAAAATAATATAAATAAACCATTAAATCATCGATTCCAGCTCCATAAAGTAGAGTTCTTGCAGCAGCTTCGATGTCTTCAGCCTCGAGCTTCTGAGAAAACCGATTAGTTAATAACTTCGAGATTTTTGTTCTGATCGACTTCAAATTTTTCGACCCGGGTAATGTCGATGAATTTCTTCATCTCTGATGAGTTTTTAATTAAATTTATTCAGGTGATTCGCGTTTATACATTTGAATATATTCAAGTGGAATCAACTGTTTTGTTAACACAAAATCTTTTTATTTTTCAGTAAAAATAAATATCATGATTACTTTTGTTTTCTAAAAATAGCTTATAAAGTGGGTATAAATTGTAAATATCAATTATTTTGAGCAGTGGAGACTTACCTGCAAGTTATAAAAACCCAAAAGTGTAAATTATTTTTGAATTATAGTCTTAACACAATACTCGGAGAGAAAATTATGGTAACTGTTCCTAGTACGTTTATAAAATATCATCCCATACCGTTACGGAAATGATTACTTGGGATTATGGGATATAGGCCCATATTTTCCGGGAAAGTTTCCATAAGTATGGGAACAATTCCTATCACTATGGTAACAGTCCTCATATCACATGTAAAAGAATCATGGTAATGATTACCATACTCATAGGAATAGTTCCCATAAGCGAATAGTAAACAATCCTATAACCACATTGTAATGGTTCCTAAGTGCATATGGGAATGAACCCTATATATTAGGGTAACTATTCCTATAATATTATGGTAATCATTTCCATAATGTATGGTAATTATTACCATGATATTATGGTAACCGTTACCATAATATTATAGGAATAGTTACCATAATATTATAGGAATAGTTACCATAATAGTATGGGAATAGTTAACATAATATCATGGTAATAATTCCCATAATATTTAGAAATTATAATAATTTTTTTTCTTTTATAATAAGCGTTTTTTTTTTGTATATTACAAAAAGTTACGAAATTTTAAGCATACAAAAAAAACGCTTATTACAAAAAAAAAATCTATTATTATTTCTAAATATTATGGTAACGATTAGCGAAATATTATGGTAATGGTTACTATAATATCATGGTAACCATTACCATAATATTATGATAATCATTACCATAATATTATGATAATCATTACTATAATGTATGTTAATGGTTACCATAATATAATGGTAATCGTTACCATAATATTATGGTAATTATTGCCATGGTATTACGGTAATCATTACTATAATGTACGTTTATGGTTACTATAATATCTTGGTAACCATTACCATAATATTATGGTAATGATTACCATAATATTACGGTAATCATTACTATAATGTATGTTAATGGTTACCATGATATTATGGTAATCGTTACCATAATATTATGGTAATTTTTGCCATGGTATTACGGTAATCATTACTATAATGTATGTTTATGGTTACTATAATATCTTGGTAACCATTACCATAATATTATGGTAATGATTACCATAATATTACGGTAATCATTACTATAATGTATGTTAATGGTTACCATAATATTATGGTAATCGTTACCATAATATTATGGTAATTTTTGCCATGGTATGACGGTAATCATTACTATAATGTATGTTTATGGTTACTATAATATCTTGGTAACCATTACCATAATATTATGGTAATCGTTACCATAATATTATGGTAATCATTACCATAATATTATGGTAATTATTGCCATAGTATTACGGTAATCATTACTATAATGTATGTTAATGGTTACTATAATATCATGGTAACCATTACCATAATATTATGATAATCATTACCATAATATTACGGTAATCATTACTATAATGTATGTTAATGGTTACCATAATATTATGGTAATCGTTACCATAATATTATAGTAATTTTTGCCATGGTATTACGGTAATCATTACTATAATGTATGTTTATGGTTACTATAATATCTTGGAAACCATTACCATAATATTATGGTAATGATTACCATAATACTACGGTAATCATTACTATAATGTATGTTAATGGTTACCATAATATTATGGTAATCGTTACCATAATATTATGGTAATTTTTGCCATGGTATGACGGTAATCATTACTATAATGTATGTTAATGGTTACCATAATATTATAGTAATCGTTACCATAATATTATGGTAATCGTTACCATTATATTATGGTAATCATTACCATAATATTATGGTAATTATTGCCATAGTATTACGGTAATCATTACTATAATGTATGTTAATGGTTACTATAATATCATGGTAACCATTACCATAATATTATGATAATCATTACCATAATATTACGGTAATCATTACTATAATGTATGTTAATGGTTACCATAATATTATGGTAATCGTTACCATAATATTATGGTAATTTTTGCCATGGTATTACGGTAATCATTACTATAATGTATGTTTATGGTTACTATAATATCTTGGTAACCATTACCATAATATTATGGTAATGATTACCATAATATTACGGTAATCATTACTATAATGTATGTTAATGGTTACCATAATATTATGGTAATTTTTGCCATGGTATTACGGTAATCATTACTATAATGTATGTTTATGGTTACTATAATATCTTGGTAACCATTACCATAATATTATGATAATCATTACCATAGTATTACGGTAATCATTACTATAATGTATGTTAATGGTTACCATAATATTATGGTAATCGTTACCATAATATTATGGTAATTTTTGCCATGGTATGACGGTAATCATTACTATAATGTATGTTTATGGTTACTATAATATCTTGGTAACCATTACCATAATATTATGGTAATCGTTACCATAATGTTATGGTAATCATTACCATAATATTATGGTAATTATTGCCATAGTATTACGGTAATCATTACTATAATGTATGTTAATGGTTACTATAATATCATGGTAACCATTACCATAATATTATGATAATCATTACCATAATATTACGGTAATCATTACTATAATGTATGTTAATGGTTACCATAATATTATGGTAATCGTTACCATAATATTATGGTAATCGTTACCATAATATTATGGTAATTTTTGCCATGGTATTACGGTAATCATTACTATAATGTATGTTTCTGGTTACTATAATATCTTGGTAACCATTACCATAATATTATGGTAATGATTACCATAATATTATGGTAATGATTACCATAATATTACGGTAATCATTACTATAATGTATGTTAATGGTTACCATAATATTATAGTAATCGTTACCATAATATTATGGTAATCGTTACCATTATATTATGGTAATCATTACCATAATATTATGGTAATTATTGCCATAGTATTACGGTAATCATTACTATAATGTATGTTAATGGTTACTATAATATCATGGTAACCATTACCATAATATTATGATAATCATTACCATAATATTACGGTAATCATTACTATAATGTATGTTAATGGTTACCATAATATTATGGTAATCGTTACCATAATATTATGGTAATTTTTGCCATGGTATTACGGTAATCATTACTATAATGTATGTTTATGGTTACTATAATATCTTGGTAACCATTACCATAATATTATGGTAATGATTACCATAATATTACGGTAATCATTACTATAATGTATGTTAATGGTTACCATAATATTATGGTAATCGTTACCATAATATTATGGTAATCGTTACCATAATATTATGGTAATCATTACCATAATATTATGGTAATTATTGCCATAGTATTACGGTAATCATTACTATAATGTATGTTAATGGTTACTATAATTTCTTGGTAACCATTCCCATAATATTATGATAATCATTACCATAATTCTATGGTAATCGTTACTATAATGTATGTTAATGATTACTATAATATCTTGGTAACCATTACCACCATATTATGGTCACCATTACCACAATATTATGGTAACCATTATCATAGTTACATGGTAACTATTACCATAATTTCATAGGAACTATTCTGATACCATATGGAAATTATATCCATAATTATAGCTATGATTACCATCATATATATAGGTGCCGTTCCTATAATCAACATTTCAAAAAAAACCGGTTACCATGCATCATGGGAACCATTCCCGTAATATATTGTAACTGTTACCATAATTTTCTCTCCGTGTCCTATTTTTAATTATTTTCGTATTTACAGATTTTGATTTTTAATAACTTAAAATTACAGATCATTACCAACCATTTCTCCAATAATGGACTTTCAAATGATGTTTCTTATTCTATTAATAGGACTGTTTTCAATTATTGGAAGTTTCTTAACTCAAGTTGTAAGTCCAGAAACTCTATACCCTGACAGCTAAGTTGACGGCAAGTTTAACGCAGAATTTGGTGTGAAAATGTTGACAACTGCAGGCTAACTGCGCACTGCAGTTCATAAACAATAAATTGCCTTCATATTGTGGCAGTAGATCCTCGCCATCTTTCTTGGAGAGTTGATATAAAATAAACTTAAAGTCAGCGGTTGCAAGTTGCTAAGTTGTTATCAAGTTAACAGCAAGTAACTGACAACAATTTTCTGACGATAAACGTTTGCTACCAGGGTACTATTTTAACGAGTATTTTTTTTTTTTTTGGTTAATGTTTCATCATTATTACAGATGGCTGAAGCAATGGGTTATGCTGCCGTAAGTTGATAAAAATTTTTCAGCGGCCATTTTCTTTGATAGCCATTTTGTTCGAAAATTGGTGTAAGCTTGTAGCTGAAACTCGACGCCAACATTATTGCGACTCAGTTGTGTACGCAACAGTTGATGGCAACTTGTCACCAACTTGAATGTAATAAGTTGGGTGAGCATGAAAGTTGACAACAATTAGACGGAAATCTTCGCTGTCAAGTTGCGTTCACATCGGAGCTGCAGAATGATGGCAAGTTTCTGGAAAAGTTCTAGCTCGTACCCAATTGTTGAATAGTCAGATGTTTGCATCAACTTGACAGCATTTTGAACACACAAGTTGTCTGGTAAAAAATTGTTGGGAATTTTCCGGGAAAGTTTTTGTTCAATTTGCCATCATATTGCTGCTGCAAATTGATGAAAACTTTCGGAAGAAGTTTATATGACAACAACTTGTAGTCACTGAGGCAAAGTATAAATTTGTCGTCAAATTGATTGTAACTAATTGACATCAATTTTCTGACCGTAAAGTCTGGCTATCAGGGATTTTCTTAAAATAAACTTTAAATTACTTACGAGTATTTTTTATTATTTTTACAGAGTTCGGCTGGATCTGGTCCAATTAACGTAAGTGTAAAATGTTATTTCAAAAAACATTTTATATTTTTAGTCGGAAACATATATTTTAGACAATTCTTTTTATCGAACGTTTTTTTTTACGTTTTATTTCATTACAGACTGGCCCAAATTTTTAATATGGCAAACAGTAATCCAGGAAGGAAAAAATTATGTGATATAAAGATGGCGCACGATGCTGTTGAAATTGTAAAAAAACAAATTTATTTTCGTTTCTAAAATACTTGTAGAACATTGTTATTGAATATAGACTCTAAAATTACAATCAAGCTATGTTTCAATTATTTTTGACGTCAATTACAAGTCTGAAGTGATTTAGTAGCATTTTTACTAAAGTCTTATCTAAATCTGTATCTTCAGTCTTCAGCAAGTCTGCATCATCAGACTTGAACAAGTCTTAGACAAGATAACGTTGTAAAAAATTTCATTACAAGTAGCTGGTCAAATCACTGATCACAAGTCTTTTGATAGATACCCTGGTGGATAAAATATTACTGTAGGTTTACGGTAATATGACGGTCGATCTACCGTGAAATGGTGGCAATGTTACGCTAACATACTGTATTGCTCCTGAACACTTACCGTACTCGTGATATCAATATGCCGCAATTTTACGGTAAAGTTACCGCAGATAATCAGTTTAAACTGCTCCCTAACAGATCCAAATTACGGTAAATTCCCGTAGTTTGCCGTAAATAACCATAAAGTATCGTAATTTAAGATCTTCGGAAGAATTTGCTGTAATTGACCACAAATTGCGGTAATTTGCGGCAAACTATCGTAAAATACCGCATTTTACGGCAAATTTACAGTAAAGCTGCTGCAATTCACATTAAATTTACAGCAATTACTACGGTATTTTACCGCACCATGCGGTATTCAGACGAATTACCGTAAAAAATACGACACTTTACCGTAATCTACAGTGAGCTGATCTAATTTACGGTAATATACCGTAATCGGCAGAAATTTACCGCAGTACGTGGTAAATTTACGTAATTTACGTCAAATTTTTAGTAAATCGCGGTAATTTTGTATAAAATATGGTGGTTTCCCGTAAATCAGATCCACTAGAGCTCTAAGCATTTGGAATAAAGCTACCATATACATTTTTTTTAACCATAAATTAAGACATTCAATGTCCGGGTGAATCCGAAGTGCGATAAATTACGGTAAAAATCGTAATTGCTCGTAGTTTACGATATTTAGAAGAATTGTGGTATTTCACAATAAAACTACAGTATTTAACGGAAAGGTACAGTAATTTATATCGTAAGTATACGGTAAGATAACTTTAATTTACCTTGAAATTGTGGCTAGCCTGCGATATTTTACCATAAAGGGACATATTGCACTTTGCAACATGTAAAAATAAAAAGGCATACGGTGCTTACGGCAAAAATGCCGCAAATTATGGTAAATTGACGTATCTTATCGTAATATACCGTAAAATACCATAAATTACCGAATATTACTGTAAATTTCCGTAAACTGCGATAAATTTGCATATAAATACTTATTTTACGGTAAAATGCGGTAAGTTACTGTAATTTGCCGTAATTCGGATCCATCGAGGAAGGCTACTCATAGTTGTCTTACTTCACCGACACCAACAGTGAATCGATCAGAAATTTTGTTTCACTAAAGCAACCAGTGAATTTTATTGATTACTTGGCTACTATTTGACAAGCAGAACGGGTGATGTTTATTTATTAGATCAGTGAAATATATTCACTGACTCAATCCATAACATTGTATCACTAGTTTGATAGTAAAAGTTACTATTTATTTCCGTAAAATCGTGGCTAAGTAATTACTAATAAAATTTCACTGGTATAATCAGTGATCAAATTTTGCTGATCCTACTAGTAGCTAAAATTCACTGACTTAATCAGTGATAAAATTTCATTGACCTTAAGAATGATCAATTTGTACTGATATAATAAGTGATGAAGTTTCACTGAGTATATCAGTGATAAAATTTCACTGACACTAAGAATGATCAATTTGTACTGATACAATGAATGATGAAGTTTCACTGAGTATATCAGTGATAAAATTTCACTGACTTTAAGAACAATCAATTTTTACTGATACAATAAATGATGAAGTTCCACTGAGTGTATCAGTGATAAAATTTCACTGAGTGTATCAGTGATAAAATTTCACTGAGTGTATCAGTGATAAAATTTCACTGACTTTAAGAATGATCAATTTGTACTGATACAATGAATGATGAAGTTTCACTGAGTATATCAGTGATAAAATTTCACTGACTTTAAGAACGATCAATTTTTACTGATACAATAAATGATGAAGTTTCACTGAGTAAATCAGTGATAAAATTTAACGCTGTTAATTGAAATTATCAACAAATTCCTAATGGTATACTTTTAACTCGGAAAAATATCAAATATCTACTGTACATTAAAAAAAAGCCCATTCGGCAGCCGAATCGGAAGTAGATTTCTCATTTGATTATTTCAACCTCTCGAATGATACGTTAATAACAAAATAAATTTTTTTTTCGACATTCTCAGATTCTTAAGGTTATAAATTAAAAAAAAATTGTCAAACAGTTTAAAATTAAAAGCAATAAATTTAAGAATTAAAAAATTAAGTAAATTATCGGCATAACAAAAATTGAAGTTAAAGAGAATCTATTTATCTACAAATAAGTATTCTGTGATTATTACTATAAGATTAATATTTAATTCAAAATTAAATAAAATGATTTGACTTGAAATTTCAATTATGATGAATCTAAGTGTCATACTTGAAATCAGTTATACACACTATCAATAAAAAAAAAATTGAATTTGCACACTTGAATTGAGATATTTAGATTTTATGAGTTTTACACAGCAATAATATGAATTCGATCGATTTCATAAATTTACTGATAAATACAGTAGTTAGGATTCTATGGAATCTATTAAAAGTAGGAGGACCAATGCAACAGCAAAATTTCATTTAATGAGTCGTAAGATGCGAAATTTCATTGGTCTAGACACATATATAGGCATGAAAATGAAAGCTTATTTGAAGATCTTTCAGATAAAATTTATAGGAAGTCGATAAGTTATAACATTAAAAAAATATTGAAGAAAGAATAAGTAAAAATCTGAATTTTTGACATTTTTTAAATTTTGAAATGCTACAACTTTTAAAGTATTCGACCGATTGAGCTCATTTTCCACCTTGATCAAGGTAGTCATCCACAGAATATGTATGCCAAGTTCCAAAGCGATTGGTTTAGAACTGTGGTAATAATCAGAGTCACAACCTGCATAAAATAAGTTTTTATAATATTTTGTAAATTTTTAAAACCATTTTTCTATTCGAAAAAGTAATCAAATCGAAGAGCTACAAAGTGAAAATTGAAGGCAATCGAGCGAGCTTTCAGATAAGACAAACGAAAATAAGCTATCTCTTTTCGTTTGAAAGTTACATCTAGTTAAAGCGGCAAATAAATTTTTTTTTGAAAATTTTACAAAATTTCAATTAACCATAACTTCTAAACTTATTGGCCGAATTGGCTCATCTTCGAACTTATCCAAGGTAATCGTCCATAGAATAAGTATACTAAGTTTCAGTAAGACCGGTGTAGAATAGTGGACGCTATCGTTGGAGAACGGCGCGTTATATATATATATATATATATATATATATATATATATATATATATATATATATATATATATATATATATAAATACATATATAAACTTTTGAACCTAAAGTATTTTCTGACTCAGCTCGTCGAGCTGAGTACAGAAATAGCAAAATTTTTCGAAAATTCCATCATGAGGACAAATACAATAGTTAGATTTCTATGAAATCTACTAAAAAAAACTATTATATTCTTAGCAAGCAAAAATCGCTTCATTTTACAGCACACAATTTTTTTTCTCTATTTCATCACCTTAGAATTAAAAAATTTAACTTGTCATATTTCATTTGAATTGAAATTACAAAAAAAAACATACTTAAGTAGAAAAATAAATTCACACTAAATATTGACTAAAAAAAAAAGTTTAATATGATTTATCAGATAACTTAAACGTCAGTCCTTTATCAAGATAGCGAACTCCCTTACAAATAGTGAGTTTGGTTGTTTGCTCCCGTTCTTCTTGATATCAGGCTGTTAAATACCTCGACAATAGTTCTCAGTGTTTAAACATCCGTCTTATATATTATATATATATATATAGTGTACCATGGGTCTTAGCTCCTCTTGGGTGTTGGCTGTATATGTAACATCTACTGGTTTATCTTCGATTACAAAATGTCTTGGCGCCCAACTTAAGTTTCTTACACTCAGCCTCAGTCTGGTTAATTTATCGCTAACGATTTGTCCTTTTACACACACACTGCACAAGATTACTATTTGTTTGTCTAGTCACTTGTTATGTTTGCTGGTGCGGGGTTTAATACCCTCCTATAGTCTTAAGAGCAATATCCGGTCCATCTCAAAATGTCCTGCCTTTAATCCAAACATTTGCGTCCTTTGATGACAAGCAAACACTTAGACTCACTTTAATTATTTATTTTATTTACAAAACATTTTTATAAATTTTCTTTTCACCATAAAAATTCTACATCTGAATCTTCTCTGTTTCAAAGATCAGAAAATTATGAGGATAAAACATATTCAGGGATTAAAGTTTTTTTTTTAAATCTTTGTTTGTTTGATCTAAAAATAATTCAGAAGCTGACAAAGTCATGAGTGAAGTAATTATTTTAGATACAATGTTGCGTGTTGTGACTTTATGATCACGTGTTAAGATTTTTAAGTAAGACTGAGGACTGAAGACTGAGGATTTAAGATTCGGGCATTAAATAACTTTAAGCACTTGCCACAGATGCATTTTATGATTGTAAATTATTGAGACTTTTATGAATCTTAAGGTGATATATATGTGGGCAATCATATCACAGAAAAGTTATGAACTGAATGATTTTAGTATCAAAGTTTTGAGATTTAATGAGAGACTTATTTGACAGTTTTATTTTTAACAGCCTTTGTGAATCGATATTTCAAAAACTTGATATTGAAAGTTGGTCGTGTAAAAATAAAAATTGTAGCCTACGGTCTAATTTTTCAAATGAGACCTCAACCCCGGGTCAAGAAATGCGATCTGTTTTCAAATAAATGTTGTATTTAAATACTTTTCTTTAATTTAAGTTTATAAATCGTATTTATTTCATATACACTGATGGAAAAAATATCTCGATTCAAGAAAAATTTTTTCTTCAAAATGTGGTTCTTGTTTTAAAATTTTTAATTGTTTTAATTTAAGAAATAAGTTTTTGAACCAAAAAATTGAATTTCTCTAATAGAGAAAAAAAATTCTTCGTTTGAGAATTTTATTCTTCGATGAAGCCTTTATTGTTTTGAAACAAAATCTGACATATTTGGCTTAAGAATTTCTTGCTCTTGGATTGAGATAGGCAAAATGTAGGCTTAAGACATTACCGACTTGTTTCGAGAATGGCGCGATTTTTAAATCAAGATCTCAATTTACTCAGCTTGAAAAAAAACTTTTTTTTTTATTTTGAAAATAAAAAATTTCAAAATTATTTTTTAGGACTACATTCATTTACTTCAGATATGATAAAATAGAAATTTATTTTAAAAAAAGTTTTTTTTTTCATTACTTTGAAAACATCTTCCATCAAGAAATTATTACTTGAACCAAAAATTTAAAGTTCTTAAAATAACAATACGACATTTTTAGCTGAAGAGACAAGTGGTCTTGCTTAAAGAATTCAATAGTATCGATTGAAGATAATTTAGTTTCGGGTCAAGACACGAGAGTTATCCATCAAAGATACAAAATCTTTAGAGCCAAGAAAATCTAAATCAAGACAAGAATTTCTTGAAGCAAGACAATTGCTTTTCTTCAGAAATAAATTCTTGGCTCAAGAAAATATTTCTTGAGCCAAGATAAAATTTTTATCAGTGTAGGAATTTAGTCTGTTTTTGCCCATACTATTTCTTTCTAGGTTAATATCAAACTTATTTTCGTATGATGCTTAGTCTGTTTTAAATCGCTTTTAGACTAAAATCAAACTTTTTCGTGATAATTGATGGTCTGTATTCAATTGTTTTTAAGGACAAAAACAGACTTTATTCACAATAATTTTTAGTCTGTTTTTAATCGCCTTTAGCTCAAAAACAGGACTTTTTACAAATATGAATAATAATAATAATTTAGATTTATAAACTTATTTTAATTTTCTTGATATTTGAAACATGCTCATTCGCTTCCGTAATAAGATGTCACAAGAATTTAATGGTTTCTAATGCCAAAATATTTTTCGATTTCATCCAGTAAACAAGAAAAATTTCTCGATATTTTAAGAGTTATTTTATTACTTTTATTTAACACTATAAATATTTAGTTAAGACAACTAAAAAATAAAGCTGTCAATCGTTCATTAACTGCCGAAATTTTTAAACGAAAGACACTAAATAAATAGTAAAGAAAACATCATCAATTCTGTAACTTAAAGTACTTTTTATAAATATTATCCATGAATAAAAATATTACACGTCCATGATTTAATCTAGTTTTGTCCTTGCTAATTTTCAGAACTAAAATTTTTCAATGCTCAAGAATTAGTCTAGTTTTGTCTGCCCGTAACGCAGTTGTTTTTTAAAACAGATCAAAATTTTCATAAAAGATCAAAAACTGATCAACAAGTCCAATTAGACTAAAATCCGATCAAATTTTTCGACCCGGGAACGTGTTTAAATGATAATAAGTTTCGAAGTTATAAGTTTTTGAAGTTTGTAAAAAATTAGATAGCGGAGGATCGATTATGACGGCCTCCTAAGCCAGTTATTACTTGTTGTGGCTTTCAACCATCGAATCAGTTTACTTTTGTTCTATATCGAACAAATTGATGGACATTTTGCCGAAAATTTGTTTTCGAGGTATAACCCTCCAAAAAGTGATAGAAAAAATTTTTGTTTTTTTGATTTTATAAGATAGTTTTCAACGTTAAGAAGGGATTTCTTTCTCTTGACAACTTAGTCTAGTCGAGAAGTGAGTTTTCTGAGAAAAATCGTTGATATTCTTTCAAAAATATGGCGATTGGTGCATTGGACTCAGAATTTCATCCTGAGAAATGGGTATTTTTTTTTTATCCGCCATTAAAAATTGAATTTGTTATAAACAAAAAACGAAGAGACAAAAAGGGAGTCTCCGTTCTATAGCTATAACTTCAAGAGTATTAAAGATATTTGAAATTAAAAAAATGATCCTAAAAGAGGAGAAAATTTGAGTAAAATAAGTCTCGACTCCCCCACTCAGTAAAAAAGGATTCGTCAAAATTGACACTTGCTGTGTGTAAAACGATCGATTGACACTTATTTATATGTTATTTCAGTGTACGTCGTTTGTTTTGAAACAGTTACACTCGTGTATGTTAAAAGTAACACGTTATGAGTGTCAAAATCTTCGAAAACGTAACCTTCAATTTTAACACACTTGTATGTTATTTGCAACACTTGAAGAGTGTTGCATTTGACATATGCTTTTCTGTTACTTGGACACTTCTTAAAAATGCTTTTCACATTATTTAATGTAAAGTTAAAATCAATGAATTAACTGTAGTAATTGATTCTTCAGCAATCAAATATTAAAAATAACGATAATATTAATAATAGTAATATAAATAAAACTAAAAATAAAAAAAAATAGTAATAATAATATCACGTATTGTTCAATATATATAATATCATCTATTATTTATCTTCAATATTGAAATATGTATAAAAAAATTACTATAAATTCTCTCACAATAACAAAAATAAAATAATTATTTTAATATCAAAAAAATAATTATATTTCATCAACATTAATTTAAAAGTTTAGGTTATGTATTTTAAAAACGATTGCAAATTAAACAGGCGATATTTTTCATAGGTCATTTTTACTTGAAATTTTCTGAGAATTCTTTTGTGATGGTCGAGATTATTTTTAACATATTTTGTGTGTTGATTTTACAGTAACACATAAAAAGTGTTACTCTCGTATAAAATAACATTTTTGTGTGTTAAAAAATCAATCGATTGCGACAGTTGAAACAAGATAAATATTGTATGTTAAATTGACACACAAAAGTCTTGAAAATTCAACACTCAGAATTTTAACATACGCTTTTTTTTACACTTTGACGATTTATTTTTTACTGTGTGGAGCAATAAATTTTTCTATTTTATGAGGATTTTGAGGCCCACGCAAAATTTTTTTAATACCAATTTAGCCCTCAATTATGTAAAATCGCCCGTAAGGACAGCATTGAGGCTAAAAATGGAATTACTTTCTACACAGTTCTCAATCTCCAAAGTCCAACTTGTCCCTCAAAAACCTCACGTAGTATTTTGAGGTCCGAACTGGAATTTGTTTTTTGACTCGGGAAAACTGATGATTGTAACTGTCTTTACTGCAATGGACTTTATTCGGAATCTAAGGAATCATGGATCCAATGTAAGAATTGTAAGAGATGGTCTCATCATTCCTGTGCAGGTGTAGATTAATATTATTCTGATGAGTATATTTGTGAATACTGTAAAAATTAATCAAATTGAAAAATTTATCAATTAAAAAAAAAAATTATTATTTGTTTTTCTCGCGATCCAATAAACTCACCCCCACCTATTTCTGAATTGTCGCCAAGACTCCCGGGAATCCAATCGTCCTCATTTCCCTCCGTCCATCTTACCCCAGTCACAAATAAGACTTGAAACTGAGTATATCCGGCTCCCGACACTACTGACACGATATTCAAATATCGAATTACTGAGCACGAAGTATCCAAGGAGGATGTTCAGGGGGAGGCTCCTGAGGCTCTCGGTGACAAGGGGTAGGGCTGGAAGGGAAATAATACAGAGACAATGAGACGAAAATGAGTAACGAGTGGTAAATTCATTCGCGTAAGAAGACAAGCAATATCTTGTTTCTTTAATAAAACGGAAACGAAATGTAATCGTATTATTTGTCTGCAGACTGAATTTGTCTCAAGACCCCCGTGATAATAAAAAGAAAAAAAATATATGAATTTATATATTTAATAATGATAATAAATGAAAGAGCATTGAGAGTTATGGAAGGAATATTTAAGTAGGTATCAAATAATCGGCTTCATTTGCCTTTGTCTTGGACTTAATGCTGGTATTTTTATATTTTTTATTGTCTAGAGACTTGAATAAGTCTCTAAATTGAGTTTTGTTTTATTGTTGGGGGGAAAAGTGGTAATACAAGTGGAAATTAGAGAAACTGAAATTTCAGAGAATTTTGAATTATCGAAATTTATAACCGACCCTCAAATTCCGAAAAAAATCATTTTTTATAAATTTTAATTTTGAAAATATATAACTGTAATATTATTATTAAGGGTTATCATTGGTCTCATTATAATGATCAGAGTCCTGGCAACATTTTTCATATTTGTATGATCAACTTCCGGTCAAAAGTTTTCGAGATATCGACGTTTATTCACTTCTTGAATTAAGAAAGTTGCGAATTTTCCATAATTTTCGTTTTTTCAAGTTTAAAAATTTATAACTTCCAAACTTATCAATGTTAAGAGACGTTTAAGGTCTCATTTGAAAGGTTAGACCTCAGGCTACAATTTTCGTTTTTCTGTGATCAACTTCCAATCAATAGTTTGCGAGATATCGACGTTTATTCACTTCTTGAATTAAGAAAGTTGCGAATTTTTCATAATTTTCGTTTTTTCAAGTTTAAAAATTCATAACTTTCAAACTTACTAATGTTGAGGGACGTTTGAGGTCTCATTTTAAAGATCAGACTTCCGGCAACAATTTCCACAGTCATGCAATCAATTTCTAGTAATAAGTTTCCAAGATATCGAACTCCAAAGTTTCATTTTAAAAAAAAATTTCCTAAAATAAATAATTAATCAAGGATAATTACAATTGTCTACATACATCACATCAACTGGCGCCACTTTCTCCTCCAACTAATTTTCCTCGAATAAAATAATAAAAGAATCCCGATCAAAGACTACCGATATTATGAAGGTAAAAAAAGTAAAAGAATAAAAAAGAACAAACAGAATCTCGATTGGACTATGGACACTATAATTATCCTACCCAAGGTAATCTTGAGCGGATAATTCTCCAGTATAAGCATCCATACAAGATATTATACCGCAAGTCGAGCCACCGAGTTCCGCAAAATTAGTATTTCCATTACTGGCTACTGTATACAGTATAAGTAATGAGTTAAATATTTTTTTTTATTCCAATCAAAGATAAAACGAGTAGAGAGAGAAAAAGGACCGCGAGTGAGAGGGGGAACGGAGAGGAAAGGGACCACCTACACCTGTCGTAACAAATTTATTTGTTTGAGTCAAAGTTTTAAGTGTTATGTATTGTAGATTGAGATAAAACTCGAGTTTTGGTGATTGCAGGTGCAGATAGTGCTCACCTGGATTTATGAGAGTGATAGAAATTGAGAAATTGCTAGAAAAGGTTTTATTGTAACAGGTTTTTTGTTTTTAGTCTTGTGGATATAAAGTTTGGGGTACGATATCTTGAAAGCTATGGATCGGAAGTAGATTACATAAAAATGAAAATTGTAGCGGAAAGTCTAAGCTTTGAAATGAGAGCTATAAGAGCCCTTAATATTGATAAGTTTTAAAGTTATCGATTTTCTAAGTTTGAAAAATGACAATTATGAAAAATTCGAAATTTTTTTATTTCAAGGAATTAATATCAATCGATATCTCGATAACTAATCACCGGAAGTTAATCACGTAAAAAAGAATATTGTAGCCCGAGGTCTATTCTTCCGAATGAGACCTCAAACGTTCCTTCAAATTGATAAGTTTCAAAGTTATAAAATTTTGAAGTTTGAAAAATATCGAATAAAAATTTTCTTATTTAAAGAAATTAATAAGAGTCGATTTTTTGAAAAGTATTGATCGGAAGTTGATCAAGTCAAAGTGAAAATTGTAGCCAGAGCTCTGATCTTTATCATGAAACTAAAAATGGCCCATAATAATAATAAGTTTCAAAGATATGAATTTTTAAGTTAAAAAAATTAGGAATTGATCAAAAATGATTATATTTCTGATTTTTTAGGATGACTTTAAAATCCTAACTAATGATCAGATATCAGTAACTAAAAAAAGAGAAATTATAGCCAAAATTCTAATCTTTCTGTACCTGCCATCATTTTTCCCGAAAAAATTTATTTTAATATCTATAAGTCCCGAAATTAATATTTTGAATTTTACGTATCTACTGATGAATCTACTAATAGTTTTTCCACCATTTTACTCACAATTACTCTTACCACCTTCCTAAAATTCAAAATCACAAATCTATACACGGAAAAAAATTATGATGCTCAAGATTTTAATAGTTTGTAGTTTATTTTCGACTTAAAATTTGTATATTTGATACTAATATCAAACCAGGATCATTATATATATTACAAAATGGCTATTATTTATATTAAAATTTGATATACAGGAGACCAAAATTTGTAATGTCGTATATTAAAATTAATATGAAAAAAAACGGATAAATTGCTATCTACAGATTACTATTCAAATAAACAGAAAAATTTTAAAAATGAGGAACCGAAAAATTAGTAAACGTACATATTGATATATAAAGATCTAGTATACGAATGTTTCATTTTATTATTTACCACTTATTCGATATATGTATATAATTAATTAATTTATAATAACGAATCAATAACATTTTATATTAATGATTAGTCAATGGGATAAGGTAAAAGCCCCCATTATTGACACTATAAGAATGTCTGTTATTGTTTGAATTTTTTTATCGTATTTAAAATTAATATAATCAACTTTTTTGCATTAGACGTTTTAATTGATGTCTCTACTTGTATATTTAAACTAATTTACTTAAATAGCAATGCATCAAATAAAAAATATATTAATTAAAAACCGACAAGTGAAGTGCAGGTATTATTGACGAGGTAAAATAGTGTCAGAGCCAACTATTGACATACCATGGACCCCATTATTGACAGGTCTAATGCGCATGCGCGGCAGTTTATAAACAATGATTAAAGACCACCGTCAATTAGGTCTAAATTAATAATAAATATTTTAATTAAAAACGACAAAGTACGATAATTACAATTAAAAATTCATCTAGGACACACTTTTATTTTTTTATAAATTCGACGACACTATTCTTGATTCGACAATTTTTTATTCAATGTTTTGTTTATTATGAAATTACTAGACAGCGTGTTAACATAAATTTATTGATATGTATGTTAAGGAGGTTAAATTACTTGAGTTTATGGCCTGTCGCTAGTTGAAACACGTGAATTTTTATGTACCGACTATTGACGCCTGCTATTTTTAAATGATAATTAAGATTTATCAGTCTAAATTAATGATTCTGGGGTTATTTAGACTATAGATAAACTGAAACAATTTTTAAAAATACACTTACATTAGAACTATATAGGGTAATTCGTTTATAAAAATACGATCTCTCTAAACGAAATTGTTAAGAAATTTCAAACATTCTAGCGAAGGTGGCCTAGTCGGGAAAATAAATTTTTTTTACAGCGAATAGTTTATACCCAGAAATAAAATTGAACTATTTTTCCATTTAAAAATATCAAAAAATTGATAAGAAGTTTTGAGCAATGTGATTATTCATACAGTTAATTAAAAAATTAATAAATTAAAACAATATGTCAATAGTAGGGGCCCTGTCAATAATGGGGGCTTTTACCTTAGAATTTATAAAATAAGAGTTAAAAATTTTTTGTATTTTTATGAGCAAAAAATCAGTATCTAGTATACTAATTTCTCATTTTATCATTTACCACTTATTCGATTTATGTATATTGTAAATTAATTTATAATGATGAATAAATGATATTTTAAGCTAATAATTGATCAGTGATATCGAATTTATAAAATAAAAGTTTGTAACTTTTGCACTTCTCGGCTGGAAAAATCAGTTCGTAAGATAGCAATTCTTAGTTTGACCAATTAATACTGTTTACTAGATGATGCCATAAATTAATAAACTTTCACTATCCGCATGAAAAAACTTTATATGTGAAAACATGATATATGATAAAATATATGAATATTCTAATGTGATATATTGTACAATATATAAAATAATATTAATATTTTTGCCGTATTAATATATGATAATATATCAAATTAAAATATATTGCTAGACTATATTACCAATATATGACTTTTTTATGTATGTTTTACATATATATTTTTTTATATCGATATATTATATTGAAAGTAGTGTAGTAATTAATATATAGTATTTTTTGTATTTTTAACTTCCCGCTTAGAAAATCGATGATTTTCAAAAATTTCGGGAAGTTATTGTTTTCACCCCGATTTTCAAAAATCGAGTTTTCATCAGATGTCGACGTTTTGAGGTCCTAGGAAGCTATTCTGACTATTTTTAGAATGATGTCCGAGTGTATGTGTGTGGGTGTGTGTGTGTGTGTGTGTGTGTGTGTGTGTGTGTGTATGTATGTAAACTCTTTATAACTTTTTTACTAATAAACCGATTTGGATGGTTAAGGCGGCAATCGAAAGAGTTTTTTGGCCATCAACTTTTCTGAAAATTTCAGATCATTTGACCAAGTAGACTCGAAGATATTGGCCAATTACGAAAAAAAAAAAATTTTTTTTTTTAGTTTTTTATTGATTTCTTGAAAACGACTTATACGATCGACTTCAAAATCTAATCAGCTCTAGAACTCAATGAAACGCGTCGATTGCCACCTCAAACATCTAAATCGAATAATTCGTTCGAGAGTTATCGTTGGAGAAAGAAATGATAAAAAACAGTTTTTTGCGAATATCTTTGAAACAACTCAACCACACAATCCAAAAATCTAATCAGCTTTAGAATTTATTAAAACGCGTCGATTGCCACCTTAAACATCTAAATCGGATAATTCGTTTGAGAGTTATCGCGGGAGAAAGAAATGCTAAAAACTATTTTTTTCGAAAATAATGGTATGCAAAAGTATTTTCGAGCTCGAAGAGCTCGAAAATGTATTTACAACGATGTTTTTGAGCTCCTTGAGCTCGAAAACAGCGGGAAGTTTTGGGGCTGGCCCGCAGGGTCAACCGATGCCCAGATTTTTTATATATGTTTTCCAGTATATTGCAAAATATATGGTTTCCAGTATATTGTAAAATATATGACACTTTTTTTACTTTTCTTAGGCTATGGCGTTAATTATTCAGTAAATGCAAGATCAATGAAAAGAAAAAAAAATATTAAACTTGACTTTTTTTGTGGAATTGTGTAGAAATTGAAAAAGTATATTGAAAAAATAAAATTTTCATTATATTGCGAAAAATATAAGTTTTAATATATTGGAAAAATATAATTCCAATATACTGCAAACCATATATTTAAACATATAAATTCTTTCATATATAATCAATTATATAGAGACAATATACTACTAACTATATGGGTCAATATATCTGGAAGTATATATCAAGTTTATTATATTATACTTATAAATCATATATATACTATCCATAGATGGCAAGAATATATCGAGCATTATATGAGATAATAAATATAGAAAAATACACAACATTATATATGGGTAAACTATTATTATAAATATATAATCCAGTATATGTAAAAAACATACATCTTTCAATATAAATATTTCGGCCACTATATATTTATCACATATTCACCATATATTTTTTTATATATTTTTAACAATATATAGCTTTTACATGTGGATAATAAGTCGCATATTGTACCTAAAAGTAATAGTATTTACTTACTTTTTGAAATAATTGATAGTTTTTAGGAATCTACAAAAATTAGTAAGCTACCCAGGTAGGAATCGCCAAGGCTGACAATAGGCCGAGTCTTGGCCCTGTTGTCACTTGCCAAGCTTCGGCAGCTGACCATTGGCCCAAGCCTCGGCCAGGGCTTGATCCAATGGTTTGATTACGTTAAGCCAAGTCTTGGCAGCTAACCATTGGCCCAAGTTTAGGCCGAGACTTGGCCCATTGGTTTCATTAAATTAAGCCGAGCCTTGAGTAGTGACCATTGGTCTGAGCCTCGGCCAGGGCTAGGCCCGATAGTTTAATTTTTGTCAAATTGAGCCTTGGCTGCTGACCATTGGCCCAAGGATCGGCCCAGGCTGGGTCCGATAGTTTAATTTTTGTCAAGCCGAGCCTTGGCAGCTGACCATTGGCCAATGCCTCAGCCTGGGTTAAATTATATTTTAATAGTAAAATTATCAACTTTACATGTATCTATATATATGTATATAGAGAAGACCAGGGCATAACCGTCTACCGAGTATACGATTAATATCAATAATTTTCATTTAATTAGTTATTGCTATGTAGAAAACTTTAGTTAACATGAAATTTTTATTTTTGGCGAGCAAAATGGGGTACCCTTTAAAAAAGTTAAAAAAAAAATTTTTGAAAGTTGATCAAATTTCATTAAATTCAAAATTTTTGTATGTAATATACATAAAGAAAAATTACATTTCACATCATTGGTTTAATAAATTGTTTCTCCTCGATTATCTTACTTACTAATTTTTTTATTTAATAAAAAAAAACAATTCTATACTTTTTATTTGTCATTATTATGAACCCAAGAAACGTGATTTTTGATTTTTTAGATTACAGATTATTTTGCATTATTTCAAAAATTTTATCAATTAAAAAATGAAATATTATTTCCGAATATTTTTAGTGACCGAATTTGCCCCGGCTATAGAGAATCAGCCGAAAAATGGATTAATATATTAAATTTTTTTAATTTAACGATAAAAATATGAATCATTTTTTCAGAATTTTCGGATGGTCCATTTTGCCCCAGGTGTCATGCGTAGGCCTAAAAATGCATCAGACAATTTTAAGTTCATTAAATAAAACTACATTTCATCTCATCTTTACGATCTAATATTTTTGAATTAAATTGTATTTAAACAATTTAACAAGCAAAAAAATCATAATTATCTGAACATCAGATTTAGCACAGTGGATAGCGTCCCAGCCTAGTAATCAGAAGGATCTCAGTTCGAACCCCGGTAGCCCCCAAATAATTTTATTCGTTATTTCCCATTAATTCAGTAATTAGTTAATTACCCTCTAATGTAATGTCGATAAAAGTGTGATCAAACTTTTTTTTAATTATATTTATTAATTTAAATAATAATATTTTAGATCGAGCATTGGGTGAGCCGTGGATTTTTTGCTCCCCGAGGTTTGACCGAGGCTTGGTTTTTTGTTTCCCAAGCCTTGGCCGAGGCTCAATTTTTCGTTTCCTAAGGCTTGGCCCAAGCCTAGTTTTTTTGTTTGCCAAGGCTTGGGGACATTGTTATCATCCTAGGCCTGGACCAATCCTTGGCCCAATGCTTAGCCAAGGCTGGTGCCAAGGCTCGGAACTCTGGCATGACGACTGGCCAATGCCTGGTCCAAGCCTTGTCCAATGGTCCCTTCCTACCAGGGTACTTTGCATTAAGCACACAATAGTACTAATCATTGATAACAGATTCCACTTTTTACTATTATTTACTAATTTTTAATATTCTGTTTTTTTCGTGTATATTCCAAGTTTGAGCATTCTCCAAAATATTTTTCCTCCATAGTTATTTAAAGTCGAAGGACCAAAAAAATATTTTGTTTTTATTTTTTCACAATTTTTGATTCGCACAATTTTCTTCGTAATTATATACTTAGATAAGTATGCCAGTAAATATTAAAAGCGATGGTGGCTAGAGTAAGTAGCGAGTTGAATTTACGAGATGAAGCGTAAAACGGACATTTATGAGACGAAAGAGGAAAAAATAGTCTTACTGATATGACTAGTCTATAAGTAAAAGTGCACGTGTGCATAGGAGAGGTCTTTTAACTTCCTAGATTACACTCAGCCAAGTCATATATTGATCATCACAATATTCGCAAATGGTACAATATTATTATTATCATTATTATCATTACTCAGTGAAACGAATCGGATAAAATTAAAATCAAATTCACGGAACTCGATGATGGACTCAGCTAATGAGCACTTTTTTTCGGCTAATTTTAACAAATGTTATTATTACTACTTTTTTATTTAGATTCAGGACTTTTACACTCGATAATAATTATCAATATTAACCCTTCGTCACACGCGTGTTTTTACTCGACTTCGTAACACGCACGATGAGCGCCGCGCCGCCGTGTTAAATTTCATGCGGTGTTGCCAAGTACCCAATAAATATTCCATGCTTTTATTATCGGAAAATAACTATATTTTTTATTTAGTTTTACACTAAATTAAATATTTAGCTAATTAGTAATTTTTTAAGAAATTATTATTATTTTTTTGTTATATTTAGAAATAATTTAACTGTATTTCTGAAGTAGTCTCGACAAAAAATGATCTATCAATATTAATAATTTTTATAAGAATAGTAATGACGGGTAAATAATCTCAAGATTAGCCGATACTCAACAATTTTTTAATTTTCTTCACATAATTAATTACAAAAAGAGGAATTTAGACAAAATTTACATATAAATTTTTTAGTTTCAGCGGGTGCGAATTCTTTATGTTGAAAAAAAAATCCAAAAATTGTTGAAAGTACCGGCTAATTTTAGAATCATACAGAGAATTACATATTTTATTATTGTTACAAATTGAAAAATATTATTTATTTAACTTCTATAATTATATAATTAAAAAAATATTATTGTGATTTAAAAATTTAAATAAATATTTTTTAATACCAATCTTTATTAATAATAACCAGTGACTGACAATTATGGGATAGGTTACTTTGTTTACAGCTTATATATTAAGAGCGGGAACACGACTTGGCAACAGCGCGATTTGAATTGCGATCTGGCGTTTACACGCGCCGGACGGCGCGGCGCCGCATTCACGAGATGCTCCTCAAAAATATATAATTATTAAATTTCTAAGACAATTGTATAATTATTATTAATATTCATTCCTTCTAGAAGGTCCAAAAAGAGCATTAAAATTTTTTGGAATGTTTTTTATGGTAAAAACCATAAAAAACTATGAAAATGTAAAAAGTGCGGCGCCACGCTCATAGCGCGTGTGACGAAGGGTTAACAATACTAATAATGATAACAATAATAAAAATGTTTGCTGGAAGGATTAGACTTTTAACTACAATTTTCTTTTTTGGGTAATGAACTTCCGATAATTAGTTATGGAGATATCGAATCTTAATGATTTCTTAAAAAAAAGAAATTCAATTTTTATATTCTGGGAAGGGTAGGGCGAAAAGGCTCCCTCCAAAATTTGATCAAATTTTTTTTTTCGATTTTCTAATTACTATAAATTCAACATATTTGCGCATTTTTAGCCCCACGCATGACACCTGGGGCAAAATGGACCAGCCAAAAATTCTGAAAAAAAGATTTTTTTATATTTTTATCAACCCGGGAAAAAAATTTAGATCTATTCAGATCAAATTAGATCTGATGTTTCAGATCTGAACAGATCTGCATTTTGGCCAGATCTGTTTAGATCAAATTAGATCTACTCTGATCAGAATAGATCTACTTGGATCTGAACAGATCAAGGTAAATAAAAAACACTCTTAGATCTGCTCAGATCAAATTTGATTTAATTGGCTAAAAGTATTCTATACGTATTTACCCAAGAAAGCCATGTAACGATGTATATGAAGTAACTATATGAATATCAGATAATATCGATAGTATAGATTCCCGGGGAAAATGATTTAGGTCTGCCAAGATATAATTTTATCTGATCAGATATAATATTTAGACATGATCAGATCTCATTATATCTGACCAACCACTGGTTATATCCGGTCAGATCTAATCAGATATAATTAGATCTGGGCTAGATTTAATATCAGGCATGATTATATCTGGTCAGATCTGCGTATATCTTCTGAGATCTGATGAGATATAACTATATCTGAACTAAATCGAATATTTCATATGATGAGATCTTATTATATCTGCTCAGATATAACCATGTATACGTCTTACTTTTATAGATAATTGTTTATGTCTGGTCAGATCTGCGTATATCTTGTAAGAACTGATCAGATATAACTACATTTGAATTAAATACATTTTAATTAATCAGATCTCATTATATTTGCTCAGATATAATCATGTATACGTCTTATTTTTATAGAAAATTGTTCAGATCTGGTCAGATCTGCGTGTATCTCGTAAGATCTAATCAGATATAACTACATTTGAATTAAATACATTTTAAATAATCAGATCTCATTATATCTGCTCAGATATAATCATTTATACGTCTTACTGTTATAGAAAATTATTAATATCTGGTCAGATCTGCGTGTATCTCGTAAGATCTGATTAGATATAACTTCATCTAAACTAAATACAACACTTAACATAATCAGATCTTATTATATCTGATCAGATATAATCATGTATACATTGTATTATTATTGAAAATTGTTCATATGTAGTTATTTACACTCACGCGATCACATACGTGGGTCAGCGCAGTGGATAGCATCAAAGACTTTGAATCGGAAGAATGCAGGTTCGAGCCCAGCAGTGACCGGGATTTTTTAATTAATTATAATCATTTGTAATTCCTCTAAGTAATGTTCCTAATATATCAGATTACATTTCGGATTGAATTGAAATTATCTTTTTTTTTTTTAACAATTTAATATTTTTTTTGAGTAGGGATCACCGGGGAAAAGGTTCAGATCTGACCACATATAATTATATCTGATCAGATCTGACCAGATCTCGCCAGATAGAGACAATTTAAAGATCTGGCCAGATCTTTTTTGTCAGATCTGATCAGATATAATTATATGTGGTCAGATCTAAACCTTTTTCCCCAGGTTATTATCATGTTTATATTTTCTATAATAAAAGAATTATTAGCTGAATAAACAAGAAAATGTATTTATTTTAATTACGATAGACTTTTTACAATTATCAACATTTAGGTAAATGTGTCAAAATTCAGTTAGTTAATCTTATAATTATAATAATCTGTACAGATCTAATCTGATCAGAGCAGATCTGAACTTCTTTTCCCGATAAAAAATTATATCAGCTCAGATCAGGTTTGATCCGTACAGATCCAATCAGATCTATTTATATTTACTTCATAAATTGATCGTTTAATCAATGTTGATCTATTTTGATCTGACTAGATCTAGGTTGATCTAACTTGATCTAGGTTGATCTGACTTGATTAGATTTGGTCAGGGTAGATCTGGACCGTTTTCCCCCAAAGAAAAATGTCATATCTGATCAGATCTAGTTTGATCTGAACAGATCAAACCAGATCTACTCTGATCTGGGTTCAATATAAATTATGATCAAATTGGATCTGAGCTGATCTAGTTTGATCTAATTTGATCAGAATAGATCTAAATTTTTTTTCCCGGGAAGTTATAAAAAATTTGATATACTTATTCATTTTTCAGCTGATTCATTGTGCCTCGAGCAAATTTGGTCACTGAAAATGTTTGTAAATAATAATTTTTTTTTTTTAATGATAAATTTTCAATTCGATTAATTTTTACAGTATTCACAAACATACTTGTCGGAATAATATTAATCTACACCTGCACAGGAATCATGAGACCATTTCTTACAATTTTTACATTAAATCCATGATTTCTTAGATTTGAATAAAGTCCATTGCAATAAAGACAGTTACAATCGTCAGTTTTGACTTGTGAACAATTTTTTTTCGTGTTTTAGACTTCATTTTATTTTTGCTAAGTCCAGGTGTTTTCTCCATTATTTTGGCGGCAATTTTAAATTCAAATTCAATTTTATTGCAATACTTGTGAAAAAATAATTACAATCAATTTTTTTTAGTATGAGTGGGTGACGATTTATCACACCTTAAAGAATTTTTTTTGAGTATTATAAAAGTAAATATAGTTGTCAAGAGAAAGAAACACATTCTTAACGTTGAAAACAAATTTACAAAACCAAAAAAAAAAAATTTCTTTTTATCATTTTTTAGAGAAGGGCCACTATACCTTAGAAAAAAAAAATTCGTTGCAATGTGTCAGCAAAATGTCCATGAATTTGTTCCAGATAGAACAAAAGTAAATTAATTTGATGGTTGAAAGCCACAACAAGTAATAATTGACTCAGGGGGTCTTCTTGCCCCACCCCTACAAATAAAAATTGTAGCCATGTCATTTCTTTCCAATTAAGACTAATCCCGTTTCTTAATTTCAATTTCCCGGATCGAAAAACTTGATCTGATTTTAGTCTAATTGGACTAGTTGATCAGTTCTTGATCTTTTATGAAAATTTTGATCTGTGGTTTTAAAAAACAACTGCGTTACGGGCAGACAAAACTAGACTAATTCTTGAACTTTGAAAAATTTTAGTTCTGAAAATTAGCAAGGACAAAACTAGATTAAATCATGAACTGATAATATTTTTATTCATGGATAATATTTATAAAACGTACTTTAAGTTACAGAATTGATTATGTTTTGTTTACTATTTATTTAGTGTCTTTCGTTTAAAAATGTCGGCAGTCAATGAAAGATTGACAGCTTTATTTTTTGGTTGTCTTAATTGATTATTTATAGTGTTAAATAAAAGTAATAAAATAACTCTTAAAATATCGAGAAATTTTTCTTGTTTACGTGATAAAATCGAAAAATATTTTGGCATTAGAAACCATTAAATTCTTGTGACCTCTTATTACGGAAGCGAATGAGCATGTTTCAAATATCAAGAAAATTAAAATAAATTTGTAAATCTAAATTATTATTATTATTCATATTTGTAAAAAGTCCTGTTTTTGATCTAAAGGCGATTGAAAACAGACTAAAAATTATAGCAAATAAAATCTGTTTTTGTCCTTAAAAACAATTGAACACAGACCAATAATTATCAAGAAAAAGTCTGATTTTAGTCTAAAAGCGATTTAAAACAGACTAAACATCATACAAAAATAAGTCTGATATTGGCCTGGATAAGGAATAGTATGGGCAAATACAGACCCAATTCCTATATGAAAAAAATACGATTTATAAACTTGAATTGAAGAAAAATATTTAAATGTAACATTTATTTTAAAACAGATCTAATTTTTTGAGGAGTTATAAATTTACAAAGTTAAAAAACGAAAATAATCCTAATTTTTATTCCTAAATAGCATTAAATTCCAATATTTCAATTACTACCCAAAAACCAAAATATTTACCGGAATCTCCACTTGAAAAAAATCTTATTCTATCTGAACTTTCTCCTCCAAAAAATCTTGAAACTTAAAAAATCGACCGTGAAAAAAAGAAGAAAAACAAAGAAATCTAAAATTAATGGGATAATAAATAAAATATCGAAGGTGATTCTTCACAAATGCATAGCCCGAAGTAAGAGCACTGATGTCTAATTAATCCAATTAATCTAACTCGAGCTGGGGCCACAAATGACCCGAGTTTCAGCGACTGAAGCAGAGCCGGCGGCCGGTCTTCGGCTTTATCCTTTAGAAATTTCTTATATTATTATTTTTTTTACAATCAGTAACTCACAGCCTCAGTCTCATCCTCATCCTCAGCCTCAGTCTCCTCTCATCCTCATACTCAGAGTAGAGTAGAGTAGAATCGTCGATTATGACCAGACCGATCTAACATTCCGAGAAATTAACGATTATTTTATATTTTAAATTATTGAGTCCCATTAACTAACGACTCTCCTGGATATTACGTCGGTTGACGTGTCAAAAAATGATTAATAATTCATATTTACTTATTTTTTTTTTTTTTTTTTATAATATTGTTATTATGTCGATGGTTATTTTTAAAATTCTCGATGGTCTCTAGATAATATAATAAGTAAGTATATATATGAGACCGAATAGAAGGAGAGAATCAAAAATAATAAAAAGATACTTGCCCGTAAGTTGTCATTGACTCATTTGTTAAATGCCAGGCTCTTGATTTAGTACTTTGCCGAGGTATACAATTCCTTTTTATTTCTATACATGCTGAGGAACTCGATAATCATAATAATAATGGCAATAATTATGATGATGACGATAGTAAGGAATTAGAGATTTTGATACTTTGGAACGTGAGAGCTGGAACTTTGAAAATTTTCAGAGAAAAAAAAGAAGGGAAGATGAAATTGATAGGAAATTTTGTGAGCTACAAAAAAGGTATCTTTGAATTTTTTGGTAGGAGTGATAGATATGAAGATATTGTCGATTTTTTGGTGGAAAGGAATTTTGGAAACGTTGGGATCGTGAGGGAATTGGAGGTCATGGGTCAATTTAAATTGCTAGGGTCAGTTTTGGGTAGGAAATTTTATGGGCTACAAAAAAGGTTTCTTTAATTTTTTTGTTAGGACCCGGGGAAAAAGGTCCAGATCTGACCGCATATAATTACATTTGATCAGATCTGACAAAGTAGATCTGGCCAGATCTTTAAATTGTCTCTATCTGGCGAGATCTGGTCAGATCTGATCAGATATAATTATATGTGGTCAGATCTGAACCTTTTTCCCCGGGGATCCTTATTAAAAAAAATATAAAATTGCGAAAAAAAAATAAGATGATTTCAATTCCATCCGAAATGTAATCTGATATATTAGGAAAGTTACTTAGAGGAATTACAAATGATTATATGAAAAATGAGCGAATATACAAATGTGGATCTGGTGGTGGCGAGGTTGTTAAACAATAAAAAATTACACACTTTTTATGAATTAAATAAATTAACAATTTATTTACACTTTGTACAAAATTATGAGAAATAATTATACGTAGCGAATTCAACTCAATATAACACGCGATAGCGAATACAACTCAAGTAAAATGTCACGTACAAAATTGACACGTGGTCAAAGCGATTTTAATAGCGGTAATTAATTATAATATAATTATAATTAATTATTAATTAATTTACTCTCAGTAAATAGCAGCCTTAATTTACTGACTAAATAGCGAGAGAAATTAGCAGAGCGATTTAGAATTAACACAAGAAGAGTAATTAAGCGATTTCAAGCACGAGGTTACCGAAGTAAAAGCACGTTGTAGAATGATCGATTAATGGCGGAAAAAGCAGTCCTCAACGGTTTCCTTGTGACGTCAGAGCGATAGACCAATCAGAAAATTAATAACAGACGCTAACTAATTTTCAGCCAATAGCGAAAATCCACGTAGCGAGTTGAGATCTTGAGCCAATGAGAGTGTTTCACGTCGCAACTCTTTTATTCAAAGTTGGAACTAATTGATTTAAATGATGGAATTTTCTCATTGGTCAAGATCTCGCGCGTCAGTTCAAATAGCGATAGTGCTGCCGACCTATTGGTGAGGCTCGGCGTTCGCAGGTGGAAGCGAATTGGGTCTTGATTGAACATTCTCCCCAGCGCTGACGACGGAGTCGACAGGATTGTCATTTGGCGAGTGAGCTGGCAGCACACATAGCTTAGCGATTGGTCGAACAAGTTCCGTGGTAGCGGTCTTCAAAGTAACTACTCGAGTCAGGCCATCTCTGCCTGGATGTAATGCGAGTACTCGAGCAAGCGGCCATTTTGATGGTGGGAACCTCTCATCAGTCAACAAGACTAATGAACCCACCTTGATGTTGTTTTGCGGATTATGCCACTTAGAAATAGATTGATGTCGTTGTAAGTACTCAGACGACCATCTACTCCAAAATCTCTGGAACATTTGTTGTAGTTGTTGCCAGCGTGACAACGTAGCAGTATTGTTCTCCAGTAGCGAAGGTCCAGGTACAGCGATTAGCGGTTCACCGATGAGAAAATGTCCTGGAGTCAAAGCGGTTAGGTCTGCAGGATCTTCAGTTAGCGGAGCGATCGGTCTTGAATTTAACACAGCCTCAATCTGTGTTAAAACTGTAGCGAGTTGGTCGTAAGTCAATAGCGATTCACCAATAGTTCGTATAAGATGGAACTTGATTGACTTTACGGCTGCTTCCCACTTGCCACCAAAGTGAGGAGCGCTTGGCGGATTGAACTTCCAGTCTGTGCCATCTGTAGCGAGTAAATACTGAAGTTCTTTTAGTTGTCTCGATCCTGCTGCGAATTCTTTTCTTAGCGTGGCGTCTGCTCCTACAAAATTTGTACCACAATCCGAATATAGGGTACTGCAGGCGCCTCTTCGACTAGTGAATCTTCTAAATGCTGCGACGAAAGCGTCAGTAGAATAATCGGTGACAATTTCAATGTGTATAGCGGAAGTAGCGAGACATACGAATACAGCGATCCATCCTTTATAGGTTTTCGCACCTCGACCTTGGAACGTCTTCAGTGTTACTGGCCCAGCGTAGTCTATTCCCGTGTGTAAGAATGCTTTAGATGGTCTTACACGAGCGGATGGCAATTGTCCCATTAATTGTTGTGCACGAACACCTCTATGTCTCGTGCACACGACGCAGCGAAGAATGTGTGATCTGACTGGAACTCGACCACCTTCTATCCAGACAGATCTCCGTAGATCAGCGAGTGTCAATTGAGTTCCCCCGTGAAGCGTTCTCTGATGCGAATGATCTATTAGTAGCGTACTTAAGCGTGATGACCTTGGTAAAATAGCTGGATTTTTCTGGTCATCGTCAAGCAGCGAATTTTTCAATCGACCGCCGACTCTGAGTACTCCATTGTAGTCAACGTAGGGAATCAATTTAGCGAGATGATGATTTCGATGTAGAGTATCACCATCTTTCAATAGCTTCAGTTCTTGCGAATAGTACTGACTTTGAGTATACTTGATCAGCAAAGTCTTAGCGAGTTCCAGGTCAACTGTAGAGAGTGGTGTGGCCAGTGTGGACTGTGGCACTTTTTTAAATTTAGCGATGGCACGAAGACAGATTCCAAGAGTGCGAAGTAACGGTGACAACTTAGAGAATTTTTCCAGTAGCGTGTATAGAGGGTGTGAATCTGCCTTGAAGATGGTAAAAACCAGACCTGGACGTTCTTCAAGATGTGATACCGTCTGCGTAGGGATGTCAAAAGATGGCCAGTTTTCTTTTGATTGACTGAGCCACTTGGGTCCCGTCCACCATAGCGAATGCTGTTCTAGTTTGGCTGCTGATAAACCTCTTGAAGCGCAGTCAGCTGGGTTAAGTTTCCCAGGAACAAAATCCCAGTTGACACTTGGTAGCGATTCTTGAATCTTGGTCACTCTGTTGCGAATGTAGACCTTCCATCTTGCAGGGTTGTTTCGTATCCACGTTAAGGATACAGCGGAATCCGTCCACATGAAAACTGGAACGTTTTCAAGTTTCAAGACTTTCTTTACGTAGAGTACCAATTGAGCGAGTAAAACAGCGGCATTGAGCTCCATTCTTGGTATAGTAATAGGTTTCAGTGGTGCAACTTGTGTTTTGGCACACACTAGCGAAATGTTGGAGCTTCCAGTAGCGTCAGTAACTTTTAGATAGACAACAGCAGCCATAGCGAGTTGCGAAGCGTCCGAGAATCCATGTAATTCAATTGATACACCAGTTTTTACATGATTCCAGCGAGGTATCTGAATCTTCGAGATCTGATGTAGTTCATCTCGAAACAAATTCCATTCTTGAAGCAACAACGGAGATAGCGTAGCATCCCAATCGAAGTTCTGAAGCCAGAGCTTCTGCATAAACATCTTGGCTCTTACGATGATTGGAGCCAAAAACCCCAGTGGGTCAAACAAGCGAGCAATTTCAGATAAAATTGAGCGTTTAGTCGTTGGTGATGCTTCTGGAAGCGAATAGCCGAACTGGAATTTATCCTGTGTAGAATTCCAGGTTAATCCGAGCACTTTTACGGTAGTATCCCCAAGCTCTCTTGGTGTATCTACTTGGGTTTCAATTGGAGCGACTTGCGATAGTAATTCAGTTGAATTACTTGCCCACTTGGCAAGCGGAAAACATCCTGTGGCACACATATTTTTTGTGTCGAGAGCAACTTGGATTGCCTCAGCGAGTTCATCTGCACCTCCATAGATGTCATCAACGTAGCGTGTATTTGTCAGCGGTTCGACAGCTTTTGGAAATTTATTTCCTTCATCGTCAGCGAGTTGTAAAAGTGCTCTCCCAGCGAGATATGGAGCTGAAGTTGTTCCATATGTAACAGTAGCGAGTGCAAATACTATTGGGATGTCATCTTCGTCAAACCAGAGTATGCACTGTAGATGATGATCTTCCTTGTCAACTGCGATCTGGCGAAACATTTTAGTTACGTCAGTAGCGAATAGATAGCGATGGCAGCGGATGCGAATAAGTACGTCACTGATGTCAACTTGAATCTTTGGGCCCACATGAAGTATCTCGTTGACCGATACGCCAGATGTTGTTTTCCAGGACCCATTGAATACCACCCTGAGCTTGGTGGTAGTGCTCTGCTCTTTTAAGACCCCATGATGAGGCAACAGGTAGCTGTTAGGTGGTAAGTCCTTTAGTTTTACACGTCTCATGTGTCCCAAGTCTTCATACTCCTTCAAGAAGTCGAAGTACAACTTCTTGTAGACTGGATCAGCCTCCAATCGTTTGCGAAGACGTAGTAAAGCGTATTGTGCAGCTCGAAGCGAATCACCCAGTTGACTTGGAGAAGATTTAAGCGGCAAGCGAACGACATATCGACCATCAGACTGTCTGTAGTGTGTATTGACAAAGTGTTGTTCACACTCTTCCTCTTCTTCAGTATAGCGTGTAGCGAATTCTGTCTGTGGCTCTTCTTGATACCAAAACTTGCTTAACAAGTCTTGTAGTTGATCATCAACAGTGACATGATGACCATAGGCTGTCAATGTTGATGTAGCGGTGTCCACAGATCCATAAATGATCCAACCAAGCGATGTTGACTGAGCGATTGGGTCATTGGCATTACCCTTCCTTATTTTAGCGTTGATTATATGTGCAGCTGGTGCTGCACCCAGAATGATGTCAATAGGTCGTGATGTCAAGAAGTCTGGATCAGCGAGTTGTAGCCCAGTTATATGCGGCCATTTCTTGTTGGTTAGCGTGAATGACGGCAAGTTCACCGTCAATAGAGCAAGCACATGGGCTTGGATAGTAATAGAAGCGGAACTATGTAGCGAATGCAGCGACATCTGACATGATCCAAGCGAATGCCCAGCTGACACATTACCAATCCCACGTAATGGTACAGCTGCCTTATGTAGCGGTATATCCAGCTTCTTGATTAGCGAATGCGTCACAAAGGATAACTCCGATCCTTGATCAATAAGTACACGAGCAGTACATGTACTTCCTGTTAGTGAATGCAACTTAACAAGTGCGGTAGCGAGTAATACATTGAGCGAATGAGCTGGTTCAGTAACAGGAGCGTCCTGTACTGATTTAGCGGCAGTAACATCATCAATATGCGTTGACGTGTGATGTGGTTGGTCACAATGGCGGCATTTCTGCTTAGTTCTGCAGTCAGCAAAGCGGTGGCGTCCCAGGCAGTTAAAACAGCGCCGGTAGTGATGTACGATGGTTCTCCGGTTCTGTGGCGACGCCTTCTGGTAGCTGGGGCAAAAGAGAACAAAGTGTTTCTCTTTGCAGAGTGGGCACAAGCCCGGTTCACTAGTTTTCTCCTTGGGAGTGAACGCGACGTAGCTAGCGGAACTAGTAGAAGTAGCTGGAGTAGATGTAGTAGCGGATCGACTGTTGCCAAATTTTACTTGCTTGGTAGCGGCTGACTTAGCGTAAGACTTGGGTGACGTTGGTCTTTCACAAGCGCTCTTAGCTTGCGACGAGTTTATCTTCGCGCCAATCTCCGAGTTTTCCCACGCACGAACCTTTGCTTTAAGCATGTCGTGCAGCTGTTGGTAAGTGGGAAACTCATTTGATAACCCAAGCGAAGCCATCCATTCGACACGGAGATCTGATGGCAAGCAGCGAACAGTCAGTCGAATCAAAAAAGGGTCTAATTCACCAATTGGTATTCCCAAAGCAGCGATGGCGTCCAGCGACTTCTTATTAGCGAGTAACAGCGCGTCCAGATCAGCAGCGGAGTGTGACGTGAGCGGTTGACGATCCAGCAAATCATCGATATGCATATCGAGTAATCTGCGTGGATTTGTGTAGCGAGTATTCAGTAGATTCCAAGCCAGTTGGAATGCGTCGTCAGTGATCTGGAGGTTAGCGAGTAGGGCAGCCGCTTCACCTTTGACCTGAGTCTTCAAATAATGCATTTTTTGAGACCCAGTTAGCGAATCTTCATTGATGACGAGGGACGTGAATAAGTCCTTGAAAGAGTCCCACTCGTCATAAGAACCCTGGAAGGTTGGCAGTTTAATCTGCGGCAAGTTTGCCTTATGTGCACCACCAAAGTAAGCCGTTTGGTCATGATTGACGGCAGGAGCTTCCTGAACAGGTTCAGGTGCAGGCCTCGCAGCGCTGAGTCTCACTCTAAGAGAGGTGTAAGCAATGTTAGCGGTTTCATAAGCATTACCTGTATGATATTCATTAGCGATGATCTCAGGTACGTCATCATACAGCCTCTCGTGAGTGGTGTTAAAGCGGTTCCACAATTCCGTCAGGATAGCGAGTTCAGCGTCAATAGCAGCGGCACCTTGAGTAGCGAGGACATCATCAGTCAAGCGGTTAGACATATTACGCATCGTGTCAATGCGTTGCATTTGAAGAGCGACTTGGGCTTCGGCGGCCATCTTGAATGAATGCGTGGCACAAAATGGACGCGGTGACGTAAACCGACGCTAAGTTTTCGATCTCTTTTTTTTTCTAAAATGTCTTTTTACACCGGTGTGTAAATTAGATCACCCCGGGCAGCACTCTAGCAGTGCTCAGCAATGCCCACGGCACTTAGCGATTTTCACGACACAAGCACTCACACTGAACTTTTTCTCACAATTTTTAGATGTTTGATTTTTAAATAATTTTTAATTGTTTAAACTCGCCAGATCCGGCTCGAAGGACCAATGAAAAATGAGCGAATATACAAATGTGGATCTGGTGGTGGCGAGGTTGTTAAACAATAAAAAATTACACACTTTTTATGAATTAAATAAATTAACAATTTATTTACACTTTGTACAAAATTATGAGAAATAATTATACGTAGCGAATTCAACTCAATATAACACGCGATAGCGAATACAACTCAAGTAAAATGTCACGTACAAAATTGACACGTGGTCAAAGCGATTTTAATAGCGGTAATTAATTATAATATAATTATAATTAATTATTAATTAATTTACTCTCAGTAAATAGCAGCCTTAATTTACTGACTAAATAGCGAGAGAAATTAGCAGAGCGATTTAGAATTAACACAAGAAGAGTAATTAAGCGATTTCAAGCACGAGGTTACCGAAGTAAAAGCACGTTGTAGAATGATCGATTAATGGCGGAAAAAGCAGTCCTCAACGGTTTCCTTGTGACGTCAGAGCGATAGACCAATCAGAAAATTAATAACAGACGCTAACTAATTTTCAGCCAATAGCGAAAATCCACGTAGCGAGTTGAGATCTTGAGCCAATGAGAGTGTTTCACGTCGCAACTCTTTTATTCAAAGTTGGAACTAATTGATTTAAATGATGGAATTTTCTCATTGGTCAAGATCTCGCGCGTCAGTTCAAATAGCGATAGTGCTGCCGACCTATTGGTGAGGCTCGGCGTTCGCAGGTGGAAGCGAATTGGGTCTTGATTGAACATTATAATTAATTGAAAAATCCCGGTCACTGCTGGGCTCGAACCTGCATCCTACCGATTCAAAGTCTTTGATGCTATCCACTGCGCTGACCCACGTATGTGATCGCGTGAGTGTTAATAACTAGATATGAACAATTTTCAATAATAATACAATGTATACATGATTATATCTGAGCAAATATAATAAGATCTGCTTATGTTAAATATTGTATTTAGTTCAAATGTAGTTATATCTGATAAGAACTCACGAGATACACCCAGATCTGACCAGATATAAACAATTTTCTAAAAAAATAAGACGTATACATGATTATATCTGAGCAGATATAATGAAATTTGATTATTTAAAATGTATTTAATTCAGATGTAGTTATATCTGATCAGATCTTACGAGATATACGCAGATCTGACCAGATATAAACAATTTTCTATAAAAATAAGACGTATACATGATTATATCTGAACAGATATAATGAGATCTGATTATGTCAAATGTTATATTTAGTTCAGATATAGTTATATCTGATCAGATCTTACGAGATATCCCATGCAGGAGCTGCCAGAGTTGAACAACGGGGCCCTCCTTGGCCCAGCACTGGGGAACCTAGCTTTGGCTCACCTCTATTGGCCCGGGCTTGGGCCAGGACTGGGTAACCCAGCCTTGGCCATCCAATGGCAAGCCAGATTTGGGCCAAGACTGGGTGACCTAGCTTTGGCCATTACAATGATTACCCATGCTTGGGCCAGGACTGGGTAACCTAGCCTTGGCCGACCCAATGATTACCCGGGCTTGGGCCAAGACTGGGCAACCCAGCCTTGGGCGTTTAATAAGTAGATCATATAAATGAATCTGTTCAACATTGGTAGGTTCGTCCAGTAGCTACCGTTCGGGCCTAGCAATCAGAAGGACGGCAGTTCGCGCCCAGAGCCCAGCAGAATTTTCACCGAGTTTTTTTCACATCATTTACCTCCCTTAGATAATTTAAACGTTAATGATCATAAACTCTACGAGGTTAATAATAATAAAATTTTTTTATATTAAATTTATTCGTTTCCTCGAAGCCTGGGCCAAGCCTGGCAAGAAGCCTGGGCCAGGCCTGGCAACCAAGCATGGGCCAGACCTGGCAACCAGGCTTGGCCCGAGATTATCATCCCAGACTTTAACCAAAACTGGGCCAAGACTGGCTTACAAGCCTGGCCCAAGGTTCTACAAAGTTGGGGCAAGACTGGGCCAAGCCTGGGCCCGTGGTACTTTCCTCTCTGGGATACGCAGATCTGACTAGATACAATCATGCCTGACATTGTATCTAGCTCAGATCTAATTATATCTGATTAGATGCAAACGATGGTTTGCCAGATACAATGAGATCTGATCATGTCTAAATATTAGATCTGATCAGATGTAAATAGATCGGCCACGATATAATTTGATTAGATCAGATATAATTAGATCTGGTCAGATCTTAACCATTTTCCCCCGGGAGTGATAGATATAAAGATATTGACGGTTTTTTGTAGGAAGGAATTTTGGAAAAGTTGGGATCGTGAGGGAATTGGAGGTCATGGGTCGATTTGGATTGCTAGGGTGAGTTTTGGATAGGAAATTTTATGGGCAACAAAAAAGGTCTCTTTGAATTTTTTAGTAGGAATGAAAATTCAGGAGTTATGAATGATTTTTGGTAGTGGAGGGGGGTGTTATATTTGATAATATTTCACTAAGTGGTAATTTGCAAAATTACGAGAAATTTGAAATAAAAAGGAGTGATTTGGATAGGGAATTTTGTAGGCTGCAAAATTGTACTGATAAGTTTTTCCAAAAAATAGTTTTTTAAATAATTGCAAAAATATGAATGCATACAGTTGTCATAAAAAATAAAAAGTAAGAGTGTTATACACCAGTTTAAGTATTATATACTAAAATGTCACGCGGTCCTTCAGTACTTATTAAAGTCTTTTGGACCCTTTGCGGTTAACGTCTTCGTCGAAAACACCCGGGTCGAACGCAATTCGTCAGACGTCCAACGGACACCGGCCGTCACGCTCAAAACATTAACGAGTCATTATTGTTATTATTGTTATTTATAATGTCTGTTCAGTAATATTTGAATAAAAGGGTCTTAAGTTGAATTTACAGACATATTTTTTAGTAATCACGATTGAGTAAAGTTTAAGAACTGGAATTTTCTTGGCTTCGAAAGCGAATTTCTCGCGAACCAATAACTCGAGTACAGTTAGAGTAATCGACTAAAGTATCGATAAAATTTATAGCAAATTCCCCGCCCTTTAAAATGAACACAAACATCATTTAGTTATATTCAAGAGTTTTCAAAATATCTTAAAAAAACGAAAGCACTTATGAAATTTCCCGCATGAAAAAGCTTTATATGTGAAAACATATATGATAAAATATATGAATATTATAATGTGATATATTGTACAATAGGTAAACTAATATTAATATTTTTGCCGTATTAGTATATGATAATATATTGAATAAAAATATATTGCCAGAATATATTACCAATATATTTATCAATATATGAATTTTTTATGTATATTTTACATATATATTTTAATATATCTTTTTTTATATTGATATATTATATTGAAAGTAGTGTAGTAATTAATATATAGTATTATTTGTATTTTTTATATATGTTTTGCAGTATATTGCAGAATATATGATTTCCGGTATATTGTAAAATATATGGCGCTTTTTTTACTTTTCTTGGGGTGTTGCGTTACACGGAAAGAAAATTCTACCAAAATTTACGATGTTAACATCGTAATCCTGGACTAGACTTTTATTTGCGTTAATTTTAACATATCTTATTTCCAAATTTACTATGTGGGTTATATTTTTTGCTATTTAACATCGTAATTTTAACAAAGACTTTTAGGATTAAAAATTACTTCAAAAATTACAATTTAACATCGTAAAAAAAAATAAATAAAAATTACGCTTTAAAAACTATATTTATTCGTATATTTAATATTTCTATTTACTTTTTAATAAAATAAATATTATAGTGCTGCCTCTGTTATAATACGATGGAAGCTACAAAAAGTACGATGTTACATCGTAAATTTTAAAAACGTTGGAAAATCCAAAATTGCACACCTCAATCGCTCATTTTATTTTGAATCATTACTTTTATTTTTTTTTTTATCATGAATTTTTATTAAACTTTTAAATTATTAATTGATTTGTTTATTACTTAATTCCAGTTTAATTTTTTTTTTATTTAAATTTTTTATAAATATCCCGCATTTTTGTTGTAGATGTCGCTTTTTTTCAATCCTACTGTTTTATGCTAGTGCTGCCACCAGTAGTTGATGGGGAGAAAAAAAGAAAAAAAAATCTACTTTTGTAATAATAACAATAGTAAAAATAAAAATGGCCGCTCAACTTTTCGTGAATAATTAGTTTTACGTTTTTAATTAATTACAATTAAACTGAAAGGATTTAGACACCCGTGAAAAATGAATCATACATGGCCATGCATGAATGCTCCATGCATGGCCATGTATGTAAATTGGCCAGACATGGCCATGTATGGCCATGTATGGCCATATATGACCATGTATGACCATGCATGGCCATGTATGACTATACATAGCTTGATACGGCCATACATGACTTGATATGACTAGGTATAGAAATTTTAACTAAATAAAAAAAAAATTTTTTTAATTTTTTTTTTTTTTTTTAATTATTTTGGCGACGCAGAGATTATCAGATATGCGAATAATTGAATTCCTAATCGAATTGGAAATTTTTAATTCAGAGAAAAAACGCTAGAGTTATTAATAACACCACCCGCTTTAGTAGGATTCGAACCCGGGACCTTCCGTACGAGAGACCGACGCTTTGTCGACTAAGCTATGCGACCGACAGTTACAACGAAGTTTACTTGTGCTACGTAAGATTGAAAGGATATAATCACTTTCGAAAAAGCAAAATATAATCATCAATATGCTGTTAGTGATATCAAAAAAATTTTCTATTTTTTTTCACTACAACATCCTGTTTATAAGTAATTGTAATAGTCAGCTCAAATTTTTTATATCCGTGAAAAATGAATCATACATGGCCATGCATGGCCATATATAAATCATACAAGGCCATGTATGGTCATGCATGGTCATGTATGGCTATATATGTCAGTGATTAGTTGGACATATATCGCCATGCATGGCCGTATATGGTTCATACATGGTCATACATGGAGCATATATGGCCATACATAGGCATACGATCTTTTTTAATTTTTTTTCTTTCATTATCTCATAAACAACAAGACCTACAAAAAAAATGTGAATGACAATTTTATAGGAAATTTAATTTCCTACAAAAAAGGTCCCTAGCACCGAATCACTCAAATCGATATTTTCTGAGATATTAGTCAAATAAAAAATCAGTATTTTCTAAGATTTGATTCGACATTTTATGGGAATTCAATGCTACGTAAACTTCAATAATTAATATCTCAGAAAATATCGATCGTAGTGATTTAGTGCTAAGGACCTTTTTTGTAGAAAATTGAATTTTCTATAGAATTGTTATTCATATTTTTTCTGTAGGTCTTGTTGTTTATGAGATAATGAGAGAAGAAACAAGAATTCTATGAAAAAATTTAGTTTAGCGGTCCGTACTACCCCACTCGTATGAGTTACGACTTCGCGATAATGGGTACTTTTGAAGAGCATTCAATTCTGAGAAAATCCCGACTTTGGGCGAGATGATGTCATAAAATGCCGCGGAGTTACAGAAGTTTAAAACATAAAAACCCAAGTTTACGTGTATTTTGAATGGGAAATCTTCGCCTGCTCTGGGAAAGTACTTTATATTAATATCAAGGCCTTAAACTCTCAGGGAATTTTTTGGAGGGTATTTCCAACAAAATTTCGGGATGGGAGCGAAAAAAAAAATAATCGCTAAAAAAAGCAGTCTAATATATAGTCATCCATGACTATGTATGACCATGCATGGCCATACATGGCCTTGTATGATTCATATATGGCCATGCATGACTGTATTCAAAAAGTTCGTATGCCCATGTATGACCATGTATGAACCATATACGGCCATGCATGGCCATATATGTTCAATTAATCACTGACATATATAGTCATACATGTCCATGCATGGCCATACATGGCCTTGTATGATTCATGTATGACCATGTATGACCATGTATGCTCCATGCATGGCCATGTATGCTCCATGCATGAACCATATACGGCCATACATGGCCATGTATGTTCAATAAATCACTGACATATATAGTCATACATGTCCATACATGGCCTTGTATGATTCATGTATGACCATGTATGACCATGTATGCTCCATGCATGAACCATATACGGCCATGCATGGCCATGTATGTTCAATTAATCACTGCCATATATAGTCATACATGTCCATGCATGGCCATACATGGCCTTGCATGATTCATGTATGACCATGTATGCTCCATGTACACGGAGAAAAATGTTGGCTCGAAACCTACCAATTTTTATTATGCTGCCGACCAAACTTGAAACAGGAAGGGAAGCATCCAAAAAATTATTATGCTCATACGAAAAATTATTATGCTGTATCACAATACTTACTACGAGCGAGAAACTTATCGATAAGATTTAATAACAATTACTTTTATACATTATAATAATTGTGATGCGGCATAATAATTTTCGTATGAGCATAGTAATTTTTTGGGTGCTTCCCTTCCTGTTTCAAGTTTAGTCGGCAGCATAATAAAAATTGGTAGATTTTGAGCCAACATTTTTCTCCGTGTATGCTCCATGCATGGCCATGTATGCTCCATACATGAACCATATATGGCCATGCATGGCCATGTATGATTCATTTTTCACGGGCAGTAATTTTCAATAGGGTTCTTGTGATCGAAAATACAAAGATAACAAAAAAAAAGTTATACCGATTAATTGTTTCTATCGAGAGTTATTTGGTTTACTAAGTTTCATACTAATTCGTGACTAATGACTGTTTACATCGATCTTAAAAACTTCGTAAAGTAAAAGTCCTTCCGTGGCCGAGTGGTCCAAGGCGTCGGACACTTAGCACTCGAAAAGACTCGGGTTCGAATCCAACTACCGAACGATTATTATTTTATTCTTTTATTTAAGATTTCTCTTCAAATTTTACGATGTTCACATCGTAATTTATATTGAAGAGCTTAAGACTTGGTATTATTTGTCTGAAGTATTATTTCTTAAATGAAATTTCCAACGCTACATCGTTAAAATTACGATGTTAAAAGTCTAGTCCACCACTACAATAATCAATACGACAAATTACGATGTTAGCATTGTAAATTTAACTAGAATTTTTTTTCCGGGTAGTTATTCAGTGAATGCAAGATCAATGAAAAGAAAAAAAATAATAAACTTGACTTTTTTTTGTGGAATTGTGTAGAAATTGAAAAAATAAAATTTTTAATATAGTGCGAGAAATATAAGTTTTAATATATTGGAAAAATATAATTCCAATATACTGCAAGCCATATATTTAAACATATAAATTCTTTCATATATAATCAATTATATAGAGACCATATACCACTAATTATATGGGTCAAAATATATTGAAGTATATATCAAGTTTATTGTATTATACTTATAAATTATATATATACTATCCATATATGACAAGAATATATTAAACATTATATGAAATAATATATATAGAAAAATACAAAACATTATATTTGGGTAAATATTAGGGTGCTCCATTTAAAACGAACATTTTTTTTTTTTAGCGGACACAAGAAAATTTTGTTATTTATGTTAAAAGAAAAATTCCCTGAAAATTTCAGCTCTTAATTTTAATTTTAAGCACTTCCTATCGAGCATCAAAGTTTTTCCATTTAAAAAGCATGTAAATCGAATAACTTTTCTTTAAAATTACTATAACTTAGCCCGATTTTGAGCTATCGTTTTGAAATTTGTTTTTATTTGTAGAGTATTTGTTGCTTTTTAAAAGTGTATACGATGGTTTTGGTCTAACTCGATCCACGTTGATTGTATCAGCTCCGAAAGACAAATTTTCACTTTTTTCATTTATTTTTGTTAATAGTGAAGAAATGGTTCATCTCACAACAAATATGCATAGAAACAATCTTTTAGGAAATTTTACGTTCTACAAAATTGCTCCCCACACTTATATTGCTAAAGTCCACTGTTCATGAAATACATGAATTTTAACATTTTACAATAAAAAAATTGTTAGCTTACTATGGTACTAATCTTTTTATTGTTAAATGTTAAAATTCATGTATTTCATGAACAGTGGACTTTAGCAATATAAGTGTCACTAACAATTTTGTAGAGCATAAAATTTCCTAAAAGATTGGTCCTATGCATATTTGTTGTGAGATAAACCATTTCTTCACAATTAACAAAAATAAATGAAAAAAGTGAAAATTTGTCGTTCGGAGCTGATAAAATCGACGTGGATCGAGTTAGACCAAAACCGTCGTATACACTTTTAAACAGCAACAAATACTCTACAAATAAAAACTAGTTTCAAAACGATAGCTCAGAATCGGGCTAAGTTATAGTAATTTTAAAGAAAAGTCATTCGATTTACATGCTTTTTAATTGGAAAAACTTTGATGCTCGATAGGAAGTGCTTAAAATTAAAATTAAGAGCTGAAATTTTCAGGGAATTTTTCTTTTAACATAAATAACAAAATTTTCTTGTGTCCGCTAAAAAAAAAAAATGTTCGTTTTAAATGGAGCACCCTAGTAAATATATTATTATAAATATATAATCCAATATATGTAAAAAAAATATATTTTTCAATATAGATATTGTTGCCGCTATATATTTACCACATACTCACCATATATTTTTTTATATACTTTTAACAATATATAGCTTTTCCATGCGGGTTACCAGAGAAAAAATTTTTAATAAAATTAGATTTTTGAAATTGTCGACAATTTGAGACCAAATTAAGCTTTTACAAAAAGTTTTTTTTTTAAATTGTAGCCAGTTTTCCCCCCGTTAAAACGAACACAAACATCATGTAGCGATCTTCAATAATTACCACGATATCGTCACAAGAAACGAAACTATTCAAAAAAAAATAAAAAAAGTAAAAGCATTAAAACTGTTGGTACTGAGACATACGTCGGTTTGAATGTACCGGGTTATGAAAAGCTGTGTAGATATATTGAGACACGCGCCAACGCATTCTAATTATCATGTGCATAATGATGGCGGACGGCCAACTTTCAGTGGATTCAGAAATACATCGGGTTGTAAGAGTAGATGAGATGGAAATGGAGAATGGAGAGACAACTATCTATAGATAGGTTGTTTTAAGATGTCTTTCTTAGTCGGTTAGCTTTAACACAAACTCTTAACTCATATTTTGTTTTATTTCGTTTTATTATATTAGTCATATCTGTTACCGACAACGACCGCGACTAAACCCAACGCTACGAATTCCGTGATACGAAACTATTCGTAAATATGTATACTTAGTTAATAGTGTGTAATTGTTATTGCAGATGTAATTGTAATTGTAATGGATTATGTGTTTCTAGATGTAACATGTCTAACGCCATGTTTAAATACCGGCATAGGAATTTTCTGTCCCTATCATACTTGTATTACTTTTCGATACTGACATATAGAATTTTTTACATGAGATATTTTTATATGAAAAATTATTTTCGACTTAAAATTAGTATATTCGATGTTAATATCAAACCAGGATCATTATATATATTACAAAATGGCTATTATTTATATTCAAATTTGATACACATAGAAGAGCTAAATTTGTAATTTCGTATATTAAAATTAATATGAAAAAGAATCGATAATTTGAGAAATTATTGAATATTTGGAAAATTATTTAAATTTTTTTCATGATAGCGAAATTTATGCGTACGAAATTTTAAATTTGAACATTTGTATGAATTTTGATAATTCATAACTTTTGAACCCATGGAATATAAGAGTTGCTGAAAGTCTTATTTGAAAGTTTAGACTTTTGGCTACAATTTTCACTCCAATGTAATCAGATTCTGATTATTTGTTTCTGAGATATCGGTTCTCAATAGTTTCTCTACAAGAAAAATTCAAATCTTTTATGAATTTTCGATTTTTAAACTTTAAATAATCATAACTTTTAAACGTATCATAATTAAGGGACATTATGAGTCCCATTTCAAATATTAGAGTCTCTGCTATAACTTTCGTTTTCGGTTTATCAACTTCCGTTGAAAACTTCTCGAGATATCGATCACTGAATTTTCAGTGCAGCAAAAAAAGTCAATTTCCAGTGGGCGTATATTCTGTTATATATTAATACTTGATATTTGTCACCAACAAAAGAGTGCCCATTAACGGAATAGCAAGACACATAGACCGGAAGTTTCGAGATAAAAGATAGTGTGGGAACATAAGAGACTTTTCTTAGCGAGGCATTAGACCATAGCGGCTATTAGTGCGCGAAAATTTTTTTCCCGAAACAAATGCCAGATCTTTGGGGTGAGCTACCCCTGTTTCAATCAACGATTACTTATTTTATTTATTTTCTTTCTTTTACGAGCTAATCGTTCTTTGTCCACTTATTTATTTATTTGTTTATTTTTAACCATCGGAATTTAAAGTCTTTTATTTTTTCACGGTTGGATTCCGCGAGAACCGGAATATTGATGGGTCAATATGTCGTGTCATGCGGCCAGAGACAATAAAAATTTATCACTTTGTAATCCGATCTTCTTTCCAATAAATAGAAGGATAATAAAAAACCGGTCTTGTTGCTGTTGGTGACGTTTTTGTTGTAGTTGTTGTAAGATCTCGCATTTAATCCGTTTGAGATCCGATCCAAAACTAAATTCCATGCTTTTAATCTTTCATCATTATTTTTACCATTTTACCCCACCTAGTTTCTGAACCCCTCCCCCACCCACCAACACTATTTTTACTCTTAATGTGTCTTCTGTTGTCCCAGACGAATTTCCTACCAAAATTTAATCGATACCCCGACCCCGAAATTCGAACATTGGGCGCCAATTTTCAAAAATTATGAATAATTTCTAAACTATCAAGGGTCTAGACCTCATACTCCACAGTTTGGTTCCTCGTTACACCAAAAACAAGCCCATAAAGTTTCAAATGAATATAAAATTTATTTTTCGATTTAAAATAAAAAAACATTAACAAAATTCGAAATTGGGCGCCAATTTAAATTTCAAAGTTCGATAACTCGAGAAGTACGGTTCGAATTTGAAAAAAGTTTTAATGAAAATTGTAGAAAATTGTCCAAGCTTTGAAATGAGCCGGAGCAAGACGCAAAATATTGATAAATACCAAAGATATAAATTTTTTAAGGAAAAATTCTGGAATTTGATTTGGATCCATGAAAAGTAGTGATGTTTCATAATTAATATCTCGATAGGTACTTATCGAAAATCGATTGAATTAGAGTGAAAATTGTAGCCAAAGAGCTGATCATTATTTAAAAAAAAAATCGTGATCTTCGATTAATTAGTTTGAGAGCTATCGATTTTTAAATCTTGATTAATACAGAAATCGGCGTAAAAATGAATTCAATTTACGGTAATTATCGTAATTATAATAAGTACAGAGGAATTTATCTTTTAGTACATGGAATAAATACTTATCGTTATTGATAATAAATAAGTATATAATACGATACTGGCCTTATTGCAATAAAAATAATAATAATAATAAGAAAAAGGTAATTGTAGCTATCGTTTAGTTTTGAGACAAATGTTAATTCGCAATAAAAAATATATAATGTATTTATGTGTATATGTAATATATAAAGAGGGAAGTATTATTTGAACGTCCAATTGTCGTCCCATAATATCGGATAACTTATAATCCACGACACATATAAAGTGCAGATGGGAAAGGATAAAAAAAGGAAGACGTTCTTGACCGAATGAAGAAAAAAAAACGGTTGAAAAAAATAAGAAATAAAGCCATCGATTTTACCCGACGTTGTCCAGATCAAGAAGATAATCGAGGCGATTGCAAGACGACTGTTGGACTGTTACATTAGTAGAGGCCGCGTGGGGTGACGCCATTAACGCGATGAAAAAATTAGAGAAATGTCTAACGCACTTGAGATCATTTCTGGTTTCTTCTTTAATTTTTTTTTTTTTTTTTTTTTTTTTTTTTAATTCGTTTGGTAGTATAATGAGATTGGGATGCATTTTTTGTTGAAAATTTTCTGTTACGGAAAAATCGAGTCAAGAATCGATACACCGAATTTCAGAATCGAGATATCGAATCGGTGATCGGTTCGGAGGTGAGTGGAAGAGGAAGTTGATTTGAAAGTTGTCAATTATTTGGTCGATAAATCGAATTTGCTGGTTTCGAGACATCGACTATAGGGATCGATTTATCAAATCGATGATCAAGAGATCAGGATAATTATTTGGGAAATTATTATAGCTGATTAGAAAGGAAAATTCAAAAATTTGATGCGTCGATTGTTGTAATCGATATAATGATTGTTGTAATCGATTAATTAAGCTAGATATCGATAAAATTATTAATTAAACCATTCATCAGTGATATAATTTTGACTAAGCTCGATTTTTACAAATCGATACTGCCTGTATTAAAATCGATAAATCGAATCTTTGAATCGATGTATCGATTTTGTCTATATACTAATTGAAAATAGTGATTAACAACTGATTAAGATACGATATAGGATTTTATTATTTCGATTTATCGAAATTTCATATCGATATATTGATTCTCAAAATAAATCGATCGATTTCAAAATTCGTGTATTGATTAAATAAAATTTACAATAATTATTTTAATTGCAAGTCGTAATATAGAGTATCGATTAATCGAATTTCTCAATCGATAGATCGATTGAATAATCGATAAATTAACCGAATAATCTATGCATCGATTTAATAACCAATAGATCGATTTGATAACCAATAGATCGATACGAAAATCGATAGATCGATTTGATAACCAATAGATCGATACGAAAATCGATAGATCGATTCGACAATCGATAGATCGATTCGACAATCGATAGATCGATTCGACAATCGATAGATCGATTCGACAATCGATAGATCGATTCGACAATCGATAGATCGATTCGACAATCGATAGATCGATTCGACAATCGATAGATCGATTCGACAATCGATAGATCGATTCGACAATCGATAGATCGATTCAACAATCGATAGATCGATTCGACAATCGACATATTAATTAAATAGGATGGAAAAGATTGAATTATCAACAGATAATTCAATAATCGATTACATTATTAATATACCAATTAGATAATCGATGTATCGATTAAATAATCGATAAATCGATGCATATAATTGTTCACGAAAAGTTAATTTTGTTAATAAATAAACGATTATTATTAAAAAAATGAAAATGAATAAATCGGTTAGTTAAGAAAGAGGAAGGGAAAGAGAAAGAGAAATGATTGGAACGCATTTGCATAGTGTACAGATCGTAAAAGTTAAATTTATGTTTATGCGAACGTATAGATTTCATATGAAATGGGAATATATACTAATAATAATATTAAAACCCGGGTTGTGTGTATAGCACGGAATGAAATCGAGTGGAGTAGAGTCCAGTGGATGGAAAATAATGAGAAGATCCCCTGATGGGTGGTTAAGGCGCCATTTAATCTTATATATAAGCTTTAAATACCACTATACTCATATTATACACTACACTACAGCAATTCTATGCTATGCTGTGCTATCCTTTCCTTTGCTTTGCTATATTGGTTATGGATTTTATTTTATACTCATGTATTTTATTGATGCCCCCTCTCGTTCATGGTGTCGCCCATCAACCCAACGCGGGCTATTTATTTGTTTAATAAAATCTGACAAATTAAAGTCAATTAAATTATTTTTTCTCACTTTTGTTTTACATAAATTTATTATTTTTAAAAAAATGAAGTAAAATAATTATTTTTTCCATTGACTAATCGATTTATCGGTTTCGACCTTATTGAATAATTGAGGATTGAAAAATCGATTGATCGATTTTCGCACTTAAGATATCGACTTTTTAAGATTGGACGATTTACAATAATTAAGTTAAAATTTAGTCGATATTTTAAATACATGATTGATCGATTTTTACTTTCGAGATATCGATACTTATATACGATACATCGATATTCATTTTTAATATCGATGATTAAGTTCGAGTTGTAGATTCATTACGATTTATTGATTTACATATTTGAAGTGTCGATATAGTAATAACCTTGAGGCAATCAAAATTCGATCCATCGATTTTATAAACTTCGTCTTGTCGAGTATAAAAATTTCGATGCATCGATGTAAGCTATCGATATCTCGAACTTATAATTTTTTATAAAATGATTAATAATATTCCGATATATGGATTCTATAAATTTAAATCTATTGATTTTATAATAATCTATATATCAATTGTACAAGTTTCGATATATCGATTGTACAAACATCGATAGCTCGATTATACAAATTTCAATGTATCGATTGTAGAAGTTTCTATGTATCGAGTGTACAAATTTCGGTATATTGGTCCCGATGAAAAAAGTTTTTGTCTAATTATATATGATTATATATGTTCATATATATAATCATATATGATTATATATAATCATATATGAAGTTATATATAATCATGCATGATTATATATGGGGTCATATATAATTATATATAATTATATATGACCCCATGCATAACTAGATCTGATCATACCTGGCTGTTATTAGCCCATATATAAGTCTATATATGATCAGATCTAATTATATATAAGTCTATATATAATTAGATCTGATCAGATCTGATTATATATGAGTCTATATATAATTAGATATGTTCATACTTGGCTGGTATAACTCCATATATAACCATATATAAGTCTATATATGATCAGATCTAATTATATATGACTCTATATATAATTAGACATGATAATACTTGGCTGTCAACTCCATTTACTACCATATATAAGTCTATATATGATCAGATCTAATTATATATAAGTCTATACATAATTAGATCTGATTAGACATGACTGATACAAATCCATATATAATTAGATCTGATCAGACATGGCTAATATAAATTCATGTATGGTCGTGCATAAGTTTATATATGATTGGATCTGATCAGACATGACTGATATAAAGTTATATGTAGTTATATATATATTACATAATATGACAATTTTTTAATATAAATGTTATTAAATTTTTATTTTGTCAACTATCAAATAAACTTAAATCCCCAATACTTAAAAAATGTTCAAAGGTTTCGGCAGCAATTTAAAAGTATTAATCGATATCGATTTATATACGAATATTTATAAGTTTATAGATAAATAGATTTGATTATATGTATCTAATGAATTCTATTGTCATTTATGTACAAAATCAAATTCATTATTAGGTGCATTATTTACGTATGATGTATTGACTTGATTATTTGAGTCAAGTAATGCCATAAACTTTCCTTTATTGTAAGTTCATAACAGACTAGAGAATCAGACTACAATCCAGCGATCACCAAAGTTAAGCAGCATCGGCGTAGGTTATTGATTGGATGGGTGACCTCGTAGTAAAGTGGTGGTCAACGAATAGTAATTTTTTTTTTTTTTTTTATTTAAATTTAATCAATATTTATATTGATGAAAACAATAAATCTTAATTAAATTACTTAATTAATAATTTAAAGGTATTCGAAATGAGATTCTAAAAATGACTATATTCATTCATGCATGATCATGTATAAACAGATCTGATTATATATAATTAGACCTGGCCAATTTTTGGATCCAATCATATATAGATGATTATGCATAATTATATATGATTAGACAAAAACTTTTTTCATCGGGGTGGTACAAACTTCGATACATCGATTATAAATACTTCGATAGATCGATTATACAAACTTCGATAGATCGATTATACAAATTTCGATAGGTTGATATACAAATTTCGATGTTTTGATTGTAGAAATTTCGATACATCAATTGTAAAAATTTTGATATGTTTGTGGTACATACTTCGATATATCGATTGTACAAACTTCGATAGGTCGACGATACAAATTTCGATTTATCGATTGTAAAAATTTCGAAATATCAATTAGACAAATTTCAATATGTTTGTGGTACAAATTTCGATACATCGATTATACAAATTTCAATAGGTCGATTATATGAATTTCGATACATCGATTGTAGAAATTTCGATATGTTAATTGTACGAATCTCGATATATTAGTGGTACAAACTTCGGTGGATCAATTATACCAACTTCGATAAGTCGATCAAACAAATTTCGATGTATCAATTGTAGAGATTTCGATAGATCGATTTTACATACTTCGATATATCGATTATACAAACTTCGATAGGTCGATAATACAAATTTCGATTTATCGATTGTAAAAATTTTTAAATATTAATTCGACAAATTTCGATATGTGTGTAGTACATAATTCGATACATCGATTATACCAAATTCGATAGGTCGATTATGTGAATTTCGATATATTGGTGGTAGAAACTTCGGTGGATCAACTATACTAACTTCGATAAGTTGATTATACAAATTTCGATGGATCAATTGTAGAAATTTCGATAGATCGATTTTACAAACTTCGATATCTCAATTAGACAAATTTCGATATATCTTCATGGCACAAACTTCGATAGATCGATTATTCAAATTTCGATAGGTCGAATATATGAATTTCGATGGATCGATTGTAAAAATTTCGATGCATCAATTGTACAGATGTCAATATTTTTATAGTATAAATTTAAACATTTCGTAATCAATACTAAATAAATAACTGAAGAAAGAAATTGAATTATTAATACTAGTTAACAAGTAGTTATAATAATCTATAGAATAGTTGTGTATTATTATTAGTAAATCGAGGTAAAAGAGAATCAACTAGCGGGAGGTCAAGCAAAATGAGCTGTTGGTTGTTTAGGTAGTAGAGTACAACAGTGAGCTGTAAGACCGAGAAGAGACAAGAGGTCACTGAAGCACGAACACAAATCAATTAGCGCAAGGGTGCCCTCACGCTCCAGGCGGTTTAAGAACACCCGGAAACTACCCTTTGCAGCTTTCATAACCCCTCCCCCTCACCTTCTGCCTCCCTCACCCCGACCCCAACCCCAACCCCTATTTTATGTCTCACTCCACTGCTCTATGTAACTTTGTCCTTATTCATTCTCTGACACTAGCCTTTGCAAATTCTATTTCAATCCATCGTGTTTAGTGTTTACTCAACCAAATTCAACTATTTTATCCTCATAATTAATAATTATCATTCAAACGCCTGTAACCTTCCAACTACTTCAGTTGCGTCATTTTCGCGCCACCACGTTTGATAGAAAATTTTCCGAGCTGCAATGTTATTACTTTACAACTTTTTTGAATTTTCATTAGTTTTCAAGAAAACCATGAAAATCTATCAAGTTTTACAATTTTCAAATCACTTTTTACAATTTTTCCAATTTTTTGAACATCAATAACTTTCCTTTTAATTTGTCGAATTCAATTTTTAGTAAGGAATTCCGATCATAAGTTTTCCGTTCTACAACTTCGCACTTTCGCAATTTTCCTTAATATCCCATAGTTTCATAGATTTTCATGAAAATTTACCATAACTTCCGAATTTCCAATCGTCATCTCTCCTTCCAATTTTTTAAAATCGATTTTCTGAACTTATTTTTCATAGAAAATTTCCGGATCCACAACTTTACTTCCCATCAATTTTCCCAAATTTTCATTAGTTTTCTAAATTTCTTGGAAAAAAAATTTCACCATTTCCCTAAATTTCTAATTAGCCGAAATCAATTAGTAGTAGTAGCTAATGCCGACCAAAGATTTTCCACTCTACAAGTTTCCTCTTCAACCATTTTCCTAATTTTTCCAGTCTCCTAGATTTTCACGAAAATTTTCCAAAACTCGGATATTTTCCAAATTTTCAACTGTCATTACTTTCCTTCCAATTTCTTACAATTAATTTCCTGTAAAAATTTTCCATCGATAATTTTCGGGTCCACAACCTTACCCCCAATCAATTTTCCCAAATTTTCCTTAATTTTCTAAACTTCTAGGAAAACAACTTTGCCCATCGCCCTAAATTTCTAATTAGCCGGAATCAATTAGAAGTAGATACTTCCGACCAGAAATTTTCCACTCTACAAGTTTCCTCTTCAACCATTTTCCTAAAGTTCCCAATTTCCTAGATTTTCACGAAAATTTGCCAAAACGCGGACATCTTCCAAATTTCCAATCGTCTTAACTTTCCTTCTAATTTCTCAAAATTAATTTCTTGTATGTGTTTTCCATCGGAAATTTTCCGCTCCACAATTTTCTTCCCTACGATTTCCCCGAATTTTCCATAGTTTTCCAAATTTCCACGAAAATCCTCAAACTCTACTATTTCTCCAAAAATCTTTACTTACACCGCCATAGCTTTCCTTCTACTAACCCAAATTAATAATCCAAACCCTTACCTTCCATCTGAAATTTTTCGCTCTACAAATTACCTCTCTTACCATTTTCCATAATTTTTCCCCCTTTCCAAGATATTCACAACTAAAACCTGAGCACCACTGTCCCAAAAAAAACGATCCCGCAAATTGCAATCGGATATTCGGATCCTGAAGAAGGCAGTGTCCAGTATCAGGTTATTGACGATGCAGCCTCAGTGGCGATTCATCCGAGTATCAACATAAATTATCAGTCACCTTTTCCTCCCCCCTTTCCCCTCTCTCTTTTCTCCCACCTTTTTGCGATCTAAAGCCAATCGAAGAAAACGCAAAAATTCATTGAACTAGAGTTTAATTTTAGCTCATCCTTAAGGACATAAATAATTTTAAAAAAAAATATATATGTATATATATATACATATGTATAAAAATGAAAAAACGTAGCGCTTATTTAACCTCTGGTTTATGTCCTTGGTATTTAATTTTTTTAAATTTTATTTTTTATCGGCGTATTGGTCTGCAGAGTGAACGGAGTTGAGACCGCGAAGCGGCTTCTAAGTTTATTCGTGTATCAGACCACCTTACATCAGTAGACCCCACTAAATCACGGTTACTTTATTAAGTATTACCTTTAGTTAACAGATACTTAATCAAAAGGTGCACGCAGTACGCCACTAATTTGACTTTGGCCCTCATAAATATTATTCCCCTGTAAACCGATATCTTTTATGTCCAGGCTTGTGTGTAGTCCTTTAAGAGAAGATATTTATTTATTTATGTGTTTATATATTTTATCGATGGGCTGGCTGAGAAAAAAATAAAAAGAAATATAGATAGACGTATAGATATATATGGATGTATAATTAAATACTTGAATTTTTTGAATATTTAAGAAAGTATACTTGAGGATCGATATCTTGGAAACTATTGATCAGGTGGTAGTCATGGGAGAGTTAAAAATGGTGGGAAAAATCTGAACAGGGTAAATATGAAAATGATCTTTGGTTTTGGTTTAAAAAAAAAAAGGCCGTGGATTTTTACTGAGTGTCAGTGAATATTTAATATGATTCCCAGATATTTGTACACTGAAGAATCAGTCGATAGTCAATCATTTCGTTAGTTAAATTTTATCGATCATTGAATCAGTGAAAAATTTTCACTGGTAGAATCAGTGAAATTTTATCACGGGATACGTCAGTGAAAATTTATCACGGGATAAATAAGTAAAATTTTATCACTGATTGAAACAGGAATCGAATTTCACTGGTCGAATCAGTGAAATTTTATCAGTGATCAAATTAGTAAAATTTTATTATGGACTCAATCAGTGACAACATTTCGTCAATCATCAATTTTTATCACTGATTCAATCAGTGGTAAAATTTCACTAGAATCAGTGAAATTTCTCACTGGTTGAGTCAGTAAAATTCTATAACTGATTGAATAAGTGTTAAAATTTCACTGGTCGAGTCAGTAAAATTCTATCACTGATTGAATCAGTGAAAAAATATCATTGGAAAAATTAGTGAAATATTATCACAGGTTAGTAAATTAGAAGAAATTTCATTACTGAATAAATCAGTAAAATTTTACTGGTTGAATCAGTACAATTTTATCACTGATTAAATCACTGATTGAATCAATTATAAAATTTCACTAGAATTAGTGGAATTTCACTGGTCGAGTCAGTAAAATTTCAACGCAGGTTAAATTATTGAAATTTTATCACTGACTCAATCAGTGAACTTTGATCAAGTAGTCATAACTCAAGAACTACTGAAGTTATCGGAAAAGTTTTTAAATAAAAAATGTTGCAATTTAACGCCCTTTCAAATAAACGCAAATACCTTAGGGTTATTTTGAATATTTTCCAAGATATATCGAAAATAAGATGAACAGGCCAAAAAATTTTCTTATTTTTCTTAAATTTCTTAAACCAATAAATAAATTGGTCGAAGTTACTCTTGTTATTATCGTTAAAAGTACATTTAATGCAGTTCTAGAAACCCAAAAATTTCTAAAAATTAATAGTAACTGCATTTGCGTTAAATATAAGACACCAGCGAGATTAACTGATTAGCGGGAAGTTTAAAATCTCAAACCCGCATATCAAAATGATTTACATTTGGACCTTTTCTTAGCATCCGGCATAAATAAATTTATAAAAAAAATCCAAACTTGAACGAAATTCTCTTAAATTACAAATTTATACCTGACGCCTTTTGTCATAATCTTGATTTTCGAGTTTACAAAAATAGAAAAAGTAAGCAAATAAATAAAAAAAAAAAAAAAAAAAAACATTTAAAAGGCTGTTTTAAGATACACGAGTCCGGACTCATGTATCCAGAGTGTCAGAGCTAAAAATTTTAGCTTGGTGGGCAGATATTTGTCAAGAGCACACGACAACCTCAATAATTTATCTCCATGTCCAGTTGTTACACAAAAGAGCCATAAAAAGGCGAAGAAATTGAAAGTTTTCAGAAATTTTAAATAATAATTTTTTTTTTTTTTATTTAATAGACTTTCAATCGACGCAGGTGGTGACATTTTTTTTGTTTCATCTATTATGTAGTAATTTATACATACATGTATATATTTATTTTTTTTATATAAAAAAGTTTCGGTAACTTTTTTTTTTTATGATTTTAAGTCATGAGTTCATATTATTGTGATTATTTCAAAAACTATCAATGATATCGAAAAATATCACTGAATATCATTTGTAGCCCGGAAAATTTCCTAACCAAAACCATCATTAAAAATGACAATTAATCAATAACTTCCTGAGATAGAGCAGATTGAATTTCGAAAAAAATATAAAGTTGTCTAAGATTCGAAAAAATTACTGATACATTAGTAGGATTTTCTTGGAAATTATTGAAAATATCGAAAAATGTTATTGATTATAATTTGTAGCCCGGAAAATTTCCTAACCAAAACTCATACTTTTGATAAAATTTAATTGATAATTGTTCTAATTAGAGTAACTGATACTTTCGTAAGTCTGGAAAAAGTATGAAATCTAAAATCGTATTTATATTAAAAACTATTGAAAATTTCGGAAAAGTTTCTAGACACAAACTTGTAGCTTGGAAAATTTCCTAACCAAAACACACCTAATTAATGAGTTTCCCTCAATTAATTTCTCAGTTACAGTAAATTAAAAATCATAAAAATAGAAAAAGTCAAACTAGGCATATTTTCATTGTTCTTTGACTTTGAGAACGAATATCTCGAAAACTATCAGAAATATCGAAAAAATTAATGGATACCAAATTGTAGCCCGGTAAATTTCTGGTTCAGAACTGCTGAGAGCCACAAATTTTTAGGGGTAACTTTTAGAGAAACGCAGGAAACATTTAGCAAAGCAATAAACACATCGTTTTTAGTGTCCGCAGTAACAAATTTACTTGAGTTTCCAGAGAAATCTAACTCTAATTTACCTTTAGTTCTCAAAAGAGCACTGAGACAGTAATAGATCAAGTAGATCAGCGAATAAATGTAACCCGTTCTGGTCCTTGGGCACGTGGTTTAGTGTCCTGTTGTCCTATTGTCTGACAATAAATTGCATCCCGTAAAACAAATTTTTAAATTTAATTTCTCAAGTTTGAGATTTCAATAAATTACGGGATTTTAAATTTAGGCCGGAAGTAGAGGTTTCAAAATGAGCCTGAGGAAAATTGTGGATTTTTTCAATTGCAAACTTATAAATTTTTGAGATTCAAAAATAGAAAATTTGAATTTTTTGGTTCAGGACGCGCATTCAAAATTCGATATCTCGAAAACTATAGGTTGGAATTCAATCATGTAAAAAAAAAAATTGTAGCTAAAAGTCATATCTTTGAATCGAGCCCTATTATGACCCTTAATTTTAATTATTTCAAAAGTTATAAATTTTTTTGTGTTTCATCCTTAAGAAATTTCATTTGAAATTTATTAAAAACCTACTCCTATATTAGGGTGTTTAAAAAAAAAAGAAAACAATTTTGTTTTTTTTTTATGGTATCCAAAAATTGAAAGTATAACTAAAAATAAAAATTTTGGTAGCGATCCGGGCTTTTAATATTGATATTAAGGTTTGCTTCAGTCCATTTTTCTATTTTCCATTTAAATAACACGGGAAAAATGTTTTTTTTTTTTAGACTTTTCTAGCTCACAAACTAATCAGCGGATTCTTATGCACAATAAATGTTTTGTAGGAAATTGAACGCTCTACAAAAAAAGTCTTTTATCATTTTTTGATAAATCCCATTGTTCGAAAGTTTTTTAAGCTTCAAGTCAAATTTATAGTAAATTTTTAGATTTTTTTACTTTTCCGGCGAAACTATCCGTCTCATCAAAAAATGTCACAGGAACTTTTTGTAGGTAATTTTATTCCGCTTAAATTATTAAGAATAAAGTTTTTCAAAATTCCGCATTGTTCACAAGTTATTTTCATTTCAATGTCAAGCTCTTAAAAAAATAGATTTTCGATTGATTTTGAGAGCTTGACATTGAAATGAAAATAACTTGTTAATAATGCGGAATTTCGAAAAACTTTACTGGTCATAATTTGTTAGGAATAAAATTATCTACAAAAAGTTTCTTTGATATTTTTTGATAAGACTGATAATTTCGCCAGAAAAGTGAAAAAATCTTTTTTTTTTTTTTTTTTAAACAACCTAATCTATATAGATCGATATCTCGAAAACTACTGGTCGAAACTCAATCAACCAAAAGTAAAATTTTTTCCTTTAAGCCTAAGCTTTGATTTGAGACCACTCCCATTCCTTAATTCCCATAACTTTCCAAGTAATAAATTTTCAAAGTTAAAAAAACAAAAGTCCACATTTAATTTTTTCAAATTTCCCGCTAAAACCTTTTTTTGTCCAAACTACCCCGCTATGTAACTTTCTCACCCCTTCTCCTCTCATTTACCCCCGCAAAATCAAAACACGACTGTAGTGACAGAAATAAAATTAATCATAGAAATTACAGGAAAAGTCTGCGTCTGGTTGTGGAGATCTGAGTTCTATAATTGATTTCGCGAACAAAAGACTCGAGATCGAACCGCGGGTGCCTAAGGCATTGCTGGAATCTCTTCTCTGGATTAATAAAAAATATAAAAAACGTAAAAGGTAAAAAGTAACAAAAAAGTTTTTCTTCAGCGAACGATTAAAAATGTATCCGACAATAGAGTCGAGGGTTTTTACGTCAAACGTCCGAGGCAGCCCATCATATTACACTCGACTTTCTCTTCAGTACTCTCTACTCTCCTCTACTCTTTACAGATTCTACACTACACTATTACACTAGTACACTAGTAAGAAAAAGGGTACGGGGATATAACTTGAGCGGGAAATTCGTTATTAAAATAAATTATTCAGATTCGCAAAATGGCGATAGGCAACCGCGGGAAGGAAATGAATCGTAAATTGAGTCTCTCCCCTTCAATGGGGATGGGAATGCGGCCCAGATATTTTTCTCAGATGAAAACCCTTTCACTTGGTTATTTATCATCTGATTTATTACTGTTATTTTTTACCCTGATTGTTTTTTAATTTTTTAAGCCTTCAACTCATGGATTAGAAGGGAATTTTTTTTTTTTTGAGGTTTTTAACGCTGATAACTTGGATACTATTGGAAATAAGAAAAAAATTTATGGAAATTATTCTCCAGGAAACACTCGGAAATTTTCTGTCAATTTTTCAAAATTTTACCCAAAGTTGGGTTCTATCAAAAACAGAATATTTTCCTAATTATCACTTTTACGGAAAAACCCGATGAAACCCGGAAAATTTCTTATCTAAAACACTCCTTAAAAGTCCATTTTCCTTGTGAATTTTCCAGGTTGCACCTCTTTAAACTTTTTCAAAAAGGGTTTTTCCGAGCTTTCTAAACTATTTATCTATAATTACAAATATCTCACAAACTATCAAAAAAATCAAAAATTCTCACTGATACTTCCTTGTAACCCAGAAAATTTCCTATCCAAAACACTCCTTACAAGTCCATTTTCCTTGTAAATTTTCCAGGTTGCACCTCTTTAAACTTTTTCAAAAAGAGCTTTTCCGACTTTTCTAAACTATCTGTCTATAATTACAAATATCTCACAAACTATCAAAAAAATCAAAAATTCTCACTGATACTTTCTTGTAACCCAGAAAATTTCCTATCCAAAACACTCCTTACAAGTCCATTTTCCTTGTAAATTTTCCAGGTTGCACCTCTTTAAACTTTTTCAAAAAGAGCTTTTCCGACTTTTCTAAACTATCTGTCTATAATTACAAATATCTCACAAACTATCAAAAAAATCAAAAATTCTCACTGATACTTTCTTGTAACCCAGAAAATTTCCTATCCAAAACACTCCTTACAAGTCCATTTTCCTTGTAAATTTTCCAGGTTGCACCTCTTTAAACTTTTTCAAAAAGAGCTTTTCCGACTTTTCTAAACTATCTGTCTATAATTACAAATATCTCACAAACTATCAAAAAAATCAAAAATTCTCACTGATACTTCCTTGTAACCCAGAAAATTTCCTATCCAAAACACTCCTTACAAGTCCATTTTCCTTGTAAATTTTCCAGGTTGCACCTCTTTAAACTTTTTCAAAAAGAGCTTTTCCGACTTTTCTAAACTATCTGTCTATAATTACAAATATCTCACAAACTATCAAAAAAATCAAAAATTCTCACTGATACTTTCTTGTAACCCAGAAAATTTCCTATTCAAAACACTCCCTTCAAGTCAATTTTACTCGTAAATTTTCCCGATTGCTCCTCGTTAAACTTTTCCAAAAAGGTTTTTTCGAATATTCTAAGCTATCTATCTATAATTACAAATATCTCACAAACTATCAAAATAATCAAAAATTCTCACAGAAACTTTTTTGTAACCCAAAAAATTTCCTATCTAAAACCCTCCTTAGTAATTCAAAAAGCTTTCAAATTTTTAAAATTACACTCTTTTAAAATTCTCAAAATTTTTCATACCTTCTTCTTTACCAAAAAAACCCTATATATCTCCTTTCCTATCACTTCTATCAAAAAACTCAAAGATACCATTTTTGTAGCTTATAAAATTTCCTACTAAAAACACTCCTAATTTATTTAAAAATTTTTATAATTGTCTCAGATAAGCCCATTAAATTTTTCAAATCGCACTTCTGAAACATTTTAAAATTTTTCGGAAATTCTCCTCATCAATAATCACAATTATCTCCATTCCTATCACTCCTATCAAAAAACTCAAAGATACCATTTTTGTAGCTTATAAAATTTCCTACTAAAAACACTCCTAATTTATTTAAAAATTTTTATAATTGTCTCAGATAAGCCCATTAAATTTTTCAAATCGCACTTCTGAAACATTTTAAAATTTTTCGGAAATTCTCCTCATCAATAATCACAATTATCTCCATTCCTATCACTCCTATCAAAAAACTCAAAGACACCATTTTTGTAGCTTATAAAATTTCGAATTCAAAACACTACTTTTTTATTCAAATCATTTTGTAATCTATTGTTTTATGGATCATGAAAGTTGAGGTTTTAATTTTCTATGAAAAAAATCAATCGTCATTTAATTAAAAAATTAGTAAATCATTAATTCAATAAATATATGTGGATATATTAAATATATATGTATATAGGTATATAAGAGAAAGAGAAGCCACAGGCACACGTAGAGAAACCGCAATAGCAAACACGCGAGTTACGAGGACTGAGACACGGGCCAAATAGAAACCATCATAGAGATTCATGGCTCCCTTTGATATGTAGGTACATATACTGTTAACGTATTTAGTTAGACATATCATTCGGTTTTCGTATCTATTGTGCACCGAACAAACTTCTCATTTGTTTGAACATTCGAAAGGAGAATTTGCCGCCCCATAGCCACTGCCACTGATACCAAAGCCATCATATGGTTCAACTCACCCCTAGGGTGAACACTTTATATCATTTTTCATATATATAAATATATATCTATACACAAACCGCCGACTGTTACTAATTAGATAACACTAATGTAATAATTAGAGATTATAATTAGAGATCATTTCGAAAATCGATATCTCGGAAACTAATGGTCAGAAGTTGATCATATCAAATTGAAAAATGTAGCTAATAGTCCAATCTTTGGAAAGGACCTAATCCTATTTTATTATTTTCATAACTTCCAAAGATAAAAATTTTTTAAATTCGAAACTGTACAGAAACAACAGAATATTAAAAATTAATAAATAATAGTAAAAAGTAGAATCTGTTATCAATAATTAGTACTATTATGTGCTTAAGAGAGTGAAACAGATGATTTTCAAATGAACCGTTTTCATCGATAAAGGCCCAAATAATTAAATATGTCATTCCATGCGAAAAGTTATTATTTATCGAATGAAATGCTTCCGGTTCGGAAATATCAGTTTATACCTGAGAACGGCTTATTTGAAATTTCCATTTCTTAATGTACGTGCAACAAGGACCGTTTCGTTTGTTCACATGTGTGTGAGAAAGAAAATAGATGGCAAACCCTCTTAATGCAAAGTAGTCTTCTAATTTTTGTAGATTCCTAAAAAATACTATCAAGTATTTCAAAAAGTAACTAAATATTATTACTTTTAGGTATAATACGTGACTTATTAGTGAAAGTTAATTAATTTATGGCATAATCCATTAAATAGTAATGATTGGTCAAATTAAGAATTGCTATCTTAGATACTGATTTTTCCAGCTGAAAATCGCAAAAGTTACACGGAGAAAAAAATATAGTAAAATTTATTAAAAAATATGGCAATAATTACTAAATTTAGATAGTAATCTTGAAACGCTTATGATTTATATGAAAAATTCATAAACAGATAAGTAAATTTTACTATACCGTTTAGTAAATTTTACTATCCCATTCAGTAAATTTTACTATATTAGAATGAAAAAAAAAAATTAAATTTTTATTAGCTTTTAACTTTATATTATTATTACTATCATTTTGATTATTATTGTTATTCATGCCATCTGCATTCGTGTTAGTGTCGATTTTTGTTTTTTTAAAAATCACTTGGTTTCAACCGAGATTCGAACCCTGATCTCCCGCGCGCGAGTTCTTTCCTATGTCTGACGGCCCGATGTCTCCTTTCGACAAGAGTTTCAGAACTTGTAATACATATTTGTATATGCTATCCCCACCAACTTTTAATTTCATCTATACATAGTAGAATTTACTATACAGATAGTAAAAAATTATAATCGTGTTAGCAAAAAATACATTGCGTATAGTAATTTTTAATATTTTGTACAGTAACAAATCCTATATTTTATTAAAAAATTAACTTTCTTAAATTTGTATTTGTTAAAAATACTTATAGTAAAATTTACTATACCAATAGTAAAAAATATAGTCGTCTTAGCAAAAAATACATTACGCATAGTAATTTTTAATATCTTATTATGTGATTATTTCTAACTAGTAAATTTTACTAAACGTATAGTAATAATTACAATACAGAATGTATTTTTTCATATCTCCCCAGTAGAAATGAATTCGAGGCGCTGGCTAGTTTGCCTAGAAATCAAATAAAAAATGGCGATACTAAATCCCATGGTTCCCAGTTATAGTTTATATATTGATTAAATACAAATAAACTATTATAAATTATTATTTAAAAACATTGAAATCGAAATTATTTGTAACAATTAAATTACTAATTTTAAATATAATAATTATTGATAGTCTGAATAATTTAAAGACATTTTTTATTTAACATTCTTTTATTCGAGCTTTTTTATGAAACGAATGTTATAAAAAACAATACCACATAATTTATTTACTTTTTAAATATTCAAAAATTTGAATATTTTAATATTCATTAATTATGGTAGCATTAAAATTAATATTATATTCACATCACTAATATCATTAATTAACTATCATTATTATTTAACGATTTAATGTCACATATTTTTCCGGAAGTGCACTACATTGTAATATTTTTAACAAATTGTCTCAATGACAATCTGCAATATTGGATTTTATTGCCCAAAGTCGGAGTTTGGTTATTGTATCAAGTCTTTTAATTGTATCCATTATTAAAATTAATTATTTACTTATACGCTGAGATATCAACAACATAATTACACAGTTAATTTAAACTTTATTATTTTTTCAAGTGCTCATAATATTTATAAACATAATTTTCATTCTTCTAATAGGTTATTTACTGTATACAATAAAATACACACGTACTAACGTACACGGATATTGGTTCAAGCAAAACTTACACATGAGTTGTAGGTGGCGCGATTTCTAGTTTTGCCTCGATATCGCTAGCGAGGGCCTAATTTGTAATCTAGGCGGCCCTCGATTATTTATACTAGGGCTGTTAGTAAATTTTACTATAAGATTGTAATTTTTACTATATTTTTTTCTCCGTGTACAAACTTTTATTTTATAAATTCGATGTCACTGATCAATTATTAGCTTAAAATATCATTTATTTATCATTATAAATTAATTTACAATATACATAAATCGATTAAGTGGTAAATAATAAAATGAAAAATTAGTATACTAGACCTTTATATATTAATATATTAATATGTCCGTTTACAAATTTTTCGGTTCCTCATTTTCTAAATTTTTTTGTTTATTTGAATAGTAATAACTGTAGATAGCAATTTATCTACTCTTTTTCATATTAATTTAAATATACGAAATTACAAATTTAGCTCTTCTGTGTATCAAATTTTAATATAAATAATAGCCATTTTATAATATATATAATAATCCTGGTTTGATATTAGTATCGAATATACTAATTTTAAGTCGAAAATTAACTACAAACTATTAAAATTTTGAGCATCATTTTTTTCCGTGTAAAAAATTAGGAGCTAACATTTTTATTAAAAAAATATGTCCATCTATATAAGTCGATATCCCGAAAACCATTGACCGGAAGTCGATCATGCAAAAAGAAGAATTGTAGCCAAAAGTCCAATCTTTAAAATGAGACCTCAAACGTCTTTTAATTTTGATAACTTTCCAAGTTATGAATTTTGAACCACAAAAAAAAATTCCCGAAAAAATAGTTTCCCGAAAATTCCCAAATTTAAAAACCAACAGATCAGAAGTCTATGACATGCAAATGAAAATCGTAATTAAACGCCTAAGCCTCAAAATAAATCTAAAATCGAATTTTTTTCTTAATTAGTTTACGAGCTATGAAATTAAAAAAAAACAACAATCGTCGAAATGTCAAAAATTATAAGGTTGTCAATAAAAATGGTGATAAGATCGAAAATAAAATTTCTTAATTCTCACTTCAATTCCTTAGTTCTAAGAAGAAATAATCATTAAAAATACCTGAGCAAAAAGTTCGAAAGTTCTGAGTATAGTTTGGAGTAAAAACTCGAGAAATAAAAAAATAATTGATATAATAATTTAACTTGGATGTATCAATAAACTTGTCAAACAAGATTGCTGATGTAAAGAATTTAGCTCTGGAGAATCGATCTTCGGACAATAATCGATTCGCGGTGATTAGCCTTGACACGGGCGTCGTTATTTTTATTGATAAAATAAAAAGTTATTTTTCGAAAATAAAATAAACAAGTTTGAATTTTAAAATAAAAGTGACTGAGACGACAAATCGGCTGTTGGGATAAAAACAAACTCATGGAGACACTAAGGATTGGATTGAATTGAATCGGATGAGATGGGATTCTATATAATAGAGAGTGAGAGGACCGACGAAAAAGCGAAAGCGCGAGTGAGAGTAACCGCGGAATGAGGGACAGAGACGCGAAACGACCAAGAGCCAAGGATCCTTTGTCGGCAAACCTGCTAATTAGTTTACTAAATTATTTACTTCAAGTATTTACTTCGCAGAGTAATGTATGGATGCTGGGTAAATTGGGACGTATTGAAAGGTTATATTATGGATCAAAAGTGAGATAGAAAATTTTTTTTTTATTTTTAAATTTTATAGCTTGTCAACAAATTAAGATTAAGAGACAGGATTCGGCTCATTTTTAAGATAAGATCTTTAGCTACAATTTTTATTTTTGTATCATCAACTTCTGATCATTAGTTTACGAAATATTGGATTTTAGTTGTTTATTGAAACAAGAAAAACTTCAAATTTTGTTATTGATTCTTATTTATTGAACTTTGAAAATTCATAACTTTGGAAGTTATCAATATTAAGAGTCTTTATGGGTGTCATTTTGAAGATCAGATCTTAGGCTACAATTTTCATTTTTATGTCATTAATTTCCGATCATTAGTTTCCGAGATATCATGGCTTAAAAATTTATTGAAATCGGAAAAATCGGAACTTTTTGATAATTTTTATTTTTTTTCAGCTTTGAAAATTCATAACTTGAAAAGTTATCAATATTAAGAGACTTTATGGGTCTCATTTCAAAGATTAGGCTTTTCTCTGCAATTTTCATTGTTTATATGATTAACTTCCGGTCATTAGTTTCCGAGATATCGACCCTTATTAATTTCTTGAAATAAAAAAAATTCAAATTTTATAAAAGTTCTAATTTTTCTAACTTCAAAAATTCGTAACTTTGAAAGTTATCAATATTGTGGGACTTTATGGGTCTCATTTTGAAGATCAGACCTTTGGCTACAATTTTTATTTTTATGTCATTAATTTCTGACTGTTAGTTTCCGAGATATCACCGCTTAAAAATTTCTTGAATCAAGAAAAATTTGAACTTTTTGATTATTTCTTCTCTTTGAAATTTAAAAATTCATAACTTTCAAATTTATGAATATTAAGAGTCCTCATAAGTCTCATTTTGAAGATCGGGCCTTCGGCTACAATTTTCATTTTTGTGTCATTAATTTCCAATCATTAGTTTCCGAGATATCACGGCTTAAAAATGTCTTGAATTAAGAAAAATTCAAATTTTGTGTCAATTCTAATTTTTGAGACTTAAAAAATTCATAACTGTCGACCTTATGAATATTAAGAGCCTTCATAGGTCTTATATTAAAGATCAGACTTCTAGCTACAATTTTTACTTTCACACAATTAACGTCCGCTCATTAGTTTCAGCAATATCGAATCCCTAAGTGACGTATAAAACAAATTTAGCTATTAGCAGAAAATATCTAGAGTAAATAATTGAACTCCGATAAAAAAAAGTTATTGTCTGTTATTGAAAAAGGTTATGCAGAGTTTTAGAATGCCAGCAAGTGGTAATAATTAAAATAAATTGTTAAAGTTTTTAGCATAAAGTTGAATATTGGAGGAATTGAAATAAAAGTGGACAGAAATTAAATGTTAAAATACAAGTGGGCAATATTGTGGCCTGTTGGATTGAATTGTTGGTGTTTTTGTGTCGACATGTGTGTGAATATAGTAAATATGTGTGAGTGAGGGTGTAGATGCTTTAGCATTTGCGGGAAATGAAATAAATCTACGGGAGAGTGCTCAGTAGACTCGATTCTACTCTTCTCTTCTCTTCTCTTGAAAAGGGTTAAAGTTCGATTCTCTAGAGGGTTCGAGAGTTGGAAGCTCGATGTTGTTCCTTTTATTGTAAGAGCAATAAGGACGTGGACAAGGACCAGTTGGTTTTAGAGTTGAAGGACATTTCCACGACCCACTGGGATTTATAATAAACGCGAGCGAGAAACTGTTGAGCCGATATCTGGTTTTTTTTTCTTTTTTTTTATTATCTCGCTTAATTATATTTATTACTTGTTTTTCGCCATTTGTTATCTTTGTTTGGATTGTTTTGTCGGGGCATTGAAGATTAATTTTTATTAATTGAGTGGCAAATTTATAATTTAAAGGAAAACAGTTAAATTATTATAAACGTTTTTTGGAATCATCAATTAGGAATCAATGATACACATATGAAAATTTTTGCTGAAGATCTGATCTTCAAAATGAAACCCATGAAGTCCTCAAATATTGATAATTTTCAAAGTTAAAAAAAATAAACATTATCAAAAAGTTCAAATTTTTCTTGACTCAAGAAATGGTTAAGAGGCAATATCTCGAGAACTAATGATTAAAAATTAATGACACAAATATCAAAATTGTAGCTGAAGGTCCGATCTTCAAAATGACACCCATAAAGTCTCTTAATATTGATAACTTTCTAAGTTATGAATTCTCAAAGCGGGAAAAATGAAAATTATTAAAAAGTTTGAATTTTTCTTAATTCAAGAAATTAATAAGAGTCGATATCTCGAAAACTAATGACCGGAAGTTGATAGTACAAAAATGAAAATTGTAGCCAGAAGTCTGATCTTCAAAATGAGACCTATGGTGGCTCTTAATATTCATAAGTTTGATAGTTATGAATTTTTTAAATTCGAAAAATTTGAATATTTCTTATTTCAAGAAATCGATAAGAGTCGATATCTCGGAAACTAATGACCGGAAGTTGATAGTACAAAAGTGAAAATTGTAGCCTGAAGTCTAATCTTTCGAATAAGACCTACGATGGCTCTTAATATTCATAAGTTTGATAGTTATGAATTTTTAAAGTTTGAAAAATTAGAACTTTTTAAAATTTGAATTTTTCTTAATTCAAGAAATTAATAAGAGTCGATATCTCGGAAACTAATGACCGGAAGTTGATAGTACAAAAATAAAAATTCTAGCGAAAGGTCTAATTTTCAAAATGAGAGCTATGGCGGCTCTTAATATTCATAATTTTGAAAGTTATCAATTTCTAAAGATAAGAAATTTTTAATTTTCGCAATTTCATAAAAAGTCATCGACTTCAAGCTTCAATATCTTGAAAACTACCATAAAAAACACTACCGTAATTAAAAAAAAAAATTATATTTATATCTTAATTTCCCAAAAAGTTATAACCAAAATTACAAAAAAAAAAAAAAATGAAATTGCTCCAATAAATTTATCGTTGAAATAAATAATTTTCCTTTCTAATTATTATTCCAGTGATGTTTTCTCCAAAGTTGATTGGCAATTAAACGTCCTGAATTTGTTATTTCTTTAAAAACGGGCAATGAGAAGCCCAGGCGATAAAAAATTCAACCCTTTTCGTTTTTAAATTATCCGTAAGATTAATCAAGGCGTCATTTTTCACGTCCAATTTGCAATAAAAAAAAAAAATATCCCCAACACACTTTTCACGATCCATCCCCACCCAACCCCAGCCAAGCCCCAGTCACTTATTCACACAAATTTTATTCTTAATTGATATATTCTGAATTAATTAATCTACGGCTCAAGACCACTGGGCAAAAAGGGTTGAATTTTTTCTACGCCCTTTCTTTAATTAGCGTTTGTCGTAAATTTTCTTTCCGTAATGTTATATAATATCTAATTTTTTTTTTGTTCGATTATTAACTCGTGTATCAATTTGGACGTCATATTGTTGCTTTTAAATTCTCGTTATTTCTTTTCATTAAATTTTAAAGCGAGATTACGGAAAAATTATTTTGCAATTTGGGGACTTGATGGATTTTTTTAATAAATTAAAAAATTATGCGGAAAAATGAAAATCTTATAGAAAATAAATTTCAGGGCTCGCAATTTTCCTTTCAAAACACGGGGGTAAGATGGACTTTTGATAAAATTATGGGAAAAATCTGGAAAATTAAAGGAAATTTTCGGAAAATTCAATACAAGTTTTTCCAAAAATTTTTTAAAACCTTCGCAATCCAAATTTTCAGCTCGGAAAATTTCTAAACCTGTAGTACTCTCCGACCCATTTTACCCCTCCCCCCCAAATTTTTGATTCCATCCAATAACATTCGAATCCTTTCACTTTTCCAAAATCTGTAGATACTTATTTTCTATGTAAGCCAATAACTCAAAAACTATCGAAAATTTTGAAAAAAGTAATCAATACAAATTTGTAGCCCGGAAAATTTCCTAACTTTTACATACTTTTTGACTAATAGTACTCTACTGCTTTCCACGTAAGAGTCAATCAAATTCTAATAAAATTCAAATTCGTCAATTTTTCCAAAATCTGTAGATGCTTATTATCTATAGAAGCAAATAACTCAAAAACTATCGAAAATTTTGAAAAAAGTAATCAATACAAATTCGTAGCCCGGAAAATTTCCTAACTTTTCCAAACCTTCCGACTAATAGTACTCTGCTATTTTCCATATAAGATTCAATCGAATTCTCAAACAATTCAAATTTGTCATTTTTTCCAAAATCTGCAGACACTTATTATCTATATAAGCCAATAACTCAAAAACTATCGAAAATTTTGAAAAAAGTAATCAATACAAATTTGTAGCCCGGAAAATTTCCTAACTTTTACATACCTTTTGACTAATAGTACTCTACTGCTTTCCACGTAAGAGTCAATCAAATTCTAATAAAATTCAAATTCGTCAATTTTTCCAAAATCTGTAGATGCTTATTATCTATAGAAGCAAATAACTCAGAAACTATCGAAAATTTTGAAAAAAGTAATCAATACAAATTCGTAGCCCGGAAAATTTCCTAACTTTTCTAAACCTTCCGACTAATAGTACTCTGCTATTTTCCATATAAGATTCAATCGAATTCTCAAACAATTCAAATTTGTCAATTTTTCCAAAATCTGCAGACACTTATTATCTATATAAGTCAATAACTCAAAAACTATCGAAAATTTTGAAAAAAGTAATCAGTACAAATTTGTAGCCCGGAAAATTTCCTAATTTTTATATACCTTCCGACTAATAGTACTCTGCTACTTTCCACGTATGAGTCAATCAAATTCTAATAAAATTCAAATTCGTCCATTTTTTCAAAATCTGTAGATACTTATTATCTATACATGCAAATAACTCAAAAACTATCGAAAATTGTGAAAAAATTAATCAATTCAAATTTGTAGCCCGGAAAATTTTCTATCAATTCAACTCTAATTATCCTATTTTATTCAATTCCGTCCCTTGTTACTGTCATTACAAAATGAAAATAAAAAAAAAATAGGACAAAGATTTTCAGATAAAAAATTTCCAATGGCTATTTTTAGTCTTTATATATTTATATATGCGAGATAAATTTCTCGACGGAATATATGATTATAGTAAAGTTTAAAACCGACCATCGAGACTGTATTTGCATAACGGTGCGGTCTTTTGTGTGATACGAAATAGAAATGAGAGTAGTGACTTTGGTACATTCTGATGCTTCTGCTTCTGCTTCTGCTTCTGTTTTTACTGGTTCTATTATATTGGTACTTGTTTTATTGTATGTATTCTATCTAAATGTATATAAAGAGGGTAGTAGATACAATTGTATACGCAAATGTCGAAACCTAAAGGTTGTCTCGTTAACTAAATGTTTGTTTTAATGGTGAAATTTTAATAAATTTCAAATTTCCATCAAAATTTTCATCTTCTCTTTGACAAAAAATTAACAACTTATTATCAACTGTTTGAATTTCATCTGCTTCACTCATTTGAAAGTCAGTACTTCAAACTTCAATTCAAACTCTATGTCGAACCAAACGATAATCGATTTTAGAGAATCGAATCAAAAATAATCTGAGAAATAAAAAATCACCAGCGGTTAATAGGCAATAGCTTGAAAACTAATCATCAAAAATAAATGATTAAGTGTGGATCGGTTACGAAATTTTCCGGGTTATAATTTTCCTTCGGATAAATTTTCCAAATTCTTCATTGTTTTCAAGATATCGGCATTCAGTCAGAGGAACAAAAATTCGGAAAATTCCTGTCTTAAAAATTTTTCTCATTTTCCCTTGACGGTAACTTTTCAATTCATTGGGAAAATGCAATAAAATGAGTTTGGGTGGTTTTGGAAATTTTCCGGGTTATAATTTTCCTTCGGATAAATTTTCCAAATTCTTAATTGTTTTCAAGATATCGGCATTCAGTCAGAGGAACGAAAATTCGGAAAATTCCTGTCTTAAAAATTTTCCTCATTTTCCATTGACGGTAACTTTTCAATTCATTGGGAAAATGCAATAAAATTAGTATGGGTGGTTTGGAAATTCTCCGGGTGATAATTTTCCATCGGATAAATTTTACAAATTCTTGATTGTTTTCAAACTATCGACATTTAGTCACAGGACGGAAAATTCGGAAAATTCTTGCCTTAAAAATTTTCCTCATTTTCCATTGGCGGTAACTTTTCAATTTATTGGAAAAATGCGGTAAAACTAGTGTCGGTGGTTACGAAGTTTTTCAAGCAACAATTTTACTCTAATAAAATTTTCCAAATTTTCTAGCAGTTTCCAAATCATTTTCTTTCAAAAGTCATATCACAAAATTACCAAAATTCCCCTATCATTTTCCGATTTTTTATTTTCCTTAACTTTCCGTTTTCCGAAATCAAACTTTTCCAAATAATTTTTCCTCTTACACAATTTCCAAAATTTTCCATAGTTTCCAAGATATTTCCTTGAAAATCTTGCCTTAAAAAAACCAAAATTTTTCGCTTACGAAAAACTTTCCGGACTTGAAAATTCTGATATCTCCTTTCTAATTAATCGAAATTAAAGTCATTCCTGCTCTTTTCATCAGAAATTTTCCGCTCTACAACTTCACTCCTTTAAAGTTTTCCAAAATTTCCACAATTTTCCAAGATATCAACACTTTTCCACTCTCTGTTAGAAATATCAAAATTCCACGACTATTTTCTTCATTTTCTATTTCCCATAACTCTCTTCCTGTTTTTCCAAACTCAATCGTCTTTAAATAATTTTCCTCAGGAATTTTCCGCTCTACAACTTTGCTCTCTTACCATTTTCCAAAATTTCCACAATTTTCCAAGATATCGTTACTTTTTACTCTCCCTTCCACAAAAATCGAATGACCGATTTCCGATTCCATTTTTTTTAAATAATTTTTTTCAAAATTAAAAGAGTAAAATGACCCATAAATAATCAGTAATTACAACGTACCGACATCGATAAGAGTCAGAAATAAAAAGTAACAAGGGAATAAAAACAGCAGATGCCGATTTTCCGTCCGATCGTAAATAAAAAACATAAAAGTAAATGAATATTTATAAATAATAATTAACAATAATAACAATATCGATGATAATGGTCTCCGAGGAGGGTGCATAAGGTGGGGAAGTAAATTTAACAAGATTACAAAATAATGGAAGCCAAGTCTTAGTCCAAGAAGGGGAATATCCGGCGGATACTCATCATTTTTGTCACAATCGGCGACATCAAGGATTATAAATAAATGTGAGGTGTATATATATATTGTGTTGAGGTATTCTTATATATTTAGTATCGATAATGATCTGTATATAACCGTCGCAAGACGAGCCAAGCATAACCAAGTCCCCGGTTTCGTTGGTAAGGTTAAAAAACCACTCGACCGTTTATCCAGTCCATCATTTTATTTCCATTGATCTCGAGGCCATGTGTCACTCGTACCTATGATTATTTTATGCTCAAGGACATTAACGTGTGTACTGTTAATATTGCATGATATGAATTATTCGACTTGGGATTTTAATAACGATTTTATTTGATTATTTGCAAGACGCTTCCGATTTCTTCACTAGTTTTTAGATATTCTTGGAAATTTCTTTACGGCTTGGGATTGGAGAAAGTAGAAGTCGGGGTTAAATTGAAGCTTCAAGTATAAGGTCTTACGTGAGAATTATTTGGTTTTTAATATTACAAAGTTTGGAAAAAGAATTCGAGAAAAATTTGGTTAAGTTGAGAAGGTGCGATTTTGGGATTTGATTTCTTCGGAAATTGGGGAAGAAATTTAACGACTGAGCAGTGAAAATTGTAGCTGAAGGTCTAATCTTTGAAATGAGACCTTAGACGATTCTTAATATTCATAAGTTTAAAAGTTATGAATTTTTAAAGTTTAAAAAAAGAAAATTATCAAAAAATTTGAAGCGTTCTTATTTCAATAAGTAATAATTGTCTATATCTTGGAAACTAATGACCAGAAGTTGATCAAACAAAAATGAAAATTGTAGCCGAGAGTCGAATACATCACATGAGACCCATTCTGTTCCTTAATATTGATAAGTTTCGCAGGCATGAATTTTAAAAGTTTAGATAAATAGAATTTTAAAAAAATTCGATGTTTTCTTATTTCAATAAACTAATAACATTGAGGAACCACACGAAAAAAATGATGCTCAAAATTTAAATAGTTTGTAGTTTATTTTGGACTTAAAATTAGTAGGGGGTGGGGCAAAATGGGCCCCTTAAGAAAAAAAGATTCAAATTCTCGGTTTTTTTTATGTGTTCTACTTTTTTTTATTCCCTTGCCAAGTATTGGACCTTAATTTGTTCTGTTCGTCAAAAAATTAAAAATTTAAATAAGGGGCAAAATGGGCCCCCCTCAAAAAATTGTTATAATGTAAGTTTTTAAGCTTGTTTCACTTTTTTTTAACTTCCCGCTAAGAAAATTGCAAATTTTCAAAAATTCGGGAAGTTATTGGTTTCAGTCCGATTTGTGAAAATCGAAATTCCAACAGATGTCGACGTTTTGAAGTCCTGGGAAGCTATTCTGACTAAATTCGAAAAGATGTCTGAGTGTATGTATGTATGTAAATATCTATAACTTTTGAACAGATCAACCAATTTTAATCGTCAAGGTGTCATTCGACGCAGTTTTTTAATATCTTGAAGCTGAAAAAAAAATTGAGCTTGATCGGTAGGGCTCGTTCGAAGATATTCCAAAAATAAACTTTTTTCAAAAATGTTTTTTTTGGATAACTTTTTACGGGCTCGATGGATTTATTCCAAAATGAACTGGGCTCTGGAGATTCATAAGCCGCGTCGAATGCCATCTCAAACATCAAAATCGGTTAATTCTTTCAAGAGAAACCGTTGTCGAAAGAATTAAAAAAAAAAAATTTTTTTAGTATTTTAAAAATTTCTCAAAAATGACTCGATAAATCAATTTCAAAATTTGATCAGTTGTAGAACTCAATAAAACGCGTCGATTGCCACCTTAAACGTCTCAATCGGTTTATTCGTTCGAGAGATATCGTTGTAGAAAAAATTGTAAAAAACGTTATTTTTTTAAAACATAAGCATACAAAAGTATTTTCGAGCTCGAAGAGCTCGAAAATGTATCTACTACAATTTTTCGAGCTCAAGGAGCTCGAAATACGCGGGAAGTTTTGGGGCTGGCCCGCAGGGTCAACCGACAGACCGATTTTTTCTTTCTGCTGAGATTTTGGTGTTAATTTTAATTATTTTTTTTATATAGAATAAATTTTTTTTGAAAAAAATTATAGTTAGTAATGCTGTGGAACTCGTGACCTAGTTTGCTTCTTGTCTTAATTCTTTAATCATTTTTGTTAAAAAAACTTTTCGGAACCCGTTTGGCCCAAAAATATTCGTAGGTTTTCAACGTTTGGGCAGCCCATTTTACCCCACCTCCCGACACTTCTCATGTTAAAAATTTTGGGGGAACCATTTTGCCCCCACGTCCCCGATATTCGATACTAATATCAAACCAGGATCATTATATATATTACAAAATGGTTATTATTTATATTAAGATTTGATACACAGAAGAGCTAAATTTGTAATTTCGTATATTAAAATTAATATGAAAAAGAATCGATAAATTGCTATCCACAGTTATTACTATTCAAATAAACAAAAAAATTTAAAAAATGAGGAACCGAAAAATTAGTAAACTACTTTGCATTAAGCACATAATAGTACTAATTATTGATAACAGATTTCACTTTTTACTATTATTTATTAATTTTCAATATTCTGCTTTTTCCATGCAGCTTGGGCTTATCTATATTGGTCCATGTTTGGGCCATGAGTACTCAATCTTAGCCATTTCTATAATTACCCAACCTTGGGCCAATTAAGACTGGCTTACAAGTTTCACCCAGGGTTCTACAGCTCATAAGTTTTATATCTGAAGACTCCAAAAATATCTAACTCTATAAAAAAATCTTTACTTAAATCTTCGATCTCTCAAAAACAACTCTTCGCAGATTTATTCCAACAAAGATACAAAAATTCTTCCGAAAACTTCACTTCACCCATTTAACCCACCCCCAGTTTTCTTTTTCTATTTCCTCAAAAGTTACGAGTCTCTAAAAATAAAAGAACTTATAAAATCGTCAACTAAAAAATTAATTTCGGTTTTACAAACTCCCTTACTTTGACATGATCAAGACGATAGTCCCACCAACTGCTCGCGGTATTTATTCGATAAACCGCGAGACTCGTACCAGTGCAAACAATATATTAACAAACTTGTAAACAGTTTTTATCACAACGAAAACTCGCCCAATATGAAAAAAAAATAGATCAATAAAAACAAATCAATTGCATATTTGCTTTCGCGCATTTCCGTAGATTCATACATGCGTACACAGTAAAAAAGGATTCGTCAAAATTGACACTTGCTGTGTGTAAAACGATCGATTGACACTTATTTATATGTTATCTCAGCGTACGTCGTTTGTTTTGAAACAGTTACACTCGTGTATGTTAAAAGTAACACGTTATGTCAAAATCTTCGAAAACGTAACCTTCAATTTTAACACACTTATATGTTATTTGCAACACTTGAAGAGTGTTGAATTTGACATACGCTTTTGTGTTACTTGGACACTTCTTAAAAATGTTTTTCACATTATTTAAAGTAAAGTTAAAATCAATGAATCAACTGTAGTAATTGATTCTTCAGCAATTAAATATTAAAAATAACGATAATATTAGTAATAGTAATATAAATAAAACTAAAAATAAAAAAAAATAGTAATAATAATATCACGTATTGTTCAATATATATAATATCATCTATTATTTATCTTTAATATTCAAATATGTATACACTGATAGAAATTTTATCTTGGCTTAAGAAATATTTTCTTGAGCCAAGAATTTATTTCTGAAGAAAAGCAATTGTCTTGCTTCAAGAAATTCTTGTCTTGATTTAGATTTTCTTGGCTCTAGAGATTTTGTATCTTTGATGGATAACTCTCGTGTCTTGACCCGAAACTAAATTATCTTCAATCGATACTATTGAATTCTTTAAGCAAGACCACTTGTCTCTTCAGCTAAAAATGTCGTATTGTTATTTTAAGAACTTTAAATTTTTGGTTCAAGTAATCATTTCTTGATGGAAGATGATTTCAAAGTAATGAAAAAAAAAACTTTTTTTAAAATAAATTTCTATTTTAACATATCTGAAGTAAATGAATGTAGTCCTAAAAAATCACTTTGAAATTTTTTATTTTTAAAATAAAAAAAAAGTTTTTTTTCAAGCTGAGTAAATTGAGATCTTGATTTAAAAATCGCGCCATTCTCGAAACAAGTCGGTAATGTCTTAAACCTACATTTTGCCTATCTCAATCCAAGAGCAAGAAATTCTTAAGCCAAATATGTCAGATTTTGTTTCAAAACAATAAAGGCTTCATCGAAGAATAAAATTCTCAAACGAAGAATTTTTTTTCTCTACTCGAGAAATTCAATTTTTTGGTTCAAAAACTTATTTCTTAAATTAAAACAATTAAAAATTTTAAAACAAGAACCACATTTTGAAGAAAAAATTTTTCTTGAATCAAGATATTTTTTCTATCAGTGTAAAAAAATTACTATAAATTCTCTCACAATAACAAAAATAAAATAATTATTTTAATATCAAAAAAATAATTATATTTCATCAACATTAGTTTAAAAGTTTAGGTTTTGTATTTTAAAAACGATTGCAAATTAAACAGGCGATATTTTTAATAGGTCATTTTTACTTGAAATTTTCTGAGAATTCTTTTGTGATGGTCGAGATTATTTTTAACATATTTTGTGTGTTGATTTCACAGTAACACATAAAAAGTGTTACTCTCGTATAAAATAACATTTTTGTGTGTTAAAAAATCAATCGATTGCGACAGTTGAAACAAGATAAATATTCTATGTTAAATTGACACACAAAAGTCTTGAAAATTCAACATTCAGAATTTTAACATACGCTTTTTTTTACACTTTGACGATTTGTTTTTTACTGTGTATTTGCGTGTTAAATCCAAGATTGCGTGATGTCTTAGATAAACATGTGAATCTAACATAAGACATGTTTATTAACCTAGTTAGATATTAATAATTTCGATTCTTCATGATTAACAGCTGCTAATATTCCGATACTATATCACTAGCTATCAGTCCTTAATTCGTGCGTTCGTGATTAACGTGCACACTCTCTTGCGTTCATACCTCAGGTGATATAATTACACAAACTTATTTTACTGATTCTTCAGGTTTGTCTTTGACGCCTGACACAACATGATACACGTTATTAAACTTTTCGTCTTGTCTTGTCACGCATTTACTTGTCTTGTGTCACTAGACACCAAATTACTGAGCTCACGCTTTTTTTTTTTATTTTACAGCTAATTAAATTTTTTAGCGACAGTTCAATGTTTTATTGTTGTTTCAGAAAAGTTTTAATGCACCGAGAGAAAATTATGGTAACAGTTGCAATATATTATGCACAGAAAAAACAGTTAACTTGAATCAAGGAAAATATTCTTGATTCAAGAAATTTTTTTTGATCGATTCGGAAAATAAAAATTTACTTGCCCCAAGTAAACAATTATCTTCAAACTTTTATCTTGAATCAAAATTTTTTGTCTCACGTCAACATATTTTTACGCTTAAATCAAAAAGTTTTCACTTGTTTCAAGAGTTTATATTTCTTAAAGTAAGAGATATTTTTTTTGGAGCAAGATACATTATTTTTTTATAGCAATATTGCATTTTTTTGGTTAAAGAAAGTAAAATTTCTCGGAACAAGTACTATTCTTTTCACGCAAGTATTTTTGTATTCTCCGACCAAGACAACAATAGTTGCTTAAGCCAAGAGAAAAAATTTCTTGGGAGAAAAGATCGATGTGGAGAGGGGGAAAACCACCGGTGTTAGGCAGTGGCAGCGGGAGTAGTTCGGTGCTCGCCACTAGATTGCGCCTACCATTTGTAGTGTGTCCCCGGTACGAAAGATATTCTAGAATTGTTAAATTCTGAATTTCAGTACGATTTCATTCGAGCACTCTGTCATTCGACTGAGCTGCAAGTACCTTTTTGAATTTTACAATAGTATATCCTATAATACATCATAATTTTAATATTTAATATTAATGGTTAATTGAAACATTTTTTGCAAAATAAAAATACAAAAAATTACGTTTCAGACAAAAAAAAAAAAAAAAAATAAAAAGCATCAACACGTCTATCTTTTGTAGAGAGAATAAAATTTTGATTGAGAAAAATTTAAGTCTCTGTTAAAGAAGCAAACTTTTGGTGCAAGAAATTTTTTTTTCTTGGCCCAAGCAACTTTTATTTTCACTTAAGCAATTTATTTTTCGGAGCAAGAGAATTTTTTTCTTGCGCCAAGAGATTTTTTCTTGGCTCAAGGATTTCTTTTTTTTCAATCAAAAGACGTTTTTTTTTGGAGCAAGAAATTTTTTTTCTTGGGACGAGGAAAAATATCTTGGTCCAAGGACACTTTTTTTCGTTTAAAACTTTGATTTTTTGGAGTGAGAAATTTTTTTTCTTGGGGCAAGAAAAAGTTTCTTGGCCGAAGTTAAACTTTTTTTCGTTCCAAACGTTGATTCTTTGGCCAGAGATGACTTATTTTCTTTAACCAAGAATTTCTTTTCTTAAACCCAGAAATTTTCAATTTCGCTTAAAAAATAACTTTTTTTGGAGCAAGAGAACTTACTGTCTTGAACCAAAAAAAAGTTTTTGAATCAAGTATTTTATTTTTATTGGATCAAGAAAGAAAATTCGGAAGACAATAATTTTCTTGAACCAAGTTAACTGTTTTTTCTGTGTGGGAATAATTCCCATACTGCATGGTAACCGGTTTTTTTGAAATGTTGATTGTAGGAACGGCACCCATGTATATTATGGTAATCATTCTTATAATTATGGTTACCATAATATTATGGTAATGGTTACCATGATATTATAGTAAATATTACCATAATATTATGGTAATTGTTACCATACTATTATGGTAATCGTTACCATAATATTATGGTAACGGTTATCATAATATCATGGTAATAATTCCAATACATTATGGTAATGGTTACCATAATATTATAGAAATAGTTACCATAATATATAGGACTTATTCCCATATACACTTAGGAACCATTACAATGTGGTTATAGGATCGGTTACTATTTGCTTATGGGAACTATTCCTATGAGTATGGTAATCATTACCATAGTTCTTCCACATGCGATATGGGAACTGTTACCATAATGACAGGAATTGTTCCCATAATTATGGAAACTTTCCCGGAAAATATGGGCCTATATCCCATAATCCCAAGTAATCATTTCCATAACGGTGTGGGATGATGTTTCATAAACGTACTAGGAACAGTTACCATGATTTTTTCTCCGTGTAGACGATTCAGTAACCTTCGACAACTTTTGGTTTTTTATGTTCACCTGATCATTAGTTGTCGAGATATCGACTAAATAATTTTTTTAAATAAAAGAAAAATCGTTTTTTTTCAACACCTTACATGGCCAAAAAAGTATAGTAGAAATTACAATCTTATAGTAAAATTTACTAACAAATATAAAAAAATACATTCTGGGTTGTAATGATTACTAAACGTTTAGTAAAATTTACTACACGGAAAGAAAATTATGGAACTGGTTCCTATAATTTTGTGAAATTTTATCCTATACCAGTATAGGAATGACGACCATAAATTATGGGAACAAGTCCTATAGATATAGGAATATTACCCATAATTATAGGAACTATTCCTATAATTATGGGAATGATACCGATACCATTATGGGAATAGTTCCTATAATTGTAGGAATGGTTCCTATAATAGTATAGGAATGGTTACTATAATATTATAGGAACCATTCCCATGAATTATAGGAACCATTCCTATAATTATAGGAGCTATTCCCATTTTCATAATATTATAGGAATGGTTCCTATACTATTATAGGAACTATTCCTATACTATTATAGGAACTATTCCTATAATAGTATAGGAACCGTTCCTATAATATTATAGGAATAGTTCCTATAATAGTATAGGAACCACTCCTATACCATTATAGGAACTATTCCTATAATAGTATAGAAACTATTCCTATAATATTATAGGAACTATTCCTCTAATTATAGGAACCATTCCCATTAATTATAGGAACTATTCCCATAATGGTATAGGAGTGGTTCCTATAATTATAGGAATAGTTCCTATAATATTATAGGAATGGTTCCTATAATTCATGGGAATGGTTCCTATAATTATAGGAATACTTCCTATAATATTACAGGAATAGTTTCTATACTATTATAGGAATAGTTCCTAAAATATTATAGGAATGGTTCCTATACTATTATAGGAATAGTTCCTATAATAGTGTAGGAATGGTTCCCATAATGTTATAGGGGTAGTTCCTATAATTATAGGAATAGTTCCTATAATATTATAGGAATGGTTCCTATAATTCATGGGAATGGTTCCTATAATTATAGGAATACTTCCTATAATATTACAGGAATAGTTTCTATACTATTATAGGAATAGTTCCTAAAATATTATAGGAATGGTTCCTATACTATTATAGGAATAGTTCCTATAATAGTGTAGGAATGGTTCCCATAATGTTATAGGGGTAGTTCCTATAATTATAGGAATAGTTCCTATAATATTATAGGAATGGTTCCTATAATTCATGGGAATGGTTCCTATAATTATAGGAATACTTCCTATAATATTACAGGAATAGTTTCTATACTATTATAGGAATAGTTCCTAAAATATTATAGGAATGGTTCCTATACTATTATAGGAATAGTTCCTATAATATTATTGGAACGGTTCCTATACTATTATAGGAATAGTCCCTATAATAGTGTAGGAATGGTTCCCATAATGTTATAGGGGTGGTTCCTATAATATATAGGAACCATTCCTATAATAGTATGGGTACAATTCCTATACCATTATAGGAACCATTCCTGTAATGTATAGGAATACTCCCTATAATTTTTTTTCCGTGTATACTCTTTGAATTGCAGATGAAATTCTCGAAATCAGTTGATTTCAAAAAAATATATTATATACCCATATACATACACATACACCGGATAAAATATATGCTTAAATATAAAAAAGAAAATATATTGTGTCATATATAACATAAATGATATGCTACTATATAATTCATTTCATACAAAAATTTCATATTTTTTGAATATAAAAGGAAATATATCAATACAATATATTATAAGGTAAATATAAATGTATGTATGGCTTAATATAAAAAACATGTAAGTTACATATATGGAAAACATATATTTACTTCTGTATATAATTTTATATTAAATCGGCAAAAATCTCTATATGATTTTTTATAATATACAATATAATATATCATATACTTTTTTGTGGCAAACATATATGATTTATATATTTTAAACATATATTGTTTTCTTATACGGGAAATCATAAGCGTTTCAAGATTACTATCCAAATTTAGTAATTATTTTTATATTTTCTAGTAAAATTTACTATATTTTTTTCTCCGTGTATTTTTCAAACTTTTAAAATTCATACCTTGTAACCTTATGAATATTAAAGGACGTTATTGGTCTCATTGGAAAGATGAGACCTTCGGCTACAATTTTCATTTTTACGTCATCTACTTTCGATGATTAGCTTGCGAGATATAGCTAATAATAATTTCTTGAAATAAGAAAAATTTTAATTTTTTTCTCTTAATCTTTGAAAATTCATAACATTCATATTTATCAATACTAAGGGACGTTATCCGTCTCACATAAAAGGTGATACTTTCAGCTAAAATTCTCATTCCTATGTAATCAACTTTCGTCAAATAATTTTCGAGCTATCAAAGTTTCCAGAACTCGCGAAATTCAACAAAATTAACTCTCAAAATTTCGTCAATTACATTTCCGTTAAAAAAAAAAAGAATCTCTCATCCTTAACGCCCCGAAGAATAAGCATTTGGCGAATAGACGTCCGCTAATGGCAAATACGTAAGTATTCTTAAGAATGAGGATGAGGATGGATAAGAATGAGACCGATCGACTTAAAAAAAAAAAAAAAAAAATTCCCGCGTGTGAGAACTTTCCTCGTCGGCTTTAAATCAACGTGAGGGCCTAATTCCTGCAAGAAGTATCCGGGCGTTCCCAGGATCTGACGGCATTTTTCCATTTCGATTCTTAACATTTTTTATCTTTTCTGTCTTTGTTTAGTTTTTTTTAAATTTTATTTCATCGATTCTTTGAGCTTACCGCCCAGCGGCTAATAATTGGCTATCAATTATTAATTAGGGGTCGGTATTGATGAGGAAGAGCGTGTGATGACCTAGCCAAGGTCGCGAGTACATTCTACGAGTTTTTGCCCCTTGTTTTTAACACAACGCAGGTGACCATCCTCATCATCATCATCTTGAGGACAAGGAAGGCTCTTTAAAGTTACTCGACGACATTTTCTGAATATTCTTCTAAGGTCCTTGACCTTGATTAATGGGATTAGATCGTGAGAAATACAATAAATTACGTGATTTTTTATTTTTATATAATTCTTAGATATTTGGATTTACGGACTGATATCTTGGAAAGTTATTATCGAAATTTGATGACTCAGCCGTGAAAATTGTAGCCGGAAGTCTGATCTTTAAAATGAGAGCCATAAGGTCTCTTAATATCAATAAGTTTCATAGTTATGAATTTTTGAAATTTGAAGAATGGAAATTATCAAATTTTTCTTATTTCAATAAATTAATAATAGTTCATATCTCAGAAGCTAATGATCGAAAAGTGATCACATAAAAGTGAAAATTGTAGCCGGAAGTCTGACCTTTCAAATGAGACCCAAGGAGTCTCTAAATTTTGATAAAATTCAAAGTTATGATTTATTGGAATTCAAAAGATTTTCTTGAAAAAAAAAAAAAAAAGAAGAAATTAAAAAAAAAAATGATTTTATCTAATAGGATAATTTTGCAGTACCGCGGAAAACAGTAAAATAAAATCCAGATAATTTTCTCAAGCAGTAAAAAAATAAAACCGATTGTTTTCATTACAAAGATCCAAATGATCTCGAAATCCTCGATCGGGCGCCAGATGGCTGCAATTTAATACAATAGTAATAAAATGCATACCAATACATAGTATATAATGTATATTAAATACGCGTATATATTGTGAATGCTGTAAATTATTAAAATTAGATAATTATTATTATATAGTTATCTTGGGTTTAAAAACGTTCATGGCCGACAGCTGGTTACTTTTTATTCCTCATTATTAAAACGCCCCACATTTAAAATAATAATATTCTGTAACGATTATTGAATGCTTGTCATTAGCATCCAGCGGAAGTTCAAGTATAAGGATACAATAATAAGTAATAAACAATAAGAAGTTTATTATTAAGTATTTAACGGTTCTCAATACTTTTTTTTACTTTATAAATTCATAACTATGAAACTTATTAATATTAAGGGCTCTTATAGGTCTAATTTTGAAGATTAGACTTCTAGCTATAATTTTCACTTTTGTATGATCACTTTTCGGTCATTAATTTCTGAGATATGAACTATTATTAATTTCTTGAATTAAGAAAAATTGAAATTTTCTGGTAATTTCTATTTTTAAAACTTTTGAAATTCATAACTTCCAAACTTATTGATATTAGGAGACGTTGAAGGTCGCATTTTGAAGATCAGACTTTCGGCTATAATTTTCATAGTTCAGTTGTCTAATTTTAATTATTAGATTCCGCGATATTTAACGTCGAAAATCACTCCTACGAAAAAATACAATTTACCCAAATATCGTTGTAATTTTCTATAGCTTATTACTTCTTAACTAATCACTTTTAAGAATTCTGCTAAAATTCATTTCAAAGCTCACATGGAAAAAACAGAATATTAAAAAGTAATATATAATAGTAAAAAGTGGAATCTGTTATCCATAATTAGTACTATTATGTGCTTAATGCGAAGTAGTCTACTAATTTTTATAGATTCCTAAAAACTATCGATTATTTCAAAAAGTAAATATTATTACTTTCAGGTAATACGTGACTTATTAGTGAAAGTCTATTAATTTATGGCATATCTATTAAAAAGTAATAGTTGGTCAAATTAAGAAATGGTATCTTAGATACTGATTTTTCCAGCCGAAAATTGCAAAAGTTACAAACTTTTATTTTATAAATTCAATATCACTGATCAATTATTAGCTTAAAATATCACTTGTACATCATTATAAATTAATTTACAATATACATAAATCAAATAAGTGATAAATAACAAAATGAAAAATTAGTATACTAGATACTGATTTTTTGTTCATAAAAATACCCAAAATTTTTAACTCTTATTTTATAAATTCTATCCCGTTGACTTATAATTAATATAAAATGTTATTTATTCGTTATTATAAATTAATTTATTATATACATATATCGAATAAGTGGTAAATAATAAAATGAAAAATTCGTATCCTAGATCTTTATATATTAATATGTACGTTTACTAATTTTTCGGTTTCTCATTTTTTTAATTTTTGTATGTTTATTTAAATAGTAATAACTGTAGATACACGGAAAGAAAATTATAGGGAGCATTCCTATGCATTATAGAAATGGTTTCTATATATTATAGGAACCACCCCTATACCATTATGGGAACCATTCCTATACTATTATAGGAACTATTCCTATGATAGTATAGGAGCCATTCCTATAGTATTATGAAAATAGGAATAGTTCCTATAATTATAGGAATGGTTCCTATAATTTATGGGAATGATTCCTATAATATATAAGAACGACTCCTATAAATTATAGGAGCCATTCCTATAAATTATAGGAACCATTCCTATAATATTGTAGGAATGGTTCCTATAATATTATAGGAACTATTTCTATAATAATATAGGAATCATTCCTATACTATACCCATAATTATAGGAATAGTTCCTATAATTATAGGAATGGTTCCTATAATTTATGGGAATGATTCCTATAATATATAAGAACGACTCCTATAAATTATAGGAGCCATTCCTATAAATTATAGGAACCATTCCTATAATATTGTAGGAATGGTTCCTATAATATTATAGGAACTATTTCTATAATAATATAGGAATCATTCCTATACTATACCCATAATTATAAGAATAGTTCCTATAATTATGGGAATGATACCTATACCATTATGGGAATAGTTCCTATAATTTATGGGAATGGTTCCTATAATATTTAGAAACGATTCCTATAAATCATAGGAACCCTTTCTATAATATTGTAGGAACTATTCCCATAAATTATAGGAACTATTCCCATAATGGTATAGGTATCATTCCCATAATTATAGGAACTATTCCTATAATTATGGGTAATATTCTTATATCTATAGGATGTGTTCCCATAATTTATGGTCGTCATTCCTATACTGGTATAGGATGAAATTTCACAAAATTATAGGAACAATTCCCATCATTTTCTTTCCGTGTAGCAATTTATCTATTCTTTTTCATAATAATTTTAATATACGAAATTACAAATTTAGCTCTTCTGTTTATCAAATTTTGATATAAATAATAGTCATTTTGTTATAAACATATATATATATATATATATATATATATATATATATAATGATCCTGGTTTGATATTAGTATCGAATATGCTAATTGTAAGTCGAAAATAAATTCCAAACTATTCAAATTTTGAGCATCGTTTTTTTCGTGCATTCTCTTTTTCTTCTGACTGCGCTTCAGCTCATCTCATCATAAAATTTTTCTACTAAAAAAAATTCTAAAGTAAAACTTCCAATCTCTCAATTTATTATCCACAAAAGATTTTCTAGTTAATTGATGATTAATGGTTAATGATTACTGATTAAACCATTAAATATCTAGGGCAAAAGAATAATACCAGGCGTAATTGTGGGCAATGAAGGGTTAATATTAAATTATAATTATAAAATTCGTAATTAAATGTTAAAGAAGATAAGAAATAGGATATTTTAGAGCTGGATTTGGTAGACACTAGACACTAGAGAGTCTAGACGTTCTGGATCTGATCCATGACAACTGGATTCTTAATAGAATAGTCGATTAATGGCATTTCCTTAAGAGTTGTCACGGGAAAATGCTCGGGCTGGAGCTGGGGCTGGAGAGAACTTTGGAGAATCTAGTGGATAATAAATCTACGCTTAGCTACAATACCCTTTCTCAGGAAATGGAAGACCTGGATTTAAGCTACATCTTATTCTTCTTCAATATATCTTTGTGAGGCAAGATGGTCATCGAGGTCAGAGCAAAAAAAAAGGTTTTTAATTTATTTAGTCTTAAGCTAGCGACTTTACGACTCGATATCTCGGAAAGTAATAACCGGAAGTTAATTGTATAAAAATGAAAATTATAAAGAAAAGTCTCATCTTTGAAATAAGACGAATGACAGCTCTTAATATTGATAAGTTTCAAAGTTATAAATTTTTTAAGTTCAAACAATAAAAATTTTAATTTTTTCTGATTTTAAGAAATTAATAGAAAGCGATAACTCGGAAACTAATGATCGGAAGTTGATTACATAAAAGTGAAAATTGTAGCCGGTTGTCTTATCTTCAAAATGAGACCAATGAGAGCCCTTATTAATGATAACTTCGGAAGTTATGAATTTTTAAAGCATACAAAATAAGAATCCATAAAAATTTTGAATTTCTTTGATTGCAAGAAATTAATAAGAGTCGATATCTCAGAAACCAATGACCGGAAGTTGATTATATAAAAATGAAAATTGCAGAAAAAAGCTTGATCTTTAAAATGAGACCTCAAAGGGCCCTTAATATTGATAAGTTTAAAAGTTATGAATTTTTGAAGTTTAAGAAATAAGAATTGACACAAAATTTGAATTTTTCTGATTGCAAGAAATTAATAAGAGTCGATATCTCAGAAACTAATGACCGGAAGTTAATTATATAAAAATGAACATTGTAGAGAAAAGCTTAATCTTTGAAATGAGACCTTAAACGGCCCTCAATATTGATAAGTTTGGAAGTTATGAATTTTTAAAGTTTGGTAAATTGGATCTTTTATAAAATTTGAATTTTTCATATTTCAAGAAATTACACGGAGAAAAAAATATAGTAAATTTTACTAAAAAATATGAAAATAATTACTAAATTTGGATAGTAATCTTGAAACGCTTATGATTTATATGAAAAATTAATAAACAGATAAGCATATTTTACAAGTCGTTTAGTAATTTCTCATATACTGGTTATAGAAAATCTCCTGTATTGCATACTAATTTTTGGTTATATTTAGTAAATCTTACTATCCGTTTAGTAAATTTTACTATATTAGAATGGAAAAAAATTAAATTAAATTTTTATTAGCTTTCAACTTTTTACTATTATTGCTATCATTTTGATTATTATTGTCATTTATGTCATCTGTATTGGTGTAGGTGTCGATTTTTGTTTTTTAAAAAATCACTTGTTCCAACCGAGATTCGAACCCTGATCTCCCGCGCGCGAGTCCTTTCCTATGTCTGACGGCCCGATGTCTCCTTTGAACAAAAGTCTCAGAACTTGTAATACATATTTGTATATGCTATCCCCACCAACTTTTAATTTTATCTATGCATAGTAGAATTTACTATACAGATAGTAAAAAAATATAATCGTGTTAGCAAAAAAACATTGCGTATAGTAATTTTTAATATTTTGTACAGTAACAAATCCTATGCTGTATTAGAAAATTTACTTTCTCAAATTTGTATTTATTAACAGTACTCATAGTAAAATTTACTATGCAAATAGTAAAAAATATAATCGTCTTAGCAAAAAATACATCGCATAGTAATTTTGTATATCTTATTATGTAATTATTACTAACTAGTAAATTTTACTAAACGTTTAGTAATAATTACAATACAGAATGTATTTTTTCATATCTATTAGTATATTTTACTATAATATTGTAATTTTTACTATTCTTTTTTCTCCGTGTAGTAAGTGTCGATATCTAGGAAACTAATGACCAGAAGTTAATTGCATAAAAACAAAAATTGTAGCCAAAAGTCTAATCTTTAAAATAAGACCAATCAGAGCCCTTTATTATAATAAATTTAAAAGCTACAAATTTTTAAAGTTAAAAAAAAATTCTTGTGTCAATATCGTCGCGGTTTTCAAATTCATTTAATTCATAACTAAATATATATAAATATTTGTGTATATATACTCATATATATGTATATATACAGGTAAAAGTACAGTAGCATGAGAATCATAAACGATTTTAGCGAGACACGCAGCGGTGTCTGGTAGGCGTTGAATTAACGCCTACTAATTATGACCCTAGACGTCGTTATTTCTTACAGAGACGCCGCAAACATTCTCTTGTGTGTTTTCCTCGTGTATGCTTGGGTCAACTTAATACTTTAAAGCTTCAGCCGACAGTTTTTTAAATAACAATCCACACAAAACATGTTCAACCAATCGAAGAACGAGAGTTACTTCTGTTTGTCTCTCTCTTTATCTGTCTCTGCCTCGATCGCTTTGTCGCGGGACACTCGCGGATGCATAAGTCAATGATGCAAAAGGATAATTATCTCTTGTGTCTATACACTTAAGGCAAAAAATAGTCCCCAGTGCATTTAGCATCGACCTGAGCCGAGACTTAACTCGTTAATTATAGACCAGACTGATTGATCTTTTTTCGGGGGGTTTTCAAAAAACAAGTCGATAGTCCGCACGCGTTGATTAGTCGGGAGTTTTGTAAAAAATTAATTGAATTTTTTTCATTGATTCTTAGAATGAGATGTCGATTTTTCAGGGGATGCGAAAATAGGGTTGAGTTCATTGAAAACATTTGAAATTTGGATACAATTTTGAGTTTGTGATACCTCCGGTAATAATATTCAAAGATTTAGTACACGGAGGAAAAAGTACAGTAAAAATTACAATACTATAGTAAAATTTACTAACAGATATAAAAAAATACATTCTGTATTGTAATTATTACTAAACGTTTAGTAAAATTTACTAATTAGTAATAATTACATAATAAGATATTCAAAATTACTATGCGTAACGTATTTATTACTAAGACGATTGTATTTTTTACTATTTGTATAGTAAATTTTACTATAAGTACTATTTATAAATACAAATTTAAGAAAGTCAATTTTCTAATACAATATAGGAATTGTTACTATACGAAATATTAAAAATTACTATACGCAATGTAGTTTTTGCTAACACGATTATATTTTTTTACTATCTGTATAGTAAATTCTACTGTGTATAGATAAAATTAAAAGTTGGTGGGGATAGCATATATAAATATGTATTAAAAGTTCTGAAACTTTTGTCCAAAGGAGACATCGGGCCGTCAGGCATAGGAAAGGACTCGCGCGCGGGAGATCAGGGTTCGAATCTCGGTTTGAACGAGTGATTTTTTAAAAAACAAAAATCGACACGTACACCAATACAGATGACATAAATGACAATAATAATCAAAATGATAGCAAAAATAATAAAAAGTTAAAAGCTAATAAAAATTTTATTTTATTTTTTTCCATTCTAATATAGTAAAGTTTACTATGTGGGATAGTAAAATTCACTAAATATAACTAAAAATTAATATGCAATACAGGAGATTTTCCATAACCACTATATGAGAAATTACAAAACGACTTGTAAAATATGGTTATCTGTTTATTAATTTTTCATATAAATCGTAAGCGTTTCAAGATTACTATCCAAATTTAGTAATTATTCTTATAAATTTCATTAAAATTTACTATATTTTTTTCTCCATGTATGTGTTTCGGGTAGGAAATTTTCTGGACTACAATTTTGTATCTGTGAAATTTTTTGAAATTCTCATTAGTTTCCTAGATATTTAACACTAAAGTCTAAGAGATAAGACTAAATAAATATTTTGAATAAGATGGCAATTTTTAAATTGTTAATTGACTGCCATTTAAAAACTAGAAATCTAAACTCATTAAATTATGGGTACTTTGGTTAGGAAATTTTTCACCCTACAGTTTAATTTTTATAAAGTTTTCCGAAATTCCTATTACTTCTCGTAATATCCGGGTTCATAACAATTTTCCGTGAATTCCAAAATTTTACTTGGATTTTTCAATTTCTTATTGGAGATAATTTTTAATTACCGGAAACTTACTGATCTGCAAGTTGACATCCTTACAATTTTTCAGAATTTCTCATAGTTTTCATGAAAATCTACAATAATCGTTCAAGTGTTTAATTCTCCCAATTTCCCAATTTTCCATTTTCTACCATTTTTTCCCGAATCGCCTAAACTCAAGTTCGATACGTAGTTTAAACCAGAATTTTCTGCCCTACAATTTCTCTCTCATTCAATTTTCCCTAATTTCCCTAAATTCTCCAGATTTCCATGAAAATTCATCAGATTCCGAAATTTCAAAATTTTTCCCAATTCCTCTTTACCTGTCACTCCATAACTCAGCTCCTAATTACCCAAATACGATATCTTACTCCTAATTTCCACCTAAAGTTTTCCGCTCTACGATTCTCCTTTAATTAGGTTTTCCAAAATTTTTCTAACTTTTCAAGATATCCATCGCTAACATTTTCCCTCAAACTTTTCCAAATTTTTTTCCTCTCATTTCTCGAAATTCCCCAGATTTTCCCAACTTCTAATTACTCGTAACTCCATAACTCGGATTCTAATTTTCTAAACTCGATATCACACCGAATTTTACCCTACAATTTTCGCCCTAAGACTTCTATTTGAATAAATTTTCCAAAATTTCTCACTTTCCAAAACATCCAGGACTAAAGTTTTCCCCCCAAATTTTCCCAATTTTTTACGCTCATTTTCCAAAATTTTCCAGATTTTCACGAAAATTCATCGGTTTTTTAAATTCCACATTCCATCTCAATTCCTAGTTACCCGTAACTTCATAACTCGGTCACTTTTCAATTTTCCTCATTTAATTTTCCAAAATTTCCCTAACTTTTCACGATACCCACTCTATAGCTTTCCTCACAAGTTTTCCTAATTTTCTTCCAAAATTTCCCCAAAAAAGTTTTTTTTTCAATTTTCCGACATAATTTTCCATTTTTCCCCACGCTCCCCCCTCTCCAATTTTCTTCAGGTCTCAAGAAATCTAGATAAGCAGCTAGAAAAAAAATTCCCACATTCCAGTCCGTAAATAAATCTCACAATAAATCATTAATCATTAATCAAACAAAGACTCAGTGATACATTATATAAGTAGTCTAAACAGGTGCACATATATATATTTATATATATTTATATATACTTCAATGTTATATTAATAGTAATCTCTGTAAGAAATCAAAAGGGATCAACGTTGAACAGGATTTCCGGGCAATCATACAGTGAAAGCATGTAAGAATTGATTTCCCCCTCCCCCATATAGCTTCTCCAGCCCCCCCCCCCATATCTCCATACTTAACATAGGCCATAAAATTTTTTTTAACACAATATTAATTACATACTGTTAGATAGTCTACTAAGCATTCGCCTTTAACGCTACTTGAATTCAACCATATATTTATATATATGTATATATCAATGTATGTAAGAACCGACGAACCGTTTCTCATAATCGTAAGCACTCATTGAGGGAGTCATGTGTGTGTAAGCATCATCAGCAATCAGTATACGTTAAGAAAAACATACAACAAAAATATCAACACTGAGAATAATACTTACGATAATATCTTTTCGTGCTAATAATTATTACATTAATTAGTATACCCTCTACCTAGCGCTTACTATACTATACATAATATATACACTGTATATATGTTACAATGTCTTGTCTTTATATATTTATTTATAGACGAGTCCTCTGTAGGTTTATGGGGAAGCCGGAAAATGCGAGAGGTTTTATTTCTTTTGTGACTGTAGTTGGGAATTTTAAAAAAATTTGAGGGTGGAGGTGTGTTGGCCAGAAAATTTCCGATGGAAAATGCACCTATGAGTTTCATTTTGGTTTAGAGGAATGGAAGTTATAGGGAAGTAAAGATTGAAAAAGTTTAGGGGTTAGGAATTGGGGATTTTCATATTTTTGAGGATATCTGGGAAAGTTATGGGAATTTCGGAAAATTTAATGAGAGTGAAATTGTAGTGCGGGAAATTTCCGATCGATCAATGTCATTTTTTATTAGTTTGATAGTTATGGAAAAGTATAGATGAAAATATAAAAGGAAAATTTGAGGATTTTCGGAAATTTAGGAAAAATTTTCGTATTCAATGAATTGTCGATAATTAGATGAAGAGTAAGAAGTAACGGAAAATTGGAAAATTCCGAGAATTTTCTAATTTTTGAGAAAAATACTTTAAGCGGAAAATTTCCTGTTAATTTCATTGATACTTTAGCAACTGTAAGTGTTAGCTTTTAAAGTTAGAGAAGAGTGGGCTCAATTGAACCAAAAATACTTAAACATTTTTCTTTTATATGAATAAAAGCAAAATGATAACTTTTTTTTTTTACAAAATCATAATTTATTATATAGACTATCATTTCTCATAAGCACATAACTTAACAAATGATGAAAATTTTAAATAAATACGAAATTGTACAACGGCATCAAATGGTTCAATCGTCCCCTTTGCTGGGACAAGTGAACCACTAGTCGGGGATAATTGAACCACGAGTATTAGAACCACCAATGAATGACTTTAATGAATAATTTACTGTTCATTACAGCTTAAAACTAAAATTACAACACTTCTAATAATATTTATTATTTTATACAACATTATATGCTATAACCATCACTTTTAAAACTTCTGTCAATATAATTATTTTTTTTCTTGGTTAGTTTAGCTTGTTTTCACATTCTGTCAAGGTGCGCGCGCATGTCTGATGCTCACAGTGTGATTCGTGTGGTTCAACCGTCCCCGAGAGTACTGGTTCAATTGACCCCATATGATTTTATTTAAATTATTAGTTTAAAAAAAAATAATCAAGAACTATTTTACTAGAAGTAAAGTTAGAATTTTATGACTTATATATGTAAGAAGGTATTACAAAAAAATTTTAAGATTACATTTGAAAATTAAAAAATTATTAAACAATTTGTCGAGAGCTGAAAAAAAAGTTCAGATGCCTAAAAACACAAAAACTTGAATTTTTTAAAATTAAATCATTATATTGGTTCCAGATTTTGGTTAGTCTAAGGTTTAGTGTATTAAAATATAATTCCAGGACGACTCATTTTTCGATTTTCTAAGCTTACTGGTTCAATTGACTCCACTCTCCCTTACGGCCAATAAAAAATTACAAAAATTCAATTTAAATTGTTTATTTTTGCATTTCAGGCCAAATAACTTCAAAGCCAAAAATCTCGGAAATTACTGAAAATTTTGTAAAATTTTACTGGATTAAAATTGTAGCCCGGAAAATTTCCTATCCAAAACACTCCTATGATATCTATTTTCTCCCACTGGTTTCTGAGATACCAACCCAAAAGTTTCTAATTGATTTTAATTTCAAAAATTGGTACGAAATAAATAATTTTCGAAAAAATATCAAAATTAAATAATGAAAAATATTATCTTCAAATATCCGATACTTTTTCACCCCCTCCCCATATTTTTCCAAACGATAAAAAAATGAAATTCTATAAAAAATTCATGAAATTTCTCGCTCTAGTACTTGGAAGTTGCAATAATAAGTAATATTAACTTGTCCGTTCACCTCAGCTACTATATTATTAAACAATAAAAACAATAACAATAACAATAACAATAACAATAACAAAAAAAGACAAAGAACGTGAGACGTCGTAATGAGAACAAATAATGAGAAGCTGCGGATTGGTGATTATGTGACATGTAGCAACGCTTGTCGGTCACGCACATTAACTATATGAAACTACATACACCTCATACATAAGTACTTACTTACGTACCTCATACATAGGTATTAATATATAATATATATATAAATATGAGACTACAATCCCTTTGTCTAGCCTTACACGTTATTTTTTATCCTTCTTTTTATTTTTCTCGAGTTAAATATTAATTATTTATTTTCTTTACTCCATTATTTGCCGCATACTTTTATAATTCTGATAAATTGCCAGACAATTATCGCATTCATTATTATTATCTTTCACAGTAATCTTTTATATATATATATATATATATATGTTTCTTTTAATTGTTTATTTAATTACTTGATAAAATTTTCTGATGGATGGGGAATCGATCAGGTAAAAAAAAAAATTTAGGTAGGGGAGAGTGGGGTATGAAGGCTCGAACCTGCATCCTTCCGATCAAAATTTTTTGATACTATCCACTGCGCTGACCCACATATGTGATCGTGCGAGTGTTAATAGTATATTTATTATGATACCAAAGAATAATTAATTAATGTAACAGGATCGAAGTCCACCTCCGTTTGACGGGAGACCGTTTCCTCCCTTTTGGGCATACACGCGCTGCGTATCTACTACCTTCCACCATAATATTATAAAAGCGAAATGTGAGCAAAAGCTCACATTAGCTTACCCTTTAGGCATGCAGTGTATGTGGTTGTCTTACTATCACCATGGGTCCCACCTTATTTGGGCCCATCACTCCGTCCATCTCAGAAAGCAAAGAGACTCTGGTCAAAGTGGGGCTTGAACCCCCCTCCCCCATGGTAACAATTCCCTGTATTGGTCTTCAGATTGCAGATTAGTGGTGAAGTGCAACCTCTTCTCAATACTGAAAAAACAGGAATATCCTGTTACAGTCACAGGTTATTCCTGTTGCAGCAACAAGGTCATGCTGCAGGAACTTTCCTGTTGCAGCAACATTTCATTTTTTCCCGTGTGACCATAAACTATTTTATTTTGTTTGGGATTTCTCGATTGGGTTCTGATTGAGCCCTCATAAGGATTTCCCTATTGGGAATGCCCAATGAGGTCTAGATACATACACTGGGTGATCTCGTAGTAATTTCTAGTAGGGTTAAAGCTTCTACATTATGACCAGAATTTCACTGATTACCCTAGTAGAAATAATCTAGACTTTACTCGATTTCAGGCCAGTAACTGGCCAGTGATCCCGGCTAAAAACTAGAAATCACGCCACCTACAACTAAGGCGTACACATTGGTCACACTAATATATTGTCTGTACTAGTGTGTATGTGTGTGTTTATTTTTTTTCTGTTTAACCTCTATTTTTTAATGTGTACATTAATATGTAAATTATTTTATGATAAATAATTAATAATATACACATTAAAAAATTGATTCAATGAAAAAAATGAACACAATAAGTAAATTGCGACTATGGGCAATAGAAACAAATATTATAAATTGTCCTTCAGACGAATTATTAAAAACTGGGAAGGAGGAAGTCGAAAAAAGGAATAATTGAAAATAAAAAATTTTATACATTATTAATAATAAAATTTTAATTATAGTTCATTTTTGAAAGTACGATTGAATGATTAAATTTATTTTTAATATATAATGATGTTGCCGGCTTTATAGTTTAACATTCATAAATTAAACTTTGATTTTTTAAGTCATTGAAACGCTCAATAAATAAATTTTATAATAATTTTGTTCATCAATCATTATTTTTATTATAAGTTATAATTTATTTATTTAAATTAATTAATTTTTGATGTCTGTCAATGCGGGTCAATATTTATTTATTGATCTATATATATCCATGCTTCAGGTTAGATTTATCTATCGCATGTAAATTTTTGGAGTAATTTGGAGAAAGATACATTAATTTGAAATAACTTTTAATTTGTCTGGGTATTTTTTAGAAAATCGTTTTATTTTTCCGAGGAACTGATAATTTTAATAACCTCAAAACCTAAAATTTTAAAGTGACAGTTTTTTGAAAGCCGCCATGTTTCTCTCGGATCTCTAGTAAAACTGGCCAGTTACTTGACAAAAACTCGATATCCCACGGGCCAGTTTCTGGTTTAAGTCTAGTAAAACTGGTCAGTTTCTAGACAAAAAATTGATTTCATTTCGACTACTATTTAAAAAAAAAAAAACGGTAATTATTACTATTTTAACTCATGATATAATTTTAAAATTAGTAATTTAATTTCACTGATTTGATTAGTGATAAAATTTCACTGATATAACCAGTGATGAAATTTGACTGATTACTTACCTGATATTTCATGGAAGCAATTCGTGATCAGATATCACTGATTAAACTAGTGAAATCATTTTGCTGATCCAATCAGCAATTATTATAAATCCCAGAAAATTAACATCAATAATCAACTAAAAATTGTCTAGCTTAAAAATAATAAATTGTAGCTAAAACTCGATTCCTAAAAATTGAATTCAATATCGTGCCCTAATGGTAATTATTTTACAATCTCTTTTTCGAATAAATTAATTAGCTTAAAAATCATTAATACATTGAATTATTAATTGTCACGGGTAATTTATGATTCAATTAATTAAAAGTAATAAGTAATCTAATGAGTAATGACTAGTGTTGTTCCCTTTGAGTTACTGTAACTAGTAATTACAGATTACTCAGAAAAAGATAATTAATGAAAACTCATTAAATTCATTTAATTGACTTTTAATTTTTTATTATTAAATTCATTCATTTATTGCTAGCTTTCATTCGATTGATGTCAGTTAAGTAGTAAATATTTATTAATTCAAATTAATCATTTAAATAAAATATCATTACTCACTCACAGTCGAGATTGAATTTTACAGGATATTCGAAGGCGATAATTTCATTGCGCATGTCAATTTAACGCGTGTACTTTAATAATTAATCACACTACAATCCTGCAAATAAATAATCAGTAATACACTTTAATTACTAAATATTATTATTGAATGTCAATTAACTCTGGCAAAGTATCTCTGCCATCAGCTTTCCTGTCACTCGTGGCGGCCGTTAAAATTTCATTTAAAATCGAGCGATTACTTTTTAAATTCTGGCGCCGAAAAATTAAAACTTAAAAATAAGAAATTTTATTTCAAAATTTGTTACATAGAAAATTTTTCATATTTGTATAAATTTAATTTTGATTTATTGGAAAACAAAAAAAATTATTTGAACTTTTGATAAAGTAATGATAAATTTACGATTTTGATTTTGCAAGATTTTGACGCGAAAATTTAAATTAAAAAAAAAGTTATAATTGAATTTTGATAAATAAATGAATTGGAAGTGTTATTAATAAGAAAAATTTGATTTTTCAGAAGTTTCTCTGTTCTAAATTTTCCCGCGAAAAATTTGAATTTGGAAAAAATAAATTTATAAAATTCAAAGTTGAAGACTTTATGTAATTGAAATTTCGATAGAAAAATAAAAGTTTTTGTCAAATTTTTCTTCAAATTATAAACAAAAGTCCACCAAAATTTTCCGTGAAAAATTAAAAAGAAAAGCACTAAAATTTGAAGTGAAAAAATAAAAAGAAAAGTACACCTAAATTTTCCGTTAAAAATTAAAAATGAAAATTCCACTAAAATTTTCCGTGAAAAATTAAGAAGAAAAGTCCACCAAAATTTTCCGTAACAAATCAAAAAGAAAAGTACACCAAAATTTTCCGTGTAAAATTAAAAAGAAACGTCCACCAAAATTTTCCGTAAAAAATCAAAAAAAAACGTCCACCAAAATTTTCCGTAAAAAATCAAAAAGAAAAGTACACCAAAATTTTATGTGAAAAAATAAAAAGAAAAGTACACCTAAATTTTCCGTGAAAAATTAAAAATGAAAGTCCACCTAAATTTCCCGTGAAAAAATAAAATGAAAATTCCACTAAAATTTTCCGTGAAAAATTAAGAAGAAAAGTCCACCAAAATTTCCCGTAAAAAATCAAAAAGAAAAGTACACCAAAATTTTCCGTAAAAAATTAAAAAGAAACGTCCACCAAAATTTTCCGTAAAAAATCAAAAAGAAAAGTACACCAAAATTTTCCGTGAAAAAGTATAAAGAAAAGCAGCAAATTTTCCCGGAAAAAAAAGAAAAGTCCACCAAAATTTTCCGTGTAAAATTAAAAAGAAACGTCCACCAAAATTTTCCGTAAAAAATCAAAAAGAAAAGTACACCAAAATTTTCCGTGAAAAAGTATAAAGAAAAGCAGCAAATTTTCCTGTGAAAAAATTAAAAGAAAAGTCCACCAAAATTTTCCGTGTAAAATTAAAAAGAAACGTCCACCAAAATTTTCCGTAAAAAATCAAAAAGAAAAGTACACCAAAATTTTCCGTGAAAAAGTATAAAGAAAAGCAGCAAATTTTCCTGTGAAAAAATTAAAAGAAAAGTCCACCAAAATTTTCCGTGTAAAATTAAAAAGAAACGTCCACCAAAATTTTCCGTAAAAAATCAAAAAGAAAAGTACACCAAAATTTTCCGTGAAAAATTAAAAAGAAAAGCACCAAAATTTTATGTGAAAAAATAAAAAGAAAAGTACACCTAAATTTTCCGTGAAAAATTAAGAAGAAAAGTCCACCAAAATTTTCCGTAACAAATCAAAAAGAAAAGTACACCAAAATTTTCCGTGTAAAATTAAAAAGAAACGTCCACCAAAATTTTCCGTAAAAAATCAAAAAGAAAAGTACACCAAAATTTTCCGTGAAAAATTAAAAAGAAAAGCACCAAAATTTTATGTGAAAAAATAAAAAGAAAAGTACACCTAAATTTTCCGTGAAAAATTAAAAATGAAAGTCCACCTAAATTTCCCGTGAAAAAATAAAAAGAAAAGTCCACCAAAATTTTCCGTAAAAAATTAAAAAGAGAAGTCCACCAAAATTTTCCTAAAAAAAATAAAATGAAAATTCCACTAAAATTTTCCGTGTAAAATTAAAAAGAAACGTCCACCAAAATTTTCCGTAAGAAATCAAAAAGAAAAGTCCACCAAAATTTTTCGTGATAAATTATAAAGAAAAGCACCAAATTTTCCCGTGAAAAAATTAAAAGAAAAGTCCACCAAAATTTTTCGTGAAAAATTATAAAGATAAGCACCAAATTCTCCCGTGAAAAAATTGAAAGAAAAGTCCACCAAAATTTTCCGTGAAAAATTGAAAAAAAAACTCCATCGAAATTTTCTGTGAAAAATTAAAATTTTTAAAATAAAAACATTTTATCTAGAAATTTACAAAAAAAAATACATACGTCAATTTAATTAAAAATTCTGCCGAAATTTAATTAGTAATTTTTGACAAAATTACAAAAAAAAATAACCTATCAAAATATCCCGCGAAAATTTAAATTTGTGACAAAAATTGCAATCAGTTTCTTTTCCTAAAAATGAATTCAATCTGACATTGAATAAAAATAAAAATTTTTTACTTCTCGCATTTCAAATTTCCCGTGAAAATTCTGAAATAGATAAAAATTCGAAGTTTTTAAAAAACTATTAAATTCCGCGCGTCTCGAACGTCTTTCTAAAATTCAAAATGGCGACTTACCCGATAGCAGGAGACGGAAGAGATCAATCATTTAATTATGAATTGAAGTTACATGTAATTAATTTTCACACAGGAATTTCTTGAATTATCTCAAGCATTTAATTACGTAGTAAAAAAAAATTGATTTATTTAAAAATATTAAGCAGAGAATTGAGTATTGAGTCGAGTGTGAAGAAAAGAACGAAGAAGTAAAAATATAAGAAGGCTTTAGAAATATAAAAATAATAATAATAATGATGATAATAAATAAATGAAATGTATCAAAAGAAAGGTTTATTGATGGGTATTGAAATGGGACTACGTGACTTAGAGGTGATAAAATGAGTGCGGGCCCAATACAATCACAATGTCGAGCTCGGCTTAGTCTTTTAATGTCCGGTTATTATTAACGGTCAGAGTAAAATGCCTGACTATTGAGAGTGAAAAAGTATAAAGGGGCTGGATGTTAATGCGACGAAGAATGGATTTTAATAATAATAATAATGCTAAGGAGAAGGAGAAGAAGGACAAGGAGTGATAAACAAAAATATAAGGCCCCACATGTCGAAGATTGCTGAGTCCAAATAGGGGAGGGGGGTTGGGGCAGAGTGGGCCCCTTAAGGAAAATAATTGAAATATCGTTGAGTTTTTCATGGCGTTTACTTATTTTTAGGCTCTTGATACTTATTTTCACTTCATTATGCTGCGTCGATTAAAATTGAAAAATCGAAAATTAGGGGCAGAGTGGGCCCCCCTCAAAAATTAGGCAAAAAATTTATTTATTTTATTTTCCGTCAAGTTATGACCTCCGTAATGTTTTTATCATATTCTAGGCAAATATTTTATATGTGGGGCAAAATGGACCACTCGAAAAAAAAAATGTGACGAAAAAATTTTTTATTTTCCGTTTTCAATTTTTTTCGAGTGGTTTATTTCACCTTAAATATCACATATTGGCCTTAAATATGATAAAAACGTTATAGAGGTCATAACTTGACGGAAAATAAAAAAAAATTTTTTTAATAATTTTTTGAGAAAGGGATCGTCGTGCCTCAGGCTCTCCTACACGCTGAAAAAAAAGTGGTAATACTTGCCATCTTAATGAAGTAACTATTCCTATCCTTACATTTTAATGATTCTCATTCTTTTATGCTAACTATTACTATCGAAGATGGTAAGGATTCGTATCTAGATAGTAATCATTCCTATCCGTGATGACAACCATTACTATTTTAGAAGGAAAAATAAAAAATTTTTCAGACATAAGAAATATTACGATTTAGGTGGTAACTATTACTATCGGCAATAGTAATTGTTGTTATACGAGAAACGAATTGTTAACATAAACACAATATAATAATTATCACATACACGATGATAATCATTCCCTATCGCGAGATGGCAATAGTTAGCATTTTTTTTTCAGCATGTATATTTAACTTTCTTGATAAATTATATTTAATGAACAGTTTTGGTGGTCTATTTTGTTCTTTATTATTTAAGAAATTTCAATAAGCTTATTATCCGTCCGAATTTATTGACGTATAGAAAATTTTGAGGGGCCCACTGTGCCCCCATATTTTTTGAAGTTCTTAAAATTTTAAGGGGCCCACTCTGCCCCATGGGGCCCACTTTGCCCCCCCCCTTCCACTAACATTTTTTTTCAATTGTGATTTATATTTTTGATATGCTCGAGTTCAAAGAGCTGGCATTTGAAAACTAGTGGCGAAAAATGAGACTCTAGGGAGGGGTTGGAATAGAAAATTTACTGAGCTACGAAATTGTTCCAATAAATTTTTGGGTATTCTCAGTAGTTTTGAAAATATAAGCGGGTTTGTGCTTTAGGCCCAATATTGGAAAATTCCAGAATTTTATTAATTTAACTTAGAGCATTTAATTATTGTTATTGAACTAATTGATGAAAATAGAGTGAAAATATGAGTACTTTAACGGAAATTTACTGCTTGACAAATTTATATTCATAAGTTTTCTTGAAATTTTTGTTATTTTTCTAGATATTTTGATTTTTTTCAGATTCATAAAATTTCAGTTGAAAATTTTCATATAAAAAATATCAAATTCTCTAATTATCATAAATTTCAAAAAAATATTAAATTTCCTGAGTCAAAATTAAAAAGGTGATTTGAACCTAAACGTGGTAACTTTGTCTGCTTTTACAAAGTTTAGGTTCAAATCATCTTTCGAAAAGGTAAAATAAGTCTCCAGAGCCTAAATTTATAAATCGAGAAAGACTCTCATCGGATTGCGTACAATAGGTAAAGAAACAGAAGGGAAAAGGAGGTCACTAATTAGAAATAGCCACCGTGATCGAAAAAAATTTGAAATTTAAAAATTCCAAAAATAATTTCTTGGTAATAAATCTTTTGCTGTGAGTTAAAAAATAATAAAAGTTAAAATATTAATAATAATAGCTAAAGTTATACAAATAAGCGTTCGAATAGAATAGTACACTGAGAGACAAATTTATTCCCCAGTAATAAAAACACGTATTAGAATTTTTTCCAAAACATTACTACATATTCATAAATTTTAATTATTTATAAGTATGAATTTTATTTTATAATATTAAATTCGATTGCTAAGAGATAAATGAAAATTTTATCAAAAATAAAATTTTATTAGCATCTAATAAAATTTTATTAGTATTCAATGAAATTTTATTAGTATTTAATAAAATCTCATTAGATACAAATATGTGTTTACTAAAATCACCGCAAGCTTTGTTTTATGGCGGCCATCTTTAATTCGTATGAAAGTGTCAAATTTGACTGCTGTTAATTTGAAAAAAAAAAAAAAAAAAGATTTGTGAAATATGTACGAGAGACGTTTAATAATGGAAAATTTTCAATAAAAATAATGTTTTTTTCGATATGATTTGTGTGTTTATTATTTTTTCATGAACTTAACCTAACTTCAAAAATTCAAAATGTTGTTGTTTGACGAACTATACTGGAATTAATTTATAAACTTATAAAGAATAAAGTATTTATTAAAAAATTAAAATTATTTTATAATTTATGTGTTTTAAAAAAAATATCCACGTCTCAAAAATCGCCCGAAGTTTAAAATTTAAGATTCTAACCTAGTTAATATTTTTTACTTCAAATCTAAGGATAACTTTTAATATATTGATATTATTTACTGCTAATAAATAAATTTATCTGTAAAAAAATTTTTCATTTTCAATTCATCTATGGAATACAACGAATTTTTAGATTTCACATATTAATTTATTAATCATTCACAATATTAATTCATTTAGTATATAAATAAACACGTATTAAATACTAATAAAATTTGAAACGGGATTTTAATAAAATTTTTATTCATATTTAGTAAACTTTTTATTTGCGCATGACCATAATACGTGCTTTACTAAATACAAATAAATTTTATTACTATGTAATAAAAATGTCTCTCAGTGTACTGTCATTCGAAATTCGAATTGAATAATTAGAGCCTTTGACTTATTAGTATATGATTAATTAATTATTTTATGTGAACAATAAATGCGAATGATGTATTAGATAACGGAAACTGTCAAAGAAATTGAAAAATACGGCTGAAAAATAATCTGCTGCTGCCGGGATTCGAAACCAAGACCTCACGACCATGAAGCACAACCACTGCCACACTGCTACTCGCACGCTCACGATCAGTTGGAAATATCTTTATGTATTTAGAACGCAGACATTAAAATAACAATAATGTCATGCTAAAAAATTGAGCTCATTCGAAGTTACAGACTAAAAGTATGGTAGGCCTTGGGGGGTTAAAACATCTCTTTAAAAAAGGTGATTAAGTCCTCCATGCGCTTCGTTTAGGGCATCGAGGACTTCAATAACATATTACATTCAGCGACAAGTCCAACATCAAAAGAACTGAGGCTTTGGAGGCTCAAACTACTGTTTTAATTCTGCTTCGGGTTACGTGATTTCAATCAAAAAATTAATCTTTTCTCTAAATTCTTCTTAGTTTTCCAATTAATTTTATTCTTAATGAACTTTTTCCAAAAATTATGAATCAAAATTTTAATTATTCATAATTTCTGACTTAATTACTAAAAATAGATTTCTGAGACGTGTTTCTTACCGGAAATTTACTTCCTGAAAAATTTCAATTATTTTCATAGATATTTTACATTCTACAAAATTTTTAAAATTTCTGTCAAAAATTTTTACCCTAGAATTAAAAATTTCTCTAACATCAATTTCAATTAAATACAGACGCTTCCATTTCAAAATTTTTCACCCTCTGAATTATAATCAACAACTTTTCCAAAAATTTCCTTTAATTTCCTTAGAAATTTCTAATCCCCATAAACTTTTTCAAAAATTTCAAATCCAAATTTTCATACCTCACAATTTCTGACCTAATCACCCCAGATTAATTTTATGGGTGTGTTTCGAATCGTAAATTTACCGCCAAATAAAATAGTATCATTCAATTCCTTCATACGATACTTTATCCAATACTCCCCCATTTTCCAATAAAAACAAGAAGAACAAGGAAAATTTTTACATGACCGCATAAATAGTCCGGTACTTTTATTTCATTTTTTTTATAATTCATAGGATTATCGAGTATTCCCATGGCCCAGATCGGTCATTACATTATAACAGTAATTATTTATTCGCCTTATTCGCATTGTTGCGCTGAGCTGAGCTGGTTATTATTATTTTATATACTGACTTTTATACCTTTTTATTTTATAAATTGTCTCCACGATCTTACTCAACCCACACACACACACACACACATTTACATACCAACACACATATACATATATTTATATATATTTTTTACAATCTACAGTAAAATATGCTAAAGAAAAGAGATATTCGATGAGAGCGGATGCACTAGGGACAGTTGCGTGCGTTACAATTCGCATTGTGTTTACTGTATTTTATTTCATGCGTACACGCTTTACTTATTTTCATATATATATATACAAGTCTAAGTACTCTTTGATATACTTGTCATATTCATGCATTATTTATACATATATCTTTTCATATATTTTCATTCTCATTTCAATTTTTGTTGACTGACTCAGAAGTCACCGAAAAAGGAAAACCAAAAGAAAATTAAATACGATCGATTAATTTTCTTATTGTGGGTGAGGTTCATGATCCAGAAAATATTTTCTGAATATTTTCATGGAAACTTTACGGAAAAATTGGGAAACTCGGAGGCTGAGTGGCTAACTTTGGAAAAATATTGAAAATTTTGGGTTTTATGGAAAAGTGAAAAATTTATTAGTAAATGGGGATGGAAAATTTTCTGGTGGGTCAAGTTGGGATTTTTAGGACGACATCTAGGAATTTGATTTTGAAGACAGGTGAGAAAGTCGGAAATAGGAAGTTTAGGGATGAAATTTTGGAGAATGGAAAATTAATTAGGAATCTATGGAAAATCAACTAGAATTTTAGAAAGAGTGAGGGATAAACTCTCAAAGTTCAGTTTAAGTTGTTTATAATATGAAAATTGAAATCGATGCTTTAAATATAAAATTTCGGGAAAACTAGCCAAGACAGAGGAAAAATATACATGTGAAAATTTGTAGTACGGTAAATTTCCCGTCCAAAACTCACATATTTGATCTATTTTAATCAATTAGATCGATAGTTACGGTCGATTTAATTGTAACACAAAGTGAATGACAGTAGAGAAGGTTTAAAATAAGAAATTTTCATACAATTGGAAATTTCTGGAAAAGTATCAGTAATAGAGGAAAATTATAGAGGAGTAAAGTTGTAGTATGGTAAATTTCCTATCCAAAACTCATACAAGTGATCTATTTTAATCAATTAGATCGATAGTTACAGTGGCTTTAATTATTAAACAAAGTGAATAACAGTAGAGAAGGTTTAAAATAAGAAATTTCCATACAATTGGAAATTTCTGGAAAAGTATCAGTAATAGAGGAAAATTATAGAGGAGTAAAATTGTAGTACGGTAAATTTCCTATCCAAAACTCATACAAATGATCTATTTTAATCAATTAGACCGATAGCTACCGTCAATCGAGTCTCGATTACAATCACCAAAACAGGAAGTCTTCATATTTTCTTTAGAATCTCAAATTCATATTAATTATAATTGATTAAAATTTTTTCACTTGAATAATGATAATTAAAAAATATAATAATAATCCTAGTAATAATGGAGAGATATAAAGAGAATGATAAAATGAAATAAAAATAAATAAATAGAGAACTCGAAGAGAATAGTCAATGCTTGTGTATTTTCCATTTTATATAAAAGTTATATCAGTAGTAGGTTAAACAGAGACAAACAAAAACAAAAACGAGCCAAGGGATGATAGCACTCGTTATTAATACTAAATGCAGAGACGTAGAATACGTTCAGTGTGGGCAAAAAGGTAGAAGGTGGGGGGGGGGGAAGGAAAGGGATGATGAGGGGAAGTACGATGGTTTCGTTCGCAAATCCCGATCTGAAATATGACGACGAGTAATCCTGGTAAAATAAAATAACCTCTCTGAAGGATTATATTAAAAAAAATAAATATATGTATATATGAAGTAAAAAATATTTAATACAAATATCCATTTATTACGTTCCCAATCCGTTTACTAATTAATTAATTTATTTAATAATTAGTTGATACCAATCATGGACGAGCTTTCGTTTTAATTACGATTTTTTTGGTGGTTATTAAATAATTACATATGGTGAGCAAACAGTCGGAGATTAGGTGACGTTGTATTCGTTGTAAAATTTATGAGACTACGGGTTACAATTTTCTTTTTTTTTATGACTTTTTTTGAAAATTGGAGAGGGAGTTTTTAATTATTGATGGACGTTTTTGTAGGAGAAAATTTAAAATTTTGAGTTTTTAGTTTTAAAAATTCATAACTTTTAAGGAAATTGAAATTGAGGATTGGGATAAGGTGTAAAGAAAAGATCAGACTCTTGGCTATAATTTTAACCTCTGCTTGACTGAATTTCGGGTAGTAGTTCTTGAGATATTGATCTATTTAGATAGGGGATTTTGGAAAATAGAAAATGAGTTCTGGAGATAGAACTTTGGTGCGATCGAGTTTTCAGTGATAGTTTTCGAAATGTAAAATCAGATTCACATTTCTGAACCAGAAAAACTGAAAATTTAAATCAATTTTTTTTCCTTAAGGGGACCCGGTGGTCTAGAAATTTTTTAAAAATCGATTTTTCTTGCATATTTCAAAAGTATAGTATTTCAAAAATATACTGTGAAAATATGGTGATGATATTCCCAGTATTTCATGTTCTAAAAGCTATTTAGGAGGCTGGCCGAGTAAGTAATTTTTATTCTATTGTGCGGCGGAAAACACCTGCTTTGGTTTCTATACCTAAGTTATAATAATGATAAACAAGTCAACATATAATGAAAAACAAGAAAAACTGAAGAAGTGCACAAGAAAAAAATATGGTGCTGGAATAGCTGATTAATCGTAAGTATATGCCCGGGAAAAAAAAATCATATCTGGCCATATATAATTAGATATGACCATATAAGATCATATATAAATCATATATGATTCATGTATGTTTGTATATGAGTCATACATGTTCATATAAGATCACATTTGGTCATCTATGATCATATATGATACAACCTGAAGTATTTTTACTCAATATCCAGTCCATATAAGATCATATATGATTCATTTAGGTTTGTATATGAGTCATACATGTTCATATAAGATGATATATGGTCATGTATGATCACATATGTTATAACATAAAGTAGTTTTACTCGATATTCAGTCCATATAAGATCATACATGATCATATAAGATCATGCATGATCATATATAGACATATATGCACATATATGAAGATACATAAAAAGTTTTTAACCGATATACAATCCATATAAGATTCTATATGGTCATGTATGATCATATATGAACGAAGATAAAAAAATTTTACATGATGCTCAACTCGTGTAAGATCAGATATGGTCAGGAATGAACATATATAATAACTTAATAACACATAAAATTTCTTACGTTGTTTAATTTTTATGAAATCAGATATAGTCAGGTATGAAGAGACATGAAAATTCTTTACACGACGGTCAACTCATGTAAAATCAGACATGGTCAGATATGAACATATATGAAGAGACATACAAATTTTTTTACTTGTACGTGGAAATAAAATTCATGTGTGACTATATCATCATATAAGATCATATTCATGAAGTTTAAATTCTTGTGCTCAATTCATCTAAGCATGATATATAAACATATCCTGAGTGATAATGCAATGCCGCTGTAAGTATAGTTTGCAATACAACGTATCTACAATAATAGAAAAACTGAGTCTAAATCGGTTGATCCGTTCAAAAGTTATAGAACATTTACATACGAACGTACATAGGTACATATATACATTATCCTGAAATTAGACAGAATAGTTTCCTAGGACCTCAAAACGTCGAAATATGTTGAAAGCTCGATTTTCGAAAATCGGTTCGAAACCAATAACTTTCTTTAATTTTGGAAATTTTCAATTTTCTGAGCGGGAATTAAAAAGATGAAACCTTAAGTTTAATTTTAATTTTTATTCCGCATTAGAAAACTTAAACTTTTCGAATACCATGTAAAATATCAATATAAACGTAATGTATGTTGGGGTTCCTAAGATCAATATATAAACCTATTGAATAGTCTCGACAAATGAAGTCCATGGTTTGGCAGAGTAGTACAATCTTCAACCGATACGCAGAAAGATCCAGGTTCGAATCCCAGAAAAACATCGAATATTTTTTCATCGATAAAAAAATTAATAAGAAGTGAACAATAGCTATATATAAATAAATTTCAATGCATGTTAATGAACAATATTAAATAAATAATATTAAAACATTATTTTTTTAGTTTAAATAATTTTTGTCGAACCTATATGTATATCATATATGATCATATCTAATCATATATGATCAGACATGGCCAATTTTCATATATGATCATATATGGTCAGACATGAATTTTTTTTCCCGGGTGTTCAAATCTCGTCTTCTTCAGAATTTCTTTGACTAAAACTTTAAACGCTTTTATCTCGAAACTACTTTTTTCTGCGTGGCGTAGTTGAAGAAAAAAAATTATCCGATCGATTGCTTTCAAATTTGAATATGTTATTTAATACACCAACAGCTATAGCTGGAACTAGAATAAAATTTTTGCGTTGAATATTTCTGTATTTTAACATGCAAAGTGTTACGAGAAAAATTCAATTTTTGGATTAAAAATTTCAACAAAGTGCCACTTCTTCAAAAAAAATTTTTTTTTTCTATTCTAGTACCAGTGATAGGTATATTTATACTGATTAAAAATCCATTAAATTTTTTTGTTTCAGACCCATAGAAGAGCTGAATTGTTCTACGCCACCCGGGTCCCTTTTTTTAAAGGAGCTGGCTTCAACGCCATCTTTTAAATACTAAAAATCATTTTTTTTCTTAGCTATAAGCATTTTTGTATATATCAATAACAATAAAATAATCCCTCAAAATTTCAGAAGGTTTGATATTTATTAACATATAAAAAAAATTTTTTTTAAAATCATGAAATTTTCAGCCTCTAGACCACCGGGTCCCCTTAAAATTTGAAAATTCATAGTATTGAAACTTTTTGATATAAAGGCCTATTTTGGGTTTCATTTTGTAGATGAAACTTTTAACTACAATTTTTATTGTTTTATCATTAACTTCCGATCATTAGTTTCCAAGATATTGACTTATAAAAATTTCTTGAAATCAGAAAAAAGTCTCTTTTTTCATCAGTTTACATTTTTCAATCTTTGAAAATTTATAACTTACAAACCTATCAAAAACAAGGGACGTTTTGGGTCTCATTTCGAAGATTAGACTTCTGGCTATAAGTTTCGTTGGTGCTCAATCAACTTCCGATCATTAGTTTCCAAGATATTGACTTTTAAAAATTTTTTTGAAATGAGAAAAAAGTTTTACTTTTTACCAATTTCTATTTTTCAACCTTTGAAAATTTATAACTTTCCAACTTATCAAAATTAATCGACATTTTAGGTCTTATTTTAAAGATTAGGCTGCTAGCTACAATTTTCATTCATGTATAATAAGTTTCCGGTCTTTAGTTTTCGAGATATCGAACGTTAAAGTCGAACTTCCTTTGCCGTATAGATAAAGATTGATGAATTTTTCTACAATATATACAAACACATAAATGAATACATACCTTATTATATAACAATGAGGAAGTGTCTTTAATTAATATAGATTATATGTAATCGTATATTTATAAATTAATGAATATATTAGATGAATAAGGAACTGGGTAGCGAGACGAATGTCGACTCGATTAATCCGGATCGAGTTTGGATAGGGAGCAAATTGATTGATGCATTCCTTCCATCTGTTAAATTTGACACCCGGATTATACACTACTAATTTCAATATCATCCTCTATTGTGTCTATTTAATTCTCGATAATTAATTATGAATAACTCATTGTGTCTAAAAATTTTTTATCATTTTATTATGACTGATTATTATTTTATTTAATTTAGTTGTAAACTAGTTACAAAAAATTTATGATTCAATATTCTATCGACCGGTTAATTTCCAATTTATACTTCTCTTGATCATTAGTTTCGTGTAATCAGCTCAAAAATTTTAAGCAATAAAATTTACTAGATAAAAATTCATCTCTAAAAATGTAACTGTGTATTTTCACTGAGTCACCGTGCATATTTACTTATTTATTGCTCTCAACTGTAAGTATATATCTAGGAATTAGTCAGTACTCATTCAATCAGTGAAACTCTACTACAAGTTCGAATCAGTGAAAATCCCAAGTTAAATCAGTAAAAATCATCGTTTTCTTCTGTGAAATAGTAAATATGTACAGTAATACTTGATCACTGATCGAACCCGTGAAATTTAATCACTGATAACGTCAGTGAAAATTTATCACTGATTGAATCATGGAAATCTATTACTAGTTCAATCAGTGAAACTCACTGTTAACTTCAGTGAAATGATGATAAGTAATAAGTAGACTTTCAACACTGATTAAGCCAGTGATGATTCATCAAGGATTAAATCCATGAAATGTTCAGTGAGTCAAAATCATTGTTTGTTTCCGTGAAATGGTAAAAAAATATAGATACTTGATCACTGATTGAACCCGTTAAATTTCATCACTGATAACGTCAGTGAAAATTTATCACTGATTGAATCACAGGAATTCTATCAGCAATTCAATTAATCACAATCACGGTTTACTTCGGTGAAATGATAGATAAGTCATCAGTGGACTTTCATCACTGATTAAGCCTGTGATACTTCATTAATGATTAAATCCATTAAATGATCTGTCAGTCAGAAACACTGCCTGCTTCCGTGAAACGGTAATAGTAAAATAGTATAGTGATACTTACATAATTAGTAAAAAGTAAAGTGATACTTAATCACTGATTAAACCCATGAAATTTAATCACTGATAACGCCAGTGGAAATTTATTACTGATTGAATCACGGAAATTCTATTTCTAGTTCAATCAGTTAAAATCACTGTTTGTTTTCATGAAATGGTGGATAAATAACTAATGAAATTGACTGGTAGCTTCAGTGAATCGAAGTTACTGATCAAGTGAGACTCTGGTGATCAGGTGAGACTCAAACACGAAACCTTGAACAACAGCTCTATCTACTGTGTTATTCAGCTATGAATATGATACAAAACTTATCGATAGAAAATGCAAATATGATTTAAATCTATCACTCCGAAAGTGAGGGTTTTTTGTTTAAAATCATCTTCGAGATCGTCTGTCTCGAAACTAATATAAAAATAAATGAAACAATGATAAGAAAAACAATTTTTGAAAATCCATGAAATTTTATTTTGTTCAACAAAACTTATTTCTAATTCATATAATAAATTGGTTATAACATAGATTTTTATAATTTTTAAAATGTATCATTCTTCTCTAAAAATAGAACATTGCCAAAATCATTTCTTTGAGTAACAAATCTATCACTTACTGATACTTTTGAATATATATTCGTTCATTTTCTGGGGTACTGTTATTGTATGGTTAGTTATATTGTCTTGAGTAAACATTCATTTCAAATTTGTTACTTTATAAGACGAATAAAATTGCTAGCTGCATAATATGATGTGTGGGGGAATGTAACATGACAATTTTTAAAATACAAGAATGATCGAGCCCAAAGCAAGAGCTAACACATGTAATCTGAAATTGTGTTTCACTCCCCCACGCACTAGATTTTCCGATATTACCCAATTGATGCAACAATTTTAAGACTTGAATTCCTTAATTGTTCTGTCTTGGATTATACAAAGATTCCAACAATCTTCGAAATCCATAACTTGCAATTCGGTAAAGCAAAACAACGGGTCGTATCATTGCTCGTAGATGCTGACGTATTTTATCACCATACACTTTGATAATTTCAATAAACAATTCAGCAATAAAACAAATAAACGAACAAAAGATTCCAACGGCCAATAAAATGAAAGCAAATGTAAGGTCACTGAAATCAACAGGCCGATAATAATCATCAGTGGCTAGGTAATCTTGCATTACTTTGAAGTTATGATTTTCTTGCTCGTGATAATTTTCTAACCACTTATCAATCACACCAGATTGTGACAGCCATATAATAAGATTATTAACGCGTGGTCCCAAGACCCAATTTCTAGTCATTGCTATTGAGTTGAATCCGTGACGTAGACTATTTTTCGAATACTGCAAATTGAATTTAGTTATCATTCCTTTTGAAAACGTCAGGCTGCCGATACAGGCAATTGGCTTACTCCCAATGTCATTTTCACAGGCCCAATAATTATTAAAATTAGTTTTACCAATTAATACTGGATCTGTTATGTATTCTTTTGCTATTAAACTAGCATAAATTGTCTCATAACGGGGGTCCTTAAGATCTTCAAGTGTTTCAGCATTTTTTCTGTACTCGGGTTTTGTTAAAAATGCTGCAAGGTGCCCGGAAAATGTTGCCTGTATCACCAGAAAGTATAAAAATATAAAAAAAAACACTATCCGCAACTTGATGGAGTCCATGCACGTGTTAAGTGAATTATTTATCAGCAAACGCAAGCATTCAAAGATGGAAAATGATAATCGTTCCTCCATTCGATGATTGGAGAAATAAATAACGACGAATGTTATCGATAAGATGATGAACGTCGATGTGATAATCAACCAGCCGTAATAATCAAACATTTTTTCTAGTGGCGTCAATAGTCCACGATTTTTTGTGATGATGACGTCGTCGCTATAGAAAATTGGGTATGATAGAGAAAGAAAATTAAATACGTTCACTTCTAGATTTTGTGAAACCCATTGAGCTGGAGATAGAGTTAGATCCATTGAATTTTTAGCAAGAAGCTTTGGTTCCGACGTATGAATCTTTGTATCATCTTTAACATCCATCGATCTACCGAATACGATAACCATTGAAACATTCAAATACTTCATGATTGCTTTTGCAATGAATGCTTCTATTGGAACTAATATGTTATCAAGATCACTATCTTTATTTATATATTCATTACTGCGAGTAACAGTCGTTGATTTATTGGAAAATACACGAGATACTTTTATCGTATGATTGTTGAGATGCTTTGCACGATCGAATATAAGATTCTCACACCCACTTCTTTCTGTAAATTAATAAAATAAATCATTAGATAAATGATATAATGTAAGGCAAGGGATGAAAATAATTTTAAACGACTCGAAGGTTCACCAAAGCCGATGACAACAGCTGCCTTTATACAAAGTCTGGAATAGTGTATTAGCTGGTGCTACAGACTTGATGTATTCAATTGTCTACACCAAAAATTGAAGTTTCAATACCAACTGCCAGTTGAACTAATCCTATTCTAGACCAGTTGTGCTAGGATCTGGTGGTATGGATTTTATGAAATCCAAGTTATTGATTAAACCTCTCACCTATTGAGGAGTCTAAAACGTAGTAAACAATCAAATAATTGCCGTACACGAAAAGATTGGAACCCAATTGGTTATTGTCGTGTGCGCACATCACTCAGTCAGGTTCTGCACAGTAAGCAGTGTGGCGCTGCACCACAATCGAGCATTTTCGTCCAGCACCATACTGAGTCGGGTGCAGAACTGTAACCAGTCCGGTTTCAATCTTTCCGTGTAACAATTAATTAATGTAATAGAGTCGAAGTCCACCTCCGTTGTACGAGAATCCATTTTCTCTGCTATTCCAGGTGTTCACGCGCTGCGATGAAGACTACCTGTACCCAGAAGATACCCTTAATCGATAAATACAATCAAATGACTAAGCGTAGTTGTTAATCAGCGAAGAGTGCAAATAACTCGCCATATGGACGCGTGTCTAATCACAACCTCCACGAGTCCATATCGTTGTGGGCCAAACACTTTGACCATCACAGGAAATAAAGAGACTCTGGTCAAAGTGGGTTTGGAGAGACACCTCGTAGCAGTTCCCTGTGCTGGTGAGCAAATTCCTTCAGGACAAGACGCGACCTCGCTTTAATACCCTAAAAAATGTCCTTTCCTTTTTTTTAACATTTAATTACGAACAAGCTATTATCCATTTATTCCGTCTCTTATCAGGGACCTGGCCTTAAAACGGTGGAAAAAGCACCTCAAAAAATCCAGGGATTAACCTGAATAGGGTTTGTTCCGGCTGACTTTGTTGGCATTAAAACTTCTAGCTTTGATACAGTTATTGTGGAATAGTCTTTTGGACACCGAGGTTAATAGGCAGAATATTCTAACCCGCATGCAACATTGTGTACTGAAACCTCTTTGCTAAATGTTTTTCTTTGACAAAAGGGGTCATTGCCTCAATCAGTCTTCGTTAATAACTCCGATCGATCCAATTGATTCAGATTGACGTTCAATCAGAACCAATCGATTACATTCGAAGTTTTCAATCGAAGAGTGCAGAAAGCCTTGTTTTCTTTAAAAATATTGAAAAAATAAATTCAAATGCTTACCATGGTTGCTTTCATTTTTAGTAAAACATAGTCTCTGGTAAATAATCCATTTAACTTCATAATTCTTAACTTTTATGTTAGTATATTTCAGCCAGGATAAAGGTGCGTAATCAGTATATGGATTGTCAGTAAATATTTTGATTCCATTCATATTAAAGTTAAGTCCAAAAAATATGTAGGTTCTACAGGCATTGATTTTTGACCGAAACATATAAAATAATTTTCTGACTGTAAATACAGTTGTTTTTCCTGCTTTTAGAAATATAAACACTGTGTTGACCTTTACGGGAAAGTCCCACAAAATAATTTTATTTGAATCAATCAAATCGTCCAATGAATTTATGATTATTATCAATAAATCTATGCTTTTATTTGCGAATATCTCATTATATATTTCCGCAGTATTTGTCAGCAACATAATTCTAGGAATCAATCCGCTCAAAGAATTAATTATTTCTTCATCGTTCCCACTAAATGCGATTGCTTCGAATTCGGAATGATTTCTTAATACATCTCCCTTGATAAAAGCAATAAATAGCATTTAATAAATCAAATATTCACTATAGACCTACTGACTAAGAACTTCATATAGGCGCCAAACTAACAATCCATACAAATTTCTATAATGTATTCGGATGGATAAAAAATCCATGTAGGAATCTATAGGAATAGGGATTTATACATGGGAACCTAAGTGGGAATGCATCCGAAAACATCATGCAGTAATCTATGCTAGGCCTGATTTCATATCAACTGAATTCGAAAAAGTGACCACACTACAGCTAGCCTCCACAATATCTAGCCTTAACGATGAGTATGCAATGTGTTTGCATTTATTATTTTGTTCGTGTATCTTTCCTATCAAAAACATCTATGTAGGATAACATGGAAACTCACAGGAACCCATACAGGAAAGTATGGATTTATGTTACAATATTGGAATTAATGTACAAGTACATGGGCTTGGAGAATTTAAAAATTTATGTAGGAGACCATGGGTATCTAAATTCTCCTATAGGAGATCCACATAAAACACTGTGGGTACCTGGATTCCCATGTAGGAACTCGAATACATGGATTTCTTTGTGGGGAACCATATAGGAATCCGGATTTGTATATCAGTAATTTCGATAAAATCCGGAGTATCTAGATTTATATCTATGTCAGTTGTCGTGGTCGTCATCTAGGCCAGTTGTCGTAGGGTCACTAGTCTGAGATCGTTTGTTATATCTCGGATCAATCAGCAGCAAACCTAGGATTCCCATATATATTTTTCAATAGTATATTGTTTGTTGTAAAGTTCATTGGTAAGTGGAAGTTTTAAAGAGAGTATATATGAATTATAGAAGTGTGTAGGATTTAAGTTGGTAATATGAATTTCGAAAGAGGCTAGTCTTTTACCCACCTGGTCAAAAACTTAAGACCGACCTATAGTGGTAGACAAATTCCAATAAAAAATCTTTAAGTTGAATTAAAACATCAGAACAAGCTATTCGAATAGAGACTCAACAATTAATTTGTACAGAAACAAATAGTTACATATATTTATTGGAAAATTTTAAAACAGATATCTTTGAAAAAGTATTTTTTAAACTCAACTACTGGTGGGCTTAAACTTTTCACAAGCATCGTATGTTTTCATAAACTTACCACTATTTCGTTAAAAGCAGCTATATTATTTTGTGGTGCAATGCTAATTTTTCCAGTCACCAAATTTATTAAAATGGATAATATACATACTGCTATTATTTGTTTCATCTAAGCTACGAGACACAGCTTTTTTTTTTTTAAATTATCACTCAATACACAAAATTTTTTCGTACGTGAATGAACGTACAGAAATTCAAACGAAAACTGTGATTATGTGCGATCAGAACCTTCTTACAATCACAGCTCATGCGTGGCATTAGCCTATTCTAGGCATTACAAATTCATTGTTTAGATTACTATCAATAAGTAAAAATCAATCTCTAGTACGACGCACTTCGAGTCGTGTTATAATTTTAGCACCCCTTAGAATTTATAAGTAGCCCAAAGAATTGATTTACTTCAGCAAACTTTATTGACCCTTTTTTGACCTTCTGATTAAAAACTGATTTAATCTGATTGGAAAATTCTAATCGGATTCTATTAGAAATTTCCGATTGACTTTCAATCAGATTCTATTGGATTTAATCGGAGTTTGTAATCAGGACCTAGTTTTCAAGCTACAGCTTTTTTTGCTTCTATAAAAATTCTGCAAAGATTTCAATTGATATTTGTTTCATAGTTGGATAATGAAGCTCCAAAATATTCTCAAGGTGACCAGACCACAGCGACTAATATTACCCCCTTAGATTTCAACTGATGATTCCTTTCTTCACTTAATTCCAAAATTACTTCACTGCAAAATTCCAGAATTCAAAAAAATATTGATTTTTTTATCCTTGCATTAATCGCTTTACAAATCTATACAAAATCAAACAGAATATAAACAGAATTTATGAAATATATGAACAATACACTTTCAAAATCGGGTGTTGATAATTCAAAAGTTATACGTTTATCCTCATAGTCCAAATACTGCATCTATTTCTTAAATTTTCGGAAGTCAATCAAACAAGAACCTCAACAATCTCCAAAATCCATATCTTACGTTCCAAAAGAACAATACAATTAGTCGTATGCTTGCTCGCACATATTTACGGATTTCCACACCCCAAGCTCTTATCCTTTGAATAAGCAGTTCTACAATGAAACAAATGAACGAGCATAAGATTCCAACGGCCAATAACACAAAAGCAAATGTAAGATCACTAAAAACAATAGGCCGATAATAATTGTCAGTGGCTACATAATCTTGCATTTTTTTGAAGCCACGATTGATTTTTCGGTATAAATTTTCTAACCACTTATCAAAAATACCAGATTGTGACAGCCATATCATGAGATTATTAACACGTTGCCGTAGGATCCAATTTTGCCTCATTAGCAGTGAACTGAATCCTTGAAGTAGCCTATTTCTAGAATGGTGCAAGTTGTATTGAGCAATAAAATATTTTAAATCACTCAGGTCGCTAATTCCAGCGACTGACTCGTTATTAATGAGCTCTTTATAATTCCATTTTTTTGCTTTAAAAATGGTTTTGTTAATCAATACTGGATCTGTTATATATTCTTTGGCTGATAAATCAGCATAAATTATCTTATAACGAGGGTCCTTGAGATCCTCAAGTGTTTCAACATTTTTTCTGTACTCAGGTTTTGTTAGAAACGCCGCAAGGTGCCCGGAAAATGTCGCCTGAATCACGAGAAAGTATAAAAATATGACAAAAAAAAGAATTCGCATTTTGATGGAGTCCATGCGTGTGTAAAGCGAATTATTTATCAACAGACGCAAGCATTCGAAACATGAAAATGACGATCGGTTTTTTATATCTCGATTAGACATATAAATAATGATGAATGCTATCATCAAAATGAGAATAGTAGATATGACAGTTAGCCAACCGTAATAGTCGAACATTTTTTCCAACGGCGACATTAGCCCGCGATTGTAGGTTACGATGACGTCATTCGTATAATAAATCGGGTTTGACAACGTGAAAGACTTGAACGAATTAATAGTTTTATCCGTATAATGTACTTGAATGGGATGTAAAACTAGATCCGTTGTTGCATTACTTATAAGAATTGTCACAAGTCTATGAGCATTTTTCAACCTTTTACCTTGCCGTTCTGCATCATGAGTAATAATCATTGAAACGTTCAAATACTTCATAATAGTTTTTGCCATAAAAGCTTCTATTGGAAAGAATATTTTGTGAAGATTACTATCTTTGGTAATAAGTCTATTACGATCATTAGTTGTCGATGACTTATAGTTAAACGTCCGGATCCGGAATATTCTAATTGGCCGATTAACATACTTATTGTGATCGTATATTAGATTTTCACACCTTTTGCTATCTGGAAAGGAATAAAATTAATGATAAGTTAAATGGTATATTGTAAGGGAAAGGATGAAAATGACGATTTCGCCTTTGTACGAAGCCTGAGATAGTGTATTAGCTGCCGCCATAGATTTAATGTATACAAAGGCCTGCATCAAAACTTAAAGTGTCAGTACCAAATGCCAGTTCAATTAATCCAAAACTAGACTAATCGTAATGCAATCAGTAGAGTGAATGTTATGAAACTCAATTTATCGATTAAATCTGTTACCTATTGAGAAATTTCGAATGTAGCGAACAAGCAAATGAACTTCATAACAATTAATCAATGTCCGGGAACCGAAGTCCGACTCCGTCTTACGAAAGAGCCGTTTCCTCATTTATTTTAGATATACACTCACTGCAATGCCTCTACCTCCACCTCAGAGGACACCCTTAATCGAAAACTATAATCGAGTGAGTAATAGTAGTCGTTTACCGGAGGAGAGTTCAAAGAACTCTCCCTATGGACGCGTGGTGTTTTAATACAACCACTACGAGTCTATACCTCTGTAGGCCAAACATTCTTATCATCTCACGAAATAAAGAGATTCTGGTCAAAATGGGCTGGGGAAAACCCCACGTGGAAGTTTCCTGTACTGGTGAGCAGGTTGCTTTAGGGCAACATGATAAGACGTATCCATCAGAATTAATGTAAGAGCACATGGAGAATATAAAATTCCATGTTGGAGACCATGTCCTAGGATGCTACTCTGACTATTTTCAGAATAATGTCCGAGAGTCTGGAAGCATGTGTGTGTGTGTGTGTGTGTGTGTGTGTGTGTGTGTGTGTGTGTGTGTGTGTGTGTGTGTGTGTGTGTGTGTGCGTATGTGTGTGTGTGTAAACTCTGTATAATGTTTTAACTATTAAACCGATTTGGATGGTTAAGGCGCGATCGAAAGACCTTGTTGGCCATCGACTTTTCTGAAAATTTCAGATCATTTGATCAAGTAGACTCGAAAATATTAGTGTATTACGAAAACAAATAATTTTTTTTTCTAGTTGTTTATTGATTCCTCCAAAACGACTTATACGATCGACTTCAAAATCTTATCAGCTCAAGAATTTATTGAAACGCGTCAAGTGTCACCTCAACCATCAAAATCAGAAGCAGCAAGAACTTTTATGGCTGGCCTGCAGGGCCAACCGGTAGACTTTTTATTTACAAAAATTAACGTGATGCTTTTTGTTAACTTTCCTTATTCCTAATCTATACGAAAATGCCATATGGTTTTGACATAGTGCAGGTTGCCATAGAAAATTGAGGTAAAAATCCACATGGGAATCCATACTAGATTCCCATATTGATTCTGCGTGCTGTGGACTCATATAGGAACCCATGTGAAAATCTATATCAGGATCTAGGTGGATTCCGAAAGGAAACCATATGGGAACTAATCCGAAATGGCAATGTGAGAACCCACATAGGAATCTAGGCTGCATTCCCATATGGATTGTTTTGGTAGAGTTAGTATATATTTATTGATCAGTTGTTATGGGATCACTAATCTAAAATCATTCGTTGTATCTGGGATCAATAAGTGACACGTCGAGGATTCGTATTTAAATTTTTCGAGGGTGTTTTGCTTGTTGTACAGTTCATTCACAAGTGTAGGTTTTTAACAGCGTAATTAATTTGTACAGGAACAAATAGTTACATCTATTTATTGGAATATTTTAAATAAGCTATCCTTAGAAAAGTGATTTTTGAACTTAGCTACTGGTGGTCTTCAACTTCTTACAAGCATCCTATGTTTTCTTACACTTACCACTATTTCGTTAAAATCAGCTACATTATTTTGGGGTGCAATGCTAATTTTTCCAGTCACCACATTCATTGAAATTGATAATATACGTACTGCTATTACTTATTCCATCTAAATTACGCGACACAACTTTTTTTTCAATTATTCAATACAAAAAAATTTTTCATACGCGAATGAACGCACAGAAAATCAAACGAAAACTGTGATTATGTGCGATTAGAATCTTCTTACAATCACAGCTCATGCGTGACATTAGCCTATTTTAGGCATTACAAATTCATTGTTTAGATTGATATTAATAAGCAAAGAATCAATCTCAGTACAACACATTTCAAGTAATGTTATAATTTCAGCACCCCTTGGGATTTATTAGTAGCCCACGAAATTGATTTACTTCAACGTAATTTCTTGACCCCTTTTCGACCCCCCTGATGAAAAACCGATTTAGTCCGACAAGAAAATTGTAATCGGATTTAATTGCCAATTTCCGATTGACTTCTAATCAGACTCAGATAGATTAAATCGGAGTTTTTAATCAGGACCTAATTTTCAAACTACATTTTTTTTTGCTTCTATAAAAATTCTGCGAAAAATTCAATAAATAGTTTGTTTTATGGTTGGATAATGATACTCAAAAATGTTCTTAAAGCGACCACACCACAGTGACTAATTGAACTCTCTTAGTTTTCAACTAACTATTTTTTTCTCTACTTAATTCCAAAATTACTTCGATGCGAAATTCAAGATCTCAATAAAATATTAATTATTTTATTCTTGAATTAATCGATTTACAAATCTATACAAAATCAAACAGAATACAAACAGGATTTATCAAATTTATGAACAATACAATGTCAAAATCGGGTGTCAATAATTTAAAATGTTTTCGTTTTTCCTCATAGTCCAAATACTGCATCTTTTCTTTAAATTTTCAGTAGTCGATCATACAAACACTTCAACAATCGCCAAAATCCAAATCTTACGTTCCAAAAGAACAATACAATTAGTCTTATGCTCGCTCGTACAACTTTACGGATTTCCTCACCCCAAGCTCTTATCCTTTGAATAAGCAGTTCCACAACGAAGCAAATGATCGAGCATAAGATTCCAACGGCCAATAACACAAAAGCAAATGTAAGATCACTAAAAACAATAGGCCGATAATAGTTGTCAGTGGCTACATAATCTTGCATTTTTTTGAAGCCACGATTGATTTTCCGGTAAAAATTTTCTAACCACTTATCAAAAATACCAGATTGTGACAGCCATATCATGAGATTATTAACACGTTGCCGTAGGATCCAGTTTTGCCTCATTAGCAGCGAACTAAATCCTTGAAGTAGACTATTTCTAGAATAGTGCAAGTTGTATTGAGTGATAAAATTTTTCAAATCAGCTAGGTTGCTAATCCCAGCGATCGACTCATTCTTAATGAGATCGTTAAAATTCCATTTATAATTAAAAATTGTCTTGTTTATTAACACTGGATCTGTTATGTATTCTTTTGCTAATAAACCAGCATAAATTATCTTATAACGAGGGTCCTTGAGATCCTCAAGTGTTTCAACGTTTTTTCTGTACTCGGGTTTTGTTAAAAACGCCGCAAGGTGCCCGGAAAATGTCGCCTGTATCACCACAAAGTACAAAAATATAACAAAAAAAAGAATTCGCATTTTTGTAGAGTCCATGCGCGTGTAAAGTGAATTATTTATCAACAAACGCAAGCATTCGAAGCATGAAAATGTCAATCGTTCTTCTCTTTCTCGGTTGGATATGTAAATAATGATGAATGCTATCATCAAAATGATAAAAGTAGATATGATGGTCAGCCAGCCGTAATAGTTGAACATTTTTTCTAATGGCGACATTAGCCCGCGATTGTAGGTTACGATGACGTCATTCGTATAATAAACCGGGTTTGACAATGTAATACAATTAAACGAATTAATATTTCTATTTTGATAATGTACTTGAATGGGATGTAAAACTAGATCCGTTGTTGCATTACTTATAAGAATTGTCACAAGCCTATGAGAATTACTCAACCGGTGACCTTGCCGTTCTGCATCATGAGTTATAATCATTGAAACGTTCAAATACTTCATAATAGTTTTTGCCATAAAAGCTTCTATTGGAAAGAATATTTTATGAAGATTTCTATCTTTGGTAATAAGTCTATTACGATCATTAGCTGTTGATGATTTATAGTTAAACAACCGAAATATTCGAATTGGCCGATTCACATATTTATTATGACCATAGACTAGATTTTCACATCTTTTACTATCTGAAAAGAAATAAAATCAATTATTAGTAAAATGATATATTGTAAGGCAAGGGGTGCAAATGACAATTTCAAACGACGTTGAGCTTAGTCCAAGCCGAAGAAAAGGGCTGCCTTTGTACAAAGTCTGGAAGAGTGTATTATTCGGCACCACAGACCTAATGTATTCATTTGCCTGCATCAAAAATTGAAGTTTCAGACCCAACTACTAGTTGCACTAATTCAAAACTAGTCTAATCGCGTTGAAACCGATACAAGAGACTGTTTCCTCACTTATTTTAGGTATACACGCACTGCGAAGCCCCTACCTCCCCCTAAGACGACACTTTTAATTGAAAAATATAATAGAGTGATGAAGGCTGGATGTTAACCGAAGAAGCGTTTAAAGAACTCCTTCTCTGAACACGTAGTCTCTAACCACGACCCCACGAGTTCATACCTCTGTGGGCCAAAAACTTCGACCATCTCAAAAAATTGAGAGACTGTGGTTTGAGTGGGCTTGGAGTGGTTCCTCATTGCACCAGTTTTCTTGTACTGTTGAACAGGTTCCTTAAGAACAAAATGTCAAAACGCAACCTCGCCTTAAATCTTTAAAAAGAGTCCCTTCCATTTTTTAACATTTAGTTACGAAGAATCCATTATTCGCTTATTCAGTTCCTGATGAGCCAAAACAAAAATGGATCCTAGGTTACGAAATGCTATAACAAAGCACCAAAATGGATCACATTTGACTCACAATGGCCAGAAACAAGGCATTCTGTCCTAGGAACGACATGCTTGTTCCAGCTGACTTTATTAGCATTTAAACTTTAAGTTTTGATGCAAATATTGTAGAATATTCTTTTGGACTTCAGAAGAAGAAAGTAGAACATTCTAACTAGTAAGTACGAATTCCCTACTTCGGGATACAAACTGTTCACCCACGAGAAATGGAAAGTTTGAATTCCTACAATCGTTGAAGGGTTCATTCATGCCCAATTATAATAGAATGTCTTTTAACTCATAGTTCTACTTTCTTCCTCTTCAATAGGGCAGAAACTCCTACTTTCCTTTCAGATGATGTGAAAATAAATGAAAATGCTTACCATGATTTTCTGTACTTGTGCCAAAACAACTTCTTTGGTAAATCATCCATTTAGATAAATCATTTCTGACAGGCATTTCTGTAAAATTTCTCCAGAATAATGGTGGATCACCAATATTTTGATCAACAGTAAATATGTCGAATGAGTCTGTATCAGCCGTTGGTCTTATAAACACATAAGTCTTGACTGCATTGATTCTCGTCTCAAATATATTAAATATTCTTACCAATTCTTCCGCGTTTGTTGACCAGCTCTTTATAAATAAAAATACTGTATTTATAGTAACTGGATATTCATAGTGAATCATCTCATTTGCAGTCGTAACATCATTCATTGAGTTCATTGTTATTATCAACAAATCTATTTTCTCGTATGCGAATATTGTATTTACAATTATTTTAATACTTGTCAACAACGTACTTCTAGGTATCATTTCATTAAATGAATTAACAATTTCTTCATCGTTCCCACAGAATCCAATTGTTTTAAAATCGGAGAGATTTTTCATTATTTCTCCCTATAAATATAACAATGTATGGTATTTAATTAACCGCAAATCGTCTACTGAATTTTTACATCAAGTAAAGTTTAGCATTTATTTGATAACCCGGGGGAAATGATTTAGATCTGCCAGGATAAATTATATCTGACCAGATAAAATTATATCTCGGCAGATCTATTTATATCTGATCAAATCTAATATTTAGACATGATCAGATCTCATTATATCTGACCAACCACTGGTTATATCCGGTCAGATCTAATCAGATATAATTAGATCTGGGCTAGATTTAATATCAGGCATGATTATATCTGGTCAGATCAGCGTATATCTCCTGAGATCTGATCAGATGGAACTATATCTGAACTAAATTCAACATTTAATATGATCAGATCTTGTTATATCTGGTCAGATATAATCATATATACGTCTTACTTTTATAGATAATTGTTTATGTCTGGTCAGATCTGTGTATATCTCGTAAGATCTGATCAGATATAACTACATTTGAATTAAATACATTTTAAATAATCAGATCTCATTATATCTGCTCAAATATAATCATGTATACGTCTTATTTTTATAGAAAATGATTAATATCTGGTCAGATCTGCGTGTATCTCGTAAGATTTGATTAGATATAACTTCATCTAAACTAAATACAACACTTAACATAATCAGATCTTATTATATTTGCTCAGATATAATCATGTATACATTGTATTATTATTGAAAATTGTTCATATCTAGTTATTAACACTCACGCGATCACATACGTGGGTCAGCGCAGTGGATAGCATCAAAGACTTTGAATCGGAAGGATGCAGGTTCGAGCCCAGCAGTGACCAGGATTTTTTAATTAATTATAATCATTTGTAGTTCCTCTAAGTAATGTTCCTAATATATCAGATTACATTTCGGATTGAATTGAAATTATCTTTTTTTTTTTTAATTTAATATTTTTTTTGAGTAGGGATCACCGGGGAAAAAGGTTCAGATCTGACCACATATAATTATATCTGATCAGATCTGGCCAGGTCTCGCCAGATAGAGACAATTTAAAGATCTGGCCAGATCTATTTTGTCAGATCTGATCAGATATAATTATATGTGATCAGATCTAAACCTTTTTCCCCGGGAAATCAAAAATAAAACTTTGTATTATAGTAATCACGACCATGCTATTTAATAATTATTACCATACTTCACGGTGATCGATTCCAAATTAGAAGATAATTATTATCGAACTACGCGATAATCATGTTCATGCTACTCGATTGTTATCACCATGATTCATTGTAATCTTTACCATGCTACGCAGTAATCATTGTCATTATTCACAGTAATCATTACCATGCTATGTGGTAATCATTATCATGCTGTCCAATGATCATTTTAATACTGTCTGATGGGTATTATAATGATTTGCTGTAATGATTACCATGCTACGCAGTAATCACTGTCACTATTCACAGTAATTCTTACCATGCTACGTGACAATCATTATCATGCTGTTCAATGATCATTACAATGCTGCCTGATGGGCACTATAATGATTTGCTGTAACGATTACCATGCTACGCAGCAGTCAATGTCATGATACGCGGTTGTCAATACCATACTACATGGTAATCATTGGTATGCCTAAAATGTATTCATGTTTGCTTACCATTATTTCTTTGAAAGAAATCGCATCACTATTGAACGTTCCATTTATTTCTCCAGCCACTAATTTAATAAAAATTAAAAAAGAACTAACTGCTATTATTTTTTCCATTTAAATTACACGGCACAATTTTTTTCGTTGTAGCTATGCAATTTTTTAATTTTGTCACGGAGTAAGATAATCTAAATGAGTCTAATACACGACTGCGACTATGTTCTATTAACAACCTTCTAAATCACAGCTCGTGCGTCATGTTCTCGGAATAAAAAAATCATTGAGATTCAAATCAGTAAGTAAATAGTCAATCCTCGATACAATAAACTGTGATTGACAGTTTTAGCTACCCTCTTGATATCTTTTTAGCCCACAAAATTATCTAGCTTCACCTGACACTCTAACCCATTCCCGCTACCCCTAGTTTTCAACTAGAGCTTCCCCCCGTTACAAACATTCTACTCATTACCTCAGTAAAATCCCATTTCATGCAATTCCCTATATTTTGAATACCATCAAAAATATGATAAAATATAATAGAACGAATTTGTAGCCTAGTAAATTTCCTAACCAAAACATACCCTATTAACTCATTTCACTCAAGTAGTTTTCCCGTTACAGCTAAATGAATTCTCCCAAAAATCGTTTTATACTATTTTACTAACAATACCCACTTATCGATCTACAAAATCAAATATCTCAAAACCTATCGAAGATATCGTAAAATGTAATCAGCACAAATTTTTAGCCCAGTAAATTTCCTAACTAATTTACATCCAAGTAGTCTATTTTATTCTAATTAGTCTCGCATTACAGCTTTCGAAGTTCGACAGATAGTAAAAATAATAAAAAAATATTTCCAAGTTGAGTAAATATCTAAAAGCAGCAAGTGTGTCCGATGTCTAGTTACGGTTGCGTTGTTAGTATATAACATCTAAGGCGCGAAAATTGTCGCTTGGATAATTGTCGCCTTGGACTCGCGATCATGATCATCCAAGACTGCACGCCGAGTGAATGAACGGGGTACGGTCGTTAGTCTAGCCACGGCCCCGTGTCTGTCACGAAATAGTTTATTATCATAGTCATACATCGTTTGAACACGGCTTCAACCAGAATAAGAACCAACATCTAGACAGCAGTTACTGGCTAACTAGAGATCATCGGACTGTCTTTGCGTACTTAGTAAACTTGCCATCGCGGCCGTTAGTCTCAACGGCAATTTTATATTAATTAGTGTTTTTCATATCCGTAATAAGAGATTTAAATTTAAGATTATTAAATATATATATATATACATATATGAGGCCGCCTATCATTAGGGCAGGTTTAATGACCGCTAGATTAACCCTCGTCAGTTGAGTCTCTGTCCAATTGCAAGCGATTCCATCTGGATTTATAGACTTAGGTAGATTGATAGGGATAACTAGTGTCTCTTTATCCCTTTGGTGGTCTCCGGATCAATCTACGACTTGGATTCCGGTATACAAATAGAAATACGATTTCTATTTCTATCACTTTTTCCCTCACCAGACTGAAATTGGATTAGAAAAGATTTCAATCGGCTGTAAATTAGAAACTACTAGAATAAAATGGGTCACAAATTTGTATTTGAGATAGCAAATTTTCCGGATTACAAATTTCCATTGATTACTTTTTCCAAAATTTTTCATAGTTTTCTAAATATTCACCCTCAAAGTCTCCTTCCCGGAAAATTCAAAATTTTTCCAAACCCCCATAACTTCAACTGCCTATAACTTCTTCCCTACTCGTCCTAAAAAGAATTCACAGGGAAAACTTTCGATCTAAAATTTTCCGTTCTACAAATTTGCTTTCATACCATTTTCCAAAATTTCTCATAATTTCCAAGATAACCAGCTTCAAAGCCACCCAACTCCAAAATCCAATTTTTCCATTTCCTTTGACCCATAACTTTCCTCCACATTTCCAAAATCAATCATCCATGCCCATTACTCATGGAAAATTTTCTGATTTTAACCATCCTACCACTTCACATAAAATCTCTCCCCTCACTCTTCCCTCTTTACCTCTCTCATATGAGCGATAGACGGAAGAGTGCATAGGGCTCACGGATAAAATAAAATCCACTGATCATTTAACCGTCTCCATAATTATAATTCATATATACATATATTTTAATGGTCTGACGCAGCCTTTGATGGCAAAAGAGAGCATCAGACGTCTAACCCCCGTATGGTTTTCAACCCCAGCCTCTACTCCGACCCCAACCCGATACGTCGGTCTTTTAGTCGCTCATGCTCGTCTTCAACCCACGTTCCAACTTGAATGCCCTCTCATCGCTTCCTTTTTGTCGTCAATCCTAAAATTTTTTATTTACATTTTTTTTATTCCGTAGCCTGCTACGATCTGCTTTTAAAAATATTGGGGATCGCGGATACCAAATACCGCGTAACATTTGGCTTTATATATTTCTACCCGTCATACTTGACAAATCAAACTGAGATATGAATAAAGACGAGTTGAGCTGAGGATAAAGAATAGAAGTATGGAATAGAGAGTAAAAAAACGGCGACCGGGATACAGGAATCGAGGGATTGGGATAAAAATAAATAATAAAAATACAAGAGCTGGAGGAGGGGGAAGATCCGCGTGCGTTGGGTGCCCGCGGCTGATCCAGCCATTCAATCAGCGATACGGGACGCTTTCATTTGGCCTTTTGTTTGAGTAAAGAGCTTGACAATCTGGCATGAATATAAATATCTATTGGTAGAATGTACTAATGGATATTATCCGAGATAAGAAATTAAAAATTCTTTGTTTGCTAATGCACTATTGTTGGGAATTCGTGGAAACTAGGGGACTTAGGGGAAAAGTAGGGGGGTGTGAGTAGTTTTTTGTTGATCGGTAAATTTCCGATTCAAAACCAAGGTACGAAATTTATTTTGGGTAATTTTAGTTTTGGAAGTGGGAGAGTTATTGTACTTTTGGAGGATGACTTTGAGGGAGGATATTTTGAAAACTATGGGAAATTTTGAAAAATTGTATAGGACTAAAGTTGTAGAACGGTAAATTTCCGATTCATACCATGTGAAAAAAATTTATTTTGAGTGATTGAAAGACAACTTATGAGGAATTTTAGTTTTGGCAAATGGGAGAGTTATTGTATTTTTGGAGGATGACTTTGAGGATGGATATTTTGAAAACTATGGGAAATTTTGAAAAATTGTAAAGGGGGGAAATTGTAGATCAGTAAATTTCCGATTCATACCATGAGAAAAAAATTTATTTTGAGTGATTGAAAGACAACTTATGGGGAATTTTAGTTTTGGCAAATGGGAGAGTTATTGTACTTTTGGAGGATGACTTTGAGGGAGGATATTTTGAAAACTATGGGAAATTTAAAAAAATTATATAGGACTAAAGTTGTAGAACGGTAAATTTCCGATTCATACCATGTGGAAAAAATTTATTTTGAGTGATTGAAAGACAACTTATGGGGGAATTTTTTAGTTTTGGCAAATGGGAGAGTTATTGTATTTTTGGAGGATGACTTTGAGGGAGGATATTTTGAAAACTGTGGGAAATTTTAAAAAATTGTATAGGACTTAAGTTGTAGAACGGTAAATTTCCGATTCATACCATGTGAAAAAAATTTATTTTGAGTGATTGAAAGACAACTTGTGGGGAATTTTAGTTTTAGAAATGGGAGAGTTATTGTACTTTTGGAGGATGACTTTGAGGGAGGATATTTTGAAAACTATGGGAAATTTTGAAAAATTGTAGATCAGTAAATTTCTGATTCAAAATCTGGTAATAAATTAATTTTGTCTACTTATGAAAATAGATGATTCAAAAAAGAGTAAAAAAATCGTTTCTAAAATTCAGCAAAACTTAAAATTTCCAGAGCGTGGATAAAAATGTAAATATCTCAAAAACTATTCGTCTTACGACAAAATTTATCAAGCACACTACTGTAGCAAATAAAATTTCCTTACTAAAACTCTTATATTTTATTTATTTTAAATGAAAATTACAAAAGTTACAGACATTGTACAAATAGAATAATAAAAAATTGATCAGTTTAAGTCTGAGTCTGCGTCTCGATTCGGCTATCGGTTTCTTATTCACTAACGATGAAATACAACCGGCGTTAAATACGTTAGCAGAGCGGTGGTCCTCTATTCTCAGTTGTTAACTCCGTAGCTCGTGATAGGTATTATTATGAAGGGGCTTAGGTATATATATATGTATCTATATAGATATATATGAGTATGTGTTCACCTAAGAGCACAATCGGCTGATGTAGCACCGACATTAAATGCACAACTGGACGTTAACGTAAAATACGATCCACATGAGAATATCATTAACTAATTGCTTAATTTATGGTCCATTTCACGGGTCATACAATGTTGATATTGTATTAAATGTATATATGATTTTATAATTAACTTTAAACTCAAAACTTGTCATTTAATTTCAATAAATTTTATTTTTCAATTATAATCTTCTGTCATTCGCTTAATTATTAATTAAAACTAAAAACATCTCTACAAAATTTTTAGGAAATTTTGTAAGCTACAAATTTGTATTCTTAAGTTTTTTCAAAATTTTTGATAGTTTCCGAGATACTCATAAATTTATAAAACAATAATTTTCAATGGAATGCCCTAATATATTTTTTGAGTTAATAATTAATTTCTTATAATTTACGAACTAATCACTCAAAATCATTGACTAGGGGGGTTTTTGGATTGGAAATTTAGTGGACTATAAATTATTACTCGTAATTTTTTGTGTATTACCAGTAGTTTCCATGATATTTGTAATAATATACTAATAAGTATGAATCTTTTAAATAAAATAATAATGAAAACCGTAACGCGTTATTGTATCTTCGTATTTCCGTTAAAAAAATGACTCCTTATACAGCGACATTATTTCCCATGATAAATAATATCCCCTTAGATCTTACTTACGTATAGAAAGACACGGATATAATAGAAAATGATAAATACATACCTGAAAAGTATTTTATAATGTACTAGTTATTACTTTTCTTCGAGTTTCCCACAGAAGTCACGATCTGTAGTCGCGGATCATAGCTAATACATACCCACTCACATACTCACACACTCTGTCTTTTATGAACCCGCATATACACTAAATAACGTATAAATTAACGGTTTGAATCTACACGCGATTGTGTATAATGCGTGACGTCCTTTTTTATTTTTTTATTTTACATCTCCAAAGAAAATATCAATAAAAAATTACACTTTATTTCATTACGGCTTAACGACTGGGAAATATCAAATAAGTATCTAATACTTTTTTGCGGAATAGTAAATTTCCGAATCAAAACCCTCTCTAATTAACTATTTTGAACAATTAGACCAGAAGTTACGAGCATTTGAACTATGACCCAGAAATTGTATTTTGTAATTTTTGGATGCTTTTGTATTTTAATCGATATCTTGGAAATATGAACGAATTTTGAAAAAAGTCATTGAAATAAATTAGTCACTGGGTAAATTTCCTAACTGAGACTCATATCAGCGATTAATTTTTGTTAAAAATTACTTGCATTACACTAATTAAAAAATTGCCTTAAAATTATTTTGGGAAAATTGTAATTTTCTTTAAATCTATCGAAGATTTTTGAAAAATTAATCAATACAAATTTATAGCCCGGAAAATTTCCTAACCAAAACACCCCCTAGCACCTCATTTTACTCAAAAATTCCTCTACCCGGAAAAAAAATTTAGATCTATTCAGATCAAATTAGATCTGATGTTTCAGATCTGAACAGATCTGCATTTTGGCCAGATCTGTTTAGATCAAATTAGATCTACTCTGATCAGAATAGATCTGCTTGAATCTGAACAGATCAAGGTAAATAAAAAACACTCTTAATGTGTAAAAATTCAGCTAGTTAATCTTATAATTATAATATAATATGAAGAAATATTTTTTTATAATCTGCATAGATCTAATCTGATCAGAGCAGATCTGAACTTTTTTTCCCGAGAAAAAGTTATATCAGCTCAGATCTGGTTTGATCCGTACAAGTCCAATCAGATCTATTTATATTTACTTCATAAATTGATCGTTTAATCAATGTTGATCTATTTTGATCTGATTAGATCTAGGTTGATCTGACTTGATTAGATTTGGTCAGGGTAGATCTGGACTATTTTTCCCCAAAGAAAAATGTCATATCTGATTAGATCTAGTTTGATCTGAACAGATCAAATCAGATCTACACTGATCTGGGTTCAGTATAAATTATGATCAAATTTGATCTGAGCTGATCTAATTTGATCAGAACAGATCTAAATTTTTTTTCTCGGGTAGTTCAATCCAAAAATTTCCTTTAAAATCAATCTTTTCAAACTCAAACTTAAATTAAAATGACTCGTAATCAATCAAATCAATTAAATCCAGTGATAGGCTGTGTTTAAGTAAATTTACTGAGTTACTAATTAGTGGGGCTAAAAATTTTGATTGACCACTTGAAGAGCAATTACACGTGTTTATAGTTACCCAATGACGTACCGAGAGATCAAGTATCTGGTGTCCGATTGTAATCCCGGTAAGTAAACGGATGCATGTTATCAAAGTGATTACCTGAGGCTTCCTTACAACCTTGTCCTTACCAACCCAGAGTTAGGGTGAGAGTGAGACGAGAGAAGAGTTTTGGTAAAGAGCAAGAAACAAGAGGTAGAAGTGAGGGGTCAGGGGTCAGGACGTGGATGCCTAGCCAATATTAAATGACAAAGGCAAAGGAATACCTCAAGCTCAAACGAAGATCGTCGTCAGCTACGTCGTTGTGATCCTCCTGCCTCGAGTGCCCGAATTCCATTGTATCCGTTAGAGAATTTACGTGATGCTTTAACTCACTCCCTCACTCCTTTACTCCTTTCCTCTCTCTCTTCTTTACTCACTCACTTGCTCGGGTCTCTTTCAAACTCAAAATACCCTTTTCCATCACACCGCTAACTTTATAAATATTCCGCTGGTTTTATGGTATACCACCGAAATCCGTATCGGTATTTCGCGGGAATATTTTAAATAAGACGCTTAAAAAAATTTTAAAAGAGTTTATTTTCTGAGGAATTCGAACTGCGTCTTAAGGAAAATGTGTGGGGTAAAATGGCTTGCTAGGGAGAGTTTGGGTTGAGAAATTTTTTGAGCTACAAAAAAAGTCCAGTAAAATTTTTTCGTAATTCTTGTAGTTCATGAGTTATTTGCTTATATATACAAACAAGTGTAGATTTTTTAAAAATAAACGAATCTAATTATTAGTAAGGATTTTTCTCAGCCCAAGTCGGTTTTTGAATTGAGAGCGTAGTTAATAATTATGAGGAACTCATCTCGTAAAGGTAGTTTTTTTTTATCTTTTGTGCAGCTTCACACGATACTTGTACATCCTCCGACACCCTCGTAACGTAGACCCTCGATATATGGTAATTCTTTGACTACGATCACCACGAGACTCGTCAACGTGTGAGTACTCTTGGGAGCTCAAGTGAACAAACGACATTGACTTTCACCCTCGATACAAATATATATACCTACACCCATACTGTATAAATGAGTGTGTACAAAGACGAGTTGTTTACATGTTTGCTGAAGGAATTACAAATTTTGAAATACCAAGGGTGTTAACTTGATAAAGACTGTTTTAAAAACAAAATAACACTTTGACAGATGCTTTTTTATGAATAAATAATTTTCGGATTAAAATGTCTCTTACTTTCGAAACACTAAAAGAAAATAGATTGATAGGGAGAGTTTTCGTTAAGAAATTTACTGAACTACGAAATTGTATCAGTTGTTTTTATTCATATTTCTTATATTTATTTAGATGCAGGCAATTTTACAAGTGATTGCATTTTTCAAATTTTTTTTTTTAGTTCCAACATAATAGTTTCGTATAAAATCCTCAAAATCTCAAAAAGTATTGAAAATTTTGAAAAAATGTATTAGTACAAATTTGTAGCCCAGTAAATTTCCTATCGGTACCTCTCCCTTCCAATTAAATATGGCCCTTTTGTTTCCGAGTACTAATTGATTGGATTTTAGAAAAATCTATAACTCGACTAAATCAATGCAATTTATATGAGTCGATATCTCGAAAACTATCGAAAATTCATAAAAATTTCAAAGGACCAAATTTGTAGCCCAGGAAATTTCCTAACCAGCCTTGTACTTTGAACTATTTTTTTTTTGAACACTTGACGAGTTACAGGCTTGATAACTTGACCCTTACCCCTCTGGCGTCCAATCTTTATACAATTGACAATAAAATATATAAAAATCCTCAATAATATCACTTACAGCAACTTAAAGCCATTAAATAGAGTAAAGTAACGTGTATCTGTATATATATAACAACAATGCAACAATAAAAACCACATAGACAAAGGTATCATTGTTATTGTAGACTGATCAGCTCGAGCCCGCAGCTGTTTCCGGAAATTGATAAGTCTCTAATTTCTTAACTTGCTTCGTATCGCGTCTGTGACTGCAATCCATCTTTATATTATTCAGGTTTTATTACCCTATAGTTTAAACATTAGCCCTAGATGTCTACGAGTGCGTTTGAATAATAAACTTTGTAAATAAGAAATAAAATGAAGGAAAAAAGAGAACGAGGAAGAGGAAAAGGGAGAGAAGAAGAAGGAGTAAAAAATCTTAAAAAACAAGAAATTCAATCTTTTGTTCGAATTTCCTCTCTTGTACCAACACCGCAAACCTGTCGTTGTTTACACAATGATATTATACTGAGCTAACAGTTCTACCACACAATATGACGTTACAATTTTTTTCGAGATATTTGAACACACGAGTTTTGTTTTTTATCTTTAAATTTTTTTACACCTGAGAGTTTGTTGATTACGTGGATTTACAACCGTCGTTAAAATCTTGTAAATGCTTTTTGGTTACAAGGGAGTTATTGTTATTTTTATATGCATGAGAATATTATTTTTTTCATTTTAAATTATTTTTTTTCTGTTATCTAAGAAATTGATGGATTTTTTAAAGAGAGATCACTTTGGAGAGGAATATTGAGACAACGGTGGGATATTTCGAAAAATTGTAGAGAGGGAAATTTCCGACTTTAAGCTTGCATATGAAATTAATTTTGAATAATTTGGAAAAATTGATAGAAGATGAAAAAGTAGAGGTAGGAGAATTGTTTCTGAAAGGAAGAGTAAATATCAGGCTAAATAAGAGATATCTTGAAAAATTTTATATACACAAAATTGTAGCGCGGAAAATTTCCAATCCAAAACACACCTGAAAAGTTGATTTTGGGAAATTAGGGAAAGAGTTATGATTAATTGAAAATGTAGGAAAATAGTGGGAGAAAAAAAACTGAAAATTTAGAAGGAAGAGTTTGACAGTAGCTATATCGGTGAAACTAAAGGATATTTTGAAAAATTTAACAGGGACAAAATTGTAGAACAGAAAATTTCCTTTCCAAAAACCTCCCAAAAATTTTGATTCAGATCACGGGTTCGAAAGTTACAGTGACTTAAGAAAGCAGGTGAGTAATTGAATCCGGTGAATTACTTTTTTAATAAAAAATTACTATTAATTTATTACCCATAGATATTGTCATTGATCCCATACGTGGGTGTTTTACCGAAACACATAATAAAATCAACCCCAGGTCTATTCACACAGAAAACCACGAGTATTTTCCTATAATGCGGATTCTTTCTCCCCCAATAGCAAAACACGAGTAAAAAAACCACAAAAAAAAAAAAACATTGAAACCCCTACGGGTTTTGCCCGCACAAGCTCAACAAGTGTATACACGATGAAAAAACCAACGGGACTAAAAAGACGAGGGATAAAAAAAAACGCCCCAAGTATCAGAGGAAATTGGAAATCAATAGGCCGTAAAAGCCCGAACCGCAACAAAAAACACATCGATTACGTGCCTTTTTTTATCGATTATGGTATTAGCGATGGTCGAACAGGTTAAAGAGCTTGTTCAGCACCTCGTTTATTATTGCAAGTCATGTAATTTAGTTTATTTAATTATCAATTTAAAAAAAACGACTTCAAGGAATGCCACGGTCCATTGATTTGAGACTCGAAATTTCAGTTAGTGTTCAAGTGGCTGTAACTTGTGATATAATCATCCAAATTTAAAGTTTTTGGATATTTTCGGTTAGGAAATTTTCTGCTCTTTCTAATGAGCACAAAGTTTAGAAGAAAAGTTGAGAAAGTTAGAAATTATGAATCGGGATTGAAAAATCCTTTTTGAGTCATTTTCCTTAATTGGTACTCGGAAAATTATTGAGAAAATTTTTGCGTAAGTATGGGTTTTGGTTAGGAAATTTTCTGGGCCACAGTTTTGCTCCTTTGAGATTTTCCAAAATTCCTAGTAGTTTTCAAAATTTTTCCGCTGAAACGTAACTTTGAAAATTCAAATTTCACAGGAATTTTCAAAGTCGGTTATAATTTCTCCATATTTCCCAAACAAATTAATCACAATTAATTTCTAAGGAGGGTTTTAGTTAGGAAATTTTCCGCTTTTTCCATTGAGCTTAAGAAGACCCGGTTGTCTAGAAATTTTGAAAAATCGATTTTTTTTTGCATATTTCGAAAGTATAGTATTTCAAAAATATACTGTGAAAATATGGTGATGATATTTCTAGTATTTCATGTTCTAAAAGCTATTTAGCAGGTCGGCCGAGTAAGTCATTTTTATTCTAATGTGCGGTGGAAAACATCTGCTTCGAATTCTATAACTAAGTTATAATAATGATAAACAAATCAACATATAATGAAATACAAGAAAAACCGAAGAAATGCACAAGAAAAAAGTATGGTGCTGGAATAGCCGACTGATCATAAATATATGTTCAAATCTAGTTTTCTTCAGAATTTCTTTAAACTAAAACTTTAAACGCGTTTATCTCGAAACTACTTTTTTCTGCCTGGCGTAGTTGAAAAAAAAAACTATCCGGTCGATTGCTTTCAAATTTAAATATGTTATTTAATACACCATCAGCCATAGCTGGTACTAGAATAAAATTTTTGCGTTGAATATTTCTATTTTTTAACATGGAAAATGTTACGAAAAAAAAGGCAATTTTTGGATTAAAAATTTCAAGAAAGTGCCACTTCTTCAAAAAAAATTTTTTTTTTTTTATTCTAGTACCAGTGATACGTATATTTATACTGATTGAAAATCCATTAAATTTTTTTGTTTCAGACCCATAGAAGAGCTGAATTGTTCTACGCCACCCGGGTCTTTTTTTTTAAAGAAGCTGACTTCACCGCCATCTTTGAAATACTAGAAATAATTTTTTTTTCTTAGTTATTAGCATTTTTGTATATATTAATAACAATAAAATAATCCCTCAAAATTTCAAACGGTTTGATATTTATTAAGATATAAAAAAAAAAATTTTTTTTAAAATCATGAAATTTTCAGCCTCTAGACCACCGGGTCCCCTTAATCAATATTAAAATATTAATAAATAATAAAAGTAACTGTAGTAAAAGTAAACTCATCAATAATGAGTATTTAAAATCCTTGAGATAAAAGATAATTAATCTTTAAAAATCCTCCGTACACGCTCTTCTGGAGTGTCTATGATAATTGTAATGAACGTTTATATATTTCTCTCTTGCATCTGGGTCCTTTTCCTTTTCCCCGCGTCTAACTTACACCGACCAAGAGAGAGAAACTCAGAAGAGAAGCTCTTAAGTACAAAACTTGTAGGAATTGATTTAAGTGCTGAATGCTAAATCAACCGAAGGGCTTGCTAAATTTACGATTACACTCGTCCCTAAATCTATTGCCATTTTAGTTCTCAAAACTCACTACGGGAGTACTCATCCACCGTTAAATAATAATAATAAATATAATACCCGATATTTTCCAGCGAATGACAGCTAAAACTTTTATTTTTCGTTTAAACTTTTGGCATACACTAAATTCGGCTTCTACGTCCATAATAATTTTTTTTTATTGCCCTCTGCATTATAAGCTATCAATTACTTGTCATATTAATCCGGCTATTACGTTTAGTTTAAATATATTTAATACTTTTTGGGCAGACTCATTTTTGTTAATTATTCAAATGGATTTTGGGGTGTCTTTATATATTTCATAATATCTCGTTAAATATCAGATATTTTTAAAAAATTTACTGAAATAAAATTGTAGAGCGGAAAATTTCTGATGTAAACTTCTTCGAGAAAATTGAGTTTGGAAAATTAGGAAAAGAGTTACGGAAGATGGAAAAGTTAGGAAGAAAGGAGATTTTTTTTAGGAAAGGAGGAGGGAAAATCAGGAAAACTAAAGGATATATTGGAAAATTGTATAGAAAGAAAAGTGTAGGGCGGAAAATTTCCGATCGAAAATCCGTATAAGAAATCTATTTGGGGAAATCAGGAAAAGAGTTACAGAGGATTGAAAAATTGGGAAAGTGGTGGAGGAGATTTGGAAGAGGAAAGTTTAAAAAGGAAATATTGGGAAAACTAATGGATATTTTGGAAAATGGTTTAAGATCAACTTTGTAGAGTGGAAAATTTACTAACTCAAAATCACCTATGAAGTTAATTTTAAGTAATTTTTTGCAGTGTGGCTAATTAACAGTAGTTAGAAAATTTTCTGATCATAAATTTACTCAAAAGTTTTTAACTGTCTATAACTTTTTAACAGATTCACTAAAATTGATTTCTCACGTGTGTTTTGAATAGGAAATTTTTCGGTCTACAACTTAATTTATGTGTAATTTTCTAAAATATCTAATAGTTTGTGAGCTATCATAAAAAAACCAAGGACAAAAAAATGAACTTTTTAATTCCTTTTCTTAATTTAGGTTTTTTTTTAAATAAAATGAAGTCTTAAAGTTACTGTGCAGTAAAAGGACTTTAAATCGCGATGAAATAAGATTGCGAAGGGTAATAAATAAATATAAGGCATATTGCCGAGTAAAAATAATCCTCGAATTCGATTTGTTGGGATTTCTCTTGTCTCAGTTTGTTCAGAAAGTCTCGTCTGGGTTCCTTATTGCCAGAATCAGATCTCAGGCGTAATTACTAATAAGTTTTCAACACGAAATGAGGTGCAGAAAGTAAAGGGTGAGTACTCGAAGGGTAATCTTAAAGTACGACCAAAGGACTCGGGCAAAGAGACTTGGCTACAAGATTAAGAGAGAGAGAAAGTGAGGACAGAGGGTGGAAAGGGGGAAAAATGGGGGTAGAGTGGCTCGGAGAAGGGGTTATTAAAATGAGGGTTAAGAAGAGTACAGGCTAGTGAGGTTTGGGGCAAGAAGGAAACAGCTGAAACCAGTTAAAGATTTGCGATGTCTTTTCGATCCCAGTCTCGAGATATTTCTCGTAATTACTGTTTGTATTTCTCTTGGCACTCAAGTGCTATTTATTCCCAGCTCTAAATCTCCCTATTACCGACCCTTTTCCCATCTGCTATCTCTTCTCTTTTTTCCTTGTCCCTCCTCACCCTCTAAGACTAGAGTTCTTTCGGAAAATGAAACAGATCAAAGCCGATCATTGATTGCTTGTATTCAACTGGCTGTAACTTGAGACTCGAGAGAGATAAAGTTGATAGGTAGGTGGTTTATGGACAGAAAATTTTCTCGGCTACAAATTTTTAATGATCAGTTTTTTTAAAATTTTGATATTTTTTGAGTTATTTGCTTATATAGATAGAAAGTATCTGCAGGATTCGGAAAAATGGGAAATTAGACTTTTAGTAGAATTTCATTTCATCGTGGGAAACTAGTAAAGAAAAATAGGTCATGTATGTAAGTGCGTCTGAACTAATAATTTGTATAGATTTATTTTTCCAAAATTTATGGTAGATTTTGGAAAATTTTTGAATACCACAATGGAATTAAAAAATTGATTACAGCTTAAGCAGCTCTAACTTCTGGTCTGGAAAATTTAAACAGATTGTTAGTATGTGATTTGGATAGGAAATTTTCCAAGCTACAAAAAAAGTTCTGAGAATTTTTCCTGTAAGTCTGATAGTTACTGAGATAATTACGATTGTATAATACGCGATTAAAGTAAAAATAGCAGAGTATAAATTTTTTACTACTTTTACTTAAACTCTTTATTTCCACGGGCAGTAATTATTTTTGCATAACTAATCACACCAATTGATAGCCCGGAAAATTTCGTAACCCAAACACACCCATAAATTAAATTTCAGCCTTCGATTCCAAAGTTATGACCAATAAAAAAATTAATCAAAACTAGGCAGCCCTATTTTTAGTATTTTTACTTAAAAGTCAATTATCTCAAAAACTATCAAAAATTTCGAAAAGTTTTATAGATAGAAAATTGTAGCCCAGTAAATTTCCAATTTAAAACCCAGGCTATCAAAGGCAATAACTCTACTAGTTAGCAAGTTATGGTTAATTAAAAAGTATAAAAACTAGCGGGAAATGATTATTTATTTAAAAGTTTTAAAAAATGGGATAACATTAAAGTAAAATGTATTCTCGTTATCTTGGTTGGCCTATTAAGAGACAAATGGTTGTGGGCGGTGGAATCGAGTAGAAACTAAGGGATTACTTGTGGAAGCCACGAAAGGGTTGACAAACGATCTGGTCGCGACCCTTTTCTCTCTTTAGCTTTTGCCGTCCAAGTTGCTGGTGTCTGCTGAAGAATAAGAAGTAAAGAATAGTGCCAGGGGGGTGAGGGTAAGGATGAGGGTCCAAGTGAAAAGGGCGGGGGTGGAGGGTCCGGGCAATCGGAGGCTATTTGAAGTGAAGGCAGAGCGCCGCGAATTAAAGGAGAGAAAAGGCTTCGATTATTATCGCGGGTAAATAGCCGGCTTTTGTACTCGAACCCAGTCGAACGCGGATTAACTGAGCCGAGAGTGTACTACAAGGACTCTGGGGTGACCAAATGTACTTGAGTCCTTTTTGTTGGCCACTTAAACACCGCCCACTTGAATTAAAATAACGCCGAGGGCTCTTGTCCTTGTAATTTTATCACTTTTTATTTCACCCATAACTTGAGAACTACTTGGGCATAAGGGTTCCGTAGGGTCACTTTCAAATCGGAAAATAAATGGGCTACAATTTTCTATCTATAAAACTTTTCGAAATTTTTGATAGTTTTTGAGATAATTGACTTTTAAGTAAAAATACTAAAAATAGGGCTGCCTAGTTTTAATTAATTTTTTTATTGGTCAGAACTTTGGAACTGAAGGCGGAAATTTAATTTATGGGCGTGTTTGGGTTAGGAAATTTTCCGGGCTTTAAATTGGTGTGATTAGTTATGCCAAAATAATTACTGGCCATGGAAATCAAGAGTTTAAGTAAATGTAGTGAAAAATTTTATATTCTGCTATTTTTACTTTAATCGGGTGTTATACAATTGTACTTATCTCAGTAACTATCAGATTTACAGGAAAAATTATCAGGACTTTTTTTGTAGCCTGGAAAATTTCCTACCCAAAGTACATACTAACAATCTGTTTAAATTTTCCGGAACAGAAGTTAGAGCTGCTTAAACTGTGATCAATTTTTTGATTCCATTGTGTTATTCAGAAATTTTCCAAAATCTATTATAAATTTTGGAAAAAAAAATCTGTTTAAATTATTAGCTCAGACAATTTCATTCTCACTTACTTTGACCTATTTTTCTTTCCGTTTTCCCAGGATGAAATAAAATTCTACTAAAAGTTTAATTTTTCCATTTTTCCGAATCCTGCAGATACTTTCTATCTATATAAGCAAATAACTCAAAAACTATCAACATTTTTGAAAAAACTTATCAATACAAATTCGTAGCTCGGAAAATTTCCTAACTTCTCTTGGCCCTCCGGCTTATTTTACCCCCTTTTATGCCTCTGTAAAATCAATCCAATTCTAAGAAAAGTAAAATTCGTCCAATTTTCCAAAATCTCTAAATACTTTTTATCTATATAAGCCTATAACTCAAAAACTATCAAAAATTTCGAAAAAACTAATTTATACAAATTTGTAGCTTGGAAAATTTCCTAACTTTTACATACCCTCCGGCTTATTTTACCCTTTTTTATGCCTCTGTAAATTTAATCCAAGTCTAAGACAAATAAAATTCTTCCACTTTTTCAAAATCTATTGATAGTTTTTTATCTATAAAGGCCTATAACTCTAAAACTATAGAAAATTCCTACAAAACTTATTGATTAAAATTTGTCGCTCATTAAATTTCCTTTCCAAAACACACCCAATCATCTGCTTAACCTCCTGCAGATCCCAAGTTATCGCCCTCAGATCCCAGAGCATAAAACAAACAAACCTAAAACTAATTAATTATATCCTAATTAAAATAAATACTGTGACATTTAATTTCAGCGTTATCTCTCATGTCAATAGTCTATTAATCTAATCAAATGACATGCTAATTTCATTAAGTGTACCATTACCCTAATATATATTATTAAAATAAATAGTTAATAATAGATAACTTAATTTATTGTCAACTCGTACTCTAATTTCAATAAAAAATATTTTACACGAATGACCCACGTCATTATTTTTTATTCTCGTGTCTACTCATGGTCAGTTAGATACTATCGCTACATATGTATATACATATACATGTAACTATTAAAATATATGTCTAATATAATTAAATTAAATAAACTAAAAATAATAATAATAATTAAGAACTGACACTTTTAAAAATATACAAAATTATTGCTCGTAATTTACATAATTATCTTGATCTGAAGCATCAGTATTCATAGAGTGTCTGTTGGTAATAATTGTGATATATTTATATACATTTATATATATGTTTGTATAGATGGAAGGAAAAGTAATAAAAAATGTTGAGTCATGATGAGTTTTTAAAAATTACGCTGAAAGTTATTAATAAATTGAAATTTTGTGTACACAGTAAGAAAGAACGGGAAATTTCCGATTTAGTAACCTCATTTTTAATTAGTGAGGGATGATATGGACACGAGTCATGGGTAATTGAAAATACGAATTAAAAATTATCAGTCGTGAGGGGGAGTTGGACGGTCGTAACTTGGAGAGGAGGGAGAGTAAAATTAATTCATGAGAGGGTTTCGGATAGGAAATTTAGTGAGGAATAATTTTGTTCCTGTGGTTTTTCGCCGAAATTTGGATAGTTTTTGAGAATTTTTTGAAAAAGTATCAAGTATAAAAATTTAAAACGTCTAATATATTTGAAGATTTTTGAATGGTTGAAACTGAGTGAATAATAATTCAAAAATTAAAAAATAGGTATGGTTTAGATAGGAAATTTTGTACTCTACAAATTGTGTTTCATGAAATTTTCCATAATTTTCATTAGTTTTCAAGATATCCCTCCTCAAAGCCGCCACTCAAAATTCGAAAATTCTCTTCCTGCTCTCATTAACTTTTAACGATCTCTAATTTCCAAACTCATCATCCAAAATAAATTTCATCTGAACACTTTTAAACCAAAATTTTCTCCTCTACAATTTTGATCGCTTACAATTTTCCAAAATTTCCCTTCCTTTCCAAGATATTCACCATCAATCAAAACTATACACAAAAACTTCAAATCTAAACTCCCCAGACCGTTAGTCATACTTCAACCACCTGTAACTTCTAAACCAATCACCCGAAATCAACTTTATAAATACGTTTTGGTTAGGAAATTTTCCGTACTACAAATTTATTTCAGTACATTTTTCGAAAATTTCAAGTAGTTTCCCGAATAATCGCCTGTGAAAAAAATATAAACGATGCAATCAAACACTAATCGAATTTTGAGATAAAAAAAAATATTAATAAATTTTTTTAATAATATTTATAAAAAGATTCAAAGTAAGAGTAATAAAAAAATAAAAATAGTTATAGCTTGAGGTATAGTAATAAAAAATAAAAACTAATAGTTTGAAAGGATAACATTATTTATTTTATTTTTATTTATTGTTGAGATTCTTCAGTTTATTAAGGACCGAACGCTGTAAAACTTGAAATATATATACATATATATATATATGTATATATGGATCGAAAATCGAGAGGTTTTAAATTGATGCTAGATTTTTTATGATGTTTGAATACGCGTATCTTTTGATGTTTGAGTAAATTTTCGTCTGTCGGCTGTAAAAATCGATACTTTTTTTTTTTAAATTCCATCTGTTGAATTTTACAATCTTTTTAAATTTACAAGAACACGAATAATGTTTTTTTTTTAGTATGTAAATATTTTCAATCTAATTGTTTTTTTTTTTTTATTTAATTTTGAAAAAAAAAGTTTTGGCCCAAAACGAAGAGAGCAAAATTTTAAAATTAGATATGATATAATTTTTTTATGATGAATTTTAATAAAATTAGTGGCATAGAGATCAATTTCAAGAAAAATAATTAAACGTAAGTAAGTCCAAGTTTTTTTTGAAATTATGAATTTTTAAAAAATAAATTTTTCAGATTTTTTCAGAAAATATTTTTTAAAATTAATTTGAAGAAAATTTATTATGGGAAATTGATTTAATGAATGTGAAATATGCAAGAGAAAAATCTGGACGGAAAAGACAGAATATTAAACATTAATAAATAATAGTAAAAAGTGGAATCTGTTGTTGATAATTAGTACTATTATGTGCTTAATGCAAAGTAGTTTACTAATTTTTGTAGATTCCTAAAAACTATCAATTATTTCAAAAAGTAAGTGAATATTATCACTTTTAGGTATAATACGTGACTCATTAGTGGAAGTTAATCAATTTATGGCAGAATCTATTAAAAAGTAATGATTGGGCAAATTAAGAATTGCCATCTTAGATACTGATTTCTCCAGCCGAAAATTCCAAAAGTTACAAACTTTTATTTTATAAACTCGATATCACTGATCAATTATCAGCTTAAAATATCACTTATTCATCATTATAAATTAATTTACAATATACATAAATCGAATAAGAGGTAAATAATAATATGAAAAATTAGTATACTAGATCCCTAGTAGAAATGAAATCGAGTTTTTGTCTAGTAACTGGCCAGTTTTACTAGAGATCCGAGAGAAACATGGCGGCTTTGAAAAAACTGTCACTTTAAAATTTTAGGTTTTGAGGTTATTAAAATTATCTGTTCCTCGGAAAAATAAAACGATTTTCTAAAAACTACCCAGGCAAATTAAAAATTAATTCAAATTAATGTATCTTTTTCCAAATTACTCCAAAAATTTATATGCGATAGATAAATATAACCTGAAGCATCGATATATATAGATCAATAAATAAATATTGACCCGCATTGACAGACATCAAAAATTAATTAATTTAAATAAATAAATTATAACTTATAATAAAAAATAATGATTGACAAACAAAATTATTATAAAATTTATTTATTGAGCCTTTCAATGACTTAAATAATCCAAGTTTAATTTATGAATGTTAAACTATAAAGCCGGCAACATCATTATATATTAAAAATAAATGTAATCATTAAATCGTACTTTCAAAAATTAACTATAATTAAAATTTTATTATTAATAATGTATAAAATTTTTTCTTTTTAATTATTCCTTTTTTCGACTTCCTTCTTCCCAGTTTTTAATAATTCATCTGATGGACAATTTATAATATTTGTTTCTATTGCCCATAGTCGCAATTTACTTATTGTATTCATTTTTTTCATTGATTCCATTTTTTAATGTGTATATTATTAATTATTGATCATAAAATTATTTACATATTAACACACATGTAAAAAATAGAGGTTAAACAGGAAAAAAATAAACAGACACATACACACTAGTACAGAAAATATATTAGTGTGACTAATGTGTACGCCTTAGTTGTAGGTGGCGTGATTTCTAGTTTTTAGCCGGGATCGCTGGCCAATTACTGGTCTGAAATCGAGTAAACTCTAGTTTATTTCTACTAGGGATACTGATTTTGCTGCTCATAAAAATACCCAAAATTTTTGACTCTGATTTTATAAATTCTATCCCATTGACTAATAATTAATATAAAATGTTATTTATTCGTTATTATAAATTAATTTATTGTATACATATATCGAATAAGTGATAAATAATAGAATGAAAAATTCGTATGCTAGATCTTTATATATTAATATATACGTTTACTAATTTTTCGGTTCCTCATTTTTTAAATTTTTCTATGTTTATTTGAATAGTACCAATTGTAGATATCAATTGATCGATTCTTTTTCATATTAATTTTAATATACGAAATAACAAATTTTAATATATGGGGCATTCCACGCCAAGTCAACCACTTTTGACCGCGACCCCTTTAGATTTGGTTGAAAATTCTGTCTCTTTTTCTATCCGATCAAAAACGTTTCTCATAATTTTTTCAAATTTTTTCACCCAACCGAAAAAAAGTTATGAATTTTTGAAAAAAATGGCTTTTTTTATTTTAAATAACTATAACTTTTTCAAAATTCAACTGATTGGAACCTTTTTTTTTTTCAACATTTTTGTTTTTAAATTTACTTATTGAAAAAAAATTCAAAAAAATCATTGCAACCTATTTTCATTGTTTTTCTGTAGATATTTGGAAAAAATCAAAAATTTTTCAATGCGTACCACTTTTGATTTTTGATTTTTTTTTTTAAATAAAACTTTGACATTTTCTGCAAATCCTCAAATTTTTTCAGAGTGGTGGTTATTCGATTTCTATTTTTCCTTTCCAATTGAAAAAAACATTTTCTTATAACTAGCCTTATTTCTCATAACATCATGCTTAAAATTTTTGAGAGTGCTCAGAGAACTTTTAAATTTGGAAAAAAAAAATAAAAACAATAAATTTAAATGGTAAACATCGAAATAATTTGAATTTTGTTCGAAAAATCAAGTTAAAAAATAGAAGAACCTTTTGAATAATTTTTTTGTATTTTTTTCTGGAAACTACATTCAAAAACGAAGAAAATAAAAAAAAAAAAGTTTTCGTTTGGTCCATTTTTGGGACACACGCTGGCAATTCAAGAATTCCTTGTACCCTTATTGTTTTACGGTTAAAAGAATTTTTTGTTTTGAATTGCCAGCGTGTGTCCTAAAAATGGACCAAACGAAAACTTTTTTTTTTTATTTTCTTCGTTTTTGAATGTAGTTTCCAGAAAAAAATACAAAAAAATTATTCAAAAGGTTCTTCTATTTTTTAACTTGATTTTTCGAACAAAATTCAAATTATTTCGATGCTTACCATTTAAATTTATTGTTTTTATTTTTTTTTTTCCAAATTTAAAAGTTCTCTGAGCACTCTCAAAAATTTTAAGCATGATGTTATGAGAAATAAGGCTAGTTATAAGAAAATGTTTTTTTCAATTGGAAAGGAAAAATAGAAATCGAAAAACCACCACTCTGAAAAAATTTGAGGATTTGCAGAAAATGTCAAAGTTTTATATAAAAAAAAAAATCAAAAATCAAAAATGGTAAACATCGAAAAATTTTTGATTTTTTCCAAATATCTACAGAAAAACAATGAAGATAGGTTGCAATGATTTTTTTGAATTTTTTCTCAATAAGTAAATTTAAAAACAAAAATTTTGAAAAAAAAAACGTCCCAATCAGTTGAATTTTGAAAAAGTTATAGTTACTTAAAATAAAAAAAGCCATTTTTTTAAAAAATTCATAACTTTTTTTCGGTTGGGTGAAAAAATTTGAAAAAATTATGAGAAACGTTTTTGATCGGATAGAAAAAGAGAAAGAATTTTCAGCCAAATCTTAAGGAGTCGGGTTCAAAAGTGGTCGATTTGGCGTGGAATGCCCCATATATAATAGCCATTTTGTGATATATATAATGATCCTGGTTTGATATTAGTATCGAATATACTAATTTTAAATCGAAAATAAACTACAAACTATTAAAATTTTAAGAATCATTTTTTCCGTGTGATCTTTAAAATGAGTACTTAGAAATTTTTCTAGCGCGATGATTAGACGTAATGAGTTTTTGAAAATCTTAAGTCAAAAAAAAAAAAATAGATTTTACAATTTTTTGAAAAATTTAAATTTGTAATAAAATATTTCGAACATATATTCTTATATATTTATTAACTAGACATGAAAACTAGAGAAAAAATTTGTTTCAAAAATGAATATTTTATTTTAATTACTTCTTTATGCAAAAAAATTTGAGGACAAAATTGAAAACTAATAACCGGAAAAGGTAGGTGATGCTTACTTTCAAGGTCAAGTAAAAGTGGTAATTACAGAAAGAGATTTGACGACAAAATATCGGAGTAGGGGCTAAAGAAAATGTATGTAGGGGTACAAATTCTGATGACGCAGGTAGCCGTTCATTAAGGACAAATTCCATCAGCAAAAATCTCATCAGTTGCTCTTGTCCATCTGTTGAAAGTGCATATTTATTTTAACACGTGTTTCATAAACCGATTTTTAGTTGTGAAGTTATACATTCAATATTCGAAAAAGTCATCGATTTCTACACATCTGAGGTGAGTTAATTTTTGATTAATTTTTTTTATTATAAATTTCTTTTTTGAAACTGGTTACAAAAATTAAAAGGCGTCCATATGATAAAACCATATATCGTTGAAAATATATGAAGAATAAATGGTCAGTATATGATAAATATATAGCAGCAAAAATATATACATGCCGCAATAAAATAAATATGGTAAAACATAAAAAATATATAAATATGTATAAAAAATATATGTGTGAAAATATAATTTAAAAATGCATGGGGGAGCGAGGAGGCCGGTCAAAAAGGGGTACTTAAGGAAATAATAAGTTTTCGGGGACTTAAATACTCTACACTAGATCTTTTTGTTTTTAGTGATATTCAAGGTGAATAAACATCTTTAGACATTCTTAGCTTCCGTTAAAAAATAAAATTTTTATATTTGAAGGCAAAATGGGGTACGTTTTAAAAAAGTTGAAAAAAAAAAAATTCTGAAAATTGATCGAATTTCATTTAATTTAATTTTTTGTATGCAATATACACAAAGAAAAATTTTATTTCACATCATTGGTGGATACGAAGGCAGAAAAAAATTTTTTTTGTGGGGCAGAGAGGCCCCTCTCCAAAAAATGATAAATTTTTTTTTTTTTTTTGTTAACATTATTGAGAATATATTTCTTCCTCTCGACAGCTATTTTTGGTTTTATAATACTAAAAATGAAATTTTTTTTAGGTGTAATAAATCATTCCCCCTGGATTAGCTTCATTACTAATTGTTATTTAATGAAAAAAAAAAAAAAAAACAATTTTATATATTTTATTTGTCAATATTTTGAACCCAAAAAACGTGTTTTTTGATTTTTTAGACTATACCGATTATTTTGCTTTATTTAAAAAATTTCATCAATTAAAAAATGAAAAATTATTTTCGAATATTTTTAGTGGCTAAATTTGCGCTAGCTATGGAAAATCAGCCGAAAAGTAGAGTACCATCAATTTTTTTTTAAATTTGACGATTAAAATTTGAAAGAATCATTTTTCAGAACTTTTGGCTGGTCCATTTTGCCCCAGACGTCATGCGTAGGGTTAACAATGCACAAATATATAGAATTTATAGTAATCAGATCGGCTGCCCAATTTCAAAACACAGTAACTGACAAGTTTTTCAAAATCGATTTTTTGGTATTTTTAATTCCAATGGAGTCTCGTGAACTTGATTTAATGCATTTTTCAAAAAATTTTTTTTTGTCACTTACTGTGTTTTGAAATTGGGCAGCCGAGATAAAAAAAACAATTTTTTTTTCTTATTAAATTATGGGAGCATCCCGCCCCCTCCCCCCCCGCCAACAACAAAAATATGTATAGTTTTCGTACATAACAAACATATATTTCATATATGCTAAACATATACAGACTCATACATGATGAAAATAATATTTTTCAATGTAAAAAAGAATGTATGAGTAAACATAGTTAAATTGGCTATATATATTTTCTGATATTTATCACATATTTTTACACATATTTTGACAATATACCCGAGTCGAAAAATTTCAGCTTTTTTTTAAACCGAATAAACTGCTAGGCAGCAGTTGAAAAAAATAAAAAGTGGCTATTTAAAATGCATTATAAAATGAGCCTGAACTCAGACTGAATGGTCGTCATATTTCACTTTTCAAGCCCATCAGGCTGAAATTAAGCTTGAAAATAAAATCAAGTAGTCAGGCTCTTCAGCTTGAAAATACTTTGAAATTAAGGCTTTTCAGGTTGATGTTAGGTTCCCCGGCCAAAAAAATATTAAATTATTTAATATTTTTTAATTCCCTGGGAAAAATCAATTATATACAGTCACATATGGAAGTCAGCAATATATGGCCGGGTATGACTGAATATGACCATATTTATTTAAATGAAAAAAAAAAAAAAAAAACAGATTGTTTTAGTCTTTTTTTTGATTTTTTGTTCAATCATTTTAGTGATGCAGAGATTATTAGAACTGCGAATAATCGAATTTCTAATCACATTAGAAATTTTTAATTCAGAGAAAAAACGCTACACTTATCAACGACCGCACACGCTTTAGTGGGATTCGAACCCGGGACCCTACGAACGAAAGACCGACGCTTTAACGACTAAGCTACGCTACGGACAGTGAATACTAAGTTTAGTTATACCCTACACAAGATCGAGAGAATACATTTACTTTTAATTTTTAAGAAATAGAATTAGATTAAGAATAAGTTCAAAGTGCAAGTTAGTTTGAAGCTGAACAGCCTAACAGCTTGTTCAGCTTGAATTCAGTGTTTTTCTTATACTTTAGCAGATGATTCAGTTTCAATTCAAGCCTAAATTTTGTTAAGTAGCAGTTTATTCAGCTTGAATTCAGTGTGTTTTTAATGCTATGGTAGGCTGTTCAGTTTTAAAACAGCTGAAAATTTTACATAAGTTTGAGGCTTAAGCTTGTTCAGGTTGAATCCAGCTTCAATTTAATTCCAGTAGCAGGCTGAACAGTTTAATTTAAGGCTCAATTAAGAGCAGTCAGTTTCAATATAATCATGCATAGAAATATATATAGTCAGTGCATAGAAATATATTAATTAGAGAAATTCATAAACAGAGTTTGCTACATAGAAAAGTTCGTTGGTACACTTGTAACCAGGAACGCTCCGAATACATGATGTTGACTGTATCTAAATGATCTATTTTAATTTTTGACATCATGATTTTTTGTCATACACTGATAGAAAAAATATCTCGATTCAAGAAAAATTTTTTCTTCAAAATGTGGTTCTTGTTTTAAAATTTTTAATTGATTTAATTTAAGAAATAAGTTTTTGAACCAAAAAATTGAATTTTTCGAATAGAGAAAAAAAATTCTTCGTTTGAGAATTTTATTCTTCGATGAAGCCTTTATTGTTTTGAAACAAAATCTGACATATTTGGCTTAAGAATTTCTTGCTCTTGGATTGAGATAGGCAAAATGTAGGTTTAAGACATTACCGACTTGTTTCGAGAATGGCGCGATTTTTAAATCAAGATCTCAATTTACTTAGCTTGAAAAAAAACTTTTTTTTTTATTTTAAAAATAAAAAATTTCAAAGTGATTTTTTAGGACTACATTCATTTACTTCAGATATGTTAAAATAGAAATTTATTTTAAAAAAAGTTTTTTTTTTCATTACTTTGAAAACATCTTCCATCAAGAAATTATTACTTGAACCAAAAATTTAAAGTTCTTAAAATAACAATACGACATTTTTAGCTGAAGAGACAAGTGGTCTTGCTTAAAGAATTCAATAGTATCGATTGAAGATAATTTAGTTTCGGGTCAAGACACGAGAGTTATCCATCAAAGATACAAAATCTTTAGAGCCAAGAAAATCTAAATCAAGACAAGAATTTCTTAAAGCAAAACAATTGCTTTTCTTCAGAAATAAATTCTTGGCTCAAGAAAATATTTCTTGAGCCAAGATAAAATTTCTATCAGTGTATATCTGTGATATACTAGCAATAGTTACTAATAATCGATAAATCTTTGAATCGAAGGTCCTGAAATAAAACTAAACTGTTATTTATTTTTTTTTCCAGATTAACAATAGATTTTTTCCTTTGCCATAAAGTACCAAGATCAACATGAAATCAATCAACCAGAAATCAAAAATCCAAAAAACCAGCCCCCAAATCAGGGAATTGATGTGGGATATTCGACTGAGGAACACCGAATCCATGAAGGCTTCGCTAGAAAAAATCGTCGACATTGACACCATCTATGTCGACAGAACTAATCCCAACCTATGCTATGGTTCGCTTCTTCACGTAGCCGCAGAAGTTGGAAACTTCGAAGCATTCAAACTATTGATAGATCGTGGAGCCAATATTCATTCATGCATCCAACAAACCGAGGAAACTGTACTGCATCAAGCCGTTCAATCCAAAAATCATCAAATCGTTGAGTATTTATTAAAAAATGGCGTCAATGCCAATATCAAATTGAATAAATACTCCGATTATCCTGGACAAGCGGCATTGCACTTAGCCGTCCATGACAAAGAATCGCAGACGATTGTTCGATTGTTGCTGAAGTACAAGGCCGATGTTAACGTTAGATCCAAACGAGGAGTGACGCCTATTATCGTAGCTATCCGGAACAGCAATGTCGAGGCGATGCGGCTGTTACTTCAATTTGGGGCTGATATTAATTGGACTTATAAAAATAATGGTGAAACGTTATCAATATTCGATGCAGTCATCGATTCTATTGACGTTCATAATGTTTTATTTTGCTTGATTGAATTTCTTGTGAATAAACATCATGTTAATAACATCAACAATTTGCCATTATTTAAAAGACACTTGATGCTCCATCAGTGGGTCAAGTTGGGCGGCGGATCAAAATTCATTTCTACCCTCATTCACGCCGGTATTGATATAAATACTGTTGATGCTGATGATAAATTACTTATCGAATGTGAAGACGCGTTAGCGCGAAATCCACATTATATTTATTTTATCAAGCAGCACATTGTGCGGTTATTAGCGGCGGGCTTTCATGTGTGTGAACGCAATATCAAAGCTATTGAGGGAAAGCTTGATGATTATTTCGATGAGTGTCATATGGAGGTCGTCAAAATGAAAACTGAAAAGATTGCAGGCAGCAGTGTCAGCTTTCTGGATGTCTTGCATAAAGACTACCATTACTTGGCTGTTTGCTTGAAGAAGACGAATTTTGATAGACAACTAGACCTTATAATAAAATCTATGAAATTCCCAATTTATAAAAAAATGATTGTTTGGAAATTGCGGTTTATTTCATCGCGAATTAAGTACCTCCAAAGTTCTGAAGAGTATCTTTATGATGTTTTTTATGAATTGGGACTTTCGGACCCCTTTATTAGAACATTGTATTTTTATTTAGCTAACGATGATTTAAAGTTATTGTTCTAGTCTTTAGAGAATAAGTTTGGATATATTCTTAGTTTTTAATCCATGCGTTATGTTATAGAGTATTTTTAAGTCATACTATTATAAATTGTGTGATACGTGATATATTTGCATTTATTGTATATATTGTATATATTATTATGTAGTATTGTACATAGAGATTACAGTATTGTACATGGATATCGTATATAGATATGTGTGTATAAATTTAGGATTTAAATAAATATCAAGATGGACATCAGATTATTATTATTATTATTATTATTATTACTATTAATTGAATATTGCACACCTCGAGCGCGGAAGCGCCGGGAGTGCTCTACTGTCGAACAGCCGAGATAACCCGATGCACTCATATATAATTGATTCTGTTATTCTTATGACGTAATTAATACATTTAATTTAGGCATTTATAGAAACTAGATATTCCAATGAAAATGATAAAAATATTTTCAGATTGATTCACTTCAATATACATGTAAAAAAACACGATTAAAAGTTTGTTTACAGCGACGTCCGCTGGTCTGTGCGTCCGTTTGTTACCAGCACAGAGCTCATCAGACGCAATTAATAACCTCAAACTTTTTTTTATAAGCTTCCGTTTATCCGTGTGAAAGTCCCTTTCGAATTTCGTTAACGAAATCCTTACCTGTCAAAAGATATTTAATAAAACTAATAAAAAAAAGTCGATGAATTTTCTGAGATTTCTATATATTTAGCGCCGTATGTCTTTCTGTCTTTATTTTTTATACAGGCATTCTTGTACACCTCGCTCACTCTTTTTTTTTTTTTTTATTATATACGCTACTAGCGCCTCTGAACGGCAAAATGAACCATCCCTGCTTATAAAACCCGTTAGATTCTTACGAGACCCTATACTTAACTATAGCCCTTCTTATAGAACTCAAAAACTCTAAGGAAATTTATGAGAATCTATTTTTTTGAATTCTATAAGAATTTTTTTTTTTAAACAGGGATTGATTTTGTTTTTTTCTTTCTTATTTTATCGGGAATGCTTTTTTTTATCATCAAACTTTGCTGATATCATAAGGTTCTACTTTACCATCAAATAATTTTATTTATTCTATTATTCAAAAAAATACATGCAGTCACCGAATCATAGTTTCTGATTAGCTACTAAGTCTTCTTTTTTTTAATGCCAACTGATGTTTATTAAAAAATTTTGTACTTAAAAATGAAGATTAATAATTTGTATATTTTACTGTAACATACACCTTCGAGGTGTGCACTTTTGGATTTTCCAAACTTTTTTCATATTTATTACTAGTAGTTAACTATTACTAGAATTTTTCATAAGAGCCTGACGAGGTCCTCATCAGATTAATTTTATTTCAAGTAAGGTCTAGATCAGAGTATCCTGACGAGCAACTGATGTGGATGTAACGCTTGTGACCCATGAGTCCTTATTAAGTCCTTACCAGGATATTCTCATCAAATCTTTATCAAGGTTGCCTTCTTAGTAATTATTCTTTAAAAAATATTAACCCGGGAAAAAAAAGTTAGATATAATTAGATATTATTATATATAATTATATAAAATTCTATATAATTTTATATAATTTTGTATAATTATATATGATTATATCTAATTTTTTGAAAAATTTTATGCTGAATTGTATATTTTATGCTGAATTGCAATTTAAATTGCAAAGAAAAATCAAGAGAATTTTAATTCGATCCGGAATGTTATCTATTGTGTGAAGAGCATTAATTAGAGGAAGTAAACATGTTTTTTATTGATGAAAAAATCCCGATGACTGCTGGGCTCAAACCTGCGTCCTACATATTCAAAGTCCTTGATGCTATCCACTGCGCTGACGTACATCCCATACAAAGTTTGGAAATCGGCCCTGTATCGGGCCATTACTGGGCCAAGAATGTCGATTAATAGCTCAGCAATGGCAATTTTTATTGGCCGATAAACGGCTTATAGTCAGAATGATAACCTCGGGCCATTAATGGTGCTTGACTATCGGCCGATGAATGGCACCCAGCAATCAGCCAAGCAAACAAATAAATTAAATTAAAAAAATTTTTATTTTTTTAACTTCCTAATAGAATTCGTAATCATTAACGTTTAGACTATTTAAGTGAGGTAAATGTTGTGAAAAAACTCGGTGAAAATTCTGCTGGGCTCTGGGCGCGAACTGCCGTCCTTCTGATTACTGGGTCTGAACGCTGGCTACCGGACGAACCTGCTGATGTTGAGTAGATATTTTTAAATGATCTACTTATTCATTTTGTTACAACCACTCAGTTTTATGAAATGTAACGAGCAATTTAATTAATATTATCGATAATTTAAAAAAAATAATTTCGTACTATTTTTATTATAATTACATGATTTTTAAAAATAAAATTTATTAAATTTAATTAATTTGTTCTTAAGAACCCACTGGAATTATTTTCCTCTACCACTTTTATTAAAAATGACATTTACTTTAAAATATATGTCTTATTTTTTAAATAAATTAACTTTTATAAGTTAAGTTATAAAATTTGCGGTTGTCCATTGCAAATAATAACGAATTAAAAAATATTTTAATTGTTAGTTGTAAATAATTTTAATCGGAAAATTGAAATATTTATTAATTAAGACTTAGTTCAATTCAAAAATAACGAATTATTAATTAAAGAAAACTATAATAATAAGTTATTTGAATAATTAGTAATGAATGAGTAGATTTTTTCATTTAACATGAATCAATCATGGCCCACTGATTCACCAAATAGTGGCCCAACGTTGCAAGCCGATAATCGGCCAGTCATAAGGAACCATTCATTGACCAGCCATCGGCAGCGTCGTATGACTGTCGTTTCTGGTACAGGAAGTCATATTCCGATATAAAACCAGTAATACCATAACATATACATCAAAAAATTTAAATGAATATCACTTCAAATTGATTACGCTATCTTGATGAAAAATTAATCGGCTGCTAGTAATTAACCACATTTGGGCCATTACTAATTGCCAATGCTTGGCCGAGCGACTGCAGTCGGACATCGGCCAACCTACGGCATTTTTTCCATTAACGGCAACTTTGCATGGGATATGCGATCTTGTAAGTGTAAATATTAAATTCATTATGATGTCAAAGAATAACTGATGAAGAAGTAAGCAATCCGTACTGCAACTTTTTTTTTAATAAAGATTTCCTGAAAAGGTCTTGATAAGGAATTCGTCGAGTTGACCTGATGGCAAATAACTTTTTTTTTAATAAGGATTTCCTGATGAGGTCCTGATAAGGAACTCGTCAGGTTTGCTCTAATAAGGCATACCTTATATTAACCTAAGAAGATCCTCATGGTAGTTCAGACCAACAAGGAAACAATTCAAGTGGGATGTAGCTTTTTTCGACAGGGATCTATATTTCGACATGTATAATCTTATTTTGAATATTCATGCATATCAACATATATTTACTTATATATATTTGGGTATATAATGAAAAAACATAAAGTTCCATAAATGAAAAATCATATATTTATAAATATTTAAAAATATATTGTTCGATACTCTAAATGTATTTTTTATATATTTTTACTATATGCTTTCTTATATTATTGCACACGATCATTTCTTTTCAAGACACTATTTTATTTTTACAGCGTAATAAAAGTTCCCATACATTAAATATCAATAGGTTGCCGAGTAATTTCTTCAACGTACAGGTTTCCGATCTCAAAAATCAGTAAACTCTCGGTGGTCAGCGAGTTCCCATCATTCGAATAATTCGGCGGGTTTACAACCTTGCAGACATTTAAAATATAAAAACCGATAGGACATGCGTTTTGTTGGATCGATTGTAAGATATGCAGGCAATAATCCTTTAATTGCCCAGGATTCCTCATTTTAATTTAAATTTAATTCCTGCAATAATAATTGTTGCCTCCAGTCCTCAGTCTCCAGTCTCCAGTCTCCAGTTCAGAGTAAAAGTACTAGCGTTAAATGGCACTGGACACTGGGGCATGGGCACTGCCCATTGGCTATTAGCTTTGTTGTGTTATTGATACGAGACAGACATATTTTATTTGACTCAGATAAAAGGAGATGATGCGATTCCTTTACGTAAAACTACTGAGTCTGCTGCGACTATAAAAGGCATCGGACCTATAAAATGCATCCTTGGACTGTTGATGCCTTGATGGTCATTTATATATCATTGTGCTCAACTTTAACAGACGTCTCCACATGACGTTTTAGATCCAGTTTTGCCGATAGTACCTTATAAAATATAGCAAATATATATGTGTATATAAAGTATTTATGAAATAAATTTTTTTTTCACTCATTAGTGATAATTTGTAAGTAAGCATTTATTGAGATTCTTTTTATAGAAATTTTATGAGATAATTTTACTAATTAGTTAATTATTTCATTAAAGGCTTGGTCATTAACTTTTTTTTTTGACAAATGGAATTTTGATTTTTTTAGAAAAATTTTGTTTTCTATTATTTTGAGTAGAAGAAGAGCTTATATGGAAAAAAATGATGCTCAAAATTTGAATAGTTTGTAGTTTATTTTTGACTTAAAATTAGTATATTCGATACTAATATCAAACCGGAATCATTAAATATATTACAAAATGGCTGGTATTTATATCAAAATTTGATACACAGAAGAGCAAAATTCGTAACTTTGTATATTAAAATTAATATGAAAAAGAATCGATTAATTACTATCTACAGTTATTACTATTCAAATAAACATAGAAAAATTTAAAAAATAAGGAACCGAAAAATTAGTAAACGTACATATTAATATATAAAGATCTAGTATACGAATGTTTCGTTTTATTATTTACCACTTATTCGATATATGTATATAATAAATTAATTTATAATAACGGATAAATAACATTTTATATTAATTATTAGTCAATGGGATAGAATTTATAAAATAAGAGTTAAAAATTTTCGTATTTTTATGAGCGAAAAATCAGTATCTAGTATACTAATTTTTGCAACTCATGGTAAGAAAGCACGTCTCTGATTGGTTAAAAATGACACTACAAAGAATAAATATCGCGAAGAATGTCCACATTGTTCGTGAAAAATATGACAAACGTACACTTTTTACATATGTATAGATATACTATTTATTGGTCATTAAACGATCCACCAGAAAACCCAATCAACAGCCGACTCGAGTTAAGACAACGGAAAGTCCCAGACTATAGAAAATCATCTAACTGTATTTAATTATAATGTACAATTCACTATATGAACTTTGACTTGAAAATCTAGTTATTTTTTGCTGAATATCAATATTTTGAAAACAATAAAAATAATCTTAAATTATTATCAAAATTAATGAAATCATGTTTAATTGTTACTATTATTATTTAACAATCTTTTGTATCAGAAATTAGACAGGAATTAATTTTATATAAATAAGATTGAATATTATTTTAGGTTAATTAAAAGATTAAATTTAATGTAGTGTCCTTTTTACCAATCAGAGACATTCTTTCTTACCATTCGATGCAAAAACTATTGTAACGGATTGAGTGAGAAGGGCTTTCGACACTCGTGTGTTGGCAACACTCGCCTAACGGCTCGTGAACCAATCACACTCGTTGTCGAAAGCACCTTCCACTCAATGCGTTAATATACTATTTTCATTTTAATATTTATCACTTATTCGATTTATATATATTGTAAATTAATTTATAATGATGAATAAATGATATTTTAAGCTAATTATTGATCAGTGATATTGAATTTATAAAATAAAAGTTTGTAATTTTTGCAATTTTCGGCTGGAAAAATCAGTATCTAAAATAGCAATTCTTAATTTGACCAATCATTACTTTTTAATAAATTACGCCATACATTAACTAACTTTCACTAATGAGTCACGTAATGTACCTAAAAATAATAACATGTAGTTAGTTTTTGAAATAATTGATAGTAGTTTTTAGGAAACTACAAAAATTAGTAAACTACTTTGTATCAAGCACATAATAGTACTAAATATTGATAACAGATTCCACTTTTTACTATTATTTATTTATTTTTAATATTCTGTTTTTTCCGTGTAGGATTACTTTCTATAAAAATGAGAATATTTTTGAGGTTAGAATTTTTAGAAAAGAAAATGCGGGGGTGGGGGTGGACGCGTGTTTTAGATTTTCTTGGGTTTTTTTGGTAAAAAGATTTTTCTTCTGAATAATGATGCCGTGGGTTTTGTAGAGCGTTAAATTCTGCGTAATTTAATAAACTATGAAGTTTAAATAATTTAATTTAAAGGGGAGAAAAAAGATTTTCAGAATTTATGATTTTGAGAAAAATGAATTTCTTGGGGTTTAAAAATTCTTTTTGATGTCTAAAAATTTTTTTTTTACTGAAGTCGATCTATGGATCTCCAGAGCATTAAATTCTGCACGGAACAACCTACTATAACATTCCAAAAATTTGATTCATTCAGAAAAAATTCAAAAAATTGTTTTCTTACTCCCACTAAAAGCTATTATGCGAAAAATGAATTTTGAACTCATGATTAAACTTTTTTATGTTCATCACCATTTTTACCTTACTATGCCTTCAATTTTGAAAAAAATCAGCCTTCAAATTCAGTTTTTAATCTGAAAAAATTAAAAAACCCACTAAAAACCTTTTTTCCCTATTTTTCTTTTTTTAAAAATTCATATCTCCCGCTCTAATCAAAATTAAGACTTCACTCAGCATTGATTTTGCAGCAAATTTAATAAGCTTCAAAATTAGTCTCTTATGATTTTCTCCTAAAACCAATAGATCACGAGTTATCATCAAAATTATCACAGTGAAAATATTTTTAAAAATCACTTCAAATTTCCCGCCATTTTTGTTCATTTTCAAAAATTCATATCTCCCGTCCTATTAAAAATTAAGAGCTCACTCACCGTTCATTTTACAGGAAATTGAACAGGCTTCAAAATTGATCTCTTGAATTTTTGCCGTAAAATTGATCGATAACGAGCTATGATCAAAAATATGACGCGTAAAAAAATGGCCTCTGAGGTAAACACATACGAAAAATGATAATATATGAAATAACAAGTATTAATAATTGAATTTTATAATATTTGTATCGTTGATAAGTGTCATAAGTGTGTAATAAGATATCCGCGGATACTCTAAGCCCTCAATTGGTTAATTTACCGGCAGTTAAGCGGCTATACAAGCGATTAGATCATCCTAGTCTCTATATATATGTATATATATAAATGTATTTGAGCATTTATATAGCATTCGGCCTGAATAATTTATAACTGGCTGTTTACGAGAATTGAGAATAATGAATTTTAACGGCCGACAACTCGACATTGATGATCTGTCTCTCATATTTATTATATGTTTTTTTTTTTTTTTAATTTTTTTTACTCTCCAGACAACGGACGCAAGAAATTAATTCATTCTCACATTTATTGTTTCATATAATCCATTAAAATTATTATTTTTTACTGTAAATACAGAATAAAAGATAAATAAATAAATGCTCACAATGTGTAATTATGGTTTTAAGTGGATATAAAAACGTTTTATTTAATAAATCAATGAGATATCGCTGGCTAAGACGATGTGGGTGTCATCCGGTCTGGAAGTTGACTCACTTTTTATGGATTTTTAGGCTAACAGCGGGATTTTATGGAAAAATTTATTTAAATAAAATTGTAGAGGCGTAAATTTACGAGTTCTCATTACCTAATGAAGGTATTCTTTGGTAATTAGTTGAATAAATAACAAGAGTTTAGGAAAAAATCCTTCGTCGGGGGAATCAGGGATGGAATTTTAGATTTTTAGGATTTTTTTGGCCAAGGAGTAGATTTACACAAACAACTTATTGAGATAAAATTGTAGAGAGGGAAATTTCCGTTCCATCGAGCATACTAACGAGTTATTTATAATGAAGCTTCATAAACATTTTATCAATCTGTATTGATTAATGATCAATAACAACTTTAATTAGGATTATCTTCGTAACGGTTGATTTTACGGTAAAAATGTACTGAAATAAAATTGTAGAGCAGTAAATTTCCGATTAATTTATGTACTGAACTTTTAAATAATGTAAATTTAGACTGTAGAAATAGAAGTATTAAAATTTAGAAAATGATAGGAAAATTTTTTTGGTATTGTGCCTGCATTAAAAATTGATTTTGAGCATCAACGAAATTTTTTTCGAAATACAAATGATTGTTTACTTAATTGCATTCTATTCTGCATCTAATGATCTACTCGAGTTTCAAAAAATCTGAATTAGAAGACAAAAAAAAAAAAAAAATCTAAATTCGAAAAAACAAAAAAAAAATTAAATTTGTTTTAAATAAAAATAAATAGAGAATCATGTATCATAAATCGTAATTAATTGCAATTAATAAGTAAGAGCAGCATCCTCTGACTGCGTGTCTGAGTTAGCGTCTCCGCGTCTGGAACCATTTAAACAACTTTAGTAAGCGTTAGGTCTCCATTACTAATTTCCGCTACACACTCTTTCACTCATTTACTACACAGTCATTACACACTTGTGTATGTATATATTTATTATTACTCATATATATGTATAGAGAGATAACTTGTCCACCTACAAACTAATCAATTTGGCGCCATCTCTGCTGACTACTCACTTACACTTAAATTACAATTTAAAATTACCCCGTCTACAAATTCATCATTTAAATTCATAAATACGTACTTTTAAGTGTCTATTAACAACCAGACCGGAAATTGAAATATTATTTTTCATTATTTTTATAACTTATAAATTTAAGTTGACATATCCAGTGCACTATCTTTCGAGGTCATTAACTTACGAACAATCGGTACTAAATTACTTCAAAATCTACTCAAAAGTTAGAAAATTTTCCGCTCTACATTTTTAATTCAGTTCATTTTTACTCTAAGTTTAACGCTTGGCCCAAAAAATCCTAAATAACTAAAGATATTATAAATTTTACCAAATTAGTGCTTTCACGCTCATTAATTTCCAATAAAGTCCACACTAGTCACTCAAAAGTATTCTAATTGATCATTGCCAGATGGGAAATTTACTGCTCTACAATTTTATTTCAGTACTTTTTTACTCTCAACCCACTCTTTCACTGAAAAAATCCTAAAAAACTAAAATTTGGTTACCAACTAAGAAAATATACCTTTTTATTTCATAAATCATTTATTATTCATAAACCAAGCCACCAAAAATAATTTAAAATACCTATAAAACATCGGAAATTTACTGCTCTACAATTTCATTTCAGTAAATTTTTACTCTAAATCGACTCGTTCATTGAAAAAATCCTAAAAAACTAAAGCGTAGTTACAAACTAACGAAATAATATTTTTTTTATAGATCGTTAATTATTAATGAACCTATTCATCAAAAATATATTTTTAAACATCTAGAAAATCGGAAATTTACCGCTCTACAATTTTATTTTTATACATTTTTACTCTAAACCCAATCGTTACTGAGAAAATCCTAATTTAAGTAACTGCAGTCAAAATTTGCTAATTAAGTGATTGTCTCCTAATATTTTTATAAATTCTCAATCGTTTTCTTCTATCATTATCTTTTCTTAAGAATTTAATAAGAAATAATTTCTTACGATCAAGTAAACCCAAAAAATTCTTTAAATCACTCAAACAAATTCCCTGTATCGTAAAATCAATAGTGAAAAAAAGAAAAGAAATATAAATTCACTCCAATTAAATAAAATAAATTTTTCTCAATAGTCTAGAGTACAGTACTAGCATACAAACAAAAAAAATGTTAAATCAATCAAAAGCGTGTAAACACATAAGGAAGTGTTGAAGAATGTCTGAGTTCTCAGCCCAGTTCTTGATTTCTCAGATCTCAATGTCTAGAAAATAAAAAAATTAAAAAATCATTCAAGAGGTCACGACGCTTAAGGTAAATAAAACAAAGAAATATATATATTTCCCACAGATAGACTCTGCCTTTCTGTATTTTATTTAATAGACGAAAAAAAAATCCGTTACCTCAAATAATGAAAAAAAATTTCTAAATGACATTTTCACACTTTTTAATTATTTAAATTAATTAACATATATAATTTAGTTGAAAAAAACATATATTTATGTATTTTAGCTCGATGTAATTTAAGGTCGAATGCTTTATTTTAATACGCTAGGATGAACACTCAACGCTTCCGTTGCACTTGAGTGTGTACATGAGTATGTGGTGTAGTGTTGTATAGTGTTGAAAGTCTAAGTACAGCGGTACTGTTCTTACGTCGTGTAGTTGCATTAATAAAACACGTGTCGCTTAACCAACACGACGGTAGCTCTGGTTTGTAATGAAAGTTTAATGAAAATTGGGTGCCACAAACAAAAATTTACTCTAATTTTCCTACGCACCTTCGAAATTTGAGAATCAAGACAAGTCTGGAAGGGAAAATCAGGCTTTACCTGTTTTTTTTTTGCTGCGTATTCAAAATTTTTAATATAGAATTTGACAGACGAATTCAATCAATGACCATTTTATTCGCACACACGAACATTTTAATTTGTGATTACAACTTCAATTGATTGTAGCTAAAATCGTTTTTTCAATTTTTTGGATAAGTGCTTTTTCTTTTTTTTTTTTTTTAATCAAGAAAATTTTGAAAACTGACATATCCTCAGAATTTTTCCCTTCGAATTAGAATTTTCAAGAAAAACTAAGAAAAATTAGTTACGAAAATGACCGCTAGGTGGCACAGGGAAGAAATCATTTTCATACGTACAGACTAATATGAAAATTGATATAAACCTAACAACGACATTACGATTAATATTTTATAATTAAAACTTAAAATTTATTTATTGGTAAGGTCTTACTGAATGGGAGAAAAAAACAAAAGTAATGCCTGATTTAATGCGAAATTAATAATTAATAAAGAAATTTCTAAACTGAAAAAAACTGATATGATTATCTCGTATATTCCTTAAAATTTTTACTGAAAATAGTCATTGTAATAAAAAAATATATATATATATATATATTGAATGATACATATTCTTATGTTTCCAACTCAGGAACTTGAAAATTATAAATTAAAATTTTCGATCAATGAAATAATTTTTGTGGTTTCGCATCTGTCAATAATTGAACATGAAAGTGCAGTTCTAATAAAACATTTAGACTCTTTTTTTGCTGACATTTTCTTATTAATCAGATTTTCGTCATTCAATCAGTTTTTAAGTTTTCGATATAGAGAATTTGTGTTAAAAGTTTAGGTTCGAAATTTGTCCCGTTGACTTAATTTTTTGATCAGTTACTCATAGCAGATGGTTGTAGCTTTGTCATATTAATGACGAGTCTTATTCCAAGAACCTTAAAAAATCATAAGTATCTAAAGTTACAAAATCTATTTTGTTCAAAGAATAACATAACTCCGCAGTGGCTTCATTTTTTTCTGAACATGCGTTTATTTTAAACAATTTTTCACGATAAAATGATTTACTTAATTATTAATATTCATACAGCTTATTTTTCATGCAATCAGAATTATTTTATTTAAATATAAAATTGTATTTAGTTCATCTACAACCATCGAATACCTTAATTCTGCACGGATGAAATTACATTTCCTTCAAAATCCTGATGACTTTTAAATTAACAAGTTAGATTTGCAGCATTTCAGTTATTATAGAAGTTAAATAAATTGTCCGCGCTTGTGAATGGTAATGCATAGCTGATAACTTTTGGAACGTTTTACTGTTCACGTTCATCAGTTTCTTAAAATCAGTTTCAGAGGGTTTCGGAATAATGTAGAATGCATTTCCATCTATTTGAAAAAATCGAAATTGTAAAATAATTTAGCGCACATGTACAAAGACCAAGTAGTTTCGTAAATTATTCCTAAGTTTGAAAAAATTGCATGTTGCTATTTTCATATAAGAAAGACAATTTAGATGCAAATGCAAAATAAGTCTTTCGATATATTACAGCAAAGTCTATCGTAAGAACCCATAAAATTCATAATCATTCCAAAAAACGATGGAAATACATTAGCTAGAGAGTATTCTGTTTCACAGGGCAACCAATTGTGTAAAATTTTTAAGAGGACAAAAAAATAAATTTAAAAAAGCGTGTATTAATTATTTACAAATAAAATTTCATTTCATTTATTGACTTCAGACAGGTAATAATAATAAAAATAGTGACAAAATTTATTTAGAATAATCAAAATATGAGTGTACAATCTCAAAAATCAATACGTAAGATGATTAACGTAAAAAAAAATTTTTTGTTAATTTTCAAAAACCAAAAGTGGATAGTAGTTGTGGAGATCCCATTACTGAATCGGGCTTAAAAATTGTGGTATAAATAAAAGGTTAAAATGAAAATTTTTGAAAAAAATTTAAGGATATAAACATTTTTTAAAACTCAATTCAAAACTTCAAATTTAAAAATCTTTAATTTAAATATTTCAAAAACTTGAAACATTTTTTTCTGTATGTTTTTCTATAAAGACACTCTCGAAAATGAAAATTAAAAAAAATAAAAAAACAAAAACGGTTAAATTTGAATTTTTGAAGAAGTTATGACCAAAAAACTAAAAAAGAAGCGATTAATTTGCGAGCAAAATAAAAAACATTTAATCGAAGGCTATATCAATGAAAATTCTTACCGATAAAACGGTTGGTTACGCCATCTTTGATCCCCCTATCCTTTAAGCTAATCAGACAGATCAAGTTCATCTGATTGTGAATTATCGGCCATTTTTCGAACTGAAATGAATTGTAAAACTCGAATTATTTGGAATGCCCACATAGATAATTATTTTATATTAATCCCAGAATTGCTTATCATTTTTCAGTAACGATCAAATTTTTGACTATGCTATTTCAAAAGAATTTTCTCGTAATTCTATAAATATTTCGTATGATTTTTGAAATAGTAATTTAAGTCAACTTTACAACATATGCAATTATGTTTCGTCTTGTAAGTGAAAATTTTAAATAAAAATTATATACTCAGCGATCAGTGAAATGTTTTTCAGATTCATATCGACAACTTGATATATTATAATTTCTTTACCGTAAAATTATTGTCTTCTGTTAGTTTAAAGCGTATTTATTATTTTTGGAATCTGAGTTGTCATTTTACTAAGTCGTCAGGTGCTTTGTTCTAATGAAAACACATAAATTCATTGCGATTTCAAAAGCAATTTTCAATGCACCATTTTTTTGAACCAGAAAATTTTTATATTTTGATTGAAAATTTGTGTCATATATCTACACACAATCTATGAAAATATATCGAGTGTATAAAATGGATAATTTTTGAAATTGGTAATTCAAGTCTCCGGTAGATGGCGTATCAAATTTTCTGGCCTCAAGAGTAAAAACTTATACTTGAGTGAATAAATCCGATCAGAGGAAATTAATTATTTGTTTACTCTCATTGAATTCGATTACTAAAGAATGAGCTTAATAATTTTTATTTTAACTAAATTCCAATAACACATTACAAAAGTTGAAGAAAATTAATTTTTGGAGACAGCTAATGAAATACAAATAATCACGGGTTAACTTTCAATTAATTCAGTGGGTTAATTTGTTCCATAAATATCGTGGAAGACAGAAATGCTAGACAACAGTTTCCTTAAATATGTCTTTATACTTTTATTTTTAACCGAATAGTTCATCAGCCTTTCGTTTGCTTTGTTTTTTTTTTGTATTCTTCGACTTCTTAAAGATTTTACCATTCGAATTATTCTTATAGCAGTTTTGCTTTCATTTTTAGTATTTCAATAATTTCATACACTAATGAAATTGAGTTATAATCTATTAATCGAAGATTATGAGTGTATTTTGAATTTCGTTTTTCATACTGCACCTCTTTGGGTATCCAAGATAGGACATTTCGGATCGGTGTTATGATAGTTGATATGGAATTTAATTTAGAAATTACAAATTGTTAGACTTTCCCATTGAAATGACTACAATTTTTGATTCTAATGTATTATGGAAGATCTTAAGTATCGTAATGTCTTATCCACTGTGCGCCAAAATTTAAACTTTTCTCCTCATTTTTTGTGAAGCTGAAAAGCCATAGTAAATATTCCAGATAACGAAGGCTTCCTATGAGGTATCTAAAAAAATCGGGATAATATTAAAAAAGAGTTGCCGCATTTACATTTTCATACGATTTTTGTTCTTCTCAAGTTTTAAGTTCAATTAATTCAAAATCAATATTTTTCTGCATTAGAATTAGTCTAGTAATTTTTATCGTATTATTTATAAAAATTTATCTCATAACAAATATTTCAATTACCATGAAATAAATATAATGGAAATTAGTTTCTCGAACTTCCGCTAGATGGCGTTGAAATATTTTTTTTTCTCACTAGGAGATAATTATCTCAATATTTACATATTCAACTCATAGATAATTTTGAGAAAACAAATTTTGTAACTAAAATTAATGATAAAGTATTGATTGTTATTCATTAATAACTATAGTTTCTTTAATTACAACTTGTAAATCGCTTGCGGTTCTTCTTTATTTTTTTCTGGATTTATTTTTTAATACAAAACTTATTAATATTCTTTGCCCCTGAATCTATAGCGGAAATAATAATTAAATAGATTTTATCTTAGGAAATTTTTTCTATCATCACAATATTGCCATTCTTTGAGATAGTGAATACTTTACTAAATGATGGTCCTTGACAGGTTTGCACATTCATTATTTCTTGTCTGGTAGAAATTTTGACTATTATCTTCGTTTTACGAAAAGGCAAATGAATTAATAATTTTTAGAATACATTTTTTTTAATGCGCATGAATGATCAACAGAATTGAAAATGGCGCATTTATTCTTTTACCCATAAGTAAAATATAAAGATTATCCCTGTGATAGAAAATAAAAATTTCGATCGAAATTGAGGATAGCAGTATTTCCCATCGTAAAAATCACTTGTAAATCCTCTAAACAAAATCAGTATATTCTATAAATAATTATGAATGAATAATAAATTAGTTTTTCAAATTTTCACTAGATGGCGCAAAATATTTTTTTCTCTCGCAAGTCGAAACTTGCAACCAAACTATTAAATTCTGTGACATCGAAAAGTAATCACTGACAATCGCCATCAAATCGATTACGAAAGAACGATTTTAAGAAACTTTACTACCGTAAGCTTGAAAATAAATGAAAAACTTCGGTAGTTTATTAAATTCATAATTATCGTCATCGGAATTAATCTCAAATTTTAACAGAGTATTTCGGTCGGTTGACTAACTTTGTATAGTAGAAATATTCTCACTGAATGAAAAATGATTTGTTAGTGCACGCACGTGAGGGTATAAAAGATTACTATTTAGCATAGCTGATGTGTCAGAGAACTTTTTCTACCTTGAGCAAATAAATAGTCGATTGTATAATGTTGAATCGTAATCGACTTGCATTTGATCAAGTATATTAGCATGTATGTCTTTATGGTTGATAAATCCTCAAAATTCTTCTATAAAATCAAAAAAATTGATGCAGATCGTACTGTTCATAATTTTCTCTTTTTGAATCTGCATTCCAGTGTCATCTATGAAAAGACATTTATATTTTTACTTCTAGCCCTTGTGCCTGGTACACATGTTCGAATTTACTAAATAGTTAGGTCACATTCATTCAAAAGTGGCATTATAATTTTTGTCTTTGAATGTTGGTGAAATTAAGTTTTATATTAAAGACGTAAACCATTTTTGTATTTCATATCGCATAAGCCGTCAATAAGAAACTATGACTTCGATTGTGATTTCAAATTACACATTTTTGTAGTTTTTTTGCTCTAGAGTTACGATATTCTATTAATTTTTTAAGCCTGGAGAGAATATTTCAGCATGTTTCTTGCGGAAATAAAAATTTATTTATGCGACTATTCTGCAGACTGCAAAGATTTTGAATAAGTATTTTTTTGTTTCTTAATTATTATACTTTGCCGAAAATTTGTAACCTGATATTACAGTCCTAGTTCCAGAGTAGCCGCTAGATGGCCTAGCGAAAAAAAAGTTTTTCATATTCAGACAGTTGGGATGAAACGAGTAAATTCTGGCTTTTATTACAAAAGACATTAAAATAACATATCTGGCAAAAGTGAAATAAACAAATTTTCGAACTTTTAGTGAAGTCAAGTTATAGTTGTTTTCGGTCAAATTTTTATCAAAAATTAACAATCGAGAATATATAAACGAAATGGATCTTTACTTCCGAATTGCAAGCGCGGTGCAAGAAAGTATTCAATTCTGATAATAACGAAAGTCTCTGTACTAGGATGTTTGGAGAATTGCTTAATTTTATATCCAGTGACATTTACATTTGTACTATTTTGTATTCTTAATTCTATAGTAGTTCTTTCTTAGCATTTATTAACTAAAAATTTATTCTTAGTTAAATATTTCAAATTAATTATAATAGATAGTGTACAATATATAATAACACAATGTTATTAATTGACAATTTTAAAAATAGTTCTACAATTTTTTCAACTCCCCAATTTTCACGTGAATTTTTATTCAATTATTAAAATTATATTTGGCGAATAATTTTCATTCAAAACTGGTATCTTTGTTCTTGATGTTTTTAACTTTTCAAAGGTTTTTTTGGGCCACAATATTACTGTTTCAAAAAATAAAAAATTTAAAAACATTTATATATATTTGATGGTTTCCTAATTTACCGCCAGGTGGCGGAGAATTTTTCTACTTCTCATAAGCAGAAATTCATCAAATATAAATATATTCAGATCACGTTGTTGTTCGGTAAATAATCTATTTTCCAACAATTAAGAAACATCGTTTTCAATTTTTTTGTAAATATTAACCCTCTGATCTGAGTCGACACTCCTTTAAATTTCAATTGTGATCACTTATATTAATTTCTGCCTGAACACATCTATTTAAGTAAACATAATCCGGAATAAAAATTTAAAAAACTCTTGCTTATTAAAGATTTTCGATTTATAAATATTAAAATGCCCGCAATGTTAACCGATGTCCAAATTTTCATTTATTATAGTTGTAATTATAAGTAAGGAATAGCTTCGATGCACTAAGTCATCAGCTTTCTCCCTGTTTTCTTGTTCATTTTTAGTAGAATACCACATAAGTAAATTTATTCTGTAAAAATATTTTCAATTCTTTCCAGTCATCATAAGCATTAAGGAAATTTCAATATAATTAGTCCAGTCATTTTACTCTTAAGCGTTGTTGGGGGAAATTAAATAGTGGATTTTTTTTTATTGATTATATGTAAAAAATTCCGTAGATTACGAAAATAATAATTAGAAAGCTCAATTCGCCCGAGTTTTTTAAATAAATAATAAAATAACTATAGGGATGCCGAGACACTGTGTATTTTCATTAAAAAAGTTGTATCTATTAATATAAATCCCTATGATGACTGGTATTAAATGAAAGGGCGATAAATTCTGAACCAGAAAAGTCTAAAATCACCCTCTCAGGGTTTATTATATTCGCGAAAAAAATTAATCTAAAAAAAAAAATAATTTGTTGTTTGTATTTTGTCACGCTGTCGATAACAGAGATGCAGAAACTGAACTAGAGGGCGCGTACAAGCCCGGGCTCAGTGGTTTTCATCCATTACAATTTAAAATATTCTCACCATTCAGTGTTATAGAAATTAATATATTTTTTTTGTTTTTATTATTGATTAATTCAATTTCTTTCCAAAAAATTAAATTAATAAATAATCAAAAAAATAATTCTACGCGAGTATTATTATTACGATGTCATTAAATGAAGAAAATGATCAAGAAAAATATTTTCTACTTACAGTTTTACGATCGCTATATCACTCAAACGTCAATTTAATTTTAAATTTATAATTTACTGAAGAGAATGAAATATTCATTAAGAAAAATAAAATTACATAAATATTAAATTAAAAGTTTGACGTGCGCTGTTTCCAAAACAATGTTTAATAATTTGTAATTGAATAATAATAATAATTAATTCTCTCACCATTCTATGTTATGGAAATTGAATGTTTTTTAATTTTTTAATTTTATTAATAACTTATCCCTGATTAAAAATACTCATTGGGAGGGATTGAAAAAGATGAGAATTGAATACTTTTGAATACTTTCTCTACCCCAACATTTTCATCTGGACATAAAATTAATACTTTTCAATCCCAAAATAATATGAGAATTTCTAAACTTCCGAGGAATTGAAAAAGATTCAAAAGAATTGATATTTTTAATCTCTCTGAATACTTTTCAATACCAAAATAATATCACATTTCGGGTCACGTGTGGGATTGAAAAGAATTCGAATGAATTGAAATTTTTTAATCTTTTTCAATCCTTCTCAATACCTAAATAATTCCATATTGGAAGGTATTGAAATGATAAAAGATTGAATTCTTTTCAATACTTTTGAATTCCATTTTAAGAATTATAAAGTATTCAAATGATCCAAATTTCAATTCCATTCAATACTTTTCAATACCTCTGTAGGGATTGAAAAGGATTGAAAAAATTTTCAATCCCTCCCAATGAGTATTTTTAATCAGGGATAGTACTAATTTTGTTATTTTCATAAGCACAAAAATTTAAAATTTACTTTTATTATTTAACCATCGGTAAATAATATTGCAGGATCAAATTTTAAATATTGGAAAATATAAATTTAAAATTAAATTGACGTTTGAGTGATATAGCGATCGTAAAACTGTAAGTAGAAAATATTTTTCTTGATCATTTTCTTCATTTAATGACATCGTAATAATAATACTCGCGTAGAATTATTTTTTTGATTATTTATTAATTTAATTTTTTGGAAAGAAATTGAATTAATCAATAATAAAAACAAAAAAAATATATTAATTTCTATAACACTGAATGGTGAGAATATTTTAAATTGTAATGGATGAAAACCACTGAGCCCGGGCTTGTACGCGCCCTCTAGTTCAGTTTCTGCATCTCTGTTATCGACAGCGTGACAAAATACAAACAACAAATTATTTTTTTTTTTAGATTAATTTTTTTCGCGAATATAATAAACCCTGAGAGGGTGATTTTAGACTTTTCTGGTTCAGAATTTATCGCCCTTTCATTTAATACCAGTCATCATAGGGATTTATATTAATAGATACAACTTTTTTAATGAAAATACACAGTGTCTCGGCATCCCTATAGTTATTTTATTATTTATTTAAAAAACTCGGGCGAATTGAGCTTTCTAATTATTATTTTCGTAATCTACGGAATTTTTTACATATAATCAATAAAAAAAAATCGACTATTTAATTTCCCCCAACAACGCTTAAGAGTAAAATGACTGGACTAAATGATCAAATTAGTTCTTCTATCATCTCAATGTACTAGAAAACAAATTATTTTATAAATGTACCGCTAGGTGGCGAAAAATTATTTGTTATTCATAAGTGGAGACTTATACAAAACTTCATATATTCTTAACAGTTGGATTATAGCTGTCATATTTTTTCTTCCTTTATCCGCTCATGAAAATATGAACGATTAGTAAATATTGAAAATATTAGAGTATAATATCGTTATTTCATCTACAAAAATTGAATTTTTTTAAAATTTCAAACACAAGTTGCTGAATTTGAATTGATGACTCTGCCTCAGGTATTAAAGAGTGTATTATAAGTAATTTGGTTTCAGCGTGGTAATTTGGATTTCGACTGCAGTCTATCGCGAGTGACGTACTGTAGATGACTGTTTTTTTACATATAAAGTTTCAACTACAGGAAAATTGATAGAACTGCGGTTGGGATTATCGAAAAATTATGTGCTCCTGAAGTTACCGTGTTAAGTAATAGTATAGATGAGTATTGAAGCAGAAAACGTTTTATGACTATCTATTTACTTTGTGCTTTATTAAAAACTGACGAGCAGAATGTTTGAAAATATATTTTTTTTCTCATATTTATTATATTCTGTATAATTGTTCCCATATTTATTACATTCTTGCACTTAATATTTTGAGTATTTAACAGAAAAATTGATAAATTGTAATGTATTCTACGCTAGAACTTGAGTTTGAAAATAATTGTTCATTTGAATCGCAGTCTCATTAAAATAAAAAAAAAACTAATTAATTTTTTTCATTGTTGTTCTGGTTATGAAATTCAATGCCAGTTACTTAATATATATTCCAAGTTTCATGTATAAGAAACTTAGTTATTTTATCGACTGTTTCGTGATTGTTATACACTTACTTTCGGACTGCGAACTATATTATTAGCGTCACACCAAGTCCGAATTCTGAATTTGACTATTCGTTAATTTATTCATTCGATCTAATAACAAAAATTCTGGAGCCACTAACCGAACGTGAGCTTTTTTAAGATACCACAATTCCGAATTTTATTTTACTGCTTGATTTTGTAAAAAATTGGTGTAGTGTAGGGCACCCCAAAAAAGCCGACGATTTTATTCGAATCTCACATGAAAGTCTCTTAGCTTGAAATATTTTAGGAATACTCTCCAAAAATCAGCGCGAGAAAAAATTTTCAAGGTTCGTTCAAGAATTTTGAAAATTCCAATGATTGAAATTCGGACTTTTTTTCCTAACAAGAAATTAATTACGGGTCGCTCAGTCTATCTATCTGGACTCTATTGGGTCCCAATGGGGCATTCCTAATAGGGAAATCCTGATGAGGGCCTAATCAGAACCCAATCGGAAAATCTCAAACGAAGATAAAATAATTCATGGTCAGTATTTCCCAACTGGGCCCTAAGTGGGCCTCAGTAGAAAATCCCATTATAAAAATACAAAATTATCGTTAGTATTTCCCAATTGAGTGGGACGACTCATAACCTAAGTAGGAAGACCCCACCTGAAAATAAAAATATTTTCAGCTGAAGTATTTTATATTAATTCCAGAATTGCTTATCAAGTTTCTGTAATAATTCAATTTTTCTCTATTCCGTTTCGAAAGAATTTTTCCGTAATTCTATAAATATTTCGTATGATTTTTGAAATAGTAATTTAAGTCAATTTTACAACATATGCAATTATGTTTCGTCTTGTAAGTGAAAATTTTAAATAAAAATTATATACTCAGCGATCAGTGAAATTTTTTTCAGATTCATATCGACAACTTGATATATTATAATTTCTTTGCCGTGAAATTATTGTCTTCTGTTAATTTAAAGCGTATTTATTATTTTTTGGAATATGAGTTGTCACTCTACTAAGCCGTCAGGTGAAAACACTGTCGAAACTCCTTCGAAACACCGAGTTTCTGTCGAGTTTTTTCCGAGTTCCCACGGTGGCACCAAAACCGCTAGGGTTGTTCTAATGAGAATAAATTCATTACATTTCTAAACGCAATTTTCAATGCACCATTTTTCTAAATCAGAATTATTTTTATATTTTGTTTGAAAATTTGTGTCATATATCTACTAGGGGTGTGCGAATACTCGAAACTTCGAATTATTCGAGATGTTCGAATAATTCGAAAGGTCCGAATAGTTCGAATGATTCGAATAGTTCGAAGGATTCGAATAGTTCGAAGGATTCGAATAGTTCGAAGGATTCGAATAGTTCGAAGGATTCGAATAATTCGAAGGACTCGAATAGTTCGAAGGATTCGAATAGTTCGAAAGGTTCTAATAAAGAACTCTCTAAAAACATACAGAAAAGAACATTTTTTTTTATTTACCGTCAAGTTATTAACTCTTTAATGTTTTTATCATATTTTAGGCCAATATGTGGGGTAAAATGGATAGCTTAAAAAAATTAACTATACGGAAAATTAAAAAAAATTTGTTTTGTTGCAATTTTTTTTGAGTGGTCCATTTTACCCCACATATTAGTCTAAAATATGATAAAAACATTAAAAAAAAAATTTACCTAATTTTTGAAGGGGGTTCTCGTGCCCCAGGTTCCCCTCATAGTTTTTTTGATTGAATAAAGCCATAAATACTAAATTTCTTAGATGCAATAATATTATTTACCGAAGATTCGAAAAAATTTCGAACTATTCGAATCTTCCGAATTATTCGAAGCCTTCGAACTATTCGAATCCTTCGAACTATTCGAATCCTTCGAACTATTCGAATCCTTCGAACTATTCGAATCCTTCGAACTATTCGAATCCTTCGAGCTGTTCGAATCCTTCGAGCTGTTCGAACTATTCGAACCTTCCGAACTATTCGATATTCGACTCGAATATCGAATGAATATAACTATTCGACTCGATTCGATTCGAACAAGATTCGCACAGCCCTAATATCTACACACAATCTATGAAAATATATCGAGTGTATAAAATGGATAATTTTTTAAATTAGTAATTCGAGTCTCCAGTAGATGGCGTATCAACTTTTCTCATCTTGCGAGTAGAAAATTATACCTGAGTGAATAAATCCTATTAGAGGAAATTAATTATTTGTTTATTCTCTATGAAATGAGTACAGGTTTCGATTCTAATGAAGTATGGAAAATCTTAACTGTCGTAATCTCGTACTCACTATCCGCTATGATTTAAATTCTTTACTTATCTTTAGTAGAGTACAAAAGCCGTAGAAAATACGTTTGAATAGCGAAGGCTTCTTATGAAATTTTTATACGATGCACTTTTATACTATTTTTGTTCTTTCCAAGTTTTAAGTTGAATTAATTCAAAATCACTATTTTTCTGCATCAGAATTAGTCCAGTAATTTTTGTAGAATAATTTTTGTAAATTAATCTTATAAAAATTATTTTAGGTACTATGAAATAAATATATTGGAAATTAGTTTCTCGAATTTCCGCTTATTATTATTATCATTATAGATAACTTAATAATTGTAGATTTATGATCATATGGAGCAGCAGCTTCCTGATCGATAATTTAATAAATAAATAGAAGATTATTTTCTGAATATTTACATATGCCATTGTGAGTGGCGTATAGTTCAAATATATTATCAATTACGAAATTATGTTGATGAAATCGAAAATATTTTGGCATTAGTAAACATCAAAATTCTCGTGACATCTTATTACGGAAGCGCATTAGCGTTTCAAATATTAAAAAAATTGAAATAAATTTAGAAATCTAGATTATTAGTATTTATATTTATAAAAAGTCCTGTTTTAGATCTAAAAACGACTAAAAACAGACTGAAAATAATAGTAAATAAAGTCTATTTCTGCCCTTAAAAACAATTGAATATAGGCCAATAATTATAATGATTAAGTCCGTTTTTTGCCTAACCCTTCGTCACACGCGTGTTTTTACCCGACTTCGTAACACGCACGATCAGCGCCGCGCCGCCGTGTTAAATTTCATGCGGTGTAGCCAAGTACCCAATAAATATTCCATGCTTTTATTATTGGAAAATAACTATACTTTTTATTTAGTTGTACATTGAATTAAACATTTTGCTAATTAGTAATTTTTTAAAAAATTATTATTATTTTTTTGTTATATTTAGTAACAATTTAACTATATTTCTGAAGTAATCTTGACAAAAAATGATCTATCAATATTAATAATTTTTTTAAGAATAGTAATGACGGGTAAATAATCTCAAGATTAGCCGATACTTAACAATTTTTTTAATTTTCTTCACATAATTAATTACAAAAAGAGGACTTCAGACAAAATTTACATATAAATTTTTTAGTTTCAGCGGGTGCAAATTCTGTATGTTGAAAAAAAAAATCCAAAAATTGTTGAAAGTACCGGCTAATTTCAGAATCATACAGAGAATTACATATTTTATTAATGTTACAAATTGAAAAATATTATTTATTAAACTCTTATAATTATATAATTCAAAAAATATTATTATAATTTAAAAATTTAAATAAATACTTTTTAATACCAATCTTTATTAATAATAACCAGTGACTAACAATTATGGGATAGGTTACTTTGTTTACAGCTTGTATATTAAGAGCGGGAACACGACTTGGCAACAGCGCGATTTGAATTGCGATCTGGCGTTTACACGCGCCGGACGGCGCGGCGCTGCATTCACGAGATGCTCCTCAAAAATATATAATTATTAAATTTCTAAGACCACTGTATAATCATTATTAATATTCATTCCTTCTAGAAGATCCAAAAAGAGCATTAAAATTTTTTGGAATGTTTTTTTTTGTAAAAACCATAAAAAACTATGAAAATGTAAAAAATGCGGCGCCACGCTCATCGCGCGTGTGACGAAGGGTTAAACCCGATTTAAAACAGACTAAATTTCATACAAAAATAAGTCTGATTTTGGCCTGGATAAGGGATAGTACGGACAAAAACAGATTAAATTCCTATGTAAAATAAATACGATTTATAAACTTGAATTAAAGAAAAAATATTTTAATTTATCATTTATTTGAAAATAGATCTTATTTTTTGACCCGGAACCTCTACCCAAAGTGGGTTCTCATTTTTTTTCCAATACTATTCAGTATTATACACTACTAATAGAAATTAAGAGATATAAAAAAAATTCTAAATTTTTTAGTGATTGTTAACATGCTTTAACTCAGAGGAAAATGGTAGTACAGCGAACAAAAAAACAGCAAATTGTAGTTTCGAGTTTCTCGTTTTTAGATCTGGCCTTCAAAATTTTTTATCATGTACGGTTTTAGACTAATCTTAAGAAAATCACCGCAAAAAAAATTTTACTTACTAGAAAATAATAAAAAATTTGAGTCTTTTCCTCAGAAAACTACGTAAATTTTTTAATAATAAATTTCTGCTCAACTTCCGACTCTACTTTATTAATTTGCAAGCCGATAAAAAGTTGATTCCCAAGACACTCATAGATGGCGTCCGTAATTTTTTTTCTCACGAGTAGAAACTTATGAAAAAATTTATTTATTCTAGAGTCGTTATGTCCAGGTGGCTTGCACTGTAATAAGGACAATTAATTATTTTTACTTCCAGCCCTAGTCTTTCAACCAATAGACTCGGATCACACTGAGTAAAATTATCTGGAAGTTATGTAAAAATATTAGGTGGCTAGCAGCCGACACTTAATCATATAATTCGAATTTTACAATAAGATAAGTACGATAAAATTGGTTTCAGTAACTAGAGAGGACTATCGAATTTGAATACAATACAAACTCAAAAATCACAGTACTTGCATTCGCAGCAACTTAATTATTTCAATTTGTTGATACAGTGACACTAGTCTATTTCCCGGACTATATCGTTTTTGTTTAATTCTCAGCTTATTTTTATAAGCAATTACGTATTGGGACCATAGATCCAGACACTTGTAAAATAATTTATAACTTGAGTGTGAGTGCACTTGTATAAATTAGTAAATCATCAAAACTTATAAAATCATCAAAAATTTATATATTCTAATTTCTGCTCGATGCATTTATCTCATATTGTCTTGTGAAAAGTTCCATTACAATTTTGAAATTTTCTGACTCATGTAAATTTCCAATCGTTAATCATTTGATACAAGGAGTAAGTATTGATATTCATCATTTCACTAATGATAACAAGTCAAGTGACGTTGGGCAAATACCTTTAAAAGTGAGTCGATTTGAATTTTTGTTTAGTAGATTGATGTGATAATAAAATTTTAGTATTGCAGAATCACGTTTTCCAAAAATAAATTTCTGAAAGCGTCCCTGAAATTTGTATGGTCATCAATTTTCGATAGCGTACATGTTTTTAGGTCACCTATGAATTTATTTTAACTTCCTTCATAGTTGAAACATGCTAATGCGCTTCCATAATAAGATGTCACGAGAATTTTGATGTTTTCTAATGTCAAAATATTTTCAATTTCATCCAGTAAATAAGAAAAATTTCTTGACATTTTAAGAGTTTTTTCATCACTTTTATTCCATGCTATAAATATGCAATCAAGACAACTAAAAATTAAGCTGTCAAACTTTCATCAACTGCCGACATTTTTTAACAAAAGATACTAAGTAAGTAGTAAACAAACCATATTCAATTCTGTAACTTAGTATTTTTTTTTATCAATATTGCCCATATTTAAAAATCTTATAAGTCCATGATTTAATCTAGTTTTGTCCTTGCAAATTTTCAGAACTAAAACTTTTCAAAGTTCAATAATTAATCTAGTTTTGTCTGCGCGTAACGCAATTGTTTTTAAAATTTTTGTAAAAAATCTAAAACAGATCAAATAGTCTAATTAGACTAAAATCAGATCAAATTTTTCGACCCGGGAATTGTCAATTTTCAAAAGAATGGAACTTGTTGGTTTCGGTATATATATATAGAAGAGAGAGTGGGGCGAAATGGGCTTGCATTTACTTTACATATAAGCCTTGTTTTCTTGAGTGACCCATTTTGCCCCACTCTACCTTATACATACATATGGGGTATTCCACGCCAAATTGGACGGTTTCAAAAATTTATTTTTCCGATTTTCTTAATTTTTGGGTGTTTTTTAGTATCCCTCAAAAGAGGCTTCCTGGTAAATTCTTAAATTTTTTTGATCGATGGCTCAAAAAATATCGAATTTTAGAAGAAACCGCTCTTTTTATGGTTTTTTGATCATAACTTCCGTGGTTATGGTCAAAATTCAATGTTTTTTTTTTCAAAATTTTCGCTTTTAGATGGCCTTTACAGAAAAAAATACGAAACAAATATACGAAATGTTTTTTATCGAGATTTTTGAATTTTAAGTTATTAACTGTGTTTTTAAAAAAAGATGTATCCTTCGATTTTCTTGAAAATTTTCTATCTTAAACTTCTATCCATTCTTCAACTTTTAAGCCCAGTCCGGTAGTGGGCCTTCCATAATTACTATTTTTTTTCGATTTTTAAAAATTGAAATAATTTTTTTTTCGCTATAAATGATTATCAGTTCCCATTTTGGACACTGTATACTTGTTTTCCCTGCATATTATAAATTGATTTCAATATTTTTTTGTTCTGAGTAGCGATTTAAAAGCAGTAAGTAAAAGTTGATGCTATTTATAAGCAGTTATAATTCATATTTTCATTTATAACGAAGCAACCATTTCAAAGCAAAAGAAACATTAGATTTGCTATACAATACAGCTAAGACCATGACAGGAGCTCAAAAATTTCATATAATTATTCGAAAAAGCGACGAAACTGTATTGCAAACGTTTTTAATTAAGTCCGAGTTCTTTTGAAAATTTTATATTATCGATTGTTTCATGCTTTGCGCTATCAAGTTTCCAACTTTTCAAAAGTCTTATTGGCCAAATAATTACTGTTTTTATAAAAAATAAAAAAAATACATAAAGACATATTTTCATATATATTCGATGAGTTTGTAAAATCACCGCTAGGTGGTGGAAATTTTTGTGCTTCTCATAAGAGGAAATTTAGCAAAAATTGATATATTGCGATCACGCTATTTTTTTGTAGGTAATTTATTCTCGAACGACCGACTTGGTATATTTTACTTGCGAAACCTTGAAAAAATTCTAATCTATTGTTATTTTTATCATTTCATTGACCTTTATTCTCATCAACATTTGCAGTGATTTGATCAATGATTGGATCGCGAAGGAAAATTTGTTACAAGTCTCATGATTTGAGATTGAATTTTAGTATTTTAAGATTGATTTTATTTTTTTCAATTTTGGACAATTCACATTCTTCTAATTTCGTGTAAGAAAATCATTTGAATAAAACAAAATTTATTTTATGTGTAATATAATAATTCGAATATATTCCGTATCATTCAAATTTAGTAGTTCTAAATTTATTTCATTTATTTCTTAAAATAATCTTTCGGGAATCGTTAATAAGATAAAAAGAAACAAAAATTCATATATAGAAGAATATCTAAACTAAATCCTGAATTCTAAACTAAATCCTGGGTTTTTTAATCATTTTTCTGTATCAGTGCAATTTTTGAGTATTTCATTTCAAAAAAAATTTCCTCATAATTTAATAAGTATTTCGTATTATTTTATCATTAGTTATTAAAATCACTGTCAGATGGCGCACAGCGATTTTTTTCTCACAAGAAGAAAATTTTTTCATAAATTATTTAAGCCAGTAATTAGTTTTATAAATTTTGTTATAAAATAATCACAGTTTAGTTCATTTAATTATTTGATTTCGTAATCGAAATGTAGAAGATTGAACTATATTAACATATTGATGGTTTGCTTTTTCAGAATAGATTAATAAAATTCAAATTTTTTCCGATTGCATGTTAGTCTCATTTAGCTTTATCTGAAGTTCGTCAATTCTTCTTATTATGATTGATTTGATAAAATAGAAATTCTACAGAATACTTAAGTTTCTTGGTTTGGTTTCAGCGAACCATAGACTTAATTCGATAATATCACATACTTGATAAAAATATCATATAAGATGAGTTTACTTATGTGAGTTGTTCAAATTTCTTCTTGTTATTCACAATCATTAATGAAATTTTATTACAATGATCAAATCAGCTTACCTGCGATTTGAAAGTTAAAAAAAAAAGTAACTAATAAAGAAGCCGCTAGATGGCGAAAAAGAAATTTTTTTTCATGAGTGAAAACTTATAAAAAATTTATATATTTCGTCATGAGTGAAAACTTATAAAAAATTTATATATTTCGTCAGTTAGATTATTAAGTATTTTCTTTCTTCTTATTGATTAGATTTCAATTTTATTCAGTCATGAAAAATCACAATGGACAAATATTTAGAAAATTGGGAAAGTCAAATTTATCAGCCTTTTAAAAAAAATCAAAATTTAGTTATACTCACCGACGAGTTGATCAATTTTGTAACCTATCGCGGATTTTTATGTTGAAGAATTTTGTGGTAGTAATTCGGTTCTAGTGCATTAATGTGAGGTTTGAATTTCACATTAGCCGAGTGTAATGTGGGTAATTGTCTTTCCATAAATAAAGTTCATAATTTATTACAACTATCTCTTCATTATGTACACGATTAAAAGTCAAAAATCATTATGATGTATGATATTTTTTTTGATCATTTATATATTTTGACGTTCCAGTTATTTGCCAATTTCAGATTTCTTGTGGTTCCAAAACTTCAAGCCTGTCTTTTTGTTTCTTTGCTTTGTATTTCATTACAAAAATTCAACAGAAAAATTATAAATTGTTGTAATTTCTAATTCCCTGATTGTAATGAACGATTAGAAGCTATTCATGAATTTTATATTTTCCCACGTCGAATCAAATTCTCACATGGTATTGAAAAGTATTTAAACCAATTCAAAATTTATTTCAAAATTCGAATTCTTTTATATTACCGCTGCTATTATGAAGTATTTTGTGCGATTCAAAATCGTGGGACTATAATACTTTAAAATTAACTTTTACAGTAAGAAAATATTCAATGTGATTCAAGCTTATAAATTTATACTACGTTCGAATTCACTTCATCGATTAGAGAGTATTTGAAGTCAATTAAAAATTAAAAATTTAAATACGTTCGAATTCAGGTTTTTGATTTAAAAGTATTGGTGATACAACCTTACAAAATAATGTTACGAAAAATATCGGTCATCAAATAGGTAAACTAATATCGTCCTTGATAAATCATAATCAATACAAAAATTGTAAATTACTTGAAAAAGAAAATTTGATTGTTGTAGATTTCAGTAGTTAATTTTCAAATGACGTGTTTTTTCTAACGTCCGCTAGATGGTGAGTAGAATAGTTTTTTCTCACAGTTGCAACTTATTGAGAATGTCATATATTCAATAAAATTACCTTTAAAGTTCATTTTTGATCTGAAATTATTCAGAAAATGAAAAAATGAAAGTAAGAAATATGAAAACAATTATTTTAACTAAATGTGTTTCGTTCTACCTTGTAGAATATTCATAAATAAGATTCATTTATTTCGTTGTTTTCTACACATGATTCCTGATTGTCATTTCGTTTTTTAAAAACACAGAAATTTATTGAATTTATGAAGTTACAATTCTCAGTTTTCTTCAGTATGTTTCAAAACATACTTAAAATTAGTGTCATTTATGACATATAATGGTTCTAGGGTAGATTTTTCTGTATACAGATTTTTTCTATATAAAACTTGATAAAATTTTATGAACTCTTATTAGGCCACTTTTGATATGAATTTTTTAAGAAATATTTTTTCTTGGATAATCACGAAAATTTACAAATCCTCTAAATAATTCATACATTAAAAAGCTTATTTCTAATTATCATGAAAGCTCAATGATTAGTAACATGCATTTAGAATTCAGTATGCCAGTAATTTCTCTCGGATATAAAATATTTGAAACATTCAAAGTTTTTGGTTCTTTAGATTCGGAGTTAATAAAAAGCAAGATTTTTAAATTAGATAATCATAAAAACATAATAAAATTGATTACTGATATATATGACGATTCATTCAATAAGTTTCGAAATTGAATCACTATTGAAAAATGTAGAGAATACGCAAAAGGATTCTGGTGTAGGTGTGGTTAATTCAATAACTAAAAATTAACTCAAATTACAAATTGTCAATTAGATGTTTTATTAACAATATGTACACTTGAAAACCTGTGAGAAAAATACTTAAGAGCGAATGCAACTAGATATATACGCGATAGCGAATGCAACGAATGTAAGTTCGCGTATATTATATTCGACACGAGGTCGAGAGCAGGTAAACACGCGGAAATTAATATGTAATTAATTTAACACGAAAGACAACCGATTTATTCTCAATAAATAGCAGCCTTAGTATACTGTCTAATTATTGAGAATAATAAAGCGTAAAGGTAGCGTAGGTATATTACAAGAGTAATTTACTGAACGAAGCGGTTAGTTGGATAGCTGTATTTGTACTGAACAATTCAATATGAAGATGATGGCTTGAGCCGGCGTCTTCTTCTTCGTTGCCGCTCGATGGTGACGTGGCAGCCTTGCAGTAAGAGACGAATTTTCCCATTGGCTTAAAAGCGCGCCAACAGGAAGCAGTTGATAGCGAGCACTCTCATTGGCTGACCAACATAAAACGAATTATGTGATTGGCCAGCTTGTAGCGGGTTTTCATGGCGTCTCGATACGGCTATGAGTTATGAATTGTATGTACCGGGCCCAAATAGCGAGTGACCTGGCACTATTCTGACTTGCAGTCAGTAGCGAGTTCGGCAATTCCCGCGCGTAGCGAAAGTACACGAAGCTTGACTAAAATGATCAAGCTCGTGACTGAACAACTATATTGTAGGAATTCTTGTTGTTTGAATAAGGAATTTTTTGAGACTTAACGACACTTTTCCTTTTAGTCCTTAGTTTCATCATTCCAATTAGATTGACTAAATTTTCATGATACGATTATCCTATAAATTCTGGTTCTGCCGTGTAGGTTTTAGTTATCAAACCACAAACATTGATCTCAAATTTATTATTTCAACAAATAAACTCTGGAATCGGATTTGAAGGATCCAATCTATGTGTTTTAATTTTTGATATCTTGCCTGGTAGTTTAAAAGAATCCTTGTTTTACGTCTATCAGCCATATTTTCCTCCGCAGATTCTGTGGAACATTGAGAATTATTATAATTTTCAGCACTGAGAAGAAATTCGCGAAACGAAAACTTTGAAGCCTTTATTAATTTTAAGATTCCGCCATTAGAAAAATAATAATTCAAAAATAGTTTGCCATCGAAAACCAGTCTTCAATTTTTACTATCGCATGATTAACTTTTGATTAGGAGTTTCTGTGATAAGTATCGAACCATCAGCCACAAAAGCAAAATTCCAAATTTTCATAAATTTTTTTTTATTTTTCAAATAAAAGTGGAATTATATTTTGAAAATTCATCAGTTTGTAAAAGATTTCGTCTATTAGGTCAGATTTTTGAATAAGTACAAAAAAATAGTCAGTAGTAAAAATGACCACTAGGTGCGCACGATAAAATTTTTCTCATATGCACAGATATATATCAGAGTTAATATAAACATCAACTTTTTTTGTTCAGATATCTGCTCGATGATTAACATGCTGTTGTCAACGATAATTTGTACCATTATTTTTTCTCTTGCCAAGAAACTTAAACACTTCAGTTATTGTGAGCAAAATAGAATTATCTAAATTCATCTAACGAGTAAATGAAAGTTATTAAAATTTTACAAAACGTTTATTCTTTAGTTTTGTTATTCTCTCCGTTACATTTCAGATGAAATTAAACTTTCCTAAAAATTTATTTATAATAGTTTGCAACTCAAGAGGACAATCTAGATATTATATTTTCTCAAAAAAACATTCGGCACCCGAAATAGAAGGTAGATTTTCCAATTAATCTATATAAAAAGCTTCATACATATGTGTCTTGTGATACATGTAAGTGTATAGTCATGACATAAAATTAAGCTCGCTATCTAAGAGTGAGTGTAAAAAAAGACAACACATTTCGTTTTCAATTCTTTATAATTGTTCAATTTTGAGTAAGCAGATTTATATTGAACGAATAAATTTATCGATTTGTAATATTGTAATTGTAATAATTTTCTAAATTCCGTATTTTTTGATAGCTGATTCATTTTGTTATTAGCACAGCCTAGTAATTCGGTTCTAGTGCATTAATGTGAGCTTCGAATTTTATATTGGCCAAGTGTACTGTAGGTGTTTATCTTTCCAAATAAATAGTTTGCAGTTCATTATTATGGTTATTGGTGCTTTCGTTTAATACCCGGCCAGTAATATTGGTTTTGAACTGGTCGTTGAGTTCGAGTGAGACTGTAAATTTGCTGTAAGAAAATATTTAAAGTGATTTAAACTTATAAATTTATAATACGTCTGAACTCACCTCAACGATTAGAGTGTATTTGAAGTCAATTATAAGTTAACAATTTACATACGCTCGAATTCAGGTTTAAGGAAAATATCGGTAATCAAATAGGTAAATTAATATCATACTTGATAAATCATCACTTAATCAATACAAAAAATGAAAATTACTTGAAAAAATTGGCGATTTTTTTAAGACAACACAAGATACTGCACAGATAAAATTAAATTTGATTGATGTAGACTTCAGAATTTAAGTTTTGGATGACATGTTATTTCCAACGTCCGCTAGATGGCGAGTAAGATTTTTTTTCTCACAGTTGCAACTTATTGAGAATGTCATATATGCAAAAAAATGGCCTTTAAAATTTATTTTTGTTCTGAAATTATTGAGATAATAAAAAAATTATTTTAACTAAATGTGTTTCGTTCTACCTTGTAGATATATTGATAAAAAAGAATCATTTATTTCGTTTTTGTCTACACATGATTCCTGATTGTCATTTCGGTTTTTAAAAACACAGAAATTGATTGAATTTATGAAGTAAATTTATAAAGTAAACTTGTAATTAGTGTCATCCATGACATATAATGGTTCTATGGTAGATCTTTCCATATATAGATTCTTTTTGTATAGAACTTTATAACGTTCTCCTCTATTTCACGCGTCCCACGGCGGAGTGTGGTCGGCGCTCAATAGCCGTTATGGCTCTCCGTTGGTTGAAAAACTGAAAATAAAATAATAACAAAACAAAAGTCCCACCTGGAGATATCCTGAATCTCCCTGGACAGGCAGCTCTGCTCAGGCTGGGTTAGAAATCCTAGTTGGGCGCCAGTTCGTGTGCCCCACGAACAAAATTCAAAAACCAAAATAAAACCAACGGAGAAATGGAAATAAAATAAATGACAGGGTAACGATTTCAGATTTTAGGAAGAGGAAGCAAGAAAAAGATAGTAATAATGTAAATAAATAAAATCTAAAGAACTACCGGGTTGATGATCATTTGTTCAAATTATATTTTAAATAATAAATTAATATTTAATGGTCTCTCATATCCAAAATAACAATATCAAAATAAAATAATAGTAATTCACTTACAAATAATACTGGTATGCGTATACAAATAAAAATAATACCAATAAAGAATAGACAGTACACATCTTAAACACAAAATAGCTTTCTCGCATGTAAATAATGATATCACTCACACGTGATATTCACAAGCTAAACTATAATCTCAAACTAAGCTTGAAATACTTCAAGTAAATATTTCGTGCAATTGAACCACTGGTGAATATCTTACAATATTCACAAAATAATAATCACAAAATAATAATATAATAATAATACTCCAAATTGATAATAATTACATAAACTAATATCCTAAATTTTGGTATCACTCACACGTGATAAATAAAATATAATAATTACGGAGAAAATAATAATTAAGTAGTAAATAATAAAAAAAATAACCAAATATTTATCACACTTAATATCTGGCAATAATAAAATAATATTGAATAGTTTTATCTGGTTGTATTAGTACCTACTGGGCACAATAGTCACGCATTCCATCATATGCTTATGGAAAATTTTTAATACGCTGTATTCACTATCTCTTTTACTCTTATGCAATAACAAATGATCATCAACGCGGGAACCAAAATTACACGCCAATGTATTAGCCAAAAAAATACTTACAGATTACGTATTATTCAACCACCTTGGTTGCACTCTAATACGGCAAATGTATTTTCCTTTATGCTTTTACCAAAAACTCAATTAATGCCAATGGATTTATATTTTCTACTCAAATACCAAATGGCGACAAATTTATAATTAATTTAATGTAACAGAGCACACACGCTACTCTTACAGAGACCACCTCACGTCTGACCATGGCAGCACGTGAATCTCACGCCGGCACTTAGGCCGACGCCATTTTGTCATATTTCTCACTTCCACCAAATGGATATATATGACTGTCGCATGTTATATATATATAGTACCACCAAAATAATACATACTTTGGTCTGTGCAATTTATCCAGTTCCCGACGCTAACTGACCAATTGTATCTTGCATAATTAATTATTAATATGAAACAACGATAAATCAACCAATGATTTATCCATAAAATTTGTAAATTTATTTATAATAAATAAATTTACTGATGCCAACTATTGCGTTGACGCGCATGCGCCAACCAATCAAAATAATAACAATAATAATAAGCATAATAATAAAATGCGCAACTATTCTTACCAGCACTGTAGAAATTCAAGTATATACTTGAATTACTCAGTGAAATCTCCTGAGTTAAATACAATTTATACCTATGAAATCAATAAAATAATATTAACACAATAATTAGAACAAAATCTCATATATAAACAAAATAATTATAATAACAATGGGTCGGATGAGACGTGTGAGCAGCGTGTGCTGCCCTCTGTTGTTCACCGACCTGATGCGAGACTGCCGCGATATTAAAATATCGTGACAACTTTATAAAATTTTATAAACTTTTGTCAGGCCATTTTCGGTATACAATTTTATAAAAATATGTTTTCCAGGGTAATCACCAAAATTTACAAATCCTCTAAATAATTCATACATTCAAAAACTTATTTTCAATCAGCATGAAAAGTGATGAATTATTAAGACATACATTTATAATCCAGGATTCCAGTAATTTCTCTTAGATATCAAGTATTTGAAACATCTAAAGTTTTTAGTTCCTTAAAATCGGTATTCTTCTTTAAAATTGGTATTCTCGAAGCCATATTTTTCTTCGCAGATTCTGAGGAACATTGATAGCTATTGGAATTTTAGATAGTGGATACGTTAATAAATAGTGATCCTTGGCAGGTTTACTTATTTATATCTTTTTTAGCTTGGCAAAAATTTTTGGTTTCATCTTCATACTACAGAAAAGCAAATTGATAAAAATTTGTTATAATAATTTCTTTTTATTGCTCATGAATGATCGGCAGAATTCAAAATTGCGCATTTATTCTTTCACCAATAAGTTGAATATATAGATTAGGGTGATTCAAAAAAAGCGAATTTTTTTTTTTTAACTTCCGACATTAAAAAGTTGGTTCTATGGCACCTCTAGAAAATACTCACCAAGTTTGAGCTCTTAATATTAATAGGAAGATCTTTCTCATCACAGTTTTCCATTTTTTCTTTAGTACCTTATAAAAAACCTCATATCTCACTATGAATAAATTTTTTAATTAAATCTTCATACATATTTTTGTAGAAAATTGGATGATCTACAAAAAAGATCTGATATGTGTAAGCGATTACTTTCACCATTTCAAAAATATCCGAGATCAAAGTTTAAAGAAATTATCGAAAAAAAATTTTTTTTTTTTTTATTTTCTACCTCATTGAAAAATAATTATTGTCAAATGAGCATGACATGGTTTTGTAGGAAATTTAACGCTCTACAAAAAAGGTCTGATGTACTTAATTGATTACTCCAACCGTTCAAAAGATATTTGTATTCAAACCCCAATGCTTTCTAATTACAATAATTTTTTGATAACTTTTTCAAATTTATCCATTAAATTCATGGATTCTAGAATTATTCATAAGAATTTCAGCTCATTATAATAGAGTTAAGCTATTCACTTCATATTCAACTTTTTTCCAAGTATATAATATTTTCTAATCAACTTTTATTAAATATTTTTTTTCTATTTATTATTCCTTTAAAATCGTGACTTACTATTTTTAACTGGTTCTTAAAAATTTAATTCTAAATTTTTTCCCCATAAAATTAATAATTGAATATACTTAATATATATATTTAATTATCAATTTATATATATTTAATGAATATATTCAATTATTAATTTTATTGGGAAAAAATTTAGAATACAAATTTTTAAGAACCAGTTAAAAATAGTAAGTCATGATTTAAAAGGAAAAATAAATTAAAAAAAAATATTTAATAAAAGTTGATTAGAAAATATTATATACTTGGGAAAAAGTTAAATATGAAGTGAAAAGCTTAACTCTATTATAATGAGCTGAAATTCTTATGAATAATTCTAGAATCCATGAATTTAATGGATAAATTTGAAAAAGTTATCAAAAAATTATTGTAATTAGAAAGCATTGGGGTTTGAATACAAGTATCTTTTGAACGGTTAGAGTAATCAATTAAGTACATCAGACCTTTTTTGTAGAGCGTTAAATTTCCTACAAAACTATGTCATGCTCATTTGACAATAATTATTTTTCAATGAGGTAGAAAATAAAAAAAAAAAAAATTGTTTTTGATAATTTCTTTAAACTTTGATCTCGGATATTTTTGAAATGGTGAAAGTAATCGCTTACACATATCAGATCTTTTTTGTAGATCATCCAATTTTCTACAAAAATATGTATGAAGATTTAATTAAAAAATTTATTCATAATGCGATATGATGTTTTTTATAAGGTACTAATGAAAAAATGAAAAACTGTGATGAGGAGGATCTTCCTGTTAATATTAAGAGCTCAAACTTGGTGAGTATTTTCTAGAGGTGCCAGAGAACCAACTTTTCAATGTCGGAAGTTAAAAAAAAAATATTCGCTTTTTTTGAATCACCCTAATATAGATTGTCCCTGTGATAGAAAACAGAAACTTTCGATCAAAATTGAGGCGTTGCGGTTACCATCGTAAAAATTACTTGAAAATCCTCTAAACAAAATCAGTATATTCTAGAAATAATTATGAATGAATAATAAATTAGTTTTTCACTAGATGGCGCAAGAAATTTTTTTTTTTCTCGCAAGTAGAAAGTTACAACAAAATTATTAAATTCTGTGACATTGAAAAAAATTGTAAAAGTGATTTTAAATTACAAATTTTCGTCTGTTTTTGCTGTAGAATTTAGACGTTCTTTAATTTTTTAAGCCTAGAGAGACTATTTCAGATTGTTTCTTGCGAAAATAAAAATTTATTTATGCGACTATTCTGCCGACTGCAAAGATTTTGAATAAGCATTTTTTTGTTTCTCAATTATTATACTTTGACGAAAATTAGTAACCTGACATTCTAGTTCTAGTTCCAGAGTAGCCACCAGATGGCCTAGCGAAAAAAAAGTTTATCATATTCAGACAGTTGGGATAAAATTAGTAAATTCTGGCTTTTATTACAAAAGACATTCAAATAACTTATCTGGTTAAAGTTAAGTAAACAAAATTTCGAAACTGTGGTGAAGTCAAGTTATTGTTGTTTTCTGTCAATTTTTCATCAAAATTAACAATCGATAATATACAGATGGAATGAATCTTTTTTTCCGAATTGCAAGCGTGGTACACGAAGCTATTCAATTCTGATAATAAAGAAAGTCTCTGTACTAGGATGTTTGGAGAATTGCTTAATTTTATATCCAGTGACATTTGCACTTGTACTATTTCGTATTCTTAGTTCTAAAGCTATTCTCTCTTAGCACTTATTAACTAAAAATTCGTTGTTAGTTAAATATTTCAAATTCATTATATACATAGTATATAATATATAATATATAATAATGTAATGGTATTGACTGAAAATTTCTGGAATTGTTCTACAATTTTTTCAACTCCACAATTTCCATGTGAATTTTTATTCAATTATTATAATTTAATTGGGTGAATAATTTTCATCCAAAACTAGTATTTTTGTTCTTGGTGTTTCTAACTTTTCAAAGGTTTTTTTAGACCACAATATTACTGTTTCCAAAAAAAAAAACTTAAAAAACATTTATATATATTTTGATAATTTTCTAATTCACTGCCAGGTGGCGGATAATTTTTCTCCTTCTCCTAAGCAGAAATTCATCAAAAATAAATATATTGAGATCACTCTGTTTTTCTGTGGATAATTTATTTTCCAACGACCAAATTTCTATACTGTACTTGCAAAATCGCGAAAAATATAGAGAAAGTTCTGGTTGAAGGTTCTTTTACTTTTAAATTGGTCTTTATTATAATAACTATTTGTAGTAACTTTGTTGGTGATTAAACCGCAAGGGAAAATTGTTAGTGGTGGTTATCATTGGATTCTGAAATTTTCCCAAAAACTTGTTTTTCCAAAGTAACTAAGGGTGCATATCAAGGTATAATCCCCATCACAAATAGTAGCATGCCATCTGTAATGGATTTAACGTTACGGTTATATCGCCAGGGGATTTAATGACATGGATGTATTGGCTATGTATCTAACGTGAAATTAAATTGAATAAATCACGGCGAAAATTCCATGGGCCACTTGCAAAGATTTTACTATCAAAAAAATTATAAATTAAATATGCACTATTGAATTATAAAAATTTAGATTCAATAAGTTTTACTAAGTCTAGATGAAAAATAAAATGTATTGTTCAAAAGATGGATTTTCAAATCGAATCATGATCTTGCTTGGAGTTTGACGTTTCTTCTTAAAGTCAGTTACTTTACGATCGTGAGCTTTTGCTTTCATGCTATAAACAAATATTTCAAATAAAATACAATTCAGAAATAAAGTAATGTTATTAATGTTAATGAATCATTTTTCCAAATATTCGGTATCACCTGAATAAATTCACTCTGAATTTTCATTGTTCGATATATTTTTAAAAGCTTGGAAATTGTGATGTTTACTTTACATATAAGTCGTGTTGGAAAAATTTTATTAAATTTTCAGTGAGAAATGAAAAAAAAATCTATCAGTTGACCTGTGGGCCAGCCCCAAAGCTTCCCGCTTTTTTCGAGCTCTTTTTGAGCTCGAAAACACTTTTGTATGCCTCTGTTTCCGAAAAATAACGATTTTTTACCATTTTTTCTTCAACGATATCTCTCGAACGAATTCACCAATTGTGGCGGTTGAGGCGGCAAGCAAAACACAAGCTATCAAAAAAAAAAAACATGTTTTAAAAAATTTTAGTTTTGGGACATTTCCCAACGCATCATACCGATCAAACCTAATTTTTTACAGCTTGTACGAATAAGCAAGCCGTATCGAATGCCACCTTGAACATCAAAATCGGTTCATCCGTTCAAAAGTTATAGATATTTACATACGTACATACACACCCGTACATACACCAGGGCATCATCTTGAAATTCGTCAGGATAGCTTCCTAGAACCTCAAAACGTCAAGATCTGGTAGGAATTCGATTTCCAAAAACCGGACTGAAACCAATAACTTCCCGAATTTTAGAAAGTTTTCAATTTTCTTAGCGGGAAGTTTAAAAATTTCACGCCTGGAAAAATGTTGAATCCTAAACTAAATCTCAGAATTTGTATCATTTGTCTGCAACAATGAAATTTTTGACTCTTCAGTATTATCAAAAAAATTTTTCAACAATGCCATAAGCATTTTGTATTTTTTTAAAATTAATTACTCAAGTAACCGCCAGATGGCGCATATCATTTTTTTTTCTTACAAGTGGAAACTTATTACGAAGATATTTAATTTATTCGAAGGAATCTTTTGAAATTTTTTTCATTAATTATTTGAACTCGTAACTAGTTTAAGAAATTTGTTTTTAATTTTTTGAATACAAAGTGAAATTTCGGAGAGTATGCAAATAATAATTTGGTGATGAAGGTTTGCTGCTGTCGACTTGTGAAACACAAATTTTGTGATTACTTTCATAAAACAGTTTACTCTTAATTTTTTCAATTATTTTTCACACAATTATTATCATTTTTGAAAAAAATTGTGGAGCCACTAACCGAACATGAACTTTTTTAAAATACCATAATTCCGAATTTACTAAAGAATTTTATATTACAGCTTGATTTTGTAAAAAATAAATTTATGTAGTGTGGGGCACTCCAAAAAAGCCGACTGGATCGCCCAGTGTGTGTATCTGGACCTCATTGGGTCCCAATGGGGCATTCCCAATAGGAAAATCCCCATGCGGGCCCAATCAGAACCCAATTGGGAAATCCCAAACAAAGATAAAATAATTAATGGTCAGTATTTCCCAACTGGGTCCTAAGTGGGACCTCAGTAGACAATCCCATTATAAAAATACAAAATTATCGTTAATATTTCCCAATTGGGACATGAGTGGGACGACTCATAACCTAAGTAGGAAAACCCTACGTGAAAATAAAAAAAATTATTGTTATTTTTTCCCATTGGGTTCTGTCTGGGATCTAAGTGGGAAAACCTGACATTAAAATAGAAAAATTTTTTTTACCCTCTTTGAGGGGTACCCCATTTCGGCCCCAAAAAAATAAAAATATTTTTTTTAACGACAGCTGAAAATTTTTTCTATACACTTCGAATATCATTTTTTGTTTCGTCATCTGTTGTTTTTTAGTATCATAATGAATATATTTTTATTCGCATTTGCCCTGGTGGGATCTTTTGGAGATTTCCCTATCGGGGCCCAGCCGGGACTGTCCAATAAGGGCCCAATATTTCTTTGCGTGACATCCCTATTTGGGATTCCTATAGGGCAACCTAATAAGAGTCTAATAAATCTCACCTAACGTTTTCTAGTCAGGTTACTGTAATTTTTCCTTTCTGGTGGAAAAAATATTTCTCATCTGTAGAGTTAACATGAAATAGACCGTCTTAAACAACTACACTGAGAGAAAAAAGTGTATATTTCAAAGTCAAAGTTCTTAATTTAAGTATTAAAAAAATACGTAGTGCAAAAAAACCGTATTCGGAAACATTCAAAATTCAAGAGCGACGTTTGAATATTTAAATTTCGGGCCAAAATCTTCAACATATTTATTATTTCACAGATATCAAAAATTGCCGCCACAAAAAAGTAGAAATTTAGAAAAAAAAATAAATTTTGATTAATTTTGGATTTTCCAAAATTTGTGAGCGATTTTTTGATAATTACTTGGAAAAATTGGCGGTTTTTTTAGACCACCTAAAGAAACCAGGCAAATGAGAGTGACATTATTTCATACAGACTTCAGAAATCGGTTTCAGAATGACATGTCACTTCAAACGTCCGCTAGATGGCTTGTAGAATTTTTCGTTCTTACAAGCAGACGCTTATAAAAACTTTCATTTATTCAATATACTGACCTATAAAATTTATTTTCGTGTCGAAATTTTTACGATAATTACAATTTAAAAGTGTGAGAACAATTTTTTAAATATTTTTCTTAAATTGTTTATTTTTAGAATTTTAATTTTGAATGTTCCTTCGCTTGTTCAATTACAGAAATTTCGTGTATTTATGTAAATTGGACTCGCAATTTATTTCAATGTTCGTTCGAATAAATACTCATATTTCGACCTCTTTTCGAGTAAGTTTGGTGTCTAAGGTAGGATCTCGTAAAAACAAAAATATTTGAAGTTTTTAGGCTTCAAATGGGACCTACAAAAGTAATTTTCAAATACAAAAATAAAATGGAAGAATTATAAATACATACATTGATAATCTAGTATATTTACCACTTTTCGTTTGTGGCACAAGATAATGAAAACATTTTCAATTTTTTCGGTATTAAAAGATAATTCGACAAGTCAATTATTTTCTATATTGATCTAATGACACTGATGTATTATTATATTAACGTTATTCATTTTTTGTTCAAATTTTACTGAATATGCATTACTGATTGCATATTGATGCCATATATCTAGATACTTATAAAATAATTTATGAATTGAGTGTGAGTATACACTTGTAGAATTTAGTTAATCATCAAAACTTAGAAAATCATCAAAAAATTTATATATTCTAATTTATGCTCGAAGAATTTATTACTTATATTTTTTATTATACATCCATTACAATTTCGAAATTTTCTGACTTATGTAAATTTCCAATCGTTTATTGTTTTGACGAAAGTGGGATCATTGGTTTTAATTATCTCACTAATGATTACAAGACAAGTGACGCTGGGCATATAAATTTTAAAGTGAGTCGGTTTGAATTTTCGTATAGTAGATTGGTGTGTAAATAGAATTTTACTATTGCGGATATTGATTTTATTTGTACAAAAATAATTTTAAAAAATATAAGTATTAACCTTTGTCTCGATTACAATATAATAATCTGGTAAGACTTTGTCTGAAAATGTTGTTAATAATGTGACGAACTTTTTTATGGTTCTCATAAGAGCAAATTTAGTAAAATTCAATATATCTCTATCAAGCTATTTTTTTTTTTGGAAACTTCACTCTCAAACGACAAAATTTGTATTGCACGCCTTGGACGCGAAAGCGAGAGAGGTTGTGCTCTATAATCGACTTGTCGGGAAAACCGGATTTTTCTAGCTCTAATGATTTCTACTGGTTTTATAAATCACCTCTATGGAAAAAAAAGTATACCAATGTCTTGAGAAAATTCTAAAGAATAAATTGGATTTAATTAAAAATTTTATTTAGCTACATTATAATAAGAAAAAAATTATTTAAAATAATACTAGCTTGACGTCAACTGGGATGTCCGTGTGTGAGCAAGATATCTCTCGAAAAACTCAGTTAATCAGTCCAATTTTTTTTTCAATAGCTTCAGATCTTAGTTGAATAGAAGCCTTTCGAATATTACTACTGTAGTCCTTCTCGTTCATTTATTATCAATTAAAAACTGAAAACTGATTATGTTTACTTCTGCTTAATCCGCCATTTTTCCCTCCACAAATATAAGTAGGCATAAAGATTTAATACTAATATCATTATAAGATATGATTATTATCAAACCTTGCTGATATAATAATGCTCCACTTTACCATCAGAAAATTGTGTGTCTGTGTGCTTTTTTCTTTATTATGTCACGAGAAATTCACTTGTCAACTGGTATCCAATTAACTAGATTAAAAAAAAAATAACGAATGTCTAGATATTTGACAAAAAATTTTGTAATTAAAAAAAAAATTAATAATTTATTTTATTGTAATATGAGCGTTAGAGGCGTGCACTTTTGGATTTTTCAAATTCATTGTACTTGCAAAATCTTTAAAAAGTTTTGGATTATAAATATTTTCATTATTGCCTTGAAAATTTTTTTGACTACAATTTCCGGTGAATTTTCACGCAGTGGTTTTATTTTAGCATATTATTAATTCCTTTCGAACCTAAACTTATATCCTCGTTATTGAGGTTTTCAACTTTTCAAAGGTTGTATTGGCCAAATACTCACTGTTTTCACAAAAAAAAAAAAAAAATACATGAAGGCATATTTTTATGTATCTTCGAATAGTTTTTCAAATCACCACTAGATGGCGGAAATTGTCATGCTTCTCATAAGAAGAAATTTAGCGAAAAATTGATATATTGCGATCATGATATTTTTTTGTGAGTAATTTATTCTCAAACAACCGACTTTGTATATTTAACTTGCAAAATCTTGAAAACATTTGAAATGATTATTACTTGATTATTTAATTCACCTTTATCTTCATCATCACTTGCAGTGATTTGGTTTATGATTGGATCGCAGAAGAAAATTTGTTACAGGTCTCATAATTTGATATTGAATTTTAGTTTGTGAGAGTTGATTTAATTTTTTTTCGGATTTTCAATAATTTGGATCCTTCTAATTTCAAGATGTAAGAAAATCATTTCAATAAAACAAAATTTACTGCTAAATCTTTTTCTACATGTTCCGCATCATCCAAATTTAGTCGTTCTAAATTCAAATTTTTTAATTTAGGTAAATAATTCTCAGGGAATCTTTAGTAAGATAAAAAGAAACAAATATTAATGTATAAAACAGTATCTTATCTAAATCCTAAATTCTAAACTAAACCCTGGGCTTTTTAATCATTTTTCTGTATCAATGCAATTTTTGAGTATTTCATTTCAAAAAAATTCTCTCATAATTTCATTAGTATTTTGTATTATTTTATAATTAGTTATTGAAATCACTGCCAGATGGCGCACAGCGATTTTTTTCCCTCAAGAAGAAAATTTTTCCATAAATTATATAAGCTAGTCATTAGTTCTATAAATTTTGCTAAGAAATAATTACAATTTAGTTCATTTAATTTTATAATCGTAATGTATACGATTAAAAGAAAATATTACATCGGTGTTTTCTGCGTTTAGGATCAATTAAAAACATTCAAAGTTTTCTGATTCCATGTTAGTCTCATTTAATTTTATCTGAAGTTCGTCAATTCTTCTAATTATAATGATTTGATAAAATAGATATTTTACAAAATATTTAAGTTTCTTGGCCTTTGGCTTTAGGGAACCATAGACTTAATTTGATAATATCACATAATTGATAAAAATATCCTATAAGGTGAGTTTACATTTGGGAGTTATTCAAATTTCTTCTTGCTATTCACAATCATTAAAGAAATTTTATCACAATAATCATTGCAGGTTAGCTGTGATTCGAAAGTTAAAAAAAAAAAACTCATACAGTAACTGCTCGATGGCGAAAAAGAAATTTTTTTTCATAAGTGAAAACTTATAAAAAATTTATATATTTTCATCACTTAGATTATTAAGTATTTTCGTTCATCTTGTTGATTAGATTTTCTTTCGATAGTTATGAAAAAACATAAAATGGAAAAATATTTATAAAATTGGGAAAGTTAAATTTATCAGCCTTTTAACAAAATCAAATTTTAGTTATACTCGCCGAAGAGTTGATCGATTTTGTTAACTGTCATTGATTTTGATGTTAACGAATGTCTGCGCAGCGTAGTAATTCGGTTCTAGCGCAGTAAAGTGAGCTTCGAATCTTACATTAGTCGAGTCTACTGGGAGTCTTCATCTTTCCACAGGTATACTTTGGCGTTTATTATAATGGTTATTGGTGCTTTCGTTCAATACCTGGCCTACTGGCAAGTAATATTGGTTTTGAACTGGTCATTGAGTTCGAGTGAGGCTGTAAATTTGCTGTAAGAAAATATTCAAAGTGATTTAAATTTATAAATTTATAATACGATTAAATTCACCGCAAAATCACCAAAAAATTTAAAATTACTTGAAAAAATTGGTGTTTTTGATCAAGACAACACAAGATACTGCGGAGATTACGTAAATTTGATTGTTGTAGTCTTTAGAATTTAATTTTTAAGTGACGTGTTATTTCCAACGTCCGCTAGATGGCGAGTAGGATTCTTTTTTCTCACAGTTGCAACTTATTGAGAATGTCATATATTCAATAAAATGACCTTTGAAATTTATTTTTGTTCTGAAATTATTGAGGTGATAAAAAAACAAAAGTATGAAAACAATTTTGTTAACTCGTTTCCCTGATTTCTAAATTTGACTTTTGATTGTCATTATGTTTTTTTGAAGACACAGAAATTTATTGAATTTATGAAGTTAAAATTTTAGTTTCCTTCATTGTGTTTCAAAACAAACTTGTTATTAGTGTCATCCATGCCATATAATGGTTCTAGGGTAGATCTTCCTATATATAGATTCTTCCTTTATAAAATTTTATAAACTTTTACCAGGCCATTTTCAGTATACAATTTTATAAAAATATTTTTTCCGGGGTAAATACTAAAATTTACAAAACCTTTAAATAATTCATACATTCAAAAATTGATTTCTAATCAGCATGAGAATTGATGAATCATAAACACGTATATTTATAATTCAGAATGCCCGTACCTTCTCTCGGATATAAGATATTTGAAACATATAAAGGTTTTGGTTCTTTAAAATCGGAATTAATAAAAAGCAAGAGTTTTAAATTAGATAATCACAAAAACATAATAGAATTGATTACTGGTATATATGACGATTCATTCAATAAGTATCGAAATCGAGTCACTATAATTATAAAATATGCAAAAATTAAATCGTACGAATCTTTGTTGTGCAAATAACGAATTTTTTAAAATTTAACGACACTTTTTCTTGTAATGTCCTTAGTTCATAATTCTGATTAGGTTGACTAGATTCACATGATACAATTATCCTATGAATTCCGGTTCTGCCGTGTAGGTTTGAGTTATCAAACCACAAACATTGATCTCAAATTTATTATTTCAACAAATAAACTCTATGGTATTGGTTTGTAGGATCTGATCTATGTGTTTTAATTTTTGATATCTTCCCTGATATTTTGCAAGAATTCTCGTCTTACGCCTATCAGCAATATTTTCCTTCGCGGATTTTATGCAATGTTCAGAATCATATCAATTTTCGGAATTGAGAAGAAATTCGCGAAACAAAAACTTTGAAACCTTTATTAATTTTAAGATTCCGCCATTAGAAGAATAATAATTTAAAAATAATTTGGCACCGAAAACCAGTCTTTAATTTTTACCATCGCATAATTAACATTTGATGAAAAGTTTCTGTGATAAATATCGAACCATCAGCCTCAAAAGCAAAATTCCAAATTTTCATAAATTTTTTTTCATTTTTTAAATTAAAGTGGAATTATATTTCAAAAATTCATCAGATTGTAAAAGATTTTCTCTATTAGGTCATAATTTTGAATAAGAACAAAAAAATAGTCAGTAGTAAAAATGGCCCCTCGGTGGCGCATGAGAAAATTTTAGTCATAAGCACAGACAAATATTAAAGTTAATATATGCTGCTCTGACCAATAATTTGTATGATCTTTTTTTCTTTTGCTTGAGCCGCTATATTTATATATTTTGTAATGGAATTTTAAAATATAAACATAGCACATTTTTATTGTATAATTTGAGAGCAGACAGAATTGCGTTGATTGCCTCATCATCCAGCATTGCAACTAGTGATGCGAAATGACGGTCATTTTTAACTTTGGTCAAATCACAAGCAATTGAAGAGCAAATGCTCGTCAATTAACGTCATTTTTTTTTTGATCAGACATGAATGAATTTATTGATTTCTGATGATTTCTTACATTCCGTATTATTTAACAGATGGTTTGCTTTGTTATTTAGAAAAAATTATTTTAGTACATTCCATTTATTTATTGTTTAAGTAATACATCAATCAATGACGTACGATAACATTTGTACGTAAAAGTTTTGCTATCGTTATTATGATGAAGTTGAGTTGTTTGCGACATATAAATTGTATAGTCGTATGTTAAGCATCTATCAAGAAACGTGTAAATTTAAATATGGCTGAAAAATTATATTCCTCGTGTGTTAAATGATCCGGGTTCTGCTTTCGAAAATATAACCTGAGGAAAATATAATCATCAGGAATTCGAAAGGAAACATTTTGTATGATTATGATCGTATTTATCTTGTATACCATCATAGATTCCTAGCATTAATCATCTGACTTTAAAAGCAGAAGATAGAAGTTGTTAAAACCGTTTCCAGTGACAAAACTTCCGGAATAAAAAAACGGAAGCATATTCTTCGTATATTTAGTTTGAAAAAGAAATGGTGTGGATCAATGACAGAGATTAAGCTTTCTCGCCGAAAATTTTTTTTAAATTTCATAAAATTTTCGCTTAAATAATTTGATACCATTAATGGTCTGACAAAATTGTATTCAGATCTTTCATACTCGAATATTTTTTTTTTTCAATTTTTCAATTTTTTTTTTTTTTTTCGTAGTGTTATGTAAAGAAACGTGATTGAACATCTCAAAGATTTTGACCTATAATTCGAGTTATGCAATAAAATGTAAAAAAAAAAGTTACAAAAATGGCCGCTAGGCGGCGCAGAAAGAAAATCTTTCTCATTTGCGCAGACAAATATCAAAGTTCATAAAATCGGAAAGTAATGACATTAATTATTCATTTTTATATTTCTCAAAATTTATCTTGAAAGTAGAAATTTCAATGCAAAAATTATCAGAATGAATTACGTTCATAAGTTTTTTTAGTAACAAGGAAACTTAGAAACTTAAAATTAAAAATTTCCAGGACAGGTAAAAATCAGGTTAATCAGACCCTTAACGCCTTATTGACAATAACTCCACTTTATTAAAACGTTTCGTCGAAAACGTTACTCCTTGATGTTTTTTAATTGATTAACAAATAAAATCGAATTATTGATGAAATAATTCACTTGGTAGATTTATAATTTTACTCAACTTTTAGTTCGGACATGGTTTGGAAGGTACGCGACACCCAACAGTCCATTGTAAATTTCGCATCTGATAATATTGAGGTGATTACGATTCTGTCTTCCGAATAAATGTTGGGATCTCAATCCACAGTTAATGTCAATCAAAGCGTCGATATTGTGACCGATTAATTTTAGGAACGAAATTCTTTTCGTCTTTGTTATTGTTTGAAATGATCGATATATTTTTAATTTTCTGACCGTGAGAATAGAAATTTTGTACGCTTTTGATTGAGAATTCGTGTCCTCCTCCGGAATTAATACTTCGATTTCTTCGCTATTCAACGATTTTTTGGTTTCATTTTTATGCTAAAATTATTTCTCTGTGATTATATTATAATTATTAGAAGCCGAACATACCCCGAAAATTTTCAGTGCTTTTGGCAATCTTCATATATTATTTAATAAAAGTTGGAATTAAAAACTCTTCACGTATTTCGTATCATTGAAAATAAATTCATGTCAATCCCAAAAAAAAATTTTCAACTTACTATTTTTTTGCATCAGAATTATTTATTTCCTTTGTTAAAAAAATTATCTCACATGTTTACAGAGTTAAAAATATTCCAGGATTATAAAATTAATACCGTTCAATATCATTTATCCAAGTCTCCACTAGATGGCGCATCAGCATTTTTTTTTCGCAAGAAGATACTTATGACCAAGTACATAATTCAATAACAGAAACAATTAATCATTTACTGATTTTGTCCACATTCAATGGCCAAATAATGAATTATAAAAGATAACGGACCCTTATACTTTCTATCTCTAACTAGATAGTTCAAAAGATTGAATGGTTTTTTTTACTTTTCGAAATCGCGGAGATTTTATCACTTAGAATACTTTTTGACAAGTGATGCATCGATAATAATTATTTTATTATTTCAAATATACTAATCGCGTCGAATTATGATTCAGTATAGATAGATAAACTAATTACTTTCATCGGTTTCAGAATCGTGCGTCAAAATTTCAACAGAATCAAAATTAATATCGACTAAATACAAGACTCCGTCTTGTAATTGCGTATCACCAATCAGAGATCAACAAAAAAAAATTCTCATTTGTCATTTTTTAAATAGTTCAGTCACCATAATGTTAATTAAGAAATTTTTGATTAATCAAAAATAAATAAATTATGTTTCTTTCCTTTTCAATTTCATTATCAATTAAAAATTATTATAATTTAGTTTTTGATTACTTAAAAAATGAAATTTTTATTCAAAAATAATTTTCATTAATAAAATAATTAATAAAAATATTTGAAAATTATAGCATTGTTATAATACTTATCATTAAAAATGACAATTTTTTCAATCACGAACTATCCATTATTTACTGAATGAAAATTATTTGACCTAAAAATACAAATCGTGAAAAAATTTCAAACTATTTTTCGTTACAATTTTCTATTTTCGTAATTATGATAATTTATACTCATCAATGATAATAAATTGCGAGAAAATTACGTTCACCAGTAACAGATAACCAGATAAATATAGTAATTATAATATATTAATAACTATAGTTATCATTATTATTACTATAATTATTTTTCATAAATCATCTTATTGTTACTTCTTTACATTTTTTGACGCATTACGCAAATCGTGGATCTTATTGAAAGGCTAATGTCCGTCATGAAGCTTTTTGCGAAAAAACCCTTTAATGCCATCAAAAATATTTAAAAACTGTAAAAAATGCGAGGAGTTCAATCGTGCCATTTACACCCTTTCTGATTAGCTACATCTTTGCAATAAACACAAATGTTGTATAAGTAACTGTTAGGCTTGACTTTACTCGTAAATAATAAAATATCTATCGGGAATTAGTGACCTCGATCATTAGAACGTTAAAACCTAATCATTTCTAAAGAGATATCATTTAATTTTTTTACAAAAATTACCGTGATTCTATACGAGAAAAATATATTAATACAAAGTGTCTATCAATCCAAAGTACTAAAAAAAATTATCTTATAAATGTACCGCTAGGTGGCGAAAAATTATTTGTTTTTCATAAGTCAAGACTTATACAAAACTTTATATATTTTTGACAGTTAGGTAATAACTGTCATATTTTTTTTCTTTTATCCACTTATGAAAATACGAACGATTATATTATATTATATATTTAGAATTATATTAATATTTATTAATATATATTATCTTATAAATTAATATTTAGAAAATTAAGGCATTAATGTAACTATCCCATGCACAAAAATCAAATTTTATAAGCTTCAAATTGCTGGATTTAGACCGATGACTCTGCTTCAGGGGTTGAACAGTATATGACAAGTCATTTGGTTTCGGTGCGGTAATTTGAGTTTTGATTGCAGTCTATCGCGAATGAACAAACTTTAGGTGATTGTTTTGTTTTATATCAACTTTAAAATAAACGATAACATTAGCAGTTGCTGTTGTGAGACACAGCCAATAATTTACTTTTGAACTCACAGGGTTAAGTATTTCTATGGAGTAACATTGAAGCGAAAAATGTCCTGTCCGTATCTATATTATGCGCATTATGAAAAACGGACCATCAGAATTGTTAAAAATATTTTTGATCCCATATTTATTAGCATCCGGAGGTGCTCATTTCAAATTTGAACTATTTCTCAAATTTTTTTTTCACACTTAACATTTTAAGCATCTATCACAAAAATTAATTTCCCCATTAGGTCCTGTATATACACCTAAGTAGAAAAACCTGACGTTAAAATGGAAAAAAAATTTAGAAGGTCCCCATTTCGGCCCCAAAACAATAAAATTATTTTTTTAACGACAGTTTGGAAATTTTTCCTATTCACTCCGAATATCATTTTTCGTTTCTTCATCTGTTGTTTTTTAGTATCATAATAAATATATTTTTATTCGGATTTTAATATTTTTTTTAACAGGAATGCCCTCGTGTAATCTCTTGGAGATTTCCCTAGTGTGGCCCAGCTGGGACTGCACAAGAAGGGCCCAATATCTCTTTGCGTGGCATCTCTATTTTGGGCCCCTATAGGGCAACCCAATAAGGGTCCAATAGGTCTTACGTATAAATTTCTAGTCGGGTTACTATAATTTATTCTTTCTCGTGGCAGAAATATTTTTTATCTATAGAATATAAAATAGACTGTCTTAAACAACTACATAAAAATGCATTGTCTGTAGAAATTTATGAAAAGTTTTAAACAGCTGTTATGAAGATAAAAAATATTATACTTCAATGCAGTAAATTTTTTCTTGTTTTTGGTATTATGAGTCAAGTAAACATGCTCACTTTAAGACAATATTTTTTCTCTCAGTGTAAATTAAGCGAGATTTGAAAAACCAAGAGAGCTTAAAAATTAGATTAAAAAATAAAAAGTATGTAGTGCAAACAAAACAGTATTCGAAAAAATTCGAAATTCAAGAGCGACGTTTGAATATTTAAATTTTGGGCAAAAATTTAAATATATTTATTATTTCACAGATGTCAATAATTGCTGCCACAAAAAAGTAGAAATTAAGAAAAAAAAAATAAATTTTGATTATTTTTGGATTTTCCAAAATTTGGAAGCGATCTTTTGATAATCACTTGGAAAAATTGGCGGTTTTTTAGACCATCTAAAGACACTACGCAAATGAGAGTGACATTAGTTTTCATACAGTTGGAAGTTGATTTCAAAAGGACTACTATTTTAAACGTCCGCTAGATGGCTAGTAGAATTTTTGCTCTCACAAGCAGAAGCTTATATAAAATTTCATTTATTCAATACACTAATCTATAAAATTTATTTTCGTGCTGAAGTATTTAAGGTAATTATAATTTGAGTGTAAGAACTATTTCTGGAAATGATTGCTAAAATTCTGTTTTTAGCATTTTAATTTTAATATTTTGTATAATTTTATTTTAGACTTTGCCTGAAAGATAGGTCGGTCATGAATCAGGGTTGTTTTAAGTTCTTAGGCTTCAACTGAAATCGATATAACTTATTTTTAAATACATATTATAATGAAAGAATTATAAATACATACATTGATATTCTGGTATATTAACCGTTTTTCATTTCTGATATAAGGCAATGACAACGTTTTCGTTTTTTTCGATACTTCGGCGATTGCATTCCTTTCTCAAAAATGAACTTTTATTGTTTGATTTATGATTGCAAAAGTAGAAACATCAATCTATGGCAGTGTAATTGATAATGGTATTTATCGAGATGAAATTAATAAGTATTGCAATAAAACAATCGTAATTATGGATTGATGAAGAACTTGCTATCTTAAACCTTAGTTGAGGAACTCAAATTAGCGTAAAATTTAATGAAAGTTTCTTGTATATATTTTTTATTGTAGTCATTCCAAATGGAATGACGAGAGTTGCCATGAAAAACTCTTCGATGCATTTATCGAGTCTTCGACAATATTCTTCATACAATATCGAACTACAGGTACTGCTCTAAAATTAATAGTTTCAACAAATGTACGTGGTGAAATTACTTCTGACGATTCCGATTTATGGTTTTCTATTATTCAGTTACCTGATTCTTAATAAAATTTTTAGTTATGTCTATTGTTCTATAACTTAAAATCTGGATACTAACATAAAAAAGTCGTCTTATAATTCATGAAGAAATAAATCATCTAATGAGTCAATAATTTCTTTATACCCTGAATAAAAAATAAAATTAGTCCGAAAAAATGCCGTTAGATGGCACATGGCCAAACTTTATCTCACTCGCAGACATTGAAAATATAACTTATGTATTTAAGGAAAAATATGCTTAACTTTGTATATTTATATTGATGTTTTTCATGGTACAATATCGTTCTGGATATGTAGATTTCTACTTTATTTTTATCACACCAAGATTAGTGAAATTGTATACTAGCAATAAAACTTCGTAAACACGATAACTTTCGATAGACACGATTAATCAGTCTAACTTTTTTTGCTTTTTTTGTATTTTTCATGACAAGAATTTTTTCAAACGATAATTGTGAAGCATTTACTTCAATTCGAAAAAAAGAACTAGTGTTTGATGCTGAAAATTGACTAGTATGTTTCTACTAATAATTAATAAAAAATTTGATTTTTTTTTTCTGAGAACTATGCAAGGTTTGCAATAAAAAAATTTCTGCGTTACTTCTAACTCTGCTTTAATAATTCACAAGCCGATAAAACGTTGATTCCCTAGACACTCATAGATGGCGTCCGTAATTTTTTTTCTCACAAGTAGAAACTTGTTAGAAAATTTATTTATTCTATGGAGTTGGTATATCCAAGTGGCTTGCACCGTAAAAAGGTCTATTAATTAAGTTCGAATTTCAGATTATGATAAGTACGATAAAATTGATTTTAGTAACCAGAGAGGACTATAGGATTTGAATACAATACAATTGTTACGATAATTTCGTGTATTGGAAAATTTTCTGTATTTTATCATAAAATAAACTCAAGCATTACAGTCCCTGGTTACGCATGAATTATTTCAATTTGTTGATACACTGATTCTAATGTATTATTTGCGATATTTAATTTTCGTTTAATTTTGAACTTATCAAGGGCTACTGCGACGAGAAGCCATACATCCAAACACGTAAAATAATTCATACATTTGTAGGAATGAGTAATTAATCAAAACTTAAAAAATCATCAAAAAATATATACATTCTAATTGATGCTCGATGAATTCATCTCATAGTGTCTTAATAAAGTTCCATTACGACTTTAAAATTTTCTGGGTCCATGTAATTTCCGATCGTTAATCATTTTATAGAACGGGAAATCATTGATATTCATTATCTCACTAATGATTTTAAGCCGAGTGACGTTGGGCATATAAATTTAAAAGTGAGTCGATTTGAATTTTTGTTTAGTAGATTGATGTGAAAATAAAATTTTAGTACTGCAGAATAGCGTTTTCCAAAAATAAATTTCTGAAAGCGTTTTTAATATTTTTATGACCATCGATTTTTTTCGGCGGACATTGATTTTATTTACACGAAAAGAATTTTAAAAAAGAGATGTATTTTTCGGTTATTAACATTTTTTTTGTTCTCATAAGTGAAAATTTAGCGAAATTTAAAATATTGCGATCAAGCTATTTTTTTTTTTTTTTTGAAGCTTCCTTCTCAAACGACAAAATTTGTATATTTTACTTGCAAAATCTTGAAAAAGTTTTGGATTATAAATATTTTTATTATTGCCTTGAAAATTTTTTTGACTTCAAAATTTCCGGTGAATTTTCACGCAGTGGTTTTATTTTAGACATGAAGACATTTTCATCTATGTTCGAATGATCTTTCAAATCACCACTAGGTGGCGGAAATTTTCGTGCTTCTTATACGAGGAAATTTAGCAGAAAATTGATATATTGCGATCATGCTATTTTTTGTGGGTAATTTATTCTCAAACGACCGACTTTGTATATTTTACTTGCGAAATCTTGAAAAAATTTTTCACTTGTATTATTTCACTAATTGCATTGACCTTCATCTTCATCATCACTTGCAGTGATTTAATTAATGATTAGTTTGCGAAGGAAAATTTGTTACGAGTCTCATGATTTGATATTGAATTTTAGTTGTTGCGGGTTAGTTTCATGTTTTTTTTGGATTTCGGATAATTTGGATCCTTCCAATTTCAAGATCTGTATCAATTTATTTTTCTGTATCAATGCAATTTTTGAGTACTTCATTTCAAAAAAATTTTCTCATAATTTCATAAGTGTTTCGTATTATTTTATTATTAGTTATTAAAATCACTGCCAGATCGCGCACAGCGATTTTTTTCTCTTAAGAAGAAAATTTTTTCATAACTTATATAAGCTAGTCATTAGTTTTATAAATTTTGTTAAGAAATAGTTACAATTTAGTTCATTTAATTTTATAATCGAAATGCAGGAGATCAAACGACAATAATATATCGATGTTTTGTGTTCGCCGGTTCAATTGAAAACATAAAAATTTCTTCTTATTCTACGTTAGTCTTATTTGGTTTCATCTGAAGTTCGTCAATTATTCTTATTATGATGATTTGATAAAATAAATATTTTACAGAATACTTAAGTTTTTTGGTCTTTAGTTTTAGGGCACCTTAAACTTAATTTGATAATATCACATAATTGATAAAAATATCACATAAGGTGAGTTTACTTTTCTGAGTTATTCGAATTTCTTCTTGTTATTCACAATCATTAATGAAATTTCATTACAATGATCGAGTTTACCTGTGATTCGAAAGTTTAGATAAAAATTAGTTCATAAAGTAGTCGCTAGATGGCGAAAAATAAATTTTTATTCTCAAGTGAGAACTTATAAAAAATTAATGTTTTAATCAGTTAGATTTTCAAGTATTTCTTTTGATCTTATTGATTAGATTTTTATTTTATCCAGTAATAAAAAAACATATAATGGAAAAATATTTAGAAAATTCGACAAGTCAAATTCATCAGCCTTTTAAAAAAATCAAATTTTAGTTAAACTCGCCGATGAGTTGATCGATTTTGTTTGAACTTCACATTAGCCAAACGTACTGTGGGTCTTCATTTTTCCACAAATACATTTTGCAATTTTTTATGGTGGTTATTGGTGCTTTCGTTTATTTCTCGACTATCGCTCAATACGTCGATTGTAAATTTTCTGTAAGATAATATTCAAAGTAATTCAAACTTATAAATTGATAACACGTTTGAATTCATCTCAACGATTATTAATGATTTGAAATCAACCAAGAGTTAAAAATTCTAATACGCTCGAGCTCAGGTTTTAGATTTCAAGTTATTAAAGCGATGTAACCTCATGAAGTAATGTTAAAAAAAATATCGGTTATCAAATAGGTAAATTAATATCATACTTGACAAATTATCAGCTAATCAATATAAAAATTGATAATTTCTTGAAAAAATTAGCAGTTTTTTCAAGATAACACAAGATACTGCGCAAATAAAGTAAATTTGCTTATTGAAGACTTCTGAATTTAATTTTTAAATGACGTGTTATTTTCAACGTCCGCTAGATGGCGAGTAGGATTTTTCTTTCTCATAGTTGCAACTTATTGAGAATGTCATATATTCAATAAAACGACCTCTGGAATTAATTTCTGTTCTGTAATTATTGAGGTGATAAAAAAATAAAAGTATGAAAACAATTTTATTAATTGGGTTGCCCTGTATTGTACCCTTTACTTTTGATTGTCATTTCGTTTTTTAAAGACACGGAAATTTATTGAATTTATGAAGTTACAATTTTCAGTTTCCTTTATTGTGTTTTAAAACAAACTTGTAATTAATGTCATCCATGACATATAATAGTTGTAGAGTAGATTTTTTGATGCATGGATTCTTCCTATATAAAACTTGATAAAATTTTATCATCTTTTACCAGGTTACTTTCAGTATAAAATTTAATAAAAACATTTTATCCTGAGTAACCACCAAAATGTACAAATCCATTAAATAATTGAAGAATTATGAATACATTGATAATTCCGTTTACTGGTAATTTCTCTCGGATATGAGATATTTGGAAAATATAAAATATACAAAAATTGTGTTGTAGAACTTTTTGTGTTCGAATAATAAATTTTGTGACGCTTAACGATAGTTTTCATTACAATGTTCTGAGGTTCGTTATTACGATTAGATTGACTAGATTCACTATGATACGATTATCCCATAAATTCTCGTTTTGCCGTGTAGGTTTGATTTATCAAGCTACAAACATTGAACTCAAATTTATTATTTTAGCAAATAAACTCTATCGAATTGGCTTGTAGGATCTGGTCTATGTGTTTTAGTTTTTAATATCTCGCCTGAAATTTTGAAAGAATTCTTGTTTTACGCCTATCAGCGTTATTTTCCTTCGCAGATTCTGTGGAATATTGAGAATCATTTCAATTTTCAGAATTGAGAAGAAGTTCACGGAACGAAAACTTTGAAGCCTTTATTAATTTTAAGATTCCGCCATTAGAAAAATAATTATTCAAAAATAGTTTGCCATCGAAAACCAGTCTTCAATTTTTACCATCGCTTGTTCAACTTTTGATTAAAAGTTTCTGTGATAAATATCGAATCATCAGCCACAAAAGCTAAATTCCAAACTTTCATCATTTTTTTTTATTTTTAAAATAAAAGTAAAATTACATTTTGAAAATTCATGTTTGTAAAAGATTCCGTCTATTAATCAGATTCTTGAATGAGAACAAAAAAAATAGTCAGTAGTAAAAATGATCCCTAGGTGGCGCATGAGAAAATGTTTCTCATATGCATAGACAAGTAATAAAGTTAATATACACATCAATTTTCTTTTTAAAACTTTACAAAACGTCTATTCTTTAGTCTATATGTTAAATTTCCGATGCATTTGAACTTTCCTCGAAATTTAGTTATAATAGTTCGCAACTGAAATGGCAGCAATGTACATATTAAGATTTCTCAAATACGTAAATTGTTACGAATTTGTTACAGAAGTACACATTTCATTGTAGAGTTCCTCATATCTCTTCAATTTTAAGTAAACGATTTTATACTTAACGAATGAACTTCTTGATTTGTAATAATTTCTCACATTCCATATTAGTTGACGGCTGATTTATTTTATTTTTCTGAAAAAATTATTTTACAGCGTTGCAATTATTTATTTATCAATTAATACGTCAATCAGTGACGTACGATATCATTTGGACAGTAAAATAATTTTGTTGTAATCAAACAAAGTTAAGATTAATTTGCGATTTGTAAATTGTATAGACGTTTGTTATGACAATGGCATGAAAAAATCATATTCAGATCTTTAATACTGGAATATCTTTTTTTTTCAATTTCTCTGTTTTTTTTCGAAACATGATTGAATGTCTCAAAGATTTCGACCTATGTCAAGTTATTCAGTAAAATGTAAAAAGAAAAAAATAGTTACAACAATAACTGCTAGGTGGCGCAGAAAAAAAATCTTTCTCATTTGCGCAGACAAATATCAAAGTTCATAAAATCGGAAAGCAACGACATAAATTATTATTTTATGTATTTCTCAAAATTTATCTTGAAAGTGGAAATTTCAATGCAACAATTATCAGGATGAATTACGTATACAAGTTTTTTATTAACAAGGAAACTTAGAAACTTGCAATTCAAAATTTTTATTACTTGATAACAATAAAATACACTCATGACAAAAATTGAAAGAACAAAAAAGTTTTAGAAATTTTTGAGTGGTTTCCACAAGGGTTGTCACGTCGTGAAATAGTCATATTTACAAAAAGCGTTTTGTAGCTTAAAGTACCTGATTTTGATTATATTTTTTTTTTCTTTCAAAGAGTCAATGGACTATATAAAATTTGTACGTTAACTTCCAGAATTGTAGCTGCGACTTAGCCAATTTACAGAAGCTTTGATAATAATTCATAAAACTTTCATAATTTTTCATTCAAGACCATCTTTACTTCTTTCCACTTCAAATGAAAACGTAAAAAAGTAATTTAATTTACGTGTATTTTAAATGGGAAATCTTGGAAATCAAATGGAAAGTACTTAGGATTGGAATTAAGAGCTCAAACTTGGCAGGAATTTTTGTTTCAGCATAAAGAACAATATTATGCTTGATGAGCAACAAAAAAAAAACTTTCGCCGGAAACGAAGCACCCTAGTAATTATATTATAATTATTTGAGCCGAAGATACCCATAAATTCTCAGTATTTCCGGTAATCTTCATATATTTAATATAAGTGTAAATTGAAAAACTCCTAACGTAGTTTGCATCATCAAAAATAAATTCATGTCAATTACAAACAAATCTTTCAACTTACTATTTTTCTGCATTAGAATTATTTATTTCCTTTGTTAAAAAAATTGTCTCACACGTTTACGGAATTTAAAATATTCTAGGTTTATAAAATTAATAACCTTCAAAATTATTTTTCCAAGTCTCTGCTAGATGGCGCATTAGCATTTGTTTTCGCAAGAAGATACTTATGACAAAGTACATACATTCGATAACAGGAACAATTAATTATTTACTGGTTTTGTCCAGATTCAATGGTCAAATAATGAATTATAAAAGATAACGGGCCTTGATACTTTCTATCTCTAACCAGATAGTTCAAAAGAATTAATGAATTCTTTTTTACATATTTCGAAATCTTGAAGATTTGATCATTCAAAATACTTTTTGACGAGTGATGCTTTGAATTGTTATTATCAGCTTCGAAATCATAGACTGTGTCTGGTGATTGCGTGAATAAAGCGAGATTCAGGATGTCTAACTTGAAAGCGAAATTTTTGTGGGTTTCTAATATCGAATACCTAGATTGATATCCTAATAGGTAATTGGTCTTCCATATTTAAAATTTTTTTTGTTTTGGACCGAAGTTGAGATTTGTCAGACATTTTTTGTAGAATCGGAGTCTTTGCTTCTTATTCAAAAATAATTTCCATCGATATTGAGAAAAATGCTACTTGTCCATTTTTTTACGCTTTCCCTAAATCTGAATTCGAGCAACGATTTTTTTCAAACTGCTTCCATAAATCTATTCACTTATAAACATTCCAAGTGTCATAAATTAAGTTTGATTGAAATTAGTTACTTAATTCTCCGCTAGATTGCGTCGAAATATTTTGTTCTCACTAGTAGACGCTTATCATAAAAATTATATATTCTACGCACGGATAATTGTGTAAACATAAATTTTCAAGATTAAATTATTTACGGAATGAAATTTTTTTAATGAAATTATAACTTTATATTATAGTATTCTGTTATCTATCTTTTTTAGTTTAAACTAACATGATATAAACTTTTGGAATTTCTGGTTGATGTCATTTGTCCTTGCGAGAACTTACTATACAGATTACGTATTTCGGATTGTTTTTTTTTTTTCATTTTCTTTTTCAAATGAATGATCATGACTGAATAATAATTATGGAATTCGCGAGTGTTTTGTTTTTCTCTGAAACGATTTTTCAATGCAAGGCCCAGCAACATTATGACTCGAAAAATTATTGTAAAATAGGAATCAAATATTCGAATGTTTTTAAGTATTTTTATAAAGAGTGCAAAAGCCGAATGTGATTGTTTTAAGGATTTTATGACTTCCATCAGTTTTTTATAGCTCTTGATTTCGACAACATGCATTTCCAACGAGTTTACTGATATTCGATTTGAATGACTGATTTTATACTGCTGCGTTTGATTGGAAGTCTCTTTCACATATAAAATAGTGCCTTATAATCCGTTCCAATGAATAAGTGGCTGCTTCACATTCCTGTGTACACAAATTTCTCAATGCGAAGCCCATGAACATTTTGGATATTTTAATATTGTTAAAAATTTTAACCAAGTCTTTGCTAAAAATAATTTCGTAGCCGGCATCAGACTAGATAATTAATTGCATACACGCTTATAATTAATTTATAATTTTTTTACAAGTTAAATAAAAATTTTAACTTAATAAAATATCTAATTTTATCAAGATCAGGCCTGACTGCAGTCAAAGTAAAAATAATAAAAAGTGCTGCCTAGCTTGCTTCTTTCAAGAGTAGGTGTTTTTCTCGAATTACTGACAGGTAACCCATCATTATTTGAAATTAGCACTATTGGAAATTCAAATCATGGCTTTTCGAAAAATTAACCAGTGCCTGTAAATTTTTGCAAAATTGGTAAATCACTAAAGACAAAAAAAATTGTGTTTTTCAAGCTGTCATTGTTGCTCTCTATCAGTCCCGAGCTTTGATATTACGAAATTATACTATCAATCATTGTTACTGTCAGTCAATGTTAATCCTGATCTAAAATAATTCTTAGAATAGTGGTTCAATATGGAGAGTAACAAACAAAGAAATAACGTTTTTCCTCACAAGTAAAAATTTCCTCGAAAATCCATATGTTTTTGAATTCGTTTGATTCGTTTATGAATTTTTCCAAAGTAATAAAGCGACATCATTCTCTTTCTTTAGAAGTATTTAATTCGATCATTTAAAAGCGACATTGATAGTCACGTTTTCAAGTTCGTCTTTGCAATTTCATACTAAAAATTAAGCCACTGAATAATTATTAACGTGAATTTCTGTTTACTCGAGACTAGTTCATCAGGACGACTTTTTTCAAATGATAAATGTAAAGACCTTATTTCAGGAAAAAACCAGTGTCTGATTCTGCAAATTGAATAATGGATTTTTAGTAATAATCAATAGAAAATTTTCATCTATTAATTAGAAAACTACGTAAAGACTCTAATTAGAAAAAATTCTACTCCAATTCCAACTCTACTCAACTTATTAATTTACAAGCCATAGAGAAAATTGATTACCAAGTCACTCATAGATGGCGCCCGTGTTTTTTTATTTCTCATAAGTAGAACTAATCACAGAATTTATATATTCAATGGAATTTACTGAATTCTCTTCACTGATGTATCATTTTTAGGCCTATAGGTCTCTAAAAAAAATTAGTTTAATTTTATCGGCTAGGTGGTGAATGAATACATTTTTTCTTACATTTGAAAATTTATAAGAAAATTTATATATTCTAAATAATTTACCATTGATTTATTTCTTAAATTTCCTTGGAATTTCTTCCGCATTTTCGTCTTGATAGGTTTATTTATAAAACAAATTCAGAGAGCTTATATACATTTTTACACACGCGCATACACATATACACGCACACAGACTCTTACCCACATGCACACAAATATGGATGTTATTCTGAAAATAATCTAAATAGTTTTATAGGATCTCCAAAAATTGACATCTGATAAAAATTTAAATTTCAGAAATCGGTGTAAAAACAACAACTCCGCAAATTCTTGAAAATTTACCACTTTTCGATTGGGAAATGAAAAAGAATTTTGATTTAGTTTCAAGACATAGAAACTTATGCTTGAAAAAAAAATCGCATATAATCAATCCATGATATAGTTTGTCAGATTGCCGTTGAGTGGTGCATGGATTTTTTTTTTCTCCAAAGCAAAAGCTCTTGAATAAATAATAAATTTAGTTGAAGAATGTCTTCTGTATTTAACTGCATCGTATAAACTTGTTGTTAGTTGTTTATTCCATTTTTTTAAATGATATTTTATGAGTTGACCGAGGCTTGAATAGAAAGCCATACTCGAGGAGTGTCATTATAATTTTCTCACCTCGAAGATAAATCATGATTCAGATAATTTACGAAATTAATGCTATAGTTATACAGCAAATTATTGGAGCCATAGAATAATTTCTTCTTGAAAAATCGCTCAGATTAACAAAATTTTAAATTATTATTGCGTTTACCTTAGACAGTTAGATGAAGCCATAATATTTTTATCGCAAAGGTAGACCTCATGAAAAAAATTCTGATATTTGAGAAAAGTTGAAATTTTCTAACCTGTTAAAAAGAATATCAATAAATTAAATTTTATTGAAACTACAAATCAGTGGCTTATTTTTCTTATCTACTGAAGAATACTTCTATTTTAATATTGATACTAACGCCGTCTTCCTTCAATAGCGAAACAATTGATATTAATTGTTTCACACCCAACATAGTTAATGGATTTTTTTGCTTGGCATTTTCCGTTAAATTTCTCCGAGTTCAATTTTGCTGAGTTTTTATACTTCAAATTTGTATCCTCTTCTGGAACTCAAAGGCTTTTTATGTATTTTGTATTGTTCAAAATAAATTCATGTTATTTCCAATCGAAATGTTCATCATACCATTTTTCTGTATCAGAATTATTTCTGTAATTTTTTATAAATATTATCTCATATACGTCTATAAATGAGAAATTCCATGTATATGAAATAAATGATATTTGAAATTAATCGCTTAAGTCTCCACTAGATGGCGCATCAGAATTTTTTTCTCACATGAAGAAACTTATGACCGAGTCAATACATTCGATAACCAGGAGAATTAGTTATTTACTAATCTTGTACAGATTCAGTTATCATATAACGAATGCCATCAATTTTTTTTAAGCAGATATAAATGATTCACGACGATAATAGAAGTTAATCAATTTAGTAAAACAAGTGATTAAATATAAGCGATCAAAGGCTTCAATACTTTTCATTTTGAATCAGATGATTCCATCGTCTTTTGATAAATTTTATTTCTTATTAATTTTGGAATAATTTGTTATTTGAGATATTTTGCGATTTTTGGTAGACTAATGGAAGTGAATTGTCACTTTCGGTCTATGTTCTTAAGCATATTGATATCAGAAATATGGGTCAGATATTCGACTTACTTGCAATTCATAATGACAAAATATTAGACTTTGTCTGCTGAGTGTATTGATAAAAAAAAGTTTTAGATTCCTCACTTGAATAAATTTTTTCGAAGCTCGACCAAAGTTTTTTCTTGACTTTTTACTTTCCTGCATCAGAACTACATCAGAAAATTTCGAAAAATTATTCTCATAAATTTATTTAGTTATCAATATTCTAAGTGTCATACATTAGCTATGAATAAACTTAGTTATTTTAGTCTCCGCTAGATGGCGTTGAAATATTTCGTTCCCATAAGTAGGTACTTAACACAAAAATTATATAATCTACGCACAGATATTACTGTCAATACAAATTTTCATGGTTTATTATTTACGGAGTTTCAGGTTTTTGAAATCATAACCAGTATATTATAATATTAAAGACACTAATCTGTCTTTTTTCAAATTATTTGATTACTATCAATCAGTGTTCAAATATTGGGATGCTTCCTTTCTTTAATTTTCTGATCGGAGTTGTCGTTCAAAACCAGCTGGTCATATCTTAGATCCAACTAAATGATCGCGATTACATAAAAATTATAACAATGTTGAAGTTAAAAACTGAGTCCCACTGCTCAACCTATCTGTGCGGGGCGGATTAGAAAAATTTCTAAAGTGCATTTGAACTCTAAGACTTTGCGATATGTAAGAATTTATCTTTCTCTTCTTCAAGAGTTCAAATGTCATTTGTCTTCTTGAACTTTAGAAAAAATATTTCAAAATTGATCTTGTCTCAATGAAATACGGGAGATTCCATAAGTCCGTGTAGTTATAACTATTTTAGTTAGCTATTTTTTAATTCCAAAATCTATTTTCTATACGTTTGTGACCCGAACATTAATTGCGGGATTACTCACTTCAATCGAAAAGATAAAATCAGTGTATGATGCTGATAATTGACTCATAATTTTCACCAAAAATTAATAAAAAATTCGCTTTTTTCTAAAGAAAACTTCTTAAGATTTTAATCGAAAATTTCTGCTTGACTTTCAACTCTACTCGATTTATTAACTTGCAAGCTGATATAAAACTTGATTCCCAAGTCACTCATAGATGGCGCCCGTGATTTTTTGTACTCATAAATAAAAACTTGTTATAAAATTTATTTATTCTATGGCATCAAATGAATTTAGTTTGCTGATGTATTATTTTCAAATCCGGAGTCTTTTTTTTTCATTCAAATTTATTCGCTAGGTGGCGCATGAATAATACATTTTTTCACACTCAGAAACTCATCGAAAATTTATATATTCTGGTTGATATTCGATAATTTATCTCTAAAATGTTTTTAGATTTTCATCACAACTTCAAATGTTTCTGATTTATGAAAATTTCCAATGTTTAACAATTCATGTAAGGGATAATTATCAATTACCTCACTAATTATGACAAGCCAAGTGTCATAAGAAAAATAAATTTGACAACAAACAACAGTTTTTTAGAATTTATTTAGTTGATTTGTTTGAAAAAATGAAATTTTGTGACATAGAACCACGAAGTTTGAAAATCACGTGTCGTAAGCTGTGTCAAAATTTTTATGGCCATTGATTTGTGTAAATGTATTCGGTTTCGGGTTATAAGTAAATAATTTGGAGTGGTAGAAAATCCAATGTCTTAATTACGATAGAACAATTGGGTAAACACATTATCTGAATTTTTAATATTCAAGGATATGTGGCGATTGTTATATTTATTCTAGTAGGAGAATTATTTTTATTGAACTTGATGGAGTTAAAAGTGGAATTTCAAAATTATACACAAAGTACTTGTAAGTAAAAAACCTAATGTCGAATAATACTTAACTAAAATAACAAAAAATGGTAAGTGGTAGAATTATTAAATGGCAAACTTCTAGTAGAGATTGTCATGTCTGAGAACGAGGTGACTAAAAAATCGTTTTCAAAATATCGATCGAAAAATATCACGGAGGTATACTATTCTTTAAATAAAATAGAGTCTTCTGAAAATTTTTTTAAGACTAATTTTTGCTGGTTATTAGTTTTCTTAATCTCTTGGTATATACTTACAACTTATTTTAATCATTTGATTACTAATCCGCTTCACTGTAAAACATTTCCTCGACTTCCATGGACTCTAGTGCCATCACGAAAGCGTATAAATTTGGCAGTATCATCTAGAAAAAATATTTATCATGTTATTAATAATAAAAATGAGATAAAAGTAATTTATTGATAACTACACACCCTGCCTCGAAAAAATAATGAAACTAATCCAAGAGTAGAAATTTTTGGAGAAAACAATAACTTCTCAAATATTCTAAAATTTTCAATTTTCTAAACGAGAAGTTAAAAAGAACAGCTGTCAAAATTTCCGCCAGGTGGCGTAGGGAAAAAATCATTTTCATATGTGCAGGCAAATCATAAAATTTATATAAATAAACAAGTGGTATACTTTAATATCTTTAAAATTTTTTCTTATTTGTTCGCAAAATTCTAATTTGTGTGATTAAAGATCTAGAATTTACCACAATAATTACATTTTATCTAGTAATCAAGCTTCCAATGACAAAGTCGTTTCGATCAAAATGCTCGATAACTTTCTGGCGTAGTCGTTCAGAATATTTTTTCAAAGTTGATTATTAAAGACATTTCCTGCATCAAAGAATCACTTTTTATCATCATTGTGGCAACAAAATCGAAAACATAAAATTTAATCAAAGGCGATGCGAATCCTCTAAAATGAGCAATTTAGTTTAGTGATTTTATTAGTATGGTAACAAAACATTTTTGGGTTTCTTCTGATTGTCTGTGTCACTAAATAGTATTCTAGTTCGATATTTAATTTACACGAATATGGATATTTCGCGTGTAAAAGTTAAATGAATTCGGAAACACGTTAAAATATTTATATCTTCACTACATTTTAAAAGTCACCAGAACTTATTCCACCTCACAAATAGTTTCGGCAAACATAGCATTTCAAAATTGCGATTGCATCTCAGTCAGGTATTTCTGTATGCGATCACATTAAAAGAAATTACCGAAAAACTGAAATGTAGCAAATGTCATTGAAATTGGATCAATTTTTTAGTTCAGAAGGGCAACTGCAATTGCTATACGTAGCAATGATTTCCAAACAGCTGGCTGTCATATTGTCCCTCACAATTTTGCGTTTATGGCTATTTTTACCAATTGTACAATTCCTTCATTACTTTACATGATTATTCTTCTTTGAGTTATTGTGATAATAAATTTTAGTTGAATGTCAATCGATTTTTGAACTTCATTTCATTATAAGTCCCTTTTTGAGTTTTGGTTTTCAATGACCATTGAAATACATGTCAGGATTATATGGGACATTGAATTTATTACGAAAAATCGGTAAAAAGTATTGGAAGCAAAATTAAAATTCCAAATTTCACCGCCAGGTGGCGTAGATTTGTTTTCCTTTTCATAAGTACAAACTAATCACTGAGTTATTATATTCTCTCAAGAGTATAATCTGCGATATGCTTCTGATTTTCAAACAACCTGTGACAATATTTTTTGATTAACTAAAAGCTTATAAATTTATGAAAAATGCAATCTACATTTTTTAACTGAAATAAATTTCTGAATTGAAAGTAAACAGCGACAACAAAAGTAGTTCGATCGTTAAAGAATAAAGATGAATAAAGTTTTTTTTTGGATAACTTGTAATGCCCTCGATGGATTGATTCAAAAATCAACTGGGCTCTAAAATTTTATTAGCCGAGTTGAATGCCACCTCAACTATATAAATCAGTTCATTCGTTCAAGAGAAACCGCTAACAGAAGAATGAAACCTGATCAGCTTTAGAACTCAATAGAACGCGTCACTTGCCATATCAACCGTCTCAATCGGTCAATTCGTTTGAGAAATATAATTGCAGAAGAAATGGTAAAACGAGCTCGAAAATACATTCACAACAATTTTTCGAGCTCAAAGAGCTCGAAAACAGCGAGAAGTTTTGGGGCTGGTCCACAGAGTCAACCGATAGACCTTTTTCTTATTGATATGGTTTCTTTCTGGTAGCAGAAATATTTTGTATCTGTAAATTTTCCTTCTCAAATAATATGCAAATAATACTCGAATTCATTATTGCACTTTTTTAAACTTCAGTTGTAATCATTTCACTGAAATTTAACTTTTGCATAACCGGAAATATACTAGATAGTCTTAAACAATTAAAGGGAGCGAGATTTGAAAAATCAAGAGAATCCAAAAATTTAAATAAATAATAGAAAATATGCAAACAACTAATTTTTTCTATCTCCCGGCTTCTTTTTTTATTCATTACGATATAGATTAATAGTACAAAAATCGAATAGTATTAATATTAATATTCAAGAATTTCTCAAAAATGTCCAAAATAACAGTACTCAGAAACATTCAAAATTCTAGAGCGACTTTTAACTATTTTAATTTTTGGCTAAAATTCTTAGCATATTCATTACTTTACAGATCAACTAATGCTGTCTCAAGAAAGTCATAATTTAGAAAAAAAAATTCCGAATTTTGATAATCTTTGGATTTTCCAAAATTTTAGCTTTTCTCAGATCTCCTGAAGATTCTGAGCAGATAAGAGTGATGATAATTTTTATACAGACTTTGGAAGTTCATTAAAAATGACGTGTTATTTTCACCATCCGCTAGATGGCGAGTAGAATTTTTTTTCTCACAAGTGGAAACTTATTAAAAACTTTATTTATTCAATACACTGACCTATGCAACTTATTTACGTGCTAAGATTTGTATGATAATTATAATTTAAAAATGTAAGAATAATGTTTGGAATTGTATTTTTTAATTTATCATTTTTTAAGATTTTAATTCTAAATATGACTCTAATTATTCAGGTACAGAAATTTATTGTATATTTGAAAATTGGTCTTCCAAATTCTCTCATTGTTTGTTTGAGAAAATACTGATGTTTAATTTAATTTTAACGTAAAAATTTCGTTTCAAAGGTATGCTCTTTTAGAATCATAAAAATTTTATGATCTTAAGCTTCAAATAGGACCGCCAGAAATGATCCCGGAATACATATAGAAATGAAAAAATTATAATTATATACATTGGTTGTACAGTAGGGTGGTCGTTAAAAATTAAATTTTCTCAGGCGCCCTATAAAAAACTTCTGTTTAGTGAAAAAATACGTGGGGAATTTTGTTTTTTCGTTTTAAGTACAAAGAACACGTGCCGAAGGACGATTCAAGTTTATTTTTCGATACGATCGCGGTTTCTTTAAAATATCTTATGAAATATGCAGATTAAAGGAAAAAATCATAAGAAAAATTTCGTAGGAAATTAAATTCTTGACAAAAAAGGTCATATTCATTTTTGTTATAAAATGTGTATTTATGAAGATATTTAAAGAAAACTTTTTTAAGTCTTATCAATCGGGCATTTTAAGGATAACGAATGGTAAAAATAACGTTTTTTCATAAATATAGACAACTTCGTAACTCGTAACATATCAATTATTAATGCTTGTTACAGTTTCTATACACTTAGGAGAATGTTATTTTCAAAATTTGCAATCCTTAAAACGCTCAATTCATCAGATCTAAAAAAAGTTTTTTTAAAATATCTTTATAAATACACATTTTATGAAAAAAATGAACATGACTTTTTTTGTCAAAAATTTAATTTCCTACAAAATTGTTTCTATGATTTTTTCCTCTGATCTGCATATTTCATGAGATATTTGAAAAAAACCGCGATCGTATCGAAAAATGAACTTAGATCGTCCTTCGGCACGTGTTCGTTTTACTTAGAACGAAAAAACCAAATTCCTCACATATTTTTTCACTAAACAGAAGTTTTTTATAGGGCGCCTGAAAAAATTTAATTTTTAACGACCACCCTATTGTACAGGGCACTAGCCATTTTTATCTTATAGCAGAAGAAATTTAAAACACTAAATTTATTTAAAAAGAATAATTATGAATCATAACCAAAAAAAAAAAGATGATCCTTTGAAGAGAAAATCACAAATTAGTACGTGTTGCCGTCAAACAGAATAAAAGGATCATTTATGATGGATCAGTTTGTTTGGCAATAGCATTCGCTTGTTAAAAACATACTTTTTTTATTTTTTCGATGGTAGAAAATCAGATAGAATCGATCAGTAAACCATGGTAATTGATGATGGTGTTTATGAAAATGAAATTAATAAGTATTGCAATTAAATAATCATAATTATAAAGCTTATAAAAATAGTGCTAACACGAATCATTTTCTGGATACTATAGGTAACGTAAAATTTGATAAAAGTTTCATTTATACAATCCCAACTAGAAATTTTCGTGTGAGGCCTATTGAGTCCATATTAGGTCGCCGTATGGGGATGTCACACAAAAACCTTTTGGGTCCTTAGTGGGCAGTCCCAGCTAGGCCCCAATAAAGAAATCCCCGAGAGATTTCTCTAGGTCATCTCTATTCCTTTTATAAATTAATAGTTTAAATGTACGTGATGAAATTGCTTCTGACGATTCCAACTTACATTTTTCGGATTTTTTAGTTGTCTGATTTTTAACAGAATTTTTAGTCATATCATGTGACTCATTGTCTGTTATTCATATTGTCATTCGCAAATCATCGAAATACTGAATTTTTTAAGTAGTAGACGTAAAATTTACTGGTTTCGCTAAGCGCATTTCAAGTTCCAGTACGAGAATCCGCAAAACGACATACTTGTAGTCTCCACTAATTTCGAGACTCCTACGTTCCGAAACGAATTATTTAAAAATAATTTACTTTCGAAAAATAGTAAGGGTCTCATTTTCAAGACTCAACACTTATCTAAGATTTAAATCATCATAGAATTAACTTCAGATTCAAAATTTCTGTGATAAGTTCGAACTATGAACCAGAAAATCAAAATTTCAAAGTTTCGTGGTTTTCTTTCTAATCAGAAGCAGAATTATATTTTGAATACTGACCAACTTGCGAAAGATTTCTGATACCATGTCAAATTCCGAATAGGAATAAAAAAAACGTTAGTAATAAAAATGGCCGCTAGGTGGCGCAGAGGAAAATAATTCTCATGTGCACGGATAAGTATGAAAGTTATTATAAGCAAAATACCAATTTTCCAAATTTGTCTAGAACTGAAATGAAGGATATTTGATTATTCCAACTAGAAACACTTCAATGTATGTGATATGCAAGATTTTAATTGACGTTTCTATGAATTTCATAATTAAGAAAACATAATTAACTATATAAGGAAAAAAAATTAGGTCTTGTTTTTCGTTTAACTCACTGCATTGTAGCCGAACCTGAACTTTTCGACTAATTTATTTCTCATAACTTGTTCCTTAAGTACATATTGTACATATTAAATTTCATTGATCACCGTAGACAATTTACTTGCCAGTGTGATTTTTAATTTTTTAATTTTAGTAAAATAGGCATATTTGATTCTTCTTCCTTCATAGCTGATTATTCTATACTTAACAACTAGGTCATTTAGATTTTATTTTTTTGTATGAAATATAGAGTTAATACGATAGTCAGAAAAAAGGAAAAAATTTATGTTAAATCCATTTTTTTTTTTATTTTAATTTTTGTAATAACTCTCTACCTCAAATAACTAGCCAATTGTCGCCAGAATGATCTGAAAAATTATTAAGAATAAAATATGTTATGCGTCGAGGTATAAAATTAATATCTGCCTAATAACCTGAAAAATTATATTTCTTGCAAAAATCACCAACTAAGAATAGAAATAGTGGTGCGAAAACGTTGTCTGATAATTTGTTAACAAATAAATCATCTAATGAATCAATAATTTATCTACTCTGAATAAAAAATAATTTTAGTTTTAAAAATTGCCGCTAGATGGCGTATGGTCAGAATTTATCTCACTAGCAGATACTTTGAATATAATTTATATACTCAACAAAAAAATATACTTTACGCATACTTATAATAATGTTTTTTTTGCTGAAAAATCAATATTTATATTTACATTTGCAAGTGAGAAGTGAAATCTTGTATACTAAATTGAAATTTTATTTGGAGCTGACTCTTTATCGAAAACATCGGGCGCATGAAATACATCAATTACATAAATTATTTGTTTCAAACTTTAGTTTCTTTGCTCTCCTTGTAGTCAAATAGATGAAAGTTGATGTCTTTAGATTTATGGATTGCCCTCACGTGACCGTACCAATCAGAAGCGATTGATTAGAGGCTTTTTCTACCGCTCATATTTCCTTTTTTTGCTGATCATCAGATTATCGAATAAAAGTTTCTTATAAATATCTACCTTCCACATACTTTTCGGTCTTCATATGCTTCAATCACATTTATCTGAACATGGCTTAGTAGTGACCTCTTCAAACTTCTAAAAAACCACCATTGCATTGCAAGTATCGAAGTCAAAACTACTCTACGGGGTCCATCGTTTGACCCACGGATGAGGAGCGCACTTGAAGAATTTCTAAATTGTGGATTTAGAATCTGAGACTTAATGACTGAGGAAAATTTTACTTTTCCACACGTCTGTTAACTTAAAACTTATTAATATTGGAACCCGATTCTCGAGTACCAGTTCCAGAATGGCCGCCAGATGGCGCAGAAAAAAAATGTTCTTACACTTAGTCAGTTACGATAGAATTAATATAAACCTAAAATCATTTCCAATGTTATTTTTTGACTGATAATAAATTTTCATTAGCTTGGAGGCGGGTAAAAAAAAATTATGAATTTGATGTTTATTTGATGTCATGAATCTAATTTATAGTTGTTTTCGTGGCTGTTGAAAAATTCTTAAATCTGGCGTCGTTCAACTTTTTCCAAAGAGACATATACGTGGGTGTAATAAAATTCATTATTAATTTTGATATATCAATTTCGATACTTCGAATTATTTTTGATTTAACCAATATATTTATTTTGGTAGAATAATAATACAGTTTTAAAATTTGTGAGTATTCCAATTTGGCTCAATAGCATTTTGCAAATTCAGTACAAGGTTTATTGCCCACCTCAAATTTGGTATTGACTAAGTCACAAAGACAGTAAAACTGAATTGTTTCCTTTGAACACTCGTAATGTCCACCAGGAAGATTCCAGTTTCATTTTTATTGGTGATTGTGAAAGCTGAGACTCAATTCTTCTTTTTCAGAAAAAAGTTTCCGACTTTCATAGCTTATTCGCTAAATTACAACTAGTTGGCAGAAACTATTTGAGAATTTATGTAAATTGTGAAGTGCTATAATTTAATGCTTTAGTCGTATTCGAATTAACGTGGATAAAAGAAAAAAAAACGTTAATTCTAAAATACGTAAATTTTAAGAACAATTGAGAATTGTAAGCAGATGATTGGTTTTGATGAATCATAATTATTGTTTTTACCAACTTATACTTTTTGAAGATTGTCAGTACTCATTGTCAGTAATACGCAAACTTGGCTTCATTAAAAATATTTGGTTACTGATTGATTGACAAATTTCGTTCATATTTGCCCTTGTTTTTATATTAATCCAGACATAAAAAAATTTTGAATAATTTTAATTTTTCCTCTCGGTCTAGAAATTATTTTCCTTAAATTCAATATTTAATATTTCAAAATAGTCAAAACAAATTTCAATCATAGGCAAATTGATGCAACTTATTTTCTGAATAATTTTTCAAGCTACCGCTAGATGGCGTATGATCTTTTTTTTCCTACTAGCAACAACTCATTATAGAATTTTTAAATTGAATTAAATGATCAATTGTATTTGCAGGCAGATTTTACATTTTTTTTTTATTATGATTACGATTTTCTAAATCGAATGTACTTTTATGTGCTTGGCAGTAAATTTCTTAATGTATATTCATTTTTTTATCTCCTAGTAATCGAGTAAGTACATATTTTCTAAAGAGAATTCATACTTTATGAATTTTTCTCTATAAGTCCGACGAATTTTTTCAAACAATAATCGGAGAAGTACTCACTTGAATCAAAAACACAAAACCAGTGTATAATGCTGAAAATTGACTTGTAAATTTCTACAAAAAATTATTAAAGTAATTTGTTTTTTTTTTTTTCAGAAACTTTGTAAATCATGAATCAAAAATTACTGCTCAACTTCTGACTTTATTCGATTCGTTAAATTTTACGCCGATGGAAAGTTTTGTTTCCAAGTCACCCAAGTCACATATGATTTTAATTATCATAAGTAGAAACTTGTTATAAAATTTACTCATTCTACGAAACCAAATGAATTCAGTTCGCTGACGAATTATTTCCAAGTCCGAGGTCTCCTTTTAAAATTCAAATCTATCCGCTAGGTGGTGCATGAATAAAAAATTTTTTCACACTCAGAAACTCATCGAAAATTTATATATTCTAATTGATGTTTGATAATTTATCTTTAAAATGTTTTTAGATTTTCATAAAATTTTCAAATTTTCTTGATTCGTGATAATTTTCAATCATTAATTATTTAATGCAAAGTAATATCGTTAGTTAACTTACCAATGATGACAAGACAACAATCATTGGATAGAAAAATTTTACAACAAGCAAGGTCTTTGAAAATTTGTTTAGGAAACCGTGCTAAATTTTTATGTCCATCAATTTATGATCCACGGTGTATATTTTGCTTACAAAAAACAAATTTGGAGTGGTGGAAAATCCAATGTCTCGATTATGATATAAAGATCCTGTCCAAACATTGTCTGAGAATAGTTTTAACAGTTGAGACAGACATATTATTCATATGTTTGATCTGTTTGGAGATTTAGATTGCTCGTGTTTTATGTCCGTTAAATTGGAACGAGAAAATTTTGTTCTCAATGTTTTATGTTGATTACAAATTGGCAATTCTTTCTTTTATTTCATTCCCGTCTGTAATCACATTACAAAATCTATCAATATTATATTAGAGTTGGCCAGAAATAAATCGGTTTGTAATTGGATCGATTGTGGCTTTCGTGAAATTAAAAAGTATTAGATAGTAACGAAAAAAGATGAATTCTAGTATTACCTGTATTGAACTTGTGACTTTATTGTCGTTAAAATTTTATTTGGTAATACCTTTAGCTAAAGCAACGAAAAGTGGTAAGTGATGGAGAATAATAGAACGCCAAACTCTCAATAAACATTGCAAAATTTTCTCAAAAACTTTTAAACTCTATTTTCGTAAATCTTCAAGTCACACATCTCTACTTTATTACTTTAGGACCTAAATGATCAAGACCTAATTATTTGGTAATTTTTAACTTCCCGCTAAGAAAATTGCAAATTTTCAAAAATTCGGGAAGTTATTGGTTTCAGTCCGATTTGTGAAAATCGAAATTCCAACAGATGTTTTGAGGTCCTAGAAAGCTATTCTGACTAATTTCACGATGATGTCCGAGTGTATGTATGTATGTATGTACGTACGTAGGTAAATATCTATAACTTTTGAACGAATCAACCGATTTTGATCGTCAAGGTGTCATTCGACGCAGTTTTTTAATTTCTTGGAGCTGAAAAAAAAATTGAGCTTGATCGGTAGGGCTCGTTCGGAGATATTCCAAAAATAAATTTTTTTCAAAAATGTTTTTGTTGGATAACTTTTTACGGGCTCGATGGATTAATTCCAAAATGGACTGGGCTCTGGAGATTTATAAGCCGCGTCGAATGCCACCTCAAACATCAAAATCGGTTAATTCTTTCAAGAGAAACCGTTGTCGAAAGAATTAAAAAAAAAAAAATTTTTTAGTATTTTGAAAATTTCTCAAAAATGACTCGATGAATCAATTTCAAAATTTAATCAGTTATAGAACTCAATGAAACGCGTCGACTGCCACCTTAAACGTCTCAATCGGTTTATTCGTTCGAGAGATATCGTTGTAGAAAAAATTGTAAAAAACGTTATTTTTTGAAAACAAAAGCATACAAAAGTATTTTCGAGCTCGAAGAGCTCGAAAATGTATCTACTACAATTTTTCGAGCTCAAGGAACTCGAAATACGCGGGAAGTTTTGGGGCTGGCCCGCAGGGTCAACCGACAGACCGATTTTTTGGTTTCAGTTTCTCGAGGACTTTTTTTATGCAACATAGAATTTTTTTCTACGTCGACATGAAAATTTTTTTTAGGTCAACATAGATATTTTTACTATCCCTGGTCGAAAATGTATTCTTTGTTAAACTTCTTTATGAAGTCAAAACTAAGAGCTCCTTAAAGACGTCATGGTAAATTCATAATGAAGTCTTATTTACGAAGTCAGAAAAAAGAACCTTTTCAAAGACGTCTTACTGAGTTCGCTAGGTGGCTCATTCGACATCTTGAGAACTTTTTGAAGACTCCTTTAAGATGTTGATGAGACGTCCAAATCATAAATAGGAACTCATTCAGAACTCATTAAGACGTCATTTTGCTATCTGGGTAGTCTGTTTTTGCCCGTGCTATTCCTCATCCAGACCAATATCAAACTTACTTTCGTATGATGTTTAGTCTGTTTTAAATCGCTTTTAGACTAAAATCAGACTTTTTCGTGATTATTGGCCTGTGTTCAATTGTTTTTGAGGACAAAAACAGACTTTTTCACTATAATTTTTAGTCTGTTTTTGATCGCCTTCAGATCAAAAACAAGACTTTTTACAAATATGAATGATAATAATAATAATTAAGATTTATAGCCCGGGAAAAAAATTTAGATTTATTTAGATCTGATGTTTCAGATCTGAACAGATCTGCATTTTAGCTAGATCTGTTTAGATCAAATTAGATCTACTCTGATCAGAATAGATCTGCTTGGATCTGAACAGGTCAGGGTAAATAAAAAACACTCTTAGATCTGCTCAGATCAAATTTGATTTAATTAAGCAAATTATCGCTAAAAATATTTTATACTTATTTATCCAAGAAAGTCATGTAAGGATGTATATGAAGTACTTATGTAAATATCTGATAATATCGATAGTAGATTATTATTATGTTCATATTTTATATAATAACAGAATTATTAGCTGAATAAAGAAGAAAATATATTTATTTAAATTACGATAGACTTTTTACAATTATCAACATTTAGGTAAATGTGTCAAAATTCAGCTAGGTAATCTTATAATTATAATATAATGTGAAATAATATTTCTTTATAATCTGTACAGATCTAATCTGATCAGAGCAGATCTGAACTTTTTTCCCGAGAAAAAGTTATTAGCTCAGATCTGGTTTGATCCGTACAGGTCCAATTAGATCTATTTATATTTACATCATAAATTGATCGTTTAATCAATGTTGATCTATTTTGATCTGACTAGATCTAGGTTGATCACTTGATTAGATTTGGTCAGGGTAGATCTGGACTATTTTTCCCCAAAGAAAAATGTGATATCTGATCAGATCTAGTTCGATCTGAACAGATCAAATGAGATCTACTCTGATCTGGGTTCAGTATAAATTATGACCAAATTTGATCTGAGCTGGTCTAATTTGATCTAATTTGATCTGAACAGATCTAAATTTTTTTCCCGGGAGATTTATTTTAACTTTCTTGATATTTGAAACATGCTCATCCGCTTCCGTAATAAGATATCACAAGAATTTGATGGTTTCTAATTCCAAAATATTTTTCGATTTTATCCAGGAAATCAAAAAAAATTTCTCGATATTTTAAGAGTTATTTTATTACTTTTATTCAATACTATAAATACTCAGTTAAGACAGCTAAAAACTAAAGCTGTCAATCGTTCATTACCTGCCAATGTTTTAAACAAAAGACACTAAGTAAATAGTAAACAAAACATAATTAATTCTGCAACTTAGAACACTTTTTACAAATATTGTCTATCAATAAAAATATTACAAGTTCAAGAATTAATCTAGTTTTTTCTGCCCGTAACGCAGTTGTTTTTTAAAACAATAGATCAAAATTTTTATAAAAGATCAAAAACAGATCAACTAGTCCAATTATACTTAAATCAGATCAAAATTTTCGACCCGGGTCCCCTAGTAGAAATGAATTCGAGGCGCTGGCTAGCGCCTGGCTAGTTTGACTAGATTCTAGCCAGGCGCTAGCCAGTATAATATCGAGGCACTGGCTAGCGCCTGGCTAGTTTGCCAAGAAATCAAATAAAAAATGGCGATACTAAATCCCATGGTTCCCAATTATAGTTTATATATTGATTAAATATAAATAAACTATTATAAATTATTATTTAAAAAAATTAAAATCGAAATTATTTGTAACAATTAAATTACTAATTTTAAATATAATAATTATTGATAGTCTGAATAATTTAAAAACATTTTTTATTTAACATTCTTTTATTCAAACTTTTTTATGAAACGAATATTATAAAAAACAATACCACATAATTTATTTACTTTTTAAATATTCAAAAATTTGAATATTTTAATATTTATTAATTATGGTAGCATTAAAATTAATATTATATTCACATCACTAATATCATTAATTAACTATCATTATTATTTAACGATTTAATGTCACATATTTTTCCGGAAGTGCACTACATTGTAATATTTTTAACAAATTGTCTAAATGACAATCTGCAATATTGGATTTTATTGCCCAAAGTCGGAGTTTGGTTATTGTATCAAGTCTTTTGATTGTATTCATTATGAAAACTAATTATTTACTTATACGCTGAGATATCAACAACATAATTACACAGTTAATTTAAACTTTATTGTTTTTTCAAGTGCTCATAATATTTATAAACATAATTTTCATTCTTCTAATAGGTTATTTACTGTATACAATAAAATACACACATACTAACGTACACGGATATTGGTTCAAGCAAAACTTACACATGAGTTGTAGGTGGCGCGATTTCTAGTTTTGCCTCGATATCGCTAGCGAGGGCCTAGTTTGTAATCTAGGCGGCCCTCGATTATTTCTACTAGGGTCACTATGGTTCTATTCTGACTTTGGTTTCAGAGTGGATCCAGAGTAACTTTCAGATCACAAGGATACCGAGATAAACTAAAATTTATCTGGATTGAAAAAACGAAAGGTTCAAATTTGAATAGATTTTTATTGATATTAAATTTCTATGCAATGCTTTTCCATAATATATAATAATCAACGATAAATAATGTAATAATCACTTATACAATTTATTTCTTAGTCCATCCAGATCGCCAAGACGAATTTCGGAAATTACTGTCATTTATTCCATCAATTAATTTTTGAGGAGGAAAATCAGCCATAACAATAATCAAAGCACGGTATGAATTTTCAAAATTATCAGCCGTTATAAAATTAAGTGGTACAGGGCAACCATTATTATAATAATAACCACCATCTGTAGCAATAGCTTTACGACTATTAACACCGTCCCAATAACTTATATCATTTATATAACATTTATAGGATCTACTATTGGACCGTTGGATATTTTGGAAAATTTCTGTCCACTTTCTCTCTACAGTAAAAGAATTTTTCATTTTTTGATGTATAGTGTCGTCGTTTTGGATACGACAATCACGATTAAGGATCAATGCACAATTGTCAAATGAATAATCCAAACTTGCTAATAGAATTTTCCCACGATGTTGTCCAATAGTGTCATTTAGCTTCCAATTTTTTACGATACGCTTTCCACCCACAGAAGTTTCAATGTAATAATCAAGAATCTCACAATTGCTCTTGTCAACCTCTACTGTTGAAATATGAACTTGACGTATGAACATAATTAGGAATTCCCCAGGATTAGTGTCAAGAAAATCATCAACCCTCAAAAATAATTCCGGTAACTTAAAGCTTGTATCAACATTTTCTGTATAAATTTCGAATAAATTGGATCGCGGATGTATGCCAATGTCTAATACACGAACTCCATATTTCAATTGCTGTTGGATATTCAAATTTTGAGTTTTTACCATCGATTGTTCATCATTGATATTGTACGATAATGACGAATGAGTACCAACGAGTGCGAGTTGGTTTAATCTCTTATGATTCGGCAATCGCACCAAATATTTGACACGTTCTAAATACGTTTCGTATGAATATTTTGGACATTGAGTGTGGCACGATTTTACAAGATTACTAGGTATTATAAAATAAAAAATAAATAAACGAATAAGAGACCACTTTACTAACATATTGGAGACTTTATCCATACTAAAACTCATTTACTTTTGTTCACAAAAATAAAAAAAATATAAATAAATAAAATAAAAAAAATAAAAAAAAAAAAAAAAAAAAAAAAAAAAAACATAAAGATAAATTGACTGATCAATTTAGGTGAGTGTCTTCATCGGAGAATATTAATTTTAATCAAATGTTATTTTTATTAATTTGATGTCGAAATCGATGCTATTAATTTATTATCTTCTTTTTTTTCATTGCATTCCCACAAATAGGTAGCAAAAAATATTTTGAGGTGTTACTTTTAATTGACTAATGATAATTTTTTATTATTTTCCATCAAAGCTTGAATGATAAAAATTATGTAGAAAACAGTATATTTGGGAAGAAACTAATGAAAATGATTATAAAGTTAAAATTAACTAGCGATTTATAGTTCCCACGTGACTGATGCCTGAGAGTTCACTGCTAAGTTTATAAAATATATTTTTTTAATAAAATTATTTACAACATCATGAACTAATTAATATTTTTTAATTTTCGTTAATTTTATTAATGCCTCATTGCAATAATTGTTCCCTAATGAAAAATATTGATTAATAACAATGGGAGAAAGTTTGAATTCATTTCAATTTTTTGCATAAAATTGAAAAATATTGACTAAAATTGGAGCTTTTAAAAGTTGAACTTTTTGGCGTCAATTGGCACATTAAGTCGAAATCGGTTAATTAGTTCAAAAGATATGGACATTGAAAAATTAAAAAAATAACAATTTACCTCGTTTCTCTCAGATAACTAAGAATGTAATTTACCGAATAACCCAAACATCATACCAGCTCAACGTCTGTATGTTTTTGTCAACCGATGCCCAGATTTTTTTTTTTTAATAACAACTAGTAATTAATTTAATCGTGGGGAAACGATTTATTACACTTTCAAAATTTTTTTTAAATAATGTAAGAGTAACAATAGTTTTCAAATAAAAGAAAGCCGTTCTTAACAATGAAAATAATTTTAAAAAAAATATTTTTTGGGCAAGGGGGTGAGGTCTTTGCCCAACAAAGAAAAAGTTTATTTTTTCGGAGTTTCGGTAAAATGTCCATAAATTTGTTCAAAATAGGGCACAAAAAAAAGTGATGTGATGATTGAAAGCCACAAAAAGTAATAATCGGCTTAGGGGGGCCGCTCTGCCCCACCCTCCCCTACTTTATTAAAATTTTTGAAAAAACAAAAAAAAATCAAATTGAAAAAAAACTCAGTACCTAGTATAATTCACAATTGTTGAAAACATTTTCATAAAATTAAAAAAAAAAAAATTGAATAATAAAATTTTAATCGGTGTGCTTACAAAATAGGAGAAACAAACATATTTTGATTTAATTAGAAATTAATTTTGCTTGAATAAATTTAGTAACGCACATCAAGTACATTATAATTTTGTTATTTAATATGTATTGATATTTTATAAAAATGTTTTCCATAATTTTGAATTATACTAGGTACTTGGTATTTTTTGGATTTCACTTTTTTTTTTTTTTTTGTAAAAAATAATTTTCTTTCACTTTTATAAAATTATAAACTTTACTTGGCCCGATTTTATACAGATACTCTATTTTTGGTAGGAATATACTTACTTGAAATTAGTTATCTAAGTATCCGCTAGATGGCGTCGAAATATTTTGTTCTCACAAGTAAATACTTATCACAAAAATTATATATTCCACGCATAGAAAATTTTGTAAGCATAATTTTTCAAGTTTAAATTATTTTCGGCGTCATATTTTTTTAAAACTATAACTTGTAAATGATAATATTCTGTTCATTGGCTTTTTTAGTTTTAACACCTTTAGAATTTCTAAGTGGCTTGTCCATTGCTGCGAAAAAAAACAACGGTAGTTTGTTGTTGAGAATTTTGAATGCAGATTCCAATTCGTATAGTATTTCAATTAGACCTTGTTTATATTTTTATTTAAACTAGAGGACCAACTGGAACAAAGGACTATGACTACGAATGATATAGACAGAAAATCTTAGCGAAGTCCACTAGACCCACTATGTTTTCTCCGGTTTGGAAAGCAAATAAAGTATGTGAAGTATACTTTTTCGAAGCTTTCTAAGTTTATTCAGTTTGATAATCACCAATTACATATAATTGTTTTATTCAACCAGATCACTGGACTTTTTCGCCACTTCTCTTAGGGTTAACGTGGCTTTGCGCACGCATTTCTATTATTTTCTTAAGTTCGTTTAGGTTCTTCGTTATACTTTCATGTAACAAGTCGACATTAAGTTCCACTCCTAATTGAGTGGATTAGTGCGAATGTCTCCAAGTTGAAAAAGTGCCAGTGAGATGACATCGTACAAATCGAAATCCATGATTCCAGGCAAACGAATTGTCAATGATGGGACAGATGATTTTTGATATGATTCTATGGCAACTTGGATTAATCATTTTAATTCACGATTGAGGCGAACCTTCTTACAGCCCTAATAGTGAATTGAAATATTTAATTTCTAGATTTAGCAATGGTATGATTTTGGATCATTTGATTATCGAATGAACACTCAAGTAAATTTTATGAATTAATGGCTTGTGTGTAGTTTCCAATTTTCCAGATGGTTTTATCTACCACATTACATTTCCACCTTTTTTTTTTAGGATATTATTATTATTTTAATCTTCAAAATGTGGGTATATAGTTCAGAAAAACTTTTACGTTAACTGAAAATATTTTATGCGACAAGTCTTTCGACCTGAATCTTTCTCATTGTTGTTCGTTAGTTCCCAACTCTATTTGTTTTTTTTCACACTTTTGTGATCTGATTATCTAGTCTTAGTTCCAGCATATCCGCCAGGTGGCCGAAAAAATAAATTTTCTCATACTCAGACAGTTGGAATAAGATTAATATAATCCTGAAATCATTTCCAATGTTATTTTTGTATTGAGATAAAATTTTCAATCAGCTTGGAGCCGAGAAAAAAAAATTATGAATTTGATATTTTATCAAGTTCGCATTTACGCTTTTCGAAATTTCGTTGAAAAAATTTAATAGCTCCAAAGCTGTTCCTTGTAAACATATGTGTCTCATGAATTCCTGGAACATTTTACTCTTTATTTAAAAGAAGAAACCCTTGAAAATTGGCTATTCGTACTAATTTAATCATTGCACGTCAATTTATTTAAAATGTGTAAAGATTTAAATTCTGATAGAATAATTCAATCCTCTTTAAGCCTTTCCGAAGCTTTTTTGCTTTCTAGACGTTTAAAATTAACGTCAATCGAATTCCCAAGGAAAAAATAGTTTCCATTTCTAAATTTCAACATAAAGTTTGTGAGTATTCCAATTTTACACGATGGCATTTCAAAATATTCAGACCATGGGTTTTTCATTTTTGACATTAAGTTTCGAAATTGAGGCTTAATTTTTATTTCTTTTAAAATAAATTTCTGACTTTAGTGGTTAGTTCCTCAAATCTTTACTAGATAGCTCACAAATGAGTATTTTCGCCTTACAATTTCTTACTTTTATAGTTAGTTACGTCAATCACCACAGATGGCGCAACAGTAATTTTCCTTTTCACATGTGACGACTTCTAACAGACTTGATATATTCTTCAGAGATTTCTAGCTGTCTTATAAAGAGATAGATTTTTTTAGTCACATTAGCCAAAATATTTTCAAAAGAAATTCTATAATTTTCTGATTAAAGACTCAGCATTCATTCAAAATTATGAATTGTTAAGCATTTGAGTGTTTTCTCAAAGCCGTTTGTTGTTCTTAATTCGTTAATATTCAGTGGTGTTCGATCGATCATTTTTACAACAAGATTATAATAATCTATATTTTGGGTCTTTGGTAACAAGGTGCTCGTACCCTCATTTCTTTCACTACAATAGAGTGTTTTATATGAAATTTCAGTTCATAAGAAGTTCCTCACCGTTGGCATAATTAAAAACCAACCACGTGTATTTGATTTAATTATTTATCGGAGCCTCAATGTCAATTCCTTTGATAGCTCAAGAAATTTCGTTGTGCTCTGTCGTTTGACCGATAGTTTTCATATCATAATGTTTACTATATCCTATCGTCAATTCAAAATTTGTTCCATTCATATTTGGCTCCATCAAAAATATTCTTTCGTTGATTGAGAAGTCTCATTCATGTTACGTCTTACCTTTATTATAACCTATTGAGATTTCAAAGAAATTATAATTCTTAATCGAGGTCTCGATATTATTTTTCTCAAAATTAAAGTTTAATTATTTGATATCATCCGAACAAACTTCGATTACAGAAAAATGTCCTAATAATTTGCTAAATAGTTTTTCGAATTACTGCTGGATGGCACATACGTTTATTCAATTTCACTTTCTCAAAACTTATTATAAAATTTTTAAATTGAACTGATTGATTGCTCACATTTATATTCGAATATGATTTTATATTTTCGGTAATAAATATATAAATGTATAATAATATTAATAATTTATGAGACTTCTATGAATTGAACTCCCTCAAAATTTCGTGAATGAAAATGATTCTGTTTTGTATTGAATGCAATCCTTCTGAATTTTCGTATCTTACCCTTGCGTTTCATGATAACTTAAGAAGTCAATTTCGTTGAATTTATCCGCTACGTGGCGCATGGAGAAAAATATTCTCACAAGTTCTAACTCATTATTAAGTTCGTATATTCTCGATATTTTCTTAGGTATTACCTATAAAATCTGATGATAGCGGCTTTTGAAATTGATTTTGACGGCAAAATTCTTTCATAATCCTGTAATTTATTTGGCAATCAATCTTATTTAATTAATTATTGCTGGTTGAATTCTTTCATATCTTTTGGTGCTTGATCAAAATATATGACGGCTTATTGAAGACTAAATACGTACATTATTGAACACAGGTTAACCATTATTGCACGTTAAAATCTCATCACTAATTGAACTTTGAGTAAAAACAATTTCTCTTCAAAAATGATCATATCGTCTTCAGGATGGTTCAAAAAATTCCAATAAAGAGAATTATGTCATGAGTCAAAGTATACAATAAATATCTCTAGAATGATTTCAAGGAATTTTTTTGCTGACATTAACTTATAATTAAAAAAAAGAAATAGTTGCTTAAAAAAAGTCGTCTGATAATTTATGAAAAAATAAATCATTCACTAGGTCAGTAATCTTTCTATATCTTGAACCAAAAATTAATTTAGTTCTGCAAATCGCCGCTAGATGGTGAGTGGCTGAAATTTTTTTCTCTGGTAGATACTTATAAGATAGGTTATATGCTCCAGAAAGAAACATATTTACTTACAGATATTTATTGAAGTTATTCTTATTAAAAATTTATTTTTGGAAAGTATCTTCGGTACTGAGAGATTGATTTTTTTCTATTAAAATAAAATTTTCTGAGCAGCAATCTATTTTAACTGTGAACATTATGACTAATAAATTTAATAGTCTCCTATCGCTTTAATGTCACCAATTTAAGTCATTTACAATTTCGTTATTTTTTTCTCCGGCTTACCTTTTTTTTGACTCTGTCAATGATTACAAAATGAATATTGTCATCGTATCAAAAATTCAATCTCTAATGATATTATATTCAACCAGTAAGTCGATATTAAGATTACAGTTTGGTTTCATTCCCAATCTTATCTAACGTGTTGACATAGCCAATGCAGTATTTTTTTCCAACATTATAATAAACAAAAAAATTCATTTGTTCGTGTAGATCGAATGGTCCATGTAAATAATAATTCTTTATTGAGTTTTGTCGCTGTAATGCCATTACTGTAAAACTGATCAACTGTTTATCAGATTGCCGGAAATTATGAGCTCGAAAGTTTTAAATTCTGCCAAATTTAAATTCAAAAAGTATTCATAGGATTTCCTTCAAGCAGAAGAATTTCCCATTAGCTCCCGCTTGTCATGGCTTTTTTTAATTTTTTTAATTTCTGCTACATATTATTACTAATTTGAAATTCACACTCAAGTCTTTTTTATGTGAGCGTAAATACTGCCGTTGACTGCCACTACTGTTTCTACAAGTACATTAGAGTAAAATAGAAGCATTAGTTTTTGATCTATTGTGGTCGATACTTAAGATTTTTAGTAAACGCTAGATATTCAAAAGTTAAAGTATTAACATTTATGAGTATTAGTTTCTAAATTATAAGACAAACAAAAAATTCTAGATGGTGATTGCTTTCTAAACAATGTACTCTGCACAAAAAATTAATTTCAGAGCAAAAAAGATAAAACAATTTGAAACTTGATAATTTTGATTTTTGGATCCATAAATTTGAGATTTTCGTAAGCAGTGGGTTCTAATAATTACACTGGTAGACATTTTGTGTTAATTTGAACACAAATCAAGTGGTGCAAACGGTCTACATGAATTTTTGTACTAATTTATCACATTGCGTTTGTACTGATTTTCAACACTAATTTATTGTTGAATAATTAAATACTTAAGCTCCGATATTTTGACAGAAAATTGGCATAAATTCAAAGAATTTTCTTAATAAAATTAACTAATTAATATATGTAAATAATCTAACCGATTCAAGTATACTGATCTCACGTTAGTACACATGTCAATTTCGCGAACAATTAGTTCGAGGTTCTGTGATTTTTCTGATAAAAAGAGCTACACATCATCCTCTCGTAGAATGAAAATAAACAACCATCGAACCTAATTATAAGAATTGAAAGTTATTTATGATTACATTTAATTGTAAATTAATTAGAATTCAAGTGTTTTTGCAGACAACACTGCTACAATGCTTTGTTTGGTTAGAGTCATGAAGAAACTCGCAGAAGTGTTTAGCTAAGCAACACAAATTTTGCATTAATTTTCGAATAACACGAAAAATGTATTCAATTCTAGACTTTCTATTTATTCAAAATTTATCAAGGGATATGTTTAGCAGTCCTCGTAAAATAATATTCACGAATTTATTTGCTTCAATTGAAATTAGTTACTTAAGTATCCCGCAGATGGCGTCAAAATATTTTGTTCTCACTAGGGATACTTTTTATCAAAAAACATATATTCTACGGATAGATAAGTTTTAATAAACTATTTTTGATGTTTAAATTATTGCCCATAAATTTTTTAAGTAATCAATTCTCTACATTACAATTCAACTAAGAATTTGATTATTTTCAATGACTGGATGTTTAATGTTGCTTCATGAATGAATGAGACGTAGTTAAATTCTGTGGGATATTAATTGAGTTTTTGTTATGCTGTCTTCGATTCAGTGGCAATCCAAAATATTTAGGTTATAGCTTACAACAAATTTAGTACTAAGTCGAAAGACGATGAAACCAAATTACTTTAATTTATTATTTTAAAATTTTCATTTCTGACGTTAAATGTTAAAGTCGAGACTAAATTCTCATTTCTCTTAGGAAAAATTTCCGTCTGTTATAGCTAATTCCCCAAATCTCAACTAGATGGCGTAAAAATATTTTTACTATTCACAAGCAGTAGCTTGTTAGAAAATTAATATATTCGATAAAGAGCTATAATTTATTAATTTATTTTTATTTGAGTTCATGCAAATTCAGAAAACAAATATTAGTTTTAAGGACGTGAGTTTTTCAAAGTACTAAGGTTAGAAAGTGGGTCTTTTTTTACATCGGATAATTCATTTCCGTTATTTTATGTCAATTTATGTTTCGGTTGAAATTATAATTCAAATATTTGCAACTAATTAAGGTGAATTTTTAACGCAAATCTTTTCATCTATCTCGAGACTAGATCATCTTATTAGATTTCTGTACAACTTACAATCTTTTTTATTCAGTCCACACTTTAAAAAATACCCTCAAAAAAAAAAAAAAATAAATAAAAAATAACATAACTTGCCAAATGGAAATTTTATATTTGAAATTGAAAATTGAGACTTGAGTCTTAAGACTCATAAAAAAATTTTCTGTCTTTGATGAATGATTTCTCCAATCACCACTAGATGACGCACGAGTTTTTTTTTCTATCATTGATAATTTATAGCAAAATTGATATACTCTGTAGAGAGCTATATCTAAATATGTTACTTTTAGTCAAGTTTTTGTAACTAAAAAAAAATTCATTTCAAAAATACTAGAACATTTTATTAATTTGTTTTTTCTTCAATTTGTTGAAAAGTGTATTAAATTGTTATGATATTATCATAGATTGAAAAATTAATTTATATTATTATGTTGCATATGAAGTTGAGTCTTTATTCATCATAAAAAGTCATCGACTAAACGCCAAACGTTATTGAAGCCTTGAATTCTATGATAATATCATAGATATTTTCCTTATCCATCGTTACTGTATTCATCTATCATTTATTTACAATACACGAATATGTAGCATATACAGCAGAATATCCTAAAAAAAATTTCCATTACTTTCTGACTGAGATCTCACTGAGACACTTAAAGTCAAATTATGTTGAAGAACTACTACAATCTTTCCAGTAGTTGTTTTTACAGGTTTCCGAAAAAGTGTTTTGCGTTCGGTATGACTAAAACCAATCAACTTTAGTTTTTATTTTTTTTTTGTCAGTGTAGTGCAGATGTCAATACCCTTAAGATGGAACTTGATAAATTTTTTATTTTCCGAAAAATACCAATACTTCAAAATCCAAATTTAGACTCATTAAAAATATTTCTTAACTTACTGACTCACGTTTTGTTTATGCTTAGCCCTGTTTTTATAATAATCCAGAGATATTTAAAAAAAAGTTTAGTTCTCGATTGCAATGGTATTTATGAAAATTAGTACTAATATTTTAAAACATTCATTACAAGTTTCGATCACCAACAAACGTATACTAGTGATTTTCTAAATACTTTTCCAAAGCAGCGCTAGATGGCGCATGATCTTATGTTCTCTCACTAGTAGAATGTTATTGTAGAAGTTTTAGATTCAACTGAATGATTGTCTGCGTTCGTAAGCAGGTTTCACGTTTTCAAAATTATAATTCTGATCCTTTGAATCGAATATAATTTTATATGTTTGGTAGTAAATTTATTAATGTTAATTTACTTTTCAAGCTCCCAAGAATTTAGATTTTTATTATTTTGTTTGCGACCAAAGCTCGTTTTTAATGCTTATTTCACTAAGTAACTAAGGGAAAAATTCATTTTACACTATATTAGATGTATGCCCTAAGATTTATTGACTCACTGTATTTTCACTTAGAAGTCGAAAAATGAATACTTTGCTTCTTGTGCTGTTTTGGAATTGTTTTAAATAATGGCGAATTGATTAAGCGAAAAATTAGAATATGAAAATATGATTTCTATTTCATGGAATGTTCAATAATATTTTTGACACGAGGCATGGAATAAATCATAATTGCTTTATTCGCCAGCCTAGGACCAATACTATTGGCAGCTTAAGAATCAATGTTTTAGTTTTTTCAAGAAAGTCAGCAGTGCTCGTGAAATTTTGCAATTTTCATCGTTTGATTAGAAAACTACGCAAAGACTGTAATTAAAGAAAACACCAGCTTAGAATCCGACTTTGTTCAACTAAATAATTTCTTAACCGATGGAAATATTGATTCCTAAGTAACTTCTAGATGACGCACATGATTTTTTTTTCCATAAGTAGAAACTTATTGCAACCTTCATTCATCCTATTGACTTAAGTAAATTCATTTTGCTGATGTATAATTTCCAAGCCAAGGTCTTTTTTTTTAAGTTCGTGTTCATCCGCTAGGTGGCGGATGAATAAAATTTTTCTCACATTTGTAAATTCATAAAATATTTATATTATCTAATTACTCGTCGGTTAATTAATTTCTTAAATTTTTGTCGATTTTTTTTCATTTTTCCAAATCGTAAAATTTGTTAATTTATGAGAATCTTTCCAATTTATTATTTATGTAGTATGATATTAAATCATAAATGTTTTCACTAATGAGTACAAGACAGGCTACGTTGACCCAGTAAATTTCAAAATAAACTTCTTAATATTTCAGCCTAATAAGAAAATGTGGACAAAAAAATATTCAAGTACAGCAAATCGTATTTTTTAAAAACAAATGTTTAGAAGTTATATTAAAAGCCATTATGGCTATCGATTTTAGATTATTTCTAAGATTGTGTCTACAGCCAAATAGTTTGAGAACCACTCAATAAGTATTTAGACAATGTCTTGAAGTAACGCTATCGGCCGGAGAAAAATTTTCGGCTAAGATACTCATTTAATTGGAGATTGAAAATATTCGTGATTCCTGTCAATTATTTTAATACCTAAAAACTTTTTTTAAAATGCTTCATCTTCAGTACAAGTATATTGCATCGCTCGTGACCAGAAACTTGTTTGATTTTTTTGGCGGGCATTCCTCAATTGTGGGTTTATTTTTCTGATGTTAAAACAATTTGAGCCTATAAGCTTGAAGTGTGTGTTCTTAATATTATTATCGGCCGTGTTAAGAAGGAGATTTGTGCGTGCTGGCTCTGGCTGCTAAGTCCCATGACTGAAATTCTTATTTTTTTCAAATTGATTATGGTAGATAAAAAAAAATCTGGTGAAAAACTCTACAATTTTTATTTTCACGATTAATCAAAATCAGAATAAAATTTGAAAAAAAAAAATTTTATGCATAAATGTAAATAACTAAAAGTGTTTTGAAATTTCGAAAAATGTTCGATAGATAATTTGTAGGAAATGACACTGTCCACAAAATAGGTCCTATGACATTTTGATATGTCTAGTAGTGACGCCAGAACTTTATTTTAATAACCATGTGTAATACCTTGGTTTGTGATTGGACCGTGAGGAAAAATCTTTTAGAAGTCTCGTGATTTCGATTCCGAACATTAAACTGAAAATTTTCCGTTAAAATTCACTATGAACGCGTACTAAGGCAGGATTTTACAACACTGTGTAGAATTTCACCATATATAGTAAAATCTTTGTATTGTTAACACTCCTGTCGTCCCGACTCCACGAATACTCGTGTCTTATGTGCGCAGGTCTGCGCAGTCAAGATGCGTGATGTACGAAAAAAAAAATTTTAGGTTAGGGTTTAATCGTATAGGTACAAATGGGAAGATTTAAAATTGCCTACCACTAAGGCTTTTTTTGATTGGTTGCGCGGAAAAACGTAGTGGGAGATGGGATTGTTAACATTAGGGAGAGATTCTTGTCAAATTTAGAGAGAGTGCAACGTTACGGAGAGTCACATTAGGGAGATTCTACTATATACATAAAAATGTTACATTCAAACTATAAAAATTTAATAGTCATTTACTATTCGTAAATAACTTGTTACCTTTTTTTTTTTTTTGCGCGCCTCAAGTGCGAAACTGTTGAAAGTGCTTTACTGACGGTCCATCCTCGTTAATAATAAATTTATATTAATTATTAAATCAAGTCCCATCACATTTACCTGCAATGTGTGGTAAATTTTCATAATACTCATGGTGTTCCATTGAAATATCTCCTGAATCACAGAGAGCTGTGAAATCGGTGTATTTCACTTTCTGATACTGAATATTCAAAAAGACAGTACTCGGAAATACTCAAAATTCTAAAGCTACGTTTGAGTATTTAAATTTTCGGCTCAAAATTTCAGCATATTCATATATAAACTATAGCTGCCAAAAGAAACGAAACATTTGAAGAAAAAAAAAAAAACTAATTTTAATTATTTTTCGAATTGTCAATTTTTGAGAGTGACCTCTAAAAAATTACATTAAAAATTTGCTGATTTTTTTTTGGTCACTTTAAGATACTACAGATGAGAGTAAAAATATTTTTCAAATAGACTTCAGAAGTTGATTTTAAAATGACGTCTTATTTCCAACGACCGCTAGATGGCGAGTAGACTTCTCTTTCCCCTATGTCGAAACTTATAAAAAATGTCATATATTCAATAACATTGCCTATGAAATTTATATTCGTTCTGTGATTATCGAAATAATTAAAGTATCGAATGTAAGTACAATTTTCCGAGCTGTGACACCTCATGGATATTTAAAAAATAGTTATGATATTGTCTTGTTATTTCTATAACGTGATGTTCGATTGCCATTTCGTCCATTCAGATGCATAAATTTAATGAGGTCATGAATTTCTCACTTGCAATTTTCTGTATTGCTGTAGCTTCGTGAAATACTTTTCGTTCTCTGTAGCCCAACTTTCGAGCTATGTCGTTTACAATAATTTTGGTTATACCCACGGAGAGGACAGTGCTTGCTTGTCTGGCGCCCAATAAAGGACAATTAGATTATTTTCCTCGGGGTGGTTGGAAATAAAAGAATTTTACTTATCAGTAATTTTTTCTCTAATGGCATAAGGTATTTGAAATTTTTCCAATTTCTTTGGTAATAATGAATAATATTTCATATTTGAAAAGAAAAAAAAAAAACAAATTAATACGTGTTGCTACAGAACAAAATAAAAGACTTGCTCTACTGTAGCAATGTTCTTTTATTTGGCTCTTGCTATCAGTTGACAAAAATATGTTTTTCTATTTTTTTGATGATAGTGAATAAGAAGACATCGATCACAATCATAATTGAGCATAATATTTATAAAGATGTTCATATTAAGCATTGGTATTAAATTATTATATATTTGTACAGTTTAATATATATAAATGCATAAATTAGCATCTATATATTCTTTGATTGGCGTATAATACTTAGATAATTTATAGTCGATGTATATATTTTTGTATTTGGACTTACAAATATTGAAAAACTTTACGGCAGTTTGAGTCATGTTTAAAATTTAGTTATTTCTAATAGAATGACTAGATTCACCATGAACCGATTCTTCGATGCATAAACTTGTTGCATTTTCGTTTTTGTTATCTCTCCGATTTCACTCTACACGCATTGATCTCAAATTAATGATTTTAACGAATGTACGTAATGAAATTTCTCTTGATGATTTTAATTTATGTGGTTTTAATTTTATAATTGTCTAATTTTCAAAAAAACTTATTAGTTACGCCTGTTATCCATATTTTTCCTCGCAATTCTGTGAAATACTGAATTTTTTTTAGTAATCGGCGGAATATTTACTGGTTTCGCTAGTTGTGTTTAGATTTTCAGTATGCAGATTTGCAAATCGATAAATTAGTAGTCTTCATTACTTTCGAGACTCCTACTTTCTGGAACTCATTACTCAAAGATAATTTTCTATCGGAAAATGAATAGGGTCCCATTTTCAAGATTTGACTTTAACCTACGATTTTTATTTTTACATATTTAACTCCCGCTGTAAAATTTATGTGATAAATTTCGAACCATGAGCCAGAAAAGCACCATTTCGAATTTTTGTGGTATGATTTTTTTTTAATTAAAAGCGGAATAATATTTTGAAAATCACCCAGTTTGCGAGAGTTTTCTTCCGCTAGGTCAGATTCTCGGTTAGGAATAAAAAAATCTAGTAGTAAAAATTGGCACTAGGTGGCGCAGAGGGAAATGTTTCTCGTATGCACAGATAAATATGAAAGTTATTATAAGCAGAATAATATTTCGATATTGTCTAGCAAATAACAGAAAGATATTCAATTATTTCAACTAGGAAAATTTTAATATATGGGTGACACATGCAAAATTTTCATTGATATTTTTATCAATTTCATTATGATGACTCAACAAGAAAAAAAGTTTTGTTTTAAATTTTGTCATTTCATTTGCTAACTTTTCGATGAGCTTGAATGTTTAGATTAATTTGATTATAACAATTGGCAATTTACGTGCATATTTAACGTTATGTAATAAATCATGTTCATTTAATGATATTAATCCAAAGTTTTGAGCCACTTTAGGAGTTACTAACTCTACTGCATTGTATACACAATCACTAAAATCAAATCTAACTACAATACCAGTCACAAGTTCTATATAAAATGCACGGCAAGTTTTTAAAAAATCTACCATAGAAGAATCAGGTATATTCGAATTTTTTTGACCTTCTCTTAAATGATTATCAGCATGTACTGCTAAATATATATTTTTCATCTCGATAAAAATAATTTAATTTTGTGAAATTAGCTTCCAGAATTTCTTTACAGAATCGAATGTAATCAATTTTCATACAATTAGCGCTGATTTATTTCAATAAACTTTCGACTTTCGGATCATTCGGGAGAGGTCTTTTGGACAGCCAAACGCGTGAATCAATTGAGTCTACTGTTCTTTATGATTGACAGTATTTTTTGCTACAACTGAGAGTTCCTCAAAGAAAGATACCGAGTCTTCAAAATTGCATAAAATTTTATAAAATCCCATAAAATCTTGTTGACAGTAATTATTATTGAAAAAAAAATACGACTTTGAAATGAAAATTGTAACTAGATGTTATACATTGACAATTTTTTTTTAATTTTGTGTAAGTATGTTTTTTATTATTTTCATGTAGATAAATTTCAATAAGGTACTAGGCAGCTCATATATTTTAACCTATAATTTATATTATCCAATAAAATCTAAAAAAAAAATAATACTTGTAATAATGACCGCTAGGTGGCCCACGAATAAAATCTTTCTCATTTGCGCAGATGAACATAATAGTCAATATAAACTGAACAGTACCATGAATTATTGCAGAACATATTTCTTAAAATTTATCTTGAAAAAGAATATTTTAATATAACAAAAAAATCATCATTCATTTTTCTTTAACAAAGAAAATTTGAATCTTAGAATTCAAAAGTTTATTTGCAGGCATTATGAAATATATTTGAGAGATAAACTTCTTACTGTAACCTTGCTCTCTTGTTTAGATGCTCGAAGCTTACAGCTGTAGTTTTTAGAGGCCAGTTCAATAAATTAAGTCAAGATATTTTTCTGTTTACATGTGTTTTTTTTAGATTCGTGTTAGCGGCACCAAATTCTTATATATGAGAACATTGTTTCCATTATCTTAATGTTACCCAGTTTGAGCTTGATTCTAATTTTTTCTGCTGCATGTCAATAGTGTTGAATTATTTTAATCAACAGCTTCAATACCTCTTAAATAATCTAGAATGTTTGAAAAAGTGAATTGTACAATTATTCAGTAAGTACGCACAAAATCTAGTGCGCATGATAATCATTAAAACCAAGCTCTTCATGTCCCAACAAAAATAATACAAGGTACTTACTCGATATTATAATCATCGGTGGGAAAACACCAACAGATAAGTCTTAAATTAATCCAATAAAATTTCTCGCACTATTTTAACTGGATTAAATAATCATTTAACTTTTACTTATTGGAATTACAAAGAACGCACACTGAGAGACAAATTTATTCCCCAGTAATAAAAACACGTATTAGAATTTTTCCTAAAACATTACTACATATTAATAAATTTTAGTTACATATAAGTATGAATTTTATTTTATAATAATAAATTCGATTGCAGAGAGATAAATGAAAATTTTATCAAAAATAAAATTTTATTAGTATTTAATAAAATTTTATTAGTATTCAATGAAATTTTATTAGTATTTAATAAAATTTCATTAGATACAAATATGTGTTTACTAAAATCACCGCAAGCTTTGTTTTATGGCGGCCATCTTTAATTCGTATGAAAGTGTCAAATTTGACTGCTGTTAATTTGAAAAAAAAAAAAAAAAAAAGATTTGTGAAATATGTACGAGAGACGTTCAATAATGGAAAATTTTCAATAAAAATAATGTTTTTTTTCGATATGATTTGTGTGTTTATTATTTTTTCATGAACTTAACCTAACTTCAAAAATTCAAAATGTTGTTGTTTGACGAACTATACTGGAATTAATTTATAAACTTATAAAGAATAAAGTATTTATTAAAAAATTAAAATTATTTTATAATTTATGTGTTTTAAAAAAAATATCCACGTCTCAAAAATCGCCCGAAGTTTAAAATTTAAGATTATAACCTAGTTAATATTTGTTACTTCAAATCTAAGGATAACTTTTAATATTTTGATATTATTTACTGCTAATAAATAAATTTATCTGTAAAAAAATTTTTCATTTTCAATTCATCTATGGAATACAACGAATTTTTAGATTTCACATAATCATTTATTAATCATTCACAATATTAATTCATTTAGTATATAAATAAACACGTAGTCGATACTAATAAACACGTATTAAATACTAATAAAATTTGAAACGGGATTTTAATAAAATTTTTATTCGTATTTAGTAAACTTTTTATTTGCGCATGACCATAATACGTGTTTTACTAAATACAAATAAATTTTATTACTATGTAATAAAAATATCTCTCAGTGCAGTAACCACAAAAAAAGATTTGTAGTACGTCTGCCCGCATTGACTAACCATATCTTTATGATTAGTTTTTTGGGTAGCCACCTGTTAGCCACTGGTGGAGCACGTCTATCGCCCCGAATTGTACAGCCCTGGGTTTTACTTTGATTAGATAGTTTGAAGATGAAAATTTTAAATTAACCTGAATAATACGATGTTATATTCTTAAGTCTAAGTAATATTTATTTTTCTAAAATTTATATTTTTAACTCGTATAATTAAATAGTAAATATTTTTTAATTAATTTCTAATGATTTTGACGTTTCAGGCAGCATTGAATGCAGTTTTCCAGTTTTTAACGCGGAAAAATATATACAATAAATCGGTTCAGCGATTTAGAATTTATTAGAAAATACCACTTTTTTTATATTTGCTGACAATGGTACCTTCTCAAGAAATGATCCAATCTTAAAGAAAAAAGTGGTATCGATTGCGATTCATGAATCTCTGAAGCTGTTAAGAATCTGAGATCAATTAAATGTTTTCGAAGATCTAAAAAAAAAAGCTATTTTTTCCTATTCCGTTCTCCCATGTTGTCTCTTAGAAAAAATCGGTCTGTCGGTTGACCCTGTGGGCCAGCCCCAAAACTTTCCGCCCATTTCGAGCTTCTTGAGTACAAAAAATTGTTGTAGACACATTTTCGAGCTCTTCGAGCTCGAAAATACTTTTGTATGTCTTTGTTTTCGAAAAATAACGTTTTTTACCATTTTTTCTAGAACGATATCTCTTGAACTAATAAACCGATTGAGACGTTCAAGGCGGAAATCGACGCGTTTTATTGAGTTCTACAACTGATCAGATTTTGAAATTGATTTATCGAGTCGTTCTTGAGAAATTTTCAAAATACTAAAAAAATTTTTTTTTTTAATTCTTTCGACAACGGTTTCTCTTGAAAGAATTAACCGATTTTGACGTTTGAAGTGGCATTCGACGCGGCTTATGAAGCTCCAGAGCCCAGTCCATTTTGGAATCAATTCATCAAAAACATAAAAAGTTATCCAAAAAAATCATTTTTTAAAAAAGTTTATTTTTGGAATATCTCTGAACGAGTCCTACCGATCAAATTAATTCTTTTCTAGCTTCAAGATAATTGCAAGCCGCGTCGAATAGCACCTTGAGAATCAAAATCGGTACATCTGTTCAAAAGTTACAGATATTTACATACATACATACATGCACTCGGACATCATCATGAAATTAGTCAGGATAGCTTCCTAGAACCTCAAAACGTCAAGATCTCTTAGAAATTCGATTTTCGAAAATCGGACTGAAACCAATAACTTCTCGAACTTTTAAAAATTTGCAATTTTCTTAGCGGGAAGTTAAAAATCCAATACAGATTTGCGGCGATCGCAGCATTTTATTGAGTTTCGATGCTGGTTGAATTTTGTAATCGATGGATGAAGTCGTTCTTTCAAAAACTAAAAAAATTAAATTTTTTATATTTGTCACGTAGATCCATAAGTCTATTTGACCGATTGATATCAAATTCAGAGAAAAGTTGATGGTCGGCAATCCGTTTCGATCTCCACTTACACTATTCAGATTGGATCATTAATTTAAAAGTTGTAAAGAGTTCACACATACACACTCACACACACACATGCACACACCCACATTCATTGTAAATATTATTCAATAATATTCATGTAGTCTGAAGATCACAATGATACTCATTCAATGAATGATCAGTGGCTTTTTTTTTCATTCATATTATCTCTCTCCTAGTGCTCAATCAAAATAAATAAATAATATCTCTATTTGATAGATTTTTATTACATTTATAATTATAAATCGAGATGAACGCCCGAAAAAGTCGTCTTGTAATTTATGAACAACTAAATCATCTAATGAATCAGCAATCTCTTAACAACCTGAATAAAAATTGAATTTAGTTCGAAAAATTACCACTAGATGGAGCATGGCCGAAACTTATCTCACTGGTGAATAGTTAGAATAGAATTTATATACTCAACGAGAAAATGTATTTGATTGCACATATTTATCGATGATTTTCTTACCGAAAATAATTTCCGAGATTTACATTCGCAAGTTATAGATGAAATATCACTTATCAAACTAAAATTTTCCTGGTAGCAAACTATTGAGACTCATAAATTAGTGGTTGTTAAATTTAGTCCACGCTTTTTTACGTTGATTGTGCAAGTAAGAATGTTGTGTGTTTTAGGTTAACACTTTTCAGCTATACACACAAATCAAATTAATGGGGAGGTCGAATAATTTTTAACTTTCACATTTTCGGATGATTGTTTTCTTTTCATATATAAGAACAAGGGTTTTGATCGTCAAAAGAACGTATCACGGAAACAATTGCGAATCGTAAAAGATAATAAAATTTTCGGTATATATAGAAGAAAATATATAATTTATCTTGAAGAAATTTGCATTCGTTTTCACTAAATGATGTTTTGTATTCCTGTATTTTTGTAAGGTCAATGCCATTAATTTTCGACGAATCTATTTCTCATTGAATCAGAAAATCTTCAAGGAGATATTAGCAAAAATACTGATGTGTAGAAGAGTTTAATTGGGTGAGAATTATTGAATCAATCCTTGTAGTCAACTTTCTTATTGTTTTCTCATGAGTAAACTTAGCGCTAGTTATTCAAACTACTTACAATCAATGAGTCTTCTTTTCTAATTCTTTTGGGATTGAGAATTGTATTTTTCTTTATAGAAAATACTTTAAGATTTGAATGAAAATAAAGAAAAAAAATTTAAGGTTATGCCAATATCACATGCCCGAAAAAACGCATTGCAGAGAGGTGTCATAAGTATTAATTCTGATTTTCGAACATGGTCTTTGAGGTGATCCATAATTTCTCATAATGTTGAATACTCTCTGGACACTATCAGATTCAATTTTTTTTTATCATTACTGATTTGTAATAAACACCTAAGCTATTCATCTGATTAAAATTTTTGATCAACTCTTGTCTTAAAAATGAGAAAAGTTCAATTTTCACACTGGCTATCACTGCTAAATATATACAAGTAATTTAATGTACCATGAATTCGCTTATCTTTTTTTTTTTTGGTTGTTCCGTTAATAGTAAAATTTTTTAGAGAAAGCTGATATCACAACTATTGTCATATATCTGCCTAATTTTAAAACTGTAAGATAAAGAGGGAATCTAAAATTTTTAGGTTATGTTTAAGAAACTGTATCTATATGGAAGGAATGATAGCACAAAAATAATAACCCGGAACAAAATGTCTTCATTAAATTTTATAAGATTTCGTAAAATTATTTGCGATTTTATATAATTTCATAAAGTAAAATCTTAGAAGGAAAGTAATAAGTAACATTTTATATAATTTTAGAGACAAAGTATAAATCGAGCAAAACATGCGAGCAAAAAAAATTTTTAAAGCCTAAGGGCGTATCGTTTTTTTTTTTTTTTTTTTTTAAGAAACTGAGTTTTAACGTCATCTATTATACCATTCTTGTGATTTTTTTCGCTAAGAATTGATAATTGAAAAAAAAAAAAACGATACGCCTTTTTGGCTCTAAAAATTGTTTTTCTTAAAGCCAAGAGGGCATGTGACAAAAAATTTTTTTTTTCCGTTTTGTATAGATCTATACTTTTTAACATTTCCAAGTTGATAAGAGAAAAAAAAATTTTATACGTCTGTTTGGTTCTGCAAAGCCAAAAGGACATATATTTTGAGATAGGCCCTTTTAGCATTAATAACGCGATATATAAGCTCTAATTGAAATTAGTTACTCAAGTCTCCGGGAGATGGCGTCGAAATATTTTCTTCTCACTAGTAGATACTTATCACAAAACTTATATGATCTACTCATAGATAGTGTTGTAAATACAAATTTTTATTATTGTCTCCGGAGTGTAGTTTTTTTTGAAATCATAACTTGTAAATTATAATATTCGGTAATCTGTCTTTTTAAAAATCAATTGTTAAGATTGACACCTCTAGTTTATTTCAAATTCTATTAGATCTAGAGCGTAATGAAACATCTGGACGTGGAAAAGCTTACACAATACATTTTGTTACAGAATTTTTGGTAAATGTTCAGCTCCGAGTGATTGAGACATAACTCAATTCTCTTTCCGTCATAGCTAATCATTTTATACTTGACCGATTGTCCGCTCATGATTATATTTCATTTATTAATTGTAATGAATATTTATATTCGACGCATTTGTTCTTAGATTTGAAATTATTATTGTACATCTCATATTATGGTACGACGAATTCATGTTATTTTTGAGAGTAATTTGTTTTTATTAAATGTATGTCCGTTTTAATTAATACGTCGATGCGATTGACAATTCTAATTAGATATTCCACACTGAAATATATTTTTTATTTTTCAGTATATGTTATTTCTCGTCTTTTCATGTAAAAAAAAGTGACTCAACTCCTCAAAGATTTTGACTCATAACTTGAATTATCCAATAAGATATTTTTAAAATAGTTACAAAAATGGCTGCCAGGTGGCGTAGGATGGAAACCTTTCTCATTTATGAAGACAGGATAATAATTCATATAATCGAAGCAATGAATTATTAATTTCCATATTTCTTCTATGGTTATCTCAAAAGTAAAAATTTCAATGAGTAAATAATTAGAATTAACGGCATTTACAGATTTTTCTCTACAAAAAAAAACTTAGAAACTCAGAGTTCATAATTTTCATTACTGTTCAGTTAAGGCATTCTAACTCGCCAGCACGTGAGAATGTCGCGCCTCACTAGTAGTCGGCAGCACTTGCTGATAGAAAATTCTGCTTGCGAGGTTTCAACCAATGATAAAAATCTATTGTTGGCATTGATTAGTTCCATCAACACATGAAAGAGCTGCGACATGTAATACGCTCATTGACTGAAGATGTCAATAACTAGAATTGAGGTTTTAGTCTGATTAATTTTTGTCTAAAGCGAAATGTCTTACTATTATGTAAAATTTATTACTGTTTTTTTGAAAATTCCATCCACGAGCTAATAAGTTCTCTAATCGCAGAAAAATAAATTTATTTCAAATTTACCCACTTGGTGATGTAGAGGCAATAATTTTCTTATGAGTGCTAACTCATTGTCAAGTTCATAAATTCGAAATATTTTTTTATGAATTTTCACAATGATTTGAAGGTGAATGCCTCTACGCACGAAAACTAATTATTTATATTCTGTTTTGTAATTATACTTGAAAATTTCACTGTCATTTGACTATCTTTTTGTGCGTAGGAACTTGTTTATATATAATTCAGTAGACATGAATCTTAATTCATTTTTCTGAATAAAGTCAGATTCTCAAATTTATACAAATCAAGCCAAAGTTTTGCTTGTATCTTTAATGCCTTTATGATTTTTGCTGTAAAATTTTTAATTGAAACTCACAAACACGAAATAGAAATTCAATTTATTTTAATTTTTTCGTCAGTAATTTCGAAAATTTCAATTTTAGTTGAGACATAAACACATCATTTAGTCGTAAAAAAACTACGGTATGGAATTTTATTTTTAAGTTTATAAGTTCATTTTTCGTGGAAAAGAAATTAGTTCAAACTTATCCGCTATGTGGCGTATCGACAAAAATTTTATCATGAGTGCTAACTCATTATGAAATTCATATATTCCGATTATTTTCCCGTGAATCATCTATATAATTCCAGTGTACAGAATTTTTGAAATAATTTCAACATTCAGTTTTCTCTTGATTCGTTAATTCATTCGATAGATTTTGATTCAATGATTTATTTATTTTTTTTTTTTTCATTCCTATTATTCGAATGTGCAATCAAAATTTTTAAAACATTAATTCAAAATAAATACATTCAGTACATACAGAAAGTTAATTCTTTTTATACTTGATACTGAATTCCGTCCCAATACTTCTGGTATTTGGAATTAATAGTTCAGAAAAAAAATATACATTCTGAAAAATTAGAACATCATTGTCAAAATGGTTTGGAAAACGTTCGGGTGAACGTGATCATGTTCGTAGATGACGGTTTTTTTTCAACCTTTTGTTCTGTAACACAATTTCCGCCACACAAGTAAGCTATTAAATAGGATAAATTACTTATTCAGTTTTATTACAAATCTATTCAGCATTTTCGACCGCTTCTATCAAGTCGAGTGTCTCGATAAGCCTAGCAACACTGTTTTCCAGTATTTCGACTGAATTCTCCGAGCTTTCGTCGATTTTACTTATAAAAAGCTGAAGCATGTATTCTGTAGGTGTATAGTTTTTGCAGTAATATACACTCATGTGAATTCTAATACGAATCAACGCAACGAACATAGGACGTAACATTTGATTTCTTTGTTTCGTTATTACAATTGACATCACACTGAATACTCTCTCAACATCACTATTGCTAATTGGTAAAGAAAGTGCTCTTATTACAAATAAAGCCAATTCTTTGAAATTTTGGTTCCCAGCGCATCTTTAAGGGTCAAGTTTTCATCAGATGTCGACGTTTTGATATCCTAGAAAGCTATTTTGGCAATTTCCGAATGGACGTACGCGCACGCGGGTGTTTAAACTTTTTTTGTCCGACGATATCTTTGGAACGAATCAACCGATTTGAACTTGGTGACAATCGAAAGAGCTCACCAAAATTAAAAATTGATCACATTTTAGGGTAGACCGCTCATGTAGTTTATAAGTTATTAGAAGATTAAAAATTCAAATTTTTTTTTTGCGGTTTTTTGCATATAAATCATAAACCACTTATCTGATTTACCTTTTAGCATTAATAACGCGATATATTCGCTTCAATTAATATAAATTACTCAAGTCTTCGTGAGATGGCGTCGAAATATTTCTTTCTCACTAGTAGATACTTATCACAAAACTTATATAATCTACTCATAGTATTGTAAACACAAATTTTTATTATTGTCCCGGGCGTGTCATTTTTTTTTTGAAATCATAATTTGTAAATTATTATATTTGGTAATCTGACTTTTTAAAAATCAATTGATAAAATTGATACCTCTAGTAAATTTCGAATGTTATTAGATTTAAAGTTTAATAAAACATCTTGGTGATCATCAAAATCAGTTCAAAATCAGCGGTTCACACACGTGAGTTGTCCTTCCGCGGCAACCAGCAACTACCGGGGGTTAACAAGTGACAAGGCAACGAGAAAATCATAAGATACTTACTCGTTAATATTTCTGGTACCATCACGGTCAATCTAATGAATCGTCATACAATTCATTCGGTGAATTTATTAACTTCATTAACATTTCAATTGATGCAGCCGAAACGTATAGAAAACCTATAAGCAAATTTTCTAACCTGACAATTTATCTAATAGGTTCTTGGTCCATCCGCCAGTTGGTCGCCGAAATATAATTTTAACCTAGGTAGTAATTCTTATAACACTATTAAATGTGAGTAGTGTTAGGTCTGTGTTGTAGTGATGTTCATTAGAATTTCATCACATCTCATTTAGAGCCACTATTGAAAAAAAAATTCCATTTGCGAATGAATATTTTTACTAGATCTTATATACTGACATGAACTGTTTTCAATTTATGTATGTGTTTTGTATAATTTCGTGTATAGAAAAGTGACTGTAGTCCTTAGATTTCTAGTTCTATTTAAAATTATTCGATAGAATTTTAAAAGAATGGTTACAAAAATTACCACTAAGTGACGCATAATGTAAAAAAAGACGTTAGTGAAAAACTTAAAACCAGCGAGAAACATACATTGAGTTTTGTTGGGGGTCCGTTCTACCCAACTTTGTAAGATTTTTTAATTTTGATAAACACAGTAAGTTAACACCAAAAACTCAGCGAAGAAAAAAAAGTGAAACAAGCTGAAAAACTCTCATTATAAAAAATATATGAGGGGGGCCCATTTTACCCCACATTTTATAATTTGTTATTTTACATGGACATAACAAATTAAGGTCAAATGCTTGGCAAGGAAGTGAAAGAAAGTAAAATAAGTAAAAAAACTGAGGACTTGAAACTTTTTTTCTTAAGGAGCTCATTTTACACTACACGGGTCCATTAAAATTTTCACAGTATAAACTTGAAACTTTCTCATTAATATTTTTCATTTCTCAACGGTATTATTTTTTCACTACTTTGTGACTCGGTTCTCTAGGCTCAGTTCCAGAGTACCCGCCAGATGGCGCAGAAAAAAAATGTTCTTATACTCAGACTGTTGTCATAAAACTAATATAGCCCTGAAATCATATCCTGTAAATATAATATTTTAGTCATGATAACTAAAATCTTTCTCTGAGTGTAAGATTTCAACAGTATATTTTAATTCGGTTTCAGTTATTGGTCTCCAAATTATAATTTTCAATTGCTCAATCCGATTTGAATTTATTGGTGGTCTAGATAATTGCCCTTGAAACTACCTCCATTGTAGTATATTAATCTATGTTTTTTTAAATTTTGTTCTGAGCTGTCGCTCTCTGTAATCTTTTGCGATCTGAATTATAATTTATTATTTTAATTATTATATTAATTATTTATTATATTATTATATTAATTATTATATTAATTATTTTCTCATAGAACGTATCACTTGTCATTTTTAGAGCACTCGGTTTACTGGATCTACTTGTGACTCAGCCACCGCAAAAGTCACTGATTTTTTTTAGAGGTACCATTCAGATCTTGTAAACTTGATTTTGAGGTGGCAAGTTGTCAGTGCGCATCACAAATCACATAAGTACTCCATCAATTAGCCATCATCGTAGGTGACAATCTGCTTGTACTCGAATTTCTTTCAATACAATAGACTGTTTTCTTTTAAATCTCAGTAAATCAAAAGTTCTTTATCATCAGTATGATCGGAAATTGAATAATTTGATTGCTTTCACTTGCTATGGAAGCGCAGATGTCAATACCTTTCATAGTCTGTAATCAGTTGGTGATTTTTCTGTCGTTTGACGGATAATTTCCGTATTAGAATTTTTAGCATATTATGTCTTCATTTTTACACTCTTAGAAAATTATCGGAATTATAAATCATCCAAACTTCGTTGAATTAAAAATGTTTCTTCATTGATCGACTCACAGGCATCACTCATGATCTGCCCTATCCTTACTACAATTCAGATATATTTAAAACAATTTCAATTCTTGATCAAAGTCTTGAAATTTTTCTCAAAACTAGTACTTGATGTTTCAAAATAATCAGAACAAACTTTTATCATGGAAAAATGTATGCTACTGATTTTCTGGACAATTTTTTTGATCACCGCTAGATGGCGCATGAACTTTTTTTCTTTCACTAGCAGCAAGTTATTATAGAGTTTTTAAATTCAGCTAGACGATTGTTCGAATTGATCAGCATATTTCCCGCTTTTTTTTAAATTATAATGATTGCGATCCTTATTTTCGAATATAATTTGAGCTTTGCTTGGAAATTTCTTAATACAAATTAATTCTCTAAACTAAAATGAATTTAATCAACCCGTTTGAAATTAGGTTTGAGACAAACATTATTTGAAATGATTCTTTCTACGTTTTCAATGTTAACTTGAATGAGCGCAAAATCATTAGCACACTTTTCAAAAATTGTTTCTCCTCTCGATTCGGGTAACTATTCAAGAGGTGGAGTAATAAAGAAAGGAATGAAGATTTTCCTCACAAGTAGAAATTTCCTTTAAAATTAACAAGTTATAAAAGAACGAAGCTGTACTAACGACAATTTTGTTTCAAGGTTTTTTGTTCCAAGACTAAAGTTCGTTATCCTTTGATGTTTCGTGTTGTCGTTACACATTCAAGAAATAATGTGTTGGTTTCTTTATTAATTTTTCATTTTCTAAAGTTACAAGCTATCATGGTTTTTTTTTTAGAACTATTGAGTGTGATCATTAAATAGCAAAATTGACTCAGATTTTATTCTTAAAATAAAGTTGCTAATTAATATTTAAGGTGAATTTCTGTTTACTCAAAACTATTCCATAAGAACGACTTTTTTCAAACGATAACTGTTAAGTATTCACTTTTTTCAGGAAAATAAACAGTATTTGGTGCTAGAAATTGATTAATAAATTTCTACTAAAAGTTAATAGAACATTTTCATCTATTTATTGAAAACTATGTAAGGACTTCAAGTAAAAAAACATTTGCTCAGATTTTAACTCGACTCGACTCATTTACAAGCCCATGAAAATATCGATTCCCAAGTCACTCATAGATGGCGCCCGTAATTTTTTTTTCTCATAAGCAGAAACTCATTGCAAAATTGATTTATTCAACGGAATTTTATGCATTCATTTTGATAACGTATAATTTTCAAGCCAAGATCATCTAAAGAAAAAATAATTCAAATGTATCTACTAGGTGGCGAATGAATGATATGATGTCCAGAATTGTTAGCTTGTGAAATAATTAATGGATTGTAATATATTTGTGGTTAATAGGTTATTTTAATTTTATTAAATTTCTATCGATATTTTTAAGTTGTAAATTTTTCTGATACATGTAAATTTCTAATCGTTATTCATTTTTTCGACAACTTTGAATAATAATCTGGCTAATATTCATCAAACAGGTTCCGTTGGCTCCATAAACCATAAGTCATGCTTATTTGAATTTTCGTCAGGCTTATTACTTTGGAGTTGAGGATCGATTATTATAATTGTCTCCGTTTCCAATCAAATAACGCCTATTGCTCTACAACGAGTTTTCTCGAATTTAATATAGCTTTTCAAACAAATATTACCTGAAAAAATTCCCTAGTAGAAATGAATTCGAGGCGCTGGCTAGCGCCTGGCTAGTTTGCCTAGAAATCAAATAAAAAATGGTGATACTAAATCCCATGGTTCCCAGTTATAGTTTATATATTGGTTAAATACAAATAAACTATTATAAATTATTATTTAAAAAAATTAAAATCGAAATTATTTGTAACAATTAAATTACTAATTTTAAATATAATAATTATTGATAATCTGAATAATTTAAAAACATTTTTTTTTTAACATTCTTTTATTCAAGCTTTGTTATGAAACGAATATTATAAAAAACAATACCACATAATTTATTTACTTTTTAAATATTCAAAAATTTGAATATTTTAATATTTATTAATTATGGTAGCATTAAAATTAATATTATATTCACATCACTAATATCATTAATTAACTATCATTATTATTTAACGATTTAATGTCACATATTTTTCCGGAAGTACACTATATTGTAATATTTTTAACAAATTGTCTAAATGACAATCTGCAATATTGGGTTTTATTGCCCAAAGTCGGAGTTTGGTTATTGTATCAAGTCTTTTAATTGTATCCATTATTAAAATTAATTATTTACTTATACGCTGAAATATCAACAACATAATTACACAGTTAATTTAAACTTTATTATTTTTTCAAGTGCTCATAATATTTATAAACATAATTTTCATTCTTCTAATAGGTTATTTACTGTATACAATAAAATACACACATACTAACGTACACGGATATTGGTTCAAGCAAAACTTACACATGAGTTGTAGGTGGCGCGATTTCTAGTTTTGCCTCGATATCGCTAGCGAGGGCCTAGTTTGTAATCTAGGCGGCCCTCGATTATTTCTACCAGGGTTATTTATAATTTAGAAAAAATGGGGATCGTGGGGAGATTTTGTCAGGGAGATTTTGTCCGGGGAGATATCATGGTGGAACCGAAAAAATGGGCTTTCCAAATATTTTCTTTGGTGAGAAATTGAAGATATTTGTGTTTTAGTACCTCAGTAATAAAACTATGCTTCCAAATCTTATATTTTTGATCAAATTATTTTCAATTTAATTTATTATCTTCGACACAGATGTTGGTTGGATAGTGGCAAAAAATTCATATAGAATTATTTTATTTCTATTCTAAATTCGGACTTGCTTTGTTCGCTATTGTTTTTCAATTAAATATTATATTTCCGAATTTCGTTGTAGTTAGTGCTTTCCTGAAAATATATTTTCAAATGCAGTACGTTTCTATGAGGTTCCATAAATCGCTTCAGATTGAATTAATTTGCTGTAAATTTTTCTTTTTTTGTTTTGATAAAGCCTGCGATCAATTTAATGGTAAATCTTTTAAATTATAAAATAAATGCTTGCAAGTAAGATAAATTTTTTAATAATACTTGATTATAACATCAAAAATTGCAACAAGATATAAAATAATGTAAGAATGCGGATATTCTGATTTGGGTCCCTGCCATCTTTCTTTTTTATATTTTCTAGTATCATTTGGATTTCAATAGAAGTAGTTTGAAATTCTTGTTATACATAATTATTAATTTGACATAAAAATTATACAATTAATATGATAAATATCAATCATAACTGTTATATATCTCGGCTAGAAGTTGTTCCTGATTTGAATCAAGAACCGATCAAGCATCGATTTTATTAGAGTTGACTGATAAATATCAAATGATTGATCCCTACCGTTGATCGATCAACTTTAGAAGTTGAAGATGTCAGGTAATAAAACCATCTCCGATCACGAAACTATCCTCGTTTCATTTTAAATTCTCCGATAAACTCACTATACAATAGTTACGAAAATAACCGCTAGGTGGCGTAGAAAGAAAATCTTTCTCATTTGCACAGACAAATAGGAAAGTTCATATAGTCAAAGTAATGACGTATATTATAATTTTTCATATTTCTTAAAATTTATGTCATAACCGAAAGTTCTAATAAAGAAATAGTTGGATTATTTGTCCTTTCAATTTTTCTTTAATAAAATAACTTAGAATCTCAAAATTCGAAATCTTTATTTCAATATAATAAAGAAATACACTTGAGTCATATAAAATTTTGAAAGTAATATCTTTGAGCGTGCACTAGACTATTTAGCTGAGAATGCACAACAAAATAGTAGAAAGGTGCGCATAACGTGTTGACACTTCCATCGTTTTTGAATAATCTCGAATACATTTTGATCCATTTTCGAAAAGTCAAAATTTCAGAATCATTGAGCGGGGACTCACAAAAACGAATTTATACGGATATTCTGTTTGTAGTTTAACTCAAAGTATTTTCTCATGTAAAACTTGCTAATTTTTTATAGTCACTTGTTGTCTACATAGAATTTACTGAACGACTATCTAATAAACTGTCATTATAAGTGGTCTTAAAAATCGAATGTTTTAGAAAGTTGAGGTATTTTTAGCACAGGAAGAGTGTCTGCGACTCCCACCTTCCATTAATAATTAAATTTGATTTTGAAGATATCTAAATAGAAAAAACTAATTAATATTGAAAAATTATTAAATAGTTCTATCTGGAGTACCAAGTCGAAACTGTTCCAGGGAAACTTGGCACAGTAAGAAAAAAGGCACAATACTTAGCCAACCTGGAACAGATTCGACATCTTGAGCACTTGATACTCCAGCCACGATAATTTACTTATCCGAAGTCCTAAAGTAATGTTTTTATTGATTTCTTTTTAAGAAAGGAAACATGTCTAGAAAATCAAAACAGCTTTAAGATTCAAGTCCAATTATTTTTATTTTGTGTCAGGGTTTTTGAATATTTCAATTTTTTTAAGACATGAACACAACACTTATTGGTAAAAAAATCTTTCCTCGACATTAAATAAAATTTGATTTTCGATTTTATAAGTTCTTTTGCGGGAAAAGAAAATTTTTGTGAATTCATCCGCTACGTGGCGCATGGACAGAAATATTCTCACTAATACTAACTTATTATCAAGTTCGTATATTCTCAATGTTTTCCCATAAATTATCTATCAATCTGTGATTTGAAATATGATTAAGAACGATGTCTATCTTCAAAAATGATCACATCCTTTTTAGGATCGTTTGAAAAATTATAAAGAATAGAATCATGTTATGAGTTAAGAGTGTGGAATATCCATTCACGTAATAATTTTGTTCATATTGTTTTTCGTTAACGAACTTTAGATACCAGATTCATTATCAAAATTATTTAATAGGTATAAAAGGAAAATGTATTACTTTTTTTCAAAATATTTAGGAAAAATATAAAAAGTTATCGTTTCATTTATTACAAGGGTTGTTGTTATTACATGCATTATAACGAACGGAAAATATGAGTTTACTCCAGTGGATTAGGTGATCTAAGTAAGTAAGTGTTTCATAGTGATTTTCGAAGCCTTATTTAATGAATAGACATCTACTTTCCATCGGATTGAAGAAAAAATTATTAAATAAAAATTGTTTTTAGAATTTGTCAAATTCGAATCCAAAATTAATCAAAAAATTTCATGTAAGCAGAAGAACTTTTTACTATCGCCTGCTCTAGCCGCTCTTCTCTTATCATTACTGATTTGGAATTCACAATCAAGTGATCGTTATTTGAAAGTGATTATCATCGTTGATTATCACCACTAAGTCATTGCAAGTAATTCAGTGTAACATAAAAAGACTAGTCTTCCATCTGTTGTTTTTACAATAAATCAAATTTTTAGCCAATGCCGGATATGAAAACTATTAAGGTTAGGTTATCAAAAACAATTTATAAAAGCCCATAGACTGTTTTTCAGATGGACAGGAGACAAAAATGTCGGCGAGAAAGCTTGAAATTTTCATTTCTATCATTAAGTGTTAAAAGACAGATCTTATTTTATATTTCGTAGAAAAAATTCTCGACTTTCATAGTTAGTTCTCCAGAGTGAAACAAGATGGCGTACGGATACTCTTACTTTTTACAAGCAGAATCTTATTAGAAAAATAATATGTTTATGGAAAGCTATAATACAATAATTTATTTTTATCTAAGGTTACACGAATCTTGAACAAAATTTACTTCTAAGAGCGTGAATTTTAAAAAGAACTGAATAGTAAACAAATTTTTTTTCTTCAATCGAATAAATAACATTCATAATTCTGGATATAAAAGTATTCATTTCCCATTGCCGATTAACTCTCCGTTTAAAATAGATGTATTCTATTGAGTGCTTTAACAACATAAATTTTTTCGCTCAAATTTACGGAAGTAAAAAAAAATTCAAATTACAAAAGCACGTTATTTAAAATATACAGATGAATTATCTATTCCTTTTTTTTAGCCTGTTGAAAAATGGATTAAATATCATCAATCGTAGGGGTTTCTCTCAATCATCTATTTAAATGACCACTTGGGTATCAGGGTGTCTTGTGAATAGAATGTCAAGTGCTCTTAGTTTGCAGTTTGTTTTTTTTTTATTGAATGAGAAATAATTCCGTCCAGTCAGTAATGGTTTTTTTTTAATCGTCAATTTTATACACGTCGAAAATGGTAAACATTTCAAATCATCAATACTTGAATCCATTAAAAATATTTCTTCATTATATGTGACAACAGTTTTGCTCGTGGTTAGCCCTATCTTTATAATAATCCAAAGATATGCGAAAAAAAATTTAGCTCTTTATTAAAGTTTTGAAATAATTTTTATTAAAATTTGTATTGATGGTTTAAAAAAAGTTAGTTGAAATATCGATCACTGACGTGTGCTAGTGATTTTCCAAATAGTTTTCCAAATCAGCGCTAGATGGCGTATGATCTTTGGTTCTCTTACTAATAGAAAGTTATTGTATAATTTTTAAATTCTACTGAATGATTGTTCGCATTTGTTAGCAGATTTCACATTTTCCAAATTATGATTACGATTCTCTGAATCAAATATAATTTTGTATGATTATATATTTTAAAATAAGTTTTTTGAAGTCAATTCATTTTTGAAGCTTCTAAAAAGTTAACTCTCTTAGAAAATGTGTCCAATGGTACCTAAGAACACTGGACCATTTTTTTTTGCAATAAAACTAGGACACAAAAATTTGGGTAAGTAGTTATAATTTTTCATTCCTGACTAGTCTCCAGAGAAGGATTCCCTCGTTCGTTTCACGAGTAGTTTCTCCTCCTCTGATGGGTAACTTTTGAGACATCAGTACGTTAAGAACCTTTTCTCACATTTGTATTATATACTGATTAATAATATTTTTCAAAAGTGTTGGATAAAACAGAATTGCTCTTATCACCAGCCTATGACCCTAAACTACTGAAATTTTAAATTGAATTTTCGATTTTTTAAGTACATCCGCAGTGCCAGAGGAATTTCGTAAAATTCTATGAATAATTTATTAAATCAAAAAAAAATTTTCATTCTCTGATGCTTTCACTCAGTCCCGAATTCTCAAATTATAGAATTTATTAGTCGATAATAATCCCAGGCTAGTCATTCTCGGGATAACTACTCAAAATAGAGAGCAGTGAATAGATAAATTAAGTTTTTTCTCACAAGTAGAAAATTTCGTTGGATGTTGATAATTTCGGAAAGAACAATTTTCGAAACTTTCAAAAAATTTTCATATTTAGAATCGTTTTGATGTTTAGGCTGAATAGATTCTACTGTTTCTTGTTTTCATTAAAAATTTATAAAATAGAGTGTTCGTTAAGTTCTCTTTCTTTTTTCTTTGAATTTCTTTTTCTGAAGTAAAAAAGCGATATGATCGTTTTCCTTTAGAATTATTTAATTCGATCATTTAAAAGCGAAATTGATAGTCGTGTTTTCAAGTTCCCCTTTGCAATCTTATTCTAAAAATTGAGTCACTAAATAATTTTTAAAGTAAATTTTTCCGTTCTCAAAACTATTCCATGAGAAAAACTTTTTTCAAACAATAAATGTGAAATATTCACTTTATTTCGGAAAAATCAGTATTCGATGCTAGAAATTGACTTATAAACTAATGCTAAAAATCAATATGAAATTGCCATCTTTTCATTAGAAAACTACGTGAGGACTCTAATTAAAGAAATTTCTCCTTAAATTGCGACCTCACTGAACATTAATTTACAAGTCGATCAAAAATTGATTACTAAGTCACGCATAGATGGCGTCGGCGATTTTTTTTCTCATAAGCAGAAACAGTCGCAAAATTTATTTATTCAACGAAATTCTATGAATTTATTTTGCTGACGTATAATTTCTAGGTCATTAAAAAAAAATTAGTTCAACTTTATCCGCTAGGTGGCGAATAAATAAAAATTTTCTCACATTTGGAAACTCATAAAATAATTTATATACTTCAGCTAATTTAGTTTGATTTGTTTCTGAACAATATTAGATTTTCATTGATATTTTGAATCGTAAAAATTTTCTAATGTATGTCTTTCAATTTATTAATTATGCAATACGAAGAAAAGTCATTAATGATTTCACTAATAATTATTATGAGGCTACCTTAGCCAAGTAAAGTTTATGCCAATGTTATTTCAATTTCAGTCTAGTAAATCAATTTGCACAAAGCATGTTTTCGATCGATTGTCGATGGTTATAATTTTTGTTCCTTACAAGCAAATAGTTTGTATTTCTCTGATCGAAGCTGTCTCAATTACAACATAAAGATCTTGTAAATTTCTCTTCTAAAAATTGTTATAGTAGTTGGTCGTATGCCACATGACAATTGAAGAATGACAATATCAATTTTATATTTTCATTGCCATGAGATACATTTTTAGCTGTAAAGCTACTTGTTATAAAATTAGGTTAGTTTCCCATTTAATGTAATATTTCCGAGTTTCCATAATACTTGGCACTTTCGTGATAAAATATTTTTTGAAACTCAATCGGTTTTTATAAGATTTCATGAATAAGCCCATCGAAATTTGCCCATGCATACTTGTAGTATAAAAGTTGATGGGTCCAAAAATGTGGTAGCTCGAGAATTGATGATCGTGCATTTCTTAAATACTTTTAAATTTTATCATGTTCAGCATGTCAATGAAGTTATCTTGAACTAATTCATTTTTTCTGTTGTAATAACTCTATATAAGTTTTTTTTTTAAACTAAGTATTTACTGTTCGTTAGATTTTTTTGACACATATTTAGTTTCCATTAAAGAGCTTCAAAGAGATTGTGAAACGACGATAGTAGGCACAGTAAAAAAAGGATAATCTGATCGTGCTTAGTGAATCTAAATTCAGAAGAAGTCTTTTCAATGCTGCAAGAACAATATATGTCAGTTAATTTCTTAAAAAATTGATATAAGAGGTATACATTCTCACACATACATACAATAGTAGCCACGATTTCCAGCAGGTGGCGCAAGGAAAAAATCATTCTCATGTGCGCAGACAAATCAGAAAATTTATATAAACAAGAAGTGATATATTTAAATATCTTTCAGATTTCTTCACATTCCTCAAACAAATTGCAATTTATGTAAAGAAAAACCTAGTAATTTAAACATAAATTATAGTTCGTCTTGTGATTATGCTTTGAATTCAAAATCGATTTGGATGGAAACACTTGGAAGATTTTTGACAGAAATTGTTCAAAATATTTTTTCTGAGGTGATTATTAAAAAATAATTTTGATAGTAGATTGCCACAAAATTTACCTGGGCATTAGTAAGTCTGATAAAAGCTCCATTTCCTATAACCGCAATTAAATTTTAAGCTTACCTAATTTTCAAAAGTTTTAATTTCTTTATCGGAAGAACTTTCAACTTCTTTTGAAAGTCCGTAAAAATTATTGACAAAAGATATCTGCTCCGATTGCAACTTGACTATGCATTTACAAGCCTATGGAAATAATGATTTCCTAGGTTACTGGTAGATGACGCCCATGATTTTTTCTTCCGTAAGTAAAAGTTTATTTGTTCTACAAAGTTTAATTAATTTTTGTGACTGACGTTCGATTTATAATCTGGGACACAAAAAACAGTTAAAATTCATACATTAGACTGCGCATGGATATTCATCGTGCTCTTAAAATTTTTATAAAAATTTAATTGTCTATAATGTCATTTATTTATTCTTTAAATTATTTTACAATGTAGTAGACTATAAAATTTTGAAACTATTCATGAACACGAATAAATGATTCAAAATTCAAAATATTTATGAAGTAAATTATGAGAATAGACAATTGACATTGGGCTAATAAATTGTGAATCTATCTTGCTTAAATCAAATTTTTCAATTGCCTCTATATTTTGTTCGAGTGTCGTTTGAACTAACAATAATTGTAATGATTAATTCTGTCCTTAAACAAATTTGACTTTCTTTTTTAAATTCGTTGCCCTCTAAAATTATAAAATGAAATTATGACAAATTTCCGATCTTGCTCCTATAAGTATAGCAAATATTCTTCTATATATAATCCCGTATATGATTCTTCGATTATGTGTGAAGCTATTGCGCGAGTCAATCGTGTGGGAAATTTTAAGGTTTAAAACTTCTCAGTTCTTTAAATTCATTATTGTGAAAATAATTCAATTTTTTATTTCCATTTAAATTAAAATTGTCGATGTACTTTATGATCTTCATAAAATTTTTTCTAGACTTTGACCAAATGGATATTTTACTATCAAAAAATCTTATAAATAAGACGGTCGGAGCTTTAATTAATTTTTGAAATTTGATATTCGAAGATATAGGAAAATTATTACCTACTTTCATTACAATTAATTTTATTTCGATCTACCGTATTGAGATCATTTTTTGTTTTTTTTTTAACGACTGCTAGGCTAGAACCTGGGTCCTTCCGATTCTGAATCACTGCTGCTATTCACTGAACCGACCAACGTACATAGTTACGTATAAATAAATAGTACATTCATGAAAATATAGAGTTTTTAACTTTCAATAGTACCTTAGATAACTAATGTCATCGAGTATTATACTTGATGTCACTAGTTAAATACTTAAATACTTGATGTCACTATAAAGATCTTTTATATATTATACACCTATGTAATTTGTTTCCTGTAGACTTAGAAATATGAATAATTAGTGGCTCTATTTATAATTACACATAATTTTTATCAGCCATATTTCAAGTAGTAATTTACACTAATATAATATAATTTCAAAATAATTTGTACATGGATACATACATGATTTATTCCTCAACACGATAGGGTTAAATTATTTACAAGATTATTATTAGCTCCATAAAATTTTATCAAATCGTATTAAATTTTTTAAAGTTTTGCTGTATAATCTTATAAAAATGAATGAAAACATATTTTCTCGGATATTACCATCTATCTCGGGAATAGATTATATCGTCAGGCTCAATTTTGCTTGATCTTTTTTTCTTCAACTCACATTCTACAGAATAGCCTCAAAAAATATTCAGTAACTATGTGAGTGAAAATATCATATTTGAAATAAAAAATTGAGGGTTACTTCTTATTACTCATAAAAAAAAATTTCTGACTTTTATAATTGACTTCTTCAATCGCCACTAGATGGCATACGAGTTATTTTTCTTTTCACACGTGGTTACTTATCACAATATTAATATATAAAAAAAAAAAAATATTGATTTATTTATTTAATTTTCAAATTTAAACTGAGCTTTATTGACTGTGTTGACTATTCTTGTCCAGTCCTTTTACTATTTTATTCTGCAATTAATTCATTGTATATAATCAAAAACTATTTTTCAATGATATCGTAGAAGTATAACTTCAGATTCGCGCACATGCATGCACGCACCTATTTCAATTCCAAAAAAGTGTTTCTCGTTCAGTATGATCGACTTTAATGAATTTCATCTTCTCCAGCTGTCATTGCAGCACACGAGTCAATACCCTTGAGATCAAAATTTCTCTGTCATGCGGCGAACAACAGTTTGTACTGACAAACTTTATTTTTTCGTGAATTCTGAATTTTTGAAAATTGTAGATATTTAAAATCATCGAAAGTTAAATTCGGTAGAAGTATCTTTTTACTCACTGACTCGAATTTCTCGCCCGTGATTAGCCCTGTCTTTATAATAATGCAGAGATATTTAAAGAAAACTTTAAGTCTTGAAATCATTTCTCTCAAAATAGTGATGATTATTTTTTGAAGTTGTTCGTAAAAATGTCGATCATCGACAAATTTATCCTACTGATTTACTAAATAATTTTGTAAACTCCCGCAAGATGGCGTGTGAACTTTTGTTTTCTCACTAGCAACAAGTTATAATAAAATTTTTAAATCCAACTAAATATTGGTTTGCATTTGTAAGCAGATTGCACATTTGGAATGTTGAATATTTTTTCAAATTGTTTTTATCATGGGGCTGAACTTTTTTAAATTTTTCCTTCACCGAAAAAAATATTGTTCGGCTTAAAGCAGTTTTTCTTGAACCAAGAAACATTTACTACGGTGTTTGGCAATAACAAGTTTTTTTTTCTATGTAGGCAGAGGTTCTCTTACTTTTTCCGACTCTATTTTTGTAGCTCCCACAGAATAAATGAAAATTTTTTCCATATTATAATGTTAAGTAGATTAAAATTTTAATAATCATATTTATTTCATATATTTTGTTACAATTATTTGTAAGTTTAGTAAATACTTTGGCATATTCGCATGTTATTTATTGAAAATTTAGCTTTTTTAGAAATATCTGAGCATAGTAGTATCTTCTATTTTTCTGAACTAATTCTAATAATGAAGCCAAAACTTACCGCCTATTTCGAGCTCCTTGAGCATGAAAAATTGTTGTAGATACTCTTCGAGCTCGAAAATACTTCTGTATGCCTTTGTTTTCGAAAGAAAAAGTTTTTGACCATTTTTTCTCAAACGGTATCTCTTGAACAAATAAACCGATTGAGACGTTCGAGGCGGCAATCGACGCGTTCTATTGAGTTCTACAACTGATTAGATTTTGAAATTGATTTATCGAGTCGTTTTTGAGAAATTTTCAAAATACTAAAAAAATTTTTTTTTTTTAATTCTTTCGACAACGGTTTCTCTTGAAAGAATTAATCGATTTTGATGTTTGAGGTGGCATTCGACGCGGCTTATAAATCTCCAGAGCCCAGTTTATTTTGGAATCAATCCATCCAGAACATAAAAAGTTATCCAAAAAAATCATTTTTAAAAAAAGTTTATTTTTGGAATATCTCTGAACGAACCCAACCGATCATGTTTATTTTTTTCCAGCTTCAAGATAATTGCAAGCCGCATCGAATGGCACCTTGAAGATCAAAGCGGGAAGTTAAAAATAATTTTTTAACTTCCCGCTTAGAAAATCGATGATTTTCAAAAATTTCGGGAAGTTATTGTTTTCACCCCGATTTTCAAAAATCAAGTTTCTAAGAGATCTTGACGTTTTGAGGTTCTAGGAAGCTATCCTGACTAATTTCACGATGATGTGCAAGTGTATGTGTGTGTGTGTGTGTGTGTATGTATGTAAACTCTTTATATCTTTTTAACTAATAAACCAATTTAGATGGTCAAGGCGGCAATCAAAAAAGCTTTTTGGCCATCAACTTTTCTGAAACTTCAGATCATTCGATCAAGTAGACTCGAAGAAATTGGCCAGTTACGAAAAAAAAAAAAATTTTTTTTTTAGTTTTTTATTGGTTTCTCAGAAACGACTTATACGATCGACATTAAAATCTAATCAGCTCTAGAACTTAATGAAACGCGTCGATTGCCACCTCAAACATCGAAATCGGATAATTCGTTCGAGAGTTATCGCGGGAGAAAGAAATGGTAAATACGGTTTCTTTCGATTATCTTTGAAGCGACTCATCTGATCATTTTCAGAATCTAATAAGCTCTAGAACCTAATAAAACGCGTCGAGTGCCACCTTAACTATCTCAATCGGTTGATGCGTTTGAGAGATATTGTGGGAGACAGAAATTCTAAAAACGATTTTTTTCGGAACTAAAGGTATACAAAAGTATTTTCGAGCTCGAGGAGCTCGAAAACAGCGGGAAGTTTTGAGGCTGGCCCGCAGGGTCAACCGACAGACCGATTTTTTTCTCGTAATTCGCCAATATTTTCGAGTCTACTTGATCAAATGATCTGAAATTTTCAGTGAAGTTGATGGCTAACAAGCTCTGTCGATTGCCACCTCAATCATTTAAATCGGTTCATTAGTTAAAAAGTTATAGAGCGTTTACATCCACACACACACACACACACACACGCACACACACACATACGAACACTCGAACATCATTCTAAAAATGCTCAGAATAGCTTCCTAGGACCTCAAAACCTTGACATCTGATGAAATTTTGATTTTCGCGAATCGTGGTGTAAACAATAACTTCCCGAATTTTTGGATAATCGTCGATTTTCTTAGCGGGAAGTTAAAAATCCATTTACGATTGGATCTTTCCCTAGATCTTATATACTTATATAATTCATTTTTCATTTCTGTATGTGTCTTTTATAATTTCGTGTATAGAATAGTGACTGAACTCCTTAAAGGTCTAGTTCTATTTTAAATTACCTGATAAAATTTTAAAATAATAGTTACAAAAATGACCGCTAGGTGACACAACCCGGGAAAAAAAGTTTTTATATGATCATATATGAACATATATATTCATTAATAATTTATATATGATCATATAAGAAATATATAAAAATCATATATGATTACATAAAAGCTCATATCGCGTGCCAAATGCCAAAAGGGCGTATAAAAGTTATACGCCCTTTTGGCACTGAAAAGCCAAAAGGACGTATAATTTTTCTTTTTGGTGCTAATCGTTTTGCAAACATGTTTTAAGCGTAAAAATAAAAAAAATTTCCAAAGCCAAAAGGGCGTATCTTAAAACATGCTCTTTTGGCGTTAGTACGTCAAAATTTTTTTTTCTGTAGATCTTTACGTTTCGGGCGATTCTAAAAAGAATGGCAAAAAAAAATTTTTTTATACGCCCTTTTGGTATGGAACCCTATCTAACTGCTGTAATACGCCCTTTTGGCATTTGGCACGCGATATATATTTAAATATAATAAATATTATACAAATTATTGAATGTAATTTCCAGAAAAAGGGATTTAATTATTTTGTCTGTTTATGGAAACTTGTTAACCATCAGTATGATCGAAAATTGACTAATTTAATTGCTTTTATTTGCTATAGGAGCACAGACGTCAATTCCCTTGATAGTGTGTAATGAGTTTGCTGATTCTTCTGTTGTTAGACGGATTATTTCCGTATTCGAATTTTTACTATATTATGCCGTTATTCTTACACTCTTAAAAAATTTCCAGCATTAAAAATCATTCAAACTTCGCGGCATTGTCTTACCTTTATCACAATCCACAGATATTTAAAAAAATTTTAATTCTTGATCGAGGTCTTGAAATTACTTTCCTCGAAATCAATATTTAATGTTTCAAAATGTTCGGAACGAACTTTCATCACAGACAAATGTATGCTACTGATTTTTTGAATAATTTTTTTAATTACCGCTAGATGGCGTTCGAACTTTTTTTCTCTCACTTGCAACAAGTTATTATAGAATTTTTAAATTCAACTAGACGATTGTTCGTAGTGATCAGCGTATTTCCCGTTTTTTTTTTTTTTTAAATATGATGATTGCGATCCATGTTGTACAATATAATTTTAGGTTTGCTAGTAAATTTCTTAATGGAAATTAATCCAGGGATATTTTGAAATTATTCTTGGCAGGTCTTGACCGCCAACTTGGATTAACCTTAAATTCGAATCGCTCCATCCAAAAATTGTTGTTCCTTTCAATACACCAAGATATGAGTTCTGAAGCGTTAGATCTACTGGAAGTTTTTTTTTAATTATGTCAGTAAAAGTTCTGTATTCTTTTTCTTATTTACTTATTATTTTCTAAATTTATTGAGTGACATGGTTTTCTTGTTTTTGGAAATATAGAGTTCGATTATTATGTAGCGAAACTGACTGGAACGTTTTCTGATTCGTCTTTGTGATTTTATTTTCTAAACACGAAGTCACCAATTAATTTTTAAGGTGAGTTTCTGTTTACTCAATACTCTATTCCATGAGGACAACTTTTTTTAAATGATAATTTATAAGTAGCTTTTTTAAGAAGAATAAACAGTATCTGATGCTAGAAATTGACTAATAAATTTTTACTAAAAGTTAATAAAGAATTTTCATCTATTTATTAAAAACTAAAAAAAAATACAAGTAAAAAAAAATCTGCTCAGATTCCAAATCGACTCGACTCATTTACAAATCCATGAAAATATCGATTCCCAAGTCACTCATAGATGGCGCCTACAACTTTTTTTTCTCATAAGCAGAAACTCATTGCAAAATTCATTTATTCAACAAAATAGTATGCATTCATTGTGATAACGTATAATTTCCAAGCCAAGAGCGTTTAAAAAAAAATAACTCAAATATATCCACTAGGTGGTGATTGAATATAGTATATTAACGCATTGAGTGGAAGGTGCTTTCGACAACGAGTGTGATTGGTTCACGAGCCGTTAGGCGAGTGTTGCCAACACACGAGTGTCGAAAGCCCTTCTCACTCAATCCGTTACAATAGTTTTTGCATCGAATGGTAAGAAAGAATGTCTCTGATTGGTAAAAAAGGACACTACATTAAATTTAATCTTTTAATTAACCTAAAATAATATTCAATCTTATTAATATAGAATTAATTCCTGTCTAATTTCTGATGCAAAAGATTGTTAAATAATAATAGTAACAATTAAACATGATTTAATTAACTTTTATAATAATTTAAGATTATTTTTATTGTTTTTAAAATATTGATATTCAGCAAAAAATAACTAGAGTTTCAAGTCAAAGTTGATATAGTGAATTGTACATTATAATTAAATACAGTAAGATGATTTTCTATAGTCTGGGACTTTCCGTTGTCCTAACTCGAGTCGGCTGTTGAGTGGGTTTTCTGGTGGATCGTTTAATGACTAATAAATAGTATATCTATATATATGTAAAAAGTGTACGTTTGTCATATTTTTCCCGAACAATGTGGACTTTCTTCGCGATATTTATTCTTTGTAGTGTCATTTTTAACCAATCAGAGACGTGCTTTCTTACCATGAGTTGCAAAAATATTTTTTTCACATTCTTAAACTCGTGAAATAATTTATATATTCTAATTAATTTATTTTTTTAATTTTATTGAATTTCCATCAATATTTTTAAGTCGTGAACTTTTCTGATTCATATAAATTTCTATTCATTATTCATTTTTTCGAGAAAATTTAATAATAATCTGGCTAATATTCATTAAACATGTTCCGTTAGCTCCGTAAATTGTAACTAGTGTACTTCGAAATTTTCATCAAGTATATTGATTTGAAATTTAGGATTTATTATTATAATTGTCTCCGCTCCCGACGAAATAACGTCTATGGCTCTACAAAAAGTTTTCTCGAATTTAAAATAAAAACTTGAGAAAAGTATTGCCTGAAAAAATTATTTACAATTGAGAAAAAATGGGCTGTCAAAATATTGACTTTAATGAGATATCAAAGATATTTGTGTTTTAGTATCTCAGTAATTAAAACTTTCTTTCTAAATGTTTTCTTACTCATCCAATTGTTTTCAATTTAATCTTTTCTCTTTAACACTTATGTTGGCATGGATCGTGACAATAATGTATAGTTACCCGATAAAAAATGTTTAGATCCAAGCATATATGAATGATGATTGTTTACAGATTGTTCTCATTAACTTAACGTAGATATATTTAGTGTATTTCTTCTTTGAATGCTACAATAATTTTCTTCCAGTTTCATTATTTCTCTGTAATTTAAGAGGTTCAGAGTCTCTATACATGACATTTTTAATTATTGATATTCAAACCGAAAGAGTGGCTTGAATTTTAGATGATCCATCACAAAGATTATGGGACAAACGAAAAATTCAAGTTGGTCTCGAAAACTTTATAAAAACTTCTAAATGATAAGTCCATTGAATTTCGAATAAGAAAATTTTTGCATTGTGAGAATTAAGGAATTTATTATTCAGTGTATTTTTATATTTTATCAGTATTTTAATAATATTCGATAGACCAAAGATCATTTCTATTTTTTACCTCAACCTATCCAGAAAGGGCCCCCAAATGTTTAAACCCTTGCAAATTTACTTTCATTATGCACTGCAAACTCAAAATTTACAATTCTCATGAATATCAATGACAGGATTGATTTTCTTTATTCATTTCTAAAAAGAATAAACTCAAATTTATAAAAACTCACAAATTCTAAACGATGGCAAGCTATGTAACTGAGTTTGAATATAATTTTCTATATTTTAAATAAAATCAAAAATGTTTCTAAAATTACCGCTAGGTGGTGTATCTCTTTTTTTTCTCACAAGTAAAAACTAACGACAAAATGTATATATTCTATCGAGTGAATCAGTAAAGCTATAATTTATTTTCTTTCAAATGAATAAGAATATATTATATATTTATGAAACTTAATGACTACGGCATCAAAATTTTTCAAAATTACTTCAATGGAATTTCATAAAGTTTTATATCGAATCTTGACGTGATTGGTCGAAAGCGAAAAAATTTATGTGGATGATATAAAAATATTTATCGAAATAAATTTATCATAAACGGCACGAGCGCGATTGTGCGCGAAGCATGTACGCTAGTAATTTATGCTAACAATTTTTCATAAAAGTTAAAGTTCTAAATTATTGAAAACTAAACTTTTAAACTTGTTAACCTTCAAAAATATTGACCAGAATACTTGGAATTTTCATTTCGAACGGTAGGTGATACAATAAAGATTCGATTTTTATTAATCTTAGTAAAAATTCTCAAATTTGGTAACCAATTCTTGAAATCGCCCCTAAATAGTGTGTTGACTTTTTGCAACCACATCTTTTGGTGGGCATAATTAATGCTTTATAGAGAGCTATATTTTCATAATTTACTGGATTTGAAATTAAGTGGATTTTTAATGAAAAAGATATGCTTAAGTACGTGATTGCTACAAAGAACCAACAGTAGTGTTTACAGGTTTCTTCAATTGGATAACTAATTTTCGTGTTTCTGGATATCTAAGTTTTTATTCTCAATTGTCAATTAACCATACGGTTAAAAATATAATTCAGATATTCGAAGCTTATTCGTGTGAATTTCTATCGACAGTACCCGGAAAAAAATATACACATGAAATTTAAGAAATGTTATAAAACTCTTTTATATATTTTACACTTATGTCACTTTTTTTTCTGTAGACTTATAAGTATGAATAATTTATGGCTCTATTTATAATTACACATGATTTTTATCAGCCATATTTCAAGTCATAATTTACACTATTATAATATAATTTCCAAATAATTTTTACATAGATACATACATGATTTATTGCTCAACACGATCAGGTTGAATTATTTACTAGATTGTTATTAGCTCCATAAAAGTTGATATGAAATATTTATAAAAATTAATAATAACATTTTTTCTCGGATATTACCATCCAACTCGAGAATAGATTATATCGTCAGGCTTAATTTAACTTCACCTTTATATCTTCAACTCATATTCTACAGAATAGCCTCAAAGGATATTCAGTAACTTTGTGACTGAAAATATCATATTTGAAATCAAAAATTGAGGGTTACTTCCCGAGTAAAAATGAAATTCTAATTTTTTGACAAAAAAATTATTTTAAGTCGATCGCCGCACCACCGCTGCACCACCGCCATTTGGCGGAAAATTCCGCCGCACGCTTCGAAAAAAATCTCTCAGCACCGCCGCACCACAGCCGAAGCATAGCCGAACGTTTGGATTTTTATAGTTTTTCACCGCCGCACCACAGCCGAAGCATAGCCGAACGTTTGGATTTTTATAGTTTTTCACCGCCGCACCACAGCCGAAGCATAGCCGAACGTTTGGATTTTTATAGTTTCTCACCGTCGCACCACAGCCGAAGCATAGCCGAACGTTTCGAATTTTTGAATTTTATACCGCCACACCAGAGCTGAAGCACCACTGCACACTGCCCGAGTAAAAATGAAATTCTAATTTTTTGACAAAAAAATTATTTTAAGTCGATCGCCGCACCACCGCTGCACCACCGCCATTTGGCGGAAAATTCCGCCGCACGCTTCGAAAAAAATCTCTCAGCACCGCCGCACCACAGCCGAAGCATAGCCGAACGTTTGGATTTTTATAGTTTTTCACCGCCGCACCACAGCCGAAGCATAGCCGAACGTTTGGATTTTTATAGTTTTTCACCGCCGCACCACAGCCGAAGCATAGCCGAACGTTTGGATTTTTATAGTTTCTCACCGTCGCACCACAGCCGAAGCATAGCCGAACGTTTCGAATTTTTGAATTTTATACCGCCACACCAGAGCTGAAGCACCACTGCACACTGCCCGAGTAAAAATGAAATTCTAATTTTTTGACAAAAAAATTATTTTAAGTCGATCGCCGCACCACCGCTGCACCACCGCCATTTGGCGGAAAATTCCGCCGCACGCTTCGAAAAAAATCTCCCAGCACCGCCGCACCACAGCCGAAGCATAGCCGAACGTTTGGATTTTTATAGTTTCTCACCGCCGCACCACAGCCGAAGCATAGCCGAACGTTTGGATTTTTATAGTTTCTCACCGTCGCACCACAGCCGAAGCATAGCCGAACGTTTCGAATTTTTGAATTTTATACCGCCACACCAGAGCTGAAGCACCGCTGCACACTGACAAAAAACAGTGGATAAATTGATACAACTAATGGATAAACATTCAAATTAATAAATATTGGACGTAAACGAACGTACAAATATATACATGGGTATGTGCCAGAAAAAAAAAATTCTCGACTGAAGATAAATATTTTTGATACAAGAAAATTTTTTTGGAGACCTAAACTTTCTCAGATGAAGTAGAAATCCTCTCCGACCAAGACAAATTCTCTCGGCTCAAGAAAATTTTGACTTGGTTCCCGAAAACGTTTGTCTTCAAAAATATTTTCTTGACCCAAGATAACTTTCTTTTCTGTGTGTATATATGGCTATGACAATGATATGTCACAGCTGTAGTGCAGCGGCGATGCGGCGATGTAAATTTAAATATATATCATAGATTAAGTGCGGCGGTGGTGCGGCGGTAGTGCAGCAAACCCACTTTTACTTGAACAGTCGCGGCTATGGTGCGGCGGTGCTTCGGCGACCATAAAAAAATTCAAATGGTCACAGTCATGGTGCGGCGGTGCTTCGGCGATTAAAATGCCGTGCAGCGGTGCTTCGGCGGTGGTGCGGCCAAGTTCTGTTTTTACTCGGGTTCTTATTACTCATAAAAAAAATTTCTCACTTTCGTAATTGATTTCTTCAACCGCCACTAGATGGCGTACGAGTTATTTTTCTTTTCACACGTGGTTACTTATCACAATATTAATATATAAAAAAAAAAAATATTGATTTATTTATTCAATTTTCGAATTTAAACTGAGCTTTATTGACTGTGTTGACTATTCTTGTCCAGTCCTTTTACTATTTTATTCTGCAATTAATTCATTGTAGACAATCAAAAACTATTTTTCAATGATATCGTAGAAGTATAACTTCAGATTCGCGCACATGCATGCACGCACCTATTTCAATTCCAAAAAAGTGTTTCTCGTTCAGTATGATCGACTTTAATGAATTTCATCTTCTCCAGCTGTCATTGCAGCACACGAGTCAATACCCTTGAGATCAAAATTTCTCTGTCATGCGGCGAACAACAGTTTGTACTGACGAACTTTATTTTTTCGTAAATTCTGAATTTTTAAAAATTGTAGATATTTCAAATCATCCAAAGTTAAATTCGGTAGAAGTATCTTTTTACTCACTGACTCGAATTTCTCGCTCGTGATTAGCCCTGTCTTTATAATAATGCAGAGATATTTAAAGAAAACTTTAAGTCTTGAAATTATTTCTATCAAAATTAGTGATGATTATTTTTTGAAGTTGTTCGTAAAAATGTCGATCATCGACAAATTTATCCTACTGATTTACTAAATAATTTTGTAAACTCCCGCAAGATGGCCTGTGTACTTTTGTTTTCTCAGTAGCAACAAGTTATAATAAAATTTTTAAATCCAACTGAATATGAGTTTGCATTTGTAAGCAGATTGCACATTTGGAATGTTGAATATTTTTTCAAATTGTTTTTATCATGGGGCTGAAGTTTTTTAAATTTTTCCTTCACCGAAAAAAATATTGTTTGGCTTAAAGCAGTTTTTCTTGAACCAAGAAATATTTACTACGGTGTTTGGCAATAATAAGTTTTTTTTTCTATGTAGGCAGACGTTTTTTTACTTTTTTCGGCTCTATTTTTGTAGCTTCTACAGAATTAATGCAATTTTTTCCCACATTATAATGATAAATAGGTTGAAATTCCAAGAATCATATTTATCTCATATATTTTGTTACAATTATTTGTAAGTTTAGTAAATATATTGGCATATTTGCATGTTATTTATTGAAAATTCAGCTATTTTAGAAATTCCCGAGTCTAATAGTATCTGCTATTTTTCTTTATTAACTCTAATAATGAAGCCAGCGTCATTTTTAGAACTTTCAACCACCAATATCTTCTTAAATAATATGCAGATTTTCAAGTCTAAGGTTCCCTAGTAGAAATAAACTAGCGTTGACTCGATTTCAGACCAGTAACTGGCCAGTAATCCCGGCTAAAAACTAGAAATCGCGCCATCTACAACTAAGGCGTACACATTGGTCACACTTATATATTTTCTGTACTAGTGTGTATGTGTGTGTTTATTTTTTTCCTGTTTAACCTCTATTTTTTAACGTGTGCGTTAATATGTAAATAATTTTATGATCAATAATTAATAATATACACGGAAAGAAAATTATGGGAATGGTTCCTATAATTTTATGAAATTTCATCCTATACCAGTATAGGAATGACGACCAACAATTATAGGAACACGTCCTATAATTAAAGGAATATTACCCATAATTATAGGAATAGTTCATATAATTATAGGAATGATACCTATACCATTATGGGAATGGTTCCTATAATTATAGGAATGGTTCCTATAATTTATGGGAATGGTTCCTATAATTTTATAGGAATGGTTACTATAATATATAGTAACCATTCCTATAAATTATAGAAATAGTTCCTGTAAATTATAGGAACCATTCCTATAATATTATAGGAATGGTTACTATACTATTATAGGAATGGTTACTATACTATTATAGTAACCATTACTATAATAGTATAGTAACCATTCCTATAATGTTATAGGAATGGTTCCTATAATATTATAGTAACCGTTCCTATAATAGTATAGTAACCATTCCTATAATATTATAGTAACCATTCCTGTAATAGTATAGTAACCATTCCTATAATATTATGAAAATATCAATTTTTAAAAATATATAAGTGATAGGGGTAGGTCGTAGAGGGGTGTTCCGGCGGCTATATTGGATTGAAACTTTTTTGACTAGCGTGGGGTCTCAAAAAAACACTCCACATAAAAATCCACATTTTTCTAATCATAAAAGTATCTTTAAAAAAAAAATATATTTTTAGTTGCACGAACGTTCGTAACTTCAGAGACATAAAAAAAATTCGTATTTGGCAAAAATCATCAAAATTTTTCAACTGAAATTTTTTCAGCATAGAACATTCAAGAAAATTCAAATTTTAAAAATAAAAATTTATATTTCGATAAAATCTCAAATTTGGGTAAAATCTCGAAAAGTTCATATAGAAAGTTCATAAGTTTTAATTTAACATGATACTGAAGTAAGCCGATGTCTTATAATTTTTGAATTTTTTTTAACATTAAATTTCTATACTATTTTGCAAAAAAAAAAATTTTATTATATTATAGGAACCATTCCTATACTATTATAGTAACCATTCCTATAATAGTATAGTAACCATTCCTATAATGGTATAGTAACCATTCCTATAATATTATAGGAATGGTTACTATACTATTATAGGAATGGTTACTATAATAGTATAGGAATGGTTCCCATAATGGTATAGGGGTGGTTCCTATAATATATAGGAACCATTCCTATAATAGTATAGGTACGATTCCTATACCATTATAGGAACCATTCCTATAATGCATAGAAATTCTCCCTATAATTTTCTTTCCGTGTACACATTAAAAAATGGAATCAATGAAAAAAATGAATACAATAAGTAAATTGCGACTATAGGTAATAGAAACAAATATTATAAATTGTCCTTCAGACGAATTATTAAAAACTGGGAAGAAGGAAGTCGAAAAAAGGAATAATTAAAAAGAAAAAATTTTATACATTATTAAAAATAAAATTTTAATTATAGTTAATTTTCGAAAGTACCATTTAAAGATTATATTTATTTTTAAAATATAATGATGTTGCCGGCTTTATAGTTTAACATTCATAAATTAAACTTGGATTATTTAAGTCATTGAAAGGCTCAATAAATAAATTCTATAATAATTTTGTTTGTCAATCATTATTTTTACTATAGGTTATAATTTATTTATTTGAATTAATTAATTTTTCGATGTCTGTCAATGCGGGTCAATATTCATTTATTGTTCTATATATATCGATGCTTCAGGTTAGATTTATCTATCGCATATAAATTTTTAGAGTAATTTGGAAAAAGATACATTAATTTGAAATAATTTTTAATTTGCCTGGGTATTTTTTAGAAAATCGTTTTATTTTTCCGAGGAACTGATAATTTTAATAACCTCAAAACCTAAAATTTTAAAGTGACAGTTTTTTCAAAGCCGCCATGTTTCTTTCGGGTCTCTAGTAAAACTGGCCAGTTACTTGACAAAAACTAGATATCCCACTGGCCAGTTACTAGACAAAAACTCGATTTCATTTCTACTAGGGTTACATTTGACGCAGTTTTCAAGTTTCACACGCTGAAATTTTTTTTTTAAAATAATATCAATCAATCGTTTTTGTCTATATTAAAAAAATTTTTTTTTTTGAAATTTATTTGTTATCGATTTCTCTTAAAAAAATGATTAAATTTTAATAATCAAAATGGCATTTGGTGCGGCTTATCAAATTTTAGAGCTGATTAGATTTTAGAATCATTCCAAGAAGAAAGTAAGAAGTTTTCCAAAAAAACACATTTTAAAAAAAAATTTTTTATCTAAAATATTTCTAAATGTACTGTTCTGATTATGCTTAATTTTTCGAAAATTCTTGGAATTAAAAAAACGCTTCAAACTCCACCACAAAAAGCCTAATCGGGTTATCCGTTCCAAAGTTACAAAATATTCACATTCTCTTGAAACTGGTGAAGAAAGATTCGTAGGACCACAAAACGTCGATATCTATTGAGAACTCGGATTTCGAAAATCTGACCAAAACCAATAACTTTTTTTTTTGAAAATTTTCAATTTTCTTACCCAAAATTTAAAAAATATTTGCTCTAATGCGGACTCTACTCTGCTTATTAATTTACAAGCCCATGAAAATATTAATTCCCAAGTCACTCATAGATGGCGCCCGTGATTTTTTTTTTTCATTAGTAGAAACTTATTGCAAACTTATTTATTCAACGAAATCTAATAAATTCATTCTGCAGACGTATAACTTTCAAGCCAAGGACGTTGAAAAAAAGTTAGTTCCAATTGCTCTACCAGGTGGCGAATAAGTAAATTTTCCTCACATTTGTAAACTTATAAAGTAATTTATATATTCTAATCAATTGTCTATTAATTTATTGAGTAGATGTTTTTCAATTTCCATGTAAATTTTCTTTGATTATTAATTTATCTTTAAGAACATTTACTATTTCTAGCACTGACGCAAACGAGAGTTCGAGTTTATCAGGATTTTGCTGAGAACATTTAATACAAAAAAAATAATTCTAATACGGGAATAAATGGATTATTTTGAAATTCTCATTTCTGCACTGTCAGAATACAATTATAGTTATCGATTAACAATAGATGCTAATCTAAGTTTCTTACGCTCAAATACTTCAATTAAATCAAAATTATCCTTGATAATAACGTAGAGATCCGATACTATTTTTTTTGTACGCGCTTATTTATTCAGTATACACTTATAATTATTTTTGGTTTAATTGTTAATCTTTTCTAGACTAAATGTGTATTTTGTAATTAAATATTACATTGTCGTTATCGTATCAGTCATTTAGTGAGAAAATATTTTTATAATGCAGTGTTTTTCATAAAGATTCCATAAATAAAGTTTAATTCAAATTGGCTTCTCGACGGTATAATAAAATGATGATGCCGATTGATTAGATAATTTTTTCGATGTATCCTTCAACAAAATCGAAGGTAGATTTTTAAGACAAATTTTGAATCTTTTTTAAATCTAAGAAGACCCTTAGGAATTAGATTTAAAACGTTATCTGTTGTTGTTTGAAGTCTCCACAACATGTTTTGACACATTACAAAAGTCTCCTTAGCATTAGTCGTCCTGCAAAATTATATTAGTGCAGATGTGTTTTTTTGTGAGGTTCAATAGACCCTGTGTGGCCTTACTGTGGTAAAATTTTAAAAAAATTCAATTTTTTTTTTATTGTTTATCAGAGTTAAACTGTTTCTGGAAACGTAAGTATTTATGCATAAATTGATTTTTTTCCGGCAGTAAATAATAATTATTATTTATATATATGTGTGTATATATACAGATGTCTTGCAATCTTTGACCAATTTTTTAAATATAGTGGAAACCTAAACATGCAAACTTTCTCAATAAGACAATTTGCAGATAGATTGAGAAAAACATAGATAGGCCGAACTGGGAATCGAACCCAGGCCATGTCGGTATCGCGCCGAGTGCTCTTCCAGTTGAGCTATCCGACACTATGCTATATTGTATTCAATTTGATCTATAAGTTATTAAGCGACATCGTCTATCGTACAGTAATACACCAATGTTTAAATATAAAGGAAACCTAAACATGTTTTTACATTTTTCTGCATGTTTAGTTGTACTATTTTCTTATTACAAGAATAACTGATAGTTGTGACTTCAAACTTCAAAATAAATATACTTTTTTCAGACTTTATTAGGAATCTATCTTCTTCTTGAAAAAATGTTGTTTCTTGAATAAAATCCCATTGGATTTTTTTTTATATCTTAAAAATGGTAATTTCTACGGATATTTTCATAAAAAAAGTTCAATTTCGTGAGTTTTTTTTTCTTAACAATGTTTTAGTATTTTACAATCATTAAAATACTAAAACAATTATTGGACTATTTAGAGAGAATATAAAATTAAAGTTTGACGCCAGTTTTTAGTCGATACATAGCGTAGAACACAAATGACAACTGTTTTCCTACCTGTGTGTGTCCTCAACGTAATTTTTTCGACGTGTGTCCTCAACGGGTTAATGATGTGACAAACATAGCAATTCATATAGAAATGTTAATTCTATGGATATTTGGTCGAATTGGGTACGAGGTAGCCAATAAGACATTACCAATAATATAGTTGATGCACATGGTTGGATCATCATTAACTATCTGAAGAGCAATTTGAAAATATCAATTTGCGAGCTTTCAGAATAAATTCCCTTGTTCAAAAACATTTTTTTGGAAATTTTTCGTTTTTTTTCTCTTTCTCTCACATTTATCGATCACCCCCAAAAAACGGCTCGATAATTCCATTTAAAAATTCACAAAGTTATTGGAGGTAATTAATCTAAAAAAGTCCCTGGCAACATTAGTCTTTTCATCGATATTTACAGAGTAGCGGTTGATTTACTAAAAAACCACGAAAAGTCATTTTTTTGCACTTCTGATGAAAGTAAAATTTATTTAAAACAAGTTGTATTCGGCTGATATAACCTGTTTCTCTCTCTATCCTGATTTTGCTTAAAACAGCAAGTTCACATCAATTCACATCAAAAGATTTTTGATTTGCAGTAGAAATAATATAGATAAGCTAAATTTAAATTGGAAATTACCTTTCAATAGGATGCAGCTTTACCGACAGTAGTTATAGGAATATGTTGTTAATTTTTCATATGCTATGTAATTTTATTTTTCGTTACATTACCTAGTTTTATTGAAATTTTTATTTTTTTTTTTATTTTAACCACAATATAACCTATTGGCCCAAAAGAGCTCTAATCAATATTTTTTAATTTTTTTTAGTTTAGAAAAAAAAATAATTTTTCTGAGGCAAATTTTTTTTCAGGTGGTTCATTGTGCCCCAGATATCGCATATCAGCCTAAAATATATATGAAATATCAGAGATATCATGAATTGAAAATAGAAATTTATAAACAGCTATCTCTTAATTCTAATATTGAGAGCTCAAATTTTAACTGGTATTGTGTAATAAGGCCTTCTGTCAATTTTTTAATGTTCTTAACAAAAAAAAAATTTTAAAACTATGAAAATAGTTTCTCTGTTTGAAACAGTCTAATATGAATACATATAAATAGTATATTTATTTTTTGTATTTCTACTAAAAGTCTATGGGTTCGAGAAATTATTGCGGGTGAATATAATGAGAGGAAATAGGGGGGGAAAGAGTGCAAAGATAGAGGGGTGGGAGAGAGTATAGGGAGAGGGAAAATGAACATACCGGAATTTCCCAGAACGCTTTTTCACGCGCCATTGAACAGTCAGACTCAACTACTATACAGTACACTACACACTAAAGTGTATATACCTAGTATTTTATAGGAATAAGTTGTTTCCGCGAGTCTGCCTTCGACGAACGCAGACGCGACTTAAGCTCAAGAGGAAGCGAGATACATGCGGAGGAGATTATGATATTTTTGTCCTTTTAATTTATTTTCTATTCGAAGTTTGCATAAATTAGTCAAGGGTTTTATGGAACCGGAATAATATCACAGTTTTTACATTTTTTATTTTTTATACCGTCTGCGATTTTTATTAATAATCATTTTTTTCTGTGCTCATCAAAATCATTTTTAATTCAACTGAATTATTTCGCAGTGAAATTCAACTCTACAAATTTATCAAACATTTTTTTTAACTTTTCTAAAAATCCAGAACCTCATCCAACCATCAACTTTTTCAAAATTTCCTGTCAAAACCCTATAAAAAATTTCTAACCTCAATCCAACCTCAAAAATCCCATAATCAACTTTTCCCTTCAAGTTCCCATCTCCCCTTTTACGACAGCCCTTTTTACCTCCATTTCCCTCCTCATACTCCCATAATTTATCCTCCCAGCCCTCCCCCGCCCTTCAAAAAAATCAAAGCCTCCCGCCATTTTAATTCCCCTTCTAATTAAAAAAAATCAATTAAGCCACCACATAAAAAATAATTTTCCAATTACTATTACCTGATTGTGTATAAATACACCATAATATAATCCATAAATAAATAAATAAATAAATAAACATGATAAATAATTATTCAGTGAAGTTATTTAGCCATAAGTAATTGCCAAGCATCACGGAATCATAAAATGATTTCAATAATAACAACAAAAATAAATGATAATAGAGTTAATAATGATAATAATAACAATATCTGTATATAAGGTATGGCGTGATGCATCGCTGATGAATAAGTACCTCGTGCGTGAGCAAGCGCGGGTGCATGATTTTAAACGCCAGTTCTAACAATCAGTCTAACATCTATTAGCTGGATTCAACTCGGCCTCACTGCACTACAAGTGTACCTATTAATACTCATGGTGTAACATAAGGCTGCTCATTAACGCTTATCGATAATAACATTTCTATATTTATCACATAATAACCCATGTCTATCTCGTCATTACGCTGGTAGACTAGCTATGTGTGACGTAGATCCAAGAATTATAACAAGGCGTAGGTAGATAGGGTGCCCTGAGGCCGTGGAAGTTGAAGATGATGATGATGATGAGCTAGAGGACATGGTCTAGTTGGTTTACACATGAGCGTGTCTCTTGGTGCGTTATTGCGACGCCACCATGGGAACAAGATCATTAAATTTATTGTTTGATTATTCTGCGCTCTAGGTTGTTTTTATTTTTAGCCACCAGGTTCATGAGAAAGGAACGCGTTCCGTGTCATTGTGGCATTGGTTGAGTCGATGTGCCTGCAGGTGGTGAATTATTTGGCGGTTGACATTTTTGTTGCGAAAGGAGCATCTCAGCGTGAACGTCTACGAATAGAATCCTATCAAAAAAATCCATATGAAAACTTGCCTAAATTTCGATGTGTTTTCAACCGGCGATTTTGAATGGATGTCCATATGGTTTCCTACAGGAATCCAACACTGATACTGATGTAGATTCTCACATGGGTTTCTACGGGAACCTCCACCATGCCAAATCCCTAAGGGAATCGATTGTGTATTTTTACAACGATTGGATTCTTTTGGGTTCCCATCAAAATCCTACATCGATTTTTTTGATAAAGAAGTAAGAAAATTTGTGAGGTTTCATTAGTGGATCCTTTGTCTTTCTGGAGCATCTACGAGGGGGAGGTGTGTTACGATAACATATAAATATTAATATAGTTGACTGTTAATTTATCACTGATATATAAACATTAATAAGAAAATCAAAATGTCTGTTCAATGCTCAAATAACAAGTTTCCCGGGCTGATTATCAAGGGCAGACGTTTCCCCTTCTCTAACTTTTCACCCACTTATGCCTCCACCTTCTTTACCTACAACTACTTGTTCTTAATTTCGTTCGTCGATTCAGCGTTGAGACTTAAATGTGCTAGTGTTAGTTCGGAATCGAGCGAGCGAGCAAACGGCTGAACGAACGAGCACACAAACGAACGAACGAACGATGGAACGAACGATGTTTTGCAGGCGGTATATTAATTTAATTCTTTGGATACCCGATAGACGAAGAGCATGAAGAAGTGGAAGATGAAGCTGAAGCTTGAGAATAAGTCTGAGGCAGAGGTGGAGGTGATGCTGGAGGACTAGAGGGTAAAGAAGACGAAGGGGTGGAGATGTTGGTAAAGAAAGTGGTGGAAAAAGATATAGGAGGGAGAGGTCGTACGGAGGTTTGAATATTCATAGGAAAGAGGAATAGAGATCGAGCGTAATAGAATTTAAATTAAGCTCAGGAAACTACGAGAACTTTGGTAATGTGATCATGCTTCAGTTCTATCGATATTTAGTTTTTATTTTAATTATTTTATTTCTAAATATCATGCTCACTAAAAACGTCCTGATGCTCGACAAAGGTGACATTCTTTTTACTCGTCTCCACCTTCCCCCTACTTTTCGAGTTCCCTCTTACTCCTGCTTAGTGAGTAGTAGTGAGCACACAGTAAACTATATAGAAGCGAGGAAGGTGTAGAGGTAGAGCTTCAGAGACGTCTCTAATCGTAATCATCGTGGAGTGTTAATGTTCCCGTTAACTTGGCTGAGGTGTTTAACCTTGTTAACTCAGTACACACGCACATCTCACGCTCACTTATACCAGTCTACCTGTTCCCTTTCTACAAGACACTAATAATACTTGATTGTTTCGAAATTCCGATACTTTTTTTAATTTTCTCCATACGATTGCTTATAAACTATTTAACTAATTAAATTAACACATGTGACTTTTAAAACGGAAATTTACCGCTCTATAATTTTAATTTAGTACAATCTTATTATAAAATCATTTTTTAAAAAGATAGTTCGAAAAATGTAATCATTGCCTTCGTCAGGAGTCATTGATTATTGAAAATCGATTATCGAGGATAGCTCTCGAACTACTGGTTCAATTATAACGAAAAGGGTATTTTTTGGATAGGAAATTTACCGCTCTACAATTTTATTTCAGTGCAATTTTATCATAAAATCACTTTTTAAGAAGATATTTCGAAAAATGTAATCATTGCCTTTGACAGAAGTCATCTATTATTGAAAATCAGTTATCGAGGATAACTCCCATACTACTGGTTCGATTATATTGAAAAGGGTACTTTTTGGATGGGAAATTTACCGCCCGACAATTTTATCTCTTTAAATTTTTACCCTAAAACAAACTGTTAACGAAATAATCCCCAAAGTTTAAATCCTCGCTCCAATTGACCTCGCTTCAGCTTTTCATGCTTAACCTTTGAAGCTATCAATTGCATTAGCTCCCTAGCTTTAAGTTCAATATACCTCTCATCTTAGTTTAACTTGTTTACAGAAACAGAATAAAAAATAATGCCTCAGAAAACGAGCGATGTCATCGTCCAGACACGAGGGTCACACCTGATGGATGAGGAGACGGATTTCTGCTTCCATGATCACCCGAATCAACGTCTTACATCGTGATTTACACCGTCACTATTTAATAAACTACATTGACATTAATTTTAATATAAAAAAATAACTCTTTTTTCTTGTAATTAAGTCTAATAAATCACGAGTTTGAAAAAAAATAAAATAGTGTATCAAAATCATATTAATTTTCTAACCTCCAAAGTATATAAACCCTTAAACTAAACATCTAATGATACATACCCACTCCTTATGAACCCTTACTGAGTAAAACCCAAAAACATAATAAACAAGACCAGTATTGCGAACGTCGCATTGCGATAGGGGAAAACAATAGCCATCGTACGAAATCCACGGTAGACTGCACTCACCCTCACCCTTAAATTTCCTCCCCCTCATCCTTTAAGTCCTAGTCCTACTCTATTTCGGTCCTGTCCTTACTCTACACATTTCGGGCAGTTACATTTTCTATTTACTCACCCAAATCCTCTCCCGTAGGAGGAGACGGCACTCATAAATGAATCGCGTCCCTAAAAATAATCACAAAACCTAAAATACCTAAAATCAGCTATCTTTTGGAAATCATTATACATATATATGAATATACATGAAATGTATGTAGGCTGAATTATTAATCCAGGCACGTGGAATGACCCAACTGGATTCGAATCTCTACCGCTGAATATTTTTTTTATTTTAAAAAGGGTTTCTTTGTTTACTTGGAAGGCAATCTACACTGATAATCGGGATAACGCGACAACGACTCCAACAACTGACAAGAGGTTATGTATATTGTAAAAATGCATATGCGCGTCACACAACAACTATGACATATATGATATCATATGTGATATGCGAGCATTTTATTACAAGGTAAATCATTTCATGCATTCTCTGCTATATATATACATATATACATGTATATATATAATTTTTATGAGCTTCAATAATAGCAAAATGTACTTTTTTTGCAATTATTTTAAAACCTATTGATTTTACAATAAAAATACAGAAGTGCCAATTTGTAGAACAATAAATTTTTTATCTAAAAATCACCTCATTTAATATAACTAGACTAGCATTCCATAAGTCATAAACAAAGATCCAAATTAGATAGCGTGAACATCATAAATTAATTACAAGGTCACAAAACATTTTTAAAAAATTCTATTGGTGACTAAAATCCATCAAAAAGTCTCCAGTGCCTCTATTTGTAAATTAGTTCGATAAGTTCGCATGCTATGTCTGCAAAAAAACCCAAAAGTACTGATCGGAAGAGTCTCAATGAGCAAAGCTCTATATTGGCATTCGGCAAACTGGCTGTCATCTCGGTGATTGTGGATCACGAATTGAAAACCGGATCAGTCTGGCTGAGGAATGGATCCTGAGACAAGATTGACTGTCATCAAGCACTGAATCCTATTGATTGCATGGTCTGTCATTGAGCAATAAACCATTTTATGTGTTCTCTTTACTATACACACATGTATATAAGTTTCCACCACTTCTACTTATACATTGGTCAGATAAATTCATATACAAGGCTTACAGAAACCCAGAGATACTGACCGGAAGAGCCTCAATGAGTAGATCCCTGCATTGGCACTCGGGATCGATGCCTAGTTGATGATAGCAGAGCAGTGAGTATTGATCTCACATTCTCTGTCATCGTTGCTCACAAATTGAAAATAGGAGCAGTCCGGCCGGGGAATAGATCCTGGTAGAAGATTGACTTTCATCTAGCAATGAATCCTATTGGTTGCATTGTCTCTCATTTGGCAACATTGAAAACATAACAGCGTTGAATATATAAGGGTAAATGGTTCGTTGAGTTGGTAGATCTGGTTTGGGAATGGTTTCAGTCTGTATCTGCTACTATTACAGCAACAGCATCAACAAATATATATATAGATATATTTAAATAACTGAATGAGTCCTAGAGTCCTAGACTGTTTCCCTATACAGCCATCGTATTTGCCAGCACAACAAACCTCCATCCACCCACTACACTACTCTACCAAGCACACACACAGACAGTCAGTTAAATGTACAATGTCTGATACAAGGACACTATGTTCTTATGCCAGAACTTATTGATCCAACAAAACTCATTTCAAGATACTGTGGCAAGTCTACGAGATACTGCTAAGATTCCTTAACATTTATTTCGTTCATTTCAACCATCTACCATCTCTGTGACCTCGTCATCGACGCAGATGTCATTGACGTTGGGTGCATTGACCTTGATTTAGTCGGAAGAATTTGCTTTAGTGGTTTTGCTAAAAATGGGGTAAAAGCGGTGGGGTTTATGGTAACAAAGAAAAGAGGGGAGGGAAATGTATATGCCGCTCGATACAGCCCCAGCCTCACCCCCAACTGACATTTAATTGTGGGCGTTATTCGATTGAGAAGAGCTGCTTGCTGGAAATAGAGATGCCAGTAGATTTTTAGTTTATATATTTACTGCTCTATAACTTTATTTCAGTGGAATTCAACCGAAAGTCATATAGTTTTTTAATTAAATACGAAAAAGTTTCATTTAATTAGGTATTGGAATTATTAGTTTTTATTTTAGAACAGAACTCATGAGTGAATTGTCCGAAATAACTTTGAAAGGGGAAGTTTGGTTAGGAAATTTACTGCTCTATAATTTTATTTCAGTAGTCTTTCAGCGAAAAATTGATAGTTTGGGAAATAAATGTAAAAATGTAAAATTTTGTGAAATTTGCTCATGACAGCTAGTAATGATTTGAAATGTAAGACAGACAGTTGAATTTTTGATATTTTACGGAGACTGTGGATTTATAAGCGAAAATGATGTTTAATTTTAAAAAAAGTAAATCGATAAGTTCATTGGCTGGAAAATAATTCGGGTTCCAAAATAATCAAAGTAGTGAATTAATGAAAGAGTGATAAAAATAAAAGTTAAGGAGTCGGTGATCTCTGAATCTAAAATATATATATCACTTTTATGGAGTGAAAGCTCAACATTGGCAGAGGTTCAAAAGATCGGTAGTCACAAAGATCGGCGTCCTGGTTGTCACTTGGCTGGTTACCCAAGTGCTACTATGCCCGGCCACGCGGATACGAGTATAAACATGCGAGTGAGCGAGTGAGTTTAAGAGCTACCTTTATCTCTAGCCTACCACTTCACCCCCACTTCGAGGACATAGCTCGCGAATTCATCCCCTACACCTTTAACCCCTTCCTTTCCCCCTTACGCTGGCGTTCCTTTGCTATCTCACCCCGGGCCGGCGAGTCCTACATGACGACGAAAGTTGTCGTTGAGCGGCCGTGGGGGGTGAAATAGCGGCGGGTATAAAAGGGTGTAGTGCAATGGGAAACTCACGTCGGTTACTCTCCTCCTTTCAGCTCGGCAGAGGATATTGTGATTTTAGCGTCTGTGTAATTATGGAAATTAGCGACATGGAAAGCCTAGGATAAAAGGGTTGATTATAATCCGGGATAGAGTATAAGAGAGCGAGTGAGTGGAAAGATCAGACTGTAAGGCATTAAATAAAGAAGGGATGAGAGTTTAAAGGATGAGAAAATAGAAAAAGAGATCCTTGTTCATTTACTTATCTCACTCACTCAATTCTTTACTCATCTCACTCACTAAATTTTATATATTTTTTACAAAGTCTTTTTTTGTCTGTCTCACTTATTAAAAATTACTGACTTTTATGGCTGCCAGGAAATTTTGTGTCTGTCGCATTCCTGGAAAATTCCAAATTTGACTCATTATTATAAAATTTTTATCTGATCCATTCCTAGAAAATTTATAATCCGTCTTATTGCCAATATTCAAATTTTATTTGCTTTCTGAAAAATATATTCTCAAACTTGTTCCTAGAATATTTAGTCTTCTTAACTCCTAGAATATAATATCCATCTCTCTTTATAAAAGTTTCCCAACTGTCTCACTCAATAAATCTCCACTCATCTCACTCTCTCAGCATCTCACTCACACATCTTCTTATCTATCTTCCTCCCTAGCATCATTCCACATCTCACTTTCCTCATAGATTAAAACTAGTACCTCTTCTTCCTCTCCCTCCCCCCAAGGATTCCATTCCTAGATTACCTCTCACATTAGAATCGAGTTTCGTCTTAGCAGATCCATAAAAAATTAACAACCGAAAATGAGATGCTCTACGTAATTTTTAAAGAGCACTTAAGAAAATGATCCGCTACCAAATATAACTGATTGGTGCTCCAGATTGATTGGCCTCCGAACCTCACCGGACACTTTTTCCTATAAACCCATTGGACATTCCTCACTTGGGCTGTCCTATGATGTGATCGGGTATCGAGTATCGGAAGCCGCTCCCATTGGTGGCTCTACCGCGCACGGTCGCGAGCTCGCGCATCCAGTTACGACTGATTTGTTACGTAAAAACGTCGATAGCTTCTTCCATACCACCCCCGTACGCGCCCACATCTACCCTCAATCCCTCTTGTCCTCTTCCTCTCCTCTTTCCCTTCCTCCCCTACCTCCCCTTACTCTCCAGGAAAACTATCGCGGAGCCAAGTGCTTTTCTTTTTTTACTTCATTTATTTTCCTTCCATTTCTTTTCTCCCCTTACCTCTCGATCCTCTCACCTTTCGGTTCCTCCTCTCTTCCTCTGTCCTCCCAACGTTTTTTTTCCATTTTCATCGACTAACACAAGAATATAACGTTTTATCGAAGGAGAAATGGCGGACCTGGAGACGACATTTTCTCGCGTCTCCAGACTTCCGTCTTATTCTTGGTTCTGAAAAATTCTAACCATTCCCGACGATATGGAATTTAAATTAAATTCAACCGACGACACCATCGCCTCCAACCACCCACCAGTTTCCTGGATACCGACATCATTTGAGCTACGAAAATTACTAAATTATTTCACAGATCGCAATAATCGTATATTTTGCAATAAAAGTCTTACAGAGGTAGAGCCTCAGCCAGAAGTAGCACAGAAGAGCGAGTTCCAGAGATATATTAAGAATTTCACAGATAGATATTGTGATATTTTTTAGAATATTCAAAGTACAAAACATCTTCCAGAGAAGGCTCTTAAAGAGCGATCGTTATGGATGCCCATATTTTGAACCTTCTTAAAGAGGCCGTGTTGTTTAAAGGCTAGATATAGAATCCGAGACTTTAAGAGAGTTCCTTATTTCACGTTATTTAGGAAGCAGCATTGGAAAGTGTGCAATCGTCAGACGGAATGAACTTTTAGAGAATAATTACTTTTGAAGGTTTAATAACTTCTCTGAGGCAGAGGAGTTTTTGAAGAAGGTATGAGTAGAAATGGATTGAATTCGAAAATATGAATGAGAAGATTATTACTCCTAGCCTTGTTGACTTTAAAGCGAACTAAAATTCATGATACATAATATAAGGTCATATATTTTTGCGGATCTTAAAGAGGTGGTATCGTTACTCCGGTTGCATCCAACCACGACTTTAAGCAGACCTTATCCAAAAAAAAATCCATATGGGAATCCAGCCTGGATAGATCGTGATATTGATTCTGACATGGATTCTTATGGGAATCTACACAATACCAAATCGATATGGGTCGAATATGGATTCCACGTGGGAATTGAGATATACTTGATTTCCTACATGAACTCTTACATAAATCCATACTTTCCTACATGGGATTCCTATGGGTTCCCATGCAATCCCACAAGGATTTTTTTGATAGGGGAGCTTGTACTCAAGTATGAGGATCCTTGGATGGAATCAATCGAAGAGCGATTCCTTCAGACGCTTTTGTAATTGAGTCCACGTTTCGACTATTAGAACCTGTGGTACATTGGACGTGTAGGAATTAGAATGCCATTAGGAAACAGAATATTGTGAACTCAATTGACTAATGGAGAAAATAAAAACCAAATGGCTAATTTACTAAAGCAAAGAGCTTAAAAAAATCCATGATAGCCTATTAATAAAACCATAGACACTTAAGCAGACGAACCTTTTCATGGTGATAACACTAAAACTAAAAAAAACCACTTACCATAAACGTCCTTGAGGACGTCAGCTCATTGCACAGGAACCAGCGGTCAGATATATTTAAACAATAGGTTTCCACTGGTGTGCTTTCATCTAACTTGAGTTGTGCGGCTCGGCAGGGTGTTAAATGGCCGTTCAACACCACTATCTCTATGGAGCTACACCCGCTCATTTAATACACGGTCACATTTAACCATCTATCGTAAACTCGTACAGCATTTATACTATTTTCGCTTAGCATTTTCCAGTCTTTCATTAACTCTCCAAGTACCAGCTCCCAGCCCCAGCCCCAACTTCCAGTTACCGTCTACTATCTCCAGCATAACCGACCGTTTCTTCTTCCTTTTATGAGGCTCCTTTGAACGGTCTTTGAAAAAAAAAATAATCCATTTTACACTACGGTTATTTTCTCCATGTCCAATTGTTGTCACGTCTTCCATAATTTTCCTACATGCTTTTGTGGCTTCTTATTATTATTATTATTAAATATGCTGTCGTTGCTGTTTTATTGTCATGTGGAAAATTGTATTTTATGACTAAACTTATAATTTTAGAGACAAAGTCATAAGGACTTTTTTTGTAGGCAAGTAAATTTGCTATAAAAAAGCATTTGAACAAATGTTTATAATAGTAGAATTTTAAAAGTTATGGGAGTTAAAAAAATTCAATATGCTGATCAGCCATTTCTGATTTTTGGATATTGATTTACATTTTTGAGATTTGCTCATTAAATATTGAATTTACGAAAAATATTATTAAATACTTTTTTGTAGAGCATAAAATTTGCCACAAAAATGTATTTGTTCAAATTTTTATAGGAGTATAATTTCAAAAATTATGGGAATTTGAAAAAATCAATGTGCTAATAAGCGATTTCTGATTTTTGAAGATAATTTTTATTTTTGGGTTTTGCTCATTAAATATTTGATTTATGAAAAAAATCAAAGAGTACTTTTTTGTAGAACATAAAATTTGCTACAAATAAGTATTGGACATAATTCTGATAGAAGTGTAATTTGAAAAGATATGGAGATTTTAAAATTATGATGTACAATGGATTCCAAGTGGTCAGCGAGTTCTCCAGTTTCTAGCCGCAAATAAATTGCATCAACAATCAGTAAAATAAAAATGGGCGGTGTGATAAAGGTGAGGCGTGCGCCTCTCAAATGGGGATAGAAATTCTCACCGTTAACTCACTGAGAGTAAAGAGTAAAGCATTGAGTGTTTGAGAGTAAAAGAGTGCCGGTGATGAAAGTGAGGGGTGAAGTTTAAAAGCGCAGACTCAATACCCGAGACCGAAGGATCCGATAGGTCGAGGATTGAGTTCGAGGGTTGGCAATAGATTTCCAATACAACCGATTAGTAACGCCCGTCGCGAATTCAACGGATTATCTAGGGAGGGAATTGCCTGGATCGGGAGGGTATGATTGGAGTATTGGGATATCGAGGAGGGAATCGAGTATCGAGAGCGCAAGCGATTGTCAGGTATCAGGGTATTGACCAGAATTGGATGCGCATCTGGGCGTAACCCGTTTTAGTTTAGTCTCCAACTTGCTCTTATTTTATCTATCACAGCGATAACTCTTTTTGCTTTTACCGTTCGATGGGCGAGAGTCGCATTGCTGGTACTGGTCGCAACCTGTCGACACGTAGTAGGGGCGCGCCTGCGAGTTGTCGACTTTTCAACGGAAAAATCGAACTCGATTGTAAGTTATGTTCTGGCCAACTTTTATCTTTCAATGCTTTCCTTCCCACAAGGGTCACGTTCTCTGATGTGAGACCACTCCAGTAATGACTCCTTCAACTTTTCAAGCCTAATTAACAGTCAGATGTCTTCCAAGAACTAGGAACCAACTCAGTTTCAACGAATGAGTCGTTAAAGTTATGAATTTTTATAGAAAATCTCCAATTTGGTCAATTCCGAAATAAGCGCTTTGATGATTTTTTGAAAATTTTTGCTCGTTTTCAAATATTTCCAGGTTTTGATGCCTAATTAGCATGTAGTGGGGTAAAATGAACCAGGACTAAGAAGTCATTTGATGAAACTCCGAGAAAAATGATGGATTTTTTGTAAAAATAAAAAAATCTGTCATTTTGGAAAGAACTGATTTAGGGCATTTTCAGAAAAATCAACTCTTTGATGGACTTTAGTCGAGAAAAAGGTTGGGGTTAATGATTCGGAGGTGAAATTTTCCAGGGGAAAGATGGGCCGAATTAAAATTTGGTAGCTTCGGAAAAATAGGTTTTGGCGAATGTCCAATTTTGGCTTATTTCGAAAAGGCGTTTGTGTAAAAAGTAAAATAATGCATTTATTTATTAAAATAGTGTATTTTCTTAGCGACTGTGACCAGTAGAATAAAAGTAGAAAAAGCAAGAGTTGAGATCAATACCTACGGCAGTAGTACCACCCCTTATCATCCCGTTCCCATTGGCACCCCCTTTCCCTCGAGCGCCGTAGAAGCGGAAAGTGGTCCCCAGACTAGAGAGCGGTTGACTGGGACGCGACGGCCGTAAGCGAGTCCGTGAGCTGGGAGCTCAAGAGAGGGAGCGAGACCGAGTCGGATAAGAGCGAGCAAGACCCTCGGGCTGAGTAGAGAGCAGCGACTGCCCCCCGCGTATCTGGGTTTTCTTTATCCCGGGATGTTGACGGAGATCGATGCGACGTCTGGATAACAAAACCCAAACAACCTTCAACTTTTTTATTTACTAAATTTTATTCCATTCCTCCCTAGCTCCTGCCTCAGCCTCCCAGCCCGATAAATTTTCTGGTCTATCTCGACTTTAAGGATTCCAATAACATGCCAAATCTACATCAGATTAATTTTATCCAGTCATCTTAACTTTGACTCCTACCCTCCCTTTCTTCCCCGCGTCCTTAACCACGGAATCCGCGAATCAAATTTCACAATTCCATAACTCCTTTTTGAACCATGATACAAAAATGAAAAAAAATTCGTTTTCAACCTTCTAGGCTCTAGTTTATGGTCATGCTATCAAAATATTTGTTATCAATTGTCGTTCATGAGCCAGGACACCAAATCCATGGAGGTGCTGGTCACCGGATCAACCCGATGTTCGTGGCGTTGCCACCAGAGAATACCACGAATTGCATGGGATTTTAGCGAGTTATCAACTGGCTGTAATTAGATTCCGAGCTCGGAAAACTTTGAACCACTTGGAATAGTCGATTAGTTTAAAATTTTTCCGCGGGTGGTTTAATTTAATTATGGCAGGTAATTTTTTTGAAAGTGACCCTGTGGTCATAAACTGGGCTCTTGGAGATCTGAATTGATTTTTTTCATAGTTTGAGGACAATCAATTCTGAATAATTTTAAAATCAACGGGCGGTAATTTTTCTAATTTATATATTTTTCTTTTGACGCTGAGGGATTTAAGGGGGAAATAAATATATATATTCGTTACCAATCAACGAAGTTAAAACCCTTATTTGCATCTGCTAAGTGATAAGTAAACCCGTAATTTAAGACACAGCGTAAGATAGCGTTAAATAAATCGGAAAACTTAAAGTTGTTATAAATCTATACTTTGCTGGAATGAGTTGGCGTAGTGGGAATACAAGTGGGTAGGGGTGGGAGAGAGTGGGGGTTGGGAGCGGGTAGAAGAGGAAAATAGTAACAAGGGTGATGAAATGTTACGAGGACATTAAATATAATTGCGAAGCGTCATTTGACGGATTTTGTTGTCATTTTTTTTATTTATTATTTTTATAAATATTTAAGTTACAAACTTGGGGTAATTAAGGGACGTAATTGTACTTGGTTAACAAGGGGGATTTAATTAAAATTTTTATTTGTTCAATATTGAAAGCCGATAAGATTTTGAGATATCGAATTTGGAAGTGGAGTCAGATTCAAATTTTTTTAGGTTTTGGATTTCAAAGTTCGATATCTCGAAAACTATTGGTCGGAATTTGATCACTAAAAAAAGAAAATTGTAGCCCAAGGTCTCATCTTTCAAATGGGCCCAATGCCATTTCTTAATATCCATAAGTTTTCAAGTTATGAATTTTCAAAGTTTAAAAAACCGCGAAATAAAAATTTGAATTTTTAAATTTCGCAGCCACATTTAAAATTCAATATCTCAAAAACTATCAGTCGGAACTTGATGACTAAAAAGAGAAAATTGTAGCCAAGGCTCTCATCTATCAGAAAAATCTAATCAGATTTATTGATCACCATAAGTTTAAAAGTAATGAATAAAAAAAAAAAATCCAATTAAATATTTTTATCATCAGATAAAACCGGACTCGTGATTCAAGTATCAATTATTAAAATCTCATCACCGTATAACTAATTGCACGGAATAACAATAGAAATAATTTACAATGTGGCCGTGTTATAAAATACATTTATAATCTCTTATTACAAGTCGCAGGCCCAGGGTGGGGAAGGGGTCGGCTGGGGGCCACCAAGAGAGGTGGTGAGAGAGGATGGGAGGGGGGAGGTGGAATGGGGGTGGGGGAAGTGTCGGTAGGGCAAGAGAACGAGACAATCGAATTTTCTCCTTCTTCCATTCGTTTGTTATCTCATACTGTAAATTAATCTCCGACCCTATTCTATAGTTCCAGTTCCACTTCCAGTTTTAGTTCCTACTCCCCTTGATAGAAATATTTTCTATAATATCTTTACTCATGTACATTCATTCATTTATTTTATTTCCTATGGCCTATGGCTTCTTCATCTCAGTTGCGACTTTTTTTTTTTTTTTTATGGAGACGCTGTTTCATTTTGTCCCGACGCTTTCACGAATATAGATCATGATCTTGGTTATTCATTTCACTGTTTCATATTCATATTTTATGTATATATATAAAAAGATATATATAATGTAGAGAATTAAATGGAAATGAGTAAAAGAAATGAAGAAACTTTGAATTATAGATATCTCGGAAAGTAATGATCGAAAGTTGATTACATATGGATGAAAATTGTAGCTAGAAGTCTAAGCTGTCAAATGAGACCTTAGACGAAGCTTAATATTGATAAGTTTGCAAGTTATGGATTTTTGAAAAAAGAGAAAAATTAATTTGTGGAATTTTTTAAATGTGGAGATGACTTTGGAGTTCGATATATCGAAAGCTAAGGATCGTAGGCTGATTTGGTTGAAGTGAAAGTTGTAAGTGAAAGTGCAAGCTTTGAAATGAGAGCTTAATCGAGCCTTAATGTTGATTATTTTGGAAGTTATGAATTTTTAAATCTTTATTTTTAGTTCAGTTTTAAATTTTACAACTTACTTCTGTCTATAGAGATCGATATCTCGGAAACTATTGGTCGGAAGTTGGTTAAATGCCAATGAAAATTGTAGCTAAAGGTCCGAGCTTTAAAATGAGACCAAAAACGAGCCTTCATATTAATTATTTCGAAAGTTATAAATTTTAAAAGCAAAAAAAAAATTCAGTTTCAATAAAAATTCAAATTTTAATTTCTTTACTTCTATTAAAAATTCGATATCTCGAAAACTAATGGTCGAAACTCGATGTACCCAAAATAAATATTGTAGCTGAAGGTCTGAGCTTTAAAATGAGACCAAAAACGAGCCTTAATATTGATAAGTTTTCAAGTTATAAATTTTATTAGTTAAAATAAAAAATAAATTTCCTAAAAAATTAAAATTTCGATTTTTCTAGTTCCGTTCAAAATTCGATATCTCGATAACTATTGATCGGAGCTCAATCAGCCCAAGATGAAAATTGTAGCTAAAGGTCTAAGCTTCAAAATAAGACCAAGAACGAGCCTTAATATCCATAAGTTTCCAAGTTATAAATTTTCAAAGTTTAAAAAAAAATCAATTCCCCAAAAGTTTCATTTTTAAAATTTTTTTATTTCGATTAAATTTCGATATCTCAAAAACTATCGATCGAAACTCAATCAGCCCAAAATAAAAGTTGTAGCTAAAGGTCTAAGCTTCACATTGCAACGTATAACTTTCCTTAATAATAATAAGTTTCCAAGTTACAAATTTAAAAAGTTTAAAATCCGAAGTAATTTAAATAAATTCCTTTATTTTATCTTTCCTCGTGACACATGGATACAAAGTATAAATATAAAGCATAAAATAGAGACAGCGGAAATAATCGATTCGACAAACGTCTTATGTTTTGCATCAACGCCACTGACGGTGCTTTAAATTAAGACTCTCAAACACTCGCTCCGGTTATTCCCGCTCTCACTCAAATCGTAATCTTGATGACATTCTCACTCTTGATATTAATTCACTCATAAACACACAAACTCCTCACTTCCCCTTCCTCCTACCCTTACCCCTGACCCCTCACCCTAGCTTTCTGTTCTGCAGACATCAAAAATGTCACAAGATTTAATTTTCTCATTTTTTTTATTTCGTTTTAGAGCTTGAAAATGCAGCGTGTTAGCATAAATCTCAAAATCCATTTGTGTAGGCGCTTGCATTCCCACCTCTGTCTGGTAGTTGACCGAGAATAATTAAACATATGTCTTTCCGTATCAACGTATTGCAAGCTTTGATGATTATTATTTTATACAGTTAACATTTGTCTCGGTTAATTTTTATTTCATTTAAATATTTATAGAATTTCATTATTTATTTGTTTATTTTTTAAACTTTTAAAATTCATAACTTGGAAACTTATTGATATTAAGGCTCGTTCTTGGTCTTATTTTGAAGCTTAGACCTTTAGCTACAATTTTTATTCAGGGCTAATTGAGTTCCAATCAATAGTTTTTGAGATATTGAATTTTAAATAGAAATAAAAAAATTCAAATTTGAATTTTTAGTGAAATTTAATTTTTTTTTAACTTTGAAAATTCATAACTTGGAAACTTATTGACATTAAGGCTCGTTCTTGGTCTTATTTTGAAGCTTAGACCTCTAGCTACAATTTTCATTTTGGGTTGATTGAGTTTCGATTAATAGTTTTCGAGATATCGAATTTCTAATGTAAATAAAAAAACTTTAATTTTAATTTTTAGTGAAATTGAATCTTTTTTTAACTTTGAAAATTTATCACGTGGAAACTTATTGATATTAAGACTCGCTATTGGTCTCATGTTGAAGAGAAAACTCTGAGCTACAATTTTCGTTACTATTTGATTAAGTTTCGATCAATACTTTTCGAGATATCGATCCAAATAGCCAGAGGCACATTTTTGGGAAATTCAATTTTTGAACCGGAAGCTTTGAAAATTCATAGCTTCTAGAAAAATCAACTTTAAGGTTCATGATTGGGCTCAAATTAAAGTTTACGCTCCAAGGAACATTTTTCATTCATGTCTCATCAACTTCCGATCACTAGCTTCCGAGATATCGATCAATATCGATAGGGGTAGATTTTTTTCAAATTCAAACTTCTCAAAAAAAAACTTTAAAAATTCATAACTTCTAAGTTTATAAAAATTCACAAACGTCCAAGGTCTCATTTTCAAGCTCAGACTTCCTGCTACAATTTTTGTCTCAAACATTTTGATCCAGCGTCAATAGTTTCCAAAATATCAGTCCCGAATCAGAATAAAAAAAATAAAAAACTCAAATTTTCCCGGTTTGGGCTCGAAAAAATTAATTACTCGCACTTAATTAAAATCAAAAATAATTGCAACTATCTGGAAGTTATCTCGTACAATTCATCTCGAGTTAAACCGATTGTAAGGTACTTTTTGCGGTATTAATCACAACTAAGTGACCGAAAACGAGAAAATTTAACTGCTACCAAACTCATCCCTGTAAGTGTCGCTCAGCAATAGCTTACTCTAGATTATTATTGGATCGAATGCATCACGTCTAACGATACGTGAAATAAGTTATAGGTTAGTGGCTGCATTGGCACGCTTCTGACAGCATATTCCTGGAATAAATAATTTCTACTGTTTACTTTTGGACGAAAGTTAAACCACTTGAACATTTTATTCTCGTGTTATCACAAGATTTCAATCACTTTTCCGCTCAATTTACTCTTTTCCAGGCTCCCCAGTTCTTCAGAAGACCTCAGGTTACTCGAAAAAATTTTTTGGTAGTCACAAAAAAATTTTTTTACTCAAAATTTGAATCAAAAAAAGAAATTGATTCCTGGAATTTCGGAATCGTGGGCTTGGGAATTTTTTCGAGGGTCAATTTATGGGGGAAAGTATATCAATATATGTATGAAATTGAAGGGGAAGGTCTAAGGGTTCATGTAAAATTTTGGTTGCAGCTCTATGATCCACAGTTCAAAAGTTATGAATTTTTAAAAATAAAAATTTGAATTTTTTAAGGAAAAGAAATTTCTGGTCAGGAGCCGGTGGGTTCAAAATTCGATATCTCGATACCTGTTGATCAGAAATAAAAAATGTGCCAATAAAAGTTGTAGCTAAAGGTCTAAGCTTTAAAATGAGACCTTCAACGTTTCTTAATTTTCATAAGTTTTTAAGTTATGAATTTTTAGAAAATTAATTCTATAAATTTTCCCACGAAGTCGTAATTTTTGGTTACAGAAAAAATGCTCATGTTCAAGTATCGATATCTCGAAAACTATTGTTCAAAAATCAATTAATAGTGTGGTTTTGGAATCGAGAAAAGTCCAATCTTTCTAATGAGCCTATGTACGATTTTCTAAGTTGATATATATGTTCATAAATGTTAGTTAGAAAATGGATGTAAAAATTTATAAATTCTGGATTTTTGTTAATTAGTTAATTAATTAATGGTTATTATTGTGATGGGGAGAAGGGGGAGGGTGTGAGTAATGAGGTATATAAAAATATATGTAAATATGTTGGAGAAAATGATTTTTAGTTGAGAGAAAACTAGTTGGGATTATTGCCAAAGTAATCGGATAATTTTGTTTCTTTTGTTAATGCGCGAGTTGTTGTTGGTGGAACATCAAGACATCGTAAATGAAAATGAAAAGATGATGATGATGATGATGATGATGGCGATGATGATGGTGATGATGAAGAATAATAAGTTAGAGAGAGAGTTGTTTAGTTAAAGCGCGAATCAGAGGTGGGTCGGCCGAGAAAAGAGAGGGCGAATCGTCAAAGGATGACTTGGCGATACATTTGTCTTATGCGCGGGTACTAATGACCTGGAAAATGAAATGGAATGTACTGAGTATTTTCATGACATATAATTATGCTTTATTAAATAATATTATTGTTATAAATTTCTCTTATTTTTTTTTCTTTATGTTTCGAAATTCTAGAACAGTTTTAATTTTATAAAAAATTTATTTTTTATTTTTATAAGGTTTGATTTTTCGAGTTCAATATATCGGTTTCATAAATTCGATTTTTAAGTGAAACTTATCAATTTTCAGATTGGAAATATCGATTTTCCACGTTCGATACATCAATTTATCAAGTTCGATATATCGATTTTTGAAGTGAAATATATCAACTTTTAAGATTCAATACATCAATGTTTTCGGTTCGATATATCGATTTATCAAGTTCGATATATCGATTTTTGAAGTTCGATACATCGATTTTTTAAATTCGATGTTTCGATTTTTAAGGAAAACTTATCAATCTTCAGGTTGGAAATATCGATTTTTCGAGTTCGATACATCGATTTATCAAGTTCGATAAATCGATATTTTAAGTAAAATATTTCAATTTTTTAGGTTCAATACAATCGATGTTTTCGGTTCGATACATCGACTTTTTCAGTTCGACATATTGATTGTTCAGTTTCGATACATAAAAGATTTTCGAAGTCAATCGATTTATGTGACTGGTCAATAATAAAAATTTGATGCATCAATATAATGGTTACTCTATTGAGTGAGATCTCGATATATCGAATTCGAATATCGATAAATAAAAATTTAGAAATCGATGTATCGACAATAGATTTATCGATAGATTATTATTTTAAGAAATTAAATCGATACATTTAATCAAAACTTCGATATATTGACTTAAAAATTCAAAACATCGACAATCAAATATCGAAAAATCGATTTTTATACACCGAGATATTGAAATACATTTCGCTATATTGATTTAAAAATATCGATACATCAATCTCGAAGTATCGATTATAATATATCGATTAACTTTTTTTTTTTTTTAAATAAACTAAACTGATACGAATTTCGATATATCGATTAGCAAAATCGATATATCGATAATCAAATATTAATCACGAAATTTCGAATATCGATAAGTCGATCTTGGAATATCGATAATAATATATCAATGTAAAATTTTCTTTTAATACATAAAATCGAAATAAATTTCGATACATCGATTTCTTAATATCGACATATCGAACTTGACATATCGATATATCGATCTTGGAATATTAATAAATCGATCTTGGAATATTGATACATCGATATATCGATCTTGAAATATCGATAATAATATATCAATGTAAGATTTTCTTTTAATACATAAAATCGAAATAAATTTTGATATATCGATTTTTTAACATCGACATATCGATCTTGGAATATCAATAAATCGATCTTGGAATATTGATACATCGATATATCAATCTTGGAATGTCGATACATCGATATATCGATCTTGTAATATCGATAATAATATATCAATGTAAAATTTTCTTTTAATACATAAAATCGAAATAAATTTCGATATATCAATTTTTTAATATTGACATATCGAGCTTGATATATCGACATATTGTTCATAATACATCGATATATCGATTTTGAAATTTCGATAGTAAAATATCGATTAAACATTTTTTTAAAATAATTGATATCGATACAAACTTCGATATATCGATCAACAAAATCGATATTCTCAGAACTTAAAAAAATACACAAAATTTTTTTTTCATTTTTAATAAAAATACTTAAAGTAATAAAATAATAAATATAAATATTATAATAGACATTTAATTAAATATAAAATAATTACAAACTAATAATAAACTTAGGAAACATTTCAAGGATTAGCGTGTGTGACATGCTTAAGCTAAGTGTCGTAGTCATAATATGACAGTACGCTATTACTGCTCTTGCCTCCTCTTGCTTGTTGCTACTTAACCAGCCACTGATATGCCTACTCATCCTCCCTCACTTCTTCTTCCCCTCCTCCACCATCCGACTCTCACCCACTACCAAAATACTTGTACGTCTAGCTCAACTTCAAACACTATATACCACTACTATACTTACATAGACAGAGAGGGAATACAAATTCTGTTGCCCAGAAAATATGACCGATACGTGAAAATGTCATACTTAATAAACGAGCCGCGCCTTTGTCGTGCCCAAAATTTCTCACTTTCTTAAACTTATTTTATTTCTATTTATAAACAATTATTACAATATTCCTACACATTATGCATGTTACTTATCCCCGTGACAATTACTCTTATTTATTTTTCATAATTATTGCGATACATCACTCCTAATTACTCAAAACTATAATTGTTTATGACACAAACTGCTGACAGTAAATTTCAAACATTTTTGAGGTAAAAACTTTTGAAAGTTATTTCCTTAAAGAATTTTTTTTTGTACCTTGAGACCTTTTCTGTCAATCCCTTGGCCCTACTAATTTTTTTCTTGCCCTCCCTAGACCTCAAGAGACGAAGAAAAAAACCGCGAAAAACCGCGAGTTAAATTTTTTGATTTCAAAAATTTTTTGTGCCTCGAAAAAATTTTTTTAAAAATTCAAAAAATTTTTTTTCGTATCTCGAGACCTTTCCGTACAAGTCAGTAGCCCTACAAATTTTTTTCCCGCCCTCCCTAGACCTTTGAAGACCAAAAAACCTAAACCGCGAAAAACCGCGAATTGATTTTTTTTGTCTAAAAAATTCTTTTCGCTCCAAAAAAAAATTTTCTGGGCATTTTTTGGGTCTAAGAGACATTTCTAGAACTAATAAATCAATACATAAATTTTTAGAGTGGGGAAGGGGGTTAAATTTTGTCTCGAAATGAAAATTAAACTTTCAGAGTTGAGTAAAAATTTTTTAAATTATTCAAAATATTTGAAATTTAATTAATAGCAAGTGGGAGAGGTCTATTATTAATATAATAAAGGAAATATTGTGAATGCACATTTAAAATATATATAAATATTCAAATGAGTCTGAGAGTTCTGAGAGGCGAATAAATAGACTAACCACGTGGCAGCTGTCTGCGCCCAGAGACCCTTTAAATCAAAGAAATCGTTCTCTTTGCTAATAACCTACTGAATCAGTCATCTTGAGCTGTTTTGTTTGTTTTAATTGCTTTTATTTCGCTCGCTCTTCTTGCGAGTTCCAGCTATTGGCTTCTACAGACAGTTGACATTTTTTTACTTAAATGTCACTGAGTTTTCTGGTCTAGTTGGACCATTTCCGGTAGTTTGAGTACCCACATCACTAGGTTAAAAAAAAAAAATTTTAAGTCAAAATTTTAGAATTTTAAATTTTGGAAAAATTTCTACTGTCATTTTGATCAGTGCCCTAGGATCAGAATTAGATTTCCTCTGGAATGAGTACCTACAATCCAGTATTTTCGACAAATTAAAAATTTCGAAAACTCAAAAATTGGATTTTGGTCAAAAAAATTTATTTTTCAAAATTAATGCTTCTAACCGACTACTGACGTAATTTCCTCTAGAAAGAGTACCCACAAGCCTATACTTGTGTAGAAAGAAAATCTTTCAAAATTAGAAATTTTTCAAAATTTTCTTTTTTTGAAAATTAACATCTAGGCTGTATAGAAAATTTAATTTCCTCTCAAAAGAGTACCCACAACCCCTATTTCACCCACAAATTTTTGACCCAAAGAAAATTTTAAAAAATAAAAATTTCATATTTTCTGTTTTTTTAAATTATCGCATGTACAAAATTCCTTCTATAATTAAATACATAATTTTAGGCTACAACCTGTGAACTCTCGGGGTATCGCGATGTCAGGGAAAATAAAAAAAAAATTATGACGTAGTCCACGATGAAGATAAAGATAAAGATGAGGATGAGGATGATGAGATGGGAGTGTCTGTTGTATAAAATAACCAGCGCGCATTGCGATCGCTCATTTAATTTAAAGATTTGAGACTCGCGAGTGACACTTTCTTATAGCTTATGTTGTTACAATATGTGCATGTCCGTCTGTCAACTGTATTTATGCAGAGAAAAAACAAGATATTTTTTTTAATTTTAATGGAATTATTTTATTTTGAAATGTCAAGTGCAGACTTCGAATCACAAATAATGTAGTAATGCATATATTTTTGTTTGAACGATTCATCTTAGATCAAAGAAACCCGTTCTCAGAAAATAGTTGGTTCGTAATGAAAATAGATTAATGACCTCGTAAATCATCGTTTGCTTTGGTCGATTATTGAGCAGTTTGAATTTTATTAAGAAAATAAATTATTTTTTCTATATATTTTCATAACGCAGGCTTTAATTGGCTGTAACTCGAGACCTAGTTATCTGGGAAAAGAAAGTATTCAGGGTTTTTTGTAGGAAATTTCGTGCCCTTTAAAATAAACACCAACATGATAGGAAAATCTTTGATAGGTTAGAAAATATGAAGAAAATACGGAAGGAATGTTAATTTTGGTAGGAAGGAAAGGGAGTTTTAGGAGTTGATTAATGGGATTTAGTTCGAGAACAAATGGAGTGGAAGTAAAAGTTGTAAGGAACTTTTTTGTAGCAAATTTAGTGCCCTTCAAAATGAATATATATTTAATAGAGTTCTCTTTGGTAATTTAGGAGATAAGGAGAAAGAAGTGGGAGGAAAAGTGAAATTTTGAAAGGAGGAATGGAAGAGAAGATTAGGAGATGATTAATTGCATTTAGCTCGAGAACAAATGGAGCAGGAGTAAAATTAGTAAGGAACTTTTGTGTAGGAAATTTAGTGCCCTTTTAAGTGACTACAGATTCGATAGGGTTATCTTTGGTATTTTAGGAGATAGGGAGAAAAAAGTGGAAGCAAAACTGAAATTTTGAAAGGAGGAAAGGAAGAAAAGTTTAGGAGATGATTAATTGGATTCAGCTCGAGAATAAATAGATTGGGAGTAAAATTTGTAAGGAACTTGTTTGTAGGAAATTTAGTACCCTTCACAATGGCTACATATTAGATAGGGTTATTTTCGTTATTTTAGGAGATAGGGAGAAAGAAGTGGGAGGAAAAATGAAATTCTGAAACAAGAAAGGAAGAAAAGTTTAGGAGATGATTAATGGAATTTAGCTCGAGGACAAATGGAGTAAGAGTGAAATGGGAAAGGAATTTTTTTGCAGGAAATTTAGTGCCCTTTAAAATGACTACATATTGGATAGGGTCATCTTTGATATTTTAGGAAATAGGAAGGAAAAGTGAAATTTTTAAAGAACGTAAGGGAATTTTAGGAGGTAATTAATTGAAATTAACTCAAGAACGAATGGAGTAAGAGTAAAATGTGAAAGGAACTTTTTTGTAGGAAATTTAGTGCCCTTAAAAATGGCTACATATTTGATAGTGTTAACTATCAGTCACCACAAACCAGAAAGCGGGAAAAATTTGAATTTCGATAGATTCTTTAAAAAAATTCATTTTGTTAGTGTTTGATTGATTATAACTCGAGAACAAATAAACTAGGAATGAAAAGTATGAGGAACTTTTTTGTAGGGAATTTAATGCCCTTTAAGATAAACACAAACGCCATAGGGCTATTTCCCATAGTTTCCAAAATACGACCAAAAAATCACAAAAACTCAGTAATGAATTTGTATTTTCCTTCAAACTTAAGACTGCAGCTTAAAAATATCAAAATATGTATGCAAAATATAAATACTTAGCCCGTCTTTTAAAAAACAAAAAAATTAAAAGATTAACTTGTCGGAAATAAATCTCGTTCCGTTAGATTACCGCGACGCATAAGTCGCATCCGCTGGCTCCTTTCTTCGCGTCTAAGCTTTTTTTTTTTTTCAAACATTTCTCAATTCCCCTTTCCCTCTCCTCTCCTCGGCAAACATTAGGACCCCCACTAAAAAAATATGTTAAAATAAAAAGTGACGTGAGTATTTTTATATCGACAATTTAACGACGCGATAATTAAGAGAAATAAAAATATTTAACTGAATAATAAAAATTCCTATCGACCACCCGACGTGGATGCTGATGAGTTAAATGCCCTCTTGGATAAAAAATGTGTATAAGTGAGGAGGAAATTACTCATTGACTATAAACTTTAAGAGCAAAAGAGTTAAGACAAATCTATAAATAAATTGTCCGATACAAAGAAAGAGATTTAAATAATAAAAAATATAAAATCGTTCCATGAATCTTGTTTCCCTGGTCCCTGGGTATTTATATTTTTTATTGGAAATAAAAATATAAAGATTATTCCCGGAATAATCGATTTACAAGAATAGATGCTGGTGTCTTTAACCTCAAGTATTCGAATAAAAATTATTTCGTTTTTTCTTGGATTGGTTTTTTGGGAATATTGGGGAAACGATTGGAGATAAGTGTGCAGTCTTAGTGTTCATTTTTAAGGGCGTTAAATTTCCTACAATTTTCGTCCGAAACTTTTCGTAATTGGGGTAAGTAGGCCCGAGTTATGAGCAATTGAAACATGGGACAATTTTCGAGATTGGAGAAAAGTTTCTTTTCTGGCTATTTTTTGGGAATATAATGAAAAGTATTCAAAATATCCCTATGGTGTTTGTGTTCATTTTAAAGGGCATGAAATTTCCTACAATTTTTGTCTGAAACTTTTCGTAATTGGGGTAAGTAGGCTCGAGTTATGAGTAATTGAAACATCTGGCAATTTTGGAATCTGAGTAAACTTGTTTTTGTGGTTATTTTTTGAGAATATTTTGAAAAATATTGAAGATAGCCTTATGGTGTTAGTGTTCATTTTGAAGGGCATTAAATTTCCTACAATTTTCGTATAGAACTTTTTGTAATTGGAGTAAGTAGGCTCGAGTTATGAGCAATTGAAACATAGGACAATTTTTGAGATTTGAGAAAATTTTGTTTTCTGGTTATTTTTTGGAAATATTTTGAAAAATATTGAATATAACCTCACAGTGTTAGTGTCCATTTTAAAGAGCATTAAATTTCCTACAACTTTTATTAAAACTTTTTTGTAATTACTGTAATTGTAATCGAGTTACATTAAATTGAATAATTAAAAATTCTATCAATATGAAATTTAAAATTAATTAATTGGAAATTTTAATTTCTAATTACTATACAGTAACCCTAGTAAATTTATACTGCAATTAAATTTATCACCTTCCTTTAATGAGTATCCTACTATTCCGTACGTATTTCGTATAATTGGTGCACACTTACTCTAATAATTCACGACCTAGAATTTTAAATTCAAAAATTCCCGCCATTTTTTTCAAAAAAAAATTTTTTTCATAAAAAAGAATTTTACGCCAAATGCCGGGTAAGAAATTTTCATCAAGTGGTTTTTAAAAATTTTTTTCATAAATTTCAAAAATTCCCGCCTTAAAAAAAATTTCAAAAGTCAGATTTCTAAAAAATTTACCAGAAAAAAAAAAAATTTGGGAATAGGGGATGCAATAAAAGGGGCTTGTTTTTGGGTAAAAGAGTACAAGCGAATGTACTAACAAGAAAACAGTAAAATAGAGTAGAGTAGGAATGAACCGAAGTTTAATATAAGAGACGAATTAAACAAGTTCGTAAATTAGGTCTAGTCTTTATGGCTCTCGGAAGTTAAACATTCAAAGACTGAGCTTGTCACGGGCTTAAATACAATTGCTATTAATCTAAGAAAGTAATGCAATGCTAATGCAATTGTTAATGCGCGGGATACATAAATGCATTAATGGTTTTTAGCGGAATAAATCTTTTGATCTTAATATTAAACTATTTTTGTAGCTACCATTCAATATAAGTCGAGAACAAAAGAAGTTATTGCTAAGAGCTTTATATAAAAGTTCTAGAGGATTTCATTCCCTTTCAAATGGACACCAACTTCATTAGACTATTTTCAATATTTTTCAAAATATTCCCTAGAAATAACCAGAAAACAAAATTTTATCCAAATCCAAAAAATTGCCCCATGTTTTAATTGCTTACAACTCGCGCCTTCTTACCCCAATTACAAAAAGTTCTATACGAAAATTGTCGGAAATTTAATGCCCTTTCAAATGAACACAAACACCATAGGGATATTTTGAATACTTTTCATTATATTTCCAAAAAATCGCCAGAAAAGAAACTTTTCTCAAATCTCGAAAATTGTTCCATGTTTCAATTGCTCATAACTCGCGCCTTCTTACCCCAATTACAAAAAGTTCTTTACAAAAATTGTCGGAAATTTAATGCCCTTTAAAATGAACACTAACACCATAGACCTATTTTCAATAGTTTTCAAAATATTCCCTAGAAATAACCAGAAAATAAAATTTTATCAAGTCCCGAAAATTGCCCCATGTTTTAATGGCTCATAACTCGAGTCTACTTACCCCAATTACAAAAAGTTCTTTACAAAAATTGTCGGAAATTTAATGCCCTTTAAAATGAACACTAACACCATAGACCTATTTTCAATAGTTTTCAAAATATTCCCTAGAAATAACCAGAAAATAAAATTTTATCAAGTCCCGAAAATTGCCCCATGTTTTAATGGCTCATAACTCGAGTCTACTTACCCCAATTACAAAAAGTTTTAGACAAAAATTGTAGGAAATTTAATGCCCTTTAAAATGAACAACAATACCATAGGTCTATTTCCAATACTTTCCACCGTAAGCTCAAAAACCCTCAAAAAATAATTTTTTCAAAAATAATTATCTCGTTTTCCTACTCATAACTCGCGTACAATCAGTCCAATTTCAAAAAGTCTTAATAGTAATTCATAGCAAATTTAATGCCCTTTAAAACGATAACCTACTTGATAGACTTATCTCTGGTAGTTTCCGAAATAATAAGTAAAAAGCAACGAAATCAGTGACGAAATGGTCTGAAATCCACTTAAACCAGTAACCAAACATAAGCTTGTTGTGATGAGGCGGCAATCAACAGGGTCATAACCGGTCGACTTCCGGTGGTAGTTGCCCCTTGAGGAGCAAGTGAATCTTGAGGACTTAACAAGTAGTTTAGTCCGTATCGTCAACTTGCCTGCGAATTCTCACTCTCAGCAGACTCAGACTCAGTCTCGATCTCACTCTCACTCTTACTCTTACTCTCACTCTCACTCTCACTCTCACTCTTAGTCTCCTCTCCTCTAAGTCTTGATCTTGTTTCTACTCTCACTCTCACTCATCCTATCCTCATCTTAACTCTCAGTGTCTTTATCTCACTCTACTTAAGCTCTCTATTAGACATGTCATTTGGTCTCATATCGACTCGGAGTATCTCCATCTTATCTAAAGACAAGTTTGCTTAATATAAAATATACTAGTGTGTAATATTTCGTGGCGGTAAATCAATTGACGTCAAAGTCATGAACACAAGGCTCAATAGTATAAGAGTATTTAATCATAATTTATTTAATAATCAATGACGCGTCTCGTGTGACAACTCGTTTCGCGTCTAATTACAATTCAATACACGCCCGAATTATTTCTCTTGTCAAAAACTTTCTTCCCTCCCTTTTCTTCATGACTTCTCAGCCTTCAATAAATCTTCTTCTGCATCTGGAAATTTAGGGCAATGATGATATGAAAAATATATGAGATTCATACATTTGATATTCAAAAAATGGAGGCTTGAATTTGAAACCCGCGAAAAAGCGCGAAATTACGTTTTTTCATTTCTAACGCCTATAACTTTTTAAATTTCGAATTTAGCGCCTCGCGGCACAGGAACTTGTTTATAGGAAATTAAATTTTCTACAAAAAAGGTCCTTATGCGCGAATCCCTAGCTCTGATATTTGAAAAGTTACAGTCGTTAAATTAAACCGCGTAATTTAAAAATTTAAAAATTTAATTTTTTTTACTTTTAAGTCCCGTAACTTTTTAAATTTTGAAATTAGCGGCTCGCAGCATAGGACCTTTTTTGTAGGAAATTAAATTTTCTACAAAAAAGGTCCTTACGCGCGAATCCCTAGCTCTGATATTTGAAAAGTTACAGTCGTTAAATTAAACCGCGTAATTTAAAAATTAAAAAATTTTATTTTTTTTACTTTCAAAGCCGTAGCTTTTCAAATTTTGAATTAACGAGCTCGCGGAATTGACATTTTTCGTAAAAAATTAAATTTCCCATAAGAAAAAATTTTTAAAAAATTTTTTTAGTCAAAAAAAAAAATACCGCGGAATTTTAAATTTCGCGGTCTCCGATTATGAAAATTTTTAAAAACTTCCTTTTGGTTCATAAACGACCTGAAGCTCAGTTCTTTTTTTACTTTTATTCTGATTTTTTTAACTACAGAATTTTTAAAATGCGCGAAAATAAATTTCTTTTTTTTGGAAAAAAAATAATAAAATAAAATTTTTTTTATTTTGGAAAGTGTCCAGAAACGTTTGACATGTATTTTATTTATTTTTTAGTACCACGTGCCAAAACAAGGCGACAATGGGAAAAGTGTTAAATCCGCGACTCCGCGGATCTTTCATAAATCCCTCGGAAAAAAAAATATTGTGCAAGAGTTTACTCGAGCACAAGTGGATACGCGTGGATGCCCAAGATATGAAATGCCAAAAAATTTTTCATCGTCTCAACTCGAGTCGTTTTTCAAGTTCTTGATACTTTTCTACTCTTGTCTCCGCTTTATACTTATACTTACTTTAACTGTATACTGATGCTACTTTTTTTGATTTATAAACTACCATTCAAGAGTAAGATGAAAGCTTTATACACTATTTTTTATTACTTAATAATAAATAATATTTATTATTTTTCCGTGATATTTTGAAAATTGAATTTTTAATAGTCGTAATTTTTTATAACTCGAGAACAATTCGAGTTATCACAAAAACTTTCGCAAGAAAATTGTTGCAATTATAATGCCCTTCAAAATGAATACCAACATGGCAGGGTTATCTCAAATATTTTTTCCACTAGGCCCAACAAGTCCCAAAAAAGTCCTTAAACAACTCGAGTGCTTTAAATTAGAATTCCACCTAAACTATCAGAGCTACGATAAAAGTGCACAGAACCAAATTTGTTCAAAATTAAATTTCCTACAAAAAAGGTTTCATACATTTTTTTCCTATCTCTGAAAATTAACCCAAAAATCCTAGTCCTTAAGTCCCAAAATTAAAAAAAAATTAAATTGCTCATAACTAACGTTACCAAATTGAGTAATTAAAAAAAGTTGTAATAAAAAATTGTAGAGAATTCAATGCCCTTAAAAATGAATACCAACTTGATAAGGTCGTCTCCAATATTTTTTACACTAGGCCCAAAAAATCCCAAAGAAGTCCTTAAACAACTCGAGTGCTTTAAATTAGAATTCCGCCCAAACTATTAGACCTACTGTTGGATATTCAGGAGACTGGTAGAATGAGAACCACGAGGTTTATTGTATGGTTGCTTTATTTAGACTAACTTAATTTGGATAGACAGGATATACAGTTTGGGCTAAGTAAAAGTGATAAACAAAATATAACAAATAGGGATTAGAAGGTATAGGTGACTCATTGATTCCTACACTTCCCCTCAATGACGTCACTTTTGAATCCGTCTTCAGTGAGCCCGATCATCTTTGTCAGACTTGAAGTTTTCAGTGGTCCTAGCGGCTTGGTCAGGATATCCGCAACGTTTGACTCTGATGGGCAAAAGGTAATTTTAATTACTCCTTTTTCCTCTAGATCCCGAGTATAGAAATACTGCGTATCTATGTGCTTGCTACGAGCAGACAATCCAGGTGAACGAATGTTGCTTATACACCCTTGATTGTCTTCATAGATTGTTGTCGGTAAATTTTGTGGAAGGTCAAGAAAATCCAATAGATTACGGATTAAGACGCACTCTCTTGACGCTTCTGATAATGCAACTATCTCTGCTTCTGTCGATGAAACTGATACACAGGATTGTTTCTTGCTGGTCCAGCTTATAGCGCCACCAAATAACAAGAACACGTATCCTGTGTTTGACTTCCTGGATGTCCTGTCTTCAGCCCAGTTTGCATCCGCGAACCCGACGAGTTCTTGTGCGCTGGGTTTGAAATTAAGCTGAAGTTGGTAATTTTTAGTGGCCTTCAAGTATCTGCATACCCTCTGAAGCTCGTTCCAATCTATCTGACGTGTACCTTTGATGTGTTGAGCCAGAATGGATACTGGTGCACTAATGTCTGGTCTTGAATTGATTGATATATATAATAATTTTCCAATCAACTGCCTGTAGTAATCATTTTTGATATCAGGTGATTCTTGGCGGTTTTTCTCGTAGTTCGTGTCCATCGGATATTTCGAAGGCTTTGCTTCATCGAGTCTTGCTTGGACCAGTACCTTGTCAATATAGTTTTGTTGGCTTATGAAAAATTCTCCATTTTTATTCCTCATTACTTCGACACCAAGGTAACATTTGATGTCTCCGAGGTCAACAATATTGAACTTGTTGTTTAGTACTTGAATGATATCGTTAATTCTGCTCATCGAACTGCATGCGATAATGATATCATCTACGTGGACAAGTAAGTAGGAGCGAGTTCTGTTCCCATGGCTGTATAAGCAAGGGTCGTTAGGACAGCGTGAAAAGCCATACTCGGTCAATGTGTTATTTAGTGTATCGTACCAAGATTTGGCTGATTGTTTTAATCCATAAATACTTTTATGCAGCCTGCACCCAAATTCTTCTTGACCTTGTTTCACGTGTCCGGGAGGTTGCTTCATATATATTATCTCCTTAAGTTGTCCATTAAGGAAAGCTGTTTTGACGTCCCAATGCTTGACAAAATATTGTCTTTGCCCAGCCAGTGACAATACCACTCGTATAGTAGTAGTTTTGACCACTGGGGCGAAAACCTCTTCGTAATCGACTCCGAACTTCTGAGAGAAACCTTGCGCGACTAGTCTGGCTTTGAACCTGACTGGAGTGTTATCGGGGGTTCTTTTTACCTTAAAGACCCACTTACACCCGATGGCAGTTTTGTTTCTTGGAACAGGCTCCAAATTCCATGTTCCATTCTGTTCTAGCGATTGTAATTCTTCTGCCATAGCTTTTCTCCACTCGACTGCATATGGTCCGCGCAACGCTTGTTCGAGTGTCTTTGGTTCATCGTCATCATCTAGGTCTCTCAGTTGGTAGTTCTGTTCTATTACTTCTTCATCATCATTTGGATTGTTTGGTTGTCTTTCTTGTAGCTGATTTGCTGATAACTTCAGGATTCTTTGTGATAGCGGTACGTTCTCGTCGTCATCATCTTCAAGAACATTAATTTGGTTATCTAAAGCTTCCCCTAAATTGTGTGGCTCATTTTCAGTGGGTTGTTTCGTGATAAAAGGTTCATCTGGTAGGTCAGCAGGGATGTAGACTATTTGTTCAGCCTTTTCAGTTGATGGAACGTCAAGTTTAACGTAAAAATCAGTTCTGTCTGATTCTTCCCCTCCAACGCGGCAAGTTTCAATGAATCTAACATCTCTACTCACGGTGATCTTTCCTGATGACCTTTCTAGGAGTCTGTATCCTTTGCTATCTTGTGAATAGCCTACAAATATACATTCTTTTGCTTTTGAATGTAATTTGTCCCGTTTTTGTTTCGGAATGTGTGCGTAAGCCTTACATCCGAATGTTTTTAAATGTTTAACGCAGGGTTTTTTCTGGTGTAACAACTCGTAAGGTGTTAGTGACCTTTCCCGAGTCGGTAAACGATTTTGTAGGTATACAGCAGTTATAGCCGCTTCTCCCCAATATGTATTGGGAAGTTGAGCATCTATCAACATGGTTCTGATAGCTTCTACTAAATATCTGTTTTTGCGTTCAGCAACGCCGTTATGTTCAGGTGTATATGGTGTTGTATGCTGAAATTGTATCCCGTTGCGCTTTAGATGCTCTTTTAGGTCATTGTTAATGTATTCTCCTCCTAAGTCTGACCTAAAAATTTTTGGTTTTTCCTTGAACTGTGTAACACAAAATTCAATAAAATTTTTAATTACTTCAGTGGCCTGGGATTTTTGACGTAATAAGAAAATATACGTGTATCTGCTATAATCGTCAATCAAAGTCATGATGTATCTTCGTCCTCCAGGTGTCTCAGTGGACATTGGTCCGCATAGGTCCGTATGGATCAATTCAAATGGTCGATCTGAAGCACCCATTGACTTTTGTGGAAATGGTCGCCTGGAAATTTTTCCTTTTATACAGGATTCGCACACCTGTTTTATCTGACATTCACTAATTGTCATTCCTCTAACTAAATCGTGATTTATTAATTGACGTATTACATTCGGATCTCGGTGGCCAAACCTCGCATGCCACTGATGTATGCAATCTTCAGAGTGTTTATGTAAAACTGCAAGTGCATAATCGGGTCTTCTTAACTTATAGACCTGTCCTACAGCATCTCCGACGGCTATTTCCTTTTGTTTCTTATTATAAATCACCATTTGATTGTTCATAATCTTCAAATAGTATCCTAATTTATCTAACGAGCCGATCGATATGAGGCTACAGTCAAAATTAGGTACATATAATACATTGGTTAACTTTAATATAGAAGTTGAACCTTTTCTCGTTAAACATTCGACATTTCCTTCTCCTTTACCGTACACCTTACATGCTTGACCATTTGCTACGTGTACAGTAGATGCATACGAAGTGTCGATCGAATCAAAAAAATTAATATCATTAGTCATGTGACTACTTGCAGCTGAGTCAAGAAACCAGTCAGCTTTAGATGCACATGGTGTAACTATATATGCTTGATGTAGTATGCTTCCCTCCTCTTCGTCACTCGACGCATTTTCGAGAACTGCCCTTGCCTTCTCTCTTTTCAACTCTTCTTTCTTCTTTCTTTCAAATCTACGTCTCCATTCTACATATTTCGGACACTCGTGTTTGACGTGTCCGTAATCATGACAAAAAAAACACTCGATACCTCGATAATTATTTCTTTTATTACCTGATACCTTTAATGCGGTATCGTAATTCTCAGAACTAGCCAAACATTTTCTTCTTTTATACTCGCTTATCAAGGTGGCTTTGACTACATCCATGCTAAGCTCATTTTCCGGCTTGGAGGCTAATACCGATATTAAAGTATGATACGATGACGGCATACTGTGCATGAGGATCCACGGACCGAATTCCTCAGCACTTTTATTACCAAGCGATGTTAAATTATCAATTAAATTTTGCGCTTTCGTAACATGCTCCTCTAAATCATTTTCGTCATGATATTTCAGCTGTAATAACTCTACGATTAGCGTAAATTTATTAATTCCACTTGCCTTTTCGTGGTAATTTTTAAGTGCCTCCCAGGCCTGCTTTGCTGTAGTTATGTCCCTGACGTGTGTTATTTGAGCGTCCTCTACCAAAAGGCAAATTGTGCCCAAAGCTTTGTCATTACATACGTTCCATGAACTGATAGATTCATCTCCTGTTGTCGGGCATACCGTAGATACTGCTCGCCACGTTCCTTCACGTTTCAACAACCGTTCAACTTTGAATTTCCACGTCTGATAGTTATTGTTGTTCAGCTTTCCGATTCCAAATGCCGAGCCACTTGCGTCAGCCATTCTTTACACTTTTATTTTATTTGCTTTACGATATTTAACTTTACCTTACTTTATTAAGCACCATTAAAAAAAATTAAACTTTAAGTAAGACTTAAACGATTCAAACCAGCTCCTGGGCCCATAACCTGTTGGATATTCAGGAGACTGGTAGAATGAGAACCACGAGGTTTATTGTATGGTTGCTTTATTTAGACTAACTTAATTTGGATAGACAGGATATACAGTTTGGGCTAAGTAAAAGTGATAAACAAAATATAACAAATAGGGATTAGAAGGTATAGGTGACTCATTGATTCCTACACCTACGATAAAAATGTACTGGACTAAATTTGCTCGAAATTAAATTTCCTACAAAAAAGGTCTCATACATTTTTTCTCTATCTCTGTTAGTTTTTCCATAATTTAAATAAAACCAAGAATATTCAAAAAAATGGTGTATTATCTTTGACCCCTTTACCCTTTGCCCTGACCCTAATAACCCTAGAGTAACGAGTCCGAACACAATGTCCTCGGTAAAGACCGCGACACTAAATGCTCAATAACGTCTCGTCATCTCCAACAATCCCATCAAAATAACAACAACAATAACTATTTTCCCGGCATTTAAATACTTACGGTTCTTCATACCGTTAATGTACAATTATTTGCGCAAAACACACACACAGTTCCCACCCCTTTCTACCTCACGTCAACCCCTTTAGCAGGTTCACTATTCGCATTTACGTTCACGCAGGCTAAACAATTTCCCAGTCGATAAATTTTTATAGAACTCGTGTGTGCACGTGTGTTGCTGATGTTAACTAGTCTACTAGTCTGGCACCATCACCAGTTCCAGTACCAGTACCAGTACCAATAGAATCACTAGGATACACCAGGACACGCTGGTAGAGTTGATAGAGTCCAGAAAGGGACGCAGGCAGTAAAGAACCTGCCGGGTGTGATATCGCTATTGGAATTAAATGGGTACCGGTGGCAATTGGGTTTAAATTCTCCACCCTCAGTACCCTCCGTGCTCTTGGTCCAACCCTATCCCCTATCCCCTATCCCCGACTCTCTACTCCCAGCCCGAGAAAGTCCGGACGATCGAGCTCCGGTCCGCATACACTGGAGCGGGATTACAACCGCTGAAACGGAATTTAATCGATGTATTTATGTGTCGTTTACACAAAATGGTTTCAGTTTAATTGCTTGTACTCACCCCTGGATTATAATTGTTGTCATTTAATTGATTTTTTTTTTTTTTATCAATTTTTTTCAATCGCGGGTACGGACCCTAGTGAACTTCGCTTGGTCTTCTTAATTTATTACAGAAACTAATAAGAATAAATATATGAACTTGGTGGTTTTTTTAAAGGAAATTCAATTCCCTACAATTTTGAATTTAAACTTTTTTCGGTTACTCAATTTGGTAATGAGTTATGAGCAGTTTAATTTTGAAAATAAATTTTGAGATTTTAGGACTTGGATTTCTGGGCTAATTTTCAGAGATAGGAAAAAAATGTATGGGACCTTTTTTGTAGGAAATTTAATTTTGAACAAATTTGGTCCTGTGCATTTTTATCGTAGCTCTGATAGTTTAGGCGGAATTATAATTTGAAGCACTCGAGTTATTTAAGGACTGTTTTGGGACTTTTTGGGCCTAGTGAAAAAATATTGAAGACGACCTTATCAAGTTAGTATTCATTTTTAAGGGCGTTAAATTCTCTACAATTTTTTATTACAACTTTTTTTAATTCCTCAATTTGGTAACGAGTTATGAGCAATTTAATTTTGAAAAAAATTTTGGGACTTAAGGACTAGGATTTCTGGGTTAATTCTTAGAGATAGGACAAAAATGTATAAGACCTTTTTTGTAGGAAATTCAATTTTAAACAAATTTGGTCCAGTGCATTTTTATCGTAAGTCTGATAGTTTAGTCAAAAATTTAATTTTAAATACTTATGAATATTTTTGCTTAAAGTGAATTTTATTTTTGGGCCTAGTGCATGAAATAATCAAAATAATCATATCAAGTTTGTGTTCATATTAAAGGGCATTAAATTTGCTACAACTTTTGTCCCAAACTTTTTTTGATTCCTCGACTTGCGCGCGAGTTAAAAAAAAATTCAAAAATACTCTGATTGATTTTTATGAAATTACAAATTTTAGGTGCCATTTTAGAATGTCCTTGTAATTATGATAATATTTAATGAATTATCGATGATAATTATATTGTATTTGTAGTCATTGGAAAGGGCATTAAATTTGTGAGAAACTGCGAGCCATGAAAGCCACAAAAGTTCGAAAGGAGGGGAGGTAGAGCCATGATAAGGGAAACTTAAAAAATCAATATGAAATTTGGGATGATAAATTCATATGAAGACATCAAGGGACATGTGCGCTGCGGCAGAGGGTTGGGGAGGGTGAGGAAGAGAAGAAAGAGGACTGGGTGAAAAGGGAAGGAGGAAAGCGAGTTGAAGAGGCAATATAGGAGAAAGCTTATTATTGGAGTTTGCTGTTACGAGAACAAAATAGAGGCGAGCTGTGATTGCTGTTTCCAATTGAACCCCGTTGCCTTCTTCTATCTCTTGCACCGCGACGTTCAGTTCCTCTCTCCTCTCTTCACCTCGTCTCAAGGCTCCTCTGTTCCTCTGCACCTGAATGAAGCGGAAAATAATCAAGCTCCGCCTGGAGCTATCTCGTGTGCATTCAACTTTCCCCGCTTTTAACTCCCCCTACTTATTTATCCCCTCCCGCGCCACCCCACACTCAAGCCATCTCTTATTGTTTATCTTAAAATACATTCACTGTACTAATAATTGCGTACTTGCTATTTTAATTACAAATTAAATTTTCAAGATTTATTTTTTTTAATTTAATGGAAATTGAATTTCTTTTATTTGATTTTTTGGTCATATCTTTTAAACTGTCAAATATATGTCTATGATATATGTGGTCATTTTAAAGAGCATTAAATTTCCTACAATTTTTGTCTGAAACTTTTTGTAATTGGGGTAAGTAGGCTCTAGTTATGAGTAATTGAAACATCTGGCAATTTTTGGAATCTGAGTAAATTTTTGTTCCCAAACATTTTTTGGGAATATTTTGAAAACTATGCAAGATAACTCTATAATGTTAGTGTTCATTTTAAAGGGCGTTAAATTTCCTACAACTTTCATTTTAAACTTTTTGTAATTGCGTCAATCGGTCTCAAGTTATGAGCAATTGAAAATCAAACTTTCGATGGAAAATTTTCCTCCCTTAATTTTTTTTCAAATCCCAAAAAACCATATCAAAAATAACTTTTCCCCTTTACCCCGATGGCTCCTAATGAATAGCAATGACTCCGACACCGAAAAGTAGACGTCTGCCGCTGACAGACAGGATCAGCCCTCGAATCCTCTCGACTTCATCTCCATCCTCTTTTCCCCACCCCGTTTCCGTCACACTAGCGTCTAGAAGTTGAATCCTCGAGCTAGGGGATGGATATAAGTTGTAAGCTTACATACATGTGAGCTCCAGGTCATAGTCAGAGGAGAGGAGTCACGTAGAATATGAAACAATCGCTTCATTGGAAAGTCAAGTGAATCCACTAGAGCGTCGTCGCGTTTGACTTGCCATTAGGAGCGTCAGTTTTAATTGTGCTTCCTCTTATCTTCTGCTTCTTCTTCTTCATCCTCTGTCTCTCCCTTCTTCCCTTCTTCCCCTGTCTCCCCTATTCTCCTCTCTTGCTCTTACACTTTTTCCTCGTTCTCTTTTACTCTTAGACTGGGTCATAGTCTCAGGTAAAGTCCTTACGCGTATGCCCTTTAGCGATGTCTCATTAGTTGCTGCACTCCACCCTTGGCTCAAACTGTACTCAAGATTCTACACTTGCTACCTCTTATATTTTACCCTCACTGTCACTGTTCACTCATTTGCTATCGACTTTTTTTTATTTTTACTCTTTTATTCTCTACCTCGGATATTTTTCTCCCGCGGTGGGGGGAATGTTTCTGGAGACGATAGGCCAACTTTGCTAACCGGAAACGTCTGCTATTGTATTGAGTTGAGTTAGTATTTAGCATTGATGCTGAAATAAATGGCATTGTTGGTGACTGGAGACTTGACAGCTGGAATCAAGGGACGATTTGTTTGGGTTAAGTTTTAAATTGATCGCGGTTCTTCCTGGGTTGTAAGGGGATTTGATAAAGACAATGTTTTTTTGTAGCATTTTTTGTGACCTGCGAAATGAATACAAACATCGGGGCTATGGAAATATTTTTGTTGGGTCATTTTTAAAATCGAAGGGAGGGAAAATTTGAAAAATTTACGAATTTAAAGATTTGGGATTTTGATTGATTGTAGTTCGAGTTTAATTAAAGTTATTGAGAAAAGTTTCGAATAAAAGTTATAGGAAATTTAATGCCCTTTAAAATGACCTCGAATATCATAGGGATATTTTCAATATTTTTCAAAATATTACAGAAATATGGTCGGAAAAATAATGTTACCAAAAATCCAAAAAATTGACAGATGCTTTAATTGCTCATAATTCGAGACTAATTAATGCAATTACAAAAAGTTTTAGGCAAAAGTTGTAGGAAATTTAATGCCCTTTAAAATGAACACAAACATCATAGGGTTATCTTTCATACTTTTCAAAATATTCCCAAAAAATAACCAGAAAGAGAAAATGTACCCAAATCCCAAAAATTTCCTAATGCTTCAATTGCTCATAACTCGAGCTTACTTACCCCAATTACAAAAAGTTCTATACGAAAGTTGTAGGAAATTTAATGCCCTTTAAAATGAACACAAACACCATAGGGTTATCTTTCATAGTTTTCAAAATATTTCCAAAAAATAACCAGAAAGAGAAAATGTACCCAAATCCCAAAAATTTCCTAATGCTTCAATTGCTCATAACTCGAGCTTACTTACCCCAATTACAAAAAGTTCTATACGAAAATTGTCGGAAATTTAATGCACTTTAAAATGAACACTAATACTATGGGGTTAACTACTATAGTTCTCAAAATATTCTCAGAAAAATAGTCAGTAACAAAAATTTACTCAAAATCAAAACGTTTCCTCAAGTTTTAATTGCTTCTAATTCATCAGCAATTAACGTAAATACAAAAAGTTTTGAAAAAAAGTTATAGGAAATTTAACCCTCTTTAAAATGAACATAAACATCATAGGTCTATCTTCGATCTTTTTTTAAATATGACCCGAAAATCGAATTCTACTAAAAATTCACTCACTCAATTATTTAAATACTAATTTAATGACTCATTTATTCAATTATTAATTATCAAAAAAATTAAAAATTCTCTTCATTAGAAATTTAATTAAAATTTTTTATGACTAATTAATTTTTCAAATTCTAATTAATTGTTTTTTCTCCCAGAATTTTATTTAAAATTTTTTTATTTTTTCAAATTTAAATTTTGCGCGCAATTTTTAATAACTAGAGGGCGCGGTTCAATCATTCAAAATGGCGGCGATGGAACACAACTGGCAGCTAAAACAAATGAAATGAATTTCACTAATAATTACATTAATTAAAGTAATTAATCAGTTAATTATTTAATTTTTTAATAAATTTGAGATAATTAATTTATGCAAGAAACAAAAAATCAAAAAATCGAAGATAAGGAAATTTTGTTTCTTGATTTTTATTTAACACTAACTTTTTTTTTTCTAATTAAATTCACTACTCAGTAACCCAGTAATCAAATATCAATTTTTGAAAATCATTTAATTAAAAATCAAATTAATTTAAAAATAAAATAAAAATTTGGATTAAAAAAAAAATCTAAAAATAATTTTTTTTTAATTTTTGAAATTTTATTAAAAATATTCTGTAATTAATTTTTCTAAACTAAAAATTTTATTTTTTTTGTTTTTAAATTTCGCGCGAAATTTAAAATTTCCAGAGCGCGGTCTAGAATAATTAAAATTTATAAAATATTTCAATTAAATTTCTGAAATTTTTTTTTAAAAAATTAATAATTAAAATAGAAAAAATTTTTTTTTTGATTTTTGAGCCCAGTCCCTAGTCCTCCGAATTTTCCAAGTGAATGAAAAATTAATAGCGGGTCCAACTTACCCGGTATAGAAAAAAAAATACTAGAGGTCATGAGAAAATAAAAGAAAAATTTACTAATTATAAAAAAATTGTCTAATTTAAATTAGAGGGAGAGAAGTAAAAAGAGAAAGAGGAAGAGTAGAAAGAGTAGAAAGTGGATAAGAAAAAATATAAAAGTTGGATCTCGTGTTATCTACAATTCCAAAAGAATGACATGAAGGAGATGGATAAAGATGGAGGAAAAGAATAAGAATAAGAATAAAATAAAGAGTAAGAGGACGTTGGATTGAAGGAGGGACTGGTCGAGTGTGTACTGGACTGAGTACTGAGTACTGAGTGTGCATACTCTTGAGATGGCAAAGAATAGTTGGCACACTTGCTTCTTGCTACGATGCTACCGTCTACTTACTGCTACTGTATGTATAGATCAAAGACTATTTTTTTTATTTCTTTTTAATTTTTTATGCAAAATTACGCGATTTCATTTTTTTGAATTTTTTTTTTTTTTTTTTTCAAATAAGCTTTGACGATTTAGTGAAAGAAAAAAGATAAAGAAATGAGACTGGGCTCATTTTGTAGGTGGGATGATTGGCTACATTTTTTTTTTTTGTGGCCAAATAACTTCCGGTCATTAGTTTTCGAGATATCGAATTATGAAGCCGCGTTTTTTTTGATAAGAATTCAAAATTTTTTGTTAAAATCGTTTTTTTAATTTTTAAAAATTCATAACTTTTTTGGAAATCAAAATTAAGAAACGGGATCGGGCTCATTTTGAAAAAGAGACTTGTAGCTACAATTTTTGTAAAAAAGATTTTGATCTAGGATTGATAGCTTCTGAGATATCGGCTTATACAGAGAGAAATATATGAATGAAATTTGAATTTTTGATTTTTGGATTGAATTTAATTCATAACTTTTGAAAAAATTGAAATTAAGAAATCTTTGAGGTCTCATACTACAGCTTAGACCTTTAGCTACATTTTTTATTTCTGTTTGATTAACTTCCGGTCATTAGTTTTGCAAATATCGATCTGTAGATAGGGATAGATTTTAGGAAAATTCAAAATTGGATTGAAAGTAGAAGTTTAAAAATTCATAACTTTTTAGAAATTCAAAATTAAGAAACAGGATTGGTCTCATTTTAAAGATTGGGCTTTCAGCTACAATTTTGATCTGAAACATTTTGATCCAGCTTCAATAGTTTCTCTGATATTAATTATAAAACCCAATAATAATGTTTGGGAAAAGAAATCAAATTTTTCGTCTTTCAATTTCTAAACTTCAAAAATTCATAACTTTAAAACTAATTAATATTAAGCTTCGTCTAAGGTCTCATTAGAAAGCTTAGACCCCCAGCTACAATTTTTATTTTGACAAAATTTTGATTTGACCAAAAACTTCCGAGATATCGCCTTACATAGATTCATATATATTCCAAAAAGACATGCATCTTCCAAATTTTTGAATTCAAGCTTCAAAAATTCGTAACTTCCAAACTTATCAAAATTTAGCTTCGTCTAAGGTGCCATTTCAAAGCTTAGACCTTCAGCTACAATTTTCATTTGGACCAAATCCAAATCTGATTCATAGTTTCCGAGATATCGCTTAATATAGATTCATATATATTCCAAAAATGCATCTTCCAAATTTTTGAATTCAAGCTTCGAAAATTCATAACTTCCAAACTTATGAATATTAAGGGCTGTTTAAGGTCTCATGTCAAAGCTAAGACCCCCAGCTACATTTTTCATCTAAACAAAATCAAAACCTGACCAATAGTTTCCGAGATATCACCTTATATATAAAATAGACTAAAATAAATTTAAAAAAAAACAAATGGAAGTCTCATTAGTCTATCGCCTGGCCCTTAAACTGAAACTCACACGAGTCACTCTCAACAATCATCAAGTCACCTCACATATATACAGATATATAACAACCCTCGTATTTTGCCCCAGGTTAGTCATCAGATTTATTCTAAAAAATACTTGTCCCATTTTTTGATTCCTTTTAAGCATGAAACCAACAATAACTAGACAATACACGAAAGCTTGTTAACAATGAGCACCCAGTACTCTACATGTGACACCTCAACAAGAAAAATTACAATCCAGAACCCAGTGGTAAATAAAAAAAAAAAAGAAAAAATCTAAAGTTAAAGTCTAGAGTCTGGATCTTAAGAAGCTAAAAAAATCCCGGCCAGTTTTAATCAGCCCCCAGAGCTTGAGTTTGTTCTTCATTAGCCTCTGGCCTGGCTATATTATTGTACCGGAAACAACTAACAAATTACGTATTTACTGGGCTATTGCCGCGCAATTAGGGATCAAAAAAAAAATTAAACTCCTTTTGTTTGGACCGACAAAAATTTTATCTTCTACAAAAGGCCAGACTTGGACTCGGATTGTTTTCATTGCAAATATATGCTCTTTACGAAAGGCACTGAAGAAGGTAATTGTTAAGGAATTGCTAATTGTTAGACATCGTTGACCTCTGCCGGACTAATATTTGAAATTATTTTTTGAAAGTTTGTTTGATTTTCATTATTATTGTGAGCTTTTAATGTTTTTAACTTCCGGCGAAGTTGAGATTATGAAATCGGACCGGAAGGGATCGAAAGCTGAGACTTCAAGCTGTAATTTGACCTGTAACTTGTTGGGTTATTGTGAATTTAAAGGGGACTTATGGGGATACATAGAAGTATATATATGAAGAAATTTTGAATTTTTGAGTTTTGGGAAGTTTTTAAAATTTATTACCTCTAGGAAATTTGAGATTAAGAAATCGGATTAGTCTCATTTCAAAGAGTAGACGTCTGGCTTCAATTTCTATTTTTGGTCGACTGACTTCCGCTCACTAGTTTTCGAGATATCGATATATAAATGAGAATAGATTTCATGGAAATTCAAAATTCTATCAAACCTAAAAATTTAAAAATTCATAACTTTTTAAAAATTCAAAATTAAGAAACGGCATGGTCTCATATCAAAGAGCAATCTTTCAGCTACAAATCTTATCTAAATCATATTGATCTAGCCTTAATAGATTCCCTTATATAAATTACCAAATTCAATTATAACTCAGAAAAAAAAAACAAATTTTTTTCCCGCTCAATTTTTGAACTTTAAAAATTCATAACCTCAAAATCGTCTTCTCATCGGTCTCATTTTAAAGATACGACATCCAGTAGGGGAGAGTGGGGTCAATTAAACCAAAATACTTTGACATTGTTTTTTATATGAATAAAAGCAAAATGATAACTTTTTTTTTACGAAATTATAATTTATTATGCAGACTATCATTTCTCATAAGCACACAACTTAACAAATGATGAAACTTTTCAATAAATATGACATTGTACAGCTGCATCAAATGGTTCAATCGTCCCCTTTGCGAGGGAAATTGAACCACTAGTCGGGGACAATTAAACCAAGAGTATTAGAACCACAAACGAATGACTTTAGTGAATAATTTACTATTCATTACAGCTTAAAACTAAAATTACAACACTTCTAATAATATTTATTATTTTAAAAAACATTATATGTTATAACAATCACTTTTAAAACTTCTGTCATTATAATTATTTTTTTTCTTGGTTAGTTTAGCTTGTTTTCACATTCTGTCGGGATGCGCGCGCATGTCAGATGCTCACAGTGTGATTCATGTGGTTCAACCGTCCCCGAGAGTACTGGTTCAATTGACCCCACACAGTAAAAAACGAATCGTCAAAGTGTAAAAAAAAGCGTATGTTAAAATTCTGAGTGTTGAATTTTCAACACTTTTGTGTGTCAATTTAACATAGAATATTTATCTTGTTTCAACTGTCGCAATCGATTGATTTTTTAACACACAAAAATGTTATTTTATACGAGAGTAACACTTTTTATGTGTTACTGTGATATCAACACACAAAATATGTTAAAAATAATCTCGACCATCACAAAACAATTCTCAGAAAATTTCAAGTAAAAATGACGTATTAAAAATATCGCCTGTTTAATTTGCAATCGTTTTTAAAATACATAACCTGAACTTTTAAATTAATGTTGATGAAATATAATTATTTTTTTGATATTAAAATAATTATTTTATTTTTGTTATTGTAAGAGAATTTATAGTAATTTTTTTATACATATTTGAATATTGAAGATAAATAATAGATGATATTATATATATTGAACAATATGTGATATTATTATTACTATTTTTTTTTTATTTTTAGTTTTATTTATATTACTATTACTAATATTATCGTTATTTTTAATATTTAATTGCTGAAGAATCAATTACTACAGTTAATTCATTGATTTTAACTTTACATTAAGTAATGTGAAAAACATTTTTAAGAAGTGTCCAAGTAACACAAAAGCGTATGTCAAATTCAACACTCTTCAAGTGTTGCAAATAACATATAAGTGTGTTATAATTGAAGGTTACGTTTTCGAAGATTTTGACACTCATAACGTGTTACTTTTAACATACACGAGTGTAACTGTTTCAAAACAAACGACGTACACTGAAATAACATATAAATAAGTGTCAATCGATCGTTTTACACACAGCAAGTGTCAATTTTGACGAATCCTTTTTTACTGTGCATATGATTTTATTGAAATATTTAGTTTAAAAAAAAATATTCAAGAACTATTTTACTAGAAGTAAAGTTAGAAATTTATGACTCTTAAAATTTTTTTTGTAATACCTTCTTACATATATTAGAGTACATTTGAAAATTAAAAAATTATTAAACAATTTGTCAAGAGCTGAAAAAAAAATTCAGATGCCTAATAACTAGAAAACGAATTTTTTAAAATTAAATCATCATACTGGTTCGAAATTTTGGTCAGACTAAGCTATCGTGTATTAAAATATAATTCCAAGAGTACTCATTTTTCTACTTTTTTCGATTTTTTAAGCTTACTAGTTCACTTGCCCCCTGGTTCAATTGACCCGACTCTCTCCCAACAGTTTACATTTTTCTGTAATCGACTTTCAATAATTACTTTAAGAAAAAAGAATAAAAATTTTTCGTTAAAAACTAAAACAAAGAACGTGAATAATAAATTCCGTAATTTATTTCTCCGTAATAGCAGTTACAAATTATAAATAGCTCTTAAAATTGCACAATTAAGAACCGCATTTGCACGTGGAGTAATCTTAATACATAAGTGCATATTCCCTGTCTTTATCTATAGACAAAGATTTAAACGGATGATAAAAATGTCAATTTTTATTCCATTATCTTCTTTATTCTCTTCTCATCTCATCTCTTTTCTCAATTTTTAAAAACTCTTACCCCATATTTTATTATTGCCATTCTCGGCTGTCATTACCTCACTAATCTAACCGCATTAAATAAAAATATTAATATAAACGTTTATATATTTTTTTACTTTTTTTTCGCATAATTAAATACGACGAAATAATAATTCAGGCATTTATTAAATTATTTAATAATACACATAATTGCTCTGAATTTAGCAATATTTCATTTGCATTTAATGCCGTTGCCAGACACTCGCTTATATATTTATATATATGTATATATTATTATCCGCATTCTCCACTGATAATTCTACTGCCATAACCGCTTGCTCTTATTTATTATGCCTGAAGTTTGAATTCGCCTATTATTCACATATTTTTTAATTACGCCGAGAAAAAAGTATAGTCAAAATTACAATACTATAGTAAAATTTACTAACAGATATGAAGAAATATATTCTGTATTGTAATTATTACTAAACGTTTAGCAAAATTTACTAGTTAATAGGGGAGAGTGGGGTCAATTGAACCGGAAGCTTAAAAAATCGAAAAAAATATAGAAATGAGTCGTCCTCTTGGAATTATATTTTAATACACTAAACCTTAGTCTGACCAAAATTTCGAACCAATATAATGATTTAATTTTTAAAAATTCAAGTTTTCGTGTTTTTAGGCATTTGAACTTTGTTTTCCAGCTCTTGACGAATAGTTTAATAATTTTTTAATTTTTAAATGTAATCTTAAAATTTTTTTTGTAATACCTTCTTACATATATTAGTCATAAATTTCTAACTTTACTTCTAGTAAAATAGTTCTCGAATATTTTTTTTTAAACTAATTATTTCAATAAAATCATATGGGGTCAATTGAACCAGTCCTCTCGGGGACGGTTGAACCACACGAATCATACTGTGAGCATCAGACATGCGCGCGCATCTTGACAGAATGTGAAAACAAGCTAAACTAACCAAGAAAAAAAATAATTACATTGACAGAAGTTTTAAAAGTGATTGTTATAACATATAATGTTGTATAAAATAATAAATATTGTTAGAAGTGTTGTAATTTTAGTTTTAAGCTGTAATGAATAGTAAATTATTCATTAAAGTAATTCCTTTGTAGTTCTAATACTCATGGTTCAATTGTCCCCGACAATTTTATAGTTTTAACCAAACTTGAATTTTTAAACGTGTTTTTCTCAATATTGTGTTTACACGGAGAAAAAAGTATAGTAAAAATTACAATCTCATAGTAAAATTTACTAACAGATATGAAAAAATACACTCTGTATTGTAATTATTACTAAACGTTTAGTAAAATTTACTAGTTAGTAATAATTACATAATAAGATATTAAAAATTACTATACGCAATGTATTTTTTGCTAACACGATTATATTTTTTTACCATCTGTCTAGTAAATTATACTATGTATAGATAAAATTAAAAGTTGCTGAGGATAGCATACACAAATATGTATTACAAGTTCTGAAACTTTTCTCCAAAGGAGACATCGGGCCGTCAGACATAGGAAAGGACTCGCGCGCGGGAGATCAGGGTTCGAATCTCGGTTGGAACAAGAGATTTTTTAAAAAACAAAAATTGACACCAACACCAATACAGATGACATACATAACAATAATAATCAAAGTAATAGCAATAATAATAAAAAGTTAAAAGCTAATAAAAATTTAATTTCATTTTTTTCCATTCTAATATAGTAAAATTTACTAAATATAACTATAAACTAATATGCAATATAGGAGATTTTCCATAACCAGTATATGAGAAATTACTAAACGACTTGTAAGATATGCTTATCTGTTTATTAATTTTTCATATTAATCATAACCCGATGAAAAAAGTTTTTGTCTAATCATATATAAGGTAAAAGCCCCCATTATTGACAGGGCCCCTACTATTGACATATTGTTTTAATTTATTAATTTTTTAATTAACTGTATGAATAATCACATTGCTCAAAACTTCTTATCAATTTTTTGATATTTTTAAATGGAAAAATAGTTCAATTTTATTTCTGGGTATAAACTATTCGCTGTAAAAAAAATTTATTTTCCCGACTAGGCCACCTTCGCTAGAATGTTTGAAATTTCTTAACAATTTCGTTTAGAGAGATCGTATTTTTATAAACGAATTACCCTATATAGTTATAATGTAAGTGTATTATTAAAAATTGTTTCAGTTTATCTATAGTCTAAATAACCCCAGAATCATTAATTTAGACTGATAAATCTTAATTATCATTTAAAAATAGCAGGCGTCAATAGTCGGTACATAAAAATTCACGTGTTTCAACTAGCGACAGGCCATAAACTCAAGTAATTTAACCTCCTTAACATGCATATCGATAAATTTATGTTAACACGCTGTCTAGTAATTTCATAATAAACAAAACATTGAATAAAAAATTGTCGAATCAAGAATAGTGTCGTCGAATTTATAAAAAAATAAAAGTGTGTTCTAGATGAATTTTTAATTGTAATTATCGTATTTTGTCGTTTTTAATTAAAATATTTATTATTAATTTAAACCTAATTGACGGTGGTCTTTAATCATTGTTTATAAACTGCCGCGCATGCGCATTAGACCTGTCAATAATGGGGTCCATGGTATGTCAATAGTTGACTCTGACACTATTTTACCTCGTCAATAATACCTGCACTTGACTTGTTGGTTTTTAATTAATATATTTTTTATTTGATTCATTGCTATTTAAGTAAATTAGTTTAAATATACAAGTAGAGACATCAATTAAAACGTCTAATGCAAAAAAGTTGATTATATTAATTTTAAATACGATTAAAAAATTCAAACAATCACAGACATTCTTATAGTGTCAATAATGGGGGCTTTTACCTTAATTATGCATAATCATCTATATATGATTGGATCCAAAAATTGGCCAGGTCTAATTATATATAATCAGATCTGTTTATACATGATCATGCATGAATGAATATAGTCATTTTTAGAATCTCATTTCGAATACCTTTAAATTATTAATTAAGTAATTTAATTAGGATTTATTGTTTTCATCAATATAAATATCGATTAAATTTAAAAAAAAAAAAAAAAAAATTACTATTCGTTGACCACCACTTTACTACGAGGTCACCCATCCAATCAATGACCTACGCCGATGCTGCTTAACTTTAGTGATCGCTGGTTTGTTGTCTGATCCTCTAGTCTGTTATGAACTTACAATAAAGGGAAGTTTATGGCATTACTTAACTCAAATAATCAAGTCGATACATCATACGTAAATAATGCACCTAATAATGAATTTGATTTTGTACATAAATTACAATAGAATTCATTAGATACATGTAATCAAATCTATTTATCTATAAACTTATAAATATTCGTATATAAATCGATATCGATTAATACTTTTAAATTGTTGCCGAAACCTTTGAACATTTTTTAAGTATTGGGGATTTAAGTTTATTTGATAGTTGACAAAATAAAAATTTAATAACATTTATATTAAAAAATTGTCATATTATGTAATATATATATAACTACATATAACTTTATATCAGTCATGTCTGATCAGATCCAATCATATATAAACTTATGCACGACCATACATGAATTTATATTAGCCATGTCTGATCAGATCTAATTATATATGGATTTGTATCAGTCATGTCTAATCAGATCTAATTATGTATAGACTTATATATAATTAGATCTGATCATATATAGACTTATATATGGTAGTAAATGGAGTTGACAGCCAAGTATTATCATGTCTAATTATATATAGAGTCATATATAATTAGATCTGATCATATATAGACTTATATATGGTTATATATGGAGTTATACCAGCCAAGTATGAACATATCTAATTATATATAGACTCATATATAATCAGATCTGATCAGATCTAATTATATATAGACTTATATATAATTAGATCTGATCATATATAGACTTATATATGGGCTAATAACAGCCAGGTATGATCAGATCTAGTTATGAATGGGGTCATATATAATTATATATAATTATATATGACCCCATATATAATCATGCATGATTATATATAACTTCATATATGGTTATATATAATCATATATGATTATATATATGAACATATATAATCATATATAATTAGACAAAAACTTTTTTCATCGGGAAGCGTTTCAAGATTATTATCGAAATTTAGTAATTATTCTCATACTTTTAGTAAAATGTCCTATATTTTTTTTCTCCGTGTACTTAAATATTTTTTTATTTTCATCGCAATGGAACTTGATGTAATTTTAAAATTCACGACTTTTAAGTTCGATATCCAGAAAAATTATCGACGAAATTTTATGACTGACCTGTGGGAATTGTAGCTAGAAGTTTGATCTTTGAAAAGATTTTAGTTTCGCTCCTTAATTTGTAAAAATTTTTGAGATATGAATTTTCAAAATTTTAGTTTTGATCCATTTTGAATTTTACTGTAGTCTAGCCTTGTCTATAAAGATTGATATCTCGGAAACTATTCGTCCTAGATCAAAATTTTTTCGACAAAAAATGTAGCTACAGATCCCTTCTTAAAAATGAGCCCAACGCCGTTTCTTAATTTCAATTTGAAAAAAAGTTATGAATTTTTAAAGTTTAAAAAAAAAATTATTAATGAAAAATTTGAAATTTTTTCAAATATTTCTATCTATATTAATCGATATCTCAGAAGCTATCGATCTTGAATCAAAATGTTTCTCACAAAAATTGTAGCCCAGAGGCCCTTCATCAAAACGAGCCCAACCCCGTTCCTTAATTATAATTTTTTCAAAAGTTATGAATTTTAAAAAAATTCTATAAAAAAAAAATTTGAATTTCCATTAAAAACCCGTGGCTACAAAATTCGATATCTCAAAATCTATTGATCGGAAGTCAATCACCAAAAAATAAAAGTTGTAGCCAAAGGTCTCACCTTGAACACAAGACCTCAAACGGGCCTTAATATCGATAAGTTCAAAAGTTACAACTTTAAAATCAAAAACATCAATAAATAATTAATTTTCTAATAAATAATCTTTGGGTTCTGACAAGTTTAAATTAAGCGTGAAAATCAATTAACGGTGTTTAGTCACCGATAAACAAAGGAGGTTTAATGACTAGGTAATATATTGATTAATGGGTGGTTAAGGAACCGTACAAGCACAAGCATTTACTCAAAGTTTATCCAAAAGCATCTCATCTCCCAACCACTTTCCTCCCTCTTATATTGTACTATCCATCTATAAGTAACGAGACTTGGTACTTGGTTGTTATGTATGTTAACGCCTCAAACGATTATCGAGTTTACAAGGCACCTGTTAATTTAACGCTGACAATACTTGTCCCTTTACTATCACGTACTAATTAATCTCCGACTATTATCCAAAATAACCCAAAATTTGTCAATTTATTTTCCTTTAAAAGTCGTAACTTTTGAAATATTCAAAATTAAACGCTCAATTTTTTTTTCAATTGAAGCTCTGACCTTCGGCTACAAATTTTCTTTTTGGGTGGTTGGGTTCCGATCATTAGTTTCCGAGATATCGAATTTTTTTGGCAATCTCTTAAATTGAAATTTCAAAGTTCTGTCTATTTTTTTTTGACCGGAAATTTAAATTTTAAATAAAAGCGCCAAAAAAACAATTTTGAAAATTTTTTAATATTACGGTCTTTTAGGAAATTTAATTTCCTAGAAAAAAGGTCCTGAGAGTCTAGACCCTAAGTTTAATATTCAAAAAGTTCCCGCTTTTTATTTAAAAATTCAAAATTCTTTTTTTGACTTTTTACATTTCAAGCCTCATAACTTTTAAAATATCAAACTCATCAATTCGTGGAACAGGACCTTTTTTGTAGGCAATTAAATTTTCTACAAAAAAGGTCCTTAGAGTCTAGACCCTAAGTCTAATATTTGAAAAGTTTCCGCCTTTTATTTAAAACTCCGAAAAATTACAAAATTCATTTTTTTATTTTTTATCTTCCGACCCTCATAACTCCTAAAATATCAAATATATCAATTCGCGGAACAGGACCTTTTTTATAGACAATTAAATTCCCTACAAAAAAGGTCCTTACCCGCGAGCCCGTATCTCTGATATTTAAAAAGTTACAGCCAATAAACAAAAAAACTAATCAAATATCAACTTTTCCATCGACCAAATCATAATTATTTAATTAATTAATTTCTTCTGTTCATTAAATTCTTGAAAACTAATTCCACCTCCAAAAAAAGTCCTCATTACACTAATTAACTAAATCAATCATTTAAAATTTATCCAACTTCCAATTAATTAAAAAAAAAAAAAAATTGAATAATTTTTTTTCGACTGCGCTAAATTTTTTTCTGCATACAATAAATAAAAAATAATCTGCGAATACCATAACAATAAATCCTGTCATTTTGTCTGATGTATTTTAAAGAAAATACTTAAAACCCATCAAAATAAATATAAAAAATTGTCAAGACTCGGAATCTTTAAATTTATTGATGCTAATTTTCTGTCACACTATTTTCTCCCTTTCGTACTAGACACTACACACTAGGACACTAGACTTTAGACTCCAGTCTAGGCAAGTGCTTTAGCGGCAACGCTGCGGAAAGCTTCTTAACAAAAAAAAAATAAAATAAAAAAAAAAAAAAAGAAAATTCTTTTTACAGAAATTGTCAACTATGTAGAGTTGCATGCATCTAATTCACCAGATCTTTACATCTCAACTCTGAAAATGTTGAAATACCGTAGTGACAAAATAAAAAAATAGCGACGTTTCTTGGTGAGACCAAAGCTTTTGTATAAAAGAATTGCTGAGAAGGGGATTAAGCTTATGGAAAAGCTTTTCTCTAGTACCGACGACAATGTGAGGATGAGGATAAAGATGAGGATGAGGAAGCTGATGGTAAGTACATGTGTCTTTGCAATTACTAATTTTTTTTAAAAACATTTCCTGCTTATTTTTTTTTCCCGCCGACATTTTTGGATTCTTTTGACTGTAGTAGAAGAACTAAATGAGTGGAGGAAAAAAGTTTGGGATAAAAGTTGTAGGAAATTCAATGCTCTTTAAAATGAACATATATTTGATGGGAGTATCTTGGATATTTTGGTAAATATGGCCCAGAAATGGGAAGGGGGATTGAAAATAATTCTGGGTTCGATTTGAGAACTTAGAGTTCAAATTCTGGGTTAAGTATGAGAAATATGAGAAAAATGTATTGAATAAAAGTTATAGGGAATTAAATTTCCTGTAAAAAAGGTCCTTAGAGATTTTCACCTCAGATGAATAGTTTAGAAGTTATGGGAGTGCAAAGATAGAAATGATGGCGGGAGAGTTTTTTTTTGAGTTTTTGATAATGGAGGCGGTAAATTCGAATTTGAGAGGAAAGTAGCGGTCGAAAGTTGATAGTGTATGAATGAAAATTGTTGCTGGAAGTCTGATCTTTTGAATGAGACCTCGAACGGCTCTTAATATTGAAAAGTTTAGACGTTATGAATTTTTAAAGTTTTGTAAAAAAACCGCGAAATTTAAATTTTAATTTTCAGTAAAAAGCGCGTGGTTTAAAAATTCGATATCTTGGAAACTATTGATCTCAGGTAAAAATCTTTTGAATAAAAATTGTAGGTAGAAGTCTAATCGTTCAAACGTGACCTATAACGAGTCTTAATTTTCATAACTTTAAAAGTTATGAATTTTCAAAGCTAAAAAAAGAAAAATTAACAAGATATTTGAATTTTCAGTAAAAAGCGCGCGCTCTAAAAATGCGATATCTCGAAAATTATGAACCCTAGACCAAAATCGTTTGAACAAAATTTGTAGCCAAAAATCTAACCTTTGAAACGCGACTAATCCCGTCTCTTAATTACAATTACAAAAAAAGTTACGAATTTTCAAAGTTTGAAAAAATACCGCGAAATTTAAATTTTGAATTTTCAGTAAAAAGCGAGCGGTTTAAAAATTCGATATCTCGGAAACTATTGACCGTAGATAAAAATCTTTCAAGTAAAAATTGTAGCCAAAAGTCCAATCTTTTGAACGAGACCTAAAACGAGACTTAATTTTCATAACTTCAAAAGTTATGAATTTTCAAAGTTTAAAAAAGAAAAATTAACAAAAAATTTGAATTTCAACAAAAAGCGCGCGCTTTTAAATTTGATATTTCAAAACCTAGTGATTCAAATTCCATCATCTAAAACATAAAAATTATCATCCTCAGTCTCCTCTATTTTACTAAAATTTCCCACAAAGAAAAAAAAATTTTAATTCCAAAAAAAAAAAAAAAAAATGATAAAATTTATTGGATTGTCATAACTTGCAACGTAGATCCCCAATGACACTGCAGATGCAATAGGGTAATTACCGTCACCCTTAAACGTTTTCCCCACCCTCTGAACCCCACCCCCGGCGCCTCGATTTTCACCCCCTCCTCTCTGCCCCGCGGGTTCAAGAATCGTCTGCATCTTGATCTGAATCCTCGTCTCCATCTTAGTCGTGTCTAAATCGTCATAGTCGAGAGTAAGGATGACGGGAGGATGAAAATTGTCATTACGACAACTGCACGACAATTATCACACCGTTCACGATTCCCATTTCCAAGACTCAACAAACGCTCTGGGATTACTCAACGAATCGTCTTGTAACTTTTAACTACCACTTTCTACTACTATTTTAACCTCTTTTACTATTTCATTTTTTTTTTTTTTTTTTTTTTTTATTTAATATTACCCCTTACTTACTTACGAGTTATCTAGACTCGCACTCCAGCTCGCGGTAATTTTATTTATTTTGTTTACGGATACGGAAATATATAAATATCAAGCATTTAACTGATTGAAAATTTTTATGCTAATGTATCGTGTAAATTAAAATGTCGGAAATAAAATATTTGTTGGGGTTGGGGTTGAAAAATAAATTGGAAACTTTAAAAAATTATAAGTATTAAAGTTACTGGGATTAAGGGGCGATATGGGTCGCAATGTGAAGTTGACACTTTGGGCTACAATTTTCGTTGGTGTGTCGTAAGATTTTGGTCGATAGTTTTCGAGATATCGACTTGTGAAGGTAGGGGCAATTTAAGAGGAATTTGAAATTTTTGGTTTTGATTTTTGAACTTTGAAAATTTATAACTTCTTTGAGTATGGAAATTAAGGAACGGGGTGATGGGGGTTTTGAAGATTGGACCTTTAGCTACAATTTTTGTATATAAAGTTTTGAAGTCCGCTCAATAGTTTTCGAAATATCGAATTTTAAAGTCAATCGTTTTAAATAAAAGTTCGAATTTTTTACAGACAATTTTTGCTTGAAGTTTTAAAAATTCATAACTTTTTTGGAAATTAAAATTAAGGGACGGGATTAGGCTCATTTTGAAGTAGAGACTTGTAGCTACAATTTTTGTCTGAAAAATTTTGATCTAGGATCAATAGCTTTCGAGATATCGAATTTTTAAGCCACTGGGTTTTAATGGAAAATCAAATTTTTTGTTTATAGAATTTTTTAAAAATTCATAACTTTTGAAAAAATTATGATTAAGGAACGGGGTTGGGCTCATTTTGAAGAAAAGACTTGTAGCTACAATTTTTATAAGAAACTTTTTGATCTAGGTTGAATAGCTTCTTAGATATCGGCTTATATCGACCGAAATATTTCAAATTTCGGATTTTTAATTTTTCCAGTGACTTTAAAAATCCATAACTTCTTCAAAAATAAAAATTAAGGATCGGTCTTGGTCTCATTTCAAAGACAGTACTTTTAGCTACAACTTTTATTTACAAATAAATCCACTTCCGGTGATTATTTTCCCAGATATTAAATTCCAAAACCCGTTAAAACAAAAAATAATAAAATCCCACCCCCATTTGATACTTTGTTAATATAAAATATGACCTTTTAACACTTGTCGTCCCTGAAAATGTACTAATACACTTTTGGTGTATCTTAGGGGGCGTTGGGGTATAATAGTGGAGACAGGGTGTGTTTAAAAGGGGTAAGCCGATGGATACAGGGACATAAACATAAATTATCAGCTGGTAATTACCATAATACTTAGTCGGTACTTTTCCTCTAGCTGTTGGTTCTGAGGATACGATGTAAGAGGGTTTTCTGATGTAAGGGGGGTCCACCACGTGCAATGAAGGTCGCGAGAAACAATGGAATACTACCCACTTTATAATTGTTATATACATTCCATTAGCGTAATTGCTGAATTAAGACTAAAACTCAGACCAACACTTTTACCTTAAAACTCTGTCCGACCACCTCCACAATAATAATTAACATTACTTTACTTTCTCAAGACTACTACTAATATATACCGAATTTTTATTTCGAACGTAGAGTTACTGCCTAGTCAATATGGCGCGGAGAGTCCACGGTTCGAATCCGGTCCTGGGGATTTTTTTATGTTTTCAGTTTCAAAAATCGATATCTCGAAAGCTATTGATTTTGGACTGAAATGTTTTATACAAAAAATGTAGCTACGAGTCCCTTCTTTGAAATGAGACCAACCCCGTTCCTTAATTATAATTTTTTCAAAAGTTATGAATTTTTAAAAAATTGTATAAACGAAAAATTTGATTTTCCATTAAAAATCAGTGGCTTAAAAATTCGATATCTCGGAAGCTATTGATCCTAGATTAAAATTTTTCCTACAAAAATTGTAGCTACAGAACCCTTCTTTAAAATGAGCCCAACCCCGTTCCTTAATTTCAATTTGAAAAAAAGTTATGAATTTTTTAATTTAAAAAAAAAAAATTATTCATAAAAAATTTGAAATTTTTTCATATATTTCTATCAATATGAATTGATATCTCGAAAGCTATCGATCCTAGATCAAATTTGTTGAGATAAAAATTGTAGCTACAAGTCTCCACTTCAAAATGAGCCCAACCCCGTTTCTTAATTTCAATTTCCAAAAAAGTTATTAATTTTCAAAGTTGTAACCAATGAAATTAGCAGAAATTCGAGGCAAAAAAACATAGCTGGTGCTAAATAAATCGCAGAATAAATAGATTTATTGTAACTAGATCTTATTATTCTATCTTAAGTAACAGAAGGACAATAAAACAAAATAAAGTAACAAACTGTGGCCATTAACCGGTAATTAGAAACAGATGCCACCGAATCTTTTAACATAAAACAGCTTTAATTTATTAAGTACAATTATTTAATACCTACGACACTTTAAAACATTTTCTCATATATATAATAACATCCATTTCAATTATTTATCACCAAAACTTTTTTTATTTTCCCCATAATTAAAAAAAACTCGCGGATTTCAACTTTTCATTTTTTTTTCAAACGTTCAAAAATTTATCCCTTAAAAAAAATGCCTCAGATATTTTCTCAAAACCTCCCCCCACCCTCCCCCACCCATACAAAATTTTTCTGCCCGACCCCAGACTTCTAGAGGCCGTGAAACGAATCCGCGAATTATTTTTTTCAACTTTAAAAATTCCTCAGGACCCAGGAAAATTTTTTAAGGTTATTTTGGTGCGTTTCCTCGATTCTAGAAACTGTCCCAAGAATTTTGAGCCCTTAAAAAATTTCTTACGACAATTAGAACCCGAGATATCGCGTTCCATAGTCAGATTCGCGGTTTTGATTACGAGTGGTTATAACTCGGGCAGTGACCGAGCTAGAAGGTCATCATGGGTGTGTTTTGGAAACGTTGATGTCTAATTTTGAAAAGTACAGACTCAAAATTTTGAAAAAAAAATTATTTTGGCGGCAATGAATTTTTTTGTACTGAAGATCGAAATAAGAGAGAGGAATTTGGTTAAAGGCCACGGCTAATTGGCGGTTATTTGACGTAATAAATTAATTAATGTAAAAAAATGGGTCTGTGGGATGGTTAAGTATTAAATGGACTTCCGGTAGGTATGAAAATAATTAGCGATACAGGTGATTGTAAGTTATTTTATATCGATAATTAATACACTTAGTTTCGGCTGGTGGGTTTTAATCGACTATTGCAATTAGTTACGGGTTATATACTTTCACTTTGACTCCTAGGCTCCCTCATATATATTTTTTTCACTCCTCACTTGACTGAGTCGATTTCAAGGTGAATTTTTTTTTTTTCTTTACACGAATTTATTTTTCATACGAGTTCGTGGATTCAGGTGTCGATATCTTGGAAGTTTGTAGTCGAAAGTTGAACACTTGGTAATGAAAATTGTAGCTGGAAGTCTGGAGTTTCAAATGAGACCTCAAACGGCCCTTAATTTTTATAACTTCAAAAGTTATGAATTTTTGAAGTTTGAAAAAAAATTATGAATAAAAAAATTTGAATTTTTAGAAAAAAGCGCGCGCTTTAAAAATTCAATATCTCAGGTTCTATTGGTCCTAGATCAAAATTTTTTAGATAAAAACAGTGGCCGAAAGTCTAATCTTTTGAATGAGACCCTAAACGACTCTTAATATTGAAAAGCTTAGAAGTTATAGATTTTTAAAGTTTTATAAAAAAAAGCGCGAAATTAAAATTTAAATTTTCGGTAAAAAGAGCGCGGTTTAAAAATTCTATATCCCGGAATCTATTGACTCTAGAAAAAAACTTTTCCTATAAAAATTGTAGCCAATAGTCCAGTCTTTCAAACGAGACCTAAAACGAGTCTTAATTTTAATAACTTCGAAAGTTATGAATTTTTGAAGTTTTATATAAAAACCGCGAAATTTGAATTTAAATTTTCAATAAGAAGCGCGCGGATTAAAAAATCGATATCTCGGAAACTATTGATCCTAGATAAAAATCTTTGGGATAAAAATTGTAGCTCAAAGTTCAATCTTTCAGCCAAGACCTAGAATGAGTCTTAATTTTCATAACTTCAAAAGTTATGAATTTTTAAAACTTAAAAAAAAATGCTAAATTCAAAAATTTGAATTTTTAATAAAAAGCGCGGACTTTAAAAGTTCCCTATCTCAGCCATTATTGATCCTAGACAAAAATCTTTCAAACAAAAGTTGTGGCTAAAAGTCCAATCTTTCAAACGAGACCTTAAACGAATCTTAATTTTTATAATTTTAAAAGTTATGAATTTTTTAAACTGTATAAAAAAAACCGCGAAATTTAAATTTGAATGTTTAATAAAAAGTGCGTGCTTTAAAAATTCGATATCTCGGAAACTATTGACCCTAGAAAAAAACTTTTCAAACAAAAATTGTAGCTAAAAGTCTAATCTTTCAAACGAGACCTAAAACGAGTCTTAGTTTTCATAACTTCAAAAGTTGTGAATTTTTAAAGCTTAAAAAAAAAATCTGCATCAAAAAATTCGATGTTTCGTTTAAAAATTCGATATCTCGAAAACTATTGGTCGAATCTCCTTAACTAAAAAGTAAAAATTATAGGCCAGAGTCTTCTCTTTCCTTTTAACTCTGTCCTATTTTCTCATCTCAATTTCCCACAAGGTAATAAATGAAAAAACTAAATAAAAAAAAAAAAAAAATGAAAAATAAATGAATAATTAATTACACTGGTGATTAAATAAGGTCGTATAATCTATATATATAATCGAGTAAATGAAATAAACATTAAACTAGTAGCTGGGGAATTTAAATCTCTTTACTATGAAATTTAACTTGGGCATATTCAGATGCAAGAGTTTGAAATTAGAGCGAGTAGAATTACGACAAATAGAAATAGAGAGAGACAGATAACTAAAAGAGGGTTGAGAAGAGGGGGTTTAGTGGGTGGTGAGAGGAGTTAACGCGTGCATCAGGTCCATCCGCGCAATAAACTACAATCACAAATTACAGAGTCAAATAGTTTCGGCGTTTTCGCGCGGAATGTCGCAATTTCATGAGGCTAGGGTTCTGCAATGTGTGGAGGGCGTGTTGAAGGTTACAGGGGGTGCAGTTGGAAGCTAGAGGGTGGAAATTAACGAAAGAGGGGATGGGTGAAACTGGTCGGGGATGCCGCTGCTGCAGAATACTTAAAGAAAGGTAACAACCTTACGCGCAAAGGCGCTTCCGAGTCTCAATGGAGGTAATGGGTTACTTGTAGCAAGTAGACTTTTTATCGGGTGGCAAGGGGATTGAGGAATTAAATTTTCAGGATCAGGAGGGATAATTAAGTTACAATATAATTACTTCCCATTGATCTATGAGCTGCATTTTTATGAGTTTAACTTTTGGAATTTACTGCGGAACTATAAGAGATCAAGGAACGACAGTGGGTGCATTTTAAAGCTGAGAGTTTGGGCTACAATTTTCACTGGTCAGTGATCGAGTTTCAACCAATAGGTTTCGAGATATCGAACTTTGGAATGAAAATGGAAAATTTTCTATTAGTAAATTTTTTTTGATACTTTGAAAATTCATAACTTTTTTTGGAATTATAATTAAGAGACGGGGTTGGTCGCGTTTAAAAGATTGGACTTCCGGCTACAACTTTTGTTCAAAACATTTTGATCTAGCATCAATAGATTCCGAGATATGGAATTTTTAAAGCGCGCGCTTTTTACTGGAAATTCAAATTTTTTGTTAATTTTTGTTTTTTAAGCTTTGGAAATCCATAACTTTTGAAGTTGTGAAAATTAAGACTTGTTCCTGGTCTCGTTTGAAAGATTGGACTTCCGGCAACAATTTTTGTTTCAAAGATTTCTATCTGCAGTCAATAGTTCTCGAGATATTAAATTTTTAAGCCGCGCGCTTTTTACTGAAAATTCAAATTTAAATTTCGCGGTTTTTTTATAAAATTCATAACTTTTGAAGTTATGAAAATTAAGACCCCGGATCAGCTTCGTTTGAAAGCTGACACTTCGCACTACAATTTTCATTTTTACAAGTTCAACTTCCGATGAATATATTTCGAGATATCGAACTTTTAACACGCGCCTTACTAAAAATTCAAATTTCTCGTTTTTAATTCTTTTTCAAACTTTAAAAATCCATAACTTCCGAATTTATTGATATTAACCTTCATCCAAGGTCTCATTCGAAAGATCATCCTTTCCTCTACAAATTTCATCTAAACCCAATCGACGCCCCGTCAATATTTTCCCAGCTATCGACCTCCGAACTTCTACACCCAAAAATCCAAAACTCTTCAAACTTTTCTTTTCATTTTCAAAAATTCATATCTTCCAACAAAATTAAAATTAAAAATTCTTCCCCCTCCCAATACCTCCTCCAGACTTTTCTCGATTTCCCAACCCGCCAATCGATCTATTTTCCAGCTCAACTTCCCAAGATATCGGCTCCCAAACAAAACCGTCGTACTTTTCCCCCTCTAATTACCATAATTATTATTATTATTATTATTATTATTATTTAATAATCAACATGTACTCAGGTCTTATATCCGCCCTATAATGGGTCTCGAAGCATCTTACAAGGTCTTAATTGAAAAAAATCCCGATATCTTTTAACTCAACACAGCACTCATTGCTCATTACTCCGTAATTAGTCTCCTTATTATCCTCATATTTTATAAAATATATAACAAATATATGCAAACATATATTTATTTACTCCCCCACTAAATTATCTATTAATAAAACCGCCATAATTAAAATTCAAATTCAAATTTTTAAAAATTCCCGCGTGTTTTTTAAAACCCCGCCATTTCAATTCCAGTCCGTAATAAAAATAATTTTCGAGTAAAAATTGATTGATTGGCTTTTTTTACGTTCAGTAAAGACCGGAAATGGCTTAAAAAAAATATTTATTTAATGATAGAAAAGTTTTAGGAGCGAGAATGAAAAATTGCCTTGAAGGTTTTTTTAAATTTATTTAAGAGAAGGAAAGGGGGAAGGGAGGAGGGAATAAAAGAAACAGGTAGTCATCCACCTGTTTGCTGATGGGAATTATGGGTAAGTCGGGTAAGGAGGATTATGCCAGCTGTTTTGTTACGTCGTTACAATTGTTATTATTTCGAAGCATTAGGGGGATTTTTAGGGAAAGGAGACAGGGGGAGGAGAAGCGGAATGTAGATGATGGCTAATTGATTGGGAAATAATAATAATGTTTAGATATTGGATGTCAATGTCATGGCCCTGTACTGCTTTCAAAGGGTCGGGAAGAAGAGGAAGGGGGAGGGGTAAGATGGACATGGAATTATATTTATGGTAAATGTAGACAGTAGTTGTAGTCATTGATATTTTTTATGGAATTAGTGGAGTAGAAAAAATACCATCGGGTTTTAAATTTGTACACGGAATGAACAGAATATTAAAAACAGAATAATAAATAATAGTAAAAAGTGGAATCTGTTATCAATAATTAGTACTATTATGTGTTTAATTTGTATATCTACGAATTATTCACAAAAGCGAGTTCGTAAATTTTCGAATTACAGCAATAAATTTTGATTATTTAATAAGGTTTTTTCTTGTAAGGTTGAGTATTTATATTCGAGAGTGGAAATAATTCAAAGATATACAGAAAAAAATGATTTCGAAATTCCCTGAAATTTCCCATCAGATTGTAACTCGAAGAAAAATGGTCTTACAAAAACAAAAAATCTGGGCGTCAGTTGGCCCTGCGGGCCAGCCGCAAAACTTCCCGCTGTTTTCGACCTCAAAGAGCTCGAAGACATTGGTGTAGATATATTTTCGAGCTCTTCGAGCTCGAAAATGCTATCATATGTGATTGTTTTTTTACGATTTTCTCAAGCTCTAACTAGCTGTCTGTTATGCTGAAGTTTGAAAATTTAAGAATCAAGAATTGATAATGAAGCGGTTTTTAAAATTTAATCCCTGATTATGTTCAATAAAATAAGTATATTCAGGCAGAAATCAATGCCAGGGATTCAAATCAAGATTTAAATGAGTTTTGACTCATGTGAGAAACAATAAAATATGAAATATTCGAGAAAAATATTAAAAACTACGTTTTATCGATTTTATTGTTTATATTATGATTTAAACTAAAAACCAAGTTCGATGACATAATGTATCGAAAGTAACCATATGAAGGATGAGTTGGCATGACATCAGACACATTTTAGTAGGTTATATTATGATTTATCCGGGAAAAATAACATAAAATGTTATTTTTTTAACTTTTCAACGCCGATATCTTTCGAACTAATAGATCGATTTTGACGTTTGAGGTGGCAATCGGCGCGTTTTTTTGAGTACTAGAGCTGATTAGATTTTGAAGTCGATCGTATGAGTCGTTTCTAAGAAATCAATAAAAAACTAAAAAAAAAAATTAATTTTTTTTCGTAATTCGCAGATATTTTCGAGTCTATTTGATTAAATGATCTGAAATTTTCAGGAAATTTGATGGCCAACAAGCTCTTTCAATCGCCGCCTAAAAAATCGAAATCGGTTCATTAGTTCAAAAGTTACAAAGAGTTTACAGACATACATACACACACACACACATACACACACTCGGACATCATTCCGAAAGTAGTCAGAATAGCTTCCTAGGACCTCAAAACGTCGACATCTGATGAAAACCGGGTCGAAAATCGGGGTGAAAACAATAACTTCCCGAAATTTCCGAAAATCGTCGATTTTTTTAGCGGGAAGTTAAAAAACAATTAAGAGAAATTTTAGCTTCAAGTGTCTAATTTTTAGATCTAGTTTCGAAATTTTTCCATTATGCACGGTTCCGGAGTAATCAACAATCACAATTATCGAAAAAAAGTTTTTCAAGCTTGTAGACCGTTTTTAAGACGAGCAAAAATTAAAAAATTTTTTTTCGATGGGTTTTTCAGGAATACTCTGGGACCGTTCATAATAAAAAATTTCAAAGACCAGATTAGAAAACTAAATACTTAGGACTACAATGTGCCTTCTTCGTTTTTGCCGTATGACCATTTTCTTTCGATTTACAGCCTGTTCAAAATCACTCAGAAATTTGGAATTTTTTAAATATTTCTTAATTTTTGTGACTAGTATTATTAAAAAATTTTTAATTTTTAACTGCCGCAATTAAATTCCCGGATACTTTTCAAAATTTCCTGAAATTTCCATGATATTTTCCGAATGTACAAAATTCTAGGATCTTTTCCTCGTCGATTGAAATCAAAAATTTTCTTAGGACAAAAAAGTAAACTTGGAGCAAGAAAAAATTTCTCATGCCAGGAAATTCTTTTCTTGTGTTGATTTTTGCCACAGAAAAATGAGTCTAGTTACTCCTGATAAATTTAAATAATTAAAAAAAATTAAAATTTATGCGGCACTTTTAAGAATTGTGAAGAGCGCGGTAAAGTTCAAAGTACAAAACAAATACCAACGAAATAAATACAATAAATATATGCCGGCTGTTTTAGATTTTATGAAATTCAATATCCGTATTTATATATATATGTATATTTGTGTTTAAAATGTATATTTAGTATTTAGTAGCGACAATGTTGTCAGTTATTTGTCGGAAATTCGGGTTCTTTGCTACAAATAAATCATTTATTTGTGGCTAATAATTAGAGTATTTGTGCTGCTATACATATCTATATATAAATATTTATATATATATCTATATATATATTGAGGTGTCATAAAAAAATTAAAAAAAAAAACTGCAAACAATAAAATTTTTTTGAACCAAAATGAAGACAAAAATTTTTTCTTCAATACGGGGTAAAATTGACTCATATATTTTTGAAAAAAAAATTCTAATGAAATTTTTTTTTTTGGGAGTAAAATTTTCACTTGTGGGTAAGATGGGCCAAAATATTTTTTAGGACAGAAAAAAAAAAATATCCCGACTAGAAATTATCCCCAAGCATACATTGGGACCCCATTGGGTACTGATGGGGCAAGCCCGATAGGGTTATCCCTATTGGGATTTGATTGGGAACATATAGGGTAAGCCCAACATTAAAATAAAAAATTGCGATTGGGTTTACCCAATTGGGATAGGATTGGGAACATGTTGGGTTAACCCAATGCTAAAATTAATGACTCGGCAATGGGTTTGCTCGATTGGGATATTTTTGGGAACGTGTTGGGGCCACCCAACGTCAAAATTAATAATTTGCTGTTGGGCTTACTCGATTGGGAAATAATTGGGAACCTGTTGGGAAAACCCAATGCTAAAATTAATGATTCGACAATGGGTTTGCCCGATTGGGAAATAATTGGGAACTTGTTAGGATGACCCAACGTCAAAATTAATAACTAGCTGTTGGTCTTACCCATTTGGGGAATAATTGGGATCACGTTAGGAAAACTAAACATGAAATTTATAAAAAAAAAAATTTTTACTTCTAAAAATTAAAAATAATTTTTAAATGCAAAATATTTACGTTTTATTCTGTATTTTAACATGAAAACGAAAAAAAAAAAAAAAAACTAATTAAACTTTAATAATAAAGAAAAAAAACTTAACAATAGTAAAACGTATTTTTAATCACTTGCAGATTATAAATTTAATTATAAACTTGAAAAAAAAAACTAAAACTTTAAGGGAAAAACAATCCATATGAAATATCTACTAACTTTCATATGCTCATATATTATTATATGTAAAGATAAAAATCGAATAGTTGTGTATGTTAACACCAATGATGCACGTGGCGACAAAATCTTGTGACTATAATACAAGCGTAGACAAGTTCAGACAGGTCCGCGCATAAAACAAATAACTAGTGGACAAAATCCCATATACACGTGACTCTTGCATTGGAAAACGTTCTAAGTAACTTATCAAGGCGTAATTTTTTGACATCTTTACAGTTACAATACCGTGCAATATAATTGATAGAATTAATAATAAAGAAAGTGCTAGTGCAGTGCAATATAATTGATCAAAATAATATTCAAGTGCTAGTATAGTGAATATAGGTTATAAAAATTGTGTCTCGTGCAAAGTGAGAATTTGTGAAATAATTAATTTTTTTTGTGAGCTAACACTATTGTAAATTAACAGTCATAACGAAAATTGAATAAATAAAAAAAAAATTGTACTAGAATGAGAGGATTTAAATAATATTTATTTAACCAAATTTTTCTTATGTTGGGATTTTATTGGGTTGGCCTAAAGTTTCTGTAGGGTGAACCCAATTGAAACCCTATAGAGTGTGCCTAATTGGGAAACAGTTGGGTATACCCAATTGGGACCCAATAGGGATGACCCGATTGAGATCATCTTGGGCTATGCGTTACAACCCAACGTTGGGTTCCCAATTGGGACCCAATAGGGATGACCCGATTGAGATCATCTTGGGCTATGCGTTACAACCCAACGTTGGGTTCCCAATTGGGAACCCAATTGGATTCCAATAGGTCTTACAACTTTTTTTCTAGTCGGGATAATTCACGTGTAGTCAAAATGAGGCAATAAAAATTTTTCGAAAATTTGAAAAAAAATCAAAATTGAAATTTTTACAAAATTTAATTTTCAAAAATTTGTAAAACACGGGGTAAAATGAATCTAAAAATTTTCACTTGGAGTAAAAGTGGATCCAAACCCTATGAAAAAGCTTTATATGTGAAAACATATGTGATAAAATATATGAATATTATAATGTGATATATTGTCGAATATATAAAATAATATTAATATTTTTGCAGTATTAATATATGATAATATATTGAATAAAAATATATTGCTAGAATATATTACCAATATATTTATCAATATATGATTTTTTTATGTATGTTTTACATATATATTTTAATATATCTTTTTTTATATTGATATATTATATTGAAAGTAGTATATTAATTAATATATAGGATTTTTTGTATTTTTTATATATAATATATGTTCTCCAGTATATTGCAAAATATCTGGTTTCCAGTATATTGTAAAATATATGGCACTTTTTTTGACTTTTCTTAGGTTATTGCGTTAGTTATTCAGTAAATGCACACAGTAAAAAACGAATCGTCAAAGTGTAAAAAAAGCGTATGTTAAAATTCTGAGTGTTGAATTTTCAACACTTTTGTGCCCATACAAAGTTGCCGTTAATGGAAAAAATGCCGTAGGTTGGCCGATGTCCGACTGCAGTCGCTCGGCCAAGCATTGGCAATTAGTAATGGCCCAAACTTGGTTAATTACCAGCAACCGATTAATTTTTCATCAAGATAGCGTAATCAATTTGAAGTGATATTTATTTAAATTTTTGGATGTATATGTTATGGTATTACTGGTTTCATATCGGAATATGACCCCGTACCGGAAACGACAGTCATACGACGCTGCCGATGGCTGGCCAATGAATGGTTCCTTATGACCGGCCAATAAATGGTTACCTATGACTGGCCGATTATCGGTTTGCAACGTTGGGCCACTATTTGGTGAATCAGTGGGCCATGAATGGTTCTTGTTAAATGAAAAAATCTACTCATCAATTACTAATTATTCAAATAACTTATTATTACAGTTTTCTTTAATTAATAATTCGTTATTTTTGAATTAAACTAAGTCTTAATTAATAAATATTTTAATTTTCCGATTAAAATTATTTACAACTAACAATTAAAATATTTTTTAATTCGTTATTATTTGCAATCAACAATCGCAAATTTTATAACTTAACTTATAAAAATTAATTTATTTAAAAAATAAGACATATATTTTAAAGTAAATATTATTTTTAATAATAGTGGTAGAGCAAAATAATTCCAGTGGGCTCTTAAGAACTAATTAACTAAATTTAATAAGTTTTATTTTAAAAAATCATGTAATTATAATAAAAATAGTACGAAATTATTTTTTTTAAATAATCGATAATATTAATTAAATTGCTCGTTACATTTCATAAAACTGAGTGGTTGCAGCAAAATGAATAAGTAGATCATTTAAAAATATCTACTCAACATCAGCAGGTTCGTCCGGTAGCCAGCGTTCAGACCCTGTAATCAGAAGGACGGCAGTTCGCGCCCAGAGCCCAGCAGAATTTTCACCGAGTTTTTTCACATCATTTACCCCACTTAATAAATAGTTTAAACGTTAATGATTACGAATTCTATTAGGAAGTTAAAAAAATAAAAATTTTTTTAATTTAATTTATTTGTTTGCTTGGCTGATTGCTGGCTGCCATTGATCGGCCGATAGTCGAGCGCCATTAATGGCCCGAGGTTATCATTCTGACTATAAGCCGTTTATCGGCCAATAAAAATTGCCATTGCTGAGCCATTAATCGACATTCTTGGCCCAGTAATGGCCCGATGCAGGGCCGATTTCCAAACTTTGTATGGGTGTGTCAATTTAACATACAATACTTATCTTGTTTCAACTGTCGCAATCGATTGATTTTTCAACACACAAAAATGTTATTTTATACGAGAGTAACACTTTTTATGTGTTACTGTGAAATCAACACACAAAATATGTTAAAAATAATCTCGACCATCACAAAAGAATTCTCAGAAAATTTCAAGTAAAAATGACCTATTAAAAATATCGCCTGTTTAATTTGCAATCGTTTTTAAAATACATAACCTAAACTTTTAAACTAATGTTGATGAAATATAATTATTTTTTTGATATTAAAATAATTATTTTATTTTTGTTATTGTGAGAGAATTTATAGTAATTTTTTTATACATATTTGAATATTGAAGATAAATAATAGATGATATTGTATATATTGAACAATACGTGATATTATTATTACTATTTATTTTTTATTTTTAGTTTTATTTATATTACTATTACTAATATTATCGTTATTTTTGATATTTAATTGCTGAAGAATCAATTACTACAGTTAATTCATTGATTTTAACTTTACATTAAATAATGTGAAAAACATTTTTAAGAAGTGTCCAAGTAACACAAAAGCGTATGTCAAATTAAACACTCTTCAAGTGTTGCAAATAACATATAAGTGTGTTAAAATTGAAGGTTACGTTTTCGAAGATTTTTACACTCAAAACGTGTTACTTTTAACATACACGAGGGTAACTGTTTCAAAACAAACGACGTACGCTGAAATAACATATAAATAAGTGTCAATCGATCGTTTTACACACAGCAAGTGTCAATTTGGACGAATCCTTCTTTACTGTGCAAGATCAATGAAAAGAAAAAAAAATAAAAAACTTGACTTTTTTTTTGTGGAATTGTATAGAAATTGAAAAAGTATATTGAAAAAATAAAATTTTAAATATATTGCGAAAAATATAATTCCAATATACTGTGAACCATATATTTAAACACATAAATTCTTTCATATATATTAATTAAATAGAGACCATATACCACTAATTATATGGGTCAAAATATATGGAAGTATATATCAAGTTTATTATATTATACTTATGAATTATATATATACTATCCATATATGGCAAGAATATATTGAGCATTATATGAGATATATATAGAAAAATACACATTATATATGGGTAAATATATTATTATAAATATATAATCCAATATATGTAAAAAACATATATTTTTCAATATAGATATTTTTGCCGCTATATTTATCACATATTTTTTTATATACTTTTAACAATAGCTTTTCCATGCGGGAAATTTTACTAAAATCAAAAAAATTCTCGTGTGGGTAAAATGGTCCCCGTAAAAAAAATGTCTAGAGTCAGTAGATTATTAAGTCACCTCTTCACCCTATAAAATGACAATACAAAGAATTAAAAGAACCGTCACCGTCGGTTGGAGTCGCGAGTAGAGGCGAACTAAGACAAGGGGACAGAGTCGTCAGCATAAAATAAAAAGGGGGACATAACATGTAAGTTGTAAAAGTTGTAAGTCCCACGAAAAAGGAAACGAAAGAGACGCAGATGTCGGTGAATAAGAAATTCCGTTCGAAAACTCACTCGAGCGATACACAACAACCATAAGTGGACATCCCAACTCACTTACTCCGACTAAACTCTGCCCTCTTTATTCTTCCTGCTTTATTTCTTCCTCTCTTCTCTCCTCCCCTCTCCTCACTACTTACTACTTGCTACTTAAGTTACCACTTGCACTTAACTATCGATTCGTGTGCTCACTTAAAAACACTCGGCTCATAAATTTTAAATTTCAAAAAAATATCTCAAGTACCGATAACTCAATGGTCGCTGTCTTTGCTCATCAGTATCTCGGAAAGTATTCATCAAAAACTAATCAAATGGGTGGTCTAGAAATCGACAAAAGTCTGATTTAAAACATAAGCCCACTCCCGTTTCTTAATTTTTTTTTTTTGAATTAAAAAAAAAAATAAAACAAACTTAAAAAAGAAAAAAAATCGAATTTCGAAATTTGGTCGGAAAGTTACTGTCGAAAATCGATTGCATGGTAGTGAAAATTGTAGAGAAAAGTCTAGGAAATAAATTGAGCCTAATTATGAGGCTTGATGACGATAAGATTTTGAGTTGTTGATTTTATAAGGGAGTAATTAAAGATGAAATTATTAAACCGGTTAAGAGTGCGATGAATTAGTTGCTCTAGTATCGAGAGATGCGATGATTGGGCAGAGTAAAATGACTGGATGGTCAGATCGATTTGATTGGCTGGACAATATACAATCCCATTCTCTTATGGACCGTTCATTTCCCTCACTCTCCCTCTCCCGCAGGCATGAGAGTTTGTTTTTACATTTGCAGCCTCTGTTGCATTACACGCATCATTATGTCAGCAAACAATTGCGCTATTTGTCGGAAATGATTGATATTCACTTAAGTAATTTTAATTATGATGATATTAATAATTGGATTTCGAAATCAGATTAATTTTTTATTCCGAATAGTGGGAATTTGAGTTTTGGAGCTCGATAACGAGGAAACTAATGGTCGGATTTTGGTTGAGTAAGAAGGAAAATTGTAGCTGGAGGTATGAGCTTTGAAATGAGACCTTAAACGACCCTTAGTATTGATAAGTTTTGAAGTTATGAATTTTTGAAAGTTGAATGGAAAAATTTGAAAGTTAATTTTTGGAATATATATGAATGTATATAAGGCGATATCTTGGAAACTATTGATCAAATTTTGATTTTGTCCAGATAAAAATTGTAGCTGGAGGCCTAAACTTTGAAATGAGACCTTAAACGTCGCTAAATATTGATATGTTTGGAAGTTATTAATTTTCGAAGGTGGAATTCAAAAATTTGGAAGATGCATGGATTTTTGGAATATATATGAATCTATATTAGTCGATATCTCGGAAACTATTGATCAGATTTTGATTTTGTCTGAATGAAAATTGTAGCTGGGGGTCTAAGCTTTAAAATGAGACCTTAAACGAAGCTTAATATTGATAAGTTTTGAAGTTATGAATTTTTGAAGCTGGAATTCAAAAATTTCCAGGATGCATGTATTTTTGGAATATATATATGAATCTATATTCGTCGATATCTCGAAAACTATTGGTCGGCAATCAATTATGTTTAAATGAAAATTGTAGCTGGAAGTCTGACCTTTAAAATGAGACCTTAAACGGCGCTTAATGTTGATAAGTTCAAAAGTTATAAATTTTTCAAATTTTAAAATAAAGTTATAGTAAAAATTTCATTTTTCAAAGTATGACAAACTGACTTAAAAAATCGCTATCTCGAAAACCATCGATCGAAACTCAATCACACAAAAATAAAAATTGTAGTTGAAGCTCTGATCTCTACAATGAGACCACAAACGTCGCTGAATATCCATACCTTCAAAAGTTATCAATTTTCAAACTTCAAAAAATTATTTCCCAAATTTCAAATTTTCATTTTAATGGATCCCCCCCCCCCCAACATATTCTTTATATTTAAATAAGAAAAATCCGCGGGAAAAAATTTAATTTAAAAAATGATTTGGCAGAAAAACTAAAAGTAATAATAATAATTGTCATATATTATGAATGTAGCCTTATAAATAGAGTGAAAAGGTAAAGAAAATGCCTGAAGGTAAGCAGTTAGTTACCAAATGTTCACACGGTCTATGAAAACGTTTTGACCCGCGAGTTTGCCGAGACTGTGAATACGAAACTGACCAAATCAACAACTATAACACTGAGTGCTGAGTAAAACCGAGTGTTTATCTTATGAATACCTAAATCCACCTACTCTGTTGCTCCATTATATTATAATTTACTTACCAATGTTATAATTACAATTTCTGAGGGTAAATCCAACTATGAGTTGGCCCCAACCTCTGTCTCGATCTACGACTTCGCGAATTATACATCGCGACTTCTGTTCTATTACTGCAATGTCTACATTTAAACAAGTAACTGAGTAATAATCTAACCGTGTTCACTATTACATGACATAACATAAGAGCAAGTGAATAAATTTAATTTTATTTCGGGTCCGGGCTACTGAGCACTCGAGCGCTCGGCAAATTTCAACCTGGACCTAGACGGCCGGTCTTGGACCTGAAGTTGGATAGACTTTAGAACGAGCAAGTTTTTCAACCGTGTTGTTGCTCTGACGAATACATCATATATTTATATTTATGTTGAAATTTATGAAAATATGCAAATTTTTATTTTTGAGAAATTACTGTTTTTAGACTTTAAAATTTGATAACTTTTGAAGGAACTGATTTTAAGGGCCGTTTAAGGTCTCATTTTAAAGCTCAGACCCCCAGCTACAATTTTCGTTTAGACCGAATCCAAATCTGATTTATAATTTCCGAGATATCGCCTAATATAGATTCATATATATTTCAAAGATCCATACATCTTCCAAATTTTTAAATTCAAGCTTCAAAAATTCATAACTTTCAAATTTATCAAAATTAAGGACCGTTTAAGGTCTCATTTCAAAGGTCAGACATCTAGCTACAATTTTCATTTGAATGTAATTGACTTCCGACCAATAGTTTCCGAGATATCGACTTATGAAGATTCATATATATTCCAAAAATTCATGCATCCTGGAAATTTTTGAATTCCAGCTTCAAAAATTCATAACTTCAAAACTTATCAATATTTAGCTTCATCTAAGGTCACATTTGGAAGCTTAGACCCTCAGCTACAATTTTCATTCGGACATAATCAAAATTTGATCAATAGCTTCCGAGATATCGTCTTATATAGATTCATATATATTCCAAAAATCCATCTTTCAAATTTTATAACTCCACCTTCAAAAATTCATAACTTCAAAACTTATCAATATTTAGCTTCATCTAAGGTCTCATTTGAAAGCTTAGAACCTCAGCTACAATTTCCATTTGTACATAATCAAGGTCCGATTAAAAGTTTCCAAGATATCGCCTTATATAGATCCAAATATTTCAAACTTAAATTTAAACCTTATAGAAAAATCTTGATTTTTAATTTCCAATTTTCAAAAATTCATAATTTTTAAACTCACCAATCGTAAGGGCCTCTCCAGGTCTCTTTATTAATTTCCAAAAAAAAAAAAAAAAAAAAAAAAAATAATAAACAAACAGATATGAGAATTGGAATAAAAAAAAATGAATAAATATTTTCAAATCCTTCTCATTTCTCATTTCAGATTTTACGTACGATTCTAATGGCAAAAAATAATAATAACAATAATAAGGATGATAAAAGTTGGGCGAGTATGCGCTTTCTGTTAAAATTACTTTGCGGTGGATTGTCATTACATCTGCGATACGAAGGTTATAAGGGAATCCCTTTAGTTTTATTGCTTTTGCTTTTGCTTCAACTTTAGCTTCTGCTTCTGCTTCTGTTTTTCTGCTCCTGCAACTGCTTTCTTATTCGCAAACTCTCAACTATTTTAAACTTTTTTATAAAGATAGTTGTCCTTGAATTGAGAAAGAAAATTACCAGTCACGGACAAGGATTGACCTTTACTGTGAAATAATAGTTTCATATATTTTTATATATAAATATACGCGAGAATGTGAAGAAATCCGCGGAATCAGAGACTTCATTTTATTCCTTGGGTTCACCGACTTTTTAATGAAGGGGGTAATTTTTTTTTTAGACCTTGCAGATGTGGCTTTGGTGTCGTAAAAGTTTTTTTTGAGTTCTCAGAAATTTTAATTGAAGATTCAGTTGGTGAAAATTTTTTAAATTTGAAATTTTGAAATTTTCGCGGGAAAATTTGTCGTAGCTTTTGATAAAATTTTACCAGGTGTAATTTTATTGGAGAAGTGGATAAAGGGGACTTTGAGGGGTGATTTTTATTTTTGTGTAAAGGACTTCCGGTCATTAGTTCTTGAGATACTGAATTTTCAAACCGCGGTTTTTTAGTGAAAATTCAAATTTTTTTGTCATAGAAATTATACGCGGTTTAAAAAGTTCATAACTTTTTTGAAAATTAAAATTAAGAAACGGGCTTGGGCGCATTTTGAAGAAAGGACTTGTAGCTATAATTTTTGTAGGAAACATTTTGATCTAGGACCAATTGCTTCTGGAATATCGTCTTATATTGATAAAAATATATGAACTAAATTCAAATTTTTGGTTTTCAATTTTCAGAATGACTTTAAAAATTCATAACTTTTTTCCAAATCAAAATTAAGAAGCGGGATTGGGCTCATTTTGAAGAGGAGACCTTCAGCTACAATTTTTGTTAAAAAATTTTTGATATCCGGTCAATAGTTTTCGAGATATCGAATTTTTAAGCCGCTGGTTATGAACAAAAATTCAAATTATTTTTGTAACAATTTTCTTTCAAGTTTTAAAAATTCATAACTTTTTTTCGAATCAACATTAAGAAGCGGGATTGGGCTCATTTTGAAGAGGAGACCTTTAGCTACAGTTTTTGTATGAAACATTTTGATCTAGAATCAATAGCTTCTTAGATATCGGCTTACATATATAAAAATCTACTACAAAAATTTAAATTGTTGGATTTTTAAAACTTTGAAAATTCATAACTTTTTTAAAAATCAAAATTAAGAAACGAGCTTGGGTTCATTTCAAAGAAGGGGTTTTTACCTACAACTTTTGTATAAAACATTTCGATCCAGGACCAATAGCTTCCAAGATATCGATTATTAAAAACACTCCTAATGTTCAAACGAAGATTATCTTCTTCCGATTTCCAAATTAAAAAATTCATAACTTCCAAATTTATCAAAATAAAGCTTCATCTAAGGTCTCATTTCAAAGCTTAGACTTCCAGCTACAATTTTGATTCGGACGAATTTCCGATCCGATCAAAAGCTTCTGAGATATCGCTTTTTCTAGCCCAAAATTCACCCCACCTCAAAACCCAGTTTCAAATTTTCCCCCTCCAATTTATTATCAACTCAAATTAAGCCCATACTCATCATTAAAAAATTTGTCTGCCAGCTACAATTTACTTCCTCATGATCCCGTAATTACTCTCCAAGATTTGAAATTTTAAAGTTGACCTCAAAGAATCCAGTTTAAAAAAAAAACAAAAAAAAAAACTTTCACTTAAATTTCACACATATTTATAAATGATAATAATTACAGTAATAATAATCAATTACTATAGATAATTATCGTCTAAAAGTAATAACAGTAGTGTATTAAAAAAGACAATGACAAATAATAAGTGAACAGTTATTGCGCGTGACTCCGTGACTAAAAAATAATCTGAAGAAACAAAAAGATTTAACCTGATTGTTCCTACTCTCGATTATTATATATATTATTGTCCTCATCTGTTCACTCACTAGGCACTAAACAGGAAAAAAAAACAATAATAATAAATAACTAGAGTTGGCGCGTAATAATTTCCATTCGAAAGATTTCTTGTTTATGTTGGGATATAAAAATAAAAAAAGACAATGAGCGGACGGGAATATTGAATTATCATGTCTTCTGAGAAAATTATTTTATTTCATTAAATATGTGAGCATTTATTTTTATTATTATCATCATTTTTTATTGTTTACTTATTGTAGAAATTTTTGTCATCACTTGAGAGTTCGATATCTCGAAATAAAATCATGGGACGTCGGTCTTGTTTATGGGAATTGGTAGCCAGAAGTCGTAGCTTTAAAACGAGACGTCGGCGGGCCCTTAATTTTGATTTGGAACCGAGTTATGAATTTTTAAAGTTTGAAAAGTAAAATAGAGAGGAAAATTTATGACCTTTAAAATAGGGCTGATAAAAGGTCAATATCTTTATAAGGTCGTAAGTGATCAATTTTCGAAATTTGGTTGTTTGAAATAAAGCCAAATTTGGAGTATTGAAATATTAAGGTCCGTTAGCGTAAGGGCAATAAGGGCTGATTTGAGGGCTTGAGGTCCATTATTGGAAGCTTCTGTCATTAGGTTGTTTAGAATAAGCTTAAAGTGACTGGGATCTTTTAGGTGATGATTAAGGTCCAAGAAATTGGTTCATGGAGCTCTAGGTCCATTAGTAAAAATTTAAGGGCCTTTCAGAATTAACTAGGGGCTTTAAAGTTCATTGACGAAAGTGATAAGGGCCTCAGAAATGACTTTGGAGAGTCTTAAGGTTCATTAGTTTAAGCTTGAGGCTACTAGGTTAACTTTGTAAGGTCCATTGACGGAAACCCAAAAAAGCTTAAGAGTCAGTTTATAGACTTTGAGGGCTACTAGGATAATTTTTTTCGACTATTAGATCAATTATTTAACACTTTGAGCCCTTAAATATTCATTGTTGGCCCTTACATATTTTCGATAGGTACTTTAAGAGATCAAAATTCGATTTCTGTGGCTCTAGATGATTTCTGCGACCTCTTACATTACTCCTAGATACTTAAGAACTTATAACATCAAATTCAAGCTCTCTTATTGATATTTTAGGACAACTATGACCACTGACTACAGGGGTAGGTCTTCTTGAAAAATTCTCAAGGTCATCTGAATTTTTAAAGCTTTAGATTTATATCAAATAGCATTAAAGTCATTAGGATTACGAACTTAAGCTTAAGGTCTATCTGAATTAACATTGAGGTCATCGGGATCTTAAATTACAAATTTAGGGCCACCAAGAAATGGCTTAAGGACATTGAAACCTTTAACTTAAGCTTCTGGTCCACCTAAAATAGCATTCAGGACATTAATATCATAAATTACAAATTAAGGGCCGTCGAAAAATAGCTTAAGGTCGCCAGGATTACTTATTCAGGCTTTAGGTCCACCTATAATAGCATTAAGGTCATCAGGATCACTAATTCAGGCTTGAGGTCCATCTAAAATGGCATTAAGGTCATCAAAATTATACATTACAAATTTAGGGCTGCCCAGAATGGCCTAAAATCGCTTATTCAGGCTTTAGGTCCACCTAAAATACCATTAAGGTCATCAATATCAAAAATTGCAAATTAAGGGCCACTAGAAATGGCTTAAGGTCACCAGGATCACTAATTAATGCTTTCGGTTCATCAAACCCGTCCTCAAAGTCACCTATAGCCCCAACAGTAGGTTCAAATCTGCCAATAGCTTCGCTAATTCCTCAAAACCCATTTTTATCAGTCCCCCTAGGCTCAAAATCAATCGAAGCCCTCAGCATTCAAAAGGTCTCACATTCGCGCCCAGAACCTGGCGCCCCCCTCCAGCATTTCGGGAGTATTTGACCAGTGTCCAAGTCCTCCAAAAGTCATAGGATCACTGCTAGCATAAAAATAATCAAACAAACATGAAAAATAATATATTCCCACCGGTCTCTCGTCTAGTTCGTACTCAATAAACCCATCTTCACATACTCAACAATTATTCCCCGCTCACTCAACATCTTTAATTGTAATCTCCGCCGCCGTATGGAGTCGGGGAGTCCAGGAGTCGAGTTGTAACACACGGGGTCACGCGTGGACGCACTCGTCTGACCACCGATCCGAAACAACAAACCAACCAACGACCAACGATGATTGTAATCGGTCGTGAGTTTCTTCGCGCTAAAACTGATCCGCTCCACAGCTCACGTTTCCCTCTCCCTTTCCCTCCCCCTTGGGAGTCATACGTTATTTATATAAATTATAAAACTTGTGATTTTAAACATCGATATAAACATATTTACATTAAATGTGGAGGTGCCAGAGACTGAGACAGAAAATTCCGAGTCACTCACTCACGCACTCATTTTACTTTTTTTGTTTTATAAAAAATGGTCTTTTGTTTGTAATTCAGATCCAGATCTAGGCTTTTATTTTATGGATCTTAAAGTATTTAAAAGGTTGTTTGATTGTTGCACAGTTTGATGTTCAAAGCGAGAGGATTTATCAGAAGAGATGATAGAAGCCGGGAGTTGATGGTTTAGAAATGAGCGCTCGGAAGGGGGGAAGGAGAAGGGGTAAGGGGGAGGTATCTGTCGGAGTGCAGTGTGTAGGCAGTTTTCCTGTCATTACTTGAGGAGTATTTATAAGTAGAATGGAATGATGCAGTGGCGGTGATGGCAATGGAAATGGCGATGCCGTTGATGGGTGATCGTTGGTGATCGTTGCTGTGTGAGAGGGGCTAGAAGCGATGGTGAGTTGAGATACTACTCGATTGGGAATGAGGGTTTTGTTTTTTATGGGATAGACTGATTTCGAAGGGAAGGAGGAGGGGTCAGTGACCCTGGGTGGGTGAGTAAGGGTTACAGTAGTTTGGTAGTTTCGAAATATTGGTCGGAATTATTGGTATTGGGTGTAGCTGCAAGGGTAGTTTAGTATTTTTTGTGCTTGACCGGGTAATTTAGTAGTTATAGTACTTGGCATAGAAGTATAGGAGTTTAGTAGTTGTACAATAATTACGAGTAGCTGAAAGTATTAATAATTCTTTGGTACTTGTTGTGGTAAAAATTGTTTTGATAATAGTAGTTTTAGTAGTTTATAGTATTTGCCGCAGTGGTTTAGTAGGATTAAAAAATTGGGAGTACCTGTTAGTGCTGATGGTAGTTTAGTAGTTGTTATTGTAATTTTAGTACTTGGAATAGTAGTTTTGTAGTTTAGTTGTATTAATAGTAGTTTTAGTACTCGGCATTGTTATTTAGTAATTTGCATAGTAGTAATTTAGTAGTATTAATAGTAGTTTTAGTACTTGGCATAGTAGTTTAGTAATTTAGTAGTATTATAAGCAGTTTTAGTACTTGGTATTGTAATTTAGTAGTTTCAGGACTTGGCATAGTAGTTTAGTAGTTTGCGTAGTAGATAAGTAGTATTAACAGTTATTTTAGTACTTGGCATAACAGTAGTTTGATAGCTGTCATAATAGTTTAGTATTAGTAGTTGTACAAAAGTTACAAATAGCTAAAAGTACTAACAGTATTTTAGTAGCTGTCGTAGCAAAAATAGTTTTGATGATAATAATTTTGGTAGTGTAAATAGTAGTTTGCAGAGTAATTTAGTAGCTTTAAAAAATTAAGAGTACTAATTAGTATTAATAGCCGTTTAGTATTTAATATAATAGTTTTAGTACTTGACATTATAATCTAGTAATTTTAGTATTTAGCAAAGCAGCATAGTAAAATAATAGTTGTCATAGTATTTTAGTAGTTTTAGTACTTGACATAGTAGTTGAATAGTTTCAACAGTCGTATGTAATTGTAGTTTAGTAGTTTTAGAACTTTCGATAGTAATTTAGTATTTGGCATAATAGTTTTAGTACTTGGAAAAGTAGTTTAGTATTTGGAATAATGGTTTAGTAGTTCTAGTACTTACCATAGTAGTATAGTAGTATTTGTACTTTGCTTGATAGTTTTAGTATATGGAATAATAGTTTCGTAGTTCTTTTACTTGGAATAGTAGTTTTGTATTTTTAATCACTGAGATAGTAGTTTAGCAGTTTTAGTACTTGGAATAGTAATTTAGTAGTTCTGGTACTTAGGATAGAAGATTAGTAGTTTAAGTACTTGGAATAGAAATTTAGTAGTACTGGTACTTAGAATAGAAGATTAGTAGTTTAAGTACTTGGAATAGTAATTTAGTAGTTTTAGTACTTAGACCAGTAGTTCTAGTACTTGAAATAGTAGTTTAGTATTCTCTATACTTAGAATAGTAGATTAGTAGTTTTAGTACCTGGAATAGTAATTTAATAGTTTTAGTACTTGGAATAGTAGTTTTAGTACTTTGTATAGTAGTTTTAGTACTTAGAATAATAGTAGTAGTTTTAGTACTTGGAATAGTAGTTGAGTATTTTCAATACTTAGAATAGTCGATTAGTAGATATTAGTACCTGGAATAGTAATTTAGTAGTTTTAGTACTTTAATAGTAGTTTAGTAGTTTTAGTACTTGGAATAGTAATTTAGTAGTTTTAGTACTTGACATAGTAGTTTTAGTATTTAGAATAATAGTTTGGTAGTTTTAGTACTTAGAACAGTAATTTAGTAGTCTTAGTACTTGGTATAGTAGTTTTAGTACTTGGAATGATAGTAGTAGTTTTAGAACTTAGACCAGTAGTTCGAGAACTTGAAATAGTAGTTTAGTATTATTTATACTTAGAATAGTAGATTAGTAGTTTTAGTACCTGGAATAGTAATTTAATAGTTTCAGTACTTGGAATAGTAGTTTTAGTACTTAGCATAGTAGTTTTAGTACTTAGAATAATAGTAGTAGTTTTAGTACTTGGAATAGTAGTTTAGTATTTTCAATACTTAGAATAGTCGATTAGTAGTTTTAGTACCTGGAATAGTAATTTAATAGTTTTAGTACTTGAAATAGTAGTTTAGTAGCTTTAGTACTTGGGATAGTAGTTCTAGTACTTACCTAATAAGTTGCAGGATTTGAAAAAAAAAAATTTTAAATATCTTAAAATTTTCACAGTCTCTTGAAAGCCAACTCGAACCTTCCTAGGTTCCAGCCTCCCATCATAAACTTCTCATCCTCAACAAAAAAAAAACCTCCCATACCAAAGTTACAACCCAAGCAGCACATAAATGCCCATTTACTCTCCGTTCTCCATTGTCGCGATCCCCATGATAATTATCAATTAATTGTCATTATTCGCCCGTACCATAATTCGCTAAAAAAAGAGTTAAGTAAAGTTAAATAATACATAAATATTCCCACCGGTGTAGATCAAAAGGAATCCATATGTTACTCTTTTCAATTATTACGACAATTAACGTCTCTTTCATTTATTTTATTTTATTAAACTTATTTTTATTCCTCGACTCCTTTATTTTTATATTCTCAACTAAACTCTTTTATATATCCATCATTGGAATTCCTTTATTTGTGAGAAATAATAAACAGATCCATCCCACTACCACTAAATTATCTCAGAATACAACCGACTAAAGACTCGCTATCATCATTATTATTATCATTATTACTGTACGGTCATACAACAGCTGGATTAAATAAAGACAGAAATCAGTAGTAAATATAAATATAAAAAAAAAAGTTGAATACAAACGGTCGATGTCCCTTCTCTTCTTTATTTTGCTCATCATCAACTTGACTACTGAATTTTTTTTCCTCCGACCCTCAGTCCGCGGACTCGAGACATTCCAGATGAATAAAGTAATTCACTAAAATTACTCTTTATATTTTAACAATTGATACAACACATTCTGATATTTTTTTCATATTTTTTTGCTAAAGACCCAGACCATGGAGAGAGGTCGCGATAAAAGAGGTGGGGGGATTTTGTTTTATTGCTTCTATAATTATAGGACGGATGTTTTTTTTGTGTTTTTAGGAACGACGAGGAGAAGGGGGAGAAAATTAAATTTGATTTGGGAGGGGGGGGGGAGGCTTGAGCTGGGGAGATGATGAGAGTCAGTGATTAGAAATTATACTTTTTTTGGAAATTTGGTGGGGTAAATGATCGTTGGTATTTATGGAAATTTGCCGAAAATTCCTCAGGAACAAAATCGAAACTTTTTGGTACTTTTTCGATTTTCAGAAGTTCAAAAAAATGATCTAAAAATTACCTACTCTATCTACTATATTTTCTATTTAAAACCCTCTGGATACTCAAAAAATCTCTCTCAAAATTTTCCACAAAAAATTCAAATTTCCTTCCGAAAGTTTGTTTTTTTCCTTTTTTTCACCTTCAAATTAACTTTTATCTCTTTCCAAATTACAAAAAAAAAACAACTTACCCTGCTACTGCCCCATAAAAATATAATTCTACTATGCCGTTTTAAAAATATAAAATTTTCCTCCTCTTCTCTACCAAACTAATTTTTACCACTTCCCAAAATTTATTTGTAAAAATTTATTCACTCTAATCTCTTTTCCGCTGAATTTTCTATCCAAAACCCTACGAAGACCTCAAAATCGTCTTAGAAATTCCTCATACATATCACAATTTAACTCCTCCCAGGAGTTCAAAATTTCCCTCCTTTTCTTCTTCAAACCCATTTTTAAACCTTCCAAACATTTTTATTCAATAAATTATCTACCCTACTCTCTTCTCCACTAAATTTCATATCAAAATCCCTCCAATGACTTCACGATCTCTTTAGAGAAGTCCCATAAATAATATAATTCAACTCCTCCCTTTCAAAAATTCGAAATTTCCCTCCTTTTCTCCTTCAAACCCATTGTGTTAAACCTTCCAGAAATTTTTATTAAAAAACTACCTACCCTACTCTTTTCTCCACTAAATTTCTTATCCGAAATCCTCCCACAACTTCAAAATTTCCTTAAAAATTCCTTATAAAACACTTAATTTAACTCCTCCCTTTCCAAAATTTCAAATTTCCCTCCTTTTCTCTCCCAAATTAACATTCAACTCATTCAAAAAATTTTTTCTAAAATTTACTCACTCCACGCTTTTCTCCGCAAAATTTTCTTTCCAAAACCCTCTTATAACTTCAAAATCCCCTTAAAAATTCTCCTTAAAGAAAATACTTCACCTCCTCCCTTTCAAAAATTTCCAATTTTTTTTCCAAAAATCCCCCCTCCCCCTCTCCACCAAATTCCCTACCTAAAATCCCCTTCAGCTCTAAAGATCCTCCGTAATGAGCCAAAACCTAACGAACTAATTTAGTCCGTCAGCTGCTCAACACATCGGGTGCCAGTTTGCCGATAAAATCTCTCCGCACATAAAAAAACCTTCTGCACTCACTTACATATATACCTACATATACATATATATACATTTATACATATATATCGATCTCAGAGATCGATATATAGATTTCCAGAAGCGATTGCACCAAACAAGGACTCAAATCACCTGGCGGTCTTTTACTCAATCGATCGACCGATCGCTCCGCGAGTTTTAAGCCCAGAGGAGGGACCAGGCAAGAAAACACGTCACGTTTTTATTCCGTGCGTGCTCTAAAAGGGTCTTTTTTTGCCAGTTACTGTAAATGTTTATTATTTTCTCAGGTCTTAGTTCCGTAGAGAGGAAGACAGTATATATATATTGTAGCATGTGTATAGTGTATAGTATATAGTTGTTAATACGTCGTCACGCGTCTCTGAACAATGGCATTAATAGGCCCCGGCGAGTTATTAATTGCCAGTACCCGCCGGATATGACTGTCTATAGCTATAGACTCGGCTGTAGATATGTTATGTGTGGATGTGTAATGTATGGATGTATAGAGAGAGGATACCAGTCTCGATTCATTCGTTGACGAGCGATTGTTCCACCTGCCAACTGGTTCAATGTCAAACAATCCAACAATCCAACATTTTTATGCCGATTCTTAGAGTTGGTTTTATTTTTTTTTATCCCTTCCAGGAGATATTTATTCAAAACGATCTTTCTCACTGTCTTGTACATATAATTTCCTATCTGAAACACTCCCATAACTATGAAATTTTTTTATAAAAAAAATTCGCGAACATTTTCCTGGTATAAGCTTCAAATTTTTTGTTCTTTTCAAATTTTTAATTGAATTTTGGGCTGACAAAAATAAGGGAAAGGGGGGGGGGGAATAGGTTGCTTATACTTTGAAAACCTAAGAATATTTTTTAGTCAAACGTGTTCCTAAAATTTTTTTGACAGAAATAATTAAATAATTATGATTAGGGGCAAACTAGGTCACGAGTTCAACATCATTACTAATTATAATTTTTTTCAAAAATAATTTATTCTATATAAACGAGAATAATTAAAATATAAGTAATCGAGTAATGAAATTATCAGTTAAAACATTTGAATTTATCATTTATTGCAAAACAGATCTAATTTTTGGACCCGGGCTCTTACAACAAGTGATTAAAAACTTTGAATTAAGTTATTTCAAGATTCAAATCATCACTATCAACTCTTTTTTATACTAAATACATAGCAAAAGTTTCAAAACGTAAAACAAGCGAGAAATGTACATTGAGTTTTGTTATCGGCCCATTTTACCCAACTTTTCAGGATTTTTTAATTAGACACAGCAAATTAACACCAAAAACTCAGCAGAAGGAAAAAAAAAGTGAAATAAACTGAAAAACACATTATTAAAATCTTTCGAGGTGGCCCATTTTGCCCCACATTTATAATTTTTTATTTTTAATAGTCAGAACAAATTAAGATCAGATACTTGGCAATGGAGTAAATAAAAGTAAAACAAGTAAAAAAAACAGGATGTAAAAATTTTTTTCTTAAGGGGCCCATTTTGCCCCTCCCCCCTCATCTCTTTGCTCTACATTGCTTTTTGCAACAATATTACATTTTCCTGCATACGAGAAAAGATAGATATAAAGAAGGGGAGTCAACAGTGCTAGGCAGCAGTAGCGAGAGTAGTTCAGTGCTCACCACGAGATGGCACCCACCCACTTATATTTTCCCTGGTTAGAAAGATATTCTAGAATTGTTATATTCCAACTTAGAACACGATTTTGTTCGAGTGATAGTGACGAGTACATTTTTGGATTCCCTATAGTACACCATGATCTTAATATTTACTGTTAGTAGTTACTTGAATAATTTTTCTCAGAATAAAAAAAAAACAAAATTCGTTTTAGATAAAAAATAAATTTAATTTTTGGTATTACTTTCATTTTTGTTTGTTATCCTGATTTTGTAAAAATCATTTTATCTCGATACATCCAATTCTGCATAATGTGTATCTTTTTATTGCATGTGACCAATATCATTTCAACCAGCACTCAAAACTACCAATGAAATGACTACATTAAGACTTGCACCGATGTAGTAGCTGTTTGACACCATGCGCAATCAGCATTGGTACCTTAAGAATGTCACTTTGAGACGAAATTATTATATTGATAGAAGTTAAATTAAAACGAATGTTTTTTCTTACCTGTTTTTTGTAGGTCCCTCGGTTAGTTCTTGAATATTCGATAATTGTCTCGGGTTTGGACAATAATAGAGTATTCAATAAATTTTTCCCAATAGAGCCACTTTGGAAAGATTTTTGCCATTCGAAATTGATTTTTTATCAATTTAAAATCCTCGGTGCTTAAGAAACCGTGTGAAACCGAGTCTTGAACGTCTTCCCAATCGTTGGAATTATTTTCTTTCAAACCTTGTGGTGAACAGTTTTATATCTTCTCGTGTGGCTGTAGAGTAGAAAAAGTTCGGAAAATCCAAGTGCCTTGAGCATTCATGTGAATGATACTCTAGTGAGTTAAAAGTCTATTACATATACAACAATTTTTCATTGAAATCCTTTATATTATTTTGAATTTTAACATATTTTTTTGTACCGACGACTACAAACAGATATTTTATAACAATAACTTTGTAATAATATATTTTTTTGTATTATATAAGTGAATTTATTATAAATTAAAAAATAATTTTATACGACGAAAGCACATGCAAAAGATATAAAGTAACTGAGAATTTTTTCCAGAAAATTTCCTATCTGGAATACTCAAGCTGGAGCTAGCGGCCTTAATAAGTAACGGCCAGCAATTTTTTGCGTGGCCGCTACTTATTACGGCCGCTAGCTTCAGTTTCATTGAACACTCCCATAATTTTGAATTTTTAGGGAATTTTCTCATGAAAAAAATTGTTGTTCACTTTGTCGAAATTTCGAAATTTCCTCTTTTTTGAATTTAAAATCGTTTTTTGGGATTACAAAACTTTTTTAATAAAAAGTTAAGTATCTGAGGGTTTTCTACAGCAAATTTCCTATCCAAAACCCTTCTATGACTTTAAAATTTCTAGGAAATTTCCTTAAGAAAAAAGAGTTTGAACTCTCCCTTAGTCAAAATTTTAATTTTTTCCTCCTTATCGAATTTTAAATCGATTTTTGGGGTTAAAAAATTTTTTTAACAAACAATTAAGTAGCTGAAGATTTTCTCCAGCAAATTTCCTATCTAAAACCCTCCTATAACTTTAAAATTCTAAAAAAATTAAAAAAAAAATTATTGAACTTTCTCCTGGTCGAAAATTCGAATTTTTCATCTGTTTCAATTTTAAAATTTATTCAGAAGTTTATTTAATTCTTAACTTCGATTGCTGCAGTTTAATTGAAAATCAATCCCTAAAATTTTCCAAAAATTAATTTTTCCAAAAAACCATTTCAACTCTTTTTTCAAAAGTACCCGTCATGGTACTCATTTAACTCATCACTTAATTCTCTACACCTTTCAGTACCTTAAAAATTTTCCCAAAAATTTCCCATCTCAAAAAACCCAAAATTTCGATTTTTGAAAAAAGCCCATTTTACCCTTCTTTCAAAACTACCCGTCATGGTACTCATTTAACTTGTCATCAAATTATCTACCCCCTCCACTAGTTACAAAATTCTTCGAAAAATTTCCCCGCTCAAAAAATACAAAATTTCAAATTTTTAAAAAACCCATTTCACCCCATTTTCCAAAAGTACTCTTCATGATACTCATTCAACTCGTCACCGAATTCTCTACACCCCCAGCCCGTAATTATCTTAAAAAATCTCATTTCTTAAGAAATTTTCTTAAAAATCCCAATTGCGTATCTAAAATTAGCCAACCGTCAATTTGAATTCTGCATAAATCCACCGTAAAATATAAAATAATCAAAGTGGATATAAATAATTATGAGGTTGAAGAGTCCCACGGTAACCCTTGAGTGGATGGTAATCCTCGATGATGGATTTGCAACCCTCTTAAATATAAAACTACTCAATATTAAAGCAATAGTGTCACCGCGATTGATAAAACTTGTCCCTTTATATTCACCTAGGCCAATAAAATAAATAATCCACAATGTATATTAATATCAACAACAACAAACATGATTACACATTCACATTTGCACACATACACAAACGCACGCACACAAATAAAGAGTGGGGATATGGTAATTTTTTGGGGATTCACATTTATGTTAATAACTTTTATTCAAATCTCAGGACCAACCTGGGAAATATTTTTGTCTAAATTTTTGTGTGCGTGTGTGTCATTGGCACTTGATCCGGATAAAGATTTATTGGTTACATACTTTGTATTTAATGCTACTATGCTCTATAAAATGAGATAGCAATTGAATTATTATTCAAAATACCCGGGTCCAAATTTGGGCCTCATTATAAATTTTGGTAACGTTGGGGTCTTTCAAGTGGTTAAGGGACTCGGGTAATTTTTACTACGACTTTAAAAGTTGGATCACAGATTTTAGGCAGAGGAATTGTGAGACAATTGGCCGATGGTCATTTTTTTTAATTTACCGCTGGTTTTTGCGCCAAATTTATTTTGCCCAAAAAATTGACAAAATCATTTTTGACGTTAATTATCAATGAACAGAAAGATGACAATTTGTATGGCTCGAAAAAATTAATTTACGTGGGTACGAAATGTTTTTTTGAAAGATTTTTGGGAAAAATTGGGAGGATTTGGAAATTTGGCCAAATGATCGGAATTCCAAATTTTCGGATATTTTTTTGATTTTGAAGATTGGAAATGACTGGATTGTGAATTTACTAGGTACATATGAAATATATTTTTTGGGAATTTCTATAGAAATTAATAATTTAAGAAAATCAAACTCTCCCTTTCTCAAAAATTCAAATTTTCCCGCGTTTTGATTTGAATCAATTTTGAAAAATATTTTTAACTATGACTAGATACCGGATTGTATTCGGCGGTAAATTGTCTGTAATCATCCACCAGTTGATTTTGGAATTACCATAAAAATTTCCTATAAAAGATTTTTGAATTCTCCCATTTCTGCAAAACTTAGAATTTGTCCTCTTATTTTCTTTTCTAAAACTAATTAAACCCTTCCTAGCCTTTTATGCATCAAATTTTCCATCCATAACTCTCGCTCAATTTCAAAATCCCTTAAAAATTCCTCGTAAAACAAACTACTGAACTCTTTCTTCTCCAAAATTCAAAATTTCTCCTCCATTTCTTTTTCAAACTGAATTTCGACCCTTACAAAAATTTTTTCCCAAAAAATTACCTACCCCACCATCTTTCCTAGCAAATTTCCCATCCAAGACTCTTCTAAAATTTCAAAAGCCCTTAAAAATTCCTCGTAAAATAAATTACTGAACTCTTCCTTCTCCAAAATTCAAAATTTCTCCTCCGTTTCTTCTTCAAACTCAATTTTCACCCTTACAAAAATTTTTTTCCGAAAAATTACCTACCCCACCACCTTCCCCAGTGAATTTCTCATCCAAAACCCTCCCGCAACTCCAAAATCTTCAAAATAATTCCTTCTAAAAAAGAAAAAAAATTCCAAACTCTTCCATATGTTCCCAATTAACTTTCTCTTCCCTCCTCTCTCTCTTTCCTTCTTCTCTCTACTCGTATTTTTAAATCACAACAAAAAAACTATGTACCGATACAAATAGACTGAAAATGGCTTAAAAGTAAATGGTAATTTGTTTACGTGAGCACGAAACCAGTTCGGCAAACTATCAAAGCTTTTTTTGCCTACGTGCGCTGTCTGCTGATACCCGCCAACGATTACCATATTCCCCCCTCTCTTTCTTTCTTTTACTCCTTCCCTTTCTACTCCTCCCTATTTTTATAATACATGAGAGAAATAGTACGAGACATTTAGGCGACTATTCTGATATATATATATATATATATATATATTTGTTATCAAACTAAGGGGAAATATAAGAATTGGAGCAAGTTTATTTTACATTTGAGATATTGAAATTATTCATTACATATATGTATATTTATATATATGTATGTATGGATATATATTTTTTTTTGGTATCAATTTTAACGTTCTATTAAGTCGTGGCATAACTTAATAATTAATTTTTAGATAAAAGTTTGTAAATAATGTTGAATGATTACGCTATCGAACTTTGAATTATTCATTGCATGGTGTAGACTTTTTTTTATTTATTTTTATTTTTGTTTTAGAGGAAAATTTGTTGTTTGATTTCCCATAAAATTGAAGAAAAAAATGCATTATATAATTTTACAGTAAATTGAAAAAAAATGCACCATGGGTTTTCTATAGGAAATTTCCCATTAATGGAAAAATTAAATCTGTAGAAATCCCCATAGAATATTAAAATGTCCCATGAATTTTTCATAAAGTTAAGAATTAAATTTCCCCATAGAAATCTTTCTGAAATATTAAATTAAATTCACCCATGGAATTCTCCATATAAGTAATAAAAATTGTCCCATAAAATTGAAAATAAAATTTTTCAGAATTCTCCATAAAATTAGAAATTTAACTTTCCCATAGAATTTCCTGTGAAATAAAAAACATTAAACTAGCAGATTACAATTCTCTATAGAACGGATGAAAAATTGCATAGGATGTCCCATAGAAGAAAAATCAATCTTTCTTATTGGATTCCCCATATAAAAATTTCTACAAAATCCCCCATAAAATTAAGACAAAATTTCCCAATAAAATTCCCAAGTAAATAAAAAAAGCACCATAGAACTGTCCATGACAATTAGAAAAATTCAATTCATAAAAGTACCCATAAAATTAAAAACTAAACTTCCCCATAGAAATTCCAATGAAATAAAAAATCAATTCTCCCATAAAATTCCCCATAGAAAAAAGATAAATTGTCCCATGAAAATAAAAATAGTTTTGCTCAAAGTTTTCCATAAAATTAAGAATTCAACTTTCCCATAGAATTTCCTATTAAATTATAAAAAATCGCTCTTTAGAATTCCCCATAAAATTTTCTACAAAATTCCCCAGTAAATTAGAAAAGGAGGCACCATGGATTTGTCCATAAAAGTTCAGAAAAAAATTCCTCCATTGAGTAAAAATAAAAAGTGCCACCAAAAATTCCCCATAAAATTATTAAATTAAATTAAAATTCCCCATAAAAATTTTTTTGCACACTATTAATTTTATTATCTGTCAGTTAATTTCTTATCTAAAAAGTTTATAAAAATTTTAAAATTCCCCATAAAAAATTGCAATGACAAATTCTTCATTAAAATTCCCCATTTTTTAAAATTTTTATTTGAAAACTCAATTTAAAAATTTTTTTCAAAAAGACGAAGGCATTGCTACATATATATATATATATATATATATATATATATATATATATATATATATATATATATATATATATATATATATATATATATATATATATATATATATATATATATATATATATACATATGCTTTAAAATTTCAACCCTCAAAAAATCTAGAGTTCAAAATAAAAAAAAATTTGAAAGGAAGAGACAGAGAAATTTTCAAATCGGTAGAGGAATAAAAGCATTAGTGAACTATTTAACCCACAGTATAATGATATTTAATATATATATGTAATATGTATATATATGTAGTAAGATGCCCGACACCCTTCATAAAGGAAATAAAAATAATAAAAAATGATTCAAATTGATATAAGTTGCGGATAGGATGAGGATTGAGGATTGAGGATGAGGATGCAAATGTCCGTAGCTTCCGATCGTAAAGAAATATGCAAATTATCGAGCATGTGCTCGAACCCTTTCTTATATGTTTTTATTGTCAATGTAAGAATAAGTTGGGAAGCCTTTTTTATACGCGATCATGCCGGCCAATAATAATAATAACAATAATAATAGTAATGGGAGGAGAATAAGAGACGCGGCCTTGTCCTTGTCCTCGTCCCCATCGCCGTCCCTATTTCTTGTCCCCATAGATCGAATATTTGCATACATCCAACTTTATTTCCTCTTATTTTATTTATACAGGGGTTATTTTTATACTGTACTGCACTCTTACCACTGCGTGATTTAAGATGATCGAGTCTATTGAAAATCTTTTTTTTTTTTTTTTTTTTTTTTGGTCCAGATGCTGGAGTGTCAGCCATTAAGCGAACGCATTTTTTTAAAAATTATCACGTTCCCATGACGAGTTTAAGTTTTTATATATATTTTATTGAGAGATTCAAAAATTTTTGATAAATAACCACGTTTTAATTGATTAGCGAAATTTTGACTAAAATATTATGTACGATTCAAAAATATACTATGAGGAATTTTTTTGACTGTTCTATATAAAAAATTTTTTATGGTTCTTTTTTAACTTTTATTTGAATTATTTATGTTCTCCGGTACCTCGGAAATTTTTTTTAAATTTTTCCAATCAAAAATTTACAAATTTCAATTTTTTTAAAAGTAGCCTTCATGGTACTCTTTCAACTCGTCATAGAATTCTCTACAACTTCTAGTACCTCAAAAATGTAAAAAAAAAATTCCCATATCAAACATTCAAAAATTTCAATATTTTTGAATTTTCTCAAAAAAAAAAAAAAAAAAAAAAAACCATTTTACCCCTTTTTTTAAAATTACTCTTCATGGTACTCTTTCAACTCGTCACAGAATTCTCTAAACTTTCTAGTACCTCAGAAATAGAAAAAAAAATTCCCCATATCAAAATTTCAAAAATTTTAATATTATTTAAATTTTCATAAAATAATCCATTTTACCCCTTTTTGCAAAAGTACTCTTTAAGAAACTCTGTTGAGTCGTCATAGAATTCTCGCTGTCCTTTAGTACTTCAAAAATTAAAAAAAAATACCACGATTCAAAATTCAAAAATTTCAACTTTTCAGAAATTTTTTTAAAAGTATCCTTCATGGTACTCTTTTTACTCGTCATAGGCTTCTCTACACCTTCTAGTAACTCAAAAATATAAAAAAAATTCCTCATATTAAAAATTCAAAAATTTCAATATTTTTTGAATTTTCTCAAACTAACCCTTTTTACCCCTCCTTTTAAAATTACTCTTCATGGTACTCTTTCAACTCGTCATAGAATTCCCTCTACTCTAGCACTCCAAAAATTTATAAAAAAAATCTCGCAATAAAAAATTCCAAAATTTCAATTTTTTAAAAATTTTTTCAAAAGTATCCTTCATGGTACTCTTTCTACTCGTCGTTAAATTCTCTACCTTCTAGTACCTCAAAATTCACTAAAAAATTCCCCCACCCTACCCAGTATTCAATTAATAAAACCTAAAATATTTTCGATAATTAAAAAAGAAAAAAAATTTATTTAAAGGGTTGAAAAAATCATTTAATTACACATATGGATAAAAATTGCCAGTGTTTGATTTTCTCATACTTAAGTATGCGGAGGGTGACCCAAATACTTGAGAAGAAGGACCCGATTGAATTCTGATCAGATGATAAATAAATTTTATTAATAAATTCAAGAGTTGCGTCGTCTCTTCTCTCCTCTTCTCTTTTCTTATAAAAGTGTTTTTACCTGTAGCTATTGTCATATATCTATATATCTATATATATAAATATATATATTCTATTGTACACGAGGATCTATAACAAAACCCACCTTCTATTGGTTGGTAATACAATAAGCTCTTACCTGACGATCCTGGTGACTTTGTCCTCAATCTTTGATTCTATTCCGGTATCGATTTACGGACTCACCCGCACCCGCAACAACAATTCGGTATATGAGACTTTATTGTGGCCCTTTATGGCCCGTCTTGGGCTACTGCTTTAAGTTACGCTTACACAGGTATTTACAATACCTGTTTACACTTAAGACATTTTTATTTTATATATAAACCCCGAGTCATCGGTTTTGAGTTTTATTTATTTTTTGTGGGAATTTTAAGATTAAGAAAAAAAATTATTATATGTTACGGAATTTTTTAGTAAATTGTTAATCATACCAGGGTTTTGGATAGGAAATTTGATGGAAAAAAGGGTAGGGTGAGTAATTTTTAATGAAAAAATTCTTAGAAGGGGTAAAAAGTGGTTTAGAAGAGAGATGGAAGAGAAATTTGAAATTTTTGAAATGGAAGAGTTTAATTGACTGTTTTATGGGGAATTTTCAAGGCAATTTTGTAGTTATGGAAGGGTTTTTTATAGGAAATTTGATGGAAAAAAGAGTGGAGTGATTAGTTTTTTATGGAAAAAATTTTGGAAGAGGTTAAGAATGGTTTGGGAAAGAAATGGAAGAGAAATTTTGAACTTTTAAAATGGAAGAGTTGAATTAACTTATTTATAGGGAATTTTCAAGGGGATTTGAAAGCTATGAGAGGGTTTTAGATAGAAAATATGATAGAAAAAGGGTGGGGTTGGTAATGTTTTAGAAAAAATATTTTAGAAGGGCTAAAAATGTGTTTAGAAGAGAAATGGAAGAGAAATTTTGAATTTTTGAAATGGAAGAGTTGAATTCACTTTTATATGGGGAATTTTCAAGGAAATTTCGTAGTTATGGGAGGGTTTCGGATAAGAAATTTAATGGAAAAAGAGCGAGGTAAATAGTTTTTTATGAAAAAAATTTTAAAAGATGTTGGAATTAGTTTAGAGAAGGTATGGAAGAGAAATTTTGAATTTTTGAAATCGAAGAGTTGAATTAATTTCTTTATGGGGAATTCCCAAGGGAATTTCGTAATAATCAGATGGTTTTCGATAGGGAATTTGATCGAGAAAAGGGTGATGTTAGTAGTTTTTTAGAAAAAAAAATTTAGAAGGGGTAAAAATGTGTTTAGATGAGAAATTTGAAATTTTTTAAATGGAAGAGGTGAATCAACTTTTTTATGGGGAATTCTAAAGAGGATTTTGAGGTTATGGGATGGTTTTGGATAAGAAATTTGATAGAGGAGTGGGTGAGGTGATTAGTTTTTTATGAAAAGAATTTTGGAAGAGGTTAAAATTGGTTTAGGAAAGAAATGGAAGAGAAATTTTGAATTTTTGAAATGGAAGAGTTGAATTAACTTTTTTATTGGGAATTTCCAAGGCAATTTTATAGTTATGGGAGGGTTTTGAATAAGAAATTTGATAAAGAAAAGGGTGGGGTGATTAGTTTTTTAAGAAAATAATTTTGGAAGAGGTTAAAATCAGCATAGAAAAGAAATGGAGGAGAAATTCTAAAATAATTACAAGTCGGCTCACTTTAATATCATCAAGATTTTCAATTTTTTTTTTAAGTTATTAATCTCCCGCCATTTTACTTAAATTTACCCTGTCTCCAACTGCATTTCCCATAGTAAAAAATCTCAATAAGCCCCCTCTTTTTTTCAAATTTAAAATTTTTTCATCCCCTAAATGAAATAACGATCTCCCAAAATTAATTAACATCAAATTTAAATTAATACAAATACACATCACCCCTTATTCATAACTATCATCAGAATCATAGTTCCATATTAATTTATCCATACATATATATCAATAAACGTGAGAAAAAAAAAGTGAAATTAATAATAATAAATTTAAATAATCGTTACGGTTTATTATTTTATTCTTTTATTATTTTAACCCGCTAAAACGCGTTTCCATTGAAAATATCGAGGGGGAGGGGGTAAGGGAGTAACTAAGGGGGTATGAAATACCAGGACCCTTAAATAAAAACTAGAGGAATTATATTAAACTCATATATATGTTTGTGATCTCCATTTGGGCATAAATTATTTCCTGTATTAATTTAACGTCTGTCTATTTTACCATATCGAGAATAAATTAATAATGAGTTTTGCTGAATTAAAATTACTAGAGTGGATGTAATATATATAGATATATAAATGTATATGATGTAACTAAAGAGATGGTAATGGTGCGAGTTATTATATCTATACCCTCTGGTTTTAATATATATATGAAGTTGGATGGGTGGTGTTTGGTTGATATTCTGGTTAAATTGGGTGCCAGTCGGCTGAGAAAATTTTAAAAGGTATTGTCTGGTAATGCTAAAAGATAAAAGAATAAACTGGTTCGTTTACTGTTTAGCATAACAGCTACCGGTTAAATTTATTAATTTATTGTTATTAGGGAGGAGAGAGAATGACTAGAGTCTAGTATAGAGAGGAGACGAGAAATCGGAGTCGAGACGGGAATTGATGGATCGGAAGGAACAACTCTTTATTTCAAGTGATATATGTATATATGTATAAATATTAATTATCGAAAGTAAGATCGATTACGTGGGAAAAATTATTTGCGAAAGTTAAAAATAAATTTGAGGTTAAGGAAAATTTTTTTTTCTAGTTCAGTTTTTTAATTTGCGAAATTTTGAGTAAGGGGCTTATAAAAAATCGTGAGAATTTTTTTTTAAAAGCGCATTTTTAGTAAGAAAATTTTTCCGAGCATCAAAATAGGGTCGAAAAATTTGATCTGATTTTAGTTCATGGAAAAAAATGATGCACAAAATTTGAATAGTTTGTAGTTTATTTACGACTTAAGATTAATATATTCGATACTAATATCAAATCGGAATCATTATATATATATATCAAAATGGATATTATTTATATTAAAATTTGATACACAGAAGAGCTAAATTTGTAATTTCGTATATTAAAATTAATATGAAAAAGAATAGATAAAGTGATATCTACAGTTATTACTATTCAAATAAACAGAAAAATTTAAAAAATGAAGAACCGAAAAATTAGTAAACGTACATATTAATATATAACGATCTACACAGTAAAAAAAGAATCGTCAAAGTGTAAAAAAAAGCGTTTGTTAAAATTCAGAGTGTTGAATTTTCAACACTTTTGTGTGTCAATTTAACATACAATATTTATCTTGTTTAAACTGTCGCAATCGATTGACTTTTTGACACACAAAAATGTTATTTTATACGAGAGTAACACTTTTTATGTGTTACTGTGGAATCAACACACAAAATATGTTAAAAATAATCTCGACCATCACAAAAGAATTCTCAGAAAATTTCAAGTAAAAATGACCTATTAAAAATATCGCCTGTTTAATTTGCAATCGTTTTTAAAATACATAACCTAAACTTTTAAATTAATGTTGATGAAATATAATTATTTTTTTGATATTAAAATAATTATTTTATTTTTGTTATTGTGAGAGAATTTATAGTAATTTTTTTATACATATTTTAATATTGAAGATAAATAATAGATGATATTATATATATTGAACAATATGTGATATTATTATTACTATTTTTTTTTATTTTTAGTTTTACTTATATTACTATTACTAATATTATCGTTATTTTTAATATTTAATTGCTGAAGAATCAATTACTACAGTTAATTCATTGATTTTAACTTTACATTAAATAATGTGAAAAACATTTTTAAGAAGTGTCCAAGTATCACAAAAGCGTATGTCAAATTAAACACTCTTCAAGTGTCGCAAATAACATATAAGTGTGTTAAAATTGAAGGTTACGTTTTCGAAGATTTTGACACTCATAACGTGTTACTTTTAACATACACGAGTGTAACTGTTTCAAAACAAACGACGTACGCTGAAATAACATATAAATAAGTGTCAATCGATCGTTTTACACACAGCAAGTGTCAATTTTGACGAATGCTTATTTACTGTGTAGTCCAATTAGACTAAAATCAGATCAAATTTTTCAACCCGGGTAAAAACTTGAATTAAAGAAAAAATATTTGAATGTAACAATTATTTAAAAACATCTATTTTTTTGACCCGGGTATTTTAGAAAAAGTTGAGTAAAAAATTATAATTTTTTTTTCATCAATTCCCAGCCTGAAAATTTCTAAAATTCATCGCTTGGTTTAGTCTAAAAAAAAATGTATATTTAGAGCAAAAAATATTTTTATGACAGATAAAATATAAATCTTGTTTCTTTGGCTACTGTGGCCATAAATAATAATTTTCTAAAATTCAGTGCAACTTTGGGAGATTTAATGGTCAGTTAAGTGTCATGTGGTGTCAGCTCTTCAATACAAAGACCCCGCAGTTTAAATCCCTACTCGATCCTTTTTTTTCTTAAAGAACTCAATAGAATATCCTTTGAGGTCCTCAGCCTCTGCCCTCGTCTATTATTTTTACAACTCAAGTAGAGTTTACGTCACTTTGCTAGTTTTTTCTCTCCCTTTTCTCTAAAACTCAACACGTTTCCGGATACCCGACCGTTTAAATTAGTCTAGACCTTAGTCCTTTTTCTTGAATCCCTTACTCTTATTATTATTATTGTTGTATAACAGTAACAGCTTAAGTTCACGGTTAAGTTTCTTTGTTTCTTGGAAAAGAAAACTCGGGAAAATTTTTAAATATTTTAATATTTTTGGTCTATTAATCTCTGTAAGCCTGTAACTTGGGAGGGATTGAAAATTTTGAAAAAACGTGTTGAGGTTTTTTGTAGGAAATTTTGTAAGCTATAATTTTGAAATCAGTAAAAATTTTTGTGGGGTCAGTAGATTTTGAGTTATGAGCGATTTTTTAAATAAAAGTTGGAGTATTTTTTTAAATTTTTGGTTGAAAATTTTGAAAATTGAAATTTTGGGAAATTTTAGGAATTTTGAGGTTGAAAGAGAAGGTTTTGGGTAGGAAATTTAATTTCCGACAATTTTTTATTGATTGAAAATTTTCCTAAATCCATTATTTTTTGAGTTATGGCAAAAAAATCTAAAAATTTCTTTTTTCTTGGAAAATTCCAAAATATATTCCTTCAAAATTCGATATCTCGAAAACTACTGGAAATTTTTTCATTAATCACGAGTGATTTTTATAGGAAATTAAATTTTCCACAATTTTCTATTGATTAAAAATTTTCCTAAATTCATTATTTTCCGAGTTATGGCAAAAAAATCTGAAAATTCCTTTTTTTTTTTCAAAATTCCAAAATACTTCCCTTCGAAATTCAATATTTCGAAAACTACTGAAAATTTTTTCATCACTCATGAGAGTTTTTTGTAGGATATTAAATTTCCCACAATTTTCTTCTGATTAAAAATTTTCCTAAATCCATTATTTTCCGAGATATAGTCAAAAAATCTAAAAATCCCTTTTCTTTCAAAAATTTTGAAATATTTTCCTTTAAAGTTCGATATTTCAAAATCTACTGAAAATTTTCTCATTACCCATGAGTGCATTTTTTAGGAAATTGAATTTCCCACAATTTTCTATTGAATAAAAATTTTCTTAAATCCATTATTTTCCGAGTTATGGCAAAAAAATCTCAAAATCTCCTTTTTTTTCAAAAATTTTGAAATATTTTCTTTCAAAATTCGATATTTCGAAAACTACTGAAAATTTTCTTATCACCCATAAGTGTTTTTTGTAGGAAATTAAATTTCCCACAATTTTTTGCTGATTAAAAATTTTCTTAAACTCATTATTTTTCTCAAAAATTAAAAAAAACCGAATGTCAAAAAAACTGGACCAACAAATAAAAATTGACATTTAAAATAAATGTTTTTCTGGATAAGTGAATAAATAATGAAATCTTAGGAAGTATTAAACTGTTGGTAAATTTGTTATGATAAGTAAATATTTCGATGTAAAATAATTTAAAGAGTAAGAGTAATAGCTCAGCTAAGAGGATTTAGAAAACATGGATGTTTTTAAATATTAAATCGTGATGTGACTTGAAACCGTTGTTTATAATTATTATTAACAGCATCAGCATCAGCATCAGCAGATCTCTTAAGTCATCATAGAGTTGCAATTCTTTAACAGCAATTATTTTCTTGGGCATTACAAAACAATTGGGTTGTGTTAGATATTCAGTGTAATATAGAGACTAAAATGAAACGTGAGGAAACGCGGTTATAATGGATGAATAAATTACTTTTTCTGTTATGTAACGCCTCTATTAAATACCTTTTTTAAGTTGTAACATTACATTACATTACATATTTATAAATATTTTATTTAATACATTTAATAATTAACTTTTTTTCATCAAATTTACTCCTGTAATTTGCGCGCAATTAAAAAGGTCATAGCTCGGAAAATAATAAGTCTACAAAAAATTTTAATGAATATAATTTTGTAGAAAATTTTCTGAGCTACAAATTTTGTCATATGGTAAATTTTGGTAGGAGTGATAGTTTAGGAGTTATGAGGTTTTCAAAAAAATGTTGAAATAAGAACGGATACTTTGGAAAAATTTCAAGTTTTTGATTTCAAATGGCTGTAACTCAAAAAATAATTGACTTAGGAAAAATTTTAATCGATAAAATTTTGTAGGAAATTTTTCGAGCTAAAAATTTGGTCATGAAGTAAATTTTGATAGGAGTGAAAGTTTAGGAGTTATGGCAATTTTTAAGGAACTAGTTTTCAAAAATTTCAGGGAAAATTTGAATTTTTGATTTCAAATGGCTGTAACTCGGAAAATAATTGATTTAAGAAAAATTTTAATCAATGAAAACTTGTAGGAAATTTTGTAAGCTACAAATTAGGTATCTATATAAATTTTGATAGAAGTAATAGTTTTTGAGTTTATACCACTTTTTCAAAAAATTTCTTTCAATCAAATTTCCTTACCAAATTTTTTTTTCAATTTCTTAAAAAAAATCATTTTCTTCGCTTTTTCAAAATTTCCCCCTCGATTTTCTAAACTTCACTTTATTTCCCGATCGCCAAAAAATTTTTAAATTTCCCCAAAAAAAAGATTTTCTCTCCCCTCAAAAAAATAAACTAAAATTCCACTTCCACTCCTCCATTTCTTTTTGCAATCTATTCCCTTCCCCAAAATTTCAATTTCTCAAAAATTACAAAAAAAATTTCCAAAATTTTCAAAATAAAAATATTTTCTTTCCAGAAAAAAATCCCTTCCAAATCCTCTCCTCCGTTTTACTCCCTTTCAAAAAATTCTCTCCCGAAAAATTATCCATCAAATCGCACCTTTCCAATCACCTATTGAACTCACCAATATTCCCGATAACTTGTCTCCAATATCCTTAAAGTCTCCAATAAATAACCCACGCATGCGCGACCGTCTAAATAATTCCCTAAAAAATTTAAAAAATCATCCAATTCCACAAAAGAAAATTCCCCCCTTCTCTCCTCCTTTCTTCCCTTCTCTCCCCTTTCCTCCCCCAAAAATAAATATAATCCAAATAAATAACCCTCTCCCTTCCCCTCAATCTCCAGAAATGACACCCCTATTTTACTTGCCTAGTTCCCGAATTTCTCACCAGTTGGCGCCATCGCACGGACTCCAGTGCATATTTTAGCTCTCTCTCTCCAGTAGGCGGCAGTAAAATTATTGTCCAGACCTAAACTCTACTCTCACTTCTTAAACATTTACTCGTCTCTCCCACCAGTGAAAAATATCCCGCCTCTTTTTTAAAAATTTGAACTTTATAAAATTTCAAAAGATTCTTATTTTTTAAATTTTCTTTCACTGGCGGGAAATTTGAATTTTTAAATAAAAATAAGGACAATAAAAATGCGGTAGGAATCGTGCGTAAGAGGGATGACCCAGGATGAGGGGGCTGACAACACGCCTCGCGTTAAGCGTTAGTCTTGGCCAGAACGCAGGCCGTGTAAGAGCTAAAACTAAACGCTCTTACGTTTATTTAAAAAAAAAAAAATTATTTAAATTTAAAAAAAAAAAATTATTTTTAAGAAAATTTTTTTTTATTATTTTTATTACTGTGATTAATTTACGAGTGATCAAAGGTGATTATTTATTTATTTTGTGATTATTGTGACGTGTTGTGTTTATTTTTTTTGTTTAAAAGAAAAAAAATGAAAAATTGTGTTTTGAGTTTCGGAGTTTTAGGGAAAATTTGTAAAATTGACAGGGAAGTTATGGAAATTTTTGGGGGAAAATTGACAAGCGGTTAGGAAATTTAACGGGCTACAATTTTTATGAAAGATAAAATTTTGATAAATTTGAAAGGAAAAAAGTTACGGCAATTTTTTTGAATTTTGAATTTTTTGAGGGAAATTTGAGTTCTGAGTTAGGAAATTGGAAAGCGGAAAAACGGGTGTGTTAATCGGTTAGAGTGACAGGAAACTTTTTTTAGGAAATTTTAAGAGCTACAATTTTTGTTGAGAGAAAATTTTTGGGAAATGAGTATTTTCGGAGTTAGGAGGGAAAATGAAAGAAATTTTGTGTTTTGACAGAAAATTGAAAGTTTTATATCTTGGGGAAATGTGAAAATTTTATTGCGGCTGAAAGAAAATTTGTAGGAAATTTAGTGAACTTTAATTTTGGTCTTGAGGAAAATTTTCGAAAAATTGATATTTTTGAAAATATGGCAAAAAAATGAAGTGAAAATGAAAAATTCTGCAATTTAAAATTTTGTGAAAATTGACTGTGAGAAATTTTCTTTTCAATGACAACTGTCAAAAAAATTTCCTCGGAAATTTTTTATAGAAAATTACAAAATTTTCTTATCTAAAAATTTTCTGATTCATTTTCCGAGTCTGATAGCTCGGCAACGAACTCTCGAATCTCAAAAATAAATCAACAGTTTTCTTTTCCAAATTTCATATTCTTCAATTTCCACCCTCATGGAAATTATTTTCACCCGAATTTTCCGAGTTACAACTCGCGAACCAAAGCAAAAAATTATGATCACTCAAAAATTTTCCCATCGTCAGTTTTTCTCAAAAAAAGCCTCCAGCTTTTCACCAGCTGCCGACAACTTTTCCAAAACACTCGACCCCCTTCAAAATTCAATTCCCCGCAATTTTCATCTCTTTGAATTTTTCTCTAAACCAAAAATTTTCCGAGTTATCGTCCCCCGACTAAAACTCACAATTTTTTCCTCAAATTTGGGACACTCGCCTAAAAATCGGCGAGATCTCAAAAACTATCACTCCCACAAAAAAATGTCATTGAACCAAAATGAAAGCTTATAAAACAAGCTTTCCAACCCTGCCCTTAAAGTTGAAAAAATCTTATTCCAACCCGTTGAAATCTTCGATCAAAGTTTTGTATTTCTGAGATTTTGTCTCAAAAATTCCAAAGACGAAAAAAAAAAATTAAAAATGACTTTGTTGTAAAATAATTAGCTTACTCATTGAATATCAATATGATTAATTATCATACCGAGTTACTTATTAGATTGTCTCATTGTTTATTTATTGTCTTTTCGATGAGTTTGCTTGAGATTTAAATCCGAGACATTCATGCGGTTCTTGACCATCTTTAATTTTTTTTTTTTATTATCATTATTATAATATCTTAGATTAAAATAATTAATGTGATAGTTTTAACAGTAAGATGGTTTATTGTTACAATCGTCGGCTCGTATTGTCATGAGTTGTAATTTTATTTATTTGTTTTTTTTTTTTTATTTCATTCTTGTAGAGAATAAAGTTGTCGCGGATAAATTTCTGTCTTTATTTTTTTTCGTGATGAGTTTGTTGGCTGGTATTTAATATTTTTTTATCGCGGGTTATGGATATGGAGAAGAATCAGAGGTAGAGAAAGAGGTAGAAGAGAAGAGAGCTATTGAGTACCGTGTGACCAAAGAAAATGATGAGTTTAGAGTATTTATTCCGCGTAATTTATTCGTTACTTAAGCGGTTTATTTTTTTTTTTTTTTAGTTGAGAATTTTTTTTTTTTTTATTGATTAGAAAATTTTTTTAATTATATGGGACGTAAATGAAGTGATTTTAGTGGAAAAATAGAAAAAAAAAAATTTTTCGGAAAATGGAAAATTTTTTAGAAGGAAAATTTTAGAGTCGGGAAAGAAAAGTGACAAGAAAATTAAGAGGGAAATGGAAAATTGAGTGTTGGGTTAAAATTGAGAAAATGGAAAATTGAGGGTGTAGACGGTTGGAAAATGTGAGAATTGTAATGAGAGGGTGAGGAAAATTTTTGGGAAAAATTAGTTTTTATTATTGAGGAAGATTTGGTACCAGGGAAAATTTAATTTTTTTGAGAGAAATTATGGACGAGGTAAAGAAAAAAGTTTTTGTGATTAAAGGAAAATTGATGGATAGGAAAATTTTAAGTTTCGTGGAAAATTGAATTTTCCTAAAAATTTTAATTTTCTAATTTTTGAGAAAATTCAAAGCCGAAATTTAAAAAATGAGATGACTGAAAATTTTAGAAGAAAGTTCGTGCCTGGTTTTTAGAAAAATTTATATTTCGCGGAAAAATTAAATTATTTAATTTTTTAGGAAAATTGAAAATTTTAACTTTTTTGGAAAAATGAATATTTTAATTTGAGAAAATCAGGTGACAGTTGAAGCTGAGTGGAAAAAATTTAATAGAAAACGTTATAATATCGCGGAAAATTCTTATTTTTTATTTATGGAAAATTTAAAATATTTTTCATAAGCGGAAAAAATTGACAGTTGAAAGTTTCGAGAAAAAGATAATAATTAGAACGAAAATTCATAGCTTGTGTTGGAAAAAAAGTTGAAAGTGAATTTTTAGAGAAAAATAAAAATATTGAGGAAAAATTTAATTTTCCGAGTAGAGGAATTATTAGTGAGTTGAAAAAATATCAAGGGTGAGTTTTCTTAGAAAAGTTGAACGTCAACGGTCTAGAGAAAGAAAAAACAGAACGAGTTTGTGTGAAAAAATTAGTGATTTTCTCTTTAGGAAAAAAAAATTTCAATTTAAAAAAAATAAATTGGATTTTTTTAATTTTGGGAAAATTAGAAAATTGATGTCAGTTTTAAAGAAAAATATCGAGTGTCGGAAAATTGATAAAATTTTGTGAAAAATAAGTGAATAAATTTTTATGAAAAAGTAAAAAAATTTTCCGTTTGAAATTTTTGTGAAAAATTGAAATTTTTGTAAAAAAGTGAAAACTGTAAATTTTCGTGGAAAATCAAGTTTTTAGTGAAAGAAAAATTTTCAGAAAAATGAAATAAAAATTCTTACGAAAATGAAGTTTCTGTACGAAAAAAAATTCAGTTTTAATTTTCCATTTTCGTAAAAAATTACATTTCGAATTTTCCACGAATATTTCCTCACGAAAAATTTGAATCTTAAAAATTAAAAAAAAAAACGAACTATTCGTGATAAAATGAATCCGACCCGCGTGTTTTGTGGACATAAAAATTTTTTCCATCCCGCAGTCAGATCGTCGCTTTTCGTAAAAAAAGTTTTCAATTTTTCCGATTTTCTATTTTCAATTCTTTTAACCGTAAATTATAAGTTGTAATTATCAATATCTCGAAAAGTTATTATACAAAATTAATCTTATGTGTGTATTTGAGTTAGCAAATTTTCTGATCTTCCACTTGTGGCAACAAACTTCTAGCTCTCATTGCTCAGTACCAAGTAATAAATTTTTCCAATTAATTTCCTCTAATTTCAAAATTCAAAGTTCAAGTCAAAAATTATCGGACTGAAAATTTTTCATTAATACAAAAAAAAATCTCATACATTTCTGTCATGAAAATTCATGAAATTTCAATAGTTACAAAAAAAATGGTTACAAAATAAAATTCTTAGACCAGAAAATCAGGGATTGAAAGAAAATAAAATTTTCTGAAACGTGAATATTTTTAGCGCCAAAAAAAATTCTTTTTTCTTTCTGTGTAGACAGTGGGTTAAGTTAGAAAATTTCAACATATATCTATATGCTATATATATGACCGCAAAGTATAATTTCCTTATTAATTTTGTGGTCTCGTCAAAGAAATTTTTAAATAAAATTCGAAAATTCAAATTCGATCTTTTAATGAAAATTTATCACGTAAAAAAAATTTTATATTAGTACGTGTCAGTTCAATAAATATATAAATCAAATATATGTACATACAGAAGAAGAAATTTTTTTCTAAATTTTTATTTGCACTGAAAATTTTTCTTGGAGTGAAAAAAAATTTCTGAGTTGAAAAAATTTTTTTGCACCACGAAATCTTTTTTTTCTGTTATATATATTTACATATAATAAATATTTCTCAATATCATATTGCCAGAAATTACACAATATTATTATTATTAATTCAATTTACAAAATAAACGTATCGAAACATTGAAAGTGCGTGCCAATTTACGATTCGGTTACGTAAAAAAAAAAATACATATATAAAATAAATAAATAAACTTACATACTTATAAATAACCCGGAAAAAAACACACAATTTTTCATTTAATTATAACAAATATTTTTTTTTTTTAATCATTGAATTCCGTATATATACATAAATATATGTGAAATTCAATCCATGCAACGTCACAATAAGTACAAATTTTCTCAAAATAGTTTTAAGTGCGTAAAAAATGAAAGTAGTGTCGGATTTCTACCAATCGCTTAAGATTCTGAAAATTAAATTTTCTGTGCGCGAATTTTTTTTCCAAAAATGAAAAGTTCCTCTGAATGGAAAATTTTCCGGTCAGTGAAATTTTTAATTGAAAATTCGATCGGAAACATAAGAAAAGTTCGTGAAAAATTCATTTTGTGAAAATTGAATTTCTAGGAAATTTTCTGAAATTCTTGAAAAGTCTAAAGAACTTTTTTTATTCCATTTTTTTTCAATCGAATTCTGGAAAAAAATGGTTTCGGAATTTTATTGATTTCAATTAAAATCTCCTTGGAAATTAATTGAAAATTATTTTTGTTTTTCTTGTGCATTTTCTCAATAATCCAAAATATTTTCATGAAATTCCAAATTTTTTTCAAAAAATTTATTAGAAATCTTCAGAAAACATTTTATCATGAAAAATCATTTCATTAAAAAAAACATGTCTTACAATTTCTTCTCATGGAATTGGAAAAAATTTCCCTCATTTCTGTATAAATTTTCTAAAAAAAAAGTAATAACTAAAAGCGAGAAGCTTCAATAAATAAATCCATTTCCATCATCAGAATCTCTGGCCCTTTCCATAATTTTCATGATAAAAAAAAGTAAAACAAAAAGCATCTAATAGCGATTGGTAGAAGAAGGAGAAGGTCGGAGGCGGGTAGATCTTTAGACTTTTTACCTCTTTGCCCCGTAGTTTTCCTATCCCTGTCCCCCTCCTGGCTCCCGATGGTTGATCGCCCCCTCTCCCGTAGCTCTCTGGTATCCGAAGAAAGAATAATCACCTCCCTCCTAAAAAAAGGGGTTAGAAAAAAGGAGGGGGAAATAATAAGTCGAGTGGGGGAGGAAATATATCGAGATACAGAAAAGGAACCAGCCTCCGATTCACCGTCCCAATGTAACGTCTTTACCCCGATCCTTTATAATGCCAACCCGTTCAATCTCTCCCCACTACACTGAGAGAATCCCGCGGCCGCGGTATCGATGCGCCCCCTGCTGACTTTCTCTCACTGAGTGGAGGCGGGTACCCCGTAGATGGGTGGGGATCGCAACGCCACGTTCATTGGCCGGTGCGCACCTCCTGGTAACCCCTACCGGTCGTTCCGACTCCTCCTTCTTCCCACCACTTTCACTGGCGCCGCCTACTTGATCTGCATCAAACCGTTGACTGGCTCTTAGTTTCAGGTTAGATGCCTGTCCGTACGGGTCACAAAGCCGTTATCCAGTTATCAAGTTATCCAGTTTATTAGTTATCGGTTATCAGTTATTATCAATTATCAATTTGTTGGAAGCATCTGAACTGGAATTACTTTTAAATCGTGCTGTACTAGTGCCCAAGATAAATCCCAAGTGATTTAACAAAACAATCAGCTAACTGTCATCAATTAAACTGATGATTACCTTAAACAGTAACGAGCCCTTCTGAACGAGGATACTAATTACCACTAGTTCCAAGTGTTCAACACAAGGAATCATCACAACAAACCATCCTAAGTTCATGGCAAGCAAGAATCTGATCATCACACTTGATCATCAACTTGAAATCAGGATTCCTACCAATCAAACTTCATTGAAATCCGCAGATAACGTCACCAAAAGTTGGCTTTTGTGCTACCAAATCCAGTGATATAGATGTTTCCATGGTTCCAATCATCTCCAATCAAAACACCATTGGAATCCATCAAATCACCTGGTTTCCATTGATGATTATTAGGATTTTGAACCGTCCAAGTTTATCTACACCTGGAACAAAGTTAGTCCCGTGGTAGGAAGCAAAAAAAACGATTGTTCTAACGACCATTTGTGCTAGGTGCCGACTCCAGTGTCCTACCGGGTTAATAATAGTACTTTTGACGTGTTTTATCGTCATCAAATAGAGGATTACGAGTGATGGTGTTATAAACAGTGTGTGTTGTGATCAGACAGTGGTAAAATGCTACGTCATCGAGTACGTCGGCGTTTCAAAGTGTCTGAATAGTGGTTCTAAGTGGACAATAAATATATTTATTATTAGTTTGTTATTGATTTATTGTAATTATTTGAATATTTAATGGCTACGGCGTTATAAAGGCCGTCAAAGTGGCTTCGTCACTGGGTCTACAGGGGCCGTCAGCGCCTATCGGTGCCCAATTATTGGCATCATCTGCGTCCGCGGCCTCAACAAGCAATTTGACCAATTCGTTGATTAACTGCGATGATGATATTATACCGAGTTATCACGGTAATTTATTGACTGGTGTTAATAATACCATTGTAGCGACATTGCAGAATAGTAATAATAATATTAATAGTGGTAATAGTGGTAATTGTGGTGGTAAATCTTCAAATCCGGCGGGATTTAAGCCCGGAACGATGCAGGCCTCGGCTGCAGAGGCCAATTCTTTGGATCTGCAAGCGATGCAGTCTATGGACTGGTTGTTTAAGAAGGAGAGGATTTATCTACTTGCTCAATTCTGGCAACAGGTGAGTCCATTTTTCATTTTTTATATAAATTCGGTTCAAAATTCCGTAATCGGCATGGGGAGGCAGCGAAATTACGGATATCTCCGGAAGTTGCGTGGTGAAATTAAACTTGTTGGGGGTTTTCAGTTAGGAAATTTACCGGGTTGAAAATTGCCGCCAAGTTTGACGAGTTATCGTGATTTGAATCGCGGTAATGAATTTTTGAAAAAAGTTAGGTAATTTGGTGTGAAAATTTCGACATTTGTGAGGGAAGTTGTAAAGAAATTTTTAGTCATGGGAGAGTTTGAGTTGAGAAATTTACTGAGTGAGATAATGCCGCTAAGTTTGTGACGCTGTGGTAATTAAGGCGGCAGTAATTAATTTTTAAAGCTGCGGTAAAGTTTGGAAAAAAGTGAGAATTTGAATTTTGATTACTACGGGTCTAATTTTCCGATTGAGCAGTTACAAAAATTACAAGTGGAGAAAAATGTCTGATCTTTCAGATGCCAGATTGCGGTCGTGTCTGTCGTTGCAAGTTCGCGGGTTATAAATTTTCAAAGTTAAGAATTGAAGATTTTTGTGAAATTTCACAAAAAATTGATATTTCTGACAGTTTCCGCGGTCTGTAAGCCAGGACATGTACTTATATTTCCACCCCTCAATTTTCTAAAGTCCAAAAAATCCAAAAGTTACAAAAAAAAAAAATTAACTTTTCAAAAATTATAGTCTTTGACTCATTATTGTAAATTAGAGTTTCGATATCTCGAAATCTAGACGTCGGAACTCGGTCACCACAAAAGGAAATTTTTAGCTCAGATTTTCTTCTTTCAAATGCCGGCGATCCAAGTCCTTAATCTCTGAAAGTTTTCCAGTAATGAATTTTCAAAGTTTCTAAAATACAAAAATATTTGAAAATTTCTTAGTGATCCTCAGCTCCGACTTCAGATAACTCAGCCCCTAATTGTCGGATCTCAATGACTCAAAAAACAAAATTGTAGCTTGAAGTCTCATCTTTAAAATGCCGGCAATCCGAGTCCTTAATTTCTGTAAGTTTTCAAGTTATGAATTTTCAAAGTGCAACGGTCTCTACTGCCACGAGTTCAAATAGTGAACTCTCCTCAAAAAATCAATCGGAAAACTTAATCAGATCCAAGTTCATTAGAAATAGTGACTCTCTGATCAAAGAAACTTCTAAAGTGTCCGATAATTTTGAACCCGAGTTTTTCGCGCGAAATTTAAAACTTCGAGTTTCCTCTTTGATAAAATCCCAATAAATCGGCAGGTAAAATAAAAATATTTTATTTCTTGGCAAACAAAATGTCACAGAGACCTCGAGAGGGTTCGAGGGGTGCAGGGTCTAGGTAAGAGGACAAGGGGGAGGATAAAAGTGGGAGTGAAATGAGAAAACGGAGAGTGCGCGGACATAAAATAAATAAAAGCTTAAGATTATTATTATTCGGCACTGATTGGCCCGTTTCAAAGTGCACTGCGCCTTTCGACCTTTCTTTTTATTCCTCCCCCTCTTTCCTTCCCTCCCCCTGCTACCCCAGAAATAGTGGGAGAATTTTCATTATTTCACTTATAGATTTCGCCATTTTTCTATGCAGTTTTCTTTGAATTTTCACATTCTTCTGTCTCTTTACCAACTATTCTATTGAATTTGAAGCCTCAGTACCTCATAATTACGATAAAAATAATTATTTTACATTTTTTTATCCCTCCCATTCGCAAGCCGGATTTTTTTCTGGTGATTACTCGGAAAATTTTCGAGGAAATTTGAACTCATTGGAGGGTTTTCGATAGAAAATTTTCTGCTCTTTCAAATGACCCATTGAGTTTTTGAAAATAATAATTAATTGCTGAATAATTAATTTTTGAAAAACAGGACAAGGAAGAATTTCAATTTTTAGTTCCGTTGTTTCAATTTTGAAATTTAAATTACTCAGGCTCTAATTATCGAATCAAATTGACTCAAAAAAGAACATTATAGCAAAAAATCCAATAGAAAAATTGCCACGGTGTGGGAAATTATCATAATTAAGGAGAGAGTTATAAAGTTTTAAATAAAAATTAAATGATTAAAATTTTGAAAAATGATATAAATTTCTGAATAATTGATTTTTGTTTTGATAAAATTTGATCTTTAATACAAAGTAATAAAAAATGATGTATTGTAATAAGTCGAGACATGAATTTTAAAAGTTTAAATTGTAAATTTCTCCCTTTTCCCTCTCCTTTGTCTTGTTCTCCTTCTTCGCGTTCCCCCTCCCCCGCCCATGCGCGGATTCCAACCCTCTCCCCCTCTCCCCACTACTGTAGAGAGAGAGTGAGTTGAATCTGGTGAGTTGGCGAAATTCCCATCTGGTGGCGACACTTTCCGCGGATCAAAGTTTTGTGCGTCGACGAGACCCGCGTGAGCGAGATCGCGGATCAGACCGGAGTAGACTAGAGTAATTGAGAAAGACTGTATATATTATGTATGCTAAATAAGGAGAGAGTATTCCAAAGAATCCAGTTGATGAGTCATACATATATACATTGATATTTTTATTTTTTTTCTTCAAAAACAAAATTTCTCGACTTTAAAAATTCATAACTCGGCTCCAAACCAAAATTAAGAAATTTCCGACCATTTAATTTTTTTATTTTTTTATTTTCTACAAAAAAGTATTCTTTGAATTTTTTCGTAAACTCAACAGTTTTTAAAATAAAAATTATAAACCAAAAAAAATTGACAAGAAAATTTTTTTACTAAAAAATTTCTTTTATTTGAATTAAAAATTAATAAATAAATTTTAAAAATTCTTTGTTCTCATTGTCAAGCCTGGATGTATGAGTACAAGAAGAGAAAAAGAATATAGAGACGTAAAAAAATAAAAAATAAAAAAAAGGAATTGAACGAATGGGAGAAATACAGAGTTGGAGATGAGTCATCTTTAAACATGTAGATTCATTAGTTTCTTAGGAAGTACATTTATAATAATCGTATCAGCTAATAATCGTGTCAATACGGGCTATTAATAACAATAATAATGATAATATATATCAATAATAAGCAATTATTTATATTACACATACGGGACTATTGTATTTCAATCTATATGGAGCTGTAACTTTAAAACTAATAAATTTTACAGAAATTTCAATCAGTACTTTTTTTAAGACAATTTTTCAACAAAAAAAATGAACACCAACTGAACTTTCTAGGACAATTAGAACAGAAGTTATGAATTTTTGAAACAGCCCGCCAAATTCAAAATTTTAGTATTCAAATTTTACTGACATTAAAATAATTAATTACTCCGAAAATATCAGTCCTACGAAAAAGTTTACAAAATACTTTTTTGTAGAGAATTTAATAACAAAAATTTTGAGCGCTTACAGAAGTCTCTAGCATAATTACAACCCAAGTTATCGATATTCAAAGTTTAAAAGTTAAAAATCAAAGATTTCCGAAAATGTCACTAAACTTTAAAAAATAAATATCTAGAAAACTATCAATTTTAACGAAAATGTCAATCAGTGCTTTTTTGTAGCAAAGTTAATAACAAAAAAAATGAACACCGACAGAATTTTCTAGGATGATTAGAACGGAAGTTATGAATTTTTAAAGAAAAAAAATCATGAAGTTAAAAAATCGAGTGGAAAAAATTCCAAATTACTGTCAGACATTTTTAAAAAATGTTTGATTGCATACAAAGCGAGTTATTGATTTTAAAAATAAAAACAAAGTTATGACACGTGTCGAGTTAACTCGCGTTTATTTATAAACATGCGATTTTATTGGCAAGAAAAAAACATAAAAATTGACTTTAGATGTTAGATTTATTTATCAAAATTGAAAAATGATTATATATATTTAGGCTGTAGGTTTTAAGTAGCGTAAGAGTAGATGTAATAAATTAAATTTGAAATAAACGTTGGCCCTAGTCAGTAACTGTGAAATTTAACTGTGAGATTATTAATTTAAAAGCGTTATTTCTGATATGAGTGATTTAATGTAGTCGAGGGAGTTATACTCTGTGTGTTTGGCTCTCACTGTCGGCCAATGATTCATCCTAATTCCAAAAATATACTCAAACACTGAGACACATTCCATAACTACTGTACATTTAACTTAAAAAATATAAATTGATTTTTAATAATAACTACTTCATACATTAACCTTTATTAATAAATATCTCGGGATCTAGCGGGCCAAGGAAATTCCGTTTAAGCTCATTTTATTCCTCAGAAAATTCTCTACAAAAAATGCATCTATGATTTTTTTTGTAGGGCTGGTAGATTACAAGTTATTTGTTATTTACGGATTTTAGGAAAATTTTCGGAAAAAATTTCAGTGAAATTTGAGTTTCAAACTTTGAAATACGATAACTCGGCTTGTAATTGGTCTAGACACTTTTGCATACGCTCAAAATTTTTGTTATTAAATTTTCTACAAAAAAGTATTCATTGAATTTTTTTGTAGGACTGATATTTTTTGAGTAATTAATTATTTAAATGTCCGCGAAATTTGAATACCAAAATTTAAATTTAAATTTGGCGGGCTGGCCTTCAAAAATTCATTACTTCCGTTGTAATTGTCCTAGAAAATTCCGTCAGTACTCATTTTTTTTGGGGAAAAATTCTCTAAAAAAAAGTACTCTTACAATTTTCCTCTAATTTCCATACTTTTCTCATAATAAATTTCCCAAAACTCTCCCTAATTTTTCCGTGATATCACAATTAAATTTTCCAGACTTTGAATCTTCATAACTTCCCTCCTAATTTTTGTAAAAAATTCTGCCGGTGCTCATTTTCTTTGTTGGAAAATCCTCTAAAAAAAAGTCCTCCTTGAATTTTCCTCTAATTCGATGCCATCTAATGTTATAGGTCAAAAACCAAAAATGAATCCGAAATGAAAAAATGAAAAGAGTTTTAGTATTCCAAAAATAACAAGTAAATAAATTCTTTATCAACAACTCAAATACCTCATGTGAGTTATAATCTAATTAACGTATGCATAGCGTAGCGACATATGTGAATACTGGCATTTAATCTAAATAAACATGAAAAATTAACCTAAAATTTTCTCGTTGTTAATTTATTTTATTTAAATAAAATAAATAAATAAATATAAACATATGTATATACATATATATACTATTTAATAGTAATATTAGACAAACTACAAGTATACGAGCCGGAAGGTCCGAAGTTCGCGACCCTAATGTCCCATGAAGCCACGGGTTCGCGTGTTTGCCGCATCTGTTGCGCACACGCAACACACACGCACACTCATATAGTTTATCATATACTTATTTGCTCTTGGGTGTCTATATGTTCATATATGTGTCTGGGCATGTTTGTGTACGAGTGTGTAGAAGGAACAAGAGAAAGGGGGGAGAGAGTATTTAACGTGCGTGTGGTCAGTGCCAATTTGCGTTCGATAAACTTACGAATTAACTTTGATAATGTGTTTAATCTTGTAAATATATATTTTTCAAATGTAAAGTGCGCGAAACGTAACGAAATTTTTGTAAAGGAGGAATTTATTTTTCGGGTTATTCAAAATTTTGGCTAGGAGGAGTTACTTACTAACTCGTATCTCAGAAAGTTATCATCCGATTTGCACCAGTAAGGGCTCATTTTTTTTAGTTACTCAAGGACTTCAAAAAAGTATTCTATGAATTTTTTGATAAATTCAATTGGTTCAAAGTTACGGGCATTTTAGTCAAGAGAAATTTTGAATTCTAAGAGGAGTGAACGCAACGAGGTGCATTTTTGTTTTAAAAATTCATAAGTCAGGATCTAATTGTTCGATTGACCCGTTCTTGGTCTTATTATTTTCCTTGAAGTTAGAGCTACAAAAACTGTATCGGAAGTTTTTTTGATAAATCCATTAGTTTCCAAGTTATGGCGGTTGTTCGAAATTAGGATCATCAGGATTTTTGAAGTGAATGCAAAAAATTTATAAAAGTAAATCTCTATTGTCAAATTAATAGCTTGGATATAGTGAGTTAAATAAGGAGTTAATGATATAAGTATATTTAAACTCACAGTAATGGTTATCGGTACAAAAGTAGAGAATTTGTGATCTATTATATATGTCAGAGTAGTCAGAGTGGGTTTAAGGTGATGAGGACAAGTAGCTCGTAAGTTCGATGAACGAACGTCCTCAGGTTTTCAGACTTCTAAACTCGTTGTAAATCACCGCAAGTGCGTTTATACTCTCAAACAAACTATATTACTATAGATATATATCCCTCGGACTAAACTATAAGTTTATTTAGCTCGAGAGTTAACGGCTCACTTTGAATTCACTCGTGCCGAATCGCTACTAGAATCGCAATACATCCTCATGCTATATCTTTTCCCTCTTTATATATCTATAGACATATATACTTATATATATATATATATGAGCGTGGTGAAAACTATGTGCTGTTTTAAATTTTTTGGAAACCGTCCAAACGACCTTTGATCACTTTTAAATTACTTTTACATTTAATGTCTAGAATATAATCACGTATACCTCGTACTCAATTATATATTTACTTGTAATAACAATAAAAACTTTGTAATAATATTTTTCATGAAAAAAATCCATTAATTGATTTATCGAAATTTGGTCATTTTTTATTTGGCACATGGAGACCGGGTTTGTGGACCAAGAAACTGGTGGATTGAATTTACACAAATAGGGAGTAATATTTAGGCCTTTAGCTACTGAATCATGAGCAAATGTCTTAGGGATCGATATATTTAGATCGAGATATCGAGCGCCGCGGATTAAGCACTGATTTATGGGATTTAAAATTCCGGGGTCCATATCTCAGGTTCTATATGTCGGATTTTGATTTCTGAGGGCTCGTTGGCTTCGAGAAAGAACCAGCTTTCAAATTCCGGCGAATTTTTTGAAAAATATTCATTAGCAACAAAGTTATGGGGGTAAAAGTAAACCAATTTGAAGTATGGATATTTCGGTTTTTTTCGCCCACATCAATTTATGGGGAAAAAGTTTATTCAGAACAATTTTGACTCTACGATCAGAAAATTCAGACAATTTCCGTGGGAATCATGTGTAACTGATGAGAAAATTCATCAGAATTCAAAGGGAATCTAATAAAAAGTAAAAATCACGGTTCCAATTTCGGACTTTTCCCAAAATGATTTTCTAAATTTCCGTTTTTTGGGTTCTATTTAACCGATTTGTGAATCAAGGGTCAGTTTCTGAAACGTGAAATATAAGATTTTTAATAATCGAGCTCAAGATCCAATTGGGGAAGTGGTTAGAAGTCTATGGATAAAATAAAAACTTTCGTAAATGGCTCGTTCGTTTGAAATTCGGTTGGGCAAGCAAAAATGCAATATATGTCACTTAAATGCAACAATGTAAGTCCATATATATGTATATGTATATATATAGATAGATGTGTAGACATAAATGCAGGCAGAAGTGGAGGAAAGAGGAGGAGACTAGTCGAGGGCCAGTGAACAGCTGTCAGGTTGTGCGTTCGCGTGACAACACACATAAAAACCCCTTGTAACCGTTTCTAAATATTTTCTCTCTTATTTTACTTCTCTTACATACCAAGTATTTATACTCATACCAGTATTACGTTAATATTCATTCACTAGACCGCTAATTGCCGATACGATGACTATTCATGATTTTAACGTTTTCAATACCCATTTATTTTTATTTATGCTTCCTTTGCATCAATTTTAACCTTCCACACTCTTCTTCACCTGTTATACAGATTAAACATTTTTTCCCGCCAATTTGAAATTTTTCGCGGGAAATTTGAATTTTTCAAAATTAAAAATTAAATTTTGTTTTTCTAACGCTATATCTTAGAAACGTATTATCCAATTTGTTCGTTCTTGGTCTTGTTTTTTTCTATATCAAAGGAGCTAGAAAAAAGGTCTGATTAATTTTTTTGATAAGGGCCGTAGATTCCGAGCAATCAAGTCTCGAATTAGTTTAAACAAAAAACTGTTATTATAAAGTGATTTTTTTTTTTTTATCGAATATTCTGAGAAAAAAGTAATAAACCTCAGAAAGAGACTCGTGTAGTATAGAGCTTATGGCCAGATTTATAGCCACTCAAACACTGATAATGATTTAACGATAAAATAATAAAAAAAAAAAAAAAAATGTAAAAAATACCGATAAAATCCTCGTGAATAAATAAACTCGTTTGTATTGGAATTGTCGGTAATTAAAGTACCAAAAACTATATCACAAAAGCAATACTATTATTATTATTATAAATATAAAAATATAGGAAAAGAACGCACGTTGATAAGCAGCCGGATGCAAACCGCGACCAAGCGTCACTAACGGGTCTCCGCTCTATCGCCGATACAGTCCCATTTTTCGAGGATATTACATCGGTTATAGATTTTTTTTATACTCTTACTCTTCGTACATGTATAATTGAGGTTTCAAGTACCTAGAGTACTCTTAAAAGTATTTTTCTATTTTTTTTTATCGCCAGAAATCGACGGATTTTTATTTTTATGGATATGAGGCTCCATAACTTTGGAATTTGTGAATTTATGAAAAATGTCAAAGATACCTTTTTTGTAGCTCTTAAATCAAGTAACAAAATGAATTCAAGAACGAGTCAATCGGATCATTAGATTCGGACTTATAAATTTTGGAAGTTTATGCCGATACTTCAGGAAATGTTTTTTGGAATTAATCTACTTGTTTTGAGTACCGGTAACTAAGAAACTGAAGCATTTAGAAAAAAAACTGAAGAGACCTTTTTTGTAGCCCTTAAATCGAAGAAAAAAATGAGTCCAAAAATAAGTGATTCGAGCCATAAACTTCTGAGATATAACAATTTAAGTAACTCCTCCTTTTCAAAAATTTCTCCCACTGTCAACTCCTCCATTCAAAAATTCCCATAACAATAACTCCGGCCCAAATTACCCCACATACTTTTTTAACCACATTTTTGAAAACGCCAGCGTCTGCTCTGCCACAAAATTTATTTCAAGGAACAAATAACAGAAATCTGATTCGACTTTAAAATAAAATAAACGGAGCATGTAGAGCGTAATGTGTCTAAATAGACTTAGCGCCAAGTGAATCAAGTTAAAGAGTTTAATAAACTCGGTAATTAATCTAGTATTACAATTACGCACAGACAAACATAAACCAAAAGCTTGACCACTCACGCCAACAGACTAAGATCCATTTTGTGTGACTCCATTTGTCCATTAGTCTGCCAGTTGTCCATTAGGAATCTCGTACATGTTCAGGTACTGGATTGTAATCAACTTTTAATTGGCTTACTGTCTTTTCTTTAACCGGATTCCAGGATTTTCATTACGGAAACTCCAAAATCTTTTAATTTAATTATTCTTATTGTCGTAAAAAGTTAAAGTTGCTCTCAATTGCTTTGGTAATTTTTTTTCATCACCGATAGCTCGCGAGTTATCGATCTCAGGAGAGAAAATCCGAGTGTTGATTGAATAATTAAATTTCAGTAGAGTAAAAAATGTAAAATATTTAATGGTAAAGAATAATAAACAGGAGGGAAACGTAAAAGGGCGCCCTCGAACCGTCGGCTATAATAGACAACGATTGGTACAGATGCCCTGTGTGCCCGTACTTGTCACGTCACGTCCGGACGAATTTACATCCGTAAAATGATAGTATGTAAGCATACGTGCTCTCACATCCACTCAACGCACGTTATGTTCATCAAAGAAAAACGTCATTCGTTACTTTCGAATTTTATCCACTATTGTTAACTTTCAAAATTCATTATCTTCAGATCTATATACTTATTTTTACTTTTTCAGTAGTGATTTTTAAAGGAAATTTTATCGGCTACAAAAAAGGTATCTGTAGTTTTTTTTCTAAATGCTTGAGTTTCCAAGTTATCAGCAGTCAAATGAAATTATACAGTTTCAGAAAAATCGGCACAAATTTCAAAAATTCATAACTCCGGATTTAATTAGCCGATTTCTTCGTTCTTGGGCTCAATTTTTTCCTCAATCGAAGGGCAACATAAAAGGTCATTACAATTTTTTTCCTAAATAGTCTACTTTCTCAGTTATTGGTTACCAAACACAAATCCTACAAATAGAAACAAATATCGCTTAATAATCATATTACTAAAATGATGATAATATAGGACCTAGTTACCCGATTTACTCATCTTAGGTCTCATTTGTTTCCTCATTTCATATGGAACAAAAAACATACTAACTATTTAGTCATAAGTCGGTTTGGTTAAAAGTTATCGCGGGTAAAAGAGAACAATCCCCAAAATCTAAGAATAATATTGTAATAAAAGAATATCTTTGAGGGATTTATAAATTATATCTATTGGTCCGAAGCGATTGAAAGTAATTGAATGAAGCGGACGGGTTATTTACGAATGGAATGGAATAACGTTTTATAAGCAGGAGCATCAGCAACAGCATCAGCATCAGCATCAGCTTTAGAGCCAACACTATCTGTCCATTCATTCTATTCGTCTGTCCCTTCATTCATTCATCATTCATTTGTCCACATATATCTATATATCTATACATATATATAAGATATGTATACATATTAAATGAAGGCTGATGCGTGTATAGGCAGTAGTAGCCCATTCAATTGATCGGTGATTGTCTAAATTATAAGATTGCTATACAATGGCTCTCATCTCGACCTATTGGGGTCCCGTTTAAGGTTACGTCATCACTTAGAAGCTTTCGAGCACATATATACGTTAATATGTCATCATCATTTGAGATCACCTACACTGAGGTAATTTTATTTGTCTGTTTATTAAATCCTATCACGTTTCTTTTAAAATTTATCAATTAACGAATCTTTTTATTTTTTATCGACATTTTGGGACCTTATTAAACAAACTAGAGAAAAATCTTTCAAATAATATTTTTAGCCCTTAATTTGAGGAATAAATTGAGCCCAGGTACGAGCAAATCGGATGATTAGATCCGGAGTTATGAATTTTTGAAATTCGTGCCGATTTTTCAGGAAACGTTTTTCGGAATTTATGTATTTTTGTTTGAGTGCCGATAACTTAGAAATCAAAGTATTTAGGAAAAAAACTAAAGACAACTTTTTTGTAGCCCTTGAATCATAGAAAAAAATGAGTCCAAGAACGAGTAAATTAAACCATAAACTTCTGAGATATAACAATTTAAATAATTCCTCCTTCTCAAAAATTTTTCCTCCCAAAATTCCTCCCTTCAAAAATTCAAATTACGATGGCTCTGACCCAAATTACCCCCCCTACTTTTTTTACCACATTTTTGAAAATGCCAGGATGTGTTTAACCAATTCCAATCCTTCACATTCCGATTGATAAGTAATTTTAAAAGTTATCTTGAAAAAAGCAAAGTTAGAACTTTCGAATCGGTTAAAAAAGAATCGACGTCGATAACGAGTGTCAGCACGTGCGAGTAATTATATCGACTCTTATCACTGACTGGTAACTGAGTAGATAAAAAATTACGGTTATGTTTTACTGGATAAAAAAAAATATAAAAAACCAGTAAAATCAATTGAGACATTCAGATTATCAGAATTACCCAAGTTTAGTGTCTCCAAATGTAAATGCACCCTAATTTAAAGAGTAAACTCCATCAATATTCACCCCGTAAGAAAATAAGGGAGTTAAGAGGCGGCCAAGTGGATAAAATCCGTAAAGAAATCACTCGTAGCAAGATCGAATTTTTATTTCTTATAAATCATTAAGTGGCTTGCTGACGTGTGATTATTGCACTAAAGGATATACGCTTCACTGCACACCCGCCATTACTGCAGTCTTTAATTTTATTTTTATTATTTTTTTTTTTACTGCCGTTTAAAACAATAATGTAATTACTCATGTGTTACTTTGTATATTTTTTATTTTATTTTCCCAGTTATTGTCTTAAGGAAGCGATATATCGATATGATCATAAGGAACTTTATTGTAGAGCAGTAAATTTCCTATCGAAACAAGCCCTGATGTCTGTAATTATTTTTATTTGTAATGAGAAATCGCTAATTTGAAACGATGAGACATGACCTTGAAAATGAAAATTAGGGAGAGTATTAAAAGTGACCATATCTTGGAAACTATTCATTTGGGAGTAAAATGTCACAGGACTTTTTTTGTAGCTCGGAAAATTTCCTGTCCAAAGTGATATTTTGGTCATAAATTTTGACAATTTAATAATGAGTAATTAGTAACTTAAATTGTGGTAACGATTGAAATGGAGGAAATTTTGATTTTGGAGAGTGGGGGTACTAAAATCGATTATAAATCAGAAAGTATTGACTTTAGGGAAAATTTCAAAGAATACTTTTTTGTAGAGCAGAAAATTTCCTATCCAAATTACGTTTAAATGTGTAATTATTTCAATTACATAATGAGAAATGACTAATTAAAAATTCTTATGTAACTTGACCTTGAAAATTCGAATTTTGGGAGGACTTTAAAAATCGATGATATCTCGAAAACTATCGATTTGAGAGAAAAAAGTCACTGGACCTTTTTTGTAACCCAGAATATTTACCAACAGATTGATAAACCACAGACCGATTTATAAAAATCAGGGACCCGAAATCGGTAATCGAATTCGATTTGAATAAAAAATAAATTTTTCCTTGAACTTTTTGTCGTAAAATATCGCAAACAGGGTAATAAGTAATGAGAATATTAAAATTTTAGAGAGTAAATTTTAAAGCTCATTAAATTTCCTATCAGACAATGCAATAAAACATTTTGTTTTAAAATAAAGTCATTGAGATAATGGACATTGAATTGAAAAAAAAAGACATGCGCGATGACACGCGAATCTTGAACAAAAAACTCCGCCCACTGGCTCACAACCACGCCCACACTTTGTTGCAATCTATTGTATCACAATGTAATGTTAAACACACGATAACAATAAATAATGTATCATTGTAACGTAATTATTGGTAATTTTACTTTAATTGCCTATTTTTTACCCTGATCTCCTACTTGCTCGTATTAAAACTTATGTATCTATTATTCTATTGTAGGTAATCTATCATTTAACCACGTTTCCGGTTAGCTAATTTTCTTATCTATCATTTATTATCCTTACAATTTTTTATTTAAATCAATAGTTTTCGAGAAATCGGCATTTTCATTTTTTTCTGAATATTCCTCACACCAATTTATAATTGCTCATAACTCAGACTCTAATTACACAAAACTATTTCTAACCCGCTTATTGGTTAGGAAATTTCCTGCTCTACAATTTTGTTCCAATAAAAAATTTCTTAAAAATCAGTAGTTTTCAAGATATAATCGATTTTAGTACTCCTCCCCCCAATCATACCGTTTGTCAAGGTCAAATAAAATAACAATTTATGATTGATCATTATGTAATTAAAATAATCACATTACCAAAGTCAGTATTGATAGAAAATTTTCTGCTCTACATTTTTTTATTGATTAAAAATTTTTAAAAAATCGATAGTTCGCGAGATATCGGTTTTTGAAGAGACCCAAAATCGGCGAGAAAATAATTTAAATAATGAATTTAAAAAATCAACAAATGGTAAATAATAATTATAATGACGGTTGGCAGTATGTAAAACCTCTAGAGAAGGTAAAAAAAAAATATCGGGTAAAACAAAGACGAAATAAAAAAAAGTGCAGCTGTATCGGTTGCACGTGGCCTGAAGTCTTCCGATCATTCGTCTAAGCCGTTTCCTCTTTTTCTTATGACCTTTTTACTTTTATTCTGTCTCTTTTATTTTTTACAAATACATATATATCTATATATATACATATATATATTTTTTTTAATTCCCATCCTTTCCACAAGTCCGACAGACTCCAAAGATCTTCTTCTCACGTCTAAAAATATTTTTATGGCGCCCCCGCTGCGATTTCCTCTTTCATACCCACAGGCATCATGTGTGTTTGACACACACTCGATACTATACTCCTCATATGTTAAATTTTATTATCAATATTAAACATATTTATTTTTAAAATAATATTACAGCTTTTTAAAAATCATTTAGAGCCTATTTTCTCAAAACCCAACATGTTTTACTTCTACTACCGATATCTCGAAAACTATCAATTTTTTTGAATTTTTTTATCTTTACTAAATTGTAGCCTAGAAAATTTCCTAACCGGAAGCATGGTTTTATGTCAACTTTTATCTACTAGACCGGAAGTTATTGGTAATTAAAAAAATAACAGACAAAGAATTCATTCTCTTAAATCGAAAATTTTTAATAAAACGTTTAGGAACAGATTTCTTGAAAATTATTGAGTTTTTCAAAATTTTCAATCAATACAAAATTGTAGCCCGGAAAATTTCCTAACCTGAAATGTCCTTAGAAGTAATTTTTTATAAATTATAACTTCATATATATGAAATATTAAATCTATATAAAATTGAAAATTAATGAATTTATTATTATTTTTATTGAAATAATGATAATAATAATATTGATTGTATAAATTGATTCAATTGTTTACGAATGACACGCTCAATCGAACATAAATGATATATATGATATATTTATATAAATATAAAGGAAAAAAATCATAAGAGGAGAAAATAAATCGTTTCTTTTTTTTATTACAATAGAACTAAATGTATTATTTTTTTATCTAGTTACTAAAATCAACCCTTATAAATATATATAGATGTATAAATATATATATAGACGTTTGTATTGAAGCTTGAGTAGAAAATAAAGACACTATTGGAGTCCGCGTAACATATAAGCGCAAGTGCCGAGTCACGCCTTGACAAACAGGGATCTCAAACATCTGGATGTGTCTCATACTATATGTCTATATATAAACATATATATAGTGCCCCTATACATATATATTAGACCCTCATATTTTTTTAAAATTATTTAAATAATTACTAGTCATTAATTTCGTTAAAAATTGACAGCGGAGACGCAAGAGGTCGATTTTGTGTTTCAATATTTGTGGGAAAATTATTTATTAGAGGAAAATTAAGAAAAATTATGTTTTTAGAAGGGAAAATTTTCAAAGAAAATCTGTGAAAAATGGAAGAAATTTGTTAGGAAGAGATAAACTGTGGAGGGGGGAGTGAAGGAAAATTGGAAATGCAGGAAAATTTTGGGAAAAATGGTAGAGATTTTGGAAAAGTCATAGGAATTATTTAGGGATGGAAAGGGGTGATGATGGAGGGAAAATTTTAAGAGAAACTGAAATGAGGAAAATCCAAAGGAAAATTGAGAAAATTAATTTCTAATTTTTAATTATATTTTTCGTAATTACTCTTAAAATATTAAAATTAAGAGAAAAGTCCATCAATATTTTTTTGTAGGAAATGAAATTTTCTAAAGAAAAGTTTCCATGAAAATTTTGATGGGGTCAATAGATCATAAAATACAGACGGTGGAAAATTAAATACATAAATTAGGAAAATTAATTTTCAATTACTCATTACATTTTTTGTAATTACTCTTCAAATTTTGAATTTACAAGAAAAGTCAATCAGTACTTTTTTGTAGAAAATTAAATTTTCTAAAGAAAAGTTTAGATGAAAATTTTGATAGGGTCAATAGGTCAAGAGTTAGAGACAGGGGAAACGTAAATACATAAGTTAGGAAAATTAATTTTCAATTACTCATTACATTTTTAGCAATTACTCTTAAAATATTGAATTTACGAGAAAATTTTATAAATACTTTTTTGTAGGAAATTAAATTTCCTGAAAAAAAGTTCTGAAGAAAATTTTCGTAGGGTCAATAGGTCAAGAATTAGAGACAAAAGAAAATTAAATACATAAATAAGGAAAATAAATTTTCATTTACTAATTACATTTTTTGTAATTACTCTTAAAATATTGAACTTACGAGAAAATTGAATAAATACTTTTTTGTAGAAAATTAAATTTCCTAAAGAAAAGTATCATGTCAAATTCAAATTCTACCATTTTTTCAAAAGTTACACGCCAGTGACCAAAAAAAACTTATAAACTGCTTCTTAAGTAAAAAACTTTTCCAAAATAAATATTAATTACCCCGCGAATCAAATTACTCATACTATATTCATTGTAAGAATCCAATTACCAAACTGACTATTTATTTATTTATATTTATTACTACAAATATAATAGTCCAAGAGGTTGTATGTTTATGAATATCTAACCGATAATAACTCGTATGTTTTTCAACCGGAAGAACAATCACGATTGATTACTCGGAATGAGATTATCGTTATTGAGGACAATCAACACTACGGAAGTTTCAAAAAAAAAAAATAAAAAAAAATTCTCTATAATTATTTTCTCATTACTTTTAAAATCAATTTAACCGACGAAAAAATGACCTCCAAATTTTAAATCATTTGTTTTTTTTTTATATTTTATCTTCTATTTAATCAAGACTAAATTTATTTAAGCAATGGAATTTTTGAACATGATTCAATATTAATAATTGTTATTATTAATATTATTAGTTATTTTTTGATGATATAAGAAATCAAATTTCAAATAACCAACGAGATAAAGAAAGTGGGTTTATGGTCTTGTCATTAAAATTTACTGCTTTATGTATTTGTTTATTGAATTTATATCATTGTCATATTTTTTAAACGTTGTATATATCTTGTTTGTATCGTGAGTTAGTTAAATAATTACTAATTGCTGATAATGATGATGATGGTAATTATTATTATTAATAATAATTGGAAATTATTACGGAGATTAGTTTTATTTTTATCTCAAGTGGCTGTAACTTTTTAAGTTATGATTTAATTTGAAGTTCATGTGATATTGTTTCAACGGAAATTTATTCATCTACAAAAAAGTACTGATTAAATTTTGTCGTAAGTTCAATATTTTAAGAGTAATTATGAAAAATGTAATCAGTAATTAAAAATTTATTTTCCTAATTTATGTATTTAATTTTCTACTGTCTCTAACTCTTGACTTATTGATCCTATGGAAATTTTTTTAGAAACTTTTCTTTAGGAAATTTAATTTCCTACAAAAAAATATTCTTTAAAATTTTCCATAAATTCAATAGTTTAAGAGTAATTGCTAAAAATGTAATGAGTAATTGAAAATTCATTTTCCTTATTTATGTATTTAATTTTCTCCTGTCTCTAACTCTTGACTTATTGATCCTATGGAAAATTTTCGTGAAACTTTTCTTTAGGAAATTTAATTTCCTACAAAAAAGTATTCTTTAAAATTTTCGATAAATTCAATATTTTAAGAGTAATTACGAAAAATATAATTCAAAATGATAAATACCAATTTTCTATTTCTATTAAATTTTCCATTGCCTCTAACTTTTGACCTCTTAACCCAATTAAAAATTTCGTAAAAACTTTTCTTTTCTAAATTTTGTCCTCTGCAAAAAAAATCCACAACTTTCTCCTAAAATTCATAACGTTTACCACAAACTTTTAAAAACAAAATTTCTCGATTTTTTTAAATTTAAAAATTCTTGAGTAAATTTTTTATGTCTAAGTTTTTTTCTATTACTTATTAAGAAAGCGTGCGTTATTCTTTCACGCATCCGTTTCCGGTTCTCTCAATAATAATAATAAGATAATAATCACTGTGACAAGAACAATAAGCGCGCGAACGCGAACGTGCGCACATAAAGCGCGAATTTGGGATTCAAAAACAAAAAAATTCTAAAGAATGATCGGGTTTAAATTTGAATAAAAAAATCTATTGGATTGAATTTATTGTTATCACAATAAAAACTAATCATAATAATAATTTAGTGTTTAATTATTAACGTACAGTCTGGATTAATTCGTTAATTAAATGTCAAACTGAGGCCTTTGTTTTTTACTTGATATCTATACAATATATATATATATATATATATTTACGTACGTTATTTGTCATTCATTTGCATACAATACTACGATAACAATATACGAATCAGAAAAAATAAAACGAATTTATCAATTTTTTTTTGTATTTTATTTTTTTATTTACAAACTATTAAAAATATGAAAAATTTTAATCAATACTTTTTTGGTCTTCACAAAATTTCCTAACCAAATCACTACTCAAACATCAATAAATATCGATTACTTTTCAATAAATCGACTTCTAAACCACTCGATTTAATTTTTCCAATTTTTCGATGTTACCACGGTATTTTTGCCTGTAACTTCGAAACTATCAAAAATACAAAAAATTTTTATCAATACTTTTTTGTTCCCCACAAAATTTTCTAACCAAAACCTACCCTAAATGTATATCTATCTCATAAACTGCCTGAGATATCGTAATTCAAAGTCTAGAAGTTTGAGAACGTGAGAACTAAATTTAAAAAAAATTAATTAAAACAAGAATACTAAATAAATAAAAAAATTTAAGTAAGGATCAATAAGACGTATGTTCACAAGGTTCGAATTACACTTAAAATTCCTTAATTTTTTTTTTTTTATTATTTTCTGGCCCGAATTGTTCATTATAATTTCATGAATAGCCAACTCAGCCGTGGCTATATTATTATTATAATATACTAGTCGATTTGAATAGTACTATAATTACATCCTACTTGTAAAATAAAACCATTTACATGACACGTCAACGTCTAGCCTGACTTGTCACCCTATAAGACAATTAAATTTTTTTTTCCCCTTTTTTAATTTTATTTTTAATTTATTTATTTAATTTTTTTCCATGCACTCGTAGGTTCTTTATCAGTACAGATATTCATTATCTATTTATTTTTCTACCGGAAGTGGTATTGACTTGTTATAACGCCTACAGTTTGAAAAATATTTTCTCTGATTTCTTTTAAAAATCCATAACTCTGTAGCTAATTAATATTAAGAGTTCTTATGAGTCTCACATCAAAGTCCAGAACTTTAGCTAAAATTTTCACTACTCAATCATCAAATTTCGATAATAAGTTTCCGAGATATGAGCTCGTGAATACAAAAAAAAATTTAATGAATTAATTATCCATCTTTTACCTTTTAATCAATCTGTTTGATAAAAACAAGATCTTTGGGAAAGAAAAGGGGTAAAGAATAAAAAAGACAATCAGAAAAACAAAAGAAAGTAAAAATAAGGGGTTAAAGGTCGTGGATAATTACCCACATGCCTGCAATACATTTTACTTTGATCAACTTCTCTGTTTTTCTTTGAATCGGCTATCAAACTCTCCACCCCTACCCTTTCTCTTCCCTTTCTCCTCTGGTTTCCTTCCCCAGCATCTTTTTATCTTTTAAACCCTCTTTCATGCTTACTTGTGTCTGTTTATTTTTTTACTGGCCTTAAGGTCCACTGGGATCCTTTTGTCTATCCACCTTTTAATTACTTCCTCTAATTTTCTCATTCGTAAAACTCACTTTTAAATAAAAACAAACTATACTTTTATTCGTTTCTTTTTGTCTATCGGGATAACTACTTATCATACCACATTTTCGGATAGAAAATTTTATCATCTACAATTTTAGCCCTTATAAAAAATTCCCTAGGACCCACAGGTAGCAAATTATAACTTTTTTCATTAAAATATCCCTAAAAAAAATTACTCAAGTTACCACATCAGTTTTTTCAATCACCACGAGTAAATTTATCACATATAAGGTCATTATGGCATAGGAAATTTGATTTCCTGCAATTTTAGTCCTCATAAAAATTTTCCTAAACCCAATAGTTCAAAAGTTATCTCCACTTTAACAATGACCCGGTTTCCTAATTCGGACTTCATGTTACCACATCAAATTTGTGAGCTTCTTTGAATTTAGATGTAAATTTTTCCAGTCCTATTGTATTCTCCAGTAAATTTCCTTTCCAGAACCCTGGTATGATGTTAAATTATCGCGAAAACTTTCCGAGATATCAGCATTCAAAGTTCGAAGATTGAAAAAATTATTTTCTTTAATCCGGATAATTCCTGTTGAAGTAAAATAATAACAGCATATAGGTTTGAAGAAAATGAATAAAAAGTATCGTCACTGATTAAATTACATAGCATGTTGAATAATCGATAGAGGATATAAAAGGTGGTTGTGTGTGTTGTGTGGTGTATCCTCTTTAGTCTACTAGTCAAGTACCTAGAGGTATATTGAGTAGTTGGGGTTGAGAAATCGTTAACGAATATTACTTTCAATATTATTTTTTGCTTCTTTTATCACCTCATACACTTTTTTATCTGTACCACAATATCATGGTAATAAGTATGCAAGAGAATTCTCAATATTGTAGAAAGAGTGGAAGGGGTAGTGGCTGTAGTGGGGGTCGCGGGGACTAGAAGTAGCTGGGAAGCAGGGGAAGGGGTTGAGGAGCTAGTAGAAGGGACTAAATAGTGAGGAGTGGGAGTGAGATGAGACGCAGTCAAGTGGGTACTCGACGACGATACGTATCGGTGTATTGAGTGGTTATGTAATTTATCGTACAAGTACGCAGTTAAATTGATACATTTTCAATTCAATTTTTTATTTTAATGAATGTGGTAATGAGTCGGTAATTGATATTATGTTTATTCAATACTCAATCTATTTAATCTTTTCATACAATTTTTTTATTGCTGACTTTAGAATTCGATATCTTGAAAATTTATCAGAGAAATTCATCGAGGGTCTTCATGTTACCACATCAAATTTGTAGCCTTGTCTGCGCACGGCTGTACTTTTTTTGAGCACTATGGTATTTTCTAGTAAATTTCCTTTCCAAAAACCTGGTATGATGTTCAATTATCCCGAATACTTTCCGAGATAGAGTTAGTTCCTGAGTTATAAATTTTTATAGTTGAGATCGAAAATCGCTAAGGCCAAAAAATATTTAAAATGGATTGCTTTTATTAAATGAATATTTTTTGAGGATATTAGGTTCCATGTTGCCCTTCTGAGTGTAAGAATAAATAAAAAAAAATGAGAGAGAAAAATAATTAAATTAATCTGATTGAAAATGTAAATGTAGCTCTGGAAAAGGATAATAATAATAACAATATATATTAAATGAATTTAATATAATAATAATGAGATGATAAAATAGTTAAAGCTGAGTAAGGTCCAAAAGGAGAAGGTGGAGGTGGTGAGTGGGGTGAGAGGAGCAGAGAACTAAAGGAAAACCGTACGGTGGATGAAAGAGAAGAGAAACTAGATGAGATAAAAGTTAAACGAATGAGAATGAGACTGTGCTGGAAGAGTTAAAATTGTGCGATTGATACAAGGACGTAGTTTTGTCCGCATAGAGTGGGTGGAAGTGGGTGGGAGTAAGGGAGAGAAAGAGATAGTGAGAAAGAGGGATGTAGACATTTCGAAAAGAGACGGTTACCAAATGAAAAGCAAATGAGAGAAATGTTGAGAGAGATGACGATCAGGGAGGAGGCTGGAGTCTGAAGGGAGATGAGAGGAATGGGGGAGGATGAGAAGAGGATCAGAAAGCGGAACGTATTTGGTAGAGAGTCCTAATTAGCTAAGTAAAGCCGTGGCATTATCACTCATTTTCAAACCCCTTTTCCCAACTTTATCATTCGAGCTTCTATCCATCTGCTTTTTGTATTTTTTTTTTTTTCGGTGTCTACCAGCCGATGTAAGTGTTTAATATTAACAATTATATTTTCAATATTTACTTTAACGTCAGTTAAAAATTCTATTTTCCCAGTGAAAAAAAATTTCACTTTGGACCTTATTTGAGGTCTTCAGACCTTAAAAATGACATTTGAACCTTACTTACAATAGTCTAGTCTTTTTTTGAAGCCTAGAATCGTTATCTTAGTATATAAAGCTCGTATTGAAGGACCTGGGCCCTTAATGAGGTCCATAAGCCCTTATTGAAGGTCCTGAGCCCTTAATTAGTTAATTCATCCAAAGAGTCTGATGTAAGGTTTATAATGCGTTCATAATATTTGACCTTATTTAAGGTCACCATGACTTTAAAGATATGTCCTTAATGCCTTAAATTAGGTTTTGCACCTTATTTAAGGCATTAAGGTCTCAAAGAATTAAAGATCTCAGAGCCCTTATTTAAAGATGAGAATATATTTAAGGTCTATTTAAGGTTATCATTTTAGGTCGTAATAGTCATGTTAAACCTATGAACCTTAAGGTCGCGATAACCGTCAGATATCTCTAAGCCACGTTTAAAGGCATGAGGTTCTTGATAAAGGTCTCTAAATTGTTTTTAAGGTCATTGAAATCTCATTGAAGGTCATATATACCTATTTGAAGATCTTTCAACCTTCTCAAGAATTTCTAAATCCAAATAAAGGTCTCACACGCTGAGCATAAGGTTGTCGAACCTTATTTGAGATCATCAAACCTTAATAGAGGACTCGAAAATCTGCTAAAGGACCTTTAAGTAAGCTTTGCATCATTTGTAAGGCCATAACTCAAAAACTATTGATTTTGTATGAAAAATATATTGAACCAAAGTTGTAGAGAAATGAATAAGCTCTCCAATGCGTTACACAAAGTCTTAAAAATATTAAAAAATAACAGAGATACACCCGATCAAAGTAACGCCTGATAATTTAACGAGAAATGTAATTCTTGATAGATTTAATTAGCTTAATGTATTTTTAAACAAGAATAGAGTAAAAAACGGATGCGTTTACGTTTAATGCAAAACAGTGTTTTTATAAGGGGTAAATTCTTTCCTTTCTTTTGGAAGCGTGTGTGAAAATAAATAAAAAGGCTGGAGCCAATTTGAATGTGTTGAGCGTTAATCCTCGTGTTTCCGAGTCGTGTTTCAGATTCTATGCTTTGCGAGGTGTTTTTTTGTTTTTTTATGTTTTTTTATGTCACTTTGACGTTCTGATTCATTGACGGGTTTCAAAGAAAATAGAGGGGCTGGAAAATATGAATAAAAATGTGGGGAAGGTGGAAGGATGAAATTGAGATTAAAAATGGTGTTTAAAAAAAAAGTCAAGGGGTTCGAGGATGAGATTTAAAGGCCGATGATTAAAACTGTAAAAAAAATATTATCTATTATAAATTTTCGACTTTAGTATTTAATGTCATCTCAAAATTTAAGACACTATTCACTAGTTTTTGATTAAATCTTGAAATTTAGTCTTAGTGTTCTAGTACTTGTTAATAAAATTCTACAATTTCTCTTCAATAGCCGCTAATTTCTCATAGAATCCTTGAAATTCGAGTTAGATTGTAATCATTTCCAGAAAAATCTAGAAATCCATGATGCGTAGCCCGTAATTTACCATAGGATTTTTAAATTATCAAGAGGGACTTGATTATTTTTGAGGAAATCCTAGTATAATTGATTTGCATCTGCTAAATATTGATAAAGTTGAAAAATGTCCTGTTGGAACCAGCTAATTTTTGATGGGATCCTCAAATCCTTAATTAGATCCTGCTAATTTTTGTTAGAATCCTAGGATTCTTCATTGGATCCTGTTAAGTTCTGATAAAATCCTTTAATTCCTTTTTGGATCCTGCTAGTTTTTGATAGAATCCTGAAATTTGTTATCAGAACCTGTAATTTTTTAATAAAATCGTAGAATTTCCATTGGATCTTGCTAATTTCTGATAAAATCCTCAAATTTCTTTCTGGATCCTACTAGTTTTTGATAGAATCCTTAAATTCTTCATTGGATCCTGCTAATTTTTGATAGAATCCTTAAATTCCTTTTTGGATCTTGCTAATTTTTGATAGAATCCTAAAATTTTTTTGAGGATCCTGCTAGTTTTTGATAGAATCCGAAAATTTGTTATCAGAATCTGTTATTTTTTGATAAAATCCTAGAATTCTTCATTGGATCCTGCTAATTTCTAACAATATCCTTAAATTCCGTTTTGGATCCTGCTAATTTTTGATAGGATCCTAATATTCGTTATCAGAACCTGCTATTTTTTGATAGAATCCTGAAATTTGTTATCAGAACCTGTAATTTTTTAATAAAATCGTAGAATTTCCATTGGATCTTGCTAATTTCTGATAAAATCCTCAAATTTCTTTCTGGATCCTACTAGTTTTTGATAGAATCCTTAAATTCTTCATTGGATCCTGCTAATTTTTGATAGAATCCTTAAATTCCTTTTTGGAACTTGCTAATTTTTGATAGAATCCTAAAATTTTTTTGAGGATCCTGCTAGTTTTTGATAGAATCCGAAAATTTGTTATCAGAATCTGTTATTTTTTGATAAAATCCTAGAATTCTTCATTGGATCCTGCTAATTTCTAACAATATCCTTAAATTCCGTTTTGGATCCTGCTAATTTTTGATAGGATCCTAATATTCGTTATCAGAACCTGCTATTTTTTGATAGAATCCTTAAATTCTTCTTTGGATCCTGCGAATTTTTGATAAAATCCTTAAATTCTCTATCAGAACCTGCTAATTTGGTAAAGAATCCAAGAATTCCTAATTAGCATCTGCTATATCTTCATCAAATTCTTGAATTCCTCGAAGAGCTTCTAATTAAAACCAAATCTTTGAAATTTCCAATCAAAGCCCTGCTAATTTCTAATAGAATCCTCAAATATCGTTCGTGTCATTTCGCTCTTCCCGCCCAACCCCAGCATTGACATCTCCAGCAACCCTTCGAATCCACCCTACCCATAAAACCCAGTTCCCCCACTGTTTCTCTTGCCCGCGAAATTCAAAATTTAAAAGTAAGCTTCCCCCCAATCCCAAGGAAACAATAGATTTTTTGACTTTCGCGTGTCCTCACCCTTCTCGCGCCTCTTGGATCGACCGGACGATACGGAAAATAAAAAGCAAACCCCTCGTTACTATTTCTCGTATGCAAAACCTTAACAATGAGTGGTAATAATTTAAAACACGAATAAAATCGATAGTCACTCAGTTTTTTTTCTCTCCCGCTTACTTGTATGCTCTCGTGACGGCTATTTTTTTCTTTATTCGTTTCCTGTTTTTCCCGGTGTCTTTGCTTCACTCACCCTTCACTTTATTCACCCTTTATTTTAAAATCAAACGTCCATTCTAAATTTAGATACGAATAATAACAAAGATATATATATATATATATATATATATATATATAAAATAATATAATATAATAAAAAATTGCCGCAACTCTATTGTTACCACCTTTTTTATTTTCATTATTTTACGTCTATTCTGCTCCGTACTTGCCATCATTTTTTTTTATTCGTTATTTCAATAATACACCAGTGAATAAAATACTTTTTTGCAGTATCTTCAGTACTTAATTTACTTTTTTTTGATAAAAACAGAAAAAAATGGAAAAGCCGTATAGTGATCTCCTCTTTCTTTGGACGAAACTCGAGAGCAAATAAACATATTTAATTATCATTGCAGCTTGGTAGATAGCAAATTTTACTGGCTACAATTTTTATATCTATGAAATTTTTTGTAAGTCCTTTTGTTTCAAAGTTATGAGCATTTTTATAAAATAATGGGTAGAATTCAGAAAAACGATTTTCGTAAAAAACTTCAATTTTCGATATCTTTCTGAAAAATGGTCATAAAAAAATGAAAAAAAATGTCATTGGGAAGCTTGTAGTCGCTAGTTTTTGGGTAGGCAACGATGCGAAGCCTAAAAAGTTTGTGGAACCCAAAAAATTGAAGTGGTAACCATAATTTTTTTCGTGGTCTAAATTTAGAGGGAGAGGGAAACAATTGAAAAATATTTATAATTCAAAATTCGCATCATCAAAGATCAAAGCATTGTTACTCAGTAGACCAAGTTAAATTGTAAATTAAATATCCCGTTTTGAACATATTGCCAACAACTAAACCATTCAAGCCTAGGTCCCTCCTCCCTCTGGCGCCCAACTCTCCCACCCGCTTTCACTACCTTCCACTTAGCATGGGGTATTGCCATCGATTCAATGTAAATTGTGACAATGCGTTCTCATTCTGTCCTACACATCATATTTCCCCTCCCAGAATTCATATGGTCCTCGGGCGGTCTGGCGATCCGACACATCGAATCTTCTATTGTTTCGTCGCATTATCAACTTTTATCCATTTTCCCATTGTCTAGTCCCGCTGTCTCTCTTTACTCCTCTCCTCACCCTTTTCTGGCTCTACTAGCTTTTAGGATCAAACCATCACCCGTCATCAAATTACTTTACAATTATAATTACACGCAGTTCTGTTAAATTCATTCAACCGAAAAGACGTCCTTTATACGACCTTTTTTTTATTTTACTAAAAAATTCGCCTCGTTCGAAAATTTCAAATAATTATCATTTTTATATTTTTTTTATAAAAATTCATATCTCCGCTTCTATTCATCCAATTTACTCGTTCTTGGGCTTATATTTTTCAGTAATCTATACTCTATAAAAAAGGACTCTTTACATTTTTTCATAAACTCTTTAGTTTCCAAGATCCTGACGTCCAAGAATGGACCCAAAAATTCCTTATCAATGACCTTGAAAAACGATGATTTCGCAATCGCCATTTCTCCTAATCTAATTATCCAAATCAATCGTTCTTGGTCTCATTTTTTTCTCCATTAAATGCTCTAAGGGAACAGACAGTAGCCGTCTTCATAACCCTCATAGATTCTGAGTAATCAGCCTTTGAAAGTTGATAAAAAAAAGAGACGAAAATCATAAATATTCAATTTCTTGTGAAATAAACGAGCTCTGGTGTTAAAAAAAATGATGCTAATAAATATTTCTTATCGGATAACAAAAAAGAATTGTTTTTTTTTTTTTAATTTAACGCCCCATCATCACCCTCGGAAAATATCAGCGTAAGTTCTGATTAGACGTAGAATTAATGATTCGAAAATCAATACACGGTGTTCCCAGTGGTATTAAGACACTCGAGATAAAGGAGCGAGTGAATAAGAGACCGAATGAGCCTACAAAGAGGGAGGGGAATATTGTCAGGGGATAGGAGGGTAAGGAACCGGCCTGAAATGAGGGAAAATTTGAGTAGGGCGAGATCCAAAGAGACTTCTATACTATTTTGTCACCAAACCCTTCTTCGCCCTTTGATAACTAATTAGTGTTTTACCCCTTCCTTTACTCCTTTCCCTGGTGCACCTCCTCTTCTTCCTGGATCGAGCCACCCGGTTTATCGTCCCCAATCAGTAGGCTTAGTCCCCCGTTGAAAGAGAAAATCGGAAGAAACCCTTGTGCTTCTAGCCCTTTTTGCTTTCACCGCCCGCACGTCTAACTAACGCACAATACTAACGCACTAAACGCTAAAGATGTCAATGACATCAAACCACCGTCTATTTTAAATCAAAGGATTTTCGCGTTCGAGTTACACAAGAGTTTATTACCGTGGTTATCTAAAATTTGTTTTTTTAAAATAACTTACAAAATATTCATTTTAATTCTAAAGTCTACATAAATTAACTAGTAGAGCGGGAAATTTCCTACAAAATCATGTCTAACAGCTATTTTTAAAAAATTTTCCCTCGGAGGAAAATCGGGAAAATGGGGATCAGCTTCTAGATTAGATTCCTGCAGATAACTCCGGAAGTATTGGGCTTAGAAAAAAGAGTACAAAAGAATAAATTTGTAGAGCATAAAATTTTCAATATGCTAAGTAAAGCTATCAAGCTAAAAAAATGGTATTTAGTCTTTTTTGTGGAAGAATCTTTGAAAAACTCCTTTGATCTCGTAATGAAAAATTAAGCCGCTTAAATATTTTTCTCCCTTCCCTGTAAACTATACCCTGAATATTAAAATCTATGAGGTATGAAAGCGTAAAAAAATGACAAGGTAATAAATAACGTAAATGTTCTTATATTTTCATCAGGATCATCATTAAAATTTATGTTTATAAATAAACACGCTCTGACACGAGTGATCCATGAACATAGGGGAGGCTCGAAACGTATCTGCAGGGAGTCACCCTCCACCTCATAAGGGGACCACCCCCGATATTGTAATCTATGTCTATGGGGCCCAAGAAGTGAGAAATGTTGCGATATTTAGTTTTTTTTTTTTTAAATAATGTTAGAAGTTCGCGGGTAAGGAAGAGGAGCGAGGAAGGAGGGAAAGGAAATAAATGTATGAAGGGTGCGGAATATACGGAAAACAATGACGTCTACTCTGAATCTATTCTTTTGTTTTGGGCTCGAGTATTTTTTGTCCACGGGGTGCCATTAGATCCCCGTGGCGGGCCATAAAAATATACCGGCATTGTACGGCTACTCAGGTAGCGATTTCTTTTTTTTCACTCGGAAAGAGTGTGGATAACGCAAACTGGAAACTCATTTGCATTTTCTTCAACGGCCATTGTACGGTTTATTGTATTGCTGTTCTTGCATTTATTTGTTTCATTCGAAATTTTTTATTACCAAAGATATTAATTGAGATGGAACTGGATCGAAATTTTTTGATGCTAATTCAATTTTTTTTTTTTCAAAAATCGATATCTCCGAAACTAACCATCCGATTCACTCGTTCTTGGGCTTATATTCTTCAGCAATCTATACACTACAAAAAAGTACCCTATACATTTTTTCATAAATTCGTTAGTTCCCAAGATCCTGGCGTCTAAAACTGGATCCAAAAATTTCTAATCAATGACCTTGAAAAACAATATCATTTTTCCGGCCATATCTCCGGAACTAATGAACCGATTTTCTTGTTCTTGGTCTCATTCTTTTCTTCACGAAACCCTCTACAAAAAAGGTAACTACGAGTTTTATCGTAAGTCTTTTGGCTTAGAGGTTATGCTTCAATAAAAGTATAAGCAAATAATTAGTCAACAATTCGAAGCCAATTGTAAATTATAGCCGTCTCGCGGTACTTTCCCACCATAAAGATCTTTTTAGCAGCGCAAAAAATATAAAAAACCTGAAGCTGATATGAGAACAAAAAGAAACGGATGGAGTTTAAGAAATCGTAAAAGGAGAAAAAGACGGATAATAAGAGCCAGACAAACTATTTCTACAGATGCTCATCAGTAGCATTGATCCTGTGTTGATCATGTGTTTCTATAGCTCACAATCTCCGTTATATTTGTGTGTATTAAAAGTAAGTTAGTACTTGTAAGTCGTTAGGTGCTTAAATATTTCTCTGTGTGCGTGTGTGTCTATATATATGTATCTTCAGTTCACACGGAATACCCTACTCTCAAGAGGGTATTTAGGTATCAAACATACTCCCTTTCTCTCTCTAAACTCTCAACTCTCACTCACTTGCTCTTTAGTTGTGTACACACGCAACAGCTGGCGAGGATCGCCAACTATCTCGCCCTGTCAAGCTCAACATTCCTTTAATCGAGATTCTTTATATTTAAATTATTTATCCATTTTTTTTTTATTTAGATTTTTTTATCGAATTTACGAATTTAAAAATAGGCGAATGTATCTATCGTGTAGGAAATTTTGCGCTCTATAATTTTGTATCCTAATATTTTTTCCCTCAGATCGATATTTTCAAGGATATCTCGTTATAAATAAATTAGAATCGAAAAATCACAAATTTCGAAATTTTCTTTTCAAAATTACGATTTCTGGAAAATTTTATGGTCGGAAAAATCAACTAAGATACTTCTCCTTTAGAAAATTTTGCGCTCTACAATTTTGTGTCACATCATTTTTTCCCTTAAATCGATATTTCCAAAGTTATCTCATTATAAATAAATTGGAAAATCACAAATTTCGAAATTTTCTTTGCCTAATTTCGGATCGCGAGAAAATTTTATCGGAAAAATTAACAAAAATACTTTTCCTCCAGGAAATTTTATGCTCTACAATTTAAGTCCAGTGGATTTAAACGCAAAATTTGATATTTTACGAGATAGAGCCAAAAGTTCAAAGAAATCAAAAAATCAAATTTTCCGTTGTTCCAAAATAAAAATTAGTGCTTTGTCATTTTGATGAAAATCTTTAAATATTATGTTTGTTTGTGATTACAGAGGGCGACATTAGCAGAAAAAGAATTAACAGCGTTAAAAGAAAAGTACGCGGCGAGTGATAATTCAAAGACTGAGGGACAGTTGCCCCAAAATGCATTACCCAGTACTGAGCATAATTCCACTGAGAGTAATCCAAGGAGATCACCGAGCAACCTGGATAACGAGCTACAGGCCAAAGAAAAAGAGGTAATTTTCTTTTTAATTTTTTTATTTTAAAAAATTGAAAAAAAAATATTCTTTTCATTTTGTTATTTTTCAAATCATCAAAATAGTTCATAAAAAGAATATATACTCAACATACTTATAAATATGTCAATTAAAAATACTTGGATTGAAGCCGCGAGTTGAATCGCGGGTACTGAATATTTTAATGATCGCGGATTATTAACTGCCACTAAGCCATTTTTTATTTCATTTTTGATTCTATGATCGTTGATAATCTTCATGATAATTAGAGAGGTAATTATTTGGTTAATTATAAAAAATTGAATTTCTATTTTGTAAAGTAAAAATCGCATAATTATGACTTTTGCAGTGAATAAAATATTTGAGGATCGATATCTCGGAAAAAAATTGTCGGAAGTCGATAGTGTCAAAGTGAAAATTGTAGCTGGGAGTCTAAGCTTTAAAATGAGACCAAGAACGTTTGAAAATTTTGATTAGTTCAGAAGTTATGAATTTTTTAAGTTTCAAAAACCATGGAGGATTTTTTTTTAGTAATTGAATTCAAAATTATTTTTAAAAATTCATAACTTCTAAACTAATTAAAATTAAGCTACCGGGTTGTTCTAGATTCGAAGCTTAGACCCTTAGCCATAATTTTCATAGATACAAGATTGACTTCCGGTCATTAGTTTGCAAGATATCGCCTTAGATAGGGGTAGATTTTAATGGAAATCGAAATTTTGATTTTTGGTTTCCAAACTTTAAATATTCATAACTTTCAAACTAATTGAGATTTAGGCTCGTTCTTGGTCTCATTTCAAAGCTTATACTTCCAGCAACAATTTTCATTTTCATTTAATTGATCCCCGACCAATAGCTTCTTAGATATAAATTTTTAAAGCCGATGCCCGAAAACCGGATTCAAAATTTCAGTTTCCATTCTCTACTTTCCGCTTTCAAAAATTTCTCATTTCCACACTAGTACTAATTAAGGCCCCTAATTAGTCCCATTTCAAAGATCAGATCTCCAGCTACACTTTTCACAGCTCACTCATCAAAATCCTTATATAAATTCCCGAGAAACTGAACTCAAAAGTCCGGTAGTAAATTCGAACGCGAAATAAAAAATAAAAAAAATCAATCGATCGCGTCAGAAAAAAAAATAAAAATAAATGGCGTAATAAAAATGACACCCAGGTACTTATCTTTGATTTATCCCAGCAAAAACCAATAATATAATGATAAACAGACAATCAGTTCGAAGAGTTCTCGATTCCGTCAAAGAGACTCTCATTCGCTTTAACTTAAATTCGTTATTATTATTATTATTTTTTTTTTTTCTGTAATCCCAGGCCGATAATCGTCGATTCCCCTTCAAGTACCAGCTTTATTATTTTTTTTTTCTCTCTTATCATCGCGGAAAAAAGCCGTGAATTTTTTTCTTTTTTTTCTATAGATCGCTAGCACAAACAATCGAGGTGTCGATAGACATTTTATATTTTTTTTTGTTCCAACCTCTTTTTATTCTTCACTTTAAGGGCTAGGGGGAGGGGAGGTGATAAAATGGAATATTATATTCAAGTTAATAATTGAAACATAAAAAGGCGAAAAAAATAAATAAAAAATTTACCCTTCATTTTTTTTAAGTGCTCGGACACTGGCTCTTCCGCTTATGAACAATCGCGTGTTGAGTGCTATTTAAATACGTTACTAGTTTTTTTTACCCTACCGCATTTAATTGATTTTTTTTATTTCGTTGATCTGCGTTTGAATTTACAACCGAACTAGAGTCTAGTATCTCGGGAACTTATGCAAGGATTTTGATGAGTGAGCTGTGAAAAGTGTAGCTGGAGATCTGATCTTTGAAATGGGACTAATTAGGGGCCTTAATTAGTACTAGTGTGGAAATGAGAAATTTTTGAAAGCGGAAAGTAGAAAATGGAAACTGAAATTTTGAATCCGGTTTTCGGGCATCGGCTTTAAAAATTTATATCTCAGAAGCTATTGGTCGGGGATCAATTAAATAAGAATGAAAATTGTTGCTGGAAGTATAAGCTATGAAATGAGACCAAGAACGAGCCTAAATCTCAATTAGTTTGAAAGTTATGAATTTTTAAAGTTTCGAAACCAAAAATCAAAATTTCGATTTCCATTAAAATCTACCCCTATCTAAGGCGATATCTTGCAAACTAATGACCGGAAGTCAATCTTGTATCTATGAAAATTATGGCTAAGGGTCTAAGCTTCAAATCTAGACCAACCCGGTAGCTTAATTTTAATTAGTTTAGAAGTTATGAATTTTTAAAAATAATTTTGAATTCAATTACTAAAAAAAAATCCTCCATGGTTTTTGAAACTTAAAAAATTCATAACTTCTGAACTAATCAAAATTTTGAAACGTTCTCGGTCTCATTTCAAAGCTTAGACTCCGAGCTACAATTTTCACTTTGACACTATCGACTTCCGACAATTTGTTTCCGAGATATCGAAGTTTAAAACCAGCAGAAAAATTTTCTTCCTCTAGTTTCCCAAAGTTCAATATCTTCTAAAATTAAATTAAAGATTCCAATCAAACCAATAAAAATAACTATACATTAGAAGAGGTCTAGAGTTAGCTTATTTTCTCCTCTACAAATATTTATCGATAATCCAAAAATCCCTTAGAATCAAAGTAATCGAGCTTTGAACAAAAGAATCGATTAAATTTCTAAAGAACTATTTTTATTAACTTCGATTGCAGTTGATATTAAAAATCATTATTATTATAATTTTTTTTTGCGCAATATCCTGAAAGCTTTTGAAGAAAAGTTGAGCCGGGTATTGCCAGATGCGTATCTGGTCACGGCCTGTTGATTATATCGTAATTACTGTTTTAAATGTATTTCAAGAAACACGCGAGGTCTATGTCGCGTACCACCTACTGAGTCGGGGTCGGGTTTGTTGTACAGCCCAACTTTATACACTCATCGATATAGTAGGCAATCTTTTCTTATCGGGTCACAAAAGATTTATAGAAACCGCCGACGATGGCGTATCGTCATGACTTTTGTTCGTGGCCACAGCCTACACACGCTATTGCGGTACATTTTTTTTTTATCATTATTATTATCATTATTAATATGTTTCATATATTCACATAATTTACAACCTTAATATCAATTTATAATTCATTGTTTCACTTAAAATTCATTTTTCACCTCATTTTTCCAAAAATGCTACTTTTTAGTTTTGACGCTCTATAGCTCGGGAAATAATTACTGCGGCACAAATTCACCAAAGACTTTTTCATAGGAAAGTTAATTACCTACAAAAAAGGTCTAGTACTTCAAAACCGTAACTTCAATAGTTTCTGAGTTACAGCGATTTAAACTTTAGTACTTTTGGAATTGAAGGAAAAGTTAATTAACTTGATTTTTTAGTAGGAAAATTGATTTCCTGCCTAAAATATAGGAGTTAGAGAAAAAAAGTCTTAAAGTTTTTTGTAGGAAATTAAATTCCCTACAAAATTGTTCCTATGAATTTTTCCTTTAGGACTAATAGTTAAGGCGCTAGAGATGAAAATAAAAAATTAGTTACTTTAGAGATTTTCCAACGGGAAATAGAATGGAAAAATATAAGAAAAATATGTGAGCTAGAGGAAAAGTGCAGAGGAACTTTTTTGTAGGAAATAAAATTTCCTGAAAAAATTTCTTTGACCGATAGATGCCGCGATGAGAATCTGATGAGCTAGAGAGTGGTAAAAATATTTTTTAATAAAATAGTTATTTAGGCAGAGTTAAACAGCAGCATGTAGAGTTGAGACTAATCGAAAGGATTCTGTGCTTGAGAGATAGCGTATAAGGGTTTTCTGTCTGGCTCAAAAAAATAAAAAAATAAAAAAAACCTGGGAATATTTGCACTCGAGTGAAAATTACGTGGGTAATGTGCCTGGATCTGTTGATAGTAGACGAAATATGGACGAGTACTTACCACAGATGAAATACAGATTGAGGTTTTAGAGATAGAGACAGAGAGCGAGACGAATAAAGAGAACAAAAAAAAGAGCCAATATCGTTAGATATTCATTTCGTAAGTTTCAAGTAGAAAAAAATCCAGAAACCGCGTAATTATTACCCATCTAAAAACGAGATATATTTTACTCTGCTACTAACACACTTTTTTTTCATGTATATATCAACAGTTAATGAGCTTTTTCTCCTAAACTATATGAAATACGTCATCATTGCTCAGGAACTTTTTTTTTGTTATTTTATTTGCTGTCTAAAACTCTTTGACCGATATATGCCGCGACCAATCGTTCACTAATTACGCGCAAAAAAAATTAATTACGCGGCTGAAATCGCCATAGTTATAAATTTTAATGGTTAATCGTCGCTCTTGTCTGAACTATCGATCATTTTCATGCGTCTATTAACTGTCTTATAGGAAATTTTATCCCCTACAAAAAAGGTCCAGTACATCTTTTCGATATCTCGAATACTTTTCGAGATATAGATATTTGAAATTCTAAGGAACTGAGAAATGTCTGAAATTTGGAGTAAGCGGTTCTAAAATGATTCGAATGGCTCTAGATCGTAAACTATCGGTTTTTTCAAAAAAAGTATGAGACCGATTTTGTAGGAAATTGAATTTCCTACCAGAAAAGTCCAGTACATTTTTTCGATATCTCGAATACTTTTCGAGATATCGGTACTTTTAAATGTAAATAGCTAAAATCCGAATTAATCGATTCTGAAATTATTAAATGGACTCTAGCTCATAAACTATCGATTTTATCGAAAAATCTTAAGAGTCTAATTTTTTAGAAAATTAAATTTCCTAAAAAAAACGTTTTACTTTTTTTGTCCTAGCGTCAATTGCCTCAGAGTTATGAGCATTTAAAACTGAATTTTAGAAGTTTTTGTTAAAAATTCGGAATTTCGTGAAAAAAAAAAAAAATGATAAATACAAGAGACGAAATTTTGTTGTTAAACTAATAAGACATCTAAGAATAATGTACGAGTATTAAACTATCAGTACACACACTTTGAATGACGATAGACGATGGCGAGCTGATGCCAATGTAAATAAAACATCAAACGTTGTTTTAGAATACGGTTTAAAACATGTTAATGTACTCTGTACACTAAAACAAGTACATACCTACATTCTTACATATATATACATATATATTGTTGATATACGATATTTATAATTTGTTATTACACCGTATTAATTGTTTTATTACTATTCAAAGTTTAAACTCATAATTATCGTCGGCCATTTTGTATCAGTTTTTAATGGTATTTATTATGTTTACACTGATATGAAGATTTAATGATAATAATAAAGATAAAGATATCTTTACGCAACATCAATTTTTTATTGTTAGTTTTTTAATTTCATTTTATTTAGTTTTTTAATTTTTTAATTCTTACTAGTATTTAAATCCATCAATTTTTTAGTTTTATTGAGATTAAAAAAATCACTTGAATTTTCCACAAATTTTCTTCAGGATTTCCCATGGACCCTAAATTTCTTCAATTTTCTTCTAATCCTATTTTCTGAAGAAAATTTTATTTTCGGCTTAAAAAAGTATCCGTCATAAATTAATTTTCCCAGTCATTTTCTTAAAAATTTTCTGCAAAATTTTTCTTAAAGTCTAGCTACTTAAGTTTCTTAAAATTTTCTCATAGTAACTTTTCCCTCTATACGAAAAGTTTCATAGGATTGAAGAATTTTCCACAAATTTTCTTTAGAATTTTCCTTGGGCCTGAATTTCCTTAATTTTCTCTTATTCTTAATTTCTAGAGAAAATTTCATCTTCTACTTGAAAAGTTATCAGTAATTAATTAATTTTCTCAGAAATTTTCCTCGAAATTTTCCTTCAAGTCTAACTGAAGTTTGTTGAAATTTTCCCATAGGAAATTTACACGAGAAGTCCCATAGTAATTGAAGAATTTTCCACACATTTTCTACAGAATTTCCCATGGGCCTAAATTTCGGAAAAATTTTCTCTTATACTTATTTCCTACAGAAAATTTTATCTTCTTTTTGAAAAAGTATCAGTAATAAATAAATTTTCACAGAAGTTTTTCTTGAAATTTTCCTCGAAATTTTCCTGCAAGTCTAACTGAATTTTTTTTTTAATTTCCCCATAGGAAATTTACCTTCTACACAAAAAGTCTCATAGTTATTAAAGAATTTTCCCCAAATTTTAATTAAAATTTTCCATGGCCCTGAATTTCCCAAATTTTCTTTTATTCTTATTTTCTAGAGAAAATTTTCTAAATCTTATAATTTAACAGGTATCAGTAATTAATTAATATTCCCAGAAGTTTTCCTCGAAATTTCCCCTGAAGTCTAGTTGTTTAAGTTTCCTAAAATTTTCCCAAAGTAAATTTTTCCTACTCAAAAAGTCTCATAGCTATTGAAGAATTTTCCATAATTTTCTTTCGGAATTTTCTATTAAGCTAAACTCATAAATTTTCAGGCTTCCTTAAATTTTCACAGACACGTCTTTTAGGAAATTTTGTCCTCTACAAAAAAGTTTTCATTAGATTTTCACCTAAAGTCAATAATTTTCGTAGTAAAGCTGAAAATTCACAGCCTTCCAAATTTTATTATTTTACAAGGTCATACAAAAAAAATTTCTTTGAATTCCTATAACTCATTAATTATTAGACCTATGGAAAATTTTACTCATACCTTTTTTATCAATAATTATCAGGTCTACAAAAAAGGTCTTCATAACTTTTCACCTAAAATCAATATATTCGTCGGAAAAGCTGAAAATAAACATCCATTTGGATTTTACATTAAAGGTCATTCCAAAAAATTTTTTTCAAATCCCATAACTTTAGAATTATCAAACCTGTGAAAATTTTTACTGATATCTTTTTTGTAGGAAAAAGTTTCGTCTACAGAAAAGGTCCTTATAAATTTTATTGTGAAATCAATAGTTTCCGCGAAATAGGATGAAAAGCGCGAGTCGAGTAGGTAATTTATCAAAGCATTGGTAGCAGATGTCATTAAAAGAAAAGACGATAAAATGTATGAGTCGAAGGAAGGGTTTTAAATATTTGAGTGACTAGGGATGATGGAAAACGAATAATAACGAAATAAGGGGAAATAGGAGCAGGAAAATGCCTTTGGTTTGTCCGTATTAACTTGCGATTGCCCAAAAGTCTGACGAATTTGTCTGCTGTCTTCTGTCTTTGTTGCGTAGCTTTTGATGCTTTTCATTTTTCGGGGGAGACAGTCCTGGGTTTCATCCCCTATTTTTTTACTTTTTTTACTCTCTCATCCTTCGTCCTCAGGATAATGCACAAACCAAAGGATAATTCCCCCTTTCCGATATACTGACGGAATCTGCGAGGCCAAAAAACTCTTATTTAAAAATTTATTTACTCTGTCTCCGTACCGAGCACTAGCGCAAGTTTTTTTTTTTTGTGTATTTGTCAATTCAACTTTTACTTTTTGCAACTAAAACTCGAGTTTTATGTTTTCTACCACAAACTGAGTTTATAAAATTTTACAGTACAAATTTTTTAGTTTTATTTATTTATTATTTTATCAGAAACAATTTTTGTTAATTTTTTAAATTAAAAGAATTTTTTTTTTTAAATAAACGAAGGGGTAGATTTTGTAATTTTCGGTTCTACAATTTTATCTGTTATGAGTTTTCACTCAAAATTGGTAATTTTCAATTTCAGTTCGAAAAACATTTTATTCTGAGCTAATTTAAAATTTTTAAATTTTTCCCGCGAAATTCAAATTTAAAAAAATTAGCACTTGTCTAAAATTTCTTTTTTAAATTTTGTATTGAACATTTTTAATGCTAAACTTAATATTTTTTTCTTTCAAAACCAAAAAAAAATTGATTTTTAAGCGGCAGTTTAAAAATTCAAATTTTCCCGCGAAATTCAAATTTTTAAAAAGTTAACACTACAGATTTTCTTTTTGATCTTTTTCGTGTCAAATTTAGTAATTTTAAATTTCCAGACGCAAAAAAATAAAAAAATTTATTTCTAAATTCGAAAATTTAAATTTTACCCGCGAAATTCAAATTTAAAAAATCTAGAATTTTCTAAAAAATATAAATTTTAATTAAACTCAATTATGATCAATCGATTTTAAAATCTAATATACATATATATATATATATATATATATATATATATATATATATATATATATATATATATATATATATATATATATATATATATATATATATATATATATATATATATATATATATATATATAATAAAGACAATGAGACGTCTCACACTCGGAGTCTCTTTTTCACCCTTTCGCAGCCTTTTCGCTTGCGCCACCGCCACCGCCGTTATATTTAATATAATAGACTAAAATTTATACCACCCGTTTTATATCTATATAGATATATATGGATCGGCATTATAATAATAATAAAAAAGACAGACAGTAAGAGATAGAAGGATGTGGGTTGGGGTATGAGTGAGGTACAAAGGAAGGATTAATTTTAAATATCGTATACTTGCGCTGGCCAAAAGCTCAGCGAGACGTCCAAGAGGCTTAAAAAAGTTATACGTATTTAATGTATTACATACATGTATATTTTATATATTTAATATTATATTTAATACGGATAAATTCCTTTATTTCAGGCAATTCATTATAATAATAATAATTATTCATATTTATTTCATTCAATGGAAATCTTTTCACCCAATTGTTCATTTTTTTATCATTTTTCGAAAATATCTTATAAAATATCAAGTTTATCAAAAAAATGCATTCTTACCAAATTGTAGAGGAGAAAATTTCCTGTCAGATAGCGCCCTTTTTTTATTTTTTCAAAAATTTTATCAAATTTCGAAACTTTATAGCTTATCACTACTTTTTTTAGTGTTCTTGACATAACTTCTAAAATATTGAATTTTCGATAAAAATTCTTTGGAACAAAATTGTAGAGAAGGAAATTTCCTATCCGACTACTCATTCGATTTATTTTTAAAAAATTTCCAAAAAATTTTATCGAAAGAGTGCTTTTTTTGTATTTTAGCTATAACTTTTTAAATTTCGAGTTTTCAAAAAAAATCATTAAATAAAAAATTGTAGAGAAGGAAATTTCCTACAAAAATCACTGGTTATTTATTAAAAAATATGAAAAAACAATTTTTGAAAATAATATCATAATAACTGTTAATATAATCCATGAGATAGATCAGAGTAATGCAAAGCATAGAAATGAAATAAATATATATATAGATGTATATAATGTATATAAATGTAACTATCAAAGTTAGGAATCGCATAGCGTCCATGGTGGCATTTTCCCAAGCAGTAGTGAGCGGCATCATCAGACCAATATCAACCACCCCGGCCCATTTCATCTTTACCCCTCTCCTCCCCCTCGCCCTCCCACCCCAGTGGCTCATTCTCATCCACCTTTTCAGACAGTCTCAATGCCGTTACTGCCAACGCCTGGTTCATCCTCCTCAAACGGCGTCCTCTCTTTGGTCCCTCTCACAATTTATATTACCAGCCAACCAGGGCCGCCGAAGCGTAGCCCATCTCTGCTATAAGGTGCGCTCATATAATTAATTTAATTAAACGCTCGCCGTTGAAAATCGTCCTATTAGTTTTCCCCAGTACTAGCAACCTAACTTTATACATTTAATTTTCATTTATATAAATCTATTTGCATCATCTTTTGCCTCCTTTTTTTATCGACTTTCAACTCGCAATTCGCGGTAATTTTTCTGAATAATTCGTCATCATAGGAGGTTTTGAGTTAGGAAATTTTCTGGGCTACAAAAAAGTATTAGAACTTTTTTCCCTCCGAGTAATAGTTTTCTTAGAAAAAATTTCTGAATAAAAATAGAATTTTTCTCATTTTCATGTATTATTTTTTAAATGAAGATTCTAATAATACTATTATAAATAATTAGGCGTTTGAGGAGGCCTAGAGTTAGAAAATTCACTGGGCTACAAAAAAGTATCACAAGATTTTTTTCTCTGATGAATATTTTGGTCACAATAAGCTTTGTATGTTGGTCACAACATTGTGGTCCAAACAGCAAAAGAGTACTACGAGATCCAGTCATCAGTAGTCCAGTTTTAACCGATAACGGACTGAGGTTCGGGCTTGACTAAACACTAAAGGACCACTAACCATTTACTAAAACCCATACACCCTTTCCTACCGCCGATACCTCAATATGCATCCGCAAACGCAAATGCTGAAACCCCAAACCCTTAAATTCATTTGTAGTCTTAGTATAAGTGTCCTATCTATATCTCGGGATTCCGGTTCTATTTGCCCAAGATTGTTGGCCTAAGGACATTGGTCAGACAGATTGCGGTTACTTCCGGTTACATTTGATTCGAGAAAGTCCTAATCCAACTCTTGACTTTATTGATAATTTATTTTTAAAAATAAAAAAAAAAACAATATGTTATTTTTAGTCCCTATCAATTTTATTACGCAACGAAAATATGTAGGTAGTGATCAGTTTTATTTCTGTTTATTCAGATAAGTAAAACTGGCGCCAATGACCGGGATTTAAATTCTCTGATTATTTAACTTACTAGTCGAATTATTATTTATCGCTTTGATGTAATTCGATCGTCTTCGATGAGAGCTGGGGTCACGATTAGAGTTCCGTAGTTAATGTAACTGATCAGTTGTCAATAAATTGTATAACAGTGAATTTATATCACTTGTAAGTATTTTTTCGTCATTAAAAAAATTATATTAATTTTTTTTAACAAAACTATTAATCAGAGGAAAAAAAGTTTAAATACTTTTTTGTAACCCAGAAAATTTCCTAACCCTAGACCTCCTTAAACGTCTAATTATTTTGAGAAGTCTGTTGATAGTCTGAAGTATAAGAATCAATAAAATTTTTTTAAAATTATCCGGCGAAAAATAAATCAAGTATATTAGGTCGCGTGACTAAAGTCTCGCCGTGACAGAGAGAGAAATGACCGGACGGTTATTTACATAGTCGAACGCAATTGACTCTAGCCGACCTATAAATGTCCGTTGGCCGTGAGCCGAAGTAAAATCACTACTTTACTGAAAATCTATCAGAGCTTCTCGATTTGCTCTTTATTAAAAAAAAATAAAATATTTTTAGGTTAAAGTAAGACATTTGAGGCTTTATAACAAAGAACAATAGCCCATTGGGTAAGAACTCGTGTACGTGTCACGGAATAAGAGAGGGGTGAAAGCAGTAATTTATTAACTGTGATCGAACAAGTTCGAATAAGTCGACTAGACCTTACGTATCAAGTGCTATAACCTATAACTCGCTTAAATAAATATGAACTAATGCGATCGGGCCACGTAAGCCGCTAAATATCGTACCCGATGACATCAATGCGTCAATGCCATCTTTTATTAATCAATACTTACTACCGTTGCTTTGAATAACGATAACGCGTAAACTACTATAGGTAGACTAAAAAAGACAAAGACTTTTTTCTTGCAAATTTTCTCCCCTACAAAAAAAGTTCTATGCATTTTTTCAATAGGATCAATAGTTTAGCCGTGGAAGTCGAAACTCAGTGCCCTCATGTGGTGATCACTCCTCCAACGCATTACTCCGTTCGAAAAATTGAAATTTTTGGTTTTCTATTAAAAATATCAAAAAAATGTAAAAGACCTTATTTTTAGAAAATTTGATGAGCTATAAAAAAGGTCATGTATATTTTTCCTCTAGGATCAATAGTTTAGCCGTAGAAGCCGAAACTCAATGTCTGCATGTGGTGATTGCACATCCTGCCAATTACTCCATTTGAAAAATTGAAATTGCTAATGATCTATCGAAATTATCGAAAAAATGTATAAGACCATTTTTGTAGAGGATAAAATTTCCTAACAAAAAGATCCAATAAATTTTTTCGATATTTTTGATAGATAACCAGAAATTTCAATTTTTAACATGGAGTAATAGGTTCGACCAGCAGTCACCCCACGAGAACATTGAGTTTCGACTTCCACGGCTAAACTATTGGTTTTAGAGTAAAAATGTACTAGACCTTTTTTGTAGAGGATAAAATTTCCTAAAAAAAAGTCATTGGTTATTTTGAGCTAGCAGGCATAGTTTGCAAGCACGTGGGCGCCAAAAATAAAAATTGTAAATTTTGCTATTTATAGTTTATAATAATAATGAAGCAATTGTAATAACAAACAAATCATACGAAATTAGTTTGATCTTAGATTATAGCTTGTAATATAGCCTGTTGAGAAGCGACACGTTTCTGAGCATAGGTATGTAAAGAGATTAGCCCCTTGGGGGTATAACACGAGTAACCGGCACACATGAGCCTCTATGTACTAACGTACTCACGTACAATACTATCCCTGAGGTACTCTTATAGCGGTGTTTATCGATTATCGATAGCCGCTATCGTTATAGTAAAGGGGACGGATTACCGTAAGAGCAAAAATCTCATATTCGCTTGCCTCCATGGCACCTACACCACAACTACACTTTTTACAACTCATATCGAGGGTGCGAGAACTCGCAATGAACGAACCACGATGGAAAAAAAGTATAATTTAAATCAAGGGAATAATAGTGCTTCGAGACCGAGAGCTAGTCGAGTACCGATACAATGGGGAAAATCGATGTACTATAAAAACTCTACTCAAGTAGCTTTCCGATCATCCTGTCCTCTCATTTTTTCTACCACTATCAAACTTTTTTTATAAATATTTATCTTGGTGATTTTATGAAACGGTTATTATTTTAAGATTTTTTTTGGCTCTACCGGGCAAACTATCGGAGATATCGGAAAAAATGTTGAGACTTTTTTTTTAGCAAATTTAATGGGCTACAAAAAAGGTCTTGTACATTTTTTCTCTAGGATCAATAGCTTAGACACGAGAGTTTAATTTAGTAATTAATTAACATGGTGATTTGCTTGAATTTGCTAAAATGGTTGTTTTAAGATTTTTTTTGGCTCTACTGCGGACACTATTGAAAATATCGAAAAACTGTATGAGATCTTTTCTTTAGCAAATTTAATGGGCTACAAAAAAGGTTCTGTACATTTTTTATCTAGGATCAATAATTTAGCCGTAAAAGTCAAAACTCAATGTCCTCATATAATGACTCCTGGTCAAACCTATCCTTCTATTTTAACAATTGAAATTGCCGGCTATCTACTCAGAATATCGAAAAAATGTAAGAGATCTTTTCTTTAGTAAGTTTGATGAGCTACAAAAAAGTCTTATACATTTTTGCTCTAAAACCCATAGTTCAGCCGTGGAAGCCGAAACTCAACGTCCGTATGCGGTCATCGCACGTCCAACCAATTACTCCATCTCAAAAATTAAAATTGCCGATTATCTATCAGAAATATCGAAAAATGTATGATACCTTTTTTGTAGCTTATAAAATTTCCTAAAAAAAAGTCTCCATTTTTGTTTAAATCGAATAAGTACTTGAGGCGCAACAAAATTCCAATAAAAATTCATAAGACATTTAAATAAACAAATTAAAATGGTGAATTAATTTGTCGCTAATTTATCGAGGCATCGGACAAGTCCCGAAGAGGGCTGCGGAAAAAAAGTAGTTAAGTAGGGTGTACTTGGGGTGTAAGGTCTCACTTACCCTTCGAGGGTGAATCGAACCCAAGAAATAAAAAGATTTCTTTTTATTTTTAAAGCCTTAAGATCCTTAAACTTCTCGAGTGTTCTTTTACAGTTTTATTTTTTTATTTTTGTACAAGCTGATGATAAAAAAGAATAGATTTTATTTTAAATTTCGATTTAATAATTGACAAATAATTTAAATTGAAAGCCCGGTTTTTATAATTAATTTAACGTCAGCTCTTAAAGAATTTAACCTGTCATAAATTCAAAATTATATGGAAGATAAATAAAGATATATTATTTAATTAATATATTACTTAATTATTCTTTACATTGAAATATTGTCGTTTAACAAATCTATTAATAAAAATTCAGTTTGACGGCTTGTAAGTTTAATAAAATTCACGGATTAATAATTTATATGTACGACGTTATTGTCAATATTATTGGATAAATTAATTGCATACTCTTGTCACTTCAATTATGAATTAATGTCATTATTTTTTATTTTTTTTTAGAGTATGACCTAATAAATCAAATCAATAAAAAATTTTACGCTATTAATAATCCGCATTATTTTGGCGGCCTCTAGCGGCTAAAATATTAGTCTAATGAAAAAAATGTCATAGACTTTTTTTTTCTAAATTTTGTCAGCTACAAAAAAGGTCCTGTACGTTTTAACGCTAACTCAGTTAGATAACCAGCAATTTCCAATTAATTGACGACGATAAAAAAGCATTAACACAATTTATTAATTAATCAATTATTAATGCAACTGTAGTGTCTAAACTATCAATCCTAGAGAAAAAATGTATATGACCTTTCTTATAGAAGATAAAATTTCCTGAAAAATTAACTTTGAGAGCGTAGTGCCGCGACTAATATTTTCCGAGTTATGGGGAGTTGAAGATAGAGATGGCGGTAAATTTAAAAAAATAATTACTTATAATTCGAATTAAAGATTTAAAGGGAATATAAAATATTAAGCTGATGTGTAACGTTGCAGAAAATTAATCGTGTCCAATATACCGTGGAGACATTAAGCCTGCGGGCTCAAAGACATCAGTATATAGTATAAATGAGGTGGTTTTAGGGATTGGGTCGTAGCCGGTAATTTTCGTACGATTTTATGGGAATTTAAGAATAATTCAATTAGGTACCGGGGATCACTTTCCGAGATATGCTAATTCGCTCCGAGTTTCTCTGCAGTAAGAGCTCTAAAAGTCGATGAGGGTTGAAAAAAAATATAATAATTACGGGGGAGTCTTACCACCTTCCAATTTAAAAATCTAATCTTCAATAATCGTTGCCAGTGTCCACGATGGGGTGTATTAAATATCATTCTAGTCTTCGTCTTCAGTACAGGTACTGGGTATTTTAAAACCTCATTTTCATTCTCCCTGATTTAATTTTCCTAATAGGGTAAAAGTATCAATATTCGAAGTTATTTTTACGCGAAAATTGAAATTTCTCTAACCCGGAAAATATTCAATCGTTTTTTCTTTTATTTCTATAAAACTATAAGAGATAGAGAAAAAGTGCCCAGAACTTTTTTGTAGGAAATTTTATCCTCTATAAAATTGATCTCTTACGTTTTTTCTTTAGAGTCGATAATTTGGGCTCTAGAGCTGAAAATCTGAATCACTTATAAAAAAATAATGCGTTATAATACTGAGTGATTTAAAATTAAAATTGGGGGGAAACTATCAAAGATATCAAAAAAATGTATAGAGATAATTTTTTAGAGGATAAAATTAAAAAAAAAAATCCTTGACCTCAAAAAGCCGCCTTGATAATTAAACCCGTAAAACGAAATCTAAAAATAGGGGTATGGATAATTTAAAAATAAGCGATTATTAACTGTCAATTTATAATTATTAATCCATGCGGGTGGCGTTAATTACAATGACCCGGGTAACAGATTACAGATCCTTTAGCTCATGAATCTAATTTTTTTTTCGTGGGTGTCTTTTAGTACAGTAGCTGTTGTAGTTGTCAATCAAATGAGTCCATTGACCTCGATCGACAACTGCCGGCTGCTTCCTCTTATTCTTTACTCGCCCATCGACTGAAATATTATTTTAAACCCACCAGAGTTCACACCAGTTTATATATATGAATAAATAACAAGTTTTAAAAAACGAACACATCTATATTTTATTTTATTTTGTATTTTTTACCTACAAAATTACCCATAACTCGTTACCTCGTTATTTATTCATCGATAGCACAAACCCTTTTTTTAGTAGCCATCCATTTCTTTTTTAACCTCTTAATTTTTTATTGATTTATCCGGTACTTTTTATAGTTTCTAACAAAGAATATTTCAACTGATAATAATAATTATAATTTCATATTACCTTTAATTATCCATCAATTGAATGAGTAGTAAAAATACTTGACGTTTTTTTGCGCATAACTTTTAAAATATAACTCGCGGCATATATGAGTGAAAGACTTTTCTTTAGGAAATTTCATCCTCTACAAAAAAGGTCCTATACATTTTTTCTCTAGGATCAATAGTTTAGCTGTAGAAGTTGAAACTCAGTGCCCTCATGTGGTGATTGCTCATTGTACTTATCACTCCTTGTTAAAAATTGAAATTTATGGTTACCTATCAAAAATATCGAAAAAATGTATGAAACCTTTTTTATAGCAAATTTGATGAGCTACAAAAATGATCCTGTGCATTTTTTCTCTAGAATCAATAGTTTAGCCGTGGAAGTCGAAACTCAGTGTGCTCGTGTGGTAATTGCTCGTTGTACTTACTACTCCTTATTAAAAATTGCAATTTATGGTTACCTATCAAAAATATCAAAAAAATTTAAGGGATCTTTCTTTTAGCAAATTTGATGAGCTACAAAAATGGTCCTGTAAACTTTTTCTCTAGAATCAATAGTTTAGCCATGGAAGTCGAAACTCAGTGTCCTCGTGTGGCGACCACTCGTCCAACCAATTATTCCATTGGAAAAATTAAAATTGCCGGGTATCTATTGAAAATATCAAAAATAGGCATCTGTTATTTTTTGTAGCTGACAAAATTTGCAAAATAACAGTCTCTATTTCATTGATTTTATAATTTTCCTGTAATTGATAGACTGAAAAAAGGTGGAGTGTCAGTGGGTTGCGTGTTAACGTGAAATTGAGTCGCTGTAAACTTTACCGATTTGTAAAAAAGTTTTAACTCTTTTTATATATTTTTTTTTATTCATTCTCGTTACCGAGGGTTGAAGTAACAATAGATAATAATATAATTTATTTAAGTTATACGTTTTTTTAAAAAAAAACAATACCCAAACTCTCGAGTTTTGTTTTAAAGTTGTTTTTCCGTTTGGATGGTACAATTATCGAATTGCGGGGTGCCAGTCTCCTTTTATTGTTTTATTTTTTAAAACACAAGACACAATCGGTCCCGAAACCGTGGGAAGACGATTAGTGTCATTTGTAGAATGTCGTCGGCACTTTTTAAGCCTGCGCTTGAAGAACGAGTTCGTTACGAGGTCACCGAAATAGTAAATTTATAAAAATTTTAACTATATATTTTTAACTTTATTGTCGTATTGGGATTATTTTAAATATTTTTTTTTTGTTTTATTTATTTATTTAGTCTTTCCGGTATAGTCAAGAAAAAAAATGTACATTTGACTTTTTACGATGAGACATAATATAAATCTGAGCAATACACTCTTGAGGGACCCCCGGGCGTTTGTCTCCTGCCGAGCAAACGACGCGGTAGCTGATAAAAACTCCAGAGCTTATATATTCTTTTTTATTTATTATTAAATTTCTTTATGGGTTTACAACTGGCTGTCAGTGCACTCATACAGATATACATGTATATATATTTATAATATGTATATACATAAAAATCTTTAACTTTAGGTTTTTAGGAAAAAACTAACTATTATAATTTTTAATACGAAATTCAGACTTTGCTACTAGAGATAGAATAAAATAAGCATTGACTTTTTTTTAGGGAATTTAATTTCCTACAAAATTGACTATACAAATTTTTTCGATAGGGTCGATAGTTTAGACTCTAGAGCCTAAAATGTAGAAGCTGAATTCAAGATTTTATTTTTTTTAGTGATGGGACAACAACTGCAGTAAAAGTATACGAGATAGCGTAAAAATGTATAGGGATAATTTTGTAGAGAATAAAATTTCCTATAAAAATTTCTTTGTGACCATAATACCGCATTCATAATTTAAGCCAGTAACTAACGTTAAAATGATTTTTTGTTACAGGTGAGTGCACTATCTAAATCACAGGTGCAAATACTAAATTTGTGGTTACGGGTAAGCGTAGAATATGAAGTCCATTTAATAATTAATCCTGCAATTACCGATTTACCCGGAAATCCGGCTTAAATATCTAACTATTGAATTTCCTTAGTGAAAAATAAGTAAAAAATATTTAGTTTGGATTTAGTGTATAAATCGTGAGTTGTAAATGAAGGCGTCCCTCTAGCCCTTTGGCGCCTAGTCCTCTGCAGCCCTTAATGTTGTACTCTTCGAAATGTGGGGGTACAATATAGGGGATAGGGTGGATGGAATCAAATCGATAGCAGACTAAGATATACCTATCAGTCTAATTGTCAGTACAGAAACGGCCCTGGTGCAGAAGGGGGAGGGAGGGAGTAGCTGGGGAGGAAAGGGTGGAAGTGGGAAATATATCGAAGGGTGCGCGGACACCCAAGCAGCAAGAGGTTGGCTGGTAGTATGAGGTTAGCAGAACGGGAACCAGAATGAGGAAGAGGATGAGGATGAGGATGAGGTTTTGAGAATGAGTAGGGTGAGGGTGGATATATCTAGCGTATAGCTTAATCACCCCCCAAGTTCTTCTTCACCCTTTACGCTCGGCCCCACCAGTCCTCGTCTCTAGACCAAGCGCAATCCATCCGTATTGGTACCTACTCAGTGAGAAAGCTCCTCCAACGGAGAAAGCTCAAACCGATAAACCAAGTGAATGAGTGAGCGAGTATCTCATTTTTACATCCCCCATATACTGACGCCCTTCTCGCCTTCTGCTTCCATACTCGAGTCGCTGGTGAACCTGATGCAAGAGCTGGCCTTCTGAAGTCCAATAATCAATAATTATGCTCAAATAAAGACCGGATTGGGGATCAAATCTCCTGCCAATAGTCATGGAGTCAAACCAAGCTAATAGGGTTCGCGTGCTTTTTATTCGCGTTCTTTTGCTTCAGTAGTGAAAGGGTTAACGTTTTTTTATTTTATTCAGATATTTTAGTCGTTTTATAGTTTTCCCATGTTCTATCAACTTCTGCGATGCGACCTATTAAAAATTTACACACACCACAAGCCTATACAAATTTTTTAAGCTTCTCCCACAAAGGGGTTAAAACCACGTTCTTTGACAAATCAATATTTTTGAGTTTTATTCCAATTATTTTAATTTTTTATATTTTTTCCATATTCTCTGGTCTTCCGATGTAATGCCTTTTTACAATATATACAAAGCGGAAGTTTATATAATAATTGACAAGCTCCCCGAAAGAATGGTTCAAAGCGTCTTTTTGGCCAAATTTGATTTCTTGATGTTTCATTCCAATAATTTTGGCTTTTCATATTTTTTCCGTGTTCCCTAATCTTCCACACTGATGCCTATTGAGTATAGAAACAAACCAGAAGTCTAAAAAAAAAAATTAACAAGTTTCCCGGAACAAGGGTTCAAAGCGTCTTTTCGGCCAAATTCGATTTCTGGTCATTTTTTATTTAAATTCATGACTTTTTATATTTTTTCCACGTCTCTAAGTCTCTTTTTACTTGGTCTAATTATAATTTAACGTCACCAAAAGCTTATAACTAATAAAAAAATCCTCTGACAAAAGGTTTGCCTTGATGTCAAAATCTTAATCCACTCCTTCGAGCTGCTTTCAGATCTCAAATTGATTTTACATCCGTTTCCTGTAAATTGTGATTCACGTGAAAGGACTAAGGTTTAAATTGACGATGGCAATAGCCCAATCGTAGCATCGATAATCGCTAAATTACCTTTGAATGCCAATCCTTTCATCTATTCTAACGTCTCCTCGTATCTCAACATCTCTAGGTCCATCCCAATTTATATCAAGGGTTTTTGTTAAGACAAATAAATTCATTAATTATTTAAATATTAATGCCTCTAGCAACACCAAAAAAAAATCTTCATACGTATCAAAGTTATCCGCTCATTATACAGACCGGGCACCCAAAGGGACACCAAGTAATGAAACCGCAGCAACACACGTACTCTTTTTTATCCTCGTAACGAGCAAGAGCGCCTCAAAGCGAACAGATATTAAAATTAGAGACAGTCCCTCGGAAAAAATAACCTCTGAAATAAAAAAAAACATAACCCAAAAATAAATAAAAAAAACATATCTGAGACTAAAATGGCGATTGAAATTTTCTAACTAACTCGTGCAAATAAAAAATTTTTCTCGTGATATTACGTAACGACATTTGTGCCAATCAATGAGAAAGTTCATTAAACCGTCCCCTTTTTTATTTTTTTAAATTTGATTTCTTACCCGGGGGTAGATCTCATGATAGCCAGCGCAGTTGTGTTTTCTTTAACTGATAGTATCGTTAAAAAAAAAAAAAAATATAAAAAAACCCTCGCGTGTCGATTTTATTGTAAACTATTGATTATACTGATCAATAATGATTAAAAATGATAACGAATAAATAAATATAAATATTTAATGACCGTGTGCGTGAGTGGTTACATCGAATAATAAAAAACTCTATACTTTCTATCTTGTTGTCACATCTGTATATTCCTCCATTTTACTTTTAATAGCGGCATTAAAAAAAAACAAAGCTACCGAGAATAGCATGAAGTCATGAGGACACTGGGAGACCAGGACACTAACTACGACGACATATCCCGAGAGTTTAAACCACCCTATTCCTCCACCCTTTATTATTGGTATTCTCGTCGAGGGTTCCACCTCTTTTCTCATCTCTCGTTAGCCCTAGCCCCCCCTCCCCCTCACCCACATATGACTACCATATCCTTCGCCTTCTCCTCCCACTGCTCTTTCTCTTACCCTTTTTTAGAAAAATAAAAAAAAGAAACCCCTATATCAGAACCTATACCCTTCATCATATCCAAGCGTAACCACGACGCTTCGACCAACAAACTCGAGTAACCGTAAGGGGACGTTATTCTCACGTATGCAATTTTTTATATTTTTTTTATTGTACTGTCATTTGTCTCGAGTTTCTCTCCTGGCGAAACTAAAGGAAGGTGCTTTGAATATATATTAAATCACCAAGTCAAAAAGGATTGTGACTAAAAATTAGTCATGATAAAATTTTATAATTTTATTAAAAGGGTCATTTTATTTCTGACCTTTTTAAGCCTCCATCAGACGATATCGCACTCATTCCTGAATCTTTTTTTCGCGTCAATGCAATTATTAGCTCGTATTACGATTATGAGGAACGTGTTAGCACAGTAGAGATGTACCTAGGAAGTCTTAGGACCAATTCAGAGCGATATTAGGGCTACAAATCCCGGTTAGACGAGTTTAGGAGCTAGGCTGAGACCAGAAGATCGTTGCTAGACTAAAAATATTTATAAATTAATTATTAAAAATTAGTAACGATGAATAGACAGCGTGAAAATGATGTATTGTTGATGAGAACTTTGAGTTTAGCTGGTGGAAAAGTGGCAGCAAGTTTGTGAAGGAGCGTGATAGGTAAAATGGTGGAAAGGGTCGCGCAAAAAGGCCATCAAGTGAATGAGAATCATACAGAAAAGAGAAGCAACAGCAACAGCAGCAGTACCAGAAGCTGGAGTTTGAGTAGTAGAGCCAGAGAAGCTGTACCAGCAGTAGCATTTATTTCACAATCAGCAGCTCTCGAATCGTTGGCATTGTTGCCAGTCGCTTATTGACAGAATAGCTCGATACGAAACGCTCAGCCGCTAATCTCTGACATTTAATGCGCGCTTCTTGCGCTTATATACGCGAGACGTTTTCACATACACTCTGATCTCGTGTGTCTGATTCTCATTGTTTTATACCCCTCGCTATACATATTCCGATACATACACATACACAAATATTATCTACAATTATTATATTTTTAAAATAATAGCTTGTGCATTAAAAATATCTTAACGTCAACCTTGAGCCGATCTAACTCGCAAAATAATCTAAATTATTCCAAGTGTTCTAACGAATTCTCTAGAACTTTATTATAGGCGTCCCTATCAAAAATCCCTATAAAGATTCCCACATGGCGTTGTCAAGTGGGTTTCCATATGGTTTTCCCTAGGAATTCACCGTAGATTCCTATGTAGGCTCTTCAATGGTTTCCCATAGAAATTGACACCATGCCGAATCGATGTGGGAATTCAAGTATTCCGTTTCCTATATGGATTCAGGTGGATACAGATCCCTGTGGAATCCCAATAGGGGAGTCTTGTCTCTTATATTGTTTTATATAGATTTCCTGCATGGGAATTCATGTATCCAGTTTTCCATATGAATTTCCTGTATGGAAATCTAGGTATCCTAAGTTTCACACATGGATTTCTTCTATGGGAATTTAGGGACTAATACTGAATCCATAGTTTCCTATAGGATTTCCATGGATTCCCATGTAACTTCACACGGATTTTTTCAAATTCTTTTATTACGACCCAAAGGTGTCCAAGTAACCAAGCACCACCTTTACACGCAGATCTTAGACTGCTACAAAAATAAACGTATTGAAAAACTTAAAACAATATAAATGTCATAAATTTAAATATATTAATAAAATATTAAATTGGATTACTGCGCATTAAAATATTAAAATTAATAAATGAGTAATGAGAAGCAAAAAGAAATTAACGATTTAATTCATATATAGGATTTATTATAAAATACTTTTCCTCAACTCGTCGAATGTGCCAATAAATTTTAAAACTCACGTCCGGAATATTCTTTCCTCAATAATACCTTCCACTCATTTCAACTCTTCTTTTTTAACTACTACTATTATTATTATTATCATTATTATTATTCTTTTATTATTTCATTTTACCCTTTTCTTTTTATCAATCCTTTTTTGGCTCCTTCTTTTTATATATATATATCGGACGTTGCGGACATTGCGAATTTCATAGAGCATTACGTATGGTAGAACAGACATCTCCGGTGTCTTCTCCCCTGACGTCCAAACCTACCACTTCTCATACCTACCACTCATATATGCCTTTTTACCTCTTTCCACCATCCTATACCAACCTCTTTTACATCGTCGTATTCTACCGTTCGCTTTTCTACTCCCTCCTTTACTCCATCTCTACCACCTCCTCAACCTCCATCTACATCTCCTCCACCTCTTTCACGTCTTTCTCATACCCAGTACTCTTTACCCGTTCAATATTTCTCTCTGGTGAATATCCCAAGCTAATATATGGTTTCTACCGTGCTACGCACTCGCCGAACCATGTATATCACATATATATAAATATATATATACATATACACACTTGGATACGTATTCATAAACGCCCCGCGACCATAATGCAAATCAGAGACTTTGTGGTTCAATATTAATTTTATAACTTTAATTTACAATTTACTGTCCAATTTCCATTCGTTCCAAAATTTTTAATTGCTACCCACCAATTCATCTTACCAAATTTCAAATAAATATTTAACATTCTCGGCGGTCAATTTAGAATTGGCGTCCAAATTTGAAAAGACGTCTACTTGTAGCAGCACCTTAGTCTGAAAATATTTTATGGCCACCCTACAATTCATGGTTGCATTTAGAAATCCTCTAGCTTTAGATCTCGCTATATGACAAAGCTTGGCTAGAATTAGAGCTTGAGCATTTCCGAATGCACCCCATGTTAACAAATTTCAAATAAATAATATTGATGGTGGTCAATTTGAAAATGGCGCCCAATTATAAAAAGAAGTAATCTTACTGCAGCGCCTTAGCCAAAATGCTTTTTATTGACATCAGTAGCACTCAGGATGGCGCCAAGCTAAAAATTGGCGGGCAGCTGCAATTATTTATAAAATTCGTTATCTGCGAGTAGAAGAAAAAAAATGTAAATAAAAACCCTAACAATGTAATATATAAAGCGGCCATTATTCCGAGGTTGTTATTATGAATATACATATTTTTTAGTAAGTTTAAACATAACGATAAGTTACACGCGTCCAAACGCGTAACAACCCCCATCGGCAAGGTGCTTCGTAATAAGCATAAATCCTCAGCGGGCTTATCTAGCCTCGCGCCCCCAGAAGAACGCTAAAATAAAATATCACAGCCTTCCCAACCACTTTTCCCCCTTAGACGGTCCTATCCCCTACCCCCAGCGGCACGATCGCACAATGCGAAGGAGACTACCCTTATGTAGATACGCCACATACTCGGCTAGGCGTTCGCTAACCCCTTACTGAAAAAAAACTCCCCTCCTCAGCTGGGAGCGGTCATTTTTTTGGACCTCTTCCGACTGGTTCTATACTGAATCTCTGGGGAGTCCGTCCACTCTTTCCCTCGCCACTCGGCTTTCTGATAAGTTTGAATAAAGTGGATCTGTACGTAGTGGTCCAGGGGGCTTTAGTTAGCCAGAATGAGATGCAAAAGGTAAAAATGAAAATAAAGTTAAAAAATAAAAAAAAACAAACAGAAATACCAGGAGGTGGTGATGCTGGGGAGGGAGCTGATAAAAAAGGATAAAATCTGGGAAAGAAATAAACCACTCGTAATTTGGATTGCGTGGGTATGAAATAAGAGTAATATAGAGCGAGATCTATTGAATGCGATTGGAGATTGAATGGGTAGTTTGGCTGGTATGGAAGTTGAATTGCCAGGATTTGGATATGCGGTAAGAGATCTCACTGTGTTTTCAGATTATTAGTACTCGTAGTTTTTTATTTTTTACGGTAATTAGTTATCAGTCGCTAGTAGATGATGGAAATCGATTTTTTTAGTCAATGCTTAAACTTATGTAGCCAATGCAAAACATTATTTAGATCGAAATTAAGACTTTTGGGCGTTCGAGCCAGTAATTAAATTTTTAATCCACGCTTGGGATTATTTAGATTTTTTGTACTAAATTTTGTAGCATCTCCTGAGCTTTTTAATATCCAAGCAGATACTTCGTATCCTAAATTCAGACGAAAAGTCCGTGTTTGGGCCTTCGAGCCTCTAGTTGTAAATTCTAGCCCTCGCTTAGACTTTTTGGTGCGTGTTTATGAGAAGTTTCAGGGCATTGATTTTATTGACCTTCATTAGAAATTTCGAACTCTAATTTAAATCTCTAAGTCAACAATTTCACCTAAAAGTTAACGCTTTGAAAATAAAAGTTGGTATAAAATCCATTGTGAGGATAAAATTATCTTTCGTAGTATGGAATATTATTAAAAGTAACTTGAATCCAGTATCTCCATTCAACATAACACAATTAAAATAAATTACATCCCATAACTCAAACTTGATAAAACAAACTATATTAAAAAACAAGGAATCAAAATTATAATGAGTATTGCATCGAATAAACAATAAACCCAGCTATACGCTTACCCACACAGACACACATATTCGAAGCCGCCCGTAGGCCTTTTTAGATGTACGTAACCATCGAGGTGTTTGGATATCGGCGGCATAAGCCGAAGGGGGTAAAAGTTACAGCCGTAGCCCGGGAGGGGTAGAATCGGAGGCAGTACAGAGTGGTATAAGGTAAAGGGTTGGAAGCCCGATCAGTCATTAGACAAGTGGGTATTCACATATATCGAGTTGTAAAATCGATAGGGGTGTCCGTTACCCGTATTCCATAAGGGAGCTCTCTATTTCTCTCACTCCCCCTGACATCCCTGCTCTTATTCTTACTATTGTCGTATAGAATCATCTGTCTAGCTCCTTCACTCACAACGAGATATCAGTTGTTACTCTTCGTCTCCCGGTTGCTTTAGCTCTTTCTCTCGACGTGCCAGCTCGCCACCAACCTACTGATGCTTCGTATCGTTCTCAATCCTCTAGCATCTCCCATCTCCCATCCAACCGCTACCCATCTTGCAGCAACACTAGCCCCGGTACGAGTAAAACCACCCCGAAATACCTCATACCACTAGCTGGCGCCCACCGGCACCCACTACCTCACTCTCACCCGTTCCTTCGACTCCTTCCATAGCTTCTTCCTCACTCCACATCAAAATCACCCTCCTACTCTCAACTACCCGCCGAACGTATCCAGTCCTTGCATATTAATCCTGCCCATAATTCCCACTTCCAGTTTCGGGCAACCCTTCGACTCACTCTTTCTCCTTCCCTCTCTATCACCCTCAAAGCTACCGAGCTATACCAACCCGTCCGACGATGCACAACACAGAATAAGAGAATGACAAAGATACGATACTAAAGATAACGCGCAGTATGAATGAGATGGAATAATGTATATAAATGTTTTAAATATATATCTACATATTTCTGCGTGTGTATGTGTATGGTGGGTATTAGAATGAGAGGACAATTGAGTTTTTTTTTATCACAATAGGGGAATGAAATATTTCGTGTAAGGATAGAATGAATCATAGAAAATAAAACTTTTATTTTTAGTTTCATTCGTTAAATTTAACCCGCATTTTGACATTTTTAGCCTAGATTAGGACATTCCAGCCTTTGTTAGGATTATTTATACCCATACTGAAACACTTAGCGGTCCATGTTAGGACACTTTAGTCCGTGCTAAGATTGATTGCACCCATGTCTAAAATACTTTAGACCATGTTAGTATTATTTATGCCCATATTAGGACAATTTATTACGACACTATAACAATTTAAAGCCATTTTATAGCATCATCATTTAAAACTTTTTAAAACAAATAATAAACAAGAGCCATCTTGAATCATATAAGCATAAATGAGTTCTGACGTGATTGTAATATCACTTGGGAGTAAGACAGAGATAAAATTAATATATACTTCGTTGTTATGTATACATATATATATGAGAATAAAATACAAACTTGCGTGGGTTCGTGAGCGACTATCGTAAGGGGGTGCCGTTCTCGGGTTACGCGTGTGCGCGCAACGGAGATTGATTATACTAGAGTAGAGAAAATGTGATCAATAGGGACGGGCAAACAAAAGCCCGGTCACGATGCAGATATGAAAAATTTTCGCTTGGGGATTAACCCAAGGGGGATGCCGATGTGCTAGCGGCCTGATATTCGTCATCTGAAACCACTGGCGACACGGGCCACCGTCCCGTCTGTTAGATATTTAATGTTTTTTATTTTTTTATCTGTATTCAAGTTCATGATAGCGTCTAAGAGTTGTCCAACTCCAACAAACTTGCCACTTATGATCGCACGTTAATAGTGTTCGTCATTAGTAAGCGTTATTAGGGAGGCTTTCGAAGCCTCAGGGAAGGACAGGTGGAAAATTAACACTCCAGACGATCGATCTTCACTCAACCTCTTCCCCCGAAACAATTTGCAAAGATTATCAATATCATTTTCTAATTATCGGTTCGAATCGATTTATACTTTTTTTTTTTAAATGAATTTCAAAGTTTGTGTTGTAAATGATCATTGATTTCAGACAATGAAAAGGGTTTATTTCCCAGTAGGATTAAATCTGTCTCGGGAATACTTGATCGAAATTTGTATTCGAGTTGTATATAGATTTCATCCACTTGATATCGCATCTCATTGTTCAAGCTCCAACTCAGTTAGAAACAAGCTTAGAAAAGTCTCAAGTTAATAATTTATCAAAATAATTATTTTGACAAATTGATCCTTCTTACCCCAATTGATGAAATTTAAATTTCATTGAAACTGACCCAGTCCATCTCACTTCGTAAAATACTTAAAAAAAAACTCGTAAATTAATCATCTGTCTAATAATAGATCGCCCGAAGTCCTAAAAATTCACAATTTGGCGGGCTAATTTTTTTTTTAACAAAAACTAATACCATTATTGATTCCCAGCCGTTAATTTGTGATGTTGACAACGACAATTACATAGAAAGCAAAAAAAAAATAACCAACATGCAATGTTAAATTATTGATTCTGTAAACTGAGGACAATCGACACGTAATGTACTGTCTCTGTCTAGCTCATTTTCCTATAACACAGCCCTCACACACAGTAATATATAATTCTGCTACCTCATTTCTCATGTACTACCGTTTGTTAAAGCGCCCAACGGATAAATAAACCAACTACAAACAGACAAGTTCGTGCGTCAAGGTTCATCGATCTCTTGCAGTGTTAACCACTAATAAATTCAATCGATCAAATAAAAAAAATATCCATAAATAAATAAACAATCAGTTGACCAACTCGATAATAAGTCGACTAAATAATAATTTATCGAGATACATGTTGAATATAGGTGGAAAATTGAGGTCCACGATTAACTCATCGAACCTAACCGAACGCGGAAATGCGAATAATAGGAGAAAACAATTGCTGCGATCGTTTACCCCAGCGCGGCATTTACCACCATCCGAAACCCGTTCACCGTTCACTTCTGACTCCTGTTTCCACTAGATCCCGAACCTCTGTTGCACCCCTCCCAACTCCCACAAACCCTCTGTTACCTATTCGCATACGGGACGCTAAACGCATTCGTGATTACTCGTGCAAATATATTGCGTATTGATAGCATTTAAATCCAATTCTCTTTATTACACTTTAACCTACATTCCAAATTTTGTTATTCTCTTCCTTCTTTTTACCTCTACAAGCTTTCAAGCCTGTTACAGTTCAAAATCACAACATCTTTGATCCTTCGAGCCATTATTTTTTTGTAAATAACTAGTCAGATATTACAATTCATAGGTTTTTATTAAACAGTCGATACAGGCCGTTGATTTGAAGGTATAAATAAGTAGACGACGTGGCCCGTCGATCAAAGACCACGCTATACACACATCGATGACGTTATTACGTTTTTTTAATCCACGATAACGTGAGAATTAGGTTTATGATATTATTTCAATCGATCGGTGGTTTCCTTTATTGTTAGTTGCTGTAACCTCTACTTAACATCGATTTAATTTACATTGTATGTATTAGAAGGTAAAGTATATATTATATATAAATATATATATATATATATATATAAATTCATTAAACCTTATTGTCAATAATCGATACGAGGCGTTTTAACCCACATTATAAAACTAAGCGTATTGCGCCCATGTTAGGAATTATTCTAACCAGGAAAATTTTTTTGCTCAATTTCAGATTAACCAATTGGTAGAAGAAGTAACGAGGTTACAACAAAACTTACAAAGACTTCAAGAAACAAGTGCCGCGACCACAGCACGTCTTGAAGAAGAGCTTGAGTCCCGACGACAGCAAATCAACCGACTGGAAGCAAAGCTCGACCGGCAGCGTGACTACGATGATCTTAAGCGCGAAATAAGTGTTCTGCGTTCGGTTGATCTCTCACAGATTCCCACGGGGGAACCGGGCAAGAGTCTCGAACACTTGCTGATGGAGCGAAGCAAAGCTCTCCAGCAGGCCGAGAGCTTAAAGCCGTCAACTACACCCGATACCGTCGGTAAGTTTAAAACTCTTGACTTCATTTTCCATATTTTTCTAATCGCCTACGATTCACTATCGAGCTAACAATTCATGACTCCCAACATAAATATGTAATAACACGATCATTGATCAACTTGATGATATATATTAAATTACTCTCTACCTTACATGTTATTATTTATGCTAGACAAGTTGATAAATAAATAAAATAAATAAACTCTCTCGTACACATTAATAAAGTTCAATGAACTAGCAGATAATTTAAAGACTACATTCATTCAATCATTTTGTTCATAGACCACTTTTTTTTATGCCGCGACACGCACGTGAACCCACCGTTCCGTTAAAGCAAACAGATCTTTATTATTATTTTTTTCTTATTTATACAAAAGTCTGAGGTTTAAAATAATAATTAAATGGCTGTTACTAATCCTGACTCTCTTTCTTCTGGTAATAAAGGGGCTGATTTTTAAAAAATAGCAATAAAATATTTATTAATAAATAAAATGAAGACGCAATCGTAAAAATAACTCGGCTTGCTTGCTCTTGTGTCACTTAACTCTATTTTTGTCTCCACGTCATTCTCACTTGATCGCTTATCCATTCTCATTCCACACTTAAATTATGTATTTACAGTACCAATCATTTATTTCAATAAAATCATATTTATTTTATATTTTTATCTTTACTTTTTTTTATATTAAATGATCGGCACTGTAATAACGCTAATGCACTAACTCTGGCCGCAATATCCCAAGTTTTCCTTCAAGTCCATTGATATGTTATATTTTAATTCTTTTGTCTGGAAATCGATTTCAAGAATCGGGTAATAGATAGTAAAGAGATTATTATTTTTTTTAACCTCTGCTGGATAATTTCCTTGAATTCCTAACTCTTGAGCTCCTCAACTCCTTATTCCGTGAAAATCTTAAGCTCCTAGACCCTTTGGGCTCCTAGTCCTTGAAAGTTCCAGTTTCTTGACTCCAGAAAAATAGCCAATGCCCTTAGAGATTTTACAAAAATATATCAAGAACGAAATTTGAAGGAGAGTCTGGATTAGAATAGACTCAATTCAAATCACATAAAAAATATAATCCCCAACAAAAGCTCGAGGTGGTTTCGTGGGTATAAATTGGGAAACGGTGAATGAAAAACTATTTGGTGGTTGCAGGTGGACTCGCTTCGCCCCTGCATCGCGCCTCGACCGCGTCACCCCACGTCACGGGAGGTGTTGGTATTGGTAGTGTTGGTGGTGGAAGAAGTACAACACCTGCATCCATAACTGGAACCCATCCATCGACCACATCAACATCAACTCGCCTAACTCCAACGCCAACTGGCGCCCAAAGTATCCTATTTCCACCACCGCTCCAAAATGTTGAGACCTTTGGTTCATTTTTGGGCGAAGAGATCGTTGCCAATTGGCGTCGATCTCTCGAGCGTTCGATAATGAGCCAGCAGACAAATTCCTCGACCTTGACCTCGACCACATCGACCTCTGTGGCCGTACAATCCTTAAATATTCAGCAGAGTACCCAATCCACCATTGGCGCCCAACCAATAGCTACAATAGCATCTACACAAGTTAATAACGCAGCAATACAATCATCAAATCATCATCTACCGTCTCCGTCAACAGATCCAGTATCATCAGCATCGACGACGTCAACATCCACCTCGATCAACCCAGTGCCAGCTAAGTCAGTAACTCCAATCACCAGCTGTGTTATTGATGCGTCTGAAAAAGCTCCAACGCCCATTCCGGGACACGAGACTCCAGCTCCACCGACACCCACTTCAACAGGTGCACTGACATCTCCATCAAGTCTTATGCAGCCTTCAGCAATCTTAGAAGGCAACAGCATCAGTAGTCTCAGTCAAATGAATGGCTCATTGATCATGGCGCCCAAGAGTCCCGATGAGTGTCACAACAACAATAATAACAACAGCCATCATCTGACAAACAATAACAGTATTGGACTAAGTGTCCTTGACACACTTAAGTCACCATTTAGGTTTGATGATCGTAACCACCCGTTCCGATTTGGCGACGAGTTTGGGGCTGCAGGCATGGCTGGTCGTCTTGGAGAATCTTTGATACCAAAAGGCGATCCCATGGAGGCACGCCTCCAAGAAATGCTGAGATACAATATGGACAAGTATGCCAGCCAAAACTTGGACACTCTACATATCGCAAGACGAGTGCGCGAGTTGCTGTCAATACACAATATTGGGCAGCGATTATTTGCCAAATACGTACTGGGTCTTAGTCAAGGAACCGTTAGTGAGTTACTGAGTAAACCTAAACCTTGGGATAAACTTACGGAGAAGGGACGTGACAGCTATCGTAAAATGCATGGATGGGCATGCGATGAGAATGCCGTACTGCTACTCAAGTCCTTGATACCCAAAAAAGGTGAGTTATTAATCTTGTTACATCACCTAACCAGTACCTAAATTGATCCCTTACCCAAGTCCTTGGCAGCGGTTGGATTTTTCTTGGAATGTATCTCTTGATCTTTTAAATTACAACTAGCCCGTTAATTTTCACTGGACTGGTTTCGGGGTATTATGAATTGGGTCGATTTCGGGCAAAATTGACGTGGGCTAATTTCGGCCATCGTTAAAATTGAAGCGCCATGTCATGAATCATTATTTAACAGTTATTAATAATTAACCCAACGCTTACTAATCCAACCTTTGCCAATGACTTAGCACATGCATTTTATCATCTAATACGAGATAATATATAATTTTAATAAATAATTGTAGATGAGATTAATTGATGTTGATTTAATTAATACAAACCAGTTGGGTACCTGGTCGCTATTGATTGTTCTGCTTTTGGCAGCCATATTGTTTAGACTAATAGCTCCTGGGAATAGGCTGCAGGGTGTGAGGAAGTAAGAGATGAACGTAGTTGAGGGTTTGACGGGTTTGAGGGTTTCTATATCTATCTCACGTTCTTCTTACTCTTACTCTCTTGTTGGGTTTAAATTAAGAAGGGGAGTAAATAAGTTCCGGGGTAAGATGAGCCGATTATTTTTTTAATTAAATTCATTAAAATCAATCCAAACTACTAAGCTTAGTTTAAACATCTACTACAAACTAGTTTAGATTATAAAGCAATCGGTAATTCGAAATATCAACATTACGATTTTTTCCATTGCTCATTACTCGGTTTATATTGACAATAAGTATGAGTTGTGGGTACTCTTTCCAGAGGATTTTTAACTTTCTACAACTTTAGTCCTTATAAATTTAGTCGTAAGGCCAACCGTTTCCGGGATATTAGTAGTCGGCATAAAAACGTGAATTGCGAAAACTTGGGTTTTTTGTATCTAATCACTTTAGATTAATTTTTATTAGCATACATGTTGCGTAATATATTTTTTGACGATTCATTATACCCTACATTCTTTGATACAATAAAAAATATCAGTGTCCTTGTTGATATCCGGTGGAATGTTTAAAATATGAGGCAAATATTAGTCGGGACAGCTAATGAGTACATATCGTCGTGCGTCAATGGATTGTCGGTTTCCGTTGGACTGTAACTGATAATTTTTTTTGTCATTTATTAAAAATGGGAAGAAATAAAAATGGCCATTAATTAAAAGTAAATGATAAATTACGTGTTTTAATTTTGATTGGGCAATAAAATATCGAGGAATCAGCAATCGATTGGTTGTTATTGCCACCACAAAGTTTGTCGAGTACAGAGTTAGTTCATAGCAGTCAAGAAGTCCCTCAGAAGTCAAGGAGCCACAGAATTGGGAATAAGAGGCAGCCGCTCGTGGTTTTCTATTATCGTCGAGTGACAAATCTCAATAACTTTTGTCTTTAAACCCTTGAAATGTTAAAAATAATAATTGAAATATTAATACAATACTCGCGAAAAAAAATGTTTAACCGAGCATAAGACAATGAGACAAAGACTCGAATATATAAATTACAATATCAAATAATTTTTTCATTATTGTTATTATTTTTTGCTTTACTCAGTTTCCTTTTATCGTTTGCGGTTTGTTTGCGCGCTAACGAGCCCCTTTATCGCGATTGAACGGCTTTCTATTTTTTTTATTTATTTTTATTAATAGGATCTTTTTTTTTCTTTTTGAAGTCAACGCCTAGACGATTGATTAAATTTTATTGAAATTTTTTAAGTTTCGATTTTTTTTTGTAATTTTTAATATCGATATAAATCGATTTTGTTTTAATCGATACATCGATATAAAGCAGTATATTGACTTTATATGATGTGATATAACGAATGTATATGATTCAATCTATCGATTTCGTTCAATTCAATTTATCGATTTTAGTCGATTCGATTTATCGATTTTGTCCGATTCGATACATCGATCATTGCGATTTGATATCGATCATATTCGATTCGATAAGTCGATATCAGTCTTATTCGATAGGTCGATGAATTAGATCGATAGATTAATATCGTGATTCGATATGTCGATTGTTATCATTCAGTGTATCGATTGTTATGATTCGATATATCGATTGTTATGATTCGATATATCGATTGTTATCATTCGGGGTATCGATTGTTATCATTCGATGTGTCAATTGTTATCATTCGATATATCGATAGTTATCATTCGATGAATCGATTGTTATCATTCGATAAATCGATTTTTATCATTCGATAAATCGATTTTTATCATTCGATATATCGATTTTTATCATTCGATATATCGATTTTTATCATTCGATACATCAATAATTTCATTTAAAAATTGGCGGGAGAATTTCAAAAATTAAAATTTTTTAAATTAACGGAAATTAAAATTTTTTAAATTGAGAAATTTTTCTTTCTTATTTTCTGATAACTATGAGGTGAGAAAGGTGAAAAAAGTGATGAAAAAAATTACAAAACGACAAATTGTTTTCGTGTGAATTTTTCTATGTATAGATTTTTTTTTCTTTTTTATTGAGTGAATAATAAGAATTATTTATTGAGAAATACAATTGTTACCGAGCTTAAAAAGATTGTCTATCGGTACATAAATAATATAAATATACAGTAATAGAATATAGAGTTTTAGTATCCGTGCGAGCCGGTTCGCCGCGCATTGTTGCGCACATCATCATCATCATCATCATCATCATCGTCATTATCATTATTATTATCAACTTCTGTTAATTTTCGTCTAACTTATTTCAATCATTCAGTACAATAATAACGTCTACACAAACACTGCTTACAAGAATAAGATACATACAATAAAAATAATAATAATAGTAATGAAATAAAAAACCAAGACTCGTAAAATGATAAAATCTTGTTGCTAATTAACTCAACTGTATTTGTGACTTACGTTAAGACTAATTTGTCAGAGAAATTTTATTTTATATATAATTTTTTTTTCTTAACAATACAATTCTCAGAGAAAGATATAAAATTTTATGTAATTATAATATATATTTATAAATAATTACCGTTATTAATTATTTCTAAATTAAAAAAAAAAGATTTATCTTATGACTGAATTTTTTAATTAAATAGGATTTTGAATTTAATAATAGACTTTAATTTTATTCGATGTTGTCTCAGATTTGAACATCGATTGATATAAAATCGATATATTGATTGGACTGCCTTCAATATATTGGTATCGATTATCGATAATATCGTTTTCAATACATTTTCATTTGATATATCGAAGACAGTACAATCGATAGATTGAAGGTACTAAATCGATATATTGACCTTCGATTTATCGATTAAACTGTCTTCGATATATCGATTGTACTGTCTTCGATATATCGATCGTACTGTGATCGATACATCGGTTTCACTGTTTTCGATATATCGATTGCATTATCTTCGACATATCGAGTGCACTGTCGTCGATATATTGGTATCGATTATCGATAGTATTGTTTTCGATATATTGTCATTTAATATATCGAAGACAGTACAATCGATAGATTGAGGGAGTAATTCGATATATTGACCTTGATACATCGATTATACTGTCTTTAATATATTATTAGTCAATGTATCGATTGTACCATCTTCAATGTATCGAAACTCAATATATCGATTGTACTGTCATTGATATATCGATTGTACCGTCTTCGATAAATAGAAAACATCGATTTATAAAATCAATCGTTTTCAAAATTTATCAGTTCGACCATATATCAAATCGACCAAAATCGATGTATCAAATCGATAAAATCGATATATTTAAAAAAATTTTTTTCTACAAAATTTAAAAAAATACCAAAAAATAACGTAATCACAAGATATTTAAGCAATTTTTTTTCGTATTCAGTTTCCCACGTTAAACAATAACCATAAATAAGTCTTGCTTTATTATTCTTATTATCATCATTATTTAAAAAGTTCTTGTGTCTCGAGGAGTCTTTTGTTACTGATTGCCCAACGTGATGTTTAATTTCATTGTAGTCATTACGCAGTTACAATCCACACACACAACACATATATATGTATATACAAAAATATATACCCATACATGTATTTAAAAGACTTAGCAAGTATTTTTCATTATCCCCTTTATAGTTAAGCGTAATTCGAAAGTAATTAATGTGAATCAGACCTCGTCGAACGGACATCTCCTTCCTTTTTAAAACCAGGGCCCTGATGTTTGTTTAATTCGATCCCAGCGACGACGATCAAGGCCAATCGCCGCGGACCGAAACGACTATTTAATAAAACATATATGTATGTATACATATATATCTATACACATATATATGTATGTATATTTCATCTTTATATAACTCTCCCATTTATGATTTTTTATCCCAAAGACTATTTCGGGGAAATGGTTAAAAGGAAATAAAAAAAACTACTAAACGTTGGAAGTAAAGCGAAAGACTGATGATAGAAGACCTGGCTTACAATGAAGTCTTTAATGACAAGTTCGCCTCACTCCTTACTCTAAAACTCTCGCTCTACTCCATGACTAAGAAGAGAAGAGTTTGGGTGGTTGTCTTCTAGTCGTTAAACTCCGACACACGACGGCTATTTAGTCAACTTACTGTTACTCTATTTTATCAGCGACTATCATAATAATCAACCTCATAAATCATCGATATAATTAACAAACTTTTGTGTAATTTATTATTTATTAAAACGTGGATTAATGATAACTTTCAAAACACCCAATTTTATAATATATTCTTTCAATCATTAAAGACGAGTATCTTAGTACAGATATCCAAAATTGGGTGATTTTATTTTTATGGTTTATGAGAAATTTTTCGGTAAACATCAAAACAAAGTATGGGTTGTCGGTACTGGTTCCAATGGAAATTTAATTCCCTACAATTTTTGTCTGATTAAATTTTTTCCTCAGGCGAATGGTTTTCGAGATACGGGCACGTGGCATAAGAACGCGAATTGAAAATAAATTTCTTTTACTTAAAATCAAGAGTAATTAGAATCACTAGGTATCATTTTTCATCGAACCTGTAGTCTTATAAATCCATAAATAATATTAAGAAAACCAAAAATCAATGAGAATACACCGCAAGTTGTGCCTTACTTATAGATTATGTTTCAGGGAAAGAACAAGGAATCCCAGCATTCGCACGTGGGCCAACGGAGGGTGCGCCGACGGACATTAATGACGAGCGAATTGCCCATATGCTCAATGAGTCGAGTCAGCATCTACAGCATTTGTCACGTGAGCACGATACCTCGAATGACGCTGACAGTAAGAGTCCTAGTCGATTAGGGTGCCCGAGTCCCTTCGGCAAAGACAGGTACGACAGCCAGAATCGTCGAATCAAAAAGTACGAAAATGATGACATTCCCCAAGAAAAAGTTGTGAGGATTTACCAAGAAGAGCTGGCTAAACTGATGGGTCGACGTGTTGATGATCTACGCGGACCACGTGATTTTGCGCCCAGGTAAAATATCAGCAGTTATTCTCATCTTTAAATCCCCTTAATGCAGTTCTTACTTTCTGAGTCGTTGGTTCAAATATTCACTCCCTTAGCAGCCCGATTGAAATTCAATGAGGACAGCATCGTAACGCAATTAATCGTAGTGCGATGTTTTCACATTTTTTCAGCGCGAACCAGGGTCTCCAGGGTATGGAACGCACCCAAGATGACATTAGAATGGCCTTGGATGCGTACCACCGCGAGCTGCAGAAGCTCAACGCAGCACCTGGTCAAAATGCCACGCTTACGGGCATCCCTGGTCTGCCAACTCTGCCAGGTCTTTTGGCTCTTCACCAGCAAGCGCTCCACCAAAACCACCTGTCATCCAATGGGGCAGGAGTCCAAGACCTGAGTCTTGGCAAAGTAGACTCGCGTACCAAACTGATGAACGGAGTCTCAGAGGAGGAAAAAGAGAAGATGGAGGAAGCAATGCGGCATGCGGGCAGCGCGTTTTCTCTTGTCCGACCTAAACAGGAACCCGGGACTCAATCAACTCCTGGGGGCTCTAGTGCCAGCTCACCACTTGGCAACTCTATCCTTCCACCAGCAATCAATCCAAGTGAGGAATTCGCTGGTGCAGCAGCTGCGAGTCCTCTACAGCGAATGGCATCGATCACCAACAGTCTGATCAGCCAACCGTCCACCCAGACCCACCATTCATCAAACCAGCGGCCGTTGAAGGCCGTCTTGCCACCAATAACTCAGCAGCAATTTGATCTTTACAATAATCTTAATACCGAGGATATTGTTAAGAGGGTAAGGAAATACGTAAGTTCATTTTAATAAACTAAACAGTACAGGCATTCCCTAACCTTTGTACCTCCTTGAATTACAGGTTAAGGAGCAATTGTCACAGTATTCCATATCACAGAGATTGTTTGGCGAGTCCGTTTTAGGACTGAGTCAAGGATCAGTCTCTGACCTTCTCGCTCGACCAAAACCCTGGCACATGCTAACCCAGAAAGGCCGTGAGCCTTTCATACGCATGAAGATGTTTTTGGAAGATGAACAGGCAGTCCATAAGCTCGTCGCAAGCCAATACAAGATAGCACCAGAGAAATTGATGAGGACTGGTGGCTACGGCGGCCTGCCTCGTAAGTTTAACTCAGGTCATTGTTTTATTTTTTTTATTTCCATTCTCATCACTTTCAACGCAACTCTCTCACTGTGGCACAGTTGACTAACTTATGATTTGATATTACAGCTTGTGGAACGCCAATGAAGCCGATGCCACCGACCAAGCTGGTGCAGGAACAACTGCAGAATGCTGCTAAGGCCCAGGCAGCAGCAGCGGCTCAAGCTGCGGCCCAAGCAGCAGCTCAGGCAGCTCAGCATGAGCAGCAGATGCAGTTGGGACCACCACCGAATCAACAGCATCCTCAACCACCTCCGCCAATGATGCTGACGCCTACGAGTCATCATCCGCATGTCCAGCTGACTATGGAGCTGCAGAAAAAGCAAGTGGCTCAGCAGCAACAGCAAATGGGTCTGCACTCGCCACATCAAATGACTTCGCCTCTACGCAGTCTCCATCCACACATATCTCCAAGTGTCTACGAAATGGCAGCGCTTACCCAGGACTTGGACACACAGACCATTACTACCAAGATCAAGGAAGCGTTGCTGGCTAATAATATTGGTCAGAAGATCTTTGGTGAAGCCGTACTAGGTCTGTCTCAAGGCTCAGTCAGTGAGTTGCTCAGTAAACCAAAGCCCTGGCACATGCTGAGTATCAAGGGCCGTGAGCCTTTCATACGCATGCAGCTTTGGCTCTCGGACGCCCACAATGTCGACAGACTTCAGGCACTGAAGAACGAGAGACGCGAGGCCAACAAACGAAGACGCAGCAGTGGACCAGGGCACGACAACAGCTCTGACACATCCAGTAATGACACCGCTGAGTTCTATCACGCAGCGTCACCTGGACCAGGTCCACCATCAGCTAAAAAGCAACGAGTCTTGTTTTCTGAAGAGCAGAAGGAAGCTCTTAGACTGGCCTTTGCATTAGATCCGTACCCCAATGTTGCAACGATCGAATTCCTTGCCGGAGAGCTGGCGCTCTCGTCTCGGACCATTACCAACTGGTTCCACAATCACAGAATGCGTTTGAAGCAACAGACGCCTCACGGACAACCAGAGCCTCAGTCGCCACGTGAACCTGGACAGCCTTTTGACCCGGTTCAATTCCGCCTACTTCTCAACCAAAGACTCCTCGAGATCCAAAAAGATCGACTGGGACTGGGCAACATGCCCATACCTTACTCCCCGTACTTTAACCCAAATCTGGCCACTCTGATGACCAATGCCCTCAAGGAACAGTGTTCCGGGCTAGATCTATCCATGGGTTCGTTGAAACGCGAACCAAATCCCGAGTACGAGGACGATGACGGAGATGACGGAATGAGCAACGTTGGCAGTGAAGACTCGGATGCTTCCGCGGGCAGCATAAAACGTGAACCTGATCTCAACCAACCACCTAGTGCTCCCGCAACCGGTCGATCCAGCCGTCGCAAGCCCGCAGCACCCCAGTGGGTAAACCCCGAGTGGCAGGAACCTGCGCGCACTGGAGACGAGGTGATAATAAACGGCGTTTGCGTCATGAAAACCGATGACTATGGAGTAAAAAGAGAGACCGAGGAGACTGTCCGCGTCGAGCCGACCCCCGTTCAGGACCGCTACGACGACGACGCAGCTTCCGAGGCATCCTCAGTCTCAGCTAACGCGCCCGAACGCGACGTCCCGACTCCTAGCCCTAGTCTCAAGTCCGGGCAGAACTCCCCGACTCAGTCTCCGCGGCCGCTAGAGGTCAGCGCTGACAGTCCCAAAGAAGTTAAACACGAACCGGAAGAGACGTGGGACTACTAGAGGGTTCATTAGCTAAGTAGTCTTGCCAAAATGACGCTCCAAAAGTGATTTTTAATTTAGTACTAGCAAAGATTTATCGATATAAATATATATAAATATATTTGACGTATAAATATGTGTAAGTAGGATTTTTTCATGGCTAAGCCTGTTAGATCCCTAAGTAACTTTAATTTTAACGAAACGAGTCCTGCCTACAGACTTATTGGGCATTATCAAGCTAAAGTGAGAAAACTGCATTATCGACTGATGGTATAACTTTTTTTTTTACTAATCCGACAGTTTCTTTGTAGAAGAGCTTAATCAAAAGACTCTTGTAGTGTATTATAATAATGTCTTCCGAGCGGGCAACAGCGCGGTCGATTATTAAATTACTGACCGATTAATCGGGATTAAATTACGCGTTATTTAATCAAAAGTTCGACGGGGGCGTGACCCAGTTCGATACCAGTGCAATGTCTTTTTTTTTAGGTTAAAAATTAATGGGATTCTACGAGGACATGAAGGAGAAATCATAACAGTTTTTTTTTCAACTGATGGTAACTCGTGGAATCTAATTAATTTTTGGTTAAAGTATAATTCGTTTTTTTTTTTTTTTGTATAAATGATTAACGTGATTTTTAAAATGTTATTGATTAGTTAGATTATTAAGTCTGTTGATGTTATATATTTCTCAATCCGCCGATTTTAAAATTATTATTATTGATTTTACTGATATAATCATTATTATTATTATTATTATTATTACTATTATTATTATTATTATTTTAATCATTTTTGATTTATATTGTTCTTATTACTGTTCTTATTATTATTATTATTATTATTATTATTATTATTATTATTATTATGATTATTATTATTATTATTATTATTATTAATTTATAATTAAAAGAAAATGGTCCAACGACGTCTTGTCTCAAAAAAAATATTAAAAATAATGAAATTATTTAAAAAAAAAAAAAAAAAAAAAAACAAAAAAAAGAGGGAAGACGGTAAATAATTAAAAAAGAATTAATTAGAAAAATTACTTAAGACCGTTACCAATGTTATTATCAATATCAATATTATTATTATTATTACTATTCTATTTTATTATTATATTAATATGATTATTGTCTTTATTATCAATGATTATTATTATTATTATCATTATTATTATTATTATTATTATTATTATTATTATTATTATTATTATTATTATTATTATTATTATTATTATTATTATTATTGGTATTATATAATTATGCAATTATTAATAAAAAACAATTTCATGAGTAGAAAAATAAAAAAATAAAAAACAATTTTATTATTATTTTTTTTACTTTATTTCTTTATTTATATAATTTTATTATTATTATTATAAGTATTGTTTTATTTTTAAAAAAAGTATAATCGTATCTGATCAGATGTAATTACACAGCCGTATGCATACGATTAAGTTTAATAAGCTTTAAATTCACGCGTGGTAATATATGATGATATACGACCATGTGTGATGATATATGATCACGCTTAACCTAGTTAAACTTCATATCGCATAGATGCAGGTGATTATTTATGATTATAATCTGTTATATATAATCATATATTTGTATTTATGACCATGTGTAATCATCTGTGAGATGTTGACTTGTATCTGACAATATGTGGTCATATATGATTATTCTAAGATTCATAGTCATATGCGACTATATCTGACCATCCGTGATCACAAATGACCATTGTAATCACATATGATTATGTCTTTCAGGTTTTTCTTTGTATCTTCATCGGGTCAGTTTTAAATTCATACCTCATCACATATAACTATGTCTGATCATATATGACCATATGTAAATATGTATGAACATATATGAATGTGTAAAATCATATATGATCATATCTGTCGGGAATTAGTTTTCGTCTGACCAAGCTAAAATTTATACATGATTATACCCGACTATGCCTGGTCACATATTATCATATATGATCATGTCTGTCAGGCTTTAATTTGTATCTGACTATATCTAAACTCGCTAAAATTTGTTTATGGTCGTATGTGACCATATGTGATGATACATGTCTATATATGACCATATGTGATCATATATGATCATATATGGACATATGTGATCATATATGATCATATATGGACCTATGTGATCATATATGATCATATATGGACATATATGATTATATATAGACATATGTGATCATATATGATCATATTAGCCAGGTTTTAATGTATGTCTAATCAGGTAGAATTTTATACATGATCACATATGACTATGTATGATCATACACGATGATATGATCGACTTCAAACTTCCCCATAATCATATATTATTTGATATCACATCATACGTGAAAAAATTTGATCGCATCATAGTTTTTTTCTACCGAGTACTCATTATTGTCTGATTAATAAAATAATTTAATTAATTATATAATTTTCATCATTAAAATTCATTTAATATTTATTGTTAATGTTGCTGTTATTAATAGTATTGTTATTATCAATTGTTATAATTAATTAATTATATTTAACTTTTCTTGAAACAATAAATTTCATTAAAACTAACCTCCGAAATCGTCAGCTCCCTACCGGACACTAATTGTTACTTTTAAGTTCCCAAAATGGCGGCGAGGAACCCGTAATTTAGATTAACTATGATGGCATTATTACTAATTAATTAACAAAGCGAATAATATTTAATATTAATTGTTATTATTAACTTATTAATAGTAAATTTTTGTTTTTTATCTTTCGTCTCTCAAAATGTCAATTTTTTAAAAATAATTAGCGCTAACTGTTTTACTTATCAGCGATAATTAATTAATTTTTTATTAATAATCATTTATTTTATTATACTAATAAATATGAGTATGTTAATAGGCTTAATCAATTGTGATAGAGGTTATGTTATTTTTCCATTACATCTTATAATTGCTCTTTAATTAATAAAAATATAGATAATTGTATTGCTAGAAAAAAATCAATTGAAATAATTGTAATTAATGTATATAAATTATCATTCATTAATTAATCGTGATAAATTTTTATGAATTAATGGAATCCATTAAGGGACAAAATTAATGGCACCCAACTACAGGCAATAGCGCTCTGGTACTGAATAAATGGCACCCATTGTATGGTATCCTTAAGAACATTAATGAACTCGTACCCATTAAATGGCGCCCACTTTTGGACACTAATTAACCGGTAACGTTTTGATGGTGCCATTAATTAACCTAATTAATGGGTGCCTGTTAGAGCATAGTTAAGGCGCCACGATTGTGGCACCTTTCAATTGAGCTGTTCGATGGTACCCAAGATATGGTACCCAATAGTAGGATCATTGAATTAAAGGTGCCATTGATATCACAATTAATAGAAAATATCAAATAGTGCCTAGTTTGAAGCACAATTAATTAGATGCCCTATTAATGGCTCCTATTTAATGGTACCTAATAAGTGGCGCCCAATTAAAAGCACTAGTTACTTCGTACCAAATTAATGGATTCGATTTGATAAGATCCGGTAACCAGAAATGATTCAATAGTGCCCTATGGACACCGTTTAATGGCACTTATGAGTGCCATTAATAAATTCTACTTAATAGGGCGCATTATACATTGTCGTATGAAAAGAACTTTCGGCACCGATTTGAAAAAACTAGTGAATCAACTAATCAGATTCTATAAAATGGCACCTTTAATAACCAGATATTAAGTGATACAATCTAATGGCACCCAATGGTGCCCAATCAAAAAAATTATTTGGAACAATTAATGCAATAAAACTAAAAATGTAACGTTTTGCAAATGGTGCCATATAAGTGGCACCAACTGAAAAAATTGCAAAATATATATTATTATTTATTTATTTTATTGATTTACATAAAAAAAATTTTATATCATCAGTAATAATGTGTATGTGTGATATAAATGTATGACATGAAATAAAAATATGAGAATGAAAGTATCTCCCGATGCGTGAATCAAAATAATAATAATTACGATAATAATAATATTTATAATAATAACGATTACTAAAATTTCATTAAATTGTACTTGTAAATAAATATCAATCTTTATAAAAAAAAATTTTTAATTAAAAAATTAATAACTTTTTTTCGAAATTTTATTTTTTTTAATTTTTTTAAGAATTGTAAATAAAATTATCGATAAACAAAAAAGGTTTTAGTACATCGAAAAAAATTCAAAATTTTTTTTGAGAATTTTCCTTTCAGAAGTAAACTATTAATTAATTTAATTGAAAAAATGGGGGAGGAAAAAAAATCATATCGTAAATTAATTAAATATTTTACAGTAAAAAACGAGCATAATTAATAAATAATAATTAATAATTAATAATTGTAGATAGTACTGAAAATTATCATTAAAAAAAAAATTATCATTCATTTTATCTACCAATTAAATTAATAAAAATATGTAATAATTAATAATAATAAAAAAATATTAATTACGACCCCTTCCATGATACCATTGGAAAATAAAATAAATAATAAGTATAATATTAATTTCAATGAATTAATTAGTAATTAAGAATTAAAGATCAAAAATACAAAGGACTCTGTCAGTAGCGAATAATTAATGATTAATAAAAAAAATTATGGTTATACTACTAGTAATAATAAAAAATATTAATAGCTATAATTATTATGTAATAATGGATAATTAATAATTAAAAATTAATACTGAATATATATAAATATATATAAATTAATTTAATAAATAATGGATTTATTAATTTATTATTTTTATTTCTTCAATATAACTGTATTATATAGTATATTTGATGATGGAAGAAAACAAAATAATTAAAATAACGTAATAAATAAAATTTAAAAAAATTATTTACTTTTTTATTTATTAAATACCTTGTTCACTACCCTATCAAAAAAATCCATGTGCGATTGCATGGGATCCCATAGGAATCCGTATCGAAAACGTTAAGATTTATTTAAAAAATGTAGTAAATTTTACTAAAAAATATGAAAATAATTAGGGGAAGGGGGACAAAATGGGCCTCTTGATTTTTTGGGACCCATTTTTCCCCCTTTGCCTATTAGGGGAGAACGGAGCGATATGAGCCTCTGGAGGCAAAATGGGCTGACATTTATATTACATATAAGCCCTGATTTCTTAAGGGGCACATTCCCCCCCCCCCCTTTCTCTACTAAATTTAGATAGTAATCTTGAAATGCTTATGATTATTATAAATATAAATCCGATATATTTGCGGATTTTTAGACCTAAGCATGACAACTGGAGCAAAATCAGATTTAAAAATGTCGATTGGATTCAATCAGAAAATAGTTCGATAGCAACTTGACGCCAAGTTGACAGCAAAAATGGCATTCCCTTAGTTGGTGACAGGTGGTGGCAATGAATTGTGGAAATTTTCTGAGAAAGTTGACAACAACTTGTAGTCAACAATGACAAAAGCTAAAGTTGTCATCAATTTGGTGACGCTGACTTCTGACAAAAAAGTCTTGTTATCAGGGTTTGGTTATCTGGAATTATCGAGTTAAGGTAATCCGAAGTATAGTGTCTAGAGATTATGGAGAAATCGTAGCTCGATTGATGGTAATTTATTGACTGTGTGTTAAGTAACCGGAGAATGATAATAGAGTAGTTGTAGATAATAAACTTGATGCGGGATAAGCCACCAACTGTAACTAATGTGCATCCCGGTCAAACTTATACCATAATCCTGACAGCGAAATTGACAGCAAACTAGCGACAATCTACTGCTGCATCTTCTTGTCAAGTTAACGGCAAAAATTGGCATTTCCAAATATTGACGACAATCTGATGTGCTTTTTGAGAAAGTTGATGACGAAAGTTGGTATTCCCTTATTTGGCAGCAGGTTAAGGTAGCAAATTGTGGGTAGACATCAGTGGTCCATAATCCGATTACCCAGATCTATGTTCGTCCAGGATACTTTGACTCAGAATCAGTTTACGCAGAATTCTTTTGCCCAGAATTTCTATTACCCATGAATTCTATAATCCAGAATAACTTTAACCAAGAAATCCGATTACCCAAGATTTCTTTCGCCCAGGCACCCGTTAACACAGATTCCATTTACCCAGATTTCAAATTTTTCAATTGATAGTTCAACAAAAATTCACTACATAGCAAATTAATAACAATTTTAAAATAAAATAAGAAGAGCAAAGTGTATTTATTAACAACAATTTAAACAATTCAATAATAGCGTTCCCAAAAATAAAATATGATCGATTGATTAGAAAAAATGTAGTCGACGAATAACTGGGAAAAAGTGGCCATTTTGCCCATAAATCGACTATCTCCCCACTTTACCGGACTCGCAAGTAATTTCAAGCCGTACGACAATTGATCTTTCGGAAGTAAGCATCAAAACTTACTTACAAACCAATTTTTAGAACGATCGATCGATTAGAAAAAATTCGGTTGACGAATAACTTTAAGAAAGTGGCCATTTTCCCCAAAAATCGACTCTCTGAACACTCTACTGGAGTCAAGAGTAATTTTAAGCCGTACGACAATTTACCTTTCGAAAGTAGGGATGAAAACCTAATCCTCAACCAACTTTCAGAACAATCCATTGATTAGAAAAAGTGTAGTTGACGAATAACTTCAAAAAAGTGGCCATTTTGCCCATCAATCGACCATCACCCCTCTCTACCAGACTCGCAAGTAATTTTGAGCCGTACGACACTTGATTTTTCGAAGGTAGAAATAAAAACCTAATTCTGAACCAATTTTTAGCCTGATCGAATGATTTGAAAAAATGTAGTTGACGGATAACTTCAAAAAAGTGGCCACTTTACCCATAAATCGACCATCTCCCCACTCTACCGGACTTGCAAGTAATGTTCAGCCGTACGACAATTGATCTTTCGAAAGTAGGCATCAAAACCTAATTCTAAACCAATTTTTAGAACGATCCATTGATTAGAAAAAATTTGGTTGACGAATAACTTCAAAAAAGTGGTTATTTTGCCCATAAATCGACCATCTCCCCACTCTACCGGACTTGCAAGTAATGTTCAGCCGTACGACAATTGATCTTTCGAAAGTAGGCATCAAAACCTAATTCTAAACCAATTTTTAGAACGATCCATTGATTAGAAAAAATTTGGTTGACGAATAACTTCAAAAAAGTGGTTATTTTGCCCATAAATCGACCATCTCCCCACTTTACCGGACTCGCAAGTAATTCTAAGCCGTACGACAATTGATCCTTCGAAGGTAGGGATAAAAATCTAATTCTAAACCGATTTTTAGCCTGATCGATTGATTAGAAAAAATGAAGTTGACGGATAACTGGGAAAAAGTGGCCATTTTACCCACACGGAAAGAAATTTGCTTTAAAAATCACTGTTAAATTCACTGCTATCCTGGGACGAATGGTACATTTTAATCATTTCTTGGTAAGTCAGATAATTTTTAACTTTTTTTCAACAAATTTTACCGTAGTCTACTGGAAATTTCATTTGGTTTTTGGTATTATTTATGAACTTTACCTCAAAATAAATGAATTCTGTTCTAATTTTTATTTTAAAAATGTTAATAAGTAAAAGCACTGATTTCCCCGCAAATAATGTTCTACGCCAAGCCTTTGCCAAGTTTCGGCCTATTGTTCTTTTTCACACGAGCATTATTGACTATCGGATGTTCTTGCTAGATTCCTGCGGTAGTTTGAATTGTTCCCATTGAGTATCATCTTTACTTTTAAAGATTTCATGTAAAAAATTCGGACAGTGACCCATATTTATCTCTAACATTCGTTGCCGTATTCTTTAATTTTAATAATAATTATATTTGCAAATTTTATTTTTTTGTCTTATTATTATTATTTTTATTATTATTATTGATTTTGCAATAATGTTTTTCCTTTAATAAATAAATGCATTCCAACAAGCAGTGTACCTGATTTCAATAGCTCATTATTTTTTTTATAATTTAAAAATTGTTATTTATTTGTTTTGCAGTGAATTTTGGTTCAACTATCATTTGAAAAATTTGAAATCTGGGTAAATGGAATCTGTATTTACGGATGCCTGGGTAAAGGAAATCTTGGGTAATCGGATTTTTGTGTTAAAGATATTTTGGCTTATAGAATTTATGGGTAATAGAAATTCTGGGTAAAAGAATTCTGTGTAAAGAGATTCTGTGTCAAAGTATCCTGGGCAATCATAGATCTGGGTAATCTGATTATGGATCACTGATGTCTACCCCGGATTGTCATAAATTTTCTGGGACGGTTGGCAACAACTTGTAGACAATAGTGACAAAGACTTAAGTTGTCATCAACTGACGACACTGACTTTCTGACCAGAAAGCCTTGTTATCAATGCATGGTTATCTGGAATTATCGTGTTGAGGTAATCAGAAGTATAGTGTTTAGAGATAATGAAGAAGTCGTTGCTCAATTGATGGTAATTTATTGACTGCGCGTTGAGTAACCTTAGAATGATAATAGAGTGGTTGCAGATAGTAAAGTTGATGCGGGACAAATAACCAGCTGTTACTAATGTGCATCCCGGTCAAATTTATACCGAAGAACGTAATCCTGATAGCGAAATTGACAGCAAGCTAGCGACAATCTACTAGTGAAACTTGCTGTCAAGTTGACTGCAAAAATCTGCATTTCTAAAAGGTTACGACAACTGGATGCCAACTTTCTGAAAAAGCTGATGACAAGAGTTGATTGCAACTAGTTGACATGGGTAGACATCAGTGGTCCATAATCCGATTACCCAGATCTATGTTCGTCCAGAATTCTTTGACTCAGAATCAATTTACGCAGAATTCTTTTGCCCAGAATTTCTATTACCCATAAATTCTATAATCTAGAAGATCTTTAACCCAGAAATACGATTACCCAAAATTTCTTTCGCCCAGGCTCCCGTTAACACAGATTCCTTTTAACCAGATTTCAAATTTTTCAATTGATAGTTCAACAAAAATTCACTAGATAGCAAATAAATAACAATTTTAAAATAAAATAGAAAAAGCAAAGTGTATTTATGAACAACAATTTAAACAGTTTAATAATAGCGTTACAAAAAATAAAGTACTAAAATCGATAAATTTTAATTTTTATTAGATTTTCAGCACGATTGATTAATAAGAAAAAATGTAGTTGACAAATAACTGGGAAAAAGTGGCCATTTTACCCATAAATCGACTATCTGACCACTCTACTGGAGTCAAAAGTAACTTTAAGCCGTACGACAAATTACCTCTCGAAAGTAGGAATAAACACCTATGCCTGAACCAATTTTTAGCACGATCGATTGATTAGAAAAAATGTAGTCGACGAATAACTTGAACAAAGTGGCCATTTTACCCACACGGAAAGAAATTTCTTTTAAAAATCACCGCTAATTTCACTGTAATCCTGGGACGAATGGCACGTCCTAATTATTTGTCGGTAAGTCAGATAATTTTCAACTCTCTTTCAACAAATTTTACCGTAGTCTACTGTAAATTTTATTTGGTTTTTGGTAAAATTTATTAAATTTACCTCAAAATAAATGAATTTTTGCTTAATTTTTATTTCAAAGATAGTAATAAATAAAAGTTTTTATTTTATTTCTTTATTTCTAATTTAATTTTATTTATTTTTAACCAGGGAGCACTGATTTCCCCACAAATTATGTTTTACGCCAAGCCTTGGCCAAGCTTGGGCCTGTTGTTCTTTTTTACACGGGCATTATCGACTATCGGATTCACTTGCTAGATTGCTGCGATACTTCGAAATATTTTCATTGAGTATCATTTTTATTTTTAAAGATTACATGTAAAAAATTTCGGATAGTGACCCATATTTATCCCTAAAATTCGTTGCCGTATTTTTTAATTTTAATAATAATTATATGTGCAAATTTTATTTTTGTGTCTTATTATTATTATTTTTATTATCGTTAATTTTGCAATAATGTTTTTTCTTTAATAAATAAATTCATTTCAACAAGCCGTGTATCTGATTTCGATAGCTCATTATTTTCCCTATTATTTAAAAATTGTTATTTATTTGCTATCTAGTGAATTTTTGTTGAACTATCAATTGAAAAATTTGAAATCTGGGAAAAAGGAATCTGTATTTACGGATGCCTGGGCAAAGGAAATCCTGGGTAATCGGATTTCTGGGTTAAAGATATTCTGGATTATAGAATTTATGGGTAATAGAAATCCTGGGTAAAAGACTTCTGTGTAAAGGGATTCTGAGTCAAAGTATCCTGGGCTATCATAGATCTGGGTAATCTGATTATGGATCACTGATGTCTACCCGTTGACATTCACTTTCTGACCAGAAAGTCTTGTTATCAGGGTATGGTTATCTGGGATTATCGTGTTGAGGTTATTGGAAGTTGACCCTGATAGCCAAGTTGCCCGCAACTTGTCGACAATCTACTGCCGCAATATGTCGCCAAGTTGGCCGCAACAGTCAGCATTTCCATGAGTTGACGGCAACTTTCCGAGCAACTTGTCGACAACTTGTCGACAACTTTCAGCTCGTGCAAATGTTGCCGACAACTTGGCTACAAGTTACTCAGCATCTTGTCGACAGGTTGCAGCAGTAGATTGTCGACAAGATGCTGAGCAACTTGTAGCCAAGTTGTCGGCTACATTTGCACAAGCTGACAGTTGTCGACAACATGTCGACAAATGGCGCGCAACTAGTGCCGTCAACTTTTCTGACGAGCAACTCGTACTATCAGGGGAGATAATGAAGAAATTGTTGTTAAATTGATGGTAATCCATTGACAGTGCGTTTAATTAACTCCTCTGATAGTAAGACTTTCTGGTCTGAAAGTTGGTGTGCATTAGTTGCTACCAACTTGATGACAACTTTCAGCTCTTGTAATTGTTGACTACAAATTGTTACCAACTTTCCCATAAAGTTGACAATAATCTTCTGCCACAACTTGTCACCAACTTTTGAAGAAACTCGTACTCAACTTTCCATCAACTACTGAAATACCAATTTTGCGACAAGCTGCTGCAGAAAGTTGTCGTCAGATTTCCCTGATAGTCACTCTGACTGCAAGTTGACTTCAAACGAAGGTTCCAGCTTGCCGTAAAAGAAAAAGAAACTCTAAGCTACTGAAGATAAGAAAAATATCTAAGCACTGAATTTCCTACAAAAATATTATTTTTCTATTATATATTAGATACAAAAAATGATTTCTTTTCGAAGAATTTTCCGGATTCTACTTTACGTTTTCCTGATTTCATTGTTCATTTACACGATAGTCGACGCAGTCATACAATATAAAAAATTTACTTCCCAGCAAAGTTTGATCGATGAAATAAATGACCATCTATTAATACACACAAACATACGGACTTTTACTGTCCGCGGTGGTTACAATAATCAAACTGTCGGCGCTATCAGAAACGTGAACAATCGCAATGCCGCGTTAGATGATTCATTAATCGTCAACATAAAAAAATCAATGCAAAATAAAAGCCGTCATGAAGGAACGATATTGAATGCATCATACAATTTATCAATACCTCGTAAATATATATTCAAATATAAGAAACAAACTGACGAAATCTTTGATCTGATGCGAGACAATCGTATGGAATTGGAAAAATTGTGCGTCGACGGAATCCACCGGCTTGAAGGCTACATTACCTACGGCTATGGCTTGAACAGCTTGATCCAAGTCGCGGGAATAATAAAGGGCTTCTATAAACTATTTGATAATATTGTACCCTCGCTTCATCCTTACGAACTGAGGCAGACGGAAAAGAAACACTGGTTCCGATTCATTGTTTATCTGACCCGATTGCTAGCGATGTACGAGTTCATTGGTAACGACAAGACGCTTAAGGACACGATTTGCGTCTGGTTGATAAACAAAATCATTCCTGCGATTGACAAAACCATGGGCTGGAAAATTGAACCTCGGGAAACAGTTTATATAGCGATACCCCGGTTGCTTAATAGTTTTTACTCTTCGAAAGATCGTAGGCAGTTTTTGAGTGACGTCAAAAGCGATCAATTTACGAAGTTGGGTCCTATTATAGATGATGAGGTTGACAGGGTGAAAGATGATAATGATGACCTGATGATATTTGAAGGATTTTATAAAAATTTATATCATACATTTTATAATTATGCATTGACAGTTTAATATTATCGTGATTTTAAAATCCCATAAAGAGTTGATTGAAATATTTTGAATTTTTTTTTAATAACTGTCGCGAGCATGATGACGTATGTAGGAAGCTGTGTCCAGACAATCAATTTATTCAGAGTAGTTATTTCTGGGAAGTGAGTCTGTAACACCTCTAATCAGACAACTACGTCTTGAGCAATCCAACTTTTCCCATGAGCACGTGAGCCCTAAGCACAGCAACCACCAATCCTAAATCTTCGATGGTCCAACATGGTCCAACGTGATTCCCGCACGTGGTAAGATCCAACTCCAAGAAGAGCTCCAGCTGCTCTCAGTCATATCAACTGTACGTATTTAAAACCAACTGACCTTCTTCTGCAATCAGTTTGAAACTTTTATTGTTGATGATCCACTTGCTTAATCTCCAGTCCCCAATTGGATGGCCAGGCTATTATAAGCTAACATGCTTCATTAGTGTGTGAGACCTGACCACAGCCATCATGAATCTGGAGTCCAACACACTAGCTCAGCTGGTCCACGGTTTGGCAGCTCATGTCCTATAATATCACATTCTCTGGACTGGTTCCAGTGCGTGATGGACTCAGCTACTTTATGAATAAGCTCTGTAAAGATCTCCAAGCGCTGTAGGTCGATTTAGCTGTACATATCTGAAAACTACTGAACCAGCCTACTTATCGTGGTGCAGCCAATCACTTCTGCAGTCAATTTGTATCTAAGTTCTACGGCTGATTATCAGCTTGCGTGGTCCAACACACTAGCACAGCTGGTGCACGGCTTAGTGGCTCATGTCCCATGATATGATGTTCTGTGGTCATCGAATCAGTTCAGGCACTTCACTGGATCCAGCCCTTTCTTGAATAAACTCCAAGGAATCCTGCTGTAAATCTATAACTGACCAGCACCCAATATTTTCTGCACTAAATTAGTAACCATTTATCAGCTTATCAGCTCAGTTGGTCTTCCGCCCATCACCATTGGACCCAATAACGTCTACAAGTACAACACCTCGTATGAGCTGCATTGCTCATAACTAATTAGTCATTTCGACTAACCAAAAAATTTTTTTAATTATTGATCTTTATTTATTAGCCAGTAAACAATCACTCTAATCAGGATCTTGAATCATTATGGATAAAAATGAATCGTTCATTTCTAAATACAAGCTCACATACATCGTCATGATCATCCTGATTATGGCATTATCATTTACAATACTTTATTATTTGCTATCGCATAAATTATCGCCTCACTTTCTTGGCATCGGAAATAGTTTAACTGGTATAACTCAACACGGTACGAATCTTAAAAAAATTTTCGCTTCAATGGAAAAAATAAATCAACAAATAGAAAAACATTGCCATGACATTACTGATACTTTAGAAAAATTCGAGCGTTCTCGTCATCTTTAATTGACAAATTTTTAATTTATTATTCTGCTTATTTATTAGTTACAGTAATTTAATAATTCGTAATCGAAAATGGGGGAAAGTAATTCATTTATAAACCGACACAAGTGGTATTTTATGATTGGATTTTTAATGATAATAACATTATTGATATTGGTGATATTTAATTTAGTGACTGCAAATTTGTCAACTCACTTTGTTGTTATCGGTACGGAATTAAATGGTATTGTTGAACTGGGCGAGAAAATGGAACATTATTTGAATTCTCTCGATAGTAAATTTTCAGGAATAGAAAAACACTTGGGTAAAGTTTCGAAAGCATGCAACGACTTTATGTCTGATCACCGTTCAGATGATAATCATAATTCATAGGAGCTTTGAATACTGATATTAATTATGACTATTATGAATTCTATAAATAGTTGACAATTTAACACTACAAAATTATTTTGCACGACTCATGATGCGAAGCATCAGAGTGCACTTTACATTCAAAAAATTTTTTTCGCCTCAATTCGGCAATTATTTCAATTATTACACCCTTGCTTCTTCAGGGAATTGAGATATATTGCACATTATTTTGAAGCTAATTTAATGGAGATTAGTTAAAAAAAAATTTTTTCCATGTTATTCTTATAGAAAATACAATAGTGCAATGCGGAACCTCTTAATGTTAATATTAAGAGCTCTAATTATCACAGACGACTTTTTTTATCTAAACAAACTTTTGAACCTGTTTGCGAAAAAAAAAAAATTGTTATTATTTGAATCACCCTGATATATAAATATATATATATATATGTATATTATATATACATATATATATGTATATAATTGTTATAGCCAATAATAATAACGAAATAAAATGTACATTAATATTTGGTCACAAGGAGCAGCAGCTCCATGATCGTAAATAAATAAACAAAACTAAACTAAACTCAGTTTATACTCCTGAAGTATACAAATATCGCATCTTACCTGTCCTCAACTGATTGATGAAAGAACGGCAGTCATAGAGAAATCAATAATTAAAATAAGGCAATATCCTTTATAAGTCTAAATTATAATAATTTTGTATAGCTTTAACAGAAATTTATTCAATTGATAATACATTGAAAATTTATCATTAACCGTGAAATATTTGATTTAGGCTCGTAAATAAATTTTAATTGGATTGAAAGCAATCAATATGTTAAAGCAATTCTGCATAGATATCATAGATTAGTTATTGCACGGGAGCATAAATTATTTAATTATCACTAGAACACATCAAATCATAACAAAAGTATTGAATTTTTCAAACGGCAAAGTACAGCAATCATACGGTCAAAATATCAGGGTGAAATTACTTACGATTAGAAAATGAAGATTTGTTTATATTCAAAACCGTTTACTTATTCATGCACATGATCAGGAAAATTTGCTTACCTTTTTTTTTTTTTTGATTAAGTATTTTTCTTCACATTTAAATAGTGTGCTATTTCGCCCTGATATCTCTTCCACCCTAGTAGAAATAAAATCGAGTTTTTGTCAAGTAACTAGCCAGTTTTACTAGAGATCCGAGAGAAACATGGCGGCTTTAAAAAACTGTCACTTTAAAATTTTAGGTTTTGAGGTTATTAAAATTATCAGTTCCTCGGAAAAATATAACGATTTTCTAAAAAATACCCAGGCAAATTAAAAATTATTTCAAATTAATGTATCTTTTTCCAAATTACTCCAAAAATTTATATGCGATAGATAAATATAACCTGAAGCATCGATATACATAGATCAATAAATAAATATTGACCCGCATTGACAGACATCAAAAATTAATTAATTTAAATAAATAAATTATAACCTATGGTAAAATTAATGATTGACAAACAAAGTTATTATAATATTTATTTGTTGAGCCTTTCAATGACTTAAATAATCCGAGTTTAATTTATGAATGTTAAACTATAAAGCCAGCAACATCATTATATATTAAAAATAAATGTAATCATTAAATCGTACTTTCACAAACTAACTGTAATTAAAATTTTATTATTAATAATGATGAAACTTTTTCTTTTTTATTATTCCTTTTTTCGACTTTCTTCTTCCCAGTTTTTAATAATTCGTCTGAAAGACAATTTATAATATTTCTCTCTATTGCCCATAGTCGCAATTTACTTATTGTATTCATTTTTTTCGTTGATTCCATTTTTTAATGTGTATATTATTAATTATTGATCATAAAATTATTAACATATTGACACACACGTTAAAAAATAGAGGTTAAACAGGAAAAAAATAAACACACACATACACACTAGTACAGAAAATATATTAGTGTGACCAATGTGTACGCCTTAGTTGTAGGTGGCGGGATTCCTAGTTTATACCCGGGATTACTGGCCAGTTACTGGTCTAAAATCGAGTAAACTCTAGTTTATTTCTACAAGGGCAACAGTACAATGATTTACACTATAACACTTGAACAAATAATACTTTTAAGAATTCGAAATTCGACAATAATTCAAAATTGTTCTTCTGCCTAAGCGTCGATTACTTCTTGAGTAAGAATGGCTATTCTTCTAACGGTAGACGCGATTTCCCTTCGAATTTTCGATTTTCTCATTTCCGACTCTTGTGAACGTTTCTCGAAGTATGTTTCTATTTTTTTAAACAAAATTTCGATACCCAAAACAAGGAATGTCCAGGCTGCGGCCAGTGTCATCGCAATGTAGACCAATGCTGAATCTTCGAGATTCAATTGCTCATAATCTCGTAATGCTTTTATTTTATCCATTTTGATTTTTCTTTCCATCAAAATTCTATATAAGTTATGCTTTTGAGAATAATCCGAAAAACCACTTTCAAACAATTTCATCGCGATCTTTTGAGCTATTTTCTCGAGCGCCCATCTTTTGTCCAATACGAATACATGAAGTTTATGAGAAAACTCTTTCGAAATATGCAAGTCTAAGTTCGTAGCTTCGAGCGAATCAAAGTCAATTATACAAGCCATTGAAGAATTATTTCTGACATTTTTCTGGCAATAATCTTGTTCTCCTGGGACCATCCAATGAACATATTTATTCAAAGAATCTTCATCCCACAGCTGACTATCAAGTATTACATTATACTCATAGATTGTAGACCAGTAGACGTGGTAATTATTGTCACGAAGGTCCTTCAGTGTTTGAACATTTCTATACTCTGGTCGAGTCAATATGGACGTCAGTTGCCCCTGCAACGCTGGATTAAAAATGATAACAAATAGAGTTGCGCTTAAAAAAGTAATGCGCATCCACAATCGATTTAGAGGGGTCGTTAAGCCCATATTCAATACAAATGACAAGAGGTCTAACGCAGCTCCACCGAAATCGTACTTGTGGTTAAACAGAATTATGATAAATAGTATTACCAAAATAACGGATGACATTACTATATTTTGATAAGTGAAAAATTCGTCGGCTACTTGACTGATTGTCGGTATTAAACTTTGTTTTTGTGTTAGTATGACGTAACCACTTTGTTCATAAAAAGGAAATATACATCTAAAGTTTCTTCCAAATTCTAACAACATGGGATTTATTGGAGCTATTATGTCAGAACTTATTATACTTTCATTATAAGAGACAGGAGTTACATTCATAGCTGACAATAAATTTTTGTAAAAAATAATTGTTTTTTTCAAAAACATATCGGATGTATTGGATCTTTCATATTCATTTGAATTTATTTTGTCGAAGTTCATCATCTCAAAATTAAAAATTGGAAGTTGATGACCATTTAAAATCTCCGTTTTGTCAAAAGTTAAGCTAGAACATATACTCGAATCTGGAAAGTAGATAAGATTATAATAATTTAATGAAAGATCGAGTTGACATCCTTACTAATTAGTGCGTGAGAAAATTATTAACCAGTGAAACTATTGCAGACATTTTCTATTAGAGATACTAGACTGGGCCAAAAAAATTGACTACTTGTTTTTTTCTTAGCTATATCGAAAATATTTTTCAGAATGACAAAAAAAAAATTTAATGAATGTTTGATCCCTTAATATTAATTTAAAGAGGACTATCATCGATCTTTTTAATTTTAATTCATAATTTGATGTTGTACGTCAGAACTGCTAAAACATGGGGTAAAAAAAATTAATTTTTACGTATTCTTATGCAAAATTGAATTCCCTACAAAAAAGTTGTGGAAGAAATTTTTCGTCAGGCAAGCCGTTACAAATTTATTAAGCTTAATAAATAGCTACAATTTTTTGATTTAATATCTTCATTTTTGAATTTTGGAACTGACGAATCAATAAATACCGAAAGAAGACCATGGCTTACTTTTGAAGGAAATTTAATGCTCTACAATAAAGGTCTCTTAACATTTTTTGCTAAATTCACTCCTCCGAAAGTTATTAAGGTTATTTAAGTCGTTGTTACTCAACTTCAACCTCGAGTAACTTTTTGGAGGAATGCATTTAGCGAAAAATGTTAAGAGATCTTTTTTGTAGAGCATGAAATTTCCTTCAAAAATAAGCTATGGTCTTCTTTAGATATTTATTGATTTGTCAGTTACAAAATTTAAAAATAAAGATATTAAATCGAAAAATTGTAGCTGTTTATTAAGCTTAATAAATCGGAAACGGCTTGTCTGACGATAAATTTCAATAACAACTTTTTGTAGGGAATTTAATTTTACATAAGAATGAGAAAAAATTGATTTTTTTTACCCTATGTTTTAACAGTCCTGACGTAAAACATCAAATTATGAATTAAAATTGAAAATAGCGATGATAGACCTCTTAAAATTAATATTAAGGGCTCAAACTTTCATAACATTTTTTTTTTGTCATTCTGATGAATATTTTCGATATAGCTAAGAAAAAAAAAGAAGTCAATTTTTTTGGCCCAGTCTAATAGATACGCTAGTTAATAGAAATTTCGATAATAAATTTTTAGAAGTATTAATAGTTTTACATTTTTTAAAAAATTTCAAAATTGTGTTCACTAAACTGTAAGTATTAATTATTTTACCGTTCACAAATGGCATATTGTAGACTGTCCACTGATCATATGGTCGGTCTGTTGTCTCAACTTTGCTCCAGAGCTTTGGCGCCCTATCACCGTAAGGGTTAAATATATAGATATTTGTATTGTTGTTGAATTCATTGGGACACAGAAAATATGATTTGATAGCTTGACTTTCCCATAGCCATTTAAGTGCCTTTAATGCATCGCTGCACTCGTTTCCGACTATCAACACTAAATTTGCGGTGTTCCGAAAAGATGACCGGACGATACCAGAAAGTAGTTCGAGTGAATTAACAGAAATAATGTAGCACTGGCATGAAATATATTCATTGTAATTTTTTGGAATAAAGTAATTCTTTCGATCTTGAACTTCAATTCGATCAATTATAAAAACAGAATTGATGTATTGATCGTTCATTTTGATTTGGTAAATAATGTCTGTCAAATCGGAAGTAATCATAACATGACTCGTTTGATCAGAAAAACATAATTCTAATAATTCTCGCTGCATAAAATAGATAAATTAATCAATTGACAGTTTTAATAAGAATTATAGAAATTAGTCGTAGCTAACTTACCGTATGAATGTGAGGAGTTGGAGGATCGGTCGATCCTAAAGACCGAATAATTTTGATGTTGTCGCACACAACGACGCACACATATAATGAACACATTATAATAGATTTCGTCAAATTCATTATAATTTTGTAATATTATTGAAATATTTTAGGAAATTGTTATCTGAGTGGAATAGTTATTTAGTAGACTATTGAGTAGAATCAATAAGTGGATGCTCATGAACTACGCGACTTTGTTATTTGTTTTGAGCCTCGTTACTAACGAAGGAATATCGATAAGCGAATAATTCCTACTTGTGTCGTCGCAAAGGATACGTGTCCATACGCGGTTCGAGTGTTACATGTTTCATTATCTAATTAAGTGCACTTGCACTTATTATGCATTATGCATATACATTTTAACGTTGAATTTCCACTACTGCACGACGTGACTTTGCGTAAAATCGATTCTCAACGAAATATTAACTGACCTTCTTTTTTTATAAGTCACAAATCTAGGCTTCAAATAAATAATAAATGGTATATATTTCCAAATTATATTCACAGTGTTGATTTACCTTAAATTCTATTCAAAAATGGAATAGAATCTCTGGATAAATTCAGTAATTTATATAAATACAAAACAGAATATGTATACAAGTTCATCCTCCCAAAGTATACAAATATCATGTCTTACCTGTTCCGACCGATTGATAGAATAACTGCAGTTATGAAGAATTTAATAATTAAAGTACGACAATATCTATAAAAGTCTAGAGTATAATAATTTGGTGTAAAGCTTAACAGAAATTATTTATTTAATCAATAATACATCGAAAATTCATTAATAACCGTGAAATACTTGATTTGGTTTCGTAAATAAAGTCCAATTAGATTAAAAGCAATCAATGAATTGAAGCAATTCTGCATAAATATACAGATGAGTTATTGCCGGAGATTATAAATTATTTAATTACTCCTAGATCACATCTAATCATAACAAAAGCATTGGATTTATCAAACAGCAAAGTACAGCAATCAATAGTCAAAATATTAAGGCAAGATTCTTCTGTTCAAAAAATAAAGATTCGCTTTTATTCAAAACCACTTATTGATCGCGTGCGCATGGTAACTGTAAAAGTTGATCAGACATTATTTTTATCGCCTCCGGGCGGAAAGCGTCAACTTTCGTTCCGCTGTGCAAAACGGAGTTGCCACTTCCCACTTCCGTCAACGCGAGAAATAGTATACACACCACGGGAAGTGAATAAGAAAGCCTCAGATCACGTGATAGTTCACCTCGGCTTCGCCTCGGCAAACAATTACATGTGATCTGAGACATTTCTTACTTTACTTCTCTAGATGTGTAATATACTATTCTTTCCATTTGATGAGTGTGCTATTTTGCCCTGATATCTCTTCTAACAGTACAATGATTTACATTATAACACTTGAGCAAATAATATTTTTAAGAATTCGAAATTCGACAATAATTCAAAATTGTTTTTCTGCCTAAGCGTCGATTACTTCTTGTGTAAGAATGGCTATTCTTCTGACGGTAGATGCGATTTCCCTTCGAATTTTCAATTTTCTCATTTCCGACTCTTGTGAACGTTTCGCAAAGTATGCTTCTAATTTCTTTAACGAAATTTCGATGCCCAAAACAAGGAATGTCCAGGCTGCGGCCAGTGTCATCGCTATGTAGACCAACGCTGAATCTTCGAGATTCAATTGCTCATAATCTCGTAATGCTTTTATTTTATCCATTTTGATTTTTCTTCCCATCAAAATTCTATATAAGTTATGCTTTTGAGAATAATCCGAAAAACCACTTTCAAACAATTTCATCGCGATCTCTTGAGCTTTACTATTGAGTGCCCATTCTCCAGAAATAGTAAATGCATGCAGTTTATGAGAAAACTCTTTCGAAATATGTAAGTCTAAATTTGAAGCTTCAAGCGAGTCAAAGTCAATTATACAAGCCATTGAAGAATTATTTCCAACATTATTCATGCAGTAATCTTGTTCTCCTGGGAACATCACGTGGACATATTTATTCAAAGAATCTTCATCCCACAGCTGACTATCAAGTATTACATTATACTCATAGATTGTAGACCAGTAGACGTGGTAATTATTGTCACGAAGGTCCTTCAGTGTTTGAACATTTCTATACTCTGGTCGAGTCAATATGGACGTCAGTTGCCCCTGCAACGCTGGATTAAAAATGATAACAAATAGAGTTGCGCTTAAAAAAGTAATGCGCATCCACAATCGATTTAGAGGGGTCGTTAAGCCCATATTCAATACAAATGACAAGAGGTCTAACGCAGCTCCACCGAAATCGTACTTGTGGTTAAACAGAGTTATGATAAATAGTATTACCAAAATAACGGATGACATTACTATATTTTGATAAGTGAAAAATTCGTCGGCTACTTGGCTGATTGTTGGTATTAAACTTTGTTTTTGTGTTAGTATGACGTAACCACTTTGTTCATAAAAAGGAAATATACCTCTAAAGTTACTTTCAAATTCTAACAACATGGGATTTATTGGAGCTATTATGTCAGAACTTATTATACTTTCATTATAAGCAACAGGAGTTACATTCATAGCTAAAAATAAATTCTTGTAGAAAATAATTGTTTTTTTCAAAAACATATCGGATGTATTGGATCTTTCATATTCATTTGAATTCGTTTTGTCGAAGTTCATCATCTCAAAATTCAAAATTGGAATATGATAACCATTCAAAATCTCCGTTTTGTCGAAAGTTAAGCTAGAACATATACTCGGATCTGGAAAGTAGATAAGATTATAATAATTCAATGAAAATTCAAGTTGACATCCACACTAATTGTTGCGTGAGAAAATTTTTAATCAGTGAAACTATTGTAGACACTTTCTATTATAGATACTAGACTGGGCCAAAAAAATTGACTACTTTTTTTTTTCTTAGCTATATCGAAAATATTTTTCGGAATGACAAAAAAAAATTTTATGAATGTTTGATCCCTTAATATTAATTTTAAGAGGTCTATCATTGCTATTTTCAATTTTAATTCATAATTTAATGTTTTACGTCAGAACTGCTAAAACATGGGGTAAAAAAAATTAATTTTTGCTTATTCTTATGTAAAATTGAATTCCCTACAAAAAAGGTGTGAATGAAATTTTTCGTCAGACAACCTAGACAAAGTTTGGAAACCGGCCTTTGGATGGCCCATCAACGGGCGAAGTATGATGATGAACGGCCGGTCATTGACAATTTTTAATGGCCCATGAACGGCTGAATTTTCAAATGATCACCCCGGCCCATTAAAGGCGCTCGACCATCGGCCGATTGATGGCAGCCGACAGTCAGCCAAGCATACAAATGAATTTAATTTAAAAAAAATTTTTTTTTTTATTAATCTAATAGAATTCATGATCATTAACGTTTAAACTATTCGAGTGGGGTAAATGATGTGAAAAAAACTCGGTGAAAATTCTGCTGGGCTCTGGGCGCGAACTGCCGTCCTTCTGATTACTGGGTCCGAACGATGGCTACTGGACAAAACTGCTAACAATGAACCGACACATTTGAATGATCTAGATATTCATTCTACTACAACCACTCGATTTTATAAAATATAAAGAGCAATTTAATTAATATTTTCGATTATTTAGAGAAAAAAAAAAAAAATAAGAATTTCGAACTATTTTATTATAATTACATAATTTTTTAGAATAAAACTTATTAAATTAAATTGATTATTCATCAAGAACCCAGTTGAATTATCTTGCTCTATGACCATTATTAAAAATGACATTTATTATAAAAATGTATGTATTATTTTTTTAAAGTTATAAAATTGTGGTTGTTGGTTACAAATAATAACGAACTTAACAATATTTTGATTGTTAGTTGCAAATAACTTCAATTGGAAAATGAAAATATATTATTTATTAAGAATTAGTTTAAATCAAAAAAAAAAAATCGGTCTGTCGGTTGACCCTGCGGGCAAGCCCCAAAACTTCTCGCGTATTTCAAGCTCCTTGAGCTCGAAAAACTGTAAAAGATACATTTTCGAGCTCTTCGAGCTCGAAAATACTTTTGTATGCTTATGTTTTCAAAAAATAACGTTTTTTACAATTTTTTCTACAACGATATCTCTCGAACGAATAAACCGATTGAGACGTTTAAGGTGACAGTCGACGCGTTTTATTGAGTTCTATAACTGATTAAATTTTGAAATTGATTCATCGAGTCATTTTTGAGAAATTTTCAAAATACTAAAAAAAATTTTTTTTTTTAATTCTTTCGACAACGGTTTCTCTTGAAAGAATCAACCGATTTTGATGTTTGAGGTGGCATTCGACGCGGCTTATAAATCTCCAGAGCCCAGTCCATTTTGGAATTAATCCATTAAGCCCGTAAAAAGTTATCCAAAAAAAACATTTTTGAGAAAAGTTTATTTTTGGAATATCTCCGAACGAGCCCTGCTGATCAAGCTTAATTTTTTTCAGCTATAAGATATTAGAAAACTGCGTCAAATGACACCTTGACGATCAAAATCGGTTGATCCGTTCGAAAGTTATAGGTATTTACATACGTACGTGCATACATACATACATACACTCGGACATCATCGTGAAATTAGTCAGAATAGCTTTCTAGGACCTCAAAACGTCGACATCTGTTCAGGGAAACACATCAGGGAAGTTAAAAAATAAATATTAATTAAAGAAAACTATAATAATAAGTTATTTGTATAATTAATAATTGATTAGTAAATTTTGTTATTTGACAAAGTCATGGACCACTGATTCACTAACAGTATCCCAACGTTTCAAAACGATAATCGGCCAATCATAAGTAGCCATTCATTGGCCAGCCATCGGCAGCGTCGTTTAAAATATTAAACGGCTACTGGTAATTAACCATGCTCGGGCCATTACTAATTGCAAATGATTGGCCGAGTGACGGCAGCCAGACATCAGCCGATCTACGTCATTTTTTCCATTAACGGCGACTTTGTATGGGAAGCCGTTTCCAATTTATTAAGCTTAATAAAAAGCTACAATTTTTTGATTTAATATCTTTATTTTTGAATTTTGTAACTGACGAATCAATAAATATCGAAAGAAGACCATGGCTTATTTTTAAAGGAAATTTAATGCTCTACAGTAAAGGTCTCTTAACATTTTTTGCTAAATTCACTCCTTCGAAAGTTATTCAGGTTATTTAAGTCGTTGTTACTCAAATTCAACCTCGAGTAACTTTTTGGAGGAATGCATTGAGCGAAAAATGTTAAGAGATCTTTTTTGTAGAGCATGAAATTTCCTTCAAAAATAAGCTACGGTCTTCTTTAGATATTTATTGATTTGTCAGTTACAAAATTCAAAAATAAAGATATTAAATTGAAAAATTGTAGCTATTTATTGAGCTTGATAAATCGGAAACGGCTTGTCTGACGATAAATTTCAATAACACCTTTTTTGTAGGAAATTTAATTTGACGTAAGAATAAGAAAAAATTAATTTTTTTTACCCCATGTCTTAGCAGTTCTGACGTAAAGTATCAAATTATGAATTAAAATTGAAAATAGCGATGATAGACCTCTTAAAATTAATATTAAGGGCTCAAACTTTCATAACATTTTTTCTTTTGTCATTCTGATGAATATTTTCGATATAGCTAAGAAAAAAAAAGGAGTCAATTTTTTCGGCCCAGTCTAATAGATACGCAAGTTAATAGAGATTTCGACAATAAATTTTTAAAAGTATTAATAGTTTTACATCCTTAAAAAATTTCGAAATTTTGTTCACTAAACTGTAAGTATCAATTATTTTACCGTTCACAAATGGCATATTGTAGACTGTCCACTGATCATATGGTCGGTCTGTTGTCTCAACTTTGCTCCAGAGCTTTGGCGCCCTATCACCGTAAGGGTTAAATATATAGATATTTGTATTGTTGTTGAATTCATTGGGACACAGAAAATATGATTTGATAGCTTGACTTTCCCATAGCCATTTAAGTGCCTTTAATGCATCGCTGCATTCGTTTCCGACTATCAACACTAAATTTGCGGTATTCCAAAAAGATGACCGGTCGATATCATGAAGTGGATCGAGTGAATTAACAGACATAATGTAGCACTGGCATGAAATATATTCATTGTAATTTTTTGGAATAAAGTAATTCCTTTGAACTTGAACTTCAATTTGATCAATTATAAAAACAGAATTGATGTATTGATCGTTCATTTTGATTTGGTAAATAATGTCTGCCAAATCGGGAGTAATCACAACATGACTCGTTCGATTAGAAAAACATAATTCTAATAATTCTCGCTGCATAAAATAGATAAATTAATCAATTGACAGTTTTAATAAAAATTATAGAAATTAGTCGTAGCTAACTTACCGTATGAATATGAGGAGTTGGAGGATCTGTCGATCCTAAAGACCGAATAATTTTGATGTTGTCGCACACAACGACGCACACATATAATGAACACATTATAATAGATTTCGTCAAATTCATTATAATTTTGTAATATTATTATAATTTTTCAGGAAATTGTTATCTGAGTGCAATAATTATTTGTTAGACTATTGAGTAGAATCAATAAGTAGATGCTCATGAACTACGCGACTTCGTTATTTGTTTTGAGACTCGTTACTAACGCAGGAATATCGATAAGCAAATAATTCCTACTTGTGTCGTCGCAAAGGATACGTGTCCATACGCGGTTCGAGTGTTACATGTTTCATTATCTAATTAAGTGCACTTGCACTCATTATGCATTATACACATACATTTTAACGTTGAATTTCCACTACTGCACGATGTGACTTTGCGTAAAATCGATTCACAACGAAATATTAACTGACCTTCTTTTTTCATAAATCACCAATCTGGGCTCCAAATAAATAATAAATGGTAGATATTTCCAAATTATATTCACAGTGTTGATTTTTCTTAAATTCTATTCAAAAATGGAATAGAATCTCTGGATTAATTCAGTAATTTATCTAAATAGAAAACAGAATATGTATACAAGTTCATCCTCCCAAAGTATACAAATATCATGTCTTACCTGTTCCGACCGATTGATAGAATAACTGCAGTTATGAAGAATTTAATAATTAAAGTACGACAATATCTTTAAAAGTCTAGAGTATAATAATTTGGTGTAAAGCTTAACAGAAATTATTTATTTAATTAATAATACATCGAAAATTCATTAATAACCGTAAAATATTTGATTTGGTTTCGTAAAGAAATTCCAATTAGATTAAAAGCAATCAATGAATTGAAGCAATTCTGCATAAATATACGGATGAGTTATTGCCTGAGATTATAAATTATTTAATTACTCCTAGATCACATCTAATCATAACAAAAGCATTGGATTTTTCAAACAGCAAAGTACAGCAATCAATAGTCAAAATATTAAGGCAAATTTCTTCTGTTTAGAAAATAAAGATTCGCTTTTATTCAAAACCACTTATTTATCGCGTGCACATGGTAACTGTAAAGTTGATCAGACATCATTTTTATTGAATAAAAACGCTATTTTTTCGCTTCCGGGCGGAAAGCGTCAACTTTCGTTCCGCTGTGCAAAACGGAGTTGCCACTTCCCGCCTCCGTCGACGCGAGAAATAGTATACACACCACGGGAAGGGAAGTGAATAAGAAAGCCTCAAATCACATGTGAGTTGACCTCGGCTTCGCCTCGGCAAACAATTACATGTGATCCGAGACCTTTCTTACTTTACTTCTCTAGATGTGTAATACACTATTCTTTCCATTTAATTAGTGTGCTATTTTGCCCTAATATCTCTTCTAACAGTACAATGATTTACACTATAACACTTGAACAAATAATATTTTTAAGAATTCGAAATTCGACGATAATTCAAAATTGTTCTTCTGCCTAAGCGTCGATTACTTCTTGTGTAAGAATGGCTATTCTTCTGACGGTAGACGCGATTTCCCTTCGAATTTTCAATTTTCTCATTTCCGACGCTTGTGAACGTTTCGCAAAGTAAGCTTCTAATTTCTTTAACGAAATTTCGATGCTCAAAACAAGGAATGTCCAGGCTGCGGCCAGTGTCATCGCAATGTAGACCAACGCTGAATCTTCAAGATTTAGTTGCTCATAATCTCGTAATGCTTTTATTTTATCCATTTTGATTTTTCTTTTCATCAACATTTTATATAAATTATGCTTTTGAGAATAATCCGAAAAACCACTTTCGAACAATTTCATCGCGATCTTCTGAGCTTTTTTCTCGAGCGCCCATCTTTCATCCAATATGAATACATGAAGTTTAGGAGAAAACTCCTTCGAAATATGCAAGTCTAAGTTCGTAGCTTCAAGCGAATCAAAGTCAATTATACAAGCCATTGAAGAATTATTTCCAACATTATTCATGCAGTAATCTTGTTCTCCTGGGAACATCACGTGGACATATTTATTCAAAGAATCTTCATCCCACAGCTGACTATCAAGTATTACATTATACTCATAGATTGTAGACCAGTAGACGTGGTAATTATTGTCACGAAGGTCCTTCAGTGTTTGAACATTTCTATACTCTGGTCGAGTCAATATGGACGTCAGTTGCCCCTGCAACGCTGGATTAAAAATGATAACAAATAGAGTTGCGCTTAAAAAAGTAATGCGCATCCACAATCGATTTAGAGGGGTCGTTAAGCCCATATTCAATACAAATGACAAGAGGTCTAACGCAGCTCCACCGAAATCGTACTTGTGGTTAAACAGAATTATGATAAATAGTATTACCAAAATAACGGATGACATTACTATATTTTGATAAGTGAAAAATTCGTCGGCTACTTGGCTGATTGTCGGTATTAAACTTTGTTTTTGTGTTAGTATGACGTAATTTCTTTGTACATAAAAAGGAAATATACATCTAAAATTACTTTCAAATTCTAACAACATGGGATTTATTGGAGCTATTATGTCAGAACTTATTATACTTTCATTATAAGCAACAAGAGTTACATTCATAGCTGACAATAAATTCATGTAGAAAATAATTGTTTTTTTCAAAACTATATCGGATGTATTGGATCTTTCGTATTCATTTAAATTTATTTTGTCGAAGTTCATCATCTCGAAATAAAAAATTAGAAGTTGATGACCATTTAAAATCTCCGTTTTGTCAAAAGTTAAGCTAGAACATATACTCGAATCTGGAAAGTAGATAAGATTATAATAATTTAATGAAAGATCGAGTTGACATCCTCACTAATTGGTGCGTGAGAAAATTATTAACCAGTGAAACTATTGTAGATATTTTCTATTATAGACACGCTAATAGAAATTTCAACAATAAATTTTCACACGTTTTAATACTTTTTTATTTTTTATAAAACTTTAAACTTTTATTCGCTAAAATATAAGTATAAATTATCTTACCGTTAACAAATGACATTTTGTAGACTGTCCACTGATCATATGGTCTGTCTGTCGTCTTAACTTTGTTCCAGAGCTTGGCGCCCTATCACCGTAAGGGTTAAATATATAGATATTTGTATTGTTGTTGAATTTATTGGGACACAGAAAATATGATTTAATAGCCTGAGCTTCCCATAGCCATTTAAGTGCCTTTAATGCATCGCTGCACTCGTTTCCAACTATCAACACTAAATTTTCGCTATTCCAAAAAGTTGACCGAAAGATAATCTTAACTTGATTTCTAAATGACTCGAGTGAATTAACAGAAATAATGTAGCACCGACATGAAATATATTCATCGTAATTTTTCTGAATGTGGTAATACCTTGATTCTGAAATCTCAATTTGATCAAATATAAAAACGGAACTGATTGATTGATCGTTCTGTTTGATTTGGTAATTAATATCAGTCAGATCGGAAGTAATCCCAACAAGACTTATTTGTTCAGGAAAACATAATTCCAGTAATTGTCGCTATATAAAATAAAAAAAAGACCCATAACCATTCGAATATTATTTATAAGAATGCCACCTGGCAGCTAGAGTGGAAGGTAGATTTATTGAAAAAATGCTCTTAGTTTATAACGATTGTGACTCTCATTCATTGTCACTAGGGTTGACGACCAATTTCTTATAGTCAGTTTTTTAATCCGACATTTTTAATGCACGATTCAAATACTGTTAGTATACTTATATATTCATATATGAATGTACGAGCTAAATTTTTTAAAAATCTACCTTAAAATTTGTCAACGCTTACTTACCGTATGAATGTGAGAAATCGAAGGATCGTTTGATCCTAAAGACCCAAGAATTTTGGTTTTGTCGAACACAACAACGCACACATACAACAAACACAAAATAATATATTTCGTTAAATTCATTGTAAATTTGTAAAATTATTAAAATTTTACAGAAAATTTTTATCCAAGTGAAATAATTATTTATTTAGTTGTTTAGTAAAATCAATAAATAGAACTTCGTCAAATATGTGGCTATGCTCGCTAGGTTCGTTTCTGCTACTAATAGTATAAAATGAAGGAACAAATAATATTTGCATCAACGTAGCTGCAAAGGATACATGCTCATCTGCGGTTCGACTGTTACGAGTATTTATTTATAATTATAATGCACTTACACTACTTTTGCATTAGTAGCCAGCTCTCTTTACTAAACATTGTTGGTTTGAAAGTAATCGATTTACAGAAAATTATTTACTGACCTACATTTTTTATAGCTTTAACAGAAATTATTCAATTGACAATATATTGAAAATTTATTATTAGACGTAAAATATTCGATTTGGGCGCACAATTAAACTCTAATTGGATTGAAAGCAATCAATATGTTGAAGTCTTTCTGCATAAATATTCCAAGTGAGTTATTGCGTGAGAGTACAGATAATTTAATTATCATTAGAACACATCAAATCATAACAAAAGTATTGAACTTTTCAAATAGCAAAGTACAGCAATCATATGATCAAAATATTGGGGCGAAAATATTTTTGTTTAGTAATTAACGAAGTTTTTCGTTCTTTTTAAATGATGCCCTATTTTGCCCTAATATGTCTTTCAACAATACAATGATTTACACTATTACACTTGAACAAATAATATTTTTAAGAATTCGAATTTCGACAATAATTAAATGTTGTTCTCGTAGTTAAACGTCGATTACCTCGTGAGTGAGTATGGCTATTCTTCTGACGGTAGACGCGGATTCCCTTCGAATTTTCAATTGTCTCATTTCCGACTCTTGTGAACGTTTCGCAAAGTATGCTTCTAATTTCTTTACTGAAATTTCGATGCTCAAAACAAGGAATGTCCAGGCTGCGGCCAGTGTCATCGCAATGTAGACCAACGCTGAATCTTCGAGATTTAGTTGCTTATACTCTCGTAATGCTTTTAATTCATCCAGTTTGATTTTTCTTTCCATCAAAATTCTATACAAATTACGCTTTTGAGCGTAATTCGAAAAACCACTTTCAAACAACCTCATCGCGATCTCTTGAGCTTCTTTATTGAGCGCCTATCCTTTGTACATTGTGAATACATGAAGTTTATGAGAAAACTCTTTTGAAATATGTAAGTATAAGTTTGTAGCTTCAAGCGAGTCGAAGTCATTTATACAAGCCATTAAAAAATCATTTTTTTCATTCTCCGTGTAATACTCTTGTTCTTCCGGGAACATCACGTGGACATTTTTTTTTTATTTTTGAGTCATTTACTTTATAGAAAAAGGAAAAAAATTTCATATAGGATTACATTTTACTTGACAAAGTCATGCAAGCATCTGATAGTTCCCTTTGAATAAAATCTATGTAGAAATTGATGTAAGAGTATTCGTGTTTCTATTAGAATCCATTCGTGAAACGATCGGTATCTGAATACACGTATGGGAAATCCACATAGGATACTGTGGGTACCTGGACTCCTATATAGGAACTTGGGTATATGGATTTCTCTGTAGAAAATTTAGATAGGAATCTGGGTTCTTACACAGAAAAAAAGGTTAACTTGATTCAAGTAAGATATTCTTGAACCAAGAATACTAGTGTGAAGAATGCTATTTTGTTGCTTCAAAAATGTTTGTCTTGGCTCATAGAGTTTTAGGATTCTCAAGTGAAGATTCGTTTGTGCTTGGTCATAAGTACGATTTTTTCACACAAATATCTACGTCTCAAACCAAGTAACAAATTTACTTGAGTAAAGTAAAAATTTCGACGCCAGGTGGCGCATTGATGAGTACAGCGTATTCGCTTGTAACATTTATTCTTTTCCTCAGTTATTTGTAGTTAGTTTTGAATCGTTGTTTCACAATTTGAACATCGTAACATAAATCTGGTGGTTGATAATTATTTTTGATTAATGTATATAAATATGAACAAATTTTGTTATTATCACTCCCAAAATAGTAAAATCGTAGAAAAGGCATTGTACTCCATGAAAGCTTTTGAAAACACACACGCTTTTTATGGTATTTGTATCAATAACGGGAAGCTTTTTGTTACTTTTACTGATTTCTGATCCATACAATATTCCCACATGGATTTTGACATGGTGCAGATTACCACAGGAATCTTCGTCAAAATCCACATAGGAATCCATACTAGATTTTCATATCGACGTGGCATGGTGTGGATACTTATCAGAATTTATGTGAGAATCTATATCAGGATTCCTATAGAAAGTCTTATGGGAACCCATCCAAAAACGCCATGGGAAAACCCAAATAGGATTCTAGCTGGATCCCCACATCTATTAATTGGATATGGACTTCTTATGAGAACCTGCAAGTTCTGATAAGCTTTTCTATAGGATCTTACACAGAACCCTTACAGAAATTAGCGGGCTAGATAGTCAACAATCAGGTCCTAGATTGAATTCCAGATTTAACCGAAAAAAATTAACAATATAGTAATCAAAGTTCAATTTCTAATCATGCAATGTCATACATCAATGTCTGGGGGTTTCTTCTATATTTTCTAATCTCCGTGCCCACTGTATATTTTGTAGTGCCATCAATAATACTGCTCGAAGTTCCAATGAACGCTATTGTACCATTTCGTTTTACGACATACTGTTTATTGGTTTCTGTCACCTCAATCGTATATGTGTCACTTGGGCCGAATTTAAAGCTCACGTTACCTGCATTATCAAACCCAACGTTGTAAGTATCATTTGTCAGCATCATATTCCACCGAAAGCTTGTAACGTCTTTTTGGCTGGGAACTTTTACAAACTCTTCTGATACTGGAGGCTCAACTTTATTATTTTCATAGGTATGAACATTATCTTTCCAGTAAAATTTCAAATTCTTCCCGCATTTATTTTCGATAATGTAATAAGCTTGCATACCGTGTTCTGTCACTACACCAGCTTCTTTAACGACCACATTCCCGCCATAAATCTCGTTAAAATTATACGAATTCTTCCAAAACAACAAGCCATCAAGACGTCCCACATACGAGTCGATTCCTTGACAGTGATAAGATTTAGGATTTACATTTTTACTAACGGCCAGCTTATTTAAAGGTAGGTCACCATCAAAGATAAGTAATCCTGGTTCTTTTATCAACGTTTTATCGTTTAATGTGGGGTAAGTGTCACCCTTGTGATAAATTCTGCGTAATTGAACCGAACCTGCAGCTAATTCAGCTTTGGGAGTTTTATCGGTTAAATATGCTGCGATTCCGGGTCTCTGAACACGAACGTATGTTATAAAGTTATCGCATTTGAATATTCCCAGACCAATAAAAGGTATCAAAGATATTTCAGGATTTGTAGTTTTGAATTTCCAAAATTTTTTCGCAGTCATGTTATAGTTATCCCCAAGGAAACCTAGGGGAAACGAAGAAATACTCGGATGCGTTAATTTAGGAATCACCTCTGACGCGATGTCCTTGATGTTGCTTTCGAAACCGAAGGCCTGGTAAACAGTATAGCAAATATCTTGTACGTCCATCAGCCGATTGTAGTTTACGGCACCATTGATAAGTAGAGAACCGTCTGCGTAGAATCCATCGTTGATGACATCTCCATTAATTCGTGATAAATTTAAGAACTCTTTAAGCTTTATAAATTCTTGAGATTTAATGTCATCCTTATATGCCGGAAAATTATAGGCGTAGTTAACACAAAGACGAGGTACCGTGGTAAGTAATAAATTTGCACCCTTCATGATTTTATTTAGCGATGTACCAACTTTTGGTATCAGACGAATTACTTGCTGGTAACAGTCTTTTCTAATATTCTCTGTATTACCAACATAAACATACATTGCAAATAAACGAGTCATGCGAACTGAAAAATGCCACCAATCTATGTTCGGAAGTGGTTCAGATGAAAATATTTCATCATTTTTTTCCTTCAATTTTGTTATTAATTTTTTTATAACGTACTCAGCTATTTCAACGGCCTTTGTTTGTTCTGGCTTAACCAAATAGTACTCGAGTAATTTAATAGTATCGTTACATAATAACTTTATTTTAGTTTCATCAGTATCCCAGTTTGTATATGCGGACTCAAAATTATTGACTGAGGATAAATATTTACTAATAATTCCTTCTGTATAGGTAAATAGACTTTCTGCAGGCACTTTGAATACGTCACGAATTCTTCTTATCTGTTGTTCATCTGGTTTTTTTTGGTCATTTGGTTTATTTTGATCATTTGATTTATGTTCTTCATTTTCTACTGGGCTACTGGTGAAATCAAAGCCATTGTATGCGTAGATAATCAATATTATTAGTACTATAAAAAGAATTATACTTGACAGCGACATCTTAACTAAATTATTTGTCCTCTATAATATAGATGTTATTTAATTAAAAAAATTTATTTATTATTTTTTTTCAAAGATGTTTCTAATGGAAAACTTTTAAAACATAAGCTTGGAACGATTTGATGTCTTAAAGAAACTCGAGAGCTCGTTGAGCATTCGAGGGTGCGAAGCTGATTGGAGATCGAATTTTTTTAAAGATTTCTTGTAAAACCGTTGCCTTGCTCATTTCGTATGCGAAATAGACGAGAGTTGCAAGTGTCCTTCTTTTTCATGAAAGATGAGTATGACCCTTAAGTGTGGGACTAAACCAGCAGCCACAACAAGTCCACTCTCATGAAAATCCAAGCATTTGGTTGCACTAGTGATGCGGGAGTCATTTTGAGTTTTGGTCACAAGACGGTCCGCTGACGGTCGTGTGACCAACGGACCTAAATGACGACCCTTGCGGTGTTAAAAAAATTCTGGATACACTCGGGAAATATTCTGGTAACACGATGCAACCATACCAACTCCAGAGTATTTCCGGAACGGTTTTGTGCCCTTTTCTAGGAGTGAACCCGATGAAAAAAGTTTTTGTCTAATTATATATGATTATATATGTTCATATATATAATCATATATGATTATATATGTTCATATATATAATCATATATGATTATATATAATCATATATGAAGTTATATATAATCATGCATGATTATATATGGGGTCATATATAATTATATATAATTATATATGACCCCATGCATAATTAGATCTGATCATACCTGGCTGTTATTAGCCCATATATAAGTCTATATATGAACAGATCTAATTATATATAAGTCTATATATTATTAGATCTGATCAGATCTGATTATATATGAGTCTATATATAATTAGATATGTTCATACTTGGCTGGTATAACTCCATATATAACCCTATATAAGTCTATATATGATCAGATCTAATTATATATAAGTCTATATATAATTAGATCTGATTAGACATGACTGATACAAATCCATATATAATTAGATCTGATCAGACATGGTTAATATAAATTCATGTATGGTCGTGCATAAGTTTATATATGATTGGATCTGATCAGACATGACTGATATAAAGTTATATGTAGTTATATATATATATATATATATATATATATATATATATATATATATATATATTACATAATATGACAATTTTTTAATATAAATGTTATTAAATTTTTATTTTGTCAACTATCAAATAAACTTAAATCCCCAATACTTAAAAAATGTTCGAAGGTTTCGGCAGCAATTTAAAAGTATTAATCGATATCGATTTATATACGAATATTTATAAGTTTATAGATAAATAGATTTGATTATATGTATCTAATGAATTCTATTGTCATTTATGTACAAAATCAAATTCATTATTAGGTGCATTATTTACGTATGATGTATTGACTTGATTATTTGAGTCAAGTAATGCCATAAACGTTCCTTTATTGTAAGTTCATAACAGACTAGAGGATCAGACTACAATCCAGCGATCACCAAAGTTAAGCAGCATCGACGTAGGTCATTGATTGGATGGGTGACCTCGTAGTAAAGTGGTGGTCAACGAATAGTAATTTTTTTTTTTTTTTTTATTTAAATTTAATCAATATTTATATTGATGAAAACAATAAATCCTAATTAAATTACTTAATTAATAATTTAAAGGTATTCGAAATGAGATTCTAAAAATGACTATATTCATTCATGCATGATCATGTATAAAAAGATCTGATTATATATAATTAGACCTGGCCAATTTTTGGATCCAATCATATATAGATGATTATGCATAATTATATATGATTAGACAAAAACTTTTTTCATCGGGAACCCAGAGTATTTCCAGAGCGGATACGGAGTAAATCCAAAGTGTTTTCAGACAGTATCCAGAGTAGATACATACTGACACCGTTATGCATCCAAATTGAATACAAACCGATACCAGAGTGTTTCCAGAGTAGAATCTGAGTGAATACATACTCGAGCCAAAGGGTATACAGAGTAAATGAATTAATGGAGAATAAAAACGACTTGAAGTTTCGTAGTCGTATCTTCAATAAGTTATTTTAATAATAATGAAGAAGAACAGAAAGATAGCGACAAGTCCAAGTGCGCAATAATTTAGAAAATTATATAAGAAATGAAAATTTTTTTCTACAAAAAAAAAACGCATGGTTGTTTTTAGTCTTTAAAAAAAAAAATATTTCGTAAAAATTTATTTGTTTATAACAAATTGTTTGCTTCAGAAACAAATAATAAATGAATGAAAAAAAATTTTTTTTCTGATATAAAAGAACATGAAAAATGATGATTTGAAAAAAATTATGGTTTCTTAATATTATTAATATTGAGTACGAAAAAAAAAATTGTTAATTAGCAAATGCGCTGTTTTGCAATAAATAAATTTTTTTAAAAAGCGATTTTTAGTAGATTTTATAAAAATCTAACTGTTGTATTTATCCTCATGACGCAACTTTTCAAAAATTTTAACATTTTCTATCTATTTGAGTCAAGTAGGTTCCAAAAATACTATTGGTGAAAAAATTTATATATGTATTTATATATATATATATATATATATATATATATATATATATATATATATATATATATATGTATATACGATATAACGCGCGGTTCTCCCACGATCGCGTCCACAATTCTGTACCGATCTTAATGAAATTTTTTTTGCATATTCCTTAGCTAAAAAGCTCGGTTCAGTTCGAAGATGAGCTCAATCGCACAAAAAGTTTAAAAGTTATAGTCGTTTAAAGATTTTTTAATTTTTCAAAAAATTCAACTTTTCTTGATTTACCATTAAATAACTTTTTATCCTAAAGAGATAATCTATTTTTGGTGATTTAATCTTTATGTTCATTCGATTAGCTTTAATTCATCCTATGTTGATTACTCTTTTGATAATTTTTACTAGTACTTTGATGTATTTCAAAATTTTTAGAAAAATATAAAAAACTATTATTTTTTACTTTCTCATTTAATAACTTTCAAGTAATTCATAATAGTTGAATTTTGTTAATATTTTTATGTGGCTTATCTAATGAGCTTTATATTTCAGTACTATTTTTTTATATTCAACGAAAATTACCTATTTATTTATTGAAATTTAGCTGTTGCATTCGTTCTTCCACTTTTCAATAAAGTCATGTAACTGTTCCAATTCTGATTACTGCCGTGTAACACTTTTAAAATCTCAACATTAAAGTATTCATAAAGTATTTTTTCAAAATCGACAAGCATAAATATAATTGATCTTATAAGCTTTAGATGAACCTTTAAACGTCACCGTCTACCTTACAGATTTAAATAATCAAATAAATAATGAAAAATCTACTTCCAGTTTGGCTGCCGAATGGCCTTTTTTTTCTTAGAAATCGTTATTTTCATTGGACGTTTTTTTTAAAAAAAAAAAAAATTTATTAAATCTTATCAACAATGCATTTGTTTATAACAATTATTTAAACAATGCAAGTCAAATTTTTTTTAAAATTATTGTTATGTAGCTTTTAGCAATAAAAAAAAAAAAACAAAATAATAAAAAACATAAAAAAAAAAGATTTTCTTGATTGCTTCGTTTACGTTTTTTATTTTTCAATGCTTTAGATTGTTAATAAAGAAGTAAAAAATCGAAATTTTTTAACTTTTCTAACAGCAATTTTTTCGAAATCCTTTTAAGAATAGCTCCAAGACGTAAAAAAAATCCGGAGTTTTTAGTTTAAAAATAATGAGGGTTTTTATGTAAACTTTCAACAAGTAAAAATTAACCAGTCAACAAAAGCATAGTTAATTAAAAAATTGGGGTAAAAACTTTTTTCCTGTAGATTTTTATTGATTTATCCGTTTAGAAAGTACCAAATTTTTTTTCTTAATATTTAAATTTCATCGACTCTGGGCCCATTCTGAAAACACTCTGGTTTCATCCTGCATTCATTTTGAGTCCATATTGAAAATACGTTGATTTCATTCTGGACTCACTTTGGGTCCATTCTGAAACCACTTCAGTTTTACTCTGGAATAAGGGCACTAAACCACTCAGGAAACATAAGGGATTTAGAATGTTCACATTCTGACTATGATTCCTGAGTGTTTCCAGAATGGGTTGAAGGTCGCAAGGAGACCCTGTTCTAATGCGAAATGACCGTCACAAATTTTCCGGTCAGAGTCCGTCATTTCGGATCGTTGAAAAATTTGTTGTCACTAATTTGGTCAGTCACATCTAGATGAATGATTTGTGACCGTCATGAAATTTTCAGTCACAAATTTGGACTTGGTCATATTTTGTCAGTCACAAACAGCTAGATGATTAGACGCAATCTTTTTTGCACATGATTGAAAAATTTATTTTCCCTTCGTATTCTTATCTCGTGGTATTTTTAAGAAAATGGAGGTTTCAAAATTTGAATTTGTATAAAAGTTAGAAAGGCGATTGTAAGATGTCGCCACATTTGTGACGATCGGTCATTTTATGAACGGTCCACTGACGGTCTTGTGACCATGACGTGACGATCAAAAAATGACCTGACGGTCAACTTCACATCTCTAGGTTGCACTCATGCCGGCTTGGTATAGTTTTCCGTAGCGCCAATTCCATGTATTCGTCGACGTACCACTAGGCTATGAAGGACCCCGGTCTTTATTTTGTTTTCTGTAGAAGACGACCGGAAAAAAATTTCTGATTATGGTTACAAGCAATCAGTTATTGAAGACATCACATAAATTTACCGACCATCGGATTACAGATTGCTCGCTCTTATCGACGATAAATAAAAAAAAATCAATATTCTCAAATTGTCTCATTAATAATCAATTTCTAATTAAAGTTTTTCATAAAATTATTTGCCTGTCATTTGGAGCCATACGTGGATTAAGCTTACAAACTTGTATTTTTCATTGAACCCTCCATAACAGTTTTACCAGTAAAATCTTTAACAGTGTAGGTGTCCTTTTCAGTACCGACGTTGACCGTGTATTTCATTCCGTCAAACGTAAAGGTCATTGAACCATTATTATATTTAACGTCGTAGTCAATAGTACTTCGAAGAACTTGCCAACTGAATTCAGTAGTCGTATCAGCAGCCACATCGTGATATTTATTTGCCACTACTTTGTCAATTTTGACTATCCACTCAGTTTGCTCGTCTTTGCAACAGAATCTCATACTTTTGCCCGTCTTGTTATCAATGATATAGTAAGCTTGTAACCCTTGATCGGTGACAATTGCGGCTTCAGTAACTTTGCAACCGTTTTTGTAGACATCATCAAAATCGTAAATATTTAACCAGAATAGCACTTTTTTGCTGATGTCCATACTGCCAGCATTTAACTGGCCAATGTACGAGCTTAACGTAGTCTGATTAGTTTGGAAAGATTTTGTTTGATCCGTACCTGTTACCGCAAATACATTCAATAAGTCTTCACTACCATCGGTAAAAGTTAACAGACCCGGTTGTTTCTTTAATTTGTCCCAGGTGAAATCAACTATCTTATCACTGCGAGATGCATAATCGTTTCGATACAATTTACGCAACTGAACCCAGCCAAGTCCTAGATCATTGGTATTAACAGCCGTGGAACTCGGCTTGAATTTCTTACTTTGGAATGCTGCGATGCCAGGCCGCTGAACCCGCACATAAAACAGGAAGTCTGGAGTTTTGAAAACACCAAAACCCATGAACGGCATCACGAAGACTCCAGTTTCACTACTTGTAATATTTGAATACTTTTTGTAACTGTAAACTTTGCCAGATCGACCAACTAAGCCTAGCGGTAAGAAAGGAATCTTTGGATGCAACAATTTCGGGAATATTGACTCCGCGGCGTCTTTGAGTCCCGTTGGGAAGCCTAAAAGTCGATACATTCGTTCATAATATTCATCGTATTTACGTAATTCAGCATATGAAGCGACGTTTCCACTGCAAATCCATGAGCCATCAGCATAGCGACCTTCTTTTACATCATTTGTTTTTATTATTGGAAACTCTAGATATCTTTTAAGTTTTGTAAATTGAGGAGCGGCCTGATCATTGATGAATTGCTCAGGGTCAAACAGATAGTTGGAACACAGACGTGGCACCGCTACGTAAAATAAGTTTTCACCTTCGTGGGTCGATCGAAAAGACCTGCCAAGAAAGGGAGTAATTTTTATCAATTGATTGTGACATTTCTTCTTGAGTTCAGAATCGTCACCGAGGTATTCGTACATTGCAAACAATCGATTCACGTAAACCGAAAATGGGTACCAATTTTCGGCCCACGGAGCGCTGATCAAAGGACCAATTTTTGATTCTAATTCCGATATTATACTGTTAATAATTGATTTTACTACTGACAGACAATTCGACAGATCTTCGTTTGTTACGTTCAATTCCAGTAATGCGATGGCAAACATCGTGAGTTCTTTTAATTTCTCTTCAGTTGTGTTCCAACCGGGAAATGCGTCATTCGCAAACTTATCGATACCATTTATATTTTTCGCAAGAGTTTTCCGGTGATTCTCATTTAAAGTAAATGAACCGACTTTTAATTCCCTTTGAATTTTTTTTACAGTCTCCGGGTCCGGTAATGATCTGCGGCGCATTAACATTATCGCAGCAGTCACCCCACCGACGATCAGTATAACTGCTACGACTATACCGATTATTTTAACTTTTTTTCCAATCACTTTCATATTTTTTACTTTACTATAATAAGCAAGATAGTTTTGATGAATTTCCTTTGAAAATTACGTTAACAGAAATCAAGTAAATTCTTTATTTGTTTTACTTTACTATATTAAGCAATTATTTTTAGAAAATTTTTTTTCACGAAATTTATGTTGCTAGAATAAGCGCGATTTGTTATAAATTTCACTTTACTATAATAAGCGATTATTTTTAGAAAATTTTTTTTCACAAAATTTATGTTGCTCGAATAAGCGCGAATTATTATAAATTTTACTTTACTATAATAAGCAATTATATTTAGAAATTTTTTTTTCGCGATTAATTCATAAATATGAATCATTAAAAATGAATAAATTCAATCAATTTTAAATTTTATGTCCATCAAACAAACGATAGTTAAATTATTCAAATCGTTTTTTTATATATAATTATAAATGAAGTCATATATAATTTAACCTGATTGTGTTTGAGAAATGTCATTTTTGCAATAGTGTGCATATTATTATAAAGTTATATTATATTATTATAAATGACTGCTATGAAATATGGCTGATAAGAATTCATGTGTAATCTTAAATACATTCACGAATTTTTCACATCTGCAAGTGACCAATAGACGAGCGGAGCAGACTACAATCCATCAATAACAAAAGTTGAGCAGTGTCGTGGTGGAACATTAATTGGATGGGTGACCCATCCTGGAAAAAAAAAGATCTTATAGAATTTTTTCCGGGGGGAGGGGGTGTTATTTAAAGATCAAACCCCATTAGCATGTAAGATCGAACTACAGCCCGGGGGTCAGGCCGAACTATGGCACCAGTTTCCGGTACTACAAAAACATTGTAAAACGTGACCTCACCTTATTACTAACAAATTTGCTAATAATTTTTAAAATTTTCTTCTTATTTATTAGAAGATAAAAATGGGTTTACTAGAGTCTCCCCAGTCAAAGCAGAGCTTTCTAAAGTATAAACGCTTATTAATACTTTACCTCCTGATAATTGCTATAGCGACCCTAGCAGTACTCATCAATGACCACATCACTAAATACCTGCAAATTTCCAAAATCAGAGCAGCAATATTGTCTGACGTATCATTCGAAGCTCACCTGACGCTCGAGGCAAATGAAGTGAGCGTTTTCCAAAATTACGTTTTTATGACCAAAGCTAAAGACTTTCAATCAATACCACATAATTCATTTTCTACATGTTGGACAACAGAAGAAGTATTCGGTAAATTGTGCGAGTTTGGTATTAAATCAATCGTGCTCTACAAACGTTGGCCTGAATATTCATCAAGATTTCTACAAATAGTTGAAGATATAATACGACGCATTTTAGAAAAGTTCAAAACAATCACCCTTAAGGAAAAATTTCCATGGGGTAATAATTGGTATGCATTCAGCGTTCGAATGACTAAATTACTAATGATGTACATCTATTTGGGAGTTGATAATAATATTAAATATGATTCTTATAAACTAATTATGCGTATGAATACGGAGCTCGACATATCAATGGGCCAAGTTCATTACGGCATCAATATTGTGTACTTGGGCATCCCGAGGTTATGTGGCGCTTATTACTATGATAAAAAGTTATTCAACTTAGAAACTGACAAAAATTATGAAAAATTTCAGATATTGGTGGGTAAATTTGACATAAAATATAATGAAGGATCAGAAATAAAAAATGGAGCTTACGCAGATGGATCTTACATTGAACACCATAATGTTGCAACCTTTTCTTACTTTGTGACAATGTATGGTTTCTATGAGGAAGTTTATAACTCATTTGGATTTCCTTCAACTATTCAACAAATGGCACGTAAGATGCTTGATAAATTGTTACATCCTGACATGCCCTGGCTCCAGTTAGGATTATTTGGTCGACATGGTTCCATATACAACACAAAAAAATGGTGGAACATAACCGGAAAGAAAGGTGGATTTGATACTATTTCACTGATGCCCTTTATCGGACTGGGCGTATTCAAAGCTGATGACTTTATGATCTCTGTAAGGGTTCAGAGACCGGGAATTGCAGCCTATGAAACAGATCTAGAAGCCAGAGGTAAATTTGCTCTCGGATGGGTGCAGTTGCGTCGAATTTATATGATTGACAAAGAGTATGAAAGGACACTGACCTGGGATACCTTAAAAAACGAACCAGGTTTGTTGGTTCCTGATGGAAATTATAAGGAATTAGTTGGTGGGCATAACACCACTACAGTCCCCTATACCTGTAAGAATGTTAATTCGTTCATCGGCCGGTTAATGGACCACAATCTCATGTTTTGGAAGAATACATACAACTTCCAAGTTGTTTACGGAGGATCTGGTTGTTTGGTAACTGAAGCTGCCGTTGTTACGACTCATGGGCTCGAAGCTTATTATAAAATTTCGAACCACTGTGGTAAAGATTTGAAGTTCATTTGGAAAGATACCATCAACAATTTAGCGATCAATGACGTAGACAGTAACAATGAAACTAGAGACTTAGTTATCGAATCAGGAGAGACAAAATCTTTCACTTGGCGTATGCTCGTCCGAGCTGGTATTGATAGTCAAGTCAAGCTTGATAGCGATGACACTTTAACATTCAAATACGATAACAAAAATTACGCTGTTAAGTCAATCACAGATAATGAAAAGTTCGTGGTAACACGTAACGGTGATCCAATACTTGTCGGTACTTTTAGCAGCGATCCAAATGATTCGACTACTTACGGCGAAGGTACTAATAAAAAATATTACACCAGAGATCCCAACACTATGATGTACGATTTGAAACAGATGGGAACAAATATGATTAATACAGAATTATAGGATATTATATTATTTATAGTTTATTGAACTATCAACTGATAATTTGTTTTAAAAAAATAATGAATTTCAAAGACCTAATAACTTGAAACATTGGCGAGAACCGAGACTAAGAGTCCAAATGTTGTTAATGATAGACAGATATTTGATTGAAAATTTTAATGATTTTACTAATTGATTTTTTATATATATATATATATATATATATATATATATATATACACTAACGCAAAAAATTAAAGGAACAGAAAAATTTTATAAATTTTCCAGTAACTTTTAGAAGGCTGTAACTTTGTGAAAAACAATTGTATCGAGATTTTAAAAAAAGCATTTTATAGCTTGAAATCTCTAGTTTTGGTGCATTTTTATCAAAATTTTTAAAAGGTCCGGTTATTACGCTAACATGAGAAATACCGCGAGACGAAAAATTTCTACATTTTTTTTTTTTTTCTAAAGAGCCCACAGACCGTGAAAAAATTTTGTCAACTGAACCAATGCATAGGTCATTTGGCAAATTTATTCAGCTTCACTTTAACTTTTTTTTTAACCTTGTAGGACAATTTGTCGCAGAGATATCAGCCTTTAAACAAAAAATGATCCTTTTGGCTTTGATCATCGATATTTCAGGTACCAATGATCACACAGTAAATTTGAGGGCGGCGTTCAAATCTTGAATAAATTCTCTACAAGACCTGTTCATGATTTTTTGGAAAAAACAATTTTTTTTATTTTTAACGTCCTTTAGAATTAATCACAAAAAAATGACTGTTTTTGGTTTTTTAGTAAATGAACCGCTACTCAGCAAATATCGATAAAAAAAATATTGTTGCCACGGACTTTTTTAGCTTCATGTACCCCCAATAACCCTATAAATTTTTAAATTGATCTATCAAGCCGTTTTTTGGGGGTGATCGATCAAAGCTTGACTAAACAATTAAAGGAATAAAACTTGTTCCTTTTATTGTGTAATCATAATCAAAATAAAAAAATAATAATTTTTTTACTTTTCTTTCATTTTTGCATTGTTAACTTAGTAAATGTGAGGGAGAGAGAAAAAAAATTTGATACATTCATATCTGACCTGATATGATCTGATATGTCCATATATAATTTTTAATATATTCTGATATATTCTGATATAAAAATTGGCCATATCAACTTGATATGTCTGTTACGTCCTGGAGTCTTGTCGGCTTGAGGTCTGCGGCGCGAATTATTTGAATTAGACGTGACTGTAGATCTTCGGATACTTGGGTAGTTCTCGAAAGCTCGAAATAACTTGGTCGTTTATTAGAGAATAAATATGTTTAATTTATTTACATAAAATAGTATAGTCGATAGGAACTATTCCTATATTGGTATAGGTATTATTACTATACCATTATGGAAATGATTCTCATAATGCATAGGAAAACTTCCCAAAATTTTCTTTCCGTGTACTGAATTACTGAAAATAATAATATTTAATACTTTACATTTTCTGGTTAGACCTATAACAGTTGAATCGAATTTGATACAAAATTAAATTGTTCAAAAATAAAAAAAAAAAGAGTAAGATCACGTCAAGTGGACCCCCTATTTTCTACTTGATCATGAAAATTAAGTCTATGTATTTTTTTCTTATGTAGTCATTATGAAAAATTAAACCCTCAAACGATTTTTCAAAATTTTCATTTTAACAACAATTTTTTTTACAATGAAGATTTTGAGTACTTTTAATTAAAAAATAGATTCCAAAACAACCGTTAAAGATAACTTAATGAAATTCTCAGGATTTATTGTCAAATATCTATATTTCATAAAAATATTAATAGCTTGAAATTCGTTGTTTATTATCCTATTGTTAATTAACTTTTAAGTAAACAAATGAAAATTTCATTGACTTCTCGGTAAAAAAATAAATTTTTTTTTATTGATTACATGAGTTATTTATTAAAGTTTGAGATCCCAAAAGGAAATTTCACTGCTCGTGATTAGTTTAAACAAAATAAAATTATTTATCACCGCACGTCGGTCGCTGAGCGCTTCCAATACGGTGCGCGGCCAAGCGTCTCAGGCTCTATTGCAGCTTTGGTCAGTCATAATTCAAAGTAACATTTAAAAATACTATTACTAAACAAATTGTATTTTTTTTAAACAATATCATGAATAATACAATAGAATAATTTTTTATTATTAAACTGAAACAGGAAAAACTAACTAATAATTAAACTTATATATATACCCACGTCGATTCAAAAGTTGACTTGATTCAAGAGAAAAAATTTTGAATCAAGTTTAATTTTTTATCAGTGTAGAATTTTTAATCTTCTACTTTTTTTAAAGATGTAAAACTCTTCGAAAAATTTCTAAAATTTAAACGTAGTAGAGAACAACATCAATCTACATCCGCAAGCTTAAGTAAAATAAAAAAAAATAAGCATAAGAAGTCTCCAGAGGTTTGGATCACATACAATTATATTGACGAAATATTTTTTAATCTGTAGAATTTTATGCAATAATTTAATTATTTTTTCATAAAAAAGATCGAGCTAATCGATGGAACTGGGATTTTCATAAACAGATTTCGTTTGGAGCTTATTGCGGATAAAAATGTAAAAAGGGCGGCTCAGATGGCACGATTTTTATTTAAACTTATAATCGGTGAAGAAGAACTTGCTAAAATGGTGCCGGTTAAAAAAGTAACTGGAAGAGAGTTAGTTCCTGAGAACATATATGAAGCAATTTATGGTAGGTACACAAATCTGCGTTCGAAATTTTCTTTAACTTTTTGCAAAAAAATTATGAACTTCTTTTTTACTTATAAACTATAAATTTGTTTCACAATAATCATATTCATGAGTCTACACTGAAAAAAAATTGGCGCTGCAACAGGATTTTAATGCTACAGCAACAGGATAAATACTGTGGGAGCAACAGAACAAAATCCTGTTGCAGTTCTGACGTAAAACATCCAATTATGAATTAAAATTGAAAATAGCGATGATAGACCTCTTAAAATTAATATTAAGGGATCAAACATTCATAGAATTTTTTTTTTTTTTTGTCATTCTGAAAAATATTTTCGATATAGCTAAAAAAAAAAAAGTAGTCAATTTTTTCGGCCCAGTCTAGTATCTATAATAGAAAATGTCTACAATAGTTTCACTAGTTAATAATTTTCTCACGCAACAATTAGTGTGGATGTCAACTTGATCTTTCATTGAATTATTATAATCTTTACTACTTTCCAGATCAAAATATATGTTCCAATTTAACTTTTGACAAAACGGTGAATTTGAATGGTCATCAACTTCCAATTGAAAATTTCGAGATGATGAATTTTGACAAGATAAATTTAAGTTAATATGACAGATCCAATACATCCGATATGTTATTGAAAAAAACAATTATTTTCTACAAGAAATTGTTCTCAGCTATGAATGTAACTCCTGTTGGTTATAATGAAAGTATAATAACTTCTGACATAATAGCTCTAATAAATCCCATGTTGTTAGAAATTGAAAATGACTTAAGATGCACATTTCCTTTTCATGAACAAAGTGGTTATGTTATAATAACACAAAAACAAAGTTTAATCCCAACATTCAGCCAAGTAGCCGATGAATTTTTTACTTATCAAAATATAGTAATGTCATCCGTTGTTTTGGTAATACTATTTGTCATAATTCTGTTTAACCACAAGTACGATTTCGGTGGAGCTACGTTAGACCTCTTGTCATTGGTATTGAATATGGGCTTAACGACCCCTCTAAATCGATTGTGGATGCGCATTACTTTTTTAAGCGCAACTTTATTTGTTATCATTTTTAATCCGGCGTTGCAGGGGCAACTCACATCCATATTGACTGAACCAGAGTATAGAAATGTTCAAACACTTAAGGACCTTCGTGACAATGATTACCACGTCTACTGGTCTACAATCTATGAGTATAATGTAATACTTGATAGTCAGCTGTGGGATGAAGATTCTTTGAATAAATATGTCCACGTGATGTTCCCAGGAGAACAAGATTACTGCATGAATAATGTTGGAAATAATTCATCAATGGCTTGTATAATTGACTTTGACTCGCTTGAAGCTACAAACATCGACTTGCATCTTCCGAAAGAGTTTTCTCATAAACTGCATGCATTTACTACTCCTAGAAAATGGGAACTCAATAGAAAAGCTCAAAAGATCGCGATGAAGTTATTTGAAAGTGGTTTTTCGGATTATTCTCAAAAGCGTAATTTATATAGAATTTTGATAAAAAGAAAAATCAAAATGGATAAAATAAATGCATTACGAGATTATGAGCAATTGAATCTCGAAGATTCAGCGTAAGTCTACATTGCGATGACACTGGCCGCAGCCTGGACACTCCGTGTTCGGGTTTCGAAATTTTGTTTAAAAAAATAGAAACATTCTTTGAGAAACGTTCACAAGAGTTGGAAATAAGAAAATTGAAAATTCGAAAGGAAATCGCGTCTACCGTCAGAAGAATAGCCATTCTCACTCAGGAGGTAATCGACGTTTAACTACGAGAACAACCTTTAATTATTGTCGAAATTCGAATTCTTAAAAATATTATTTATTCAAGTGTAATAGTGTGATCTTGTAACGTTGGAAGAGATATCATGGCAAAATAGGACATTAATAAAAAGCAAAGAAAAACTTCTTTATTTACTAAATAAAAATAATTTTGCCCTGATATTTTGACCATATGATTGCTGTACTTTGCTGTTTGAAAAATTCAATATTTTTGTTATGATTCGATGTGTTCTAATGATAATTGAATTATCTGTACTCTCACGCAATAACTCACCTGTTATATTTATGCAGAAAGACTTCAACATATTGATTACTTTCAATCCAATTAGAGTTTAATTGTGCGCCCAAATCGAATATTTTACGTCTAATAATAAATTTTCAATATATTGTCAATTGAATAATTTCTGTTAAAGCTATAAAAAATGTAGGTCAGTAAATAATTTTCTGTAAATCGATTACTTTCAAACCAACAATGTTTAGTAAAGAGAGCTGGCTACTAATGCAAAAGTAGTGTAAGTGCATTATAATTATAAATAAATACTCGTAACAGTCGTACCGCAGATGAGCATGTATCCTTTGCAGCTACATTAATGCAAATATTATTTGTTCCTTCATTTTATACTATTAGTTGCAGAAACGAACCTAGCGAGCATAGCCACATATTTGGCGAAGTTCTATTTATTGATTTTACTAAACAACTTAATAAATAATTATTTCACTTGAATAAAAATTTTCTGTAATATTTTGATAATTTTAAGGATTTACAATGAATTTGACGAAATATATTATTTTGTGTTTATTGTATGTGTGCGTCGTTGTGTGCGACAAACCCAAAATTCTTAGGTCTTTAGGATCAAACGATCTTTTGATTTCTCACATTCATACGGTAAGTAAGCGTTGACTAATTTTAACGTAGATTTTTAAAAAATTTGGCTCGTACAATCATATACACGCTAAGAATTTTATGGTAATGATTCTCATCGGGGATTTTTAATAGTTACCATACTGTATAGTAATTTTAGAATTTTATACAATAATGCTATTAAAAACCATCATATAATGCTAACTATTAATATCCCCGAATGATAATCACTCTCACCAATAATAGTAATCACTCACATCACAGATACGAACATTTATAATTTTCGGTAACAATGTTGACTATACCGCGATGGCAATAGTTACCATCGCGGATGTAAAAGTCACTCACCAGCTTTTTAATTATACACTTAATGGAATATATTATTATAAGTGATTATATATATATATATATATAATTTCTAATCATCAAAATGGAGAAAATTTTTTCTTTATCTTAGTCTTTCTTTTTTCTTTAGTCTAATTTTGAACTGTATGATAATCATTCTCATCGGGGATGATAATAATTGCCATACAAAGTTGTCATGATTACGATCACGAAATAGCAGCTACTACCATCACTCTATTGTGAACAATATCATCGAGTGATCATAATATTTGTCATGGGATATGTTAATAGTTACTATTTTTGTGATAATGATTATTATAATAATTTAACACCCGAGATGGTAACTATTGCCATCGTGTATTTTAATTAATAACATAGTATATTGTGAATCTTACAATAATTATGAGATTAACCGATATCACAAGAAAAAAATTAATTTTACCACCATGAGATAGTAATCATTACCATAAAATTCTTAGCGTGTATGAATATATAAGTATGCTAACAGTATTTAAATCGTGCATTAAAAATGTCGGATTGAAAAACTGACTATAAAAAATTGGTCGTCAACCCGAGCGACAATGAATGAGAGTCGACTTCGTTATAAACTAAGAGCAATTTTCGAAAAATCTACCTTCCATTCTAGCTGCCAGGTGGCATTCTTATAAATAATATTCAAATGGTTAATGGGTCTTTTTTTTATTTTATATAGCGACAATTACTGGAATTATGTTTTTCTGAACAAATAAGTCTTGTTGCGATTACTTCCGATCTGACTGATATTAATTACCAAATCAAACAGAACGATCAATCAATCAGTTCTGTTTTTATATTTGATCAAATTACGATTCCAGAACCAAGGTATTACCACTTTCAGAAAAATTACGATGAATATATTTCATGTCGGTGCTACATTATTTCTGTTAATTCACTCGAGTCATTTAGAAATCAAGTTAAGATTATCTTTCGGTCAACTTTTTGGAATAGCGAAAATTTAGTGTTGATAGTTGGAAACGAGTGCAGCGATGCATTAAAGGCACTTAAATGGCTATGGAAAGCTCAGGCTATTAAATCATATTTTCTGTGTCCCAATAAATTCAACAACAATACAAATATCTATATATATAACCCTTACGGTGATAGGGCGCCAAAGCTCTGGAACAAAGTTAAGACGACAGACAGACCATATGATCAGTGGACAGTCTACAAAATGTCATTTGTTAACGGTAAGATAATTTATACTTATATTTCGGCGAATAAAAGTTTAAAGTTTTATAAAAAAATAACAAAGTATTAGAACGTGTGAAAATTTATTGTTGAAATTTCTATTAACTAGCGTGTCTATAATAGAAAATATCTACAATAGTTTCACTGGTTAATAATTTTAATTTTCTTACGCACCAATCAATGAGGATGTCAACTCGATCTTTCATTAAATTATTATAATCTTATCTACTTTCCAGATTCGAGTATATGTTCTCGCTTAGCTTTTGACAAAACGGAGATTTTAAATGGTCATCAACTTCCAATTTTTTATTTCGAGATGATGAACTTCGACAAAATAAATTTAAACGAATATGAAAGATCCAATACATCCGATATGTTTTCGAAAAGAACAATTATTTTCTTCAAGAATTTATTGTCAGCTATGAATGTAACTCCTGTTGCTAATAATGAAAGTATAATAAGTTCTGACATAATAGCTCCAATAAATCCCATGTTGTTAGAATTTGAAAGTAACTTTAGATGTATATTTCCTTTTTATGAACAAAGTGGTTACGTCATACTAACACAAAAACAAAGTTTAATACCAACAATCAGTCAAGTAGCCGACGAATTTTTCACTTATCAAAATATAGTAATGTCATCCGTTATTTTGGTAATACTATTTATCATAATTCTGTTTAACCACAAGTACGATTTCGGTGGAGCTGCGTTAGACCTCTTGTCATTTGTATTGAATATGGGCTTAACGACCCCTCTAAATCGATTGTGGATGCGCATTACTTTTTTAAGCGCAACTCTATTTGTTATCATTCTTAATCCAGCGTTGCAGGGGCAACTGACGTCCATATTGACTCGACCAGAGTATAGAAATGTTCAAACACTGAAGGACCTTCGTAACAATAATTACCACGTCTACTGGTCTACAATCTATGAGTATAATGTAATACTTGATAGTCAGCTGTGGGATGAAGATTCTTTGAATAAATATGTCCATGTGATGTATCCGGGAGAACGAGATTATTGCACGAAGAACGTTAGAAATAATTCTTCAATGGCTTGTATAATTGACTTTGATTCGCTCGAAGCTACGAACTTAGACTTGCATATTTCGAAAGAGTTTTCTCATAAACTTCATGTATTCACAATGCACAATGGATGGGCGCTCAAGAAAAAAGCTCAAAAGATCGCGATGAAATTGTTTGAAAGTGGTTTTTCGGATTATTCTCAAAAGCATAATTTATATAGAATTTTGATGGAAAGAAAAATCAAAATGGATAAAATAAAAGCATTACGAGATTATGAGCAACTAAATCTCGAAGATTCAGCGTTGGTCTACATTGCGATGACACTGGCCGCAGCCTGGACACTTCTTGTTTTGGGTTTCGAAATTTTGTTTAAAAAAATAGAAACATTCTTTGAGAAACGTTCACAAGAGTTGGAAATGAGAAAATTGAAAATTCGAAGGGAAATCGCGTCTACCGTCAGAAGAATAGCCATTCTTACACAAGAAGTAATCGACGCTTAGGCAGAAGAACAATTTTGAATTATCGTCGAATTTCGAATTCTTAAAAATATTATTTGTTCAAGTTTTATAGTGTAAATCATTGTACTGTTAGAAGAGATATTAGGGCAAAATAGCACACGATATAAATGGAAAGAAAAACTTTTCTATTTAATTAAAATAAGCGGTTTTAAATGAAAGCAAATCTTTATTCTCGAAACAAAAGAATTTCGCTGTAATATTCGGACTATTGATTCCTGTACTTTGCTGTTTATGAAATTCAATACTTTTGTTATGATTAGATGTGTTCTAATAGTAATTAAATAATTTCTACTTTCACGCAATAACTCATCCGTATATGTACGGTGAATGGCTTTAATATATTGATTGCTTTCAATCTAATTAAAATTTACTTTGAAACTAAATCAAATATTTTACGGTTATAAATGAATTTTTGATGTATTATCGATTAAATAAATAATTTCTGTTAAACTTTACACCAAATTATTATAATTTAAACTTATAAAGATATTTCCTTATTTTAATTATTAAATTCTTCATGACTGCAGTTATTCCATCAATCGGTCGAAACAGGTAAGACAAGATATTTATATACTTCGAAGGATGAACTTGTATACATATTCTGTTTTCTATTTATAAAAATTACTGAATTTATCCAGAGATTCCATTCCTTTTATGGATAGAATCTAAGGTAACTCAAGACTGTGAGTATAATTTGAAAATATCAACCATTTATTATGTATTCGGCGCACAGATTGGTGGTTTATAAAAAAAGAAGATTAGTAAATATTTCTTTGTGGATCGATTTTACGTAAAGTCACATTGTTCAGTAGTGGAAATTCAACGTTAAAATGTATATGTCTAATGCATAATGAGTGCATGTGCACTCAATTAGATAAGGAAACATGTAACACTCAAACTGCGGATGGACACGTATCCTTTGCGACGACACAAGTAGGAATTATTTGCTTATTGATATTCCTGCGTTAGTAACGAGGCTCGAACCCTAGAGCAAAGTCGCGTAGTTTATGAACATCCACTTATTGATTTGACTCAATAGTCTGATAAATAATTATTGCACTTAAATAATAATTTGCTAAAATAACCCGTGAAAAATGAATCATACATGGCCATGCATGAATGCTCCATGCATGGCCATGTATGAAAATTGGCCAGACATGGCCATGTATGGCCATATATGACCATGTATGGCCATGTATGACCTTGCATGGCCATGTATGACTATACATAGCTTGATACGGCCATACATGACTTGATATGACTAGGTATAGAAATTTTAACTAAATAAAAAAAAATTTTTTTAATTTTTAACTTCCCGCTTAGAAAATCGATGATTTTCAAAAATTTCGGGAAGTTATTGTTTTCACCCCGATTTTCGAAAATCTAGTTTTCATCAAATGTCGACGTTTTGAGGTCCTAGGAAGCTAATCTGACTATTTTCAGAATGATGTCCGAGTGTCTGTATGTATGTATGTATGTATGTGTGTGTGTGTGCGTGTGTGTGCGTGTGTGTATGTATGTGTGTGAATGGTCTATAACTTTTTAACTACTGAATCGATTTGTATGTTTGAGGCGGCGATTGAAAGAGCTTGTTGGCCGTCAACTTTCCTGAAAATTTCAGATCGTTCGATCAAGTAGACTCGAAAATATTGGCAAATTACGAAAAAAAAAAAAATTTTTTTTTTAGTTTTTTATTGATTTCTCAGAAACGAATTGAACGATCGACTCCAAAATCTAATCAGCTCTAGAACTCAATAAAACGCGTCGAATGCCGCCTTAAACATCTCAATCGGTTAATTTTTTCGGGAGATATCGTTGGAGAAAGAAATGGTAAAAAACGGTTTTTTTCAAATATCTTCAAGACGGCTGAATCGATTGCTTTTAAATTTTAATCACCTCTAGAATTCTATGAAACGCGCCTATTGCCACCTCAAACGTCAAAATTGGTTAATTAGTTCAAAAGATATCAGTGTTGAAAAGTTAAAAAAATAACATTCTATGTTATTTTTTCCAGATAAATCAAAATGTACTGTACTAAAATGTGTCAAAAATCTCATAAACTTTTCCTCCTTATGGTCTCTTTTGATCATCGTATAATACCGTAAAACTTGTTCTTTTGTTTAAACCATATTATCAACGAAAAAATTGAAAAAACACCGTTTTTAATGAATTTCTCCGATATTTTATATATTATCGCTCTGACCTAAGCTAAAACTCATTCGAATCTTGATTTTGATCACTGACATTGATTTCTGCATCAACATATTTATTTTATTTATCATAATCGGGATTTAAAATTTAAAAACCGCTTGTCCATTAATGATTTTCGATTCTTAAACTTTTAAACTTTAGCATAAAGCATAACTTGTTAGAGTTTGAAAAACTCATAAAAAAACAATCGCATGCAATTAGATTTTCGAGCTCGAAGAGCTCGAAAATATAGTCTCATTGATATTTTCGATTTCCTTGAGCTCGAAAACAGCGGGAAGTTTTAGGGCTGGCCCGCAGGGTCAACCGACAGACCGATTTTTTTTTTTTTTTTTAATTATTTTGGCGACGCAGAGATTATCAGATATGCGAATAATTGAATTCCTAATCGAATTGGAAATTTTTAATTCCGAGAAAAAACGCTAGACTTATTAATAACACCACCCGCTTTAGTAGGATTCGAACCCGGGACCTTTCGTACGAGAGACCGACGCTTTGTTGACTAAGCTATGCGACCGACAGTTACAACGAAGTTTACTTGTGCTACGTAAGATTGAAAGGATATAATCACTTTCGAAAAAGCAAAATATAATCATCAATATGCTGTTAGTGATATCAAAAAAATTTTCTATTTTTTTCACTACAACATTCTGTTTATAAGTAATTGTAATAGTCAGCTCAAATTTTATATATCCGTGAAAAATGAATCATACATGGCCATGCATGGCCATATATGAATCATACAAGGCCATGTATGGTCATGCATGGTCATGTATAGTTATATATGTCAGTGATTAGTTGGACATATATGGCCATGCATGGCCGTATATGGTTCATACATGGTCATACATGGAGCATGATTATGATTACTCCTGATTTGACAGACATTATTTACCAAATCAAACTTAACGATCAATCCATTATTTCTATTTTTATAGTTGATCGAATTAAAGATCAACATCTATGGCATGGGTCTGTATAATTTCGCCAAACATGAAGTGATTCACTTATTCGAAATAGGTGGCGTGAGGATAGGCCATAGTCATATGATGGAAAGATGGGATAGCTCAATAAAAAAGCCACTAAGATAATGTAGAAAAATAAAAAACCTACAGCTCTCACTTCTAGATGGCAAATAGGTACCGATAATAGAGCACAAAAAATATTTATAGAAATTGAAATAAAGATGCATTAATAAAGATAATGTTTGAACAGAATCGTTCAAGAATACTAATGGAAAGCAACTAAAAATGATGAACATCTCGGGTAAAGGTACTGCGCTAGGTGTTGTAAGCGGCAAGGACATTACACGGTTTCCACGGCTTATTAAAAAAAAACCATCGTTTCAGCCTAGTAATTATTATTAAATGACTATGAAATATCAGCATATTATTAATAATTAATAAATTTTTGATAACTTAAGCCAATTAAAATTTAATCGTTTGTTTATAACTAAAGAGTGGGTACCTTTAATCTACTAGGACTTGTCACGGTTCCCACGGCTTATTTATAAATATCCTCGTTTTAATTATTTTTGAATGAACACAGCATATCAGCATATTATTTAATCAAATAATTTCGAATTGCTTATGCTAATTAAAATTGAATTATTTGTTTATATGTACAGAAGAGGAACCTCTATTCTACTATTCACGCTTGGCATGGTGAGTAATTTTAATTATTATTTCATAATCGAAAACAATTGAAATCTATTATCCTTGACTATTTGCTAAATATTGACAGTAAAACAATCACATTTACTAAAATTATATAATCTATTGCAAGAAGTCGGGATAAATCTTATTCGGTTGGCCCGGTGAGGAATAAAAATAATTGGCTTGTCGTCATCATTATAAATGTCATGAAATTAATTCAGTCCCACTGTACCTCAACGTTAATATTGAACTCGTAAATTAAAATATGGTCCTGTTGCAATTTTAATTTGGGTTCAAGGAAATTTATATGTTTTTCAAATATTTCAATCTTGGCGGTTGTTGTTGTAGATGTCAGGATGTTTTTCCTGTTTTCGGCCATCTTTCGTTGGTCAGAACGCGCGATTCTCATTTGTTTTCCCGTACCCGACTTGTTGAGTGAAAAACGTAATTATTGTGAAGACGTTCTTTGTTAATGAGTAAGGTCACGTCAAGTGGACCCCCCATTTTCCACTTAATCATGAAAATTAAGTCTATGTATTTTTTTCTTATGTAGTCATTATGAAAAATTAAACCCTCAAACGATTTTTTAAAATTTTCATTTTAACAACAATTTTTTTTACAATGAAGATTTTGAGTACTTTTAATTAAAAAATAGATTCCAAAACAACCGTTAAAGATAACTTAATGAAATTTTCAGGATTTATTGTCAAATATCTATATTTCATAAAAATATTAATAGCTTGAAATTCTTTGTTTATTATCCTATTGTTAATTAACTTTTAAGTAAACAAATGAAAATTTCATTGACTTCTCGGTAAAAAAATAAAGTTTTTTTTATTGATTACATGAGTTATTTATTAAAGTTTGAGATCCCAAAAGAAAATTTCACTGCTCGTGATTAGTTTAAACAAAATAAAATTATTTATCACCGCACGTCGGTCGCTGAGCGCTTCCAATACGGTGCGCGGCCAAGCGTCTCAGGCTTTATTGCAGCTTTGGTCAGTCATAATTCGAAGTATTATTTAAAAATACTATTACTAAACAAATTGTATTTTTTTTAAACAATATCATGAATAATACAATAGAATAATTTTTTATTATTAAACTGAAACAGGAAAAACTAACTAATAATTAAACTTAAGTTTAATTATTAGTTAGTTTTCCCTGATTATTGTTTAATAAATAATTAATTTATTATTAATTAATAATAATTTACAAATTGTAATTAACTAATTATTGATACATTAGTTACCCAGAGAGGAAAGTACCACGGGCCCAGGCTTGGCCCAGTCTTGCCCCAACTTTGTAGAACCTTGGGCCAGGCTTGTAAGCCAGTCTTGGCCCAGTTTTGGTTAAAGTCTGGGATGATAATCTCGGGCCAAGCCTGGTTGCCAGGTCTGGCCCATGCTTGGTTGCCAGGCCTGGCCCAGGCTTCTTGCCAGGCTTGGCCCAGGCTTCGAGGAAACGAATAAATTTAATATAAAAAAATTTTATTATTATTAACCTCGTAGAGTTTATGAACATTAACGTTTAAATTATCTAAGGGAGGTAAATGATGTGAAAAAAACTCGGTGCAAAATCTGCTGGGCTCTGGGCGCGAACTGCCGTCCTTCTGATTGCTAGGCCCGAACGGTAGCTACTGGACGAACCTACCAATGTTGAACAGATATATTTATATGATCTACTTATTAAACGCCCAAGGCTGGGTTACCCAGTCTTGGCCCAAGTCTGGCTTGCCATTGGATGGCCAAGGCTGGGTTACCCAGTCCTGGCCCAAGCCCGGGCCAATAGAGGTGAGCCAAAGCTAGGTTCCCCAGTGTTGGGCCAAGGAGGGCCCCGTTGTTCAACTCTGGCAGCTCCTGCATGGGTATTTACTAAACAATAATCAGGGAAAACTGTCTAATAACTAAACTTAATTATTAATTAATAATAACTTATAAATTACTATTAACTAATTAATAATATATTAATTATTTATTAAACAATAATCAGGGAAAACTAACTAATAATTAAACTTAAGTTTAATTATTAGTTAGTTTTTCCTGTTTCAGTTTAATAATAAAAAATTATTCTATTGTATTATTCATGATATTGTTTAAAAAAAATACAATTTGTTTAGTAATAGTATTTTTAAATAATACTTCGAATTATGACTGACCAAAGCTGCAATAAAGCCTGAGACGCTTGGCCGCGCACCGTATTGGAAGCGCTCAGCGACCGACGTGCGGTGATAAATAATTTTATTTTGTTTAAACTAATCACGAGCAGTGAAATTTTCTTTTGGGATCTCAAACTTTAATAAATAACTCATGTAATCAATAAAAAAAAACTTTATTTTTTTACCGAGAAGTCAATGAAATTTCCATTTGTTTACTTAAAAGTTAATTAACAATAGGATAATAAACAAAGAATTTCAAGCTATTAATATTTTTATGAAATATAGATATTTGACAATAAATCCTGAGAATTTCAGTAAGTTATCTTTAACGGTTGTTTTGGAATCTATTTTTTAATTAAAAGTACTCAAAATCTTCATTGTAAAAAAAATTGTTGTTGAAATGAAAATTTTGAAAAATCGTTTGAGGGCTTAATTTTTCATAATGACTACATAAGAAAAAAATTCATAGACTTAATTTTCATGATCAAGTGGAAAATGGGGGGTCCACTTGACGTAATCTTACTCCAATTTAAGTGTTCATTTAATTTAGTCATTAAAAAATGTCAGTGCCATTTTTAAAAAAAAAAAAATTTACGTCATACACTGACATTGAAAGTGCTCTCATTGATTATGAGAATACATCAAAATACAGACTCGCAGTAAAAAATAGTAAAACTCTTCATAACGTGTTGAAAAACAAAGAAAGTGTAGATTTCAATCCAAATTTAATATATAACGAAATCTATTTTCAGTGTTGGTCAGTTAAAAATTGCAAAAATGCTACGTAAGTGGTTCTTTTGTTATAAAAAGTCTAGGAGTCTGTACAGCAACTTTTCGATTAGTTCTATCATTAATAATGGCATACCCTTTTCTTCCCCCCGAACTAAATTTGATAAAACGTATACATTTAAATTCCTTTACAGATTGTGTCCAGCCACCTTAAATCTCCGATTATCACCTAAGAAGCAGCATTTAGAGGTGGGTTTGTGCAATCTAAAACATGATCATCGACCTCTATCAGTGAGTATGACTTGATTTACTATTACTTCGGATATATTTAAGTACATTTCATCAACTGTTGAAACTTTAGACTGTTAATCAGTAACATCTATTGAATTATTAATCGAATTTAATTCATTTTTTCTTAATAAAAATTTCTATATATATTACAGAAATTGAAAAGCCTGCCGAAGAGAAATTTGCAGCCGTTGTTGGAGAGCGCTCAAGAATTAGCTAATCGAATGAAACAAGAAGTAGCGGCTCAACAAAAAAATTCTTGCGATGATGATTTCTATCAACAGCTTCAGAATATTAGACAAAATTTGTCAAATTCTGAACCTGCTGATCCAAATCAAAAAATTTCAAAGCTGAAGAATCTCATCGCAGATTTCACCAGCTCTAACGACAAAGATGAAGAACAAGAGCAGCATCAACCGCAACAACGGCAAAAAAAAAACACAATCAAGAGACAGTATTTCAACCCAAAAAAAATCAGCAGCAACTAAAATAACAGCATCGACCGAAACAGTATTAACAAAATTTGCAACAACTACAACAACAGTACTAACAGCAACAATAGCATCACCAATTACAACAACAGCAACAATAGCATCACCAATTACAACAACAGCAACAATAGCATCAACCAAATCAGACCCACGCGTGTCAGTCCACTCCATTCCCCAATCGGTAGACACGCGTGGGTCTGAGCTCTTGGACATGATGGCAAGTTTCGACCTTGTCATTATGAATAAGGGGAACACGGCGACTTTCCGGAGAGTTGGTACTCGTGGGTCTATTGTAGACCTTACGTTTGCTACTCAACGGATAGCTGCTGTGATCTTGGACTGGGCCGTTCTTGAGGAGTATACGGCCAGCGATCACCAATACATCTCGTACACGGTACATGATCTACGGGGAAACCCCGCGATAGTGTACCAACGTTCGATGAAGCGGTCGGGTTGGAGGGTTTCGAGGCTTGACGAGGGTGCTTTACAAAAAGCGGTCTCTGAGAGCGTCGCGACTTTTCGCCCTATGACTGCCGAGACGCGCGGAGATGTTGAGATGATCGTTGACCGTACGATGAAGGCTCTCGTCTCAGGCTGCGACGCTGCTATGCCTCGACGTTCCGCGAGCTCACGCAGGAAACCAGCTTACTGGTGGACTGATGAGATCGCGCTGCTCAGGGCTGAGTGTTTGCGTCTTCGGAGGCAAGCACTCAGGTCGCGAAAGCGTGATACTGGGCAGCAGAAGAACGAAGAGTATAAAGCGGCGAAGAAGCGACTGGTTACGGCGATCAAGGTGAGCAAAGGGAGATGCTGGAAGGCGGTCTGCGAAGAAGTAGATAATGATCTATGGGGCCTTGGCTACCAGATTGTTACTCGGAAATTCATGGGTCGCAGTCCAGTATCACCTATGGAACCTGATGCGATGAAGGAAATAGTCAGTGTCCTGTTTCCGGAGCGCGAAGATCGAGTCAGTCCTGTTTGGACTATACCCGATGACAAGTGCCCGCTTTTCTCGGCAACTGAACTACGCCGCGTTGTAAGAAGTCTCAAGGGAGGCAGGGCCCCGGGCCCTGACGGTATCCCCGTTGAGGTCTACAAGGCTCTTGTCCCCCAGCATGAAGAACTGCTATTGGGTGCTTACAATGCGTGTATTTCGGTTGGAGTTTTTCCTGCACGATGGAAGCTGCAAAGGTTAGTCCTGTTAGACAAAGGAAAGGGTCCACCCTATACTCCTTCGTCGTACAGGCCACTTTGCATGCTGGTCGTTGCGGGGAAAATTTTCGAGTCGTTAATTCGAAATCGACTGAGAATCTAAGTTGCGAATGCTGGTGGCTTAGCGGAAAACCAACATGGTTTTCGGCCTGGTCGCTGCACAATCGGTGCTATTTCGGAAGCGCTTTCATTTGCCCGAAGAGCTTGGACGGGAAACCATCGGTCCCGTCCAGTATGCATTATAATGACATTCGATGTCAAGAATGCTTTTAACTCGGCACGATGGCCAGATATAATGAAAGCGCTTCGGAAATTAGGTCTGTCCGAGTATCTCATTCGGATCATAGATGATTACTTACGTAATCGTTTCTTGATCTATGAGACTACTTTTGGCGAGATGATGAAGAAGCTGACTGGAGGAGCGGCTCAGGGTTCGGTCTTAGGACCAGAACTCGGGATCATCCTTTACGACGCTCTTCTCCGTCTAGATCTACCGGACGAGGTGATACTTGAGGGGTTCGCTGACGATGTAGCGGCGCTAATCCTTGCGCGCTCTTCCGAGAGTGCTCAAAGATTGGCGTGCTTGGTCGCGACCAAAGTGGATGCTTGGCTCAATGACCATGGCATGGCATTGGCTAAAGCAAAAACGGAGGTTATAGTTCTCACAGCCCAGAGGTGGTTTCCGAGTCCTTTCCGGGCTCTCGTCGTGGATCAACACGTAGAGAGTGGAAGTTCTCTGAAATACCTTGGAGTGACGATCGATACGAAACTCACGTTTCGCGATCAGATTGTCTGTGCGGCTAAAAAAGCGACGACGTTGGTGGCGAGCCTTTCTCGGTTGATGCCTAACGTCGGAGGACCGAGGAGCAGCCGTAGACGAGTTCTTATGAGCGTCTCACATTCGATAATGCTGTATGGAGCAGAAATCTGGTGTGAGTCACTCAAAGTAGAAAGTTATCGTCGACAACTAGCATCCGTACAACGAAGAGGTGCGCTGAGGGTAGCTTGCGCTTACCGTACGGTTTCAGAAGCAGCCGTGCTGGTCATTGCGGGTGTGATTCCGATCGACCTTTTGGGGTTCGAGAGGAAGCGCATCTGGGATGCCCGTAGGGCTGGGGAAGAACCGTTGGAGAGTGTAAAGGCTCAAGAACGCGAGGAGACCCTGAAACTCTGGCAAGAGCGATGGGAATCTGCGGAAACGGGACGTTGGACATTTAGACTTATTAAACGAGCCCGTGACTGGATTTCACGGAAAGAAGGAGAGGTAGATTACTATCTTTCCCAATTTCTGTCCGGTCATGGCCAGTTTAATGAGTATCTGTATCGCATGGGGATCTGAACCGATCCTTACTGCCAATACTGTCCGCAAGTTGTCGACTCTACCGAGCACACTTTCTTTTCCTGTCAGCGTTGGTCTGAAATACGACTACGCTTTCAGGAGGAGAAAGAAGTGCCAAATGGCGCTGACTTGGTGATACCTTGGATGTTGGCGACGGCAGACAATTTCAAGACGATGACAATGTTTGTAAGAGAGGTCCTGAAGGAAAAGAAGAGGGAAGAGATTGATTGAGAAAGAAGTAGCGACGGAGAAAAGAAGAGGAGGACTAGTACTGCGAAGTAATGCTTGCGCGGTCCCGCAGTACTAGGTCCGAAGAGGGAAGGGAGTAAGGTTTTTAGCCGGTAGGGCCCCCAAGGATACAGTTATCTACTTTAGAGTAACATCTTAAGTGATACATTCTTGGGGGAGGAGTCCGGCACACGGAGGGCAATATGCATATGACGAGCAGTTTATGCTTTTCATATGGGTATTGTCTTCTACGGTGCGTAACAGCATTTTTCCCACACCCTCTTCCCAAAAAAAAAAAAAAAAAAGCATCAACCAAATCAGCAACAATTACAACAACAGCAATAACAACAGCACCAACAGCAACTTTAACGTCTACCAAATCAGCAGTAACTACAATATTAACAACAGCAGCAACAACAAAAGCAGCAACTACAGCAACAATTACGAAAACAGCAACAATAGCATCAACCAAATCAGCAACAACGAAAGCAGCAGCAACTACAACATCAGGAACTACAACAAAAGCAGCACCAACAGAAATAGCAACAGTGACTAAACAGCATGAAAAATGTCAAGGTCACATTGATTTTGAATCCTTTTTAGACATGATTGGAGATAATGCCTGTAAAGCAAAAGTTTTGGAGCACAATAGTGTTTTGCAGCTCGCAGATTTAAAAAAATTTGATAAAAATACGTGTTACTTGTTCAAACATTTAGATTTTGAAATGTTTCAAAAATTTTTCGATAAAAATGCTTTCGAATACGTTAAAATTATAATGGATGCTAAAAAAAGAAAAATTTGACTGAACCTTAACAGGCCTATTACAAGCAACTATACCACACAACAACTATACCAGTGTCAAAAATTATCCGCGAAAATCTCAACAAATCAACAATGTGATTGAATTGTAGATTGGTTGAAATTTTCGTGGGTAATTTTTGAAACTGCTATAGTTGTTGTGTGGTACACTTGCTGGTGATAGGCATGGTTAGGGTTCAATTGTCAAAAAGTAGAGATTTTTATAGTAGACCTGTTAATGTGTAATGGCTTCCTATGATTACAAATAATAAATACTAATTGTTGAGTATAAATAAAATTAAATTTACAATTAGTTATTTAGTAAACCGTTTTTTTTTTTCAGATCTTATTTGATAACCGTGCCAACCGTCTAATATTTTTTTCGATTCTTTACATTCGGTCAGATAGTTATCATTGTTTTATTTTCTGTTTTTTAAAATTAATAATTTATCTAGAATATGGTATTAGAGAACTAGAAAACGTTTCATAATATTAATAATTACGATAGGTAAATAGGTGAAATCGTGTACCGTACCGCAACTTCACACTCAAAATAATTCTAACTGATCAGTTATGATCTTTTGTTAAAATTTAATTAATGATTAACAATAAGGTTATATCGATAAAAATTTACATTATTCATTGACATTTATAACTACAATGAAATAGTTATTTAAGTGACTTGCCGTGCTGCCCGTCTAGATATTTCATGGCTCTATACATGAAGAGGTACATGTATACACTGTTTTTACCAATTGGGAAAGCTTCTTCATATTTAACATTTTCAACGTTGACAAAAATAATATTTTACAGTTGTCAATACCAGTTCTAATCAATTTGATCAAATTTACTTGATCCTATATGTTTTGTCTGAATCACCGACCCTTTCAATGATTATTATTCTTTTTCTTTCTTCTCCACTGTATTGTCTCAATGTATTTCTTAGGTCATTAGTTTTTATCACGTGCAATATAATTTTCCGTTCATTTTGCAGATATCTGCGCTTGATTTTCTTTAGTGTTTCGAAATTTTGCATTTCATCCTTGTTTTGTATCATCACTACAATTTTTAAATTACTGCCTTCGCAATCTCTTTTCAAGCTTATTGTTCCTCTGCTATTTTCGATCTGCTTTTCTAATATGTTATTTTCAATGTTTAGTAATTCTTGAATTCGTTGGAACCCGTTTATTTTCCCAACTACAAGTTCTTTTTTTACTAATTCCTGGTCGTCACAGTTCTTCAAATCGATCCAGAATTCATTTATCTCTTCTTCGTTTATCCTTATTTCCTTTTTAAGGGGCAAAGGTCTGTAGGTGTTATTTAAAACAGCATTTCTGGTACTCCTGGCTTCTTTAAAAATTATTTTGATGACAGCTTTAAAATAAAGGACGAGTCTCATAAGTGATTCAAACTAATAAATTTGTTTTTGTCTAAAATACTAAAAAAAAAAAAAAAAAACAGTGTATTTAACAGTTATTTATATGTAATTTTACTTGTAAATGCGTTGGGTTTTAGATGCTTTTGGAGGAGGCTATTTAAAATTTTATGGTACGATTCCAAGTGATTATTCGTCCTATCACACAGCATCTTATACACCGAAAAACCTTTCGGTGTAATTTGTCTTAGCCAGTAAATTTCAAAATAAACAAACAGCTTATCGAAGAAATCGCCAAAATCATCAATTGTTTGTTTTTTAATGATATTATAAACCTGTGCGATTTTCTCAGGAGGAAACAATGGCAATTTAATAATTTGGTAGAGTATGATAAATATATCTGGATCCGTCTTTGAGTTTTTTGATTTCCCAATCAGCTTCAACTCCAGTGCTTTTCTTATGATTGCCTAAAAATTATTTATATATTACAATTTAAACTCTAGCCGATTTATGCTCGTGAGTTTCGAACTAAACCAATTTCAAACCAATGTGATTTAGCGAGCGGGAACTGGCAACTCACTTATCTACACAGAAAAAAATGAACTGTTGCTGCAATAGGACATGGCCTTACAGCAGCTACAGCACTTAGTTCTGTTACACCTATGAGGCTTTCCTGTAGCTGCAACGGAAAAGTCCTGTAGTATTTACAAGATCAGTCCTGTTGCAGCCACAGTTCTATTTCTGTTGCAGTCATAGGAATAGTCTTGAAATCGTAGTAAATATAATATTCTGAATTACTGAAGATGAGTATGCATATAGTAAATATACACGTTATTCTATATAAATATAAACACACATATATGTAAGTGTGTATGTGTGTGCACGTAGCAAAAAAATATTTTTATCGGTAATAATTCAAGTTATTTAAGACACTTACCTGTACTGTATGAAAATAAATATGGTCAAATAAACGTGAGTTTTGCACCTAAATTGTGTGTAATTTTAAATGCAAATAAATTATTTTATGGTTTAAAAATTTTATCATTTTTGTTACTAATTATAGTTATTAATTTAACATGTATCACGTACGTTCTTAGCTGAAAATTGAACTAAATTTAATAGAAATCGTTTATAAATTTAGCACAATATTCTGTTTTTTAAAGATCTACTGAAACCACGCTCACAAGACAGTTAACATTGGTACACTTAAATAATATCAAATGGTGACAATCGTTTCCCTATGTTCAGCCTAATCATTTCTCATTTTTTTTTAAGATTAGTAATAATAACGCAATTAATATATTATTACAATGAAAATAAGTTTTAGGAAGTTCCATTCCTCATCATTTCTAATTGCTGCAAAAAAAAAAAAAAATTATTACTTAGTCAATTTCATATTTATCTCATTACTTGTTTAATATAAATCTTGAACGATATTGGTAATAATATTCTACCATACTCATTTATACTTTTCTTCACTGCCTGAATTTCTGTCAATTGAAGAAATTTTTAATACAAATCTGATAATATCCTTCTATTTAACTCGTGACAAGAGAAAATAATTATTCAATATAATCATTGTTCGTCTAGAGAGAAAGGTAAGTTCATGAAAATTTACACATTTAATGAATTTTTTTGATATCTGTCCAAATTTATTCCCGTTGTTCTCCTGTAAAGTCATTTTTAGTAGATTTCATAGAAATCTAACTATTGTATTTGTCCTCATAATGGAATTTTCGAATAATTTTGCTACCACTAAACTCAGCTCGACGAGCTGAGTCAGAAAATACATTTGGTTCCAAAGTTTATATATGTATTTATATATATATATATATATATATATATATATATATATATATAATATATATATATAAATATATAATATAATATAACGCGCCGTTCTCCAACGATAGCGTCCACAATTCTACACCGATCTTAATGAAACTTAGTATACTTATTCTATGGACGATTACCTTGGATGAGTTCGAAGATGAGCCAATTCGGCCAATAAGTTTAAAAGTTATGGTTAATTGAAATTTTGTAAAATTTTCAAAAAAAAATTTATTTGCCGCTTTAACTAGATGTAACTTTCAAACAGAAAGAGATAGCTCATTTTCGTTTGTCTTATCCGAAAGCTCGCTCGATTGCCTTCAATTTTCACTATGTAGCTCTTCGATTCGACTACTTATTTGAATAGAAAAATGGTTTTAAAAATTTACAAAATATTATAAAAACTAATTTTATGCAGGTTGTGACTCTGATTATTACCACAGTTCTAAACCGATCGCTTTGAAACTTGTCATACATATTTTGTGGGTGACTACCTTGATAAAAGTGGAAAATGAGCTCAATCGGTCGAATACTTTGAAAGTTATAGCATTTCAAAATTTTTGAAATGTAAAAAATTCAGATTTTTACTTATTCTTTCTTCAATATTTTTTGAATGTTATAACTTATTGACTTCCTATAAATTTTATCTGAAAGCTCTTCAAATAAGCTTCTATTTTCATGCCTATATATGTGTCTAGACCAATGAAATTTCTTATCTTACGACTTATTAAATGAAATTTTGCTATTGCATTGGTTCTCCTACTTTTAATAGATTCCATAGAATCCTAACTACTTTATTCATCAGTAAATTTATGAAATTGATTGAATTCATATTATTGCTGTGTAAAACTTACAAAATCTAAATATCTCAATTCAAGTGTGCAAATTCAATTTTTTTTTATTGACAGTGTTTATAACTGATTTCAAGTATGACACTTAGATCTATCATAATTGAAATTTCAACTCAATCCATTTTATTTAATTTTGTATTAACTATTAATCCTATAGTAAAAATCACAGAATACTTATTCGTAGATGAATAGATTCTTTTTAACTTCAATTTTTGTTATTCCGATAATTTATTTAATTTTCTAATTTTAATTCTCAAATTTTTTGCTTTTAATTTTAAAGTGTTTGACCATTTTTTTAAATTATAACCTTAAGAATCTGAGAATGTCGAAAAAAAAATTTATTTTGTTATTAACGTTTATTTGAGAGGTTGAAATAATCAAATGAGAAATCTACTTCCATTTCGGCTGCCGAATGGCCTTTTTTGTTTTTTAATAGCCACACTGAATTAACCGCTAGCAAATTCCACGCAAATCTCAATTAGATGCTGATAAAAAATAATTTATTTTTTTCTAATAGAAAAACAGAAAATTATGAAATCCAGCTCACTGTTTTTTTTCTGTAATTTTTTTAGGAAATATTATAGTTATTTTCGCACAAATTTATTATGAAAGTCATATTTGTTTCACAATCTGAATTTCGTAATGAAATTCATAACTGATTAAAATTTTTTTTACACGATAAATCCGTAAATAGTTGTCACAAAGATAACATTTGTCTGGCCTCTAAAAGACATCTTTTTTCAGATAACATAATGATGCCTTTCTGGCATGGATGCCGAACGGTTAAGGATGCGCGTTTCAGTCAAAAGTCAACAGATAATGAATCTATTGACTATAAACATAATAGGAATTCTCCATTTGATATCACAAGAATTAGACGTCGCCGCAGACTGTGAACGTATTTGAATAGGTAATTATAAATTTTTTTATATAAGTATCAAGTGACATTAAAGGTTCTTTTTAAATAATTTTAGTAGCTTATAATCCCGACTAAACATCACTGTGAGAACGCTCACTGCATATATATTGACCTCATTGGATCGCAATGAGCCCGAGTCGAAATATAAGAACTGTTTTAACTGTAGAAATTTCCAAACCCTTTGAAGTTCGATTTACAATTTCAGTTCGGTTTACAAAACTATCTTGGTTTAATAGAAACGTATCATCTTTGTTATTGAAGTCGTAATAATTATTATTAATAAAAGTAATTATTATATTTTTACAGCTCAAACTGAGAATAATCGAAAATGTCGACAAAAATCTTATTGTTAGCTATCTTCATCTTTGTGGGGCTATATGCTCGTGCAGTTGGGGATTGTTACGGCAGATGGGTAAGTAAATATGACAGGACAGTGATGAATAAACAGCTTTAATAAATATCAAAGAATGCTTTTTTTTTAATTTTTTCAAAGATTCAATTTTGTATCAAATTCGATTCAAAATTTATAAGTCTAATTTTTAATTTTAAATAAATTCTATGCTGCGCCTGATTAAAAAAAAATGACTTTGTAAGATTTCGAGTCCGCAAAATAAAAATTAAAAAGTTTATAGATCAATAACTAAATTCTGCGATATATAAGATTAGAGACTTCCCGGGTCGAAAAATTTGATCTGATTTTAGTCTAACTGGACTGTATTTGGACTAATTAGTCTGTTATTGAACTTCTATAAAAATTTTGTACTGTTTTTGATCTACTGATTAAAACATATTTGATCTGTTTTAAGTCTGAATGATCTGTATTTGAACTTATCGCCTGTTGTTGAACTTCTATAAAAATTTTGTACTGTTTTTGATCTACTCAGACCGAAAAATTTAATGATTTTAGTCTAGTTGGACTATATGATCTGTTTGTGATCTTTTACAAAAATTTTAAGCTGTTTTCGACCTGTTATTTTAAAAAACAATTGCATTACGGGCAGACCAAACTAGATTAATTCTTGGACTTAAAAAAATTTTAGTTATGAAAATTTACAAGGATAAAACTAGATTAAATCATGGACTTATAAAATTTTTATTCATAGGCAATGTTTATAAAAAAAATATTAAGTTGCAGAATTGATTATGTTTTGTTTACTATTTATTTAGTATCTTTTGTTTAAAAATGTCGGCAGTTAATGATAATTTGACAGCTTAATTTTTAGTTGTCTTGACTGAATATTTAGAGCAGTGAATAAAAGTCATAAAACAACTCTTAAAATGTCAAGAAATTTTTCTTATTTATTGGATATAATCGAGAATATGTTGGCATTACAAAACATCAAAATTCATGTGCCGCGGAGAAAAATTTTGGCCCGCAATCTACCAATTTTTACAATGCTGTCGACCAAACTTAAAACAGAAAGTAAAGCATCCTAAAAATTACTATATACTCTTATAAAAACTTATTATGCTGCATCCAAATTATTGTAAGGTATAAAAGTAATAGATATTATAGCTTATTCATAAGTTTCTCGGGCGTAATAAGTATTGTGATACAGCATAATCATTTTTTATAAAAGCACAATTATTCTTTAGATGCTTATTCACTTCCTGTTTTAAGTTTGGTCGACAGCATTGTAAAAATTGGTAGGTTTCGAGCCAACATTTTTCTCCTTGTGACATCTTATTTTAGAAGCGCATTAGCATGTGTCAAATACCAAGAAGATTGAAATAAATTAATAAATCTAGATTATTATCATTATTATTTATATTTATAAAAAGTCCTGTTTTTGTCCTAAAAAACAATTGAATACAGACTAAAATTTATAGCAAATAAAGTCTGTTTTTGTCCTAGAAAACAATTGAACACAAACTAAAAATTATAGCAAATAAAGTCTGTTTTTGTCCTTAAAAACAATTGAACACAGAACAATAATTATAATAAAAAAGTCTGTTTTTAGTCTAAACCAGATTTAAAACAGACTAAATATCATACGAAAATAAGTCTGATTTTGTCCTGGATAATGACTAGTACGGACAAAAACAGATTAAATTCCTATATAAAATAAATACGATTTATAAACTTGAGTTAAAGAAAAATATTTAAATTAATCATTTAATTTAAAACAGATCTAATTTTTTGACCCGGGTTAACGTCCCGGATGATTATTATTTCAAGGGAGTTTTCTTTTTTTTTTTTTTAATATTATGGTGGCAAAAATCTAAAAAAATCGGTCTGCCAGTTGAATTTGCGGGCCAGCCTCAAAACTTTCCGCTCATTTCGAGCTCCTTGAGGTCGATAAATTGTTGTAGATACATTTTCAGTTTACAGTTGTAGATGGCGCGATTTCTAGTTTTTAGCCGGGATTACTGGCCAGTTACTGGTCTGAAATCGAGTTAAGTCTAGAATATTTATACTAGGGTTAGAGTAACTTTGTGTGACGATAGTTATTTTGATGTTTACTTGATATTTTTCTAATCAAATAAAAATTAGTACCGATAAAAGTAATAATAATTAAAGAACTAAGGGTACTGCCCAACTTTCTGCTCTTTACCCGATATATATATACATAAATTTTTCAACGAATGATATTTTTGAACTCAACTGAACTAATTATGATAGATGAAACGAAATTCTTTGTAAAATCGACCATGAGGACAAATACAATAGTTAGATTTTTAAAAAAATCTACCTAAAAATAGAATAAATTAATAGGTTTTTATATTTATTTAATTTTATTGCTACAGTGTCATCCACAACAAGGCTACAAATGCTGCGAAGGCCTCGCATGTGATTGGGGATACTGGTTTCAAGGAAAATGCGTAACATATGATGAAGTCAAGCCTATTCCTGGAAAATAGAAAATAAAAGTCAATGAATATGATTTGACAATTATTTCACGTTATCAAAAAAAAAAAAAAAAAAAAAATTGCTTTAATTATGTGTATAAATAAATACATGGTTAAAAATTTTGTGTTTTTTTATTTTTTTTTAAAATTCAGTGCTTGAATATTCCGTGTCAATTATTTGGCATCATCAAGTGTAAAATTAATTAAAGATAAATATATATGATGTGATTTCAACAAGTTTTTTGTGTTATTATTACATTTATAAGCAGTCAATACAACACTTTTTTTAGTCAACTCAAATTCAACAAAAAATGAAAGTTGACTCGCCTTCGGCTCGGGCACCAATCTTTACATTCGCGTCTTAAACACGATCGCACTCGATATATAAACTACTAATACAGCTAAGGTTTGCCAGAAACTTTCTAATTAAGTTAGCCGAAAGTGTTGCTCTACAATACTTGTAGAGCACTGTCTGGCTATCAGGGCAGTTGCTATTGAGTAGCGCTAATTATTTCTCTGTTGGCAGTTTATTGCGATGTGGACCTAATATTAATAAAATGATAACCACGCCATTTGATTAACCATAAATACATGATACAAGTAAATTATCAGTGTATATTTTTGAAGCAAGTAATACAAATTAGTCAATTATTTGTTTAAGAAATATTTATCACAGCTACAAGTGATTGACTGAAAAAAAAATAAAAATCGGTCTGTCGGTTGACCCTGCGGGCCAGCCCCAAAACTTCCCGCTGTATTCGGGCTCAAGGAAATCGGAATCGTTAGAGACGCCAGTGTTCAAAAATGAGCGTAAACTTTCGTGCTTGGCTACGCCTTGGACGTTAAAATTACGCCTGTTTCGAACCTTCCCGCCACAAACCTTAAGCTCATATCGAAATATCGTCGCTGTCAAAAAACCGCCACTTCACGGCCTTATGACGTAAATATCTATTCTTTCATGCGGGCTGCCTTACTATTTAAAAATGTAATAAATGTTCGCTCGAACAGTAATCATTCTGGTTTTCTTTTTTTCTATAGGGAAGCCATTTTTTGGCATAAAAATTTGTCAAATATCGATAGGGAAATTTCATAAAAATTTTTTTCACAAGTAAAGTTACGTATTTATTGTTTTTTTCCATTACTATACAATCATGTTTATTTATTCACAAAAATAATGCAGTTTTTTTTTTTTTTTAACGAGAAAAAATTTTTAAATCTTATCTACTAAATTTTTGTTCTGTTCTTCAAGATCAGGAGCGACATTTTAAGCTGCTCTGCAATGTCCTTGAAAGTAGTATCCCCAACGACATGAGTATCCAGCGCAGCATATGTAACCTCGTGATGGATGACACTGTAGCAATAAAATTGGATGAATATAAAAACCTATAAATTTATTCTATTTTTTTAGATTTTTGTCACAATGATAGTAAAAAAAAAAGAAATTCTACTTTGGAAATAAAAACTACTAAAAACCTTAATTTTCTGATCTTACATATTTTCACGAAATTTACTATTTGATCCATAACTATTTTTATTTTCATTTTGCGGAGTTAAAATAAAGCACTTTTTTGTAGAAAAAAAAATTTGCTCACAGAAAATTTTCAGCCCGTGAGCTTATAAATTTAAAATTCAGAAGTTAGGAAAGCTAAAAGTAAAGTAGAACAAAAATTTATAATTTTGAATTTTTCCGCAGGTACACGGAAAGAAAATTATGGGGATGGTTCCCATAATTTTGTGAAATTTTGTCCTAAAATATACCAGTATAGAAATTACGACCATAAATTATGATAGCAGTTCCTATTATTATGAAAATGCTACACGGTGAAAAATTTACAGTCAAATTTACAATGGGCGCAGAGTATCACCGAACTATAAGAAAACTGGTACAAAATTTACAAGTGTCCCATAGTAAACGGTATGCGCAGACTACACGATTATGGCCTATGCGCATACGTTTACTATGGGACACTTGTAAATTTTGTACCAGTTTTCTTATAGTTCGGTGATACTCTGCGCCCATAGTAAATTTGACTGTAAATTTTTCACCGTGTACCCATACCATTATAGGAATGGTTCCTAAAATTTATTAATAAACTTTCTGTTAACATTATGGGAATCATTTCCATAATATGTTGAAATTATTACTATAACATTATGGAAATGATTCTCACATAGTATAAGAATCATTCCCATACTTTTGTAGGGATGGTGTCCATAGCGTATCTATAATACTTTCTAACCATAATGGGGATCGTTCCCGTAATGATATATATGGGAATAGTTCTCATAATATTATGGAAACGCTATCCATATTAGTGTAGGAACTATTCCTATATTGGTATAAGTATTATTACTATACACAGTAAAAAAGGATTCGTCAAAATTGACACTTGCTGTGTGTAAAACGATCGATTGACACTTATTTATATGTTATTTCAGCGTACGTCGTTTGTTTTGAAACAGTTACACTCGTGTATGTTAAAAGTAACACGTTATGAGTGTCAAAATCTTCGAAAACGTAACCTTCAATTTTAACACACTTATATGGTATTTGCAACACTTGAAGAGTGTTGAATTTGACATACGCTTTTGTGTTACTTGGACACTTCTTAAAAATGTTTTTCACATTATTTAATGTAAAGTTATAATCAATAAGGTAACTGTAGTAATTGATTCTTCAGCAATTAAATATTAAAAATAACGATAATATTAGTAATAGTAATATAAATAAAACTAAAATTAAAAAAAAAATAGTAATAATAATATCACGTATTGTTCAATATATATAATATCATCTATTATTTATCTTCAATATTCAAATATGTATAAAAAAATTACTATAAATTCTCTCACAATAACAAAAATAAAATAATTATTTTAATATCAAAAAAATAATTATATTTCATCAACATTAATTTAAAAGTTCAGGTTATGTATTTTAAAAACGATTGCAAATGAAACAGGCGATATTTTTAATACGTCATTTTTACTTGAAATTTTCTGAGAATTCTTTTGTGATGGTCGAGATTATTTTTAACATATTTTGTGTGTTGATTTCACAGTAACACATAAAAAGTGTTACTCTCGTATAAAATAACATTTTTGTGTGTTAAAAAATCAATCGATTGCGACAGTTGAAACAAGATAAATATTGTATGTTAAATTGACACACAAAAGTGTTGAAAATTCAACACCCAGAATTTTAACATACGCTTTTTTTTACACTTTGACGATTCATTTTTTTACTGTGTACCATTATGGGAAAGATTCTTATAATGCATAGGAAAACTTCCCAAAATTTTCTTTCCGTAGATTGTCTGGTTAGACCTATAATAGTTGAATCGAATTTGATACAAAATTAAATTGTTCAAAAATAAAAAAAAAAAACATTTTTCCATATTTATCAAGGTTATTTATTTATTTATTACAGGAGTGTGATATTTTCTTACCCATTTGCCCTCACATCCTTCAACTGCACTAGCATAGAGGCCTACGATTATGAGGATAACTAACAACAAAATTTTTGTCGACATTTTCGACTATTCTCAGTCTGAGCTGATAAAATATACACGGAAAAAAAAAGAATCTGTAATAAATAAAGTTTGATTAGTTTGAAATCTAACTATTGTATTTGTCCTCATGATGGAATTTCCGAAAAATTTTGCTACCACTAAACTCAGCTCGACGAGCTGAGTCAGAAAATACATTTGGTTCAAAAGTTTATATATGTATTTATATGTATATATATGATATAACGCGCCGTTCTCCAACGATAGCGTCCACAATTCTACACTGAACTTAATGAAACCTAGTATACTTATTCTATGGACGATTACCTTGGATGAGTTGGGAGATGAGCCAATTCGGCCAATAAGTTTAGAAGTTATGGTTAATTGAAATTTTGTAAAATTTTCAAAAAAAATGTATTTGCCGCTTTAACTAGATGTAACTTTTAAACGGAAAGAGATAGCTTATTTTCGTTTGTCTTATCTGAAAGCTCGCTCGGTTGCCTTCAATGTGCACTATGCAGCTCTTCGATTTAACTACTTTTTCGAATAGAAAAATGGGGTTAAAAATTTACAAAAAATTATAAAAACTAATTTTATGCAGGTCGTGACTCTGATTATTACCACAGTTTTAAACCGATCGCTTTGAAACTTGGCATATATGCGAAAAAATTGAAAAAAAAAAAACATTACAAAATTTCGTTTCAAACTAATTGTATTAAAATATTCAAAAGCTCATAGTTTGGTAGAAAATTGATGAAATGACATATTTTTTTTTTTTCAATTTTTTCGTTTTTGTATGTATTTTTCTAAAAAAAATAGTAAAAAATTATCCAAGTTTTCTTTCTATTTTTTATTTAACAATTTTGAAAAAAAATCAAATTTTATTGATGATTGTCACTTTTAATTTTTGTTTTCACTTTTTTTTTTCAAATTCTGATGTTCACTAAATACCGTTAAAAATTTTTTGAAGTGGTATTATGAAAAATAACCGTAGTTTAAAAATAATTTTTTTTTCATTCGAAAAAAAAAATATAAAAAAAAAAACGCCACTCTAAAAATTTCAGAGAATTCGTAGAAAATGTTAAAGTTTGTTATAAAAAAAAAAAATCAAAAATCAAAAAGGACAATCATCCCAAAATTTTCGTTTTTTGTCGAAATTTAAAAAATAAACGTTAAAGATGAATCAGTAATTTTTTTTTACTATTTTTTTCCAAAAACTACATCTAATAACAAAATTTTTGAAAAAAAAAAACGTCCCGATAAGTCAAATTTTGAAAAAGTTATGACTATTTGAAAATAAAAAGGCCGTTTTTTTGAAAAATTAATAACTTTTTTTTGAGTGGGAAAAAAAATTTGAAAAAATTATGAGAAACGGGTTTCATAGGGTAGAAAACGATGAAAAACTTTCAGCCAAATCGAAAGGGGTCGGGGTCAAAAGTGGTCGATTTGGCGTGGAATGACCCATATATATACACGGAAAGAAATTTTCTTTAAAAATTACCGTTAAATTCACTGTAATCGTGGGACATAATGCAGTGCTTTTATTTATTACCATTTTCGAAATAAAAATTAGGAAAAAATTCATTTATTTTGTGGTAAACTTCATAAAATTTACCGAAAACCGAATAAAATTTACAGTAGACTACGGTAAAATTTGTTGAAAAAAGGTTAAAAATTATCTGACTTACCGACAAATGATTAGGTCGTGCCATTCGTCCCACGATTACAGTGAATTTAACGGTAATTTTTAAAGGAAATTTCTTTCCGTGTACAATTTGCATGAAATGACCGCTTCTCAATTCTTTTCAATCAGTATTTTTAACGAGGGTTACATTATTTAAAACAAAAAATTAATGTCACTCGATACTTTAATAAAATAATTTATAATTACCTATTCAAATACGTTTACAGTATGCAGCAACGTCGAATTGTTGTATTATTGAGTTAAGAATTTCTATCATATTTATAGTTAATAGATCCATTATCTGTTGACTTTTGGCTAAACCTTTCACCCGTGTTTATGCAATTTAAGAGTGATTTGAAGCTACAAAGATTTTCCCGCACAACATCGATCTCTTGACACTTGAACTCTTTAATACATATTAAAGTTAAGTTCCATTGTATAATGTAAGCTATAAATAATAGCTTATCAAAATTTTTCATTTATCGAGTTCAAGTTTGAATTACACATGAAACTTATGTTATTTCAAATAATATGAAATATAAAATTATTAGCAAATCTTTTGGCAATAAGACGAGATCTTATCTTACAGTTTTTCTCGAAGGGGCCATTGATGACTCTACAGATGATTAGATTTATTATATGATGTAGGGGAAGGGGGGGGGGAAATGGGCCCCTTACATTTTGGAGTTCCATTTCACCCCAAAATCATTCGAGGCACTCAAAATTTTTAGGGCCTCCCCTACCCCTATTAGGGAGACTGAAATAAAATGGACTGACATTTATATTACATATAAGCCCTCATTTCCGAACGGGCCCATTATGCCCCCCCCCCTTCCCCTATACTTTATTACAAACTTATCGTTTTTTTTTAAACTGTATAAAATTGAACTCTGGGAAGAAATCGGCATGCATCCTTTATTAAAAGTATCGATTTAAAACAATTAGAAAAAAAAATTTTTTTTTCCTTGAAGACTATGCTAAGAAAACGTCCCGCATGGAAAAGCTCATTGTATGTGTTGATATGAAAATTAGAAATTCGATGCTTTTGACAAGGTAATAATTCGTCATTCTGAATTAAGAACAATCTGTATTATCTACATTCGAAACTGTGATTTTCTGAAGTTGGCATCGTTCTGAAATTCGTACTTTTGACGGTTTGCCTGCTAATCATTCAGATAACAATCTGAATTCAAATTAATCTTGTATGTCAACATCAAAAAGTTGTCAATTTGTTAACATTTTTGTACCAAAAAACTAATTGCGATTTGTCAACAAAGCGTTATCAAATTGTTATCAAAAAGTTGACAAATTGTTACCATAATGTTATATTTTTGAAATATAAAAAGGTTAACTTTTTGGTGGATATTAGTACTGACATTTGTCGGAAAAACATTTTTCTTGTTAACTTTTTCGATACAAATATATTTTGATGTATAACGATCGAGTTGTTGCACACACGAGTCACAACATTTAAAAAATGGCAGCGTAAATAAGATAAAGTTATAAGAAAGGTGACATAAAATGATGTAAACAATAGAAACTTTTCAGCTGCTAATTGTCAAAATAAAGCTAACATTAAAATATAACAAAATGTTCATCTTAAATACTTAACAAAACATTAACAACTTAATGTTATCTTTTAGAAATCGGAAAAAGTCAACATTTTTGGATGACAAATTGTCAGCATTAAAATGATAACTCTTATTTATCCCCAAATAGTCATCATTTATCACGTCATTTTATGATAATTATTTATTAACATTTTGTTGGGAACTCTAAGAAAACTATTAGATGTCAACTTTTTAAAAATTCTATTTGTCATCATTTTACTAACATTTTGGAATAGCAGAAAGTTGACTTGAAACGGGCAACTAAAAGCTAACAAAAAGTGAGCCTGGCCGCGGGATTAAAAAAAAGAAAAAAAATTCAAATTTAAAAATTTAAAATTTTACCGCCAATTTACTCAAGTCCGCGCCACTGGATCCCAAAGTCGCCAGCACTGATTTTTTAAAATTTTATTATTTAACCCAACACGTGTTTACATCGCGAGCTTACTAAATTCATGACTTAAACTCTAGTTAATTATACATAAATTAAACAATTATCTGCTAATTAATAATAATTATAATTAAAATAATAAAAATACAATTTAAAATTTAAAAAATGGTGAAAAAATCGAAAACGTGTGAATTTGAAAAATTAAATAATTTAGAAAAAAATATTAATGATGAAAATAATTGTGATAATGAAGTAGAAAAAAATATAAGTGAAGATAAAAAAAGAAAAAGAAAAATTAATTATCCGGAAAATAATTTTGAAAATAAAAAAAAGTGCGACGATTTGGAGGTTAAACACGTGAGTACAGAAAATAATAATATCGACGATATGGGAAGTGAGGGGGAAGAGGAGGGAGAAGAAGAGAGAGAAGGTCAAGGGGAAGAAGAGAGAGAAGAGGAAGTAGTTGTTAGTAAAGATGACCAACAATTGACAGTTAAATATTTTCGAAATAGTTTTTCAAGTGAAAATGCTCTAGGCGCTTTGAAAAAATTTGTCGCGCTCTGCGATACCAAAGGCGGGGAAAAAAATTTCGCTGATGAATATTTAAATTCTGGCGGGAATGTTATGGAAATTTTGAAATTGATTGATAGTGTTGATAAGAAGCATTTAAATAATATTGCTTTGGTTTTTAATGCTCTGTATTTACTAATTATGAGGTGAGTAATTTTTTTTTTTACTGAATTTTTTTTTGGGATTTATTTGGAAAAATTTTTATTAGAACTTTATTTAAGGTAAGGGGCCCAGTTTCTGACCTTTTAAGAGTGCCGGTTGAGGTTATACTATAATAGTTAATGTAAGATTTAACTTAATGAGAAAAAAAAAATATTATCAACTAGTTTAGGATTTGTCAAATAAAGTCATGTGCGTAAAATAATTATTTCAATTGATTAATAATTTAAATTGAGGTTTTAAAGATAGACTTTTAGTGACCCAGTTTCTGACCGTCAGAATTCTTCAGGTCGCAGTTTCTGACCCTCACAGTGGCCTGGTTTCTGACCTTCACCTTAAACCATAATGGTGAAGTAGTTAATAAGCTTAAATAAACTAAAATTCTTGTTAAGATAAATCAATTAAATATTTTTTCTAACAAAAACATAGTTTTTTTTAATATTTAAAATATAAATAATTAATCATGCCATAAAACACTACAGAAATGAAAAAATTAAAATCATTTGCTAAAACTAATTTGGTTTATTTTTTTTTTCCTCCAATCCATCACTCCAAAAATACACTCTCAAGATCTAAATATGATCTTGTATTTATAAAAATAAATATTAATTGTCAATTTATACCTGTACTATAAAAAATATTGAAAAAGAATTTAATAAAATTATGAATATAGTTATTTTTACATTTTATAGACATGTAATTAAATAGATAACCTCATTTGTAGTAGGTTAGAGTTTGAGGGTCAACAACTTCATCACACCTTTAAAATTGAGCCTAGTTATTGACCTTCAAATTTTAGCAACAAAACTCATGTTAATATGTTTTATACGTATATTAAAATGAATTTTAATTAAGTATTGATCTATCCATACATTTTTAATTAAATTTTTTTACTGACATGATAATTAGTGCACAGATTCAATTGTCGCACCTTTTAACGTCAACTGTTTGGACTACACTTAAAAAATGGCTTCCTCAGCCACTTACGACTATAACATTCTTTTTATTCAGTTAATAATTTCAATGTTTTTTAAATTGTCATTAATCAGGCTCAAAGTAGATTATTATAAATTAAGAAAAAATCGATTTCCTTATTAAAGTTATAGTTTTTTAAGTAAGTTAGAAACGAGTTGAAAAGGTCAGAAACAGGGTCATGGTCAACAACAGGGTCTTTTACCTTATCTAGGATTTATTTGGATCCAAAATTTTTTGAATTTTTATTTTGTCAAATTTTTTATTGAAATTCAAAATTTTGTAATTTTAATTATTTTTAAAATTTATTTTTTAAGATCTTGATGCCAACAGTAAAATTTAGATCTAGAAATTTAAAAGGATCTAGATCTCTGTAATCTAAATTTCATTTCTTCTCGAAATGCGAAATTTTTATTTGTTTGTAGATATTTAAAAAAAAAGTCTAATATAGTCATGAATTTTACATGCAAGTTTAAATTAATTGCTATACTTTTTTTTTATCATTAATTTTGAAAAATTAATTTTTGAAATATTAAATTTGAAAAATGATTAAAATTTGAAATTTCTAATAGAAACTTTTTGTGGGCCTAAGGTAAAAGACCCAGATATTGACCCTGACCCAGTTTCTGACCTTTTCAACTTTTTTTTGACCTACTTAAAAATCTATAATTTTAAAAAGAAAATCAATTTTTTCATAATTTACATCAATTTATTCTGAGCCTAATTAATGCCAATTTAAAAAACATAGAGAATATTAATTGAAGAAAAAAAAATAATTTAGTCATACCCGCATAGAAAAGCTATACATTGTTAAAAGTATATAAAAAAATATCTAGTGAATATGTGACAAATATATAGCGGCAAAAATATCTATATTGAAAAATATATGTTTTTTTACATATATTGAATTATTTATTTATAATAATATATTTACCCGTATATAATGTTTTGTATTTTTCTATATATTTTATCTCATATAATGCTCAATATATTCTTGCCATGTATGGATAATATATACATTAGGGTGCTTCGTTTGAAACGACTATTTTTTTTTTCTGGTCCATCGACGGAATAATGTTCTAAACATGTAAAAAAAAATTCTCACCAAAGATGAGCTCTTAATTTTAATTTTAAGTACTCGCTAAATGAATTTGAAATTTTCCCATTTAATTAACATGTAAATTTTGATTTTTTTTTTTCAATTGTCTATAGCTCCGCGGCATTGCAAGATATTAAGTCACTATTAGGCGGAAATAACAGAGGAACCCTTCCTCTTCAAGAGTGCTTGTAGCTAATTTACGTTTTGTAACCGACCTCACTGGTAAAAAATCTTAAACCCAATTTTTTTTCAAATTTCATGGTTTTTTTTTCAATTTACTCGCAAACCACTAACTTTAGAACAAAATTTCACAGGACTTTTTTTGTAGAGAATTTTATTCTCTACAAAAATGGTCATGTAGCCTATTACCGTAGAGCTAGTAGTTTCCGAGATAAATCTAATTTAATATCGCAAAATTTGAGATATCGCTGTTTTATCCACGATTTTAGTACTTTTTTATGAAATTATGGCTGAAAAAATATATAATATTTCCTGGTTAATATACAGTCGGACCTGCTTATAAGACTATTAGTTTCTCTCTCAAACTATCGCGATACCTGATTTATAAAAAAGACAGCAATATAGTCTTATAAGCAGGTCCGACTGTATCATCAAAAATGTGTCCAGTAATACGAAAGTGGCTCCTATTACACTTACCTCAATTTATTTTTATCTTAACCCAAATGTCTTCGTTTGACCATCGGAAGTTTTTTCAATTACTATTTCTCTTAGTACAAAGATAATTGTTTCATACTTTTTATAATTGCATATAAATGTGTAATGTATATTTTCATATTTTACTCTGATACATGATATGTTTCTACAGCCATAATTTCATAAAAAAGTACTAAAATTGTGGATAAAACAGCGATATCTCAATTTATGAGACATTTAATTAGATTTATCTCGGAAACTACTAGCTATACGGTAATAGACTACATAGCCTTCTTTATAGAGGATAAAATTCTCTACAAAAAAAGTCCTGTGAAATTTTGTTCTAAAGTTGATGGTTTGCGAGTAAATTGAAAAAAACCATGAAATTTGAAAAAAAATTGGGTTTAAGATTTTTTACCAGTGAGGTCGGTTACAAAACGTAAATTAGCTATAAGCACTTTTGAAGAGGAAGGATTCCTCTGTTATTTCCGCCTAATAGTGACTTAATATCTTTCAATGCCGCGGGATTATAGATAATTGAAAAAAAAAAAAAAAACGTGCTGTTGCCAAATTTTTTTATTGAATCATATGAGTAAAAAATAACCAAGTAATTTCATTACTTTCTTTAATTAAATAAGTTATAAATATTAATTTATGAACTCGGTATGTCATTAGAAATTAAAATAATGAATTTTCATAACTATTAGGAGAATTTAGCCAACAAAAAAAATCATACTCTATAGTCGTCCCGGAGAAAGCTTGGGATTTTTTCTCACTATTATTTTTTCCTCCTCTATTATAATATTCTGAAAGATATTCTGCGCATGAGCAAATCTGAATATTATGGTAGAAGTGAAATAACTGGTAAGGCAAAATCCCAAGTTTTCATTGGGACCACTATCCTTTAACTCACTAGTTTTGGTCTAACCTCCTTAAATCTGTGCAATAATTATCATGTAAATAAAAAAAAATCCCTAAAAATATATAAACAGATCAATATTTAATTAAAATTTATTTTAACTCATTAATAAAACATATTAAAATGACTTTTGTTGTTGAAATTCGAGGGTCAATAACTAGGCTCAATTTTAAAGGTATGATGGAGTTGTTGACCTTAAAATTCTAACTTACTGCGAGCGAGGTTATCTGTTTAATTAGATGTCTATAAAATGTAAAAATAGCAATATTTATGGTTTTCTTAAACTATTTTCTACTATATTTCATAATACAGCGATAAATTAACATTTAATATCCATATTATAAGTAAAAAATCATAATTAGATCTTGAAAGTACAATCTTGGAGTGATAAAATTATTGTGGAAATAATGTCAATATCGATCGTATTGAAATTGTATTGAATTGAACGATTGTCAGAAAGATATCTTTTTGATATCAGAAAGATAGTATAACTTTTTAGATAGCTTTATGGTACCAATAAATGTCTTTCTGACATTCATATTCATACCGAGCGGGAACGAGCTACGATGAAAAATAATGAGAGAACAGGGGCTAGTCAAAGTGACTCTAATTATTTATATTTTGAATATTGAAAAACTTGTTTTTGTCATAATAAATATTTAATTTATTTATCTAAATAATAATTTTAGTTTATTGAAACTGAGTAAGTACTTCATAACCTAATCATAGTTTATGAAAACTAATGAATAAATTTTTTTATAGTAAATCCCAAAAAAAATTCTGATTAGATCCAAGAAATAATAAATTTTCTCCTCTTTCAATTCTTAGGATCATAGCAAACCATCCGCAGCAGCTGTCAACAACAATACAAGCCTGTCGACATATTCTTAATAACCATATTTCCCTCCTCCACTCGCTAATGTCAAATTCCAGCACCCCGAAGCAGCGTAAGACGGTCCTGAAACTCCTGACTTCTATTGTGATGCTTGGTGACTCCTTACCCCGAGACCTGCTGACCCACTTGTCTTTCCACAGCCAAACAATCGACCTGTTAGTCCAGCAAACGAAGCCCACCGATCCTGACAGCGTGCGAATCTGCTTCATAAACTTCATCCTTTCCTTCCTGATCGACAATGACTCCTGGACTGTGAAAAGCCTGCTTGAAAAACGGGGCCTACTTGCCTCAATATTCCCGGACCTGATCTACGATCCCCCGCACATCGTTCACCTGGTGATGAACGTCTTAAAGAAATACGTGCTGGAGAATGTCTCGATTTCCAAGACCCAAAAGTTCCATATTTTTACCACCCCAACAATTCAGTCCCTCGTTCGTCTCTACAACTGGCGAGGACCCAAAGCCTGGCCCGGAGCCTCCAAACGCAAGTCCCAAGATTTATCTGACCCCACACCAGCTCCACAGGACAAAGAAGTCGCAGTGACTGCAGCCCATGAGTTTCTGACCACACTCTTGACCTCAACTCGCCACGGAGTCATTTTTACTGACCGGAGTCTAGGAACCAAAGGGAAACATAACCAGCGAGTAGCCTCAGTCATCGAATCCCTAGACCGACCATGGGAACACTCTCGTCCCCGAGAATTGATCACCAAAATCCTGGCCTCGTGTCCGGATTTGATAAAACTGGTCCTGACATCCTGTGAACCCTTCTTCGAGCCCCGCCTGTCCCTAAAGTGGATCAACGTCATTTCTTTCTATCGAGATATAATTTCAGCAGTTGATCTAACATATTTACAGCGTTGCCTAACGAATTTAAATATCTTGCAATGCATCAACGTTTCTCTAACACTAGCGACACCTATAAATGTCTTAAAAAGCGCGATTGCTCCTTCCATCAGCTCAGACCATCTCGTAGTACGTCACCAAGCCCTTCTAACTCTCGGTGCCATGTTGAACAAACTGCGTGCGCTATTCAAGTTAGTGCACAATCACTTTCCGACGCGGGACTTCTTGACTTATCGCTTGTCAATTCAGAATTACTTGCTCAAGCATTTACCGCCACTAGATGTCATTCTTAAGTCCTGGAATGATTTAGGCAAAGAGTACGTTGGTGAATCGTCAGAAATCGTTGAATGCTTGGAATACATGCCTGGAAAAGTTGAGCATTTGGAAGCAGTTCTTGAAGTTTTGGAACATTATCGTGATATTCTAAATAATTTCGAGGCGGGCCATGATAGTAAGATCGATTATGACTTTCAGGAAGGGGATGATCAGATTGAAGTTAGGGTCAGAATTATTGAAATTAATTTTTGGTTGAATTCGAAGGCTTATGATATCAATGAACAATTATTTAGTGATTGTTTGACATTTCTGATTAAATTTATTGGATATGATCAGGCACATGATCAGGGTCAACCTGAACTGGAGCAGGATCAAGGTCAACCTGAACAGGGGAATGACGGCCAAGTTCCTACCAATCAGAAGAAACCTAGCCTGGCACATGGTCAGGATCAGGTACAAGGTGATCAGAATCAGATACAAGATGATCAAGATCAGAAAAATTTGAATACCCGTTTAATAAATACATTAAAATTAATTCTGACTCCACTGAAAGCTTTCCAAAATTTATCTGATCAAATAAATATATGGATCCAATCATTTTCCCTGATACCTAGCCCCCAAAGAATAAAATTAGCTGAATGGTTTGTCAAGTTACTCAAGAAAATAACAAAGTGTCCTGAAAAATACCAGCAGATCGTCAAGGATGCAGAGAAATCATTAAAAAAGCGGGATAAGAACGTTGAAGTTGACTCAGGAGCGATACCGATCATTTTCACAGCTGGCGTCAATTCATTACGCGAAAATTACGACGAGGATGTTAACACATTCATGAGTTACGTGACAATTTTGACGCTACATTGCCAAAATAATACGAAATTGCTGGGACAGGTGATAGAAAATACCGATCTGAGGACTAAGTACGTGGTTAGCTGGATAGAGGGTCGCTGCAGTAGTGTAAAAAAATATTTTCCGTGCAAGTTGATGGGCAGAGTGAGCAAAATGGTCCTGGGTAAAGAAAAAATTGAGATTGGAGACTTGGATAGTTACGAGACCGATAAAACAGATTTTGAGATCGAAAACTTGTTTAAGATGATTCTGTTCTATTTCACCCAAATGGTAGGCAATGAGGACTATGAAGTGAGAGTACATAATTGTAACGTTGCTCTCTTGTGGATTTTCGATCGCGTTAAACGTCAGGGTCAAGCGCATGACCGTAATTTGGAGTCTAAAGTCAGTCGTCTAGATTTCGTGGCCGATAAAACAGATGTGGGCATCGGGAAAGAAGATTTCATTGCCGAAGATTCAGGATTGATTGACAACATCGATTTAGCTGACCATAAAATGGACATAGATGTCACTACTGGCGATAGTTCTACCGATAAATCAGTTTTAAGTGTCGGTACAACAGAACCAGCTGTCAAAAACTCTTCTAATGATCAAAGCAACATATTCTACAAATTCTCTAAACTTTTTGTCGACCATCCAGCAATTTTTAACAATTTTTCTTTTATCGAAACCGGTAATTTCTGTAACAAAGTCATTAGTGTCGATTGTTTCGATATTTTCGTCTTGATTTCAAGTTCAAATGACTCCTCAATTTTTTCTGCGTATAAAGAGAAATTGTTGACCGATTTAACGCTGGTTATCGATGAAAAATTCAGTAGTATAAAATTAATTGACAGAATTGAATACTTCGAAGTTTTTGAATTTGGCGCCCAAAAAATTCATGATTTGATCTCTAGAATTCTAGACTTGAGCTCAAAAAAGTTCTATTCAGACTCTCTGACTATCGCTGGTAAGCTTGTGAGCAAACTAATTCACCTTTTGGCTGAAAAGTCTTCAGACTTCAATCCGGAACCAATTATATTTGAAAAACTTTGGCGCCATTTGTCAAAATTGAAATCTAAGAAAATTGATGTCAGCGCTTGGGAAGACGCGGTCTTAAATTTTCTACTCAAGAATGAGATCAAAATTGACGAAGAACGCTTTGTAAACATTTTAAAGAATTTAAAAGAATCCACAATCAAACTAATCAATTTAATCGTGAAACAAAATGGCGACTTGTTGTCGCCATTGACTAAATTCCTGTCCGCTGGAGAATTCAAAAATCCTGACGTCATATTTCCCATTTTGTCATCAAATTTAACCTACAAATGGGATCCAGAATTCCTAAACGCCACTTTCTCTCACTATGCCCCCACCATTTTGTCTTACTTTGACCACGAGACTGAAGAAAACGATTGGATCGCTCGGTACCCTGACGTAACCTCGTTCTTGATCACCAACAACTTCACCCGAGAATTATGTCAACTAATTGCCGATAAATTGCTCGCGAGTCGCGACAAACTCGAGAGTATCGATTGTAATTATTTGACGCTAGTGCGCATCGTTTGGGAAAAACGCGCGGAATTTGAACCAGCAGTCGATACAATAGAAGAGTACGTGCAGATTTTGTTACCGATCACAGTCAGTGCATTAAAAAAGTCGAAGAAAGATGAAATGAGATTAAAAATGGTTACAAATTATCTATCAGATGCGTTAGATAAATTGAAAAATTTAAACACTGGAGATTATTTATTCGAAAAAATCATTAAAAATAATTCATTCAAACAATTTATTAATTTTTCATTGAAATATGGAATGAAAATCGAGCCCCCGTGTCCTAAGACTGAGACATCGAAACCGACAATCGACATCTCGAAACCGACAGTCGACGTATCGAATCTGATCGATATCCCATACTTCGATTTTGAATTATCGAATTTCGATTCGTCTACTAAAAATCTAAATTTCAATATCGCAACGAGAAAAATCGATACATCGAATGCTAAAATTGATTCGATACTCGAAGCCTTGAGTAAACTATTGGATCTAACATATCGTGACAATTCAGCAGATAATTATATTGAACAAATTTATGAAATGACCAGAATGAATTCAAATTTCGATGAAATTCTTCTGAGCAAATCAGTAACCAAAACTTCATTGTTGCGCTTATTTTCGACACTTTGTCGTAAAGTTCCTTCGAAAATCCACGCAGATGATCTTAAAGTCCTCTTATCAGCTTACGAAGCGACCATGAAACCGGCGGACCAACGACTGCTGGAGATTTTCCAATTTTACGAGTCCCGGGGTCTTCATTTGAACCCGCACGCACTTCTCTGGGGTAGGGCAGCGGTAAATTATCACTCGAGCGTGGGTAATGTAGACACTGCACTTTGGCGGCAAGTTACCGGAAGCCAGATCTTGGATTTGCTCGACGCGGACATGGTGGCACGGACAGTGCAATTCTATCCTATAGACCGTGGACTAAAATCTGCGAGCCTGGTGGTCGATAATGCAGAAATTTACGACCCTGCGTTCTACCTTCCGCTTTTCGTGACTTTATCGACGACGGATAAGTTGGTACCGACCCACAAGCTGGTCAAAAGTGGCGCGATGGCTCTAGTGTTGAGCGCATGCGCAAGTACGCACTCAGAAGTCCGGCTTGCTGCTTTCACTGCGCTCTCGCAGTTTTATTTTCACTTGGACGCTGCTAAAAGTAAAGATAAGCTTTTGTGGATACGTTGCATCGACGCACTGCGCAACGGAATCAACCAGTTGATGGAGTCCAACAAAGAAGACTTCAGCAAACTGGAGAACGTCCGTCTGAGTAGTCTAATAACGACATTTTTGGCTCGGGCTTCGTTGATTTCTGCCAAAGAGGGAAATTTGATGTTCGCGCCAATCCAGGGATACTTTATGGCCAAACAAGCGCTGGATGTTAAAACCATTCCGGAGTTTCTGACGCTGTTCCATAGCGCGGATGTCAATCACAAAATTCATCGTCATTGGATCCTTGAGTGCGTTAGGGACGGGCTCAAATGCTACGATGACGTCAAATTGGCTTTGAGGATAGGGATTTTTAAAATGATCATGGATTTCTATGGCTGTGTGCTTGCTGATAATGAGACTAAGGTAAGTTTTTTTTTTGTTTTGAAGAAATTTATTAACGGAAATAAGTTCAGAAACAAAATTTTTAATTTCTGTAGAGTTTATAGGACTGTAACTTGATCAGTTTTAGGATAAATTTGATGAATGGTGTAGGTTTCAGATAGGAAATTTTCTGGGCTACAAATTAGTTTTCATAGATTTTATTGATATTTCTATTCGTTATTGAGATATTTCGAATTAAAGTCAAGATATCAAGATTTTTAGTTCTTAATTTCGCTGTTTTTCAAGACTATAACTGATTACGTTATGAACTAAAAGGGTTAATTCGACTTCAAAATATAGCTTTGGATAGGGAATTGATTATTGTACAAAAATTCTCATATTTTGTTTTTTATTCCCAAAAGCTTTCAAAATACTTAATATAAATATAATACTTCAAATATTGACATTTTTTTAGTTTAATTAGATCTTTGCTTCTGATCTTATCAAAGTCAATAAAATTGATTAGATCATATTTTGAAAATTAAAATCTAATCGAGATTAAATCAGAACTAATAATTAGTTAAGCCTAATATTGTCATTCGATCTCATTTCCGTAGTCAGAACTAATATTTGAATTCGCTCTGATGGTTTTATTAGATCCAATGCTTTCATTAGATCTAGTATTAGAAATAGATTTATTTATTAAATATAATATCCCAATAAGATCCAATATCTTTATTGAATGATTTTTGATTAGATCTGATATTCTGATTAGATCCTTTATTTGAATTAGATCCATTTGTATAATTCGATCTGATGTCGCAATCAGATTCAATGTTCTGATTAGATCTGAAATTAAAATTATATTTTTATAAGTAGATCTAATTGTTTTAAATTAGATAATATATCTTGATCAGATCTACTTCTTCAATCAGATCTAATACTATAATTAGATCTGATATAATCATTAGATCTAATAAATAGATTAAATTTCTTTTTATTAGATCTGGTCCTAATTCGATTCTTTATTTGAATCAGATCTATTTGATTAATTCGATCTGATGTTGCAATCAGATTCATTGTACTGATTAGATCTAAAATATACATTCCATTATTTCAAGTAGATCTAATTGTTTTAAGTTAGATATTATATTTCGATCAAATCTACTTTTTAAATTAGATCTGCTACTTTAATAAGATCTGATGTAATAATTAGATCTAATAATTAAATTAGATTTCTTTTCGATTAGATCTGATCCTAAATAGATTCTTTATTTGAATAAGATCTATTTGTTTATTTCGATCTGATGTTGCAATCAGATTTAATGTCCTGATTAGATCTAAAATTTAAATTACATATTTTTAAGTAGATCTAGTTTTGTAAAATTAGATATTATATCTTGGCCAGGTCTACTTTTTCAATTAGATCTAATACTTTACTTAGATCTGATGTCATCATTAGATCTAATTATTGGATCAGACTTCTTCTTGATTAGACCTTGTCCTGATAAGATCCTTTATTTGAATCAGATCTATTTGATTAATTTGATCTAATGCCGCAATAAGATTCATTATACTCATTAGATCTAAAATATACATTCCATAATTTTAAGCAGATCTAATTGTTTTGAATGAGATATTCTATCTTGATCAGATATACATTTTGTATTAGGTCTAATTCTTCAATTAGATCCGATATCATCATTAGATCTAGTAATTTGATCAGACTTCTTTTTGACTAGATCTGGTCCTGATTAGATTCTTTATTTGAATTAGATCTAGTTTTATAAAATTAAATCTTATATCTTGGTAGGATCTACTTTTTTAAATTAGATCTAATACTTCAATTAGATCTGATATTTACAATTGAATCTAACAATTAATCAGACCAAGTTGTTTTGGTATTGGAACATAAAAAAAAAATTATTAATTTTTGTTGCAGGTTCTAATTCTCCAAATCATTGAGGCGACTGTTAAAATTCCCCGTTCCAGTTTTATTTTAATTAAAAATTATAGTCTGTTTGTTTGGCTCCATGAACTAACCTTAAAATTAGACAAACGTAACCGGCAAATTGTTCACTTACTATTTAATATTATTAATCACTTAATGGCTAATAACAATAATTCTAATAACAATAAAAATAATAATGAAAGTAAAAGCCAGGAGGAATATGGAAAATTTATGATTCTGATGATTCTGAAGAACTTGAAAGCTCTTCCATCTCAGTGTCATCAGAAAAATCATCCGATTCATCAGTAGAATCATCAGTATCATGATCTGCTTGATTCTCAGGTTCATTTAGTCTGTAAATATTAAATAGATTATTTACATAATTTCGTAATTTTAATTCTATACATTTTTTTTATTACATTTATATTTTATTAGATCTAAATTTTAAATACATTGAAATACAAAATTCATAAATTCTAATAAGAAATCTTGTAAAATTAAAAAAATTTCACACCGTTGCGATAATCGATATGTAAATCGATACATCGAATCTTACAAATTCGATATTTTGTTGTACAATTTTTTGTCTCGAATAAAAATTTACGGATAAAAAGTTAATTTTCAAAGATACAATTTCGTTTTATCTGCCAAATACCTCCCAATTTCAGGTCAACGTCAGAAGTATCGAATTTCTCTTTCGATATATCGATTTATCGACTCCTTAATTTATTGTTCTCCAAACAAAAATTACCCTCTCAAAACAGGATAAAACGTATGGATAAAAACGTCATAATCTGGATCTCTTTGATGACCCGCATGATGCTGGAGCACCAGAACGAGGTCCCGAATCTCCTGGACCTGTCCCCTGCGGCCATCATTAAAATGCGCACCCTGCGGTAGTTGCCCTTCGACCTCTGAGGCGTCTACTCTCACGACCTGTCTAACCCCTCCAGCATTCAATGCCTCCATCGCTCTTTGAACCTGCCGCGTCCTTAGAACCCTATTCCCTACATCATCTTGATCCTCTGGTGATAAGAACGCAGTCTTCCATCCATTCCTCGAATAGTTCTCGGCACTGTCATCTGGTCCAGTAGCTGAGGGATTTGATGCGTGACCTCTAGGATGACCATGCGCGTGGTTCGGGTGCGAGCGCCCTCTTTGCGAGTTATCTATAACTCTACCTGCGTCTCTGGCTGTGCTTCCATGGTACCTTGCACCTCCGACCATCAGCACAATCCTGTCACACTCCTCCCGGCGTGCTAGCTCTCGAATCCTATTGGCCACGCTTCTGATATTCGTGCGCATGCGTGCAACGGTTATGTCCCTTAATTCGGAGGGTTTGTGACCCGTCTGAGCAGCAATCGCGTTGAAGAGGCAGTCGTTCAACCCACTCTCGGTACCTTGTGGATCTTCATTGCCGACCAAACTCCAGTGACCAATGACATCTTCAGGTTGGGAATGAAATTGTACATTAATCGGGTCTCCAGGTCTACCGGAACCTACTTCATGTCTTAGAGTCATTGAAGAAGACCACACGCAAATCCTACGATTTATTTCCCTGCCCAAAGCACTGACGGAAGTCAGATCACCAGGCCCAGAGTCCTCCAGCTGAGTGACATGATTTTCAGCAGCTTTCAAAGCTGAAGCAGAAGCATTTGAGTCGTTCCCTGATCCTATTGATGGTAACGAATACTTCGAAGGTTCTGCGGGATCATTGGATCCTTCTGCAGGATCTTGGGAACCTTCCGTAGACTTCTGGGACTTTCTTTTAAACAATTTCGACCAGAACCCTCTGCGGCTATCTGTCGACAATATGGACGGACTTTCATGTAAGCTGTGACTCGTAGATGGCGCTGTTGAGTTAGTAGGAGTCGATTCCCGGACTATTGTCTCTATTAAATCAATAACTGGATCTTCGGCAGTTGCTGGGGGGATCAAAGGTCCAAACTCGACCAGCAGATGGTGCAGATCATTAGTTGATCCCGTCGAGGAAACGTGCCGTGGATTATGGAGTGCCCGTAAGACATGATTTATTACGTCATCAACGGATTCATCCCTCACGTCTCGGAAATCCATTTTAAGGGTTATCAATTTATTTCGATCAAATAAGATCTAAAAAAAAAATATTTTGAATTTTTACTCTTTATTCAATTCGAAAACTGACTCACCGACGAAATGAAAATAAATTTTTATTTTGTAAAAGTCACTTGATAATTTTATTTTTAAATTTTGTAACCAAAAAAGCAAACGCTTTTAAATTTTGTTGACGAAATTGTTTTTTTTTCACTGACAGTTGATTGTTTTCATATATTTATTTACTTATTATCATTTTTGTTTTTTATTAATTTTCAAATGCGTTCTATGAATCTTTGTTATTCAATAAAAAACTTTTAAGTTATTTTGAAATTATGAGCGGATGTCTATGTACAAATTCTGATGATATAGATTCCTATTACAGCGACTACCGATGATACAGATCACGATATCACAGATTGTCTTTCTTCTTTACCAACTATAGATCTTAAAAAATTTTAATTGATTTGAAATTTAAATAAATGGCGCCAAAATATGAATGTCTTGCTTCAAGAAATTATTGTCTTGATTTAGATTTTCTTGGCTCTAAAGATTTTGTATCTTTAATGGATAACTCTCGCGTCTTGACCTGAAACTATATTATATTCAATCGATACTATTGAATTCTTCAAGCAAGTTCACTTGTCTTCAACTAAAAATGTCGTATTATTATTTTAAGAACTTTAAATTTTTAGTTCAAGCAATAATTCCTTGATGGAAGATGTTTTTAAAGTAATGAAAAAAAAAAATTTGTTTTTAAATAAATTTTTACTTTAACAGATCTGAAGTAAATGAATGTAGTCCTAAAAAATCACTTAAAAATTTTTTATTTTTAAAATAAAAAAAAAGTTTTTTTTCAAACTGAGTAAATCGATATCTTGATTTAAAAATCGCGCTATTCTCGAAACAAGTCGGTGATCTCTTAAACCTACATTTCGCTTATCTTAATCCAAGAGCAAGAAATTCTTAAGGGAAATATGTCAGAATTTTGTTTCAAAACAAAAAAGGCTTTATCAAAGAATAAAATTCTTAAACGAAGAATTTTTTTTCTCTATCCGAGATTTTCAATTTTTTGGTTCAAAGACTTATTTCTCGAATTAAAACAATTAAAAATTTTGAAACAAGAACCACATTTTGAAGAAAAAATTTTTCTTAAATCAAGATACACTGAGAGACATTTTTATTACATAGTAATAAAATTTATTTATATTTAGTAAAACACGTATTATGGTCATGCGCAAATAAAAAGTGTACTAAATACGAATAAAAATTTTATTAAAATCCCGTTTCAAATTTTATTAGTATTTAATACGTGTTTATTAGTATCGACTACGTGTTCATTTATATACTAAATGAATTTATATTGTGAATGATTAATAAATGAATATGTGAAATCTAAAAATTCGTTGTATTCCATAGATGAATTGAAAATGAAAAATTTTTTTACAGATAAGTTTATTTATTAGCAGTCAATAATATCAAAATATTAAAAGTTATCCTTAGATTTGAAGTAAAAAATATTAACTAGGTTAGAATCTTAGATTTTAAACTTCGGGCGATTTTTGAGACGTGGATATTTTTTTTAAAACACATAAATTATAAATAATTTTAATTTTTTAATAAATACTTTATTCTTTATAAGTTTATAAATTAATTCCAGTATAGTTCGTCAAACAACAACATTTTGAATTTTTGAAGTTAGGTTAAGTTCATGAAAAAATAATAAACACACAAATCATATCGAAAAAAACATTATTTTTATTGAAAATTTTCCATTATTAAACGTCTCTCGTACATATTTTACAAATCTTTTTTTTTTTTTTTTTTTTTTTTTTTTTATTTTTCAAATTAACAGCAGTCAAATTTGACACTTTCATACGAATTAAAGATGGCCGCCATAAAACAAAGCTTGCGGTGATTTTATAGTTGGATTAGCGAGAGTTTGCGCTTCGGGTTTTTACCCCCACCATTAAGACACAATGTCTTAAGTATTAAATTTAGATGGTGGGGGGTAAAACCGAAAATATCCGAAACGCAAACTCTCGCTAATCCAACTATAGTAAACACATATTTGTATCTAATGAAATTTTATTAAATACTAATAAAATTTCATTGAATACTAATAAAATTTTATTAGATGCTAATAAAATTTTATTTTTGATAAAATTTTCATTTATCTCTCTGCAATCGAATTTATTATTATTATTAATATGTAGTAATCTTTTAGAAAAAATTCTAATACGTGTTTTTATTACTGGAGAATACATTTGTCTCTCAGTGTAGTTTGAAACATCAGATCTAATTTGATCTGAATAGATCTAAATGTTTTTTCCCGGGTATAGTATCATTTTATTTTATTTTATTCTTCTTAGTATTTGAAATTAGTCTGAACACGTAATTTAGACACAATTGTGTTGAAATATTATGTTAAGTGAAAATCATTTTAAGCCTCACCAACGTCATAGTAATAGCTGACGCATTTTATTATCGCCAACCTGCGTCAGAGTGGCAGCCGACGCAGTTTCTAATCGTCAAACTGCTTTCTAAAATGAGACCTAATGTATGAACAAGACCTCCCCTGATTAAGAAATCTAATTTGGAATGATTTGAGATCACGTAACTTTTGACCATGTTGAATCATTCAAATCGTCTAAATTATTTTCCAATTTTATGATTTGAAATTGTTTAAAATGATTAGAATTGTCGAATTGTTTTGAATTGAAGTAAATGAAAAAATAAAATCCGAATTTCTAGTTCGTTGGTCAATTTAAAATTATTTGAACTCTCAGATCATTTTGAATTAATTTGAATGAGGAAATAATATAGCTATTATTTTGAATTATTTCAAAATAGATTTCTTAATTAGGATTGAGTTTTCAATATACATACTTTTTAAATCGCAAAATATTAAAAATCAAATTGTGGTGTTTAGACAAATGAATGCTTTAACTATACGGGAAAAATAGTGCTCAAAATTTGAATAGTTTTTAGTTTATTTTTGACTTAAAATTAGTATATTCGATACTAATATCAAACCAGGATCATTATGTATATTACAAAATGGCTATTATTTATATTTAAATTTGATACACAGAAGAGCTAAATTTGTAATTTTATATATTAAAATTAATATGAAAAAGAATCGATTAATTGCTATCTACACCCGAGTCGAAATATTCAACGTAAATTCAACGTTTTAAACGTGAATTCAACGTTTTCAACGTAAATTCAACGTTTTCAATGTAAATTCAACGTTTTCAACGTTTTGAACTTGAATTGAACATTTTGGACAGTGACTGGCCTATGAGAAAGAAAAGAGATCGGGAAAAGAAAGCACTGAGCTCTATCGCAAAGTTTTCCAGACTAATTATCAAAAAGATGAGTAGTATCCTAAAGGTCTTTCTCTAGAACACAATCTACGATGCTGTCACTTAATCCAAGAACATTAAATTGAAGACTGACACTGCCATAAGATTGCCCGATCGAAAATGATCTTAAATTATTATAATTGAGTATAAATTAAATTATAATAATTTGAAATCATTTTTGATCGGGCAATCTTATAGCAGTGTCAGTCTTCAATTTAATGTTCTTGGATTAAGTGACAGCATCATAGATTGTGTTCTAGAGAAAGACCTTGAGGGTACTACGTATCTTTTTGATAATTAGTCTGGAAAACTTCGCGATAGAGCTCAGTGCTTTCTTTTTCCGATCTCTTTTCTTTCTCATAGGCCAGTCACTGTCCAAAATGTTCAATTCAAGTTCAAAACGTTGAAAACGTTGAATTTACATTGAAAACGTTGAATTTACGTTGAAAACGTTGAATTTACGTTAAAAACGTCGAATACGTTGAATTTACGTTGAAAACGTTAAAAACGTTGAATTCACGTTAAATATTTCGACTCGGGCAGTTATTACTATTCAAATAAACATAGAAAAATTAAAAAAATGAAGAACCGAAAAATTAGTAAACGTACATGTTAATATATAAAGAGCTAGTATCCGAATTTTCCTATTATTATTTACCACTTATTCAATATATGTATAAAATAAATTAATTTATAGTAACGAATAAATAACATTTTATATTAATTATTAGTCAATGGTATAAAATTTCTAAAATAAGAGTTAGTAACTTTTGCAATTTTCGGCTGGAAAAATCAGTATCTAAGATAGCAATTCTTAATTTGACCAATCATTACTTTTTAATAGATTATGCCACAAATTAATTAATTTTCACTAATAAGTCACGCATTATACCTAAAAGTAATAACATTTACTTAGTTTTTTAAATAATTGATAGTAGTTTTTAGGAATCTACAAAAATTAGTAAACTACTTTGCATTAAGCACATAATAGTACTAATTATTGATAGCAGATTCCACTTTTTACTACACTAGTCCCAAAAATTAAAGGATAGAAAAAAAATTCGAAATTTTTGAGTGATTTTCAACATGCTGTAACTCGGTGACAAATGATCGTAGAGTAAAAATAAAAAAAGCAAATTGTAGCCTCAAGTTTCTAGTTTTTATATCTGGACCTCGAATATTTTTATCATTCTCGGTTCCGGAGTAATCTTAAGAAAACTGACGAAAAAAAAATTTTTAAAATTTTGGCTCGTCTTTCAACAAGTCTATGGGCTTCAATAAATTTTTTTGGATAATCTGACCTTACGACTCTTTTAGAAAATTTTATGCCCTTCAATTTGGCGGACTCAAAAAGTCTCTACGTCAAGTTGGCGCCGAGTTATCATTAATCAAAGCAAAAAATTCCTCAATTTTTTTTACCGCCTGCATTAGCGTTTCCCAAAGTGTACCACGTGGAAATTGCACGATCGAATTTACGCTTCTTACACACATACCGACAGTAAAAAAAAATTGAGGAATTTTTTTTGACAGTGATGAATCATTGCGAATACAACGAAAAAAAAAACATTTTGGAAAAAAAAATTTTTAAAAGAAAAAAATTTTGAAAAAAAAAAATTTTTTAAAAAAATTTTTTTTTTCGATTTTTTTCGATAATCAATCTTATTGATCAAAGATATCAAGATTTCTGATGAAAAAAAACATTTGGAAATCGAAAAAATGACCAAAAACCGAGAAACTACCAATTATGGAGATTTTTGGCAAAATCGATAAATTTAAAGCTTCGGGACACTAAGAAAGAAAAATCGCAGCGCTTTGAAATTTTCAGGGTTTTTTCAGGACACTTTGAGGTTGAAAAAAAAATGACGATATCCTCTGTTCATCCATTATATCCAAAGTTATAGCAAGATTTCCGAATATCCTTAAATATGCGAGTTTAGACCTATTTTTTAATAAACATTATCGCTTCAAAAAAAATTTTTTTATCAAAAGCAACTAATTTTGTCTTATCGAGAATGCTTTCCAGTTTTCAAAACCCTACTTCCGTTCTCCCCAGTGAACACATGACCTTATTCTGACGTCATACGTAGGTCATAGAAATGTCACGGCATCTTATGTAAATTTGATGTCAATCTGACGTTCTACATGACTTTGAAATGATGTAAAAACTTGACATTATATTGATGTAAGCATGACTCTTGTATGAGGTCACAGTTATGACTTATGTGTTACGTACGCTTGACATAAAATCTACATCACATTGTTACGTAGTAATAAAGTCATAATTGTATATCATAATGACGTAATTTAAAAATCATACGTTTATATCAGTAGCAAAGTCACGGTTTTACGTAATATGAATGTCACTTTTAAATCATATCTTTACATCAGTGACAAGTCAGTATTTTACGCAATGCTGATGTAATTTCTGAGTCATAGTGTTTATAGCATCTATTTATTGAAATAAAACAATCATAGAATGAATTTTCAAAAATGTCTAAATGTGTAAAAATAACAACTAAATTTCGAATATTCTTGGGGCCAAAGTAATCGATAAACTCGATAATATATTTCAGACGTTTTAGATTAAAGCATTAGAGTGAGCATAAAGAAATTAACTTTATTTTTTTAAATAATATACCGAAAATGCTACTGAGGATGACAAAGAAAATGGAACGACAGTTTGAACTCTTTTTAATATTAAGGTTGTCAAGTTTAAACTAATTAGTACTGCAATTTTTCAATCGATTAAATATCATACAATTATTTAATGTTTTGCAAAATTTTATATAAATTTTTAAAATTTCACATCACAACAAAAAACTAAAAAAATTCGAAGAAACTTAATTAAATTTTATATAATTTTTTATAATTATCATTTATGTTCATGGAGTTTTTTTAAATTTTGTAAAAATCCATCACGAAAACTTATGAACTCTGTCTTTACCGGCATTTCACTCTAAATACATCAATTAAGCACAAGACTTGAACTCTCGTGATGTGACCAGTGAGCAACGTTCAGGACTGCCAGCCAAGAGGAGCCGTATTCGAACCCAGCAAACGCCCAGGATTTTTTCATAATTTACTGTTATCAAATCTTGTTTCTGAATTTATACTGCGCTTGCGCGATAATAATCAAATCAAAAATTCGGTTTTGAATTTTTGTTTTTTTTTTTTTTTTCAAAAATATTTTTTCCGAATTGATGATTTTTACATCACTCATATGTCATACTGACGTCATGGAATGTCACACCGACATCACATTTACGTCATGTATACGTCATTAGTTTTACGTCATGATCTTACGTAAAAAAGTGGGAAATAATGAGTCACACCTGACTCATTCATGACTTATATCTTACGTAAATCATGACATAGCGTAACGTCACTCTGACGTCACATTTACGTAAATGTGTTTACTGGGGATCTGTACGACCAATACGTTCGAAGTTATTGATTATCAAAGCCAACATGGACTTTTTTGCTTTGATCAATGATAACTCGGCGCCAACTTGACGTAGAGACTTTTTGAGTCCGCCAAATTAAAGAGCATAAAATTTTCTAAAAGAGCCATAAGGTCAGATTATCCAAAAAAATTTATTAAAGCCCATAGACTTGTTGAAAGACGAGCCAAAATTTTGAAAATTTTTTTTCGTCAGTTTTCTTAAGATTACTCCGGGACCGAGAATGATAAAAATATTCGAAGTCCAGATGTGAAAACTAGAAACTTGAGGCTACAATTTGCTTTTTTTATTTTTACTTTATGATCATTTTTCACCGAGTTACAGCATGTTGAAAATCACTCAAAAATTTCGAATTTTTTTTCTATCCTTTAATTTTTGGGACTAGTGTATTATTTATTAATTTTTAATATTCTGTTTTTTCTGTGCAACAACAAAAAAAAGTAAAAAGGTTTGTATTATAACAAAATAATTGATATTTAAATAACAGAAAATAAAATTTTATGATTAAAAAATAATAAACTTTAACTACCATTAAAAAAAAAAAAAAAATAAAATAAAAAACTTGAACAAAATGAAGATAGTAAAATAGATTTAAATATAAAAATATTAATAAAATTAAAAGAAGATCAACTAGATATTTTTTTCAAATTTATAAAAATAATGATAATAATCATCATTATTATTATAATTATTATTAATAAAAAAAAAGAATAATTATTAGAATAAAGGGGCGGAATGTAAAGGGCCAAAAGAGAGGGATCCGAAGCAATTACGCCAACAGTTGATCAATGTGGAGGGGATAGTTCGGTCCCGAAACTATGGTTTTCCGAAAGGAAGGGGAAAACTTTGGGTAGAGATGGAAGAACGTGGGAGTAGAATTTCCCCCAACCATAGGAAATTAGACATCCACCCATCTTTCCGAAGGTCTATCGAATAGACTCGAAATTACTCTACCGTGTCGTGAGTCCCGAACTATAAACTTCATACCCGTTGTTCCTTCCATCCAAGCGATTCCATTTAATACAGAGTAGACTATTAGCCATCTTCAACAATTTAAATACAGAATAAGAAAATAAATGTCGAGAGTGGGCTGCTAGTCATCTTTGATAGAAAAATTAATGTAGTGGACTGATAACTTCCTATAACTTATAAGAAATAAGGACCTTCGATCATCTCATTCCAATTAAGTAACAACGAAAAACTGCCATCAGTACTAAGTAAGTCAACAAAATTTAATGTCTAATATTTGAATATAAGATTCTATTATACCATTAAGAAATATTCTCTGCAAATCGATTTAACTGGAGTAGGCTGGAGATTCGCTCACATTATATTAAAAGTATATAAAATATATAAAATATATACAAAAATTTTTTTTAATGTATTTCGATAGTGTCCCTAGTAGAAATAATCGAGGGCTGCCTAGATTACAAACTAGGCCCTCGCTAGCGATATCGAGGCAAAACTAGAAATCGCGCCACCTACAACTCATGTGTAAGTTTTGCTTGAACCAATATCCGTGTACGTTAGTATGTGTGTATTTTATTGCATACAGTAAATAATCTATTAGAAGAATGAAAATTATGTATATAAATATTATGAGCACTTGAAAAAATAATAAAGTTTAAATTAACTTTGTAATTATGTTGTTGATATCTCAGCGTAAAAGTAAATAATTAATTTTAATAATGAATACAATCAAAAGACTTGATTCAATAACCAAACTCCGACTTTGGGCAATAAAATCCAATATTGCAGATTGTCATTCAGACAATTTGTTAAAAATATTACAATGTAGTGCACTTCCGGAAAAATATGTGACATTAAATCGTTAAATAATAATGATAGTTAATTAATGATATTAGTGATGTGAATTAATTTTAATGCTACCATAATTAATAAATATTAAAATATTCGAATTTTTGAATATTTAAAAAGTAAATAAATTATGTGGTATTGTTTTTTATAATATTTGTTTCATAAAAAAGCTTGAATAAAAGAATGTTAAATAAAAAATGTTTTTAAACTATTCAGACTATCAATAATTATTATATTTAAAATTAGTAATTTAATTGTTACAAATAATTTCGATTTTAATTTTTTAAAATAATAATTTATAATAGTTTATTTGTATTTAATCAATATATAAACTATAACTGGGAACCATGGGATTTAGTATCGCCATTTTTTATTTGATTTCTAGGCAACTAGCCAGGTGCTAGCCAGTGCCTCGATATTATACTGGCTAGCGCCTGTCTAGAATCTAGTAAAACTAGCCAGGCGCTAGCCAGTGCCTCGAATTCATTTCTACTAGGGGTATTTATTAAGCCTAACAAACCCTACATGTATATCTTTATTCATAATCTCATTAAAAATTCGTACAAAATAGTCTTTTTATCGAGCGTTCAAAGTAGAATAAGAGAGAGTGGAATCAATTGAACCAAAAATACTTTGACATTTTTAACTTCCCGCTTAAAAAATCGACGATTTTCAAAAATTTCGGGAAGTTATTGTTTTCACCCCGATTTTCAAAAATCGAGTTTTCATCAGATGTCGACAATTTGAGGTCCTAGGAAGCTATTCTGACTATTTTTAGAATAATGTCCGAGTGTCTGTATGTATGTATGTGTGTGTGTATGTATGTAAACTCTTTATAACTTTTTAACTAATAAACCGATTTGGATGGTTAAGGTGGCAATCGAAAGAGTTTTTTGGCCATCAACTTTTCTGAAAATTTCAGATCATTTGACCAAGTAGAATCGAAGATATTGGCCAATTACGAAAAAAAAAATCTGGGCGTCGGTTGGCCCTGCGGGCCAGCCCCAAAACTTCCCGCTGTTTTCGATCTCAAAGAGCTCGAAGACATTAGTGTAGATATATTTTCGAGCTCTTCGAGCTCGAAAATGCTATCACATGTGATTGTTTTTTTACGATCTTCTCAAGCTCTAACGAGTTGCCTATTATGCTAAAGTTTGAAAATTTAAGAATCAAGAATTGTTAACGAAGCAGTTTTTAAAATTTAATCCCTGATTATGTTCAATAAAATAAGTGTATTCAGGCAGAAATCAATGCCAGGGATTCAAATCAAGATTTAAATGAGTTTCGACTCATGTGAGAAACAATCAAATATAAATATCCGAGAAAAATATTAAAAACTACGTTTTATCGATTTTATTGTTGGTACTATGATTTAAACTAAAAACCAAGTTCGATGACATTATGTATTGAAAGTAACCATATAAAGGATGAGTTGGTATGACTTTAGACACATTTTCGTAGGTTATATTATGATTTATCCGGGAAAAATAACGTAAAATGTTATTTTTTTAATTTTTCAACGCCGATATCTTTCGAACTAATCGATCGATTTTGACGTTTGAGGTGGCAATCGGCGCGTTTTATTGAATTCTAAAGCTGATTAAAATTTGGAATCGATCGCGTCAGTCGTTTCGAAAATATTTTGAAAAAACCGTTTTTCACCATTTCTTTCTCCCGCGATAACTCTCGAACGAATTATCCGATTTTGATGTTTGAGGTGGAAATCGACGCGTTTTTTTAAGTACTAGAGCTGATTAGATTTTGATATCGATCGTATAAGTCGTTTCTAAAAAATCAATAAAAAACTAAAAAAAAAAATTTTTTTTTTTTCGTAATTCGCCAATATTTTCGAGTCTATTTGATCAAATGATCTGAAATTTTCAGAAAAGTTGATGGCCAACAAGCTCTTTCAATCGCCGCCTTAAACATCCAAATCGGTTCATTAGTTCAAAAGTTACAAAGAGTTTACATACATACACACACACACACACACACACACACACACACACACACACACACACACACACACACACACACACACACACACATACACACACTCGGACATCATTCTGAAAATAGTCAGAATAGCTTCCTAGGACCTCAAAACGTCGACATCTGATGAAAACTCGATCTTCGAAAATCGAGGTGAAAACAATAACTTCCCGAAATTTTCGAAAATCGTTGATTTTCTTAGCGGGAAGTTAAAAAATTTTTTTTTTTTAGTTTCTTATTGATTTCTCGAAAACGACATATACGATCTACTTCAAAATCTAATCAGCTCTAGAACTTAATAAAACGCGTCGATTGCCATACCTCAAACATCTAAATCGAATAATTCGTTCGAGAGTTATCGTTGGAGAAAGAAATGGTAAAAAACAGTTTTTTGCGAATATCTTTGAAACAACTCAACCAAACAACCCAAAACCCTAATCAGCTTTAGAATTTATTAAAACGCGTCGATTGCCACCTTAAACATCAAAATCGGATAATTCGTTTGAGAGTTATCGCGGGAGAAAGAAAGGCTAAAAACGGTTTTTTCGAAAATAATGGCATGCAAAAGTATTTTCGAGCTCGAAGAGCTCGAAAATGTATTTACAACGATGTTTTTGAGCTCCTTGAGCTCGAAAACAGCGGGAAGTTTTGGGGCTGGCCCGCAGGGTCAACCGATGCCCAGATTTTTTTTTTTATGTGAATAAAAGCAAAATGATAAATTTTTTTTAACGAAATCATAATTGATTATATAGACTATCATTTCTCATAAGCACATAACTTAACAAATGATGAAAATTTTAAATAAATACGAAATTGTACAACTGCATCAAATGGTTCAATCGTCCCTTTTGCGGGGGCAATTGAACCACTAGTCGGGGACAATTGAACCAAGAATATTAGAACCACCAATGAATGACTTCAATGAATATTTTACTATTCATTACAGCTTAAAACTAAAATTACAACACTTCTAATAATATTTATTATTTTATATAACATTATATGTTATAAAAATCACTTTTAAAACTTCTGTCAATATAATTATTTTTTTTCTTGGTTAGTTTAGCTTATTTTTACATTCTGTCAAGATGCGTGCGCATGTCTGATGCTCTCAGTGTGATTCGTGTGGTTCCACCGTCCCCGAGAGTACTGGTTCAATTGACCCCATATGATTTTATTGAAATAATTAGATCAAAAAAAAATATTCAAGAACTATTTTACTAGAAGTAAAGTTAGAAATTTATGACTAATATATGTATGAAGATATTACAAAAAAAATTTGAAGATTACATTTGAAAATTAAAAAATTATTAAACTATTCGTCAAGAGCTGGAAAACAAAGTTCAGATGCCTAAAAACGCGAAAACTTGAATTTTTCAAAATTAAATCATCGTATTAGTTCCAAATTTTGGTCAGACTAAGGTTTAGTGTATTAAAATATAATTCCAAGAGGATGACTCATTTTTATAGTTTTTTCGATTTTTTAAGCTTATTGGTTCAATTGCCCCCTGGTTCAATTGACCCCACTCTCCCCTACTGTTTTAAAGTATACTTTAACCTATATAGGTTGAGCTCGCTTATAATTTAGCATCATTAACACCGTTGTTGTATTATTGTCAGAGCTTAAAGCCTGCTTTTACTTATTATAAATCTGACATAACAAATTATTCGAAAATTCGAATTATTCAATTTGATCTGAATAGTTATATTCGATCGGACTCAATTCGAATACGATTCGCACGCGCCCCTATAGTAGATATGGATCTAATAGATAATTTTATTGTTTACGAAATTGTTTCAGTTTACTTTTAACCTATCTTTGTTTGTTGAATCGTAATAATTAATATAGAAATATTTATTATATTTTTACAGCTCAGAGTGAGAATAATCAAAAATGTCGACAAAAATCTTATTGTTAGCTATCCTCTTATTTGTGGGCCTGTATGCCAATGCAGTCGAAGGATGTGACGGCAAATGGGTAAGGAACTATGACAGTACTTTAAAATCAGTATATGAGAAATTACTATACGACTTGTATATACTTATATGTGCATGCATTTTCCATATAAATCATAAGCGCCTTAAGATTACTATCTTAATTTAGTAATTATTCTCAAATTTTTTAGTAAAATTTGCTAAATTTTTTTTTCCGTGTACGGTAAGAAATGCATGGCGTTCAATACCATGCTGACAATGAGTGTAATGAGTCCCAAAATATGGCGCTATTTACTATACTGTACAGTACTGGAGCTATTATATTGCTCACATGTGTGCATAGCAGACACGGTGATACAGCATGGCCCTGAAACCCACCCGAGTCAAAATAAAAAAGGTGATTTGAGCCTCGAGATCCTACATGAGGGTAAGGAGGTTCAAATCATCTTTTTAGAATATGAAGATCCATGCATTAAAAAGGTGATTTGAACCTAAATGTGGTAACTTTGTCCGCTTTTACCAAATTGAGGTTCAAATCATCTTTTTAAAAAGGTAAAATAAGCCTCCAGAGCCTAAATTTATAGATCGAGAAAGACTCTCATCGGATCGCGTACAATTGGTAAAGAAACAGAAGGGAAAAGGGGCCACTAATTAGAAATGGCCGCTATGATCGAAAAAATTTGAAATTTAAAAATTCAAAAAATAATTTCGTAGTAATAAAAGTTTTGTTGTGAGTTAAAAAATAATAAAATTTAAATATTAATAATAATAGCTAAAGTTATGCAAGTAGCCATTCGAATATTAGAACAGTACTGTCATTCAAAATTCCAATTGAATAACTAGAGCTTTTGACTTATTAGTTTATGATTAATTAATTATTTTATGTAAACAATAAATGTGAATGATGTATTGGATAACGGAAACTGCCAAAGAAATTGAAAAAACTGCTGAAAAATAATCTGCTGCTGCCGGGATTCGAAACCAAGACCTAACGAATATGAAGCACAACCACTGTCGCACTGCTACTCGGACGCTCATGATCAGTTGGAAATATCTTTATGTATTTAGATCGCGGACATTAAAATAACAATAATGTCATGCTAAAGAATTGAGCTCATTCGAAGTTACAGATTAAAAGTATGGTAGGCCTTGAAGGGTTAAAACATCTTTTTAAAAAGGTGATTAAGTCCTCCATGCGCTTCGTTTAGGGTATTGAGGGCTGGAATAGCATTTTAAAATATATGGTAGGCCATGGAGGGTTAAAATACCATATTAAAAAGGTGATTTACTCCTCCATACGCTACTTTTAGGTCATCAAGGACTTAAATAACATATTACATTCAGTGGCAAGTCCAACATCAAAAGAACTGAGGCTTTGGAGGCTCAAACTACTGTTTTAATTCTGACTCAGTCGGCAACGCAGTGTGGGCCTGACGGCTATCGCTAATGTTACTGTTCCCGCAATGGTCGAATCATCTATGTCTACAATTTTACAACGTATAAAAATCTTCGATACCATACAGTATGGCATTCACGCCTATTCTGGCATAGTGATATCTGAAAATATTTCTTACCGTGTGTACGAAACTTACGGCCAAGCTGACAGCAAGTTTCGGTCAAAACTTGCACTTCAATTTTTACAGTCATTTTTACGTCGAAATATAGCTGTGGATTTACGGCAAGTTGAACTTCCGTTTAACGTCAGTTTGCAGTCAGATTGGTTATCAGGGATTTTATGAAAATGTATTTTGTTTCATAAAATTTCATAAAATTTTGTTACACGAAATACATGAAATGGCTTATAGAATAAAAATTTAAAAAATTATTGCAATAATATAAAAAATAAATGAAATAATAGTTATAAAATTGTTTTTCTACAGTGCCATCCGATTGCAGGCTATTATTGCTGTGAAGGCTACACATGTACTATGGGATGGTTTTTACAAGGAAACTGCCGGAAACCTTATCGTCGCCGGAGAAAGTGGTGATCGAAACCATCTAAAGTATTGCTAATGGTAGATAATTGTCATAACAAAATGTATCGTTAACATAGAAACACTAGATTGCTGCATTTACAATCTTTAATTTTAAATAAAAGTAATGTCAATTCAACATATTCTTTGATTATATCCCTCATACTTGGTATAACCGTTTTAATGCTTCTTACAGGTTGCTATTATACACTGAGAAAATTAAATGATTGTGTTTATTATCCTAAATTTTTAGCCCCAATCATCTAGGATGATAAGAACGATTTTAAATGCAAAGATAGTTAGAGTTATAATTTTTGTTAATAGGATTAACAATCATTGGATGATAACAGTTACCATCAGAATGATCACAGTTACCATCAGGATGATTACAGTTACTATCAGGGATGGTAATTATTATTATGAAAAAATTGATCGGAAATTCAATAAATTTAAAGTAGGGGAAGGGAGGGCAAAATGGGCCCCCTGAAATTTTGGATGCCTCGAAATATTTGGGGGCAAAATGGGCCGCCCAAAATTTTTATCGTGAAAAGTGTTTGAGGCGTAGGGGTGGGGCAAAATGGGCCACTCAAAAAAAATTGTAACGAAAAGATTTACTAGGCGGAAAATAAAAAAAAAATAATTTTTTCGTTACAATTTTGTTTATCGAGAGGTTCATTTTGCCCCACAAATCAAATATTGACCTGAAATATAATAGAAACATTATAGAGGTCAGAATTTGACGGAAAATGAAAATAAAACTTTTTTACTTAATTTTTGAAAGGGTCCTTTGTGCCCCAGGCTCCCCTATTAACATTTAGTATTTTTTTACCCTTGTCAAATGATGGTTTCATTATAATCGAATTAATTGTTATTCTAATTATCTTTGATGGTAACTATTATAATTTCTGATTGTACCAGTTACCATCAGAAATTATAAATATAACTATTTAGGATAATAATCCTAATTAACTCGAGTTAACATCCATGATCGTAATACTTATCATCCAGATGGTAACCATTACAATCTAGATGATTTACACAATCATCTAGATGATATTCATTACTATCAGATTGATAGTCAAAATTTTACCATCACTTGATAATAACTCCAATCATTTAATTTTCTCAGTGTACCAACCCAAATTGTCAATTTAGCAATTCAAATGGCTAGTATAGCAATACGTAGTGCCGTAGCAACCATATATATTAGACTGGGCCAAAAAAATCGACAATTTTTTTTTTTTAGACCGCGGCCTAAATTCTGCAAGCTTGTGTTCAGTAAATTCAGAAATTGATGGCTCTGCATTTTACCTCCCACTTTTCGGGATTTTATCGACGACGGATAAGTTGGTACTGACTCACAAGCTAATCAAGAGTTGCGCAATGGCTCTAGATGACCGCATGCGCGAACACACTGTCAGAAGTCTGATTCGCTGCTTTTACTATATTTGCAGTTTTATTTTCATTTGGACGCTGCTAGAGGTTGAGACCAATTTTTGTGAATACGCCGCATCGACACACTGCGTAATAGTCAATGAATAAAGGAATCCTAGAACACAGACTTAAAGCTTAAATTAGATCCAGTAATTTAATGATCCGATGTCCAAGTTACGTTTCGTATTTACAAAAGATCTGATGCCTTGATTGAGTCTAGCGTTCATATTAGATCTAATATTTTAATTCGATCTTACACTGAATGATCTTATAATTAAATTTCTCTATTTTTTTCCATTCTATTCATATTTTATTAGATCTAAAAATTATTTGTAGTATAAAAATTGGTACAAATTCAGAAGCATAATTTTACTTTCAATTAATTGATTTCCTAATCGATGTATCGAAAGTCCATCAATTTTATCCTACTAAAAGTGGATAGAACGTATTGACGAAAACTTCAGCATCCGGATCATTCTCACTCCCCTCAGAATGCTGTATTATTATAACTAGTTCCCGTATTCTCTGGGGTCTTCCTCCTACGCCATCGTTAAAATGAAGACCCATTGGTAGAGAAACGGCATTTGGATTTGCAGTTTGATCCGCTTCGATATCTACTGGACTGACTCTTACCACCTCTAATGGGCTGCCTTCATTCAGCCTGGTCATGGCCGCTTGGACTGGGTCCGACCTCAGAACTCTATGTGCCAATTCGTTCTGATCTCTCTTTGACATGAATGCAGTCTTGCACCCGAATACCGAATAGTTCTCGGCACTATTGAACGTTCCACGAACTCCAGGCCTTGACACGTGACCTCTGGGGTGCCCTGGCCTGCCTGTCGGGTGCGAGGGTAATCTTTGACATCTATCTAGAAGTCTTCCCGCATCTCTACCGTTATTTCCATAGTACCTTGCACCTCCGACCATCAGCACAATCCTGTCACACTCTTCTCGGCGTGCTAGCTCTCGAATCCTATTGGCCACGCTTCTGATATTCGTGCGCATGCGTGCAACGGTTATGTCCCGTAATTCGGAGGGTTTCCCTGATAGTACGAGTTGCTCGTCAGAAAAGTTGACGGCACTAGTTGCGCGCCATTTGTCGACATGTTGTCGACAACTGTCAGCTTGTGCAAATGTTGCCGACAACTTGGCTACAAGTTGCTCAGCATCTTGTCGACAATCTACTGCTGCAACCTGTCGACAAGATGCTGAGCAACTTGTAGCCAAGTTGTCGGCAACATTTGCACGAGCTGAAAGTTGTCGACAAGTTGTCGACAAGTTGCTCGGAAAGTTGCCGTCAACTCATGGAAATGCTCACTGTTGCGGCCAACTTGGCAACATATTGCGGCAGTAGATTGTCGACAAGTTGCGGGCAACTTGGCTATTAGGGTTGTGACCCGTCTGGGCAGCAATCGCGTTGAAGAGGCAGTCATTCAACCCACTCTCGATAACTTGTGGATCTTCATTGCCGACCAAACTCCAGTGACCAATGACATCTTCAGGTTGGGAATGAAATTGTACATTAATCGGGTCTCCAGGTCTACCGGAACCTACTTCATGTCTTAGAGTCATTGAAGAAGACCACACGCAAATCCTACGATTTATTTCCCTGCCCAAAGCACTGACGGAAGTCAGATCACCAGGCCCAGAGTCCTCCAGCTGAGTGACATGATTTTCAGCAGCTTTCAAAGCTGAAGCAGAAGCATTTGAGTCGTTCCCTGATCCTATTGATGGTAACGAATACTTCGAAGGTTCTGCGGGATCATTGGATCCTTCTGCAGGATCTTGGGAACCTTCCGTAGACTTCTGGGACTTTCTTTTAAACAATTTCGACCAGAACCCTCTGCAGCTATCTGCCGACAAAATGGACGGGCTCTCATTGAAACTGTGACTCGTAGATGGCGCTGTTGAGTTAGTAGGAGTCGATTCCCGGACTATCGTCTCTATTAAATCAACAATTGGATCTTGATCAGATGCTGTAGAGATCAGAGGTTCCAACTCCTCAAGCAGATGTTGCAGATCATAGGTCGATCCACTTGTGGAAATGTGCCGTGGGTTATTCAGCGCACCCAAGAGTTGATTTATTACGGCATCAACGACTTCATCCCTCACGTCGCGGGAATCCATCTTATTAATTATTTTTTTGATCCAAATAAAATCTAAAAAAAGAACAAAAAATATTATTAACTTCTACTGTTTATTTAATTTAAAAATTGTCTTACCAGCAAAATAAAAATTTTTATATTTATTGTGAAAAAATACTTGATAATTTTAACTTTTTAATTTAGAAACCCGAAAATTTGATGATTTAAAATTTTGTTTACCAAACTATTTGTTTATTTTTTCTTCTGACAGTTGATTGTTTTAATTCATTTACTTTTTTTTTAAATAATAATTTTTTGTTTCCATCATAGATGGCGCATCCATGCCCAAGTTTGATAGATGAAAATTTTTTGTTACCATCAAGGGTAAAGTTGCTGAGAGAGTTTACCTCCGATCCAACAGATGGCGGTCAATAGCTTGAAATCGTTAATATTAAAAAAAAATATAAAATTACGAATCACTGATTTTTCGCTGTCGCATTATGAACATGGAAACTTCAATATTTCCGTAGATTATCAATCAAAATTAAGATTACAAGGGTTTTGCACAGGAAATTTAATTTTTTGAAATTTTGTTTTCGATAAAAATTTTTGTAAATTTATTATTTTAAGAGTAATGACTTTTTTTAATTAAATTTGAAAAAAAATCAGTGTTTCAGAAAGGAAATTTGATGAGCCTTACTTTTGTATTCTATCAAATTTTTCGTATATCGATTATTTTGGGAGTTATAATTATTTTTGTACAATAAGTGCTTTATTCAATTTTTCTAGTTTTCTTTAAAACGTTGATATTTTATAAGTTATCAATGTAAATAAATAAAAAATTAGTGTTTTGGATTGGAAATTGAATTTTCAAAAGATTTTCATTTTTTGAAAGTTCTCGTAAATCCATTATTTTGAAAGTTACGGCCGTCTTTATTAACAGGCTCATTTTTTTGAAAAAAATTGTCATTATTAATAATAATAAGTATAATTCATACTTTAATATGTGATTTTAAAACGTCAGGAACCGAGCAAAGGTCAACAATGAATTTTTCTGACAAAAAAAAAAAGTTGTACCGAAAAAGAATTTTTTTTTACTAAAAGCGGGAAAGTTTAAATTTTCCTGATTTCAAAAGTTATTTTTTATGTGTCCGAATTGCCCCAAGTATTCAATATATGAGTCATATAAGCCGTAGAAGTCGACTCAGGAGCTTAAGATAAGAAAAATCGAGCAGCTGAATTTGAATATTTCAAAAATAATTTTTTACGCCTGAAAAAGTGGGAGTGAAAGGCCGTAAGTCCCAAAAGTGGGGGAAATAGAAAGAGGATCGGAGGAAAGAGGATCGATTATTGTATAGATCCTCAGTTGGGTCTCGACCGTCGAGTACTTTCACAACCGTGTTATTGCTGTACAAATCGATTGTTGATTAAAATAAAATAAAAAAAAAAATAGACGCTGACGCCGTTGGAAATCGACCCAGTTTATTTAACACTTTATTTATTTATTTATGTTTTTTATTGTGGTCGTGTGTGTGCGTGTGTGATGAAGTGGATTGGGCATGAGAAAATAAGTTTTAATTGATATGTTTTGTGTTTAAGTGTGTAACGGACGTGAGATCATGTTTTGATAAGAGAAATATTTTTTTAGTGATTTGTGTGGTGAGTTTTGTGTGTTTGTGGTGATAAAGTGTCACTGGATTTCTTGTGGATGAGAATTTGGGATTAGAAAAATTGATCGGTAAGTTTGGGGGAATTTTGAGACCCATTATGGTCAGGTAAGGCCCGCAAGACTCGTATATTTGGGCCCGATAAGGAATGGGCTTGAATTATAATATAGAAAAGCTATTAGATATTAATATTTGAGGTCCACTGGGCCTTATAATAGATTGGGCCTAATAAGTCCCAAAAATAAAATTTAATATTTTTGGTTTTGTAATATAGGAAAAAGAGTTTGGGGGTGGTGATAGAGGTTTGTTAGGTTCTATAAGGCCCAGAATAATTAAAGGTTCTAGTAAGGACCCATAAAGCCCGTTAGATTTGGGCCCAATAAGTTCTGAACTTGAATTTCTGGGATTTGTGAATCTTCTGTGTGAGTGGTAAGATTTTTATACTTAAGCTTCGATGGGTATCACAATTAATTCGGCCCAATAAAGCCCAAAAATAAAACTTATGATTTTGACGTTTTAAGTGTAAGTGAAGTATTCTGACGTGATAGTAAAGATCAATAAGGTTCGCTAAGGTCCAGACATATACTAAGGCCAACAAATAAAATTTTAAAGTTGGCAGTGTTAGTGGGAATTTTTCGAGAGTTCTGAAATACTGTTAAGGCCAAGAGAGAGCATCAGTCCCAAAATATATAAATTTTATTCATGTTGTATTGTGACGCCCAACAAATAATCATAAGAAAAAACGAGTTAATAATTTTTCAAGTCACAGAAGTGACGACTTTAATTATGAGAGTAAAAAATTGAGAAATTTCAGTTTAAGGCTCATCAATGTACATAAGGCCCAAAATTTATTTTCAAATATTTTGCTCTTTTTTTTTTTATGTTTTACAATCTATAGATTAGATTAAATTTTAAGGTAGATCGATTTAAATTTAGAGTAAGATACAATAATATACATAAGGCCCAAAATTGCAAATGTTAAAAATTAGTATATTTTTTATGCTCAGCTTTTAAAATATAGCATAATTGATTTTAAGTGTGTGTAGCGGAATTTAGTGTCAGCCCCAATATGGCAATAAGGCCCAAAGTTTAATTCGTTCAAATTGGCTGGTTTTTTTTATTGTTTCATGCTTACATGCCGCGGAATTGGTTTTAAAATACTTTAAAATAATGAAATTTAATCTTGAAATTCAATAAGACGCAAATTTTCATATTATGCCCAAAATCAGTTAACTAAAAAATTTTATTTTATTCATGACTACTCAGTTTGTCTTCCCTAATAAAAAATATCAAACAATTTATGGAGAACAAGGATCCAAAAATTAAAATCTTAACAATGTAAGGCCCAAATTTTAGAGATCTAATTTTTCTTTAACAAACACAACGCAGGACTTATCCATATAAATATCCTTATGTTAAAAGATTATCAAAATAATTTGAATAAGGCCCAAAATAAATGATGCCCATTTTAATGGCATGTATCATTGTCAGTATAAGATAGCGTTAAATGTGAATTAAAGAATAATAGTAAGATAAAGAGTCTGCAGCTTTGAATTGTACATCTTTGGGTCTGATGTATAAGGCCCACAGTGTATTATTCTTCTTCTTCTCCTTCTTAGTTGTTTTTATCTTTGTTAGTTTATTTCTTCGTAAGTATAGAACGTGTTCCGTGTGTATATACTGTACTGTTGCGATTTCTAGCTGCTTCCTTGTCTGACACGCACGTACGCACGCAATGTTGCTACAATTCAGCCAACGGCCCTGTAAGGCCCCGCTAAAGCCTGTAAGCATAATTATCCACGCACGATTTCCGTGACCGTGTGCACGTCGTCTAAGGTGTTATCAGACATGGTCCATGGGACTTATTTTTTATTACTTTTCTTTATTTTAAAATATAAGACCCATTTTTCTGGTGAATATTTTTTTAAGTTTTTTTTTTTTATATTTATTTAATTAATTAATTGGGAAATGAGTAATGAAAGAATGTTATGATAATTAACGATCAATTATTATACTGATGACTTAATACGTTATTTTTATATTCCGGGGCCTGTTATGAGTTTTATGGGCCTATAAAAAAAGTTTTTTTTATAGACATCTTTTTTAATTCAGGTTTTATTCAGTAAATACGGTAATTTTGTGATAAGACTCGAAATATGTAAATTATTGTGTAAGGCCCATAACATCGGGATGAATGCTTTACAATCATTTTTTTGGAAAACTACAAACGAAGATTATAAGGCCCTAACTTTAGAATTTGCAAATGTTTGGTTCAAATACCAGACAATTTTTATTATTTGGACAATTAAAAATAAAAGGAATTCAAAATGTGGACCAAATTCATAAGACCCAAAAATACATTTTTTGAGTAAGGCCCAATTAATTTTTTTGGCTCATTAATTTAAAATCGACTCTAAAAATGAGCCAATTTTTTTAATAGAATTTGAACGGGACCAAAGAATAAGGCCCAAATTAAATAATTTTACCAATTAAGGCCCTAAAAGTGATGGGCAGCTTCCATGAATATCAATTATTCACAAGTTCCTCTTCATTTCAATAATTTCGATAAGGCCCAAAATGACTTTTAAAAACCAGGCCCAAAAGTATGGACTTTATTATTTAATAAAAAATAACAAGATAAATATTTGTGATAATCAATAATATTAATAAGGCCCAAAAATAAATCATAAATAAAAACTCGGGTTTTGGGCCTTATGTTTTTTTGCGACATAACGATATTTATTATTATTTATTCAGTCCCTCATAAACTATCCCCGACATCCACCTACGCTCGGTTTCCTCCTTTATCTTCTCCAGCCAAAACATAGAAAAAAAATTATATAAAAAAAAAGAAAATAATTCCGCTGAATTGATTAAAAACGTGAATGTATTCCATGGAAAAAATATAATAGATAAATCTAAACTTTCTCTCGCAACGCAATTTTAAAATACCTTCGATTCAAATGAAAGTAAAATTATTTAACTAAGACAATATTTTATAGACTCCGCTGATAAAACGAGGAAAATATCGGAAAAAGAAAGGGTTTAAAATTATCAGTGTATGATGGCAATAAAAATAATAAAAATGTGCTTACCATTATGGGAATGGACAAGCCGGCATATGGCGACGACGTTGGGAATGCGAAAGAATGTACTGTAAAGAGAGTGGACCCAACGTGTTCATGTGAAGAACAAGATAGAGAGAATAAGATGGAGAAGATGGCGAGAGAGAACGCTAAGAAGGGATGAGTGGATAATTGTTGGGTATTTCAACCGTTCTGCAACTAGCGACTCGGGCCTTTGATCCGGATGCTATAAATTATTCAAACTTGAGTATGTAATAAAATGTGATGAATTTTCTTTACCGACTGTTGATATTGCAATTTTTATTTATTATTTTTGGTACAGTCGTTAAATTCCTTGATACGACAGCTATGGGCACTGCACATTACTAAAGTCGATTTGGGCCTTAAAATCCGAATACTACACCTTCGCTTCGTTGACTTCCTGAGAAAATTTGAGGCCAAATATTTTTGGGCCTTATAAGTCGACTATTTTTACTTGGGCCTTATTCTGTCATTATCCGTGATTGGGTCTTATGTTTAATCGTGGCTGTAGTTTAGAATCACAAGTATTTAAAATCAATCAAACTTTAATTTATTAACGTTATGTCCAAAATATGTTGGGCCTTATTTTAATATAGCCTTATTTCGAGCCTTATTTGGGCCTTATTCTGCACGAAATACGCTGCAAGTATTATTTTTATTGATTGCGTAGTTTTTACTGTGAAGTATTTTGTTAATTCCGAAGTACTGATTTCTGTCATATAAGGCTCATAACCTTTTTTGGGACTACTTAAAATCGTAGATTTTGGTCTTTATTTTTAAAAATAAATGATTGGGCATATTTAGTGATAATTAATATATATTTCCTTGACAATGCTTATGTTTATTATAAAAAAGTCCCATTTTCATGATATGGCCTAAAAATAATTAGGCCTTATGTCGTAATTATTTAATACCGCCCGTTATCATTATAAAATACTTTTTACGCTTAGGAGTGCTCTCATATTATTCATTATGGAATATAAGACCCATAAATCCAGTCTTTCTTTAGTACATTTGTTTCGGGTCTTATGTAATATATATTACTTCGGATCTTATGTAGTATATATTAGTTGTAATATATATGTAATATACATATGGCAGTTTCTCTTACAAGAAAACGAGCTACTTTTTAAGTCCCACAAATATTGGGCCTTATACGCTATAATTTTTAAGCTGTTACTTAAAAAATATAAGGCCCTATTTTTGCGTCATGTAAAATTCAAACAAGTCTTATTAAACAATTATTGCTTTCGCTTAGTGTTTTCTTCTAAAAAATCACTTTATGATATAAGTCCCAAAAGAATTGGGCATTATTTGATAAAGTATTAATTTGTCTCTTAATTCAATTTATATATTATGTAACATATATATTTTGATTTAGCACTCATACAAATAATTTTAAATCATAAGGCTCAAAAATGGGGCCTTATTTTTTAGAATGTGGTTTTGGCCTTAAATATCACTCATATGTATTTTCCAAGAAAATATTAATATTTGACTGGCGTACAGATAATTTGTCATCGTAAGGCCCAAAAAGTTTGGGCCTTAATTTTATAAAAAAATTTACGGTCAACTCATATTTCATCTCAGCTCATATTCCTGAAGATTTATGACCCGTAATAAAATAATTATTAAATAATTATAATTATTAAAAAAAAAAATTCGAATGTCACGATAAATCAATTTGTATTCGATGATGGTAAACACTGATTATACTTTTATCACCAATTAATATCATTCAATGTTACTGTGCAGTCGTTAAGATAGTCCGAAGGCTTTAAATGGTTTAATTACCGACACACAAGAGAGGATACCAGATGGTTAAGATGTACACGCATACTTTTCTCTTAACATACACTGATTAACGTTACACACTCATATCGACTCAACTCAACTGCAATGATGATGATAAAGGACTACTGGCATGTATAGTCTGCGCTCTATGCTGTGTTTATGGTATATAAGATTGTGAATGAGGTAAATCACGAATGAGGTAGCTTAACGTTAATCGTATAACAGCCGAGCCGAGTCCAAAGAGCCACGTAAATTCACATTTACTGAACCCTCCTTATCTTCATTCGTTCCGTATTAAACTATGTTAGTTAATGATCCACGTATTTACTTCGTGATACATTACCGTCACCTCGTCATTTTTTTTATACTCTTATTGATAATTATTATTTACACTTACACAACAAATTAACAAGGCCCAGAATGGAAGAAAGTTTTTGGGCCTTATGGCGGAAAATTCTTTATGAATTATATAGAGAATGTACACTGAGGTAGGGGAAGATAACTCCATGAGGCCCAAAAATCAGCTATTGGAGTATGAGTCCCAAATAATGTTGGGTCTTATGGCGACTAATTATTAAGGGTTTGTATAGGAAATATACACTAAGGGAAGGAGACAACTCCATGAGGCCCAAAAGTAAGCTATTGGGGTATACGTCCCAAATAATTATGGGCCTCATGAGATAAAAATATATATTCCATATATCACTTTTAGGTAAAAGTATTTTTTCAATTTCATGAGGCCCTAAAATCGTTTAACCGATTTAAGGCCCGGAAATTTCTAGCCCTAAGCTGAAAAATGGAATATTTTACAACGATAATTAGTCCTTCAATTTCTATTGTGCTGATAATTTATAAATCAGTTCCTAAAAAGTTGTACAAAAAATTAAGTCCTAAATATTTTGGGAAAATGTATTGATACAGCCCAATATTTTTGGGTCTTATAATAAAAATTCAATTTTGCATTGTATATTTAATACATTTGTGTAAAAAAAAATTTGGTCATTTATTAAATAGGTCCCAGAATAAATATTACTCTGGATAAGGCCCAAGAAATAATTTATGTAAATTAAAGATATTATTTTCTGGGCCTTATGACTCGTAATTGATGGTTGCTATCAAAAGTGCAATTTAATATGAAACAAAACGAACAATGAGCAAATAAGGCCCAAAACTTTGATTTGTGCATAAGGCCCAAAAATATTAGGCATATACTATTAAATCATTCTTCAGCTATAATATAAATTTCATGCATAAACAATAAAACAAGCAAATAAAAGCCAAAATAATGAAATTCGTGATTAAGGCCCAAAAAATTTTTGGGCCTTATACTATCGAAGTTTATAAAAGACTAAAAAAGAGGTATAAAGAAGAAGTAACAACTAACATAGCCTATGATATAAGGCCCAGATCATTTATGGGGACTTAAATATTCTAACGATAATATCATCGGAAATCATCTAGATCGTAAAAAAAAATTAATTATACCCGTTTTTTATAATCTAAGTGATTAAATATTTTTTTATTACAAATCAATTGACTTGCTATTAAAACAAGGTAATAAATTTCACCATTTACTCATTGAATTTCTATCTGTAAATAATACAAGAGTAGGGAAGTAAAAAAAAGAGTTTTTATTTCACCAAATGACACGTTGTAGAATTTAAATTTTTATTTGTTTATGCATGTTTTTTCATGTTTTTATATTAAAGGTATCGGTGGATAGTATGCAAACTGTATCCCATTTCCCGTGTAATCGAATAGTCGTGCACGACTGCATGTATATATTGAAGAGCGTTATTAAAATCAAGGATGAAAATGTTGTTATGTATGTATATGTATGTATGCTACTGATGATGGTTGATGCTTCGAATAACTACCGGATATCGGGGTGCGTCTATCTTTTATATATTACCATCACCACGGGTTTGTCTTCAGTCATACTTTAGACGCCTTTACAACCTTATTATTTTACAGTTTTTATTTAAATGTTATTGAGTGAATTTATTACGTTTTTTTTATCCATAAAAAAATTAATAATCTATAAAAAAAATCGGGAAGCATGAGAAATTTTTTTTTGTTCATTATTCATATTTAATATTCGTAAAAAAGTGATAAATTATTTCTTATAGAATTTTTTTACTTCTAATCCCCATAAGAGTATTTTATGTAAATTTGGCATAAATTATTCCCATGAAAATTACCCATTGAATTAATATAATAAAATTCACTACATTATAGGTTTAAAATTTCCCATAAAAAATATTCTTAACAGTTAATAAAAATCCCCATAAAAATCATCCATAAAATTCTGCTTTTAAAAATAAATATTAAAAATTGGATTTTAAAAATTCCCCATCAAATAAATTCTTAAAAATTACTCATAAAAATCCCCATAAAAATTATCCATGAAATTCAGCTTTTAAAAATCAATATTACATATTGGATTTTAAAAATTCCCCATAAAATAAATTCTCAAAAATTACTCATAAAAATCCCCATAAAAATTATCCATGAAATTCAGCTTTTAAAAATCAATATTACATATTGGATTTTAAAAATTCCCCATAAAATAAATTCTTAAAAATTACTCATAAAAATCCCCATAAAAATTATCCATGAAATTCAGTTTTTAATAATCAATATTAAAAATTGGATTTTAAAAATTCCCCATAAAATAAATTCTTAAAAATTACTCATAAAAATCCCCATAAAAATTATCCATGAAATTCAGCTTTTAAAAATAAATATTAAAAATTGGATTTTAAAAATTCCCCATAAAATAAATTCTCAAAAATTACTCATAAAAATCCCCATAAAAATCATCCATAAAATTCTGCTTTTAAAATTAAATATTAAAAATTGGATTTTAAAAATTCCCCATCAAATAAATTCTTAAAAATTACTCATAAAAATCCCCATAAGAATTATCCATGAAATTCAGCTTTTAAAAATCAATATTAAAAAATGGATTTTAAAAATTCCCCATAAAATAAATTCTTAAAAATTACTCATAAAAATCCCCATAAGAATTATCCATTAAATTTAGCTCTTGAAAATAAATGTTAAAAAATGAATTTCGAAAATTACCCATAAATTAAATTCTTAAAAATTACTTATAAAAATTCCCATAAAAATTATCCGTAAATTCATCTCTTTAAAATAAATATTAAAAAGCTTTATTCAAGACTTTAAAACTTACCCATAAAATATATTTGTAAATATTTCCCACAAAAATTCCCACTTTCATTCGATTTTAAAAAAGAAACCTTCAAACATTCATTTTTAAAATTCCCCATAAAAAAAAAATCTAAAAAATCACCCATAAAAATTCTTCATAATATTCAACCCTTAAAAATAAATATCAGAATTAATTTTTTAAAAGTCCCCATAAAATAAATTCATCAAAATTACCCATAAAAATCCTCATGAAATTTTTTATAGAATTCAACTCATAAAAATAAATATCAAAAAATGAATTTTTCAAATTTTCACATAAAGTAAATTTATTAAAATCTTTATAAAAATTTCCCATAATACTCACTTTGAAAAATTAATTTTCAAAATTCTCGATAAAAATTCCCATTAAAACTTACCTTAGAAAAATTACAAGAAAAAAAAACTTAAAAAATCTCCATAAAATTTCCCATAATAATAAAATTTCCCATAAAAAAAAAAAAAAATGCCAGTATCACGATCAGAAGTGCTATTAGACATGTACGGTGACGAAGATAATGGCATTACATACTCTTACCTCTTGTAAGTATATTAAATATATAAAATAATAATAATAATAATATTAACCATAAAGAAAAAAAAATGAAAATAACAGGGCATGGAAAATAATATTTTGGATAAAAATAATTAATAGAGGTATTTATTGAACACGATTGACTTGACGATAATCTTCATTTAGTTCTCGTACACGATGTAAGTAAGCCTGAGGTCTTATTACAACAGTTGAGTGTAGGGTTTAGTTTACTATGTTTAAATACACACATATATACATACACATATATGCGGTTGTGAGAAGAGTAAGAAGACAAGGGAAACGTGTGCGGGACACAGTGTACTTATAGCCGTAGGATACTTATATGCACCTGCAAGTTTTCTCAACTCATACCACTGGTTGTATGGTATCGTGAGCGTCACACTCTTCTTCTTCTTCTTCTTCTTCATCTTCATCTTCTTGTTCATATACAACCGCTGGTATCGTATGGTATCGTATATAATACTAAGCTCAACTCAACTCTACTCAACTCAACTAAACTCAACTCGAGTCGACTTATCGTCATATATATATTACTCCTGCATCGGAGAAGTAAACGAGTTAAGATGAGAGTAGCTGGTGGTTCTTGTACGTGGTCATTTCTCTTGATACAGACCACCAGAGATTTCATATATATACATATATATGTGCTGTGTGATGAAAGGTAGTCTAATCGAGTTGAGTTTAATATATCACGCCGTTCATACTCTCGTTTTTTTTTTTTTTTTTTTTTTGATACACATAATTATGCTTTTTAGCTGACAAGGACTTATGGAAATTTTAATATTTAAATTGCTGATGAAATATTTTTGGTGAATTAATAATAAAAGTGACGGGAAATTTATTGTCATTAAATTCTTATAATTTAATATGAATTTACACGTGGGGTTTTCCCAAAAATTCCTAATATGCAACAGAATGAAAGTGGCATGAGAAATTTTTTACTGAAGAGTTAGCCATGGAAAATTATTTTGTATGGGTCAGGAAAAGTTTAATTTCTCACGAGTCGGTCGTTTTTATGAGGATTTTTAATATGGGTAATTTTGTGTAGGTTATTTTTATGACAAATTTTTTATGGTGAATTTATAAGTCATTTTGATGAATATGTTTGTTATGAGTCATTTTTATTAGAATTTTTAGAATGGGGCATTTTGGGTAGGTCATTTTTATAATAAATTTTTTATGGGAAATTCATGAGTTGTTTTTATTAGAATTTTTAGTATGGGGAATTTTGTGTGGGTCATTTTTATGATTAATTTTTTATGGGAAATTTATGAGTCATTTTGATAAATATGTTTATTATGAGTCATTTTTATGAGAATTTTTAGTATGGGAAATTTTGTGTGGGTCATTTTTATGGTAAATTTTTTATAGGAAATTTATGAGTCATTTTGATTGATATGTTGATTATGAGTCATTTTTATTAGAATTTTCAGAATGGGGCATTTTGGGTGGGTCATTTTTATGATAAATTTTTTATGGGAAATTTATGAGTCATTTTGATTGATATGTTGATTATGAGTCATTTTTATTAGAATTTTTAGTATGGGAAATTTTGTGTGGGTCATTTTTATGATGAATTTTTTATGGGTAATTTATGAGTCATTTTGATAAATATGTTTGTTATGAGTCATTTTTAGTAAAATTTTCAGAATGGGGCATTTTAGGTGGGTCATTTTTATGATAAATTTTTTATGAGAAATTTATGAGTTGTTTTTATTAGAATTTTTAGAATGGCGCATTTTGTGTGGGTCATTTTTATGATGAATTTTTTATGGGAAATTCATGAGTCATTTTGATAAATATGTTTGTTATGAGTCATTTTTATGAGAATTTTTAGTATGGGAATTTTCGTGTGGGTCATTTTTATGATAAATTTTTTATGGGAAATTTATGAGTCATTTTGATAAATATGTTTGTTATGAGTCATTTTTATTAGAATTTTTAGAATGGGGAATTTTGTGTGGGTCATTTTTATGATGAATTTATTATGGGTAATTTATGAGTCGTTTTGATGAATATGTTTGTTATGAGTCATTTTTATGAGAATTTTCAGTATGGGAAATTTTGTGTGGGTCATTTTTATGATAAATTTTTTATGGGAAATTTATGAGTCATTTTGATTGATATGTTGATTATGAGTCATTTTTATTAGAATGTTTAGTATAGGAAATTTTGTGTGGGTCATTTTTATGATGAATTTTTTATGGGTAATTTATGAGTCATTTTGATAAATATGTTTGTTATGAGTCATTTTTAGTAAAATTTTTAGTATGGGGAATTTAGGGTGACTAATTTTTATAACAAAATTTGTATGGGCAATTTATGTGTCATTTTTTAAAATACTTTATTATCAATCATTATTATGAGAATTTTTAGTATGTGGAATTTTGTGTACAATTTTGTATAGAGAATTTATAATTAATTTTTTCAAATATTTTATTATGGGTAATTTTTAGGAAAATTTTTAGTATTATGAATTTAGAGTGAGTCATTTTTTTGATAAATTATGTATAGGAATTTTATGAGTATATTTTATATATATTTTTTTCTTATAAATTGTCAAAGGACATTTTTATGAAGATTCAACGGTTCATATGAAAATTCCCATAAGAATTTTTTTTTTCTATGTAATAATAAAAAATCACTCATACAAATAAACCATTGAAATTTACATCTCGATAACAAAAAAACTATTTTGTTATCACTGTACGTAGAAAAAAAAATTCGACTAATGTCAATCAATTATTTTTTTTTAAAACAATAGGACTAACCAGATAAAAAAACATAAAAGGGCACAACAACCGATTTACGCACTATTATACCCATCTATATATTGATATTGAACCAGAGTTACGCCTCGTTGCCAATCCCCTCTTACATATTTGTATGGATATATATATATAAGATATCCCTTATGCCTTTAAGTTTCTTATATGTAACTTGTCCGTAGAATTGAGTTTACAACCATCCAACCGTACTAATAATGCGATCAGACATATTGCAGCATGCTTTATAATATAATAATAATAATAATGACGATAATATTAAGTTAGTCAGACAACCGAGACCCACTATTGTCAGTAACATTAACGCCATCAAAGTAAACACATCAATTTGATGCATCATTTCACTTATCTTACTATTAATTACATTTATTACATTAATTCATACATTGTACATGAGCATTTCTATTTTTATGGGTATGGCCTATTGTTATGATAAATTTTATGGAGTATTTTGAATATAATTTTTTCAAAAAAAATTTATGGCTAAAGAATGTTTTTAAATTATTTTTTTTTATTGTTCTTATGGGGAATTTTAAATTTCATTATTATGAGGATTTTTATCTGGGGAATTTTTAAGCAGCCATATTTTAATAAAGATCTTTTAGTATAGAAAAATTTGTGGTGTATTTTGCATGGGAATTTTTCATGAGAATTCTTATTATAGGGAGTTTTGAGTGGTTGATTTTCATGAGGATTTTTATGTGGGGAATTTTTAAACAGCCATATCTTAATAAGAATTTTTTTGTATAGAAAAATTTGTGGTGTATTTTTTATGGGAATTTTTTATGAGAATTTTTAATATGGGGATTTTTGTGGATTATTTTTATAACATAGTTTTTTTGGGAATTTATGAGTAATTTTAAAAAATCTTTACGATGGGTCATTTTTATGAGAATTTTTAGCAACGGGAGTTTTGAGTTGGTCATTTTTATGATAAATTTTGTATGGGAAATTTATAAGCAATTTTATAAATCTTTTTTTATGGGTCATTTTCAGAATTTTTAGTATGGGTAATTTTGAGGTATTCATTTTCATAATGAATTTCATATGAGAAATTTAAAAAAATTTTTTTTTATGGGTCATTTTTATTAAAATTTTTGGTATGGGTAATTTTAAGGTATTCATTTTTATAATGAATTGCATATGGCAAATTTTTAGGTAATTTTTATAAATCTTTTTTATGGACTTTTTTTATGAGAACTTTTAGTATGGGTAATTTTAATTTGTTTATTTCTTATGATAAATTTTGTATGGGAAATTTATAAGCAATTTTATAAATTTGTTTTTATGGGTCATTTCTATCACAATTTTTAGTATAGGTAATTTTGAGGTGTTAATTTTTATGATGAATTTCGTGGGAAATTCATAAATAATTTCTATGAATTTTTAGTATGGGTAATTTTAATTTCTTCATTTTTATGATGAATTTTGCATGGAAAATTGATTAGTAATTTTTATAATTCTTCTTTTACGGGTCATTTTTATGAGGAATTTTAAGTATCTAATTGTCACAATAAATTTTCAATCGTAAGCTTACAAAAAAATTTAATTTTTATTCCTTCATTTTTATTTTTTAGATGCATCGTAGGAATGGCAGAAAAGATAAGGGAGGCGTCTGCACGCGGAGAAATAACACGTTTAACAAGACTATTAGATGATGGCATTAAACCATTGCCAGACGAGGTAAGTAAATTTATTTTCAATTTAAATACAAATAACCTTATTCCGGTTTTTTCTATAAATCTTGATCTATAGAGATTATATCACTATTTATATCTTTGAAGCTATTGACCCTAGATCAAACTTTCTTTCATCAAATTTGTAGCCGAAAATCCACTCCTCAAAATGACTCCAACCCCGTCCCTAATTTTCATAAATTTTCAAGTTACAAATTTTCAAAATTTAAATTCTTGTCGAAGCTTCAAAATTTTATTTGAAAAAAAGTAAACTTTCACCCGCGAAATCAAACCGTGGAATGATTTATTATCTCAACTAATTTAACCAAATTCTCTACACTAGTATCCTCATATTTTATAGAACCCAGCTTAGCATTACGACCATAAAAATTTCTCTATCTCACTCAATAAAAAACAAAAAAAAAAACATGAATTTTAAGAACAAAATTAAAATTTCTTTCACAGCACGGTCGCTCCGCGTTATTTATTGCCGCCGCTTCTGGGCAACTCGACGCGAGTGAAATATTAATAAAGTACGGCTTAGATGTCAATACACCAGATAACGTAAGTAGATTTAATTTTCTCGCATGAAAAATAAAAAAAAAAAATTTAGTATAGTTAATAAAAATAATAATAAACTACAATTTATCTAATTGATTAGCTTCCATATTTTTTATATACATTTTGACTCAATAAATTACTAGATAAGCAATTAAATTTATTTATTATCTGATTTAAATATTTTCTGTAATTTTAGTCATTTATATTCAATACAAGTTTATGACATAAATATATATAAATATACATGTATCCATCTGTATATATGCATGTATATACATGCAAATATATACTGATAGATGAGGAGATCGCGAAAAATGGGACACTATTGTTTAGCTTAAAATAAATTTTTTTTTGTTAAAAATTGTGACGCTCCTCTCTTTTTCTTCTTTCACTTTAAATATACATATAGAGGTGTCAAAGGTAGTTGTTAAAACTTGTATTTTTTCAGGCAGGCCATCAAAAATTTTACTTCGCTATAAAAAGTGAAAATATCGTGTACCGCAAGACGTCTTTTTTTATTACCCTGCAGTTTTTTGTAAATATCTCTAACAATACACAGTTTTTCGAAAAAATGCTCCGATTGTTTTTTATAGAGTATTGAATTTCCTATAAAATCATTCATGTAAGTTTTCCGTTAATTCTGCGTATTTCATGAGTTATTTGAAAAAAACTGCAGATTTAACAAAAAATAAATTTGGGACGTCGTGCGGCATGCGTTATTTTTATTAATTATGCAAAAAGAAAATGTGCTTCGGGTTTTTACACGATAAACGAAGTCTAGAGAGAGCGTCAAAAGAAATTTAACTTTTAACTACTATCCGAAATGATGAAAATAACCATTGCCGCATGACGTTAAATTTTTTTTGTTATGAATCCTTAATTTTTAGAATATCTTTAAAAATACTCATTTTTTTGAAAAAAAGCTCTGAATATTTTTTATAGAGCATGAAATTTCCCATAAAATCATTCATGTAAGTTTTTCAGTAATTCTGCGTATTTCATGAGTTATTTGAAAAAAACTGCAGATTTAACAAAAAATAAACTTGTGACGTCTTGCGGCACGCGCTATTGTTATTATTTATGCAAAAAGAAAATATTCCTTAAGTTTTTACACGAGAAACAAAGTCGGTAAGGAGTGCCAGAAAAATCTAAGCTTTAACTACAACCCGTAGTTATGAAAATAATCAGTGCCGTCTAACGTCAAATTTTTTTTTATGAATCCCCAGTTTTTCTTAAATATCTTCCAAAATACACATTTTTTTGAAAAAATTCTAGAGACATTTTTTGTAGAGCATTAAATTTCCTACAAAATTGTTCATTTCAGTTTTTTGAAAATTCTGCATATTTCATGAGTTATTCGAAAAAAACTGCTTGCTCATAAAAAAATAGCTTCTAGACGTCTTGCGGCACGCTTTATTTTCATTTTTTTTTGCAAAAAAGAAAATATCCCTGGTTCTTTTATACGAAAAAGAAACTTCTTAAGAAGCTCCTGAAGATATTTAATATTTAATTACCACTCTAATATGAATAATATACGAATACTAATGATTTTATGAATAAAAAACAAATTGAGGAACAGAAATTTTTTTTAACAAACATGTTAAATATAAATGTATAAATTGTTTATTACTATTATGTAGACATGAGAGGTGATTTTAGTGCCCAGTAATAATAGCTTTTAAAGCACGTGTCAAATAAATAGTCGCGATAAATGATTTGTTGGGTATACTTATATTTTTTTTTCTGACCTTGGCACCGATTCAAACCGACGAATTTTTTTTCTACGCTCTGAGTAGTGGAATCGAAGGTTCCAGTGGTAGTCAGCCTCGAAATTCTCTAGTTAATTAGGTAAAAATATTAATTTTTCTTTTGGAAAATTTGCGAAGTTAAAAGAGAGGCAGTCTCCCTAGAGTTTCCATACCCACGCTCTAAAATTCTAAACTTGAAAAAAACGTTTTTTATCCACGTGCCGTTAATTACCTGGTCTCAAGAAGATCCAGTGGATTCCCCCGAAATTCCAGAGTTGAGAAAAAAAAAATAAACTCGTCGACCCAAAAACTGCCTCGTAAATGACGGAGTCAATTAAATCGGTTATTTTTTGCCGTGATGTTAAAAATCCCCACGTGCCTGAAAGCTCAATCTACAATTAATTTACACCTAGCCAATAAATAACATTCTTTTTACAGCCTCTACTATACGCTATCAATTGGACACGTGTAATTTGTCGTAATTACTAGAATCACGATCTACGATCGTGATTTAGCTAAATAAATTCTATAGTTTTAAATTTACGGATTTAATTCTACTATTTAACTTCAATTATTTACATTACCGAGCTATCAAACCAATTACCATCATTACTTATTATTTAATTATCTATCAACAGTAACTATTTTATTACTTTACTCATCTTTTTCTTATTTTATTTTTCCCGCGATTTCAAATGGTCGTAACTCGGAAACTTTTCAACAAAATTCGACGACTGAGCTGTGAAAATTGTAGCCAAAGATCTGACCTTTATAATGAGACCTATTACGACCTTGATTTGGTCATATATTTTGAGTTACGAATTTTTAAAACCAAAAAAACTAAAATTTATATAAAAATTTCAAGGTTACGATTTTTATACTGTCTTTAATAATTAATATCTCGACAACTATTGATCAAAAATCGATCAATGACCTATGAAAATTATAGCCAAAGGTCTGACCTTTAAAATAAGACCAACCACGACCCTTGATCTCAATTAGCTTAGAAGTAATAATTTTTTAAAGTCAAAGACCCAGACCCTGTAAAATAAAATTAATTATTTTGCAAATTGAATAAATAGAAAAAAGTAAAAAATGATTTGTTGTATTAACGGATTGACTTTCGACATCGATTGTACGAGACTGAAAACGCATACGTGCCCAGAACAATGATACCAGTTTGACTAGATCTCTCTTTCTCTGTCTGGTTCGTTTACTCGCGGGTCGCGACGGCTCGCGGTGTTGTAGCAAGTCTGTTAAAAGTCACAACACGGTTATATCGGATGTGCAGTGAACGAAAGATACACACCAATACTAATATAACCGGCATAGTAAACCAAAGTGGGGATCAGGGTGTGGAGTAGGGAAGGTGTGGAAGGGAGTGGAGTCGACTCGAGTCGAGTCGAGTAGAGTGTAGATATATAGAGCCGAAGAATACGTCGACTTGTTGTTTCATTTTATACTTTACCGTATAGTATATATACCTGCACTTATATCAAGCCTTTGGGTATTTCCATGTGCGTTTTATATTTCCTTGTATACCCCCAAGCATTATCATGATCTCTATGGGTTAAAGTTTCTTTTACATGTAATTTATTATCATCATTTTTTATTAGAATCAAAAATAAAAAAAAAATTTTTGTAGTGAATTTTTTTTCTGATCTCATACGTTTTTTATTGACTGAGTAATTTGAGTGAATTTTTCATTAATCTCCTGCCCAATTTGTTTTACCGGCCAGAGAATATTTTTATTAACTGTGTAAATATTGTCGACCCACACTATATAGCTGTCTGTGTAATTTTTTATCGACCTTACTCTTCTCTATCTACTGTCAAATTTTTTCGTTGGGCACTAGAATATTTTTATCGGCTGTGTAACTTTTTACTAACCCATACTATTGTTGCTGACTACGTAATTTTTTATTGAACACACTCTACTGTATCTACTGTCAAATTATTTGTCTGACCCAGAACATCTTTATCGGCTGTGTTTATTATCAACCCCGCTCTACTTTATCGCCGAGCCATTTCATTCTTACCAACCTCAGACTGTTGTTAGTGACCATATGTGTCACTGCTCTACTCTTACCGACAGAAAAATCAACGACTATCTCAATATTTTTACCGACTGCTGATTTTTTCCACTACTTTCAACAACTTTACAATTTTGTTGAGTGATACCATGCTATTTTTACCAACTATGAGTTTCTTACTGACCTCACTCTACTTTATCGATTGACTGATTTTTTGTTATCAACCCCAAACTTTTTTTTATAAAAGTTATCGACAGGTATAAGACTATTCTTACCGACCGAGAATAATTTTTTATCGACTGTAAACTTCTTTATCGACATACAAAATTGATTAAAGGCTTCTGTGAACGCTCAGTGATTTCTTCATTCGTATCACGAAAAAACTTGATGATACTAATAAAAAGTTGGATAATCAATTTACTTACTCGTATTCAAAACGTCTGTTTCCACGGGAATCTCCCCGATTCAAAGTTACTATAACTAAGAAGCTAATCACCGGATTTTAATCACTAAAAAAAGAAAATTGTAGCCAAGAAACCACCCTTTTCATTAAATAATACCCGATTCCTCTAAAATCATAACTTCTTAAATTACAAATTTAAAAAAATTTTCTTTCAAAACAGAAAAATAAGGCGATAACTCAAATGGTTTAAAATAAAAAAAAAAAAAATAAAAAAAAAAAACAATTGTAAAAACTTGTCTATCATTTGAAGAGTGGTCGTGTGATAGTTGTCTCGTTATTTATATTCTATATAAACCAACATGAGGAGCAAATAAACGATCAAAGACGAGTATGAAAAAGAAGTTCCAGTTTTTGCGGTAACGCCTTTGCAGCTCCGATAAAAATATTTTTCCATTAACCACTTAAATAATATATATATATATATATATATATATAATTATAAATCAATAGTATCATTATTCTGTTGTATAAAAACTATTTTTATTTATTAGAGCCTGGTTTTAAGCTAACGGTTAAATCGCAAATAATGATAAAAATAAATTGAGAGAAGACATCTGCACACTTAGCACCTGTCCATGGCATATCCGGTTAACTAAACATTTCTCCAAGCTCACAATATATAAATCACTCAAATTACTCCACTTCCACAAATTTTTTTTTTTTGCTAACTAGCAGTGAAACTTTTTTCTGGAAATTTTTTTTTTGTTTTGCGATTTTTTTCTACTTATCGAAACCTGAGAGTAAAAACAAGGGACGCGTTAGAAAGAGCAGGAAATTTCCAATCCCCGAGACTGGTTTTTCGTTAATTTAGGAAAAGTAGACGCTGAAATATTTCAAGTGGAAGAAAACAAAAAAATTGAGGCGAAAATGAAAAAAATCGGTTTTCGGAAATTTTCGACTTGTTGGAAAAAATTCCGAGGCCGGGATGGTCTTTCTTTGATTTATTGACATCAGTGACTATCTTAGACCGGTAGAAAATGTAATCCTGGGCAAAATAGCCACCGGAAGTGTCAAAAATCCTGAATAGATCCCGCGAAAAAAAATCTAAAAGAATGCGAAAATGAAAACAACAAAAATTTCGATAATTAAATAAATTTAAAGAATTAATTTAACAATTTTATGAATAAATGCATAGAATGCCGTGTAAATAGCTCAAGGATGGGTGCAATGAGCATGAATAATAATTAACGCAACTTTTTCTCCCATGAAATGAGAGGGGTCATGGTGTTGGAATCCGCAATCCAGACGTTAACTCAATTGTCTATAGACCGTGTCCCTCTCTCTCTACCCCCTCCCTTCCCACCCCTCCCCTCTCTTATTTTAATGACCTCAGATTTAATTGTCTTATGAAAAAAAAGGAAAATAAATAAAAAAAAAAAAATATATATTTTGGCCGACCGTGACAGGATTCGAACCTGCAATCTTCGGATCCGAAGTCCGACGCCTTATCCGTTAGGCCACACGGCCTTGTTGGGGATGAACTAACCCCTCGGATACATAGAGTCTAGCTTAACTACCGACTATTGATTTTGCATGGGATGGGAGTTTATATATTTAGATGTATAAACATATATCTTATATATTTTAATATCTAGCCCGTCATTTTGTGCGGAATTTAATGTTCTATAAAATACGACAGCTTATTTTTTTTTTAAATTAATATTCAAGGTAAAAAAAATTTTTTATTTAAAAATGATGAAAAATCAGGGATTTAGTTTGTTCTGAACTATAAATTAAAATTTTAGCCTTATTTTTCGGGAAAAATAATTTAGATCTATTCAGATCAAATTAGATCTGATGTTTCAGATCTGAACAGATCTGCATTTTGGCCAGATCTGTTTAGATCCAATAAGATCTACTCTGATCAGAATAGATCTGCTTGGATCGGAACAGATCAAGGTAAATAAAAAACACTCTTAGATCTGCTCAGATCAAATTTGGTTTAATTCGCTAAAAGTATTTTATACTTATTTACCCAAGGAAGTCATGTAACGATGTATATGAAGTACCTATATGAATATCAGATAATATCGATAGTAGATTATTATAATGTTTATATTTTCTATGATAAAAGAATTATTAGCTGGAAAACAAGAAAATGTATTTATTTTAATTACAATAGACTTTTTACAATTATCAACATTTAGGTAAATGTGTCGAAATTCAGCTAGTTAATCTTATAATTATAATATAATATGAAGAAATATTTCTTTATAATCTGTACAGATCTGATCTGATCAGAGCAGATCTGAACTTTTTTTCCCGAGAAGTTATATCAGCTCAGATCTGGTTTGATCCATACAGGTCCAATCAGATCTATTTATATTTACTTCATAAATTGATCGATTAGTCAATGTTGATCTATTATGATCTGACTAGATCTAGGTTGATCTAACTTGATCTGGGTTGATCTGACTTGATTAGATTTGATCAGGGTAGATCTGGACTTTTTTTCCCCAAAGAAAAATTTCATATCAAATCAGATCTACTCTGATCTGAGTTTAGTATAAATTATGATCAAATTTGATCTGAGCTGATCTAATTTGATTGGAACAGACCTAAATTTTTTTTCCCGGGCTTTCACAAAATTCAATTCTCTACATTACCCCAGCCTTCATTTTCTTTAAGAATTAAATTACTAACCTCAAAAAAATTTTAAAAGTCAAAAGAAAAATTGCACTAAAATTATTTATTAATCAAAAATTGACAAAATTAATCAAAATTATCTGGCACACAACAAACTTTAGGTTGATTATTATCATAAACTCCGCACTTGGCATCTTTCAAGTAATTAATATCCTTTTGATAGAGCGGGACCGTTAGAATTAACCTAACCAGCGCCGGGCACTCGATAATTTTAATACAATATCCTTTCAATCCAGTTGGACTAATGCAGTCAAAAATTTTATTCTGACTTCCGGTCATTTCTACACACAAAAAAAAATAATTATTTAACTTAAAAATTGAAAAAAATAAAATTTTACATACGTGATTGGGAAAACCCGTAATAGTTTTGAATAATAGACAGAAAAAAAATAATTTTAATAAAATTTGAAGTTTCCATGACGATGACTGATAAAATACTGAGGATTTCCCGTGACCGCGAGTAAATAAATGCTTGACAATAATAATAATTATGATAAGCAACTAAAAGGAAAAAAAAGTTAAAGACATCCCAAGGCTGGATTTACATTTATTTATGACTGGATCTAGTAAATTGACTTGAGTCGACACTTGAATTAATTCTATGTAAATAATACTGATAATAATGATAATAATGTTAATATATTATTAATATTTTTTTTTACTTTAATTTTATGTAGAAATTGGCGATAAATTTTTTGGGTCACTTGAATCTGATATCGTGGGTCGGGTTATAGACAAATGGAAAGTCAAAAAATGAAAATAATTGCCGAAAGTATGACCTTTAAAATGAGACCAATTTCATTATTAATTAGGGGAGAGTGGGGTCAATTAAACCAGTAAGCTTAAAAAATCGAAAAAAATATAAAAATGAGTCGTCCTCTTGGAATTAGATTTTAATACACTAAACCTTAGTCTGACAAAAATTTCGAACCAATATGATGATTTTATTTTAAAAAATTTAGTCTTTGTGTTTTTGGGCATCTAAACTTTGTTTTTCAGCTCTTGACAAGTTGTTTAATAATTTTTTAATTTTCAAATATAATCTTAAAATTTTTTTTGTAATACCTTCATACATATATTAGTCATAAATTTCTAACTTTACTTCTAGTAAAATAGTTCTTGAATATATTTTTTTTAAACTAATTATTTCAATAAAACCATATGGGGTCAATTGAACCAGTGCTCGAGGGGACAGTTGAACCACACGAATCACACTGTGAGCATCAGACATGCGCGCGCATCTTGACAGCATGTGAAAAGAAGCTAAACTAACCAAGAAAAAAAATAATTTTATTGACAGAAGTTTTAAAAGTGATGGTTATAACATATAATGTTGTATAAAATAATAAATATTATCAGAAGTGTTGTAATTTTAGTTTTAAGCTGTAATGAATAGTAAAATATTCATTAAAGTCATTCATTGGTGGTTCTAATACTCTTGGTTCAATTGTCCCCGACTAGTGGTTCAATTTTCCCCGCAAAAGGGACGATTGAACCATTTGATGCAGTTGTACAATTTCGTATTTATTTAAAATTTTCATCATTCGTTAAATTATGTGCTTATGAGAAATGATAGTCTACATAATAAATTATAATTTTGTAAAAAAAAAGTTATCATTTTGCTTTTATTCATATAAAAAAAAAAAATGTTAAAGTATTTTTGGTCAATTGACCCCACTCTCCCCTATTCATAAGTTTTTGAGTTATGAATTTGAGAAATTGAACGACTGATTCTTAAATGTGAGTTTGAATTTTTTTAGGAATTCTATTTATATAGGGATATATCTAGGTACCTGTTGATCGCAGATCTGAATGTTTAGGATGAAAATTGGAGCTACAAGTCCAATCTTTAAATATAGACCAATGCCGTTCCTTGATTTCGATTATTTTTCGAGTTATGAATTTTCGCAGGTCATAAAATATATTTTTGCTAAGACTTAATTTATTGCAGTTGATCAATTTGTCTACATAGATCGATATATCACTGAATATTGATTCTAGATCATATTGTTTCCAACAAAAATTTTCACGGAAAATCCAATCTTTAAGTTGAGACCACGATTGTTTCTTAATTAAAAATAGTTTTTGAATTATGAATTTTTAATATTAGAAAGAAAATTTTTACACAAAATGTGAATTTTTCTATTTGATCGACTTATCTATATAGAAGCTTATCTGAAAAGCTATTGACCATAGACTAAAATTATAGTACAAGAATCGTAGCTAGAAGTCTAACCTTCAAAATGAAACTGAGAACATTCCTTAATTTTAATTCGTTTTTAAATTTTGCCCCCCCCACCCTCCTACCCTTATTATAACTAACTTTTCGAAAAATTGACTTAATAATTTTTTTCCAACTGGGATTTATTCTTTCAAGCGTCTCAATGATACCATAATTTATTTCAATTTTTAAATTTATATTTGTTATTATAAAAAAAATTATTTTTTGTGGTACTTTCTCTCTGCTGGCAGTTCGCCCATGCTGTTACGGCCGCGCGGAACCCTATTTTCAGTGATAAATTAAAATTATAAATAATATAGGTAGAGTTTGGGAAGTTGGAACTTTTTTATTGGAGATTTCCCGGGAAAAAAAATTATATATAATCAGATATTATTATATATAATTATAAAAAATTCTATTTAATTTTATATAATATTGTATAATTATATATGATTATATCTAATTTTTTTAAAAATTTTATGCTGAATTGTATATAAAAATACATAATTATATATAAATATATATAATTGTATAAATTCATACATAGTCTTATATAACTATATATATTTATGTATAATTATATAAATCTTTCTAATTTAATTATATAAAAATATATATAATCATTTATTTATATATATAATTTTATATAAATTTATATAATTATACTATTTTATATATAATCATACATATTTATACATTCGTTCGAAAAATTTTTATATAATTTTATATAATTTAGTTCTAAGAAATTCTATCTAATGGGAAGTTCTGAGTGAACATTGAGCTGTGCGGGTGAAATCATACCATTTTGTTCAATAATTCAGATATGATCTAATAATGTGAGATTATTGGGAATAATTGATTTTACAATGATTTATAAAATTTTATGAAGTCTATAAAATGTTTTAATTTACCGCATTCATAAATGTTATAAAGTATACAAACTTCATTTAAATTTCTTAGAAATTCATTAACAAGACCAAAAGTAGGATGATACCAAAAAAATTTTGAAGTTTTAACAAAGAATTAAGTTATAAAAAACTGTTATGTAAAATTTAAAAAATTTTAGTTAAGTTAAAATAATTTTAACTTCTGATTTATTTTAATTTACCATAAGAAGTAATTATCGCCCCGCTATCAGTGGATATACCGGTAATGGTCTCTTTACTCTATGAAATATAATATAATTTGCTACAATGCTAATAACAAAATTAATCATTTATTGATGTCTTTAATTTTCTCAAGTTCATTTGAATTCAAACATATAAATACAGTTAATCAACTACGAAACTCAAGTGATTGAAATAGCACTGTGAATAACAGCTTAGATTTCGGATTAGGAGGTCCCAGGTTCGAGCCCACAAGTCAGCGGGTTTTTTTTTTTTTTTTTTTTCATGACAATTATTGTATATATGACTTTATAAAGTTATATATAATTATATAAAATTATATATTATTATATAAAATTAGATCAAACCAAAACTCATATCTAATTTTATCTAAACATTTATATAAAATTTTATATAATTATATATAAATTTTTTTTCCCGGGTTCCTTCTCTTTTAGGATCGTTTTTCAAAATTTCAAAAATGTTAATATTTTTTGAGTTATTAACAAAAAAATGAGTGTCATTTTGTTTTTCTCAATTTGTTACTAACAATTGTATTTTTTATGTGCCAATTTGTCTTAGAAAACATTTATTCTAGACGTCATTTTGAATCAAATGAGCTATCGCTCATATTTTTAAAAGCTTTATCTCTATTTTTGTCTTTTTGAACTTGTTGACTAGACTAGTCTGACTGATAATGCCAGCGTTGATTGGCACTCTTGAAAATATTAAAAGATAATATTTAATACTTAGTTGAATAATTGCTGCATAACTTTTCCACCTTGATTCTGATGCAATAAATTATATGATAATAATACGATTTCTCCTATCATTTTTTGATAAATCCGTTCAAAAGTTATTTAAGCTTCAAGTCAAATTTGTAGTAAATTTTGAGATTTTTTTACTTTTCCAGCGAAAGTATCAGTCTTATCAAAAAAAGTCTTCCAAAAATTTTTGTAGATAATTTTATTCCTTACAAATGCTTACTAACAAGGTTTTTTGAAATTCCGCATTGTTCACAAGTTATTTGCATTTCAATGTCAAGCTCTTAAAGTCAATCAGAAATCTATTTTTTTAAGAGCTTGATATTGAAATGCAAATAACTTGTTAACGATTCTGCGTGAGAGTCAATTGTAACCCTTGAACGAGTAGCAATTGTAACACTCAGAGTCGTGAATGGGATCTGCGCAAACTGGATGCGCCACAAATCTACTCTGGGATAGTGTAGTTTCAATATTTATAAATGTTTAATAATTTATATTAAAGATACAAATATATGTGCTACTTTAAGTTTAAATACTTGACTTTAAGAGTTAATTAAGTATAATAGTATGTATTAAGACTGGATAATAAAAGCAATTTGGTGAAAAATATCTATTTCGTTCCGTGTTACAACTGGCCCTGCACAATGTTACAACTGCAGCCCATGCGCCGCCATCTTGGCCCCTCTTTAGTTAAATAAATTGATTTTTCAATAAGTTAACATTGACTTTTTACTAATTAACTAAGTCAGTCACATAAAAGATACTACCAGCTAACTTTTTGAGTTTTTAAGTTTACTACACTGTGAACAATTTCCAACAAATTTTACTATGGGTGCATTGTAACTCTGGACCATAAGAAAACTGGTACAAAATTTACAAGTGTCCCATAGTAAACGGTATGCGCAGACGACACGATTGGGACCTATGCGCACACCGTTTACTATGGTACACTTGTAAATTTTGTACCAGTTTTCTTATGGTCCGGGGTTACAATGCAACCATAGTAAAATTTAATAGGAATTTTTCACAGTGTATCTTAAAAAAAACAAATGGAATCGAAAAAATAAAATTGTTTGGTACAACTGCAGCACCTCTCCCCTATACTCCTACATCAATTTCAATGGATTCTTGTATAAATTCATACTTTCCTATATAGATTCCCATGCAATCCTACAAGGATTGTGCCGATAGGATATGCCTACATTACGGTAGAAAAGACGAGATACTCGGAGCGCGTGTATATCTAAATACGTGAAGAAACGGCCTTCTGTAAAAAAAAACAAGCTGGACTTCGGCTCCGTCGCATTAATCAAATTGATCATTATTAGGTTACGACATTATCTAACTAGCAGTTTTACTGTCAATATAATCCCATATTTCGCGATCAATAGGCTCTTCTTGTAATTGTTTCTTGTAGTCGGAGATAACTTTCCAATTAGCACCTTTCTCTATTAGATACTTGACTACTTCAAACATATTTTGACGAATTGCTACAATTAAAGCTGGCTCATGCACTGTTCCATCATTTACATCAGCGCCGTTGTCTATTATATATTTTATTATTTCGATGTTCCCTTTTGACATAGCATGCATCAATGGCGTAGGATCACCATACCAATGTAGATCCTGGTTATCTACATTGGCACCAATCTTTATCAAGAACTTAACCATTTCGAAGTTATCGTCATCGATAGCGATATTCAATGGTATTTTCTTGCGATAAAATGTAGCATTTACGTTCTTACCGCCCTTGTTTACCAGATATTCGATCATTTTGGTTTGGTTATGATGGATAGCAACAGCAAGTGGTGATTGAAGACCAAGCGGTGAATCAATTTTAGCATTTGTCTTCTTTAGATATTTGAATAATCTGATTCTACCGTAAGCAAGAGCAACATAGAGTGGTGTTTGACCTTCGTGTCTAGCATTTACATCAGCACCATTCTCTATTAGCTTAATGGCCAACCCTGTGTCACCATTAGCAATAGCTTCGTTCAGTTCTGACATGGTTGCAAGTTTTCACCAATGACTTTATAGAGTATATGTGCTTTACTACTTCCTAGCGCCTTTCAATTCTTGTTCTAACAAAGTCGAAATTCCATTTCAACTTCGATGTGATTCTGTAAAATTGTAACTTATAGTAGTATATAATTATAGAGAAGATTGAAAGCGTGATTTTTTAGCTACAATTTTTATCTGAAGTAATTTAATCTGCGATTAATAGTTTCCGAGATATTGATCTATCTTCCCGTATTAAAAATCGTATATGGTAAAAATATATGTAAAACTATACTGCACGCAATAAGATTTGTATTGCCCGCCATTAAGCTGTTCTTTGATAAGTCGCGCGTGAAAGCGTAGTTGTAGACAGGATTGTTAACATTAGGGAGATTCTACTGTGATATTCCAAAATTATTTACTTACTGATTATTGAGATAAGATTAGCCAATGGTAGTACAGTCACTGATTTTTGTCTTGCCTTTGAATCTCAAAGCGTTCACTAAATTCTACAACAGTTATAAATCATAATAATGAAATTTATGTAAATGTTACCCAAGCGAGATTATTATCGATGTAATTAAAAAAAATATAGTAGGAGGTAATTGTTAAATAACATGCAGATACATACATTTATTTTAGTCAATTAAAAAATTAAAAATAATTATATCACTCCAGTTGTTATTGATACTCTATAGTGAACAAACTTAATGATCTGATGATTAGCCAGTCGTTTATTATATATTGGTTCAACTGGCTCCAAAAAATAATTTTTACTGGATCAAGTAGTGGGAGAATCGAACAGCATTAATCAGAATATGAGGCCAGTAGGTCCGTAATCTTGGGATGATTGCAAGACACTCGAACCGGCTGTCCCAATCTCTACTCCAATGGAATTAATTTGATCGTTCAATATTTTTATATTTGTGAGACAAGAAGTCATTAAAGTGATAATTACTCAAAGGAGATAACAGCTGTGGGTCGAAGTAGATGTAGATAAATCTAAATAGATCTAGGTTAATTTAAGTAAATATACTGTAAGAATGATTCCTTAATCTTCAATAATATTTAAGTTGGCGCCAGATAGTCACAAGTATCACTTTGTAAGTATTGACTACGATTGGACTTTAAGTATTACAACAAGTGACAATCTACTGTCACAGTACAACGACAAATTGACACAAAAAGTAACGATCATTTTGCAGGCTTTTAATAAAGAACAAAATTTTCTTAGAAATTTACCAACAAGTTCGCACTAACCAATAGGGTAATGCCAGTTATTGGGATCAACGTGGTGACAAGTTGTGGCAGTAGGTTTTCACTACTCTATTAGCATCTAACGAGAGTATTTTGCCTCAGACCTGTCCGAGACTGGGAACCCTCATAGTAATCAAAGCTGGATTACCATGTAGATTTTTTTTGATAAAGCTGACAAAACAGTTGATTCTGCGGGAAAGCTTAAAAACTTTCCTTTATTTTTAAAGTCTAAGAACTTAAAAATACTTTTTCTACCCTGATATTATTGCAACAGGCGTATATTTCTGTCCTCCTGTTTTATCATTGTTCTAACTTTCCGCTAAGAAAATTGAAAATTTCCAAAAAAAGAGAAGTTATTGATTTCCATCCGATCTTTTATATTAAAAGTGTTTTTTTCGAATGAAAGTGATTGTCGAGCTCAGAAAACTCGAATACGTTCAGATTTTTTCTTTCAAGAAAATCATGAAATCCGATATTTGTTGTTGAATGTCCTCACGATCAGTTTCCATCAAAACTAGCAATATTATTTTTTTGGTATAAGAAGAAAGTAATCGTGTTATGAGCTTTTGAGCTCAATAGCAGAGGGTAGTTTCAGGGTAGACTTAGAGGGTTTTAACAAATTTCTTGAAATATTCGGTTAAGTAAAACATTTTACAGAATTGTTGGATACCTGAAAATGGGCTCCTCATACTTTGTCCCTCATAGCATTGTCTTAAGCAAGTTACTTGATGAATGTCTTTTAGCAAGTTTCTTACGGAATATTTAAACAAAGATTTTCTTGAGATTCTTCTTAAAGACTCATGGAATTGCTTAAGATATCGGGGTTTATTTTCTTTGATCCAAGCTCAAACACAGATTCAGTGGCAAATCCAGGCTTACTTGCATTTAAAGTGCTACTAATTAATAATATTGCTACTCGATAGTATTATTTCGAACATTATGTGGCCGTCAGGAAATAACGAAGAGAGCAGCCATATCCAAGTGTCTTAAGCAATGCTGCAGTACGTCTGAGCTAATGCATCTTGAGCAAGTGTCTTCAGCAAGTACTGTATTTTTACTTACCGTATTTTACGAAAGTATCTCGCATTGCACTCGTCCAAGACTGATGAATTGATGATGCAGCCTTGCTGAAGATTAAAGGTACGGAATCACTTAAGACTTCCTTAAGAATAATACTAGAGGTACGCTCCCTATTCAATATTCGCATAATATGAAAATAAACTAGATGTCAAATTATTAAGGATATAAAAAAACTTTAAAATGTCCTGATACATGAAATACTTTTATTTAATATTTTAAAATAGATTTTTACACTTGAATAAAGCATTATTCTCATAAACATTCTATCAATTTTGGTTATCAAATAGTTGTTGTATTCTTATCTTCTGCGAACAAAAATATGTGTGTTTGCTAATGGAAAATTAAATAATATAACTTTATTAAAAAAAGACTATGCTGATCTCCACTTATCAGACTGCAATATAATCTAACTCTCAATTTTATCAACAATATAATCCCATATTTGGGGGTCAATAGATTTTTCGTTTAATTGTTTCCTGTGCACGGAAATAACTTCCACATCAGCACCTTTCTCGAGTAAACACATGAACACTTCAAACATATTTCGACGAATCGCAGTAATTAATGGTGGGACATTTAGACTCTCACCATTGACATCAGCGCCGTTGTCTATTAGATATTTTATTATTTTAATGTTACCTTTTAATATAGCGTTGTATAATGGCTCTGGATCGCATTTATCTACGCCAGCATTGATTTTTACTAAGAACTTGACCATTTCAAGGTTATCGTCTTTGATAGCGATATTTAATGGCGAATCATTTATATCCGAATAACCCGCTTTTACTAGATATTCGATAATTTCGGTTTGATTGTGGTGGATAGCAATAGTAAGTGGTGTTTGTTTCAAGTTTTCACTAAGAACAAACCGTTCTATATTAAGATTGATCTTCATTAAATATTTTAATACTTCTATTCTACCATAAGCAAAAATAGCATAGAATGGTGTTTGATTTTCCTGTCTGGCATTACTTAAATTAGCACCATTTTTTATTAGTTTAATGGCCAACTCTGTGTCATCATTAACAATAGCTTCGTACAGTTCTGACATCGCTCCAAGTTTTGATTTATGACTTTATGGAGTATAAGTGATTTACGACTTTCTAGCGCGTTCCAATTCTTCTTCTGACAAAGTCGAAATTTCCTTTTAATATCGCTGAGATTCTGTAAAATTGTCGGTATTTGTAATAATTATTTATAGTAGCATCACGGAAAGAAAATTATGAGAAGTGTTCCTATGCATTATGGGAATAGTTCCCATAATCGTATAAGAACTGTAGCCATACTATTATAGGGATGGTTCCTATATATTATGGAAACTATCCATATAATAGTATAAGTACGATTTCCATACTATTATGGACATGGTTCCCATAATGGTATGGGAAGTATTGCTATAATATTATGGGAACTATTATAAGAATATTTCCATAATAGTATAAGAACGATTCCCATAACATTATGGAAATGATTTCCATACTGATATAGGAAATATTCCAATTGCATTATGGGAACTATTCGTATAATATTATGGGAATCGTTCTTATACTATTATGGAAACCATTCTTATAATGTTGTAACTCCTAAAGTTGTAAAAATTAAGGAACGGCATAAGTCTTTCAAATAATGATTTTTTAGCTGCAATTTCTATCTCAAACTCTCTGATCAGCGATCAATAGTTTCGGAGATATCGATCTATATGATCTAAATTATTTCTTCTAGTATGAAGATAAAATCATAAAATACTCTAACGATCTTAATACCCTACTTGAGAAAATATTAAAGCTATAGTTGTAATACTTCATATTCAATATTTAAATATTATTTACTTACTGATTATTGAGACAAGATAAGCCGAGGGTAGTACAGCGACTAATTGGTTTTTCTTGCCTTTAGATCTCAATGCGTTAAATAAATTCTGCAACAAATTGGAATCATTAATGATGTAATTCAAACAAATATCGTCAGCGACAATTATTGAAAAGTACACAAATACATACATTTATTGTAGTCAATTAATAAATATAAAATAATGTTATCAGTACAGTTGTTATTGGTACTCTATTGTAAACAAACTTAATGATGTGATGATTATCCAGTCATCCATTATATAGTGGTTCTAACTCGCCCCGGGATATATTTTTAAGTAGACTAAGTAGTAGAAGTATCAAACAGAAGCATTAATCAGAAAATGAGGTAAGTAGGTTTGTAATCTTGGGATGATTAGTAAAAAATTCGAATCGCCGGTCTCAACCTCTACTTTAATGTCACGAATTTAATTATTCGATATTTATAAGGCGAGAAGTAATTGGAGTGCTAATTACTCAAAGCAGATAATAGTAGTGGGTCTAAGTACCCAGATAGCAAAATGACGTCTTAATGAGTTCTGAATGAGTTCCTATTTATGATTTGGACGTCTCATCAACATCTTAAAGGAGTCTTCAAAAAGTTTTCAAGATGTCGAATGAGCCACCTAGCGAACTCAGTAAGACGTCTTTAAAAAGAGTTCTTTTTTCTGACTTGGTAAATAAGACTTCATTATGAATTTACCATGACGTCTTTAAGGAGTTTTTAGTTTTGACTTCATAAAGAAGTTAAAAAAAGAATACATTTAGACATCGAAAAACTGACGTCTTATTTATGGAGTCTTCAAGAACTCTTAATTGAGAGTTCTTAAAAATGACATCTTTAAGAAGTCATCATAAGACTTCTTGAGGACGCCTTCAAACAGACGTTGTAAAGCAGTCATTCTGACTTGGGTGCTGTCTGGGTAGATTTAGGTTAATCTAAGTAAATACACTGTAAGAAGAATTCTTTAATTGATGTAACGGAACCTAAGTCAACCTCCGCCGGCCGAAGGCTGATGCCTGGCCCTTTTGGGCATACTCGCGCTTCGTAACATCCACTATTTTCCACCATTATATTATCGAAGCGAAACATTGAGCAAGCTCAATATTGGCGGTTATTATAACACTAAGATCAAAGCTCCTTTGCGTGTGGATGCCAAACCATCAGTCACTATGAGTCCTTTCCCATCTAATCCTTAGCATTCAGTTTCCCTTATGCCGGCTTGGATGGATTCGCCAATAGCACCAATTTTTATGTATTGGTCGACGTATTACTTTGGTCAAGAAGGAAAGTAGTCCCCTCCCCTGCCTTCCTGACAAAACATCAAGTTATATTTATCGATAATTGATAAAAAATCTACTTGAATACTTTTCAAGTAAACTTCTACCAAATTTTCGTAGACATTTTATGACAGCTTAACTCTGATACTACCAGATTTTTGTCAAAAAGTTGGCACCAGTTATTAACAAGTATCACTTTGTCAGTGTTGAAAGAATCCACAGAAAGAATCCATGATGCTGCTTGCTTTAAATAAAGAACAAAGGTGACTCAGAAATTTACCAACAAGTTGGCACTAACTCGTAGGGTAATGCCAGTTATTGAGATCAATTTGGTGACAAGTTGCAGCAGTAGACATTCACTACTCTATTAGCATCTAACGAAAATATCTTGCCTCAGACCTGTCCGAGACTGGGAACCCACATAGGAATCTAAGCTGGATTACCATGTAGATTTTTTTGATAAAGCTTACAAAACAGTTGGTTCTGCGGAAAAGCTTAAAAACTTTCCTTTGTTTTTAAAGTCTAAGAACTTAAAAATAATTTTTTTACGCTGATATTATTGCAACAGGCGTATATTTCTGTCTTCCTGTTTCATCATTTTTCTAACTTTCCGCTAAGAAAATTGAAAATTTCCAAAAAAAGGGAAGTTATTGATTTCCATCCGATCTTTTATATTAAAAGTGTTTTTTTCGAAGAAAAGTAATTATCGAGCTCAGAGAACTCGAATACGTATCGGCAATAATGGCTTTGAGCTCCTTAAGCTCAAAGCTCTAAAACAGCGAAAAGTTTCGGGGCAATCCGGCAGGGTCAACCGTTGTTCAGATTTTTACTTTCAAGAAAATCATGAAATCTGTTATTTGTTGTTGAATGTCCTCATCATCAATTTCCATCAAAACTAGGAATATTCTTTTATTGGTATAAGAAGAAAATAATCGTTTTATGAGCTTTTGAGCTCAATAGCAGTGGGTAGTTTCAGGGTGGACTTACAGAGTTCTAACAAATTTGTTGAAACATTCGATTAAGTAAAACATTTTACAGAATGGTTGAAGATACCTGAAAGTTGACTACTCATACTTCGTCCCTAACAGCATTGTCTTGAGCAAGTTACTTGACGAATGTCTTTCAGCAAGTTTCTTACGGAATATTTAAACAAAGATTTTCTTGAGATCCTTCTTAAAGACTCATGGAATTGCTTAAGATATCGGGGTTCATTTTCTGTGATCCAAGCTTAAACACAGATTCAGTGGCAAATCCAGGCTTACTTGCATTTAAAGTGCTACTAATTAATAATATTGCTACTCGATAGTATTATTTCGACCATTAAGTGGCCGTCAGGAAATAGCGACGAGAGCAGCCATATCCAAGTGTCTTAAGCAATGCTGCAGTACGTCTGAGCTAATGCATCTTCAGCAAGTCTCTTGTCTTCAGCAAGTATTCCTACAGATTTACTTAACGTATCTTACGAAAGTATCTCGCTTTGCACTCGTCGAAGACTAATAAACGATTATACTGAAGACTGACCATACAAAACTACTTAAGACATCCTTAAGAATTATACTACGGGTGCACCCTCTATTCAATATTTGTATAACATAAAAATAAACAAGATGTGTGATTATTAAGGATAAAAAAAAAATTTGTCCTGATAACTGAAATACTTTTATTTAACATTGTTACATTATTTTATAATCAATAATTTTTAGATAACAAATTTAGTTAAATTCTTTTCTTCTGCGGATGAAAGTATGTGTGTTTGCTAAAGGAAAGATAAATAATCACGTTGTTGATGCCACTAGTCTTTATTAAAAAGAAGACTATGCAGATCTCCATTTATTAGACTGCGATATCATCTACTTAGCAATTTTATTTTCAATGTAATGCCATATTTTGGGGTCAATAGAATATATTTCTTGTATTTTATCTTTGTACTTGGGAATAGCTTCTAGATTAGCACCTTTCTCTATTAGATATTTTATTATTTCAATGTTACCGTTTATCACAGCATGGATTAATGGCGGTTCCTTATTATGCCATTCAGGACAGACATTATTTACGTCAGCACCGATATTCACTAAAAACTTGACCATTTCAAGGTTACCGTCATCGATAGCGATATTCAATGGTATTTTCAAACCATCGAATGGATAATTTACATTACCATCATCTTCGTTTATTAGATATTTGATCATTTCGGTTTGATTATGGTGGATGGCAACATCAAGTGGTGTTTGAATATGCAACATTAAATCTATTTCAGTCATATCAAGTGGTGATTGGAGATTAGATATTAAATCTATTTTAGCATTTTTCTCTCTTAAACATTCATATAGTTCGATACTACCATGAGCAAGAGCAGCATAGAGTGGTGTTTGACCATCGCATGTAGCATTAACATCAGCACCATTTTCTATTAGTTTCCTGGCCAACTCTGTGTCATCATTAACAATAGCTTCGTACAGTTCTGACATCGCTCCAAGTTTTGATTTATGACTTTATGGAGTATAAGTGATTTACGACTTCCTAGCGCATTACAATTCTTCTTCTGACAAAGTCGAAATTTCGCTTCAATTTCGCTGAGAATCTGTAAAATTGTTGGAATTTGGAATTATTGTTTATAGTAGCATGTAATTATAATTATTAGTGGGAGGAAGTAAACACTATGTTTTAAAAAATGATTTTTTCTTTTTTTAAATGCTTATATCCAGTTTCAACAATTGATATAGGGCAAGTCTGTCAACTCAAATATTAAGAGATCATAAGAGAATATTCACAGTTTTAGAAAAAATTATTTTTCGAACTTTGACAATTCATAACTACCAAAGTTATGAAAATTAAAGAACGGCATTTGTTTCACTTTAAAAAATGATTGTTTAGTTGCAATTTTTATCTAAATCTCTGATCAACGATCAATAGTTTCGGAGATACTGATCTATATGGTCTAAATTAGTTCTTCTAGAATGAAGATAAAATCATAAAATACTCTAATGACCATAAAAGCTCACTTATGAAAATACTAAAGTTATAGTTGTAATACTCCATATTTAATATTTGTATATTATTTACTTACTGATTAATGAGATAAGATATACCGATAGTAGTACAGCCACGAATTTGTTTTTCTTGCCTTTAGATCTCAATGCGTTAAATAAATTCTGCAACAAATCGGAATCATTAATGATGTAATTCAAACATAGTAAGCGACAATTATTGAAAAGTATACAAATACATACATTTATTGTAGTCAATTAAAAAAATATAAAATAATGGTATCAGTCCAGTTGTTATTGATACTTTATAGTAAACAAACTTAATGATGTGATGATTATCCAGTCATCTATTAAATAGTGGTTCTAACTCGCCCCGAGATATATTTTTAACGAGTCTAAGTAGTGTGAGTATAAAACAGAAGCAATAATCAGAAAATGAGGCAAGTAGGTTTGTAATCTTGGGATGATTAGTAAAAAAATTCTAATCTCCTGTCTCAACCTCTACTTCAATGACAGGAATTTGATTATTTACTATTTTCAAGACGAGAAGTAATTAGAGCGCTCATTACTCAGAGAAGATAATAGCTAGTAATAGGTCTGATTAGATTGAAATTCTATAGTAACATTAACTTAGTTCAGTATCCGTCGCATTTATTGGAATTATTGAATTAAATAAACAAAGTAAGAAAATGAAAAATGGATCCTGTTCGTTGATTCTTATAAGAACAATTCCTACTCTCTAAACATGAATAATTAAACAAATGAATATTCACTAAATCTGAGTGCCAATTGAATCACTTTTTGAGATTATTGGACTAATGCGCTTTACATTCCCGGGAAAAAAATTTTAGATCTGTTCTGATCAAATTAGTTCAAATTAGATCAGCTCAGATCAAATTTGATCATAATTTATACTGAACCCAGATCAAAGTAGATCTGATTTGATCTGTTCAGATCAAACTAGATCTGATCAGATATGACATTTTTCTTTGGGGAAAAATAGTCCAGATCTACCCTGATCAAATCTAAACAAGTCAGATCATCTTAGATGAAGTTAGATCAACCTAGATCTAGTCAGATCAAAATAGATCAACATTGATTAAACGATCAATTTATGAAGTAAATCCAAATAGATCTGATTGGACCTGTACGGATCAAACCAGATCTGAGCTGATATAACTTCTCGGGAAAAAAAGTTCAGATCTGCTCTGATCAGATTAGATCTGTACAGATTATAAAGAAATATTTTTTCACATTATATTGTAATTATAAGATTAACTAGCTGAATTTTGACACATTTACCTAAATGTTGATAATCGTAAAAAGTCTATCGTCATTAAAATAAATACATCTTGTTTATTCAGCTAATAATTCTTTAACCATAGAAAATATAAACATTATAATAATCTACTATCGATATTATCTGATATTCATATAGGTATTTCATGTACATCGTTACATGACTTTCTTGAGTAAATAAGTATAGAATACTTTAAGCGAATTAAATCAAATTTGATCTGAGCAGATCTAAAAGTGTTTTTTATTTACCTTGATCTGTTCAGATCCAAGCAGATCTATCCTGATCAGAGTATATCTAATTGGATCTAAACAGATTTGGCCAAATTGCAGATCTGTTCAGATCTGAAAGATCAGATCTAATTTGATCTGAATAGATCTAAATTTTTTTCCCGGGTTGGAATCGAGGCCGTTCCTTAATTTTAAGCACATGAGTAATTGTAAGTATTTTTTTAGGCACGACTTTTTCGAGTTGGAGAACAGCTTAAACAAAAAAAAGTGAATTTTAGTATTTGGTCTTATCATCTATACAAATCAAAATCTCTGAAACTATTGATCTTAGATCAAACTGCTTTGAACAAGAATTCTAGCAAAAATTCCACTCATTAAAATGTGCTCAACCCCATTTCGCAATCCTCGTCTTTGTAAGTTATGAATTTTCAAAGTTTATAAAATAAATTTTTGTTGCCTCGTTTGACCGATAACCCTGGCACTCAATTAAAGTATTAAAAGATAATATTTAATATTCACTTTCATAATTGCTGCAAAATAACTTTCCCTTGTTCGCTTCTGACGCAGAACCCATTATACTGATTATACGCAGTACTTACTATACGATAACAAGACGATTATTTATGACATTTTGAAGTACTTAAAAATTTTTTCAAGTACAAAGCAGCCGATATTCCACTGATCAATACACAGAAGTTTCTAGAGGATCTTGCATAGAAACCTTATGAGAATAAGCGGCTAGAAATATTTTATGATTTTTGCCAAAATAAAAAACTAAAATGTCAAAAATAATTATATTATCGACAATCTCAGTTTTTTTGATCTCTTCGTATGTGGAGACACTCAAAAATGTTTAGGCCGCTGGATAAGTAATTACTATACTTCAGTTAGAGGAAAAAATAATAAATCAATAAACAATTAATGAATTTTTTTATTTTGAGTTGTAATTTAAAATTTTGTAAAATTTACAATAATCACTTTTTTTTTTGTTATTTGTAAAACTGAATGGTCATAGTTGAATAATTAAAAATCTGAAGCCACGGAAATGATTCAATTATTTAATTCCACGGAAATGCTTGAAATCAAATTTTGTAAGATTTTTAATTTTAACGTTTCAAAATTTTTTAAATTTTAAATTCATTCCAATTCGATTCCGAAATAGTCAGATTCTTTACCGTCCGATAATGGCCATCACCAGATTTTTTGACGAATAGCAAAAAAAAAGTCAGTTAGCGATTTCGTCGACAGATGGCGTACAATTCTTATATTCTCGAGAGTAGTAAGGCACTTAAAATTAATATATTCAAAACTTTGTTAGAAATCTACTTACAGATATTAAGATTTCCTTGCAATATGTAATTTTATATTTTTAATCTTCTCGTAATAATACATTTGATTGTCAAATATTGTGTAACTGTGACTGTTTGGATTCTGGTTATTTAATGACATCGAGATATTAAAAATGGCAAAATATTTTGGGTTTTTATCCAAAAGCGGTAAACTTCAATTGAAGAAGATAGTCTTCGCCGTACTAATTTTTAATTGTTTAGTTTTTTTATTGATACATATCACTTCTAATTTTCTCGAATAATTTCCAATTTATCAATTACCACTACATAATTTTTTTAACTTTCTTTGTCCATTTTATATTTATCCAAAAATAATTTCTTAATGAAATTTCTTGATTTGATCCAGGATTATATTGATTGTATCCTATACCTCGAAAAACAAAATGAGTTTGAGACATGATTAATATTATTGAGTTATTTATTAAATTATATGTTACTCTTTCTCGTTTTTTTTTTAATTTTGCTCAAGATAAACAAATGGCATCTCAATCGAATTGAGTTCTAATTGAATAAAATTTTCTATCCTAGATTAAATTCAAATGAACTACGAAAATTTGATTTATATTGGGTTCGGTTTGAAAATTCGCCGCCAGGTGGCGTCAGGTTAAAAAATTCTCGTTCGTGAACGGGCATTCTGAGGTAATAAACTCAAATTAGAAATTAAAAATTTATTTCTGACTGCATCTAATAATCTAGGAAACAAATAAAACTGAGGCATTTTAGATCGGATTTAAAAAAAATGAAATTCATTAATATTTTTTATAGTTACTCATGATATAAAGTAGAAACTCAAATTACAAGTTCTCACCTAATTATTTGTTTTTTTCTTTTATTTAAATTACAATACACGTCAAAATATCAGTTCAAAAAAAGTTTAGTAAATTCGAACGTGAACGATTCTGAAAGCTCATTTGTTCGTGGAAAAGAAAATATCTTCTAATACTCTTTTTGTAAAGTTACAAAAAAAAGAGTCGTACAAAGGAAAGGCAAGAAATATGTACAATAAAAGTTTTCATAGTCAATTAATGTTTTAATGCTTCGCATTGAATCGTGCAATTAGTCTTGAAGGTCACAACTTCGGATTCGGATTCGAGAATAGTCTAAAAAAAATTCAATTTTTAATTCTGTTCACAAGGAGCTGGAAGTTACTAAGAATTTCCATGTCGAAGCAATGTATTGCCTTGTCCCAAAGAAAAACCATCACTGAATCTGACTTTGATTTTGCTTTCTCTGAGTGAGTAGATCATTGCCGTAGGCGTAATGTCGTTTATTGTTTAATTATTTATTTTGATTACAACTATTGTTTTTATCGAAATGCACCCATTAATAAATAATGTAATTTAAGTTTATTTTGATCATAGGGCATGATCGGTCTAATAACCATAAGACAATATTGTGTCAATTTTATTAGTAAAACTTAAATTTATTAATGATTGAGATCCTGGTTAATTAACAAATTTTAAAGATCATGGAAATTCGATCATTTTCTCCAAACTCGATATTAAAAACATTTTTTAATTAAAATTAAATTTCTCCGTGAAATATTTACGTTATTACCAATATTCACCAGAATTTTCTACCACAAATTTTTTTTGGAGTAAAAAATTAAGACTTTACTACTTTTTTCATCAATTCATTTTTCAGCCTCTAGATGGCGCAAAGTGAAAAATATTCTCGCCTATGCTTTGGCTTCTCTATTTGATAACTTCCCGGAATAAGTACTCGGATAAATATGAAATTTGACAAATTATTTCTTTATAACTTTAACTTTGTTGGTAAGAATTTCAAAATCTTGTAGTTTTATTTTTTTGCACTATTTTTAGGAATTTACTAGAAAAATTCTTAAATAAAATAAAATAATCCAGTCTATTAAATTTTTTTATTTATTTTATCGGGAATATCTTGTTCGTCTCTGATTAAGTTGAAAAGTTTTTTTTTCTGATTATTTTTTCTTTTGGGACTTATCTATGCAATGATCAAATATTTCCTCATAAAAGTGATTGGTGGTCTTACAATTTTGAATTAATAAATCTAGCTGTTTCGAAATTAATATTTACCAATCACTAGAAACATTCTGAAACGAAACAACTCTTACATCTGAATTTAAGATCGATTCGGCTCGAAATTGCCTTTAAATCGCGACGAAGTTTCTGCAAAAACACAGAAACAGTTTATCTTTATTTCCACACGCATAAAATGTCATTTATCCATCATTAAAAATTATTTCATAATATATATGAATCAAGCAAGTCGCAAAAAATAAAATGAAAAATCAGTTTACTAGATACTGACTGTTTTGTCATAAAAAAACCGAAAATTTTTAAGTTTTATTTTATGAGATTTGTTCCATTGACTACTAATCAAGATTCGATCATATTTATTCGTGTTGCTAGAATTTAATTTATAACATACAAAAATTGAATGAGTGGTCAATAGTCAGATAAAAATAGGTGTACTACATACTGATTTTTCTTTAACGCCTCACGACCTCTAATTCATGAATGCGATCGTGACTTGAAGATCTGTTAGAAGCTATGCTTCGTGGTCTACAAACAAATAAGTATTGAAGGATGCCATTGTCAAAGTTCAACCTGGCATAGAAGCGTCTAGTTGTTATAACAATTTTGAATTTAATTTTTATTTTATCACTTATTTTCTTATTTAAGCATGATCGTACATGACGATTTTTCCCGGGTTGGCTGAACGCTTCCAAGCAACATTTCTTTGTCGTTTTTGTAAAACACTACGAAAAGATAAAGATATGATATACAGTGAATCTGAATGTCAACTTAGAATTAAAGATTGCTATGAGAAGGATCTTCTTTTAAATAATATAACCTTAACAGGTGTATCGAAACCTAGTCAATTTAAAAATTTGAATGATTTTCATTTTATAGATAATGTTGTAGTAGATTTTATGCATAACTTATTGAAAGGTGTTTGCCTATACGATTTAGCTAAAATTTTTTCATATTTCATATCTAAAGAAAATCATTTTTTTTCTCTTCACGATCTATATTCACTAATCCAAGGTTTCAATTATAAACTAAATAACACAAAAAATTGACCCCCTAAACTCTTTGATTCTCATTTAAAAAGTAGACGGTGTATCATGAATGCATCAAAAATGCTTACTCTAATCCGAAATTTGTCTATGATAGTAGGTCATTTAGTTCCGTCAGAATGCGAGCATTGACAACTAATAATTTTATTACAGCAAATAGTTCTTTTCATTATAGAAAAATTTTGTCAGTTTGGGTCTGAGGATATACTTGACAGTCTTATTTCTGATTGTTTGTTTCTGCTACAAAAATTATTTCCCAATTGATTCAAACCATAGCATCATTTTTGAGTGCATTATCCTCGAGTTCTGGGATTAATGGGACCTGTCTGCCATATACACAGTAAAAAAGGATTCGTCAAAATTGACACTTGCTGTGTCAAAACGATCGATTGACACTTATTTATATGTTATTTCAGCGTACGTCGTTTGTTTTGAAACAGTCACACTCGTGTATGTTAAAAGTAACACGTTATGAGCGTCAAAATCTTCGAAAACGTAACCTTCAATTTTAACACACTTATATGTTATTTGCAACACTTGAAGAGTGTTGAATTTGACATACGCTTTTGTGTTACTTGGACACTTCTTAAAAATGTTTTTCACATTATTTAATGTAAAGTTAAAATCAATGAATTAACTGTAGTAATTGATTCTTCAGCAATGAAATATTAAAAATAACGATAATATTAGTAATAGTAATATAAATAAAACTAAAAATAAAAAAAAAATAGTAATAATAATATCACATATTGTTCAATATATATAATATCATCTATTATTTATCTTCAATATTCAAATATGTATAAAAAAATTACTATAAATTCTCTCACATTAACAAAAATAAAATAATTATTTTAACATCAAAAAAATAATTATATTTCATCAACATTAATTTAAAAGTTTAGGTTATGTATTTTAAAAACGATTGCAAATTAAACAAGCGATATTTTTAATACGTCATTTTTACTTGAAATTTTCTGAGAATTCTTTTGTGATGGTCGAGATTATTTTTAACATATTTTGTGTGTTGATTTCACAGTAACACATGAAAAGTGTTACTCTCGTATAAAATAACATTTTTGTGTGTTAAAAAATCAATCGATTGCGACAGTTGAAACAAGATAAATATTGTATGTTAAATTGACACACAAAAGTCTTGAAAATTCAACACTCAGAATTTTAACATACGCTTTTTTTTACACTTTGACGATTCGTTTTTTACTGTGTAGGAGGGATGTCGTTTGAACGTAAACATCGACCAGTAAAAATATCAGCTCAAGTTTCGATTAGTAGAAAAAATATATTTTACACACTAGCTTTAAAAAATTTATCATTAAATTATGAATTTTTGCAACCCCCAATTTATCAATAATTTACAGCAGGTCCAAGTAATATAATGAAAGTTATAAATTTGCAATATTCTACAGTATATGGTATACAGTAAAATAGGTTATAATTCTAAGTCAAAAATAAAGTACAAACTATTAACATTTTTTTCCGTGCATGACTTTGATGGACCGAAACTCCACCGTCGAGCTTACAGCTTGATTTCATCCCAAGTTACTAATTTAGTTTTTAGATTTCAGATTTATTTCTACATTACGTGATATTTTATAAAAATGCTATAAATTATATTCTTGAAACTTTCCAAAAGTTTTATATATTTAAAACTTTAAGCTCCTGTTCTAATTTCTGACAGTTCGATGCCTGCTGCAGTACAGCGAGAAGATGTCATGGAAATTTTCCAACTCCAGTTCGGCTCTAAAATTTATAGACAAGTTTAAAATTTACCACCAGGCGGCGTCAAGTTTTGAAATTCTCGATAGTGAACGGGCATTCTGAAGTAATAAACTCAAAAGCAGAAATAAAAGTTTACTGCTAAGCCTATCAAATAATTTGAGAACAAATAAACTGATATTTTAGAACGAATTTAAAAAATTATTTTTAACGATCAAGTATTTGGATTATGTGTCGTTAAAAGACGACATTCTGATAAAACATTTAATTTCTGAATTTGGATTACAATGGACTGAAAGTTACAAAGAATTTTGTTCATTAGAAAAGTTTTTTCGTTTTTAAAGAAAAACAATCTTTGTATCCAAATTTCGTTATTATCATCAATAAATTTATTGCTTCGTTGATTTATTGCAGTGTGTAGAAAAATCTAAATTATACCAGTTAGAGTTTGATTAATTATGATTGTTTCAAAATGCTTCCAATAAAAATTTTCCATTGGAGTATTGAATGTTTGTATCGCATTAATTATTTTGTCGAATGTAAATGTACTGACTTCAAAAATGCGCTCGCTAATTAGTTATGACGGCTTGGAATATCGCAGATAGACTCCATTTCTGTAAACAATATAAATATGTATGAGAATGTATAATTCACCCGAGTAAAAATGAAATTTGACGAATAAAAAATTAAATTTTTATCTTCTGCCGCAACACCGCTGCACCACAGCCGTTTGGAGGACAAAATCGCCGCACGCTAAATTTTTATTCTCTGCCGTCATAGCCGCAACACCGCCGTAACGACGCCGCAACACAGTGGCCCCGGTTGAAAAAATTTATTTTTATTATTATTATCAATATTATTCCATTTGATTAAATAGAATAGAAATAATTGTATTTATCGAATATTTATTTAATTATCCGGGAAAAGAGAATTATGTATGGCCATATAATAAAATTTCTAATACATACATAGCTATGTACTGAAATTTCAAGTGAATTTTTAAAAAAAGACTTACTCAATGTATGTTTTTTTTTTTTTTTGTTCAATCATTTTTGTGATGCGGGAGTTGTAGTCAATTTAATTTGTAACCGAGTAGAAATTCTCAATTTAGGGAAAAAACGCTAGAATTATTAACAGACCGCGCACGCTTTAGCGGGATTCGAACCCGGGACCTTACGAACGAAAGACCGACGCTTTAACGACTAGGCTATGCTACCGACAGTGACTACAAAGTTTACTTGTTCTATATGAGAAAATTATTTCAAAAATGATAAAATACATACGATTAGTTTGTCGAGTGTTGCAGCGGTGTTGCGGCAATCATAATTTTATTTTATCATAACTTTGTTGCAGTAGTGTTGCGGCGGTGTTGCGGAATTTGAGAAGATTTTTCAGAAATTATTAATATAGTCCTATCGTGTTGCGGTGGTGTTGCGGAAATCACAATTTTATTATTTTGTTGTAAATTTGTTGCTGCGGTGTTGCGACGGTGTTGCAGGCATTGAGAGCCCGTGCAGTGCTGTTGCGCAGTGTTGCGGCTATTTTACGTTTTTACTCGGGCAATTACGACGTTGTATTGCTAACTATACTTACAGCGGCGTTGCAATATCACTCAGAATATGTTTATATATGATGCTTAGATGAATTGAGCACAAAAATTTAAATTTCATTTATATGATCTTATATGATGATATATACTCACATGAATTTCATCTCCGCGTACAAGTAAAAAATTTTTATGTGTTTTCATATATGTTCATATCTGACCATATCTGATTTTACATGAGTCGACCGTCGTGTAAAGAATTTTCATGTCTCTTCATACCTGACTGTATCTGATTTTACAAAAATTAAACAACTTGTAAGAAATTTTATATATTATTATATATATTCATTCTTGACCATATCTGATCTTACACAAATTAAACACCATGTAAATTTTTTATGTTCGTTCATATATGATCATATATGATCATAAAGAATCTTATATGGATTGTATATCGGTAAAAAACTTTTAATGTATCTTCATATATGTTCATATAAGTCCATATATATTCATGTATGATCTTATATGGACTGAATATCGAGTAAAAATACTTATATTATATCATATGTGATCATACATGACCATATATGATCTTATACGATTTGTGTATAAATTAGAATGAATTTATTTGCCTTTATATATGGCCATATATGATCTTATATGAAATGGATATCGAGTAAAAATATTTTAGATTGTATCATACATGACCAAATATGATCTTATATGAACATGTATGACTCATATATAAGTATGCATGAATCATATATGATTATATACGATTCATATATGATCTTATATGATCGTATCTAATTATATATGCCCAGATATGAATTTTTTTTCCCGGGCATATCGAATATTTTGGTGTTTCTATTTTTAATATTTTCAGAATGATGTCCAAATGTCTGTATGAATGTATGTAATTGATTTGCAATAGTATTTATAAGTGTTCATCACTTTTTCCCGTAAGATTAGACACATAAATAGACAGAAAAACAGAGAATCAAAAATTGAAAAAATATGGTTTCACGTAGATCAATAAGTCACAAATTGAATTTTCTCAAAAAAATTTTATTAGTAAGGCAAATGTACAGATAAATTTACAGATTTATATAATAATATAAATTTACACTTCGAAATTTACAGTGGAATATTGTCATTACAAATTTGCTGCCATTTTTTGTAATCATTTACCCCAGCGTTCTCTAATTTCTCCATTAGGTACACATTTACCTTGGCTGAAATATGAATTGCATGCATAGAAGGGACAACAGCCATAGCCTTGTGAAGGGTGACACTAGAAAAAAAAAATTTGGTAAATCCAAAAGTGTACGACTCTTATAATGCTCATTTGATCGTGGAAAATATATAAAAATAAGAGTTTTATAAATTGAAAAAAAAAAAAAAAAAAAAGTAGCGAAAAAAATGCAAACTGAATTTTTGATCGTAAAGTACATTCTAATGCTTCGCATTAAGAGTCACGCAAAAAAATGTGCGATAAAAGTTTCAAGGACAATTTTTTTTTATTCCTTTCTATTACAATAGAAATTCAAATTTCGCTCCAAAAAATAGTCAGCTGTGTGTCTTCGCGCAGGCGCGACTGGTGTGACGAAAGTATATGTAAAAAACATATATAGATATACAAAAAATTAATTATGTTTTTTTATTAATTATAATTAAACGAGGCCGAATTTGATGGCCATTTATGACACATTTCTTCTTCGGCCCTAAAATAATCTTTAAAAAAAAAAAAGTGATCCAAATAATGGCTTTTTTCTCGAGTTTTTGTGTTTGCGGGTTACGGACACATTTTCTACTGCTTGACGGGAAAATTTTATTTTACATTTTGAAGTTTTTTTAGGTATTTAATGCATCAAATTGGTCTTCGTAAGTAATAAAATTAATCCTTATTAAATTCTCTATCCGATGATGTGTAACTTAGTTGAGCTTCGTGGACTTGCAAGAGTAAAACAGGATAAACAGTCGCGAAAAAGAGGCAAACTGAATTTTTCGATCGTAAAGCACTCTCTAATGCTTCGCATTAAGAGTCGTGCAAAATTAATATAAAATAATTTTTTGTTTGTATGCAACAAACCCAATAACTTTGTTTTTTTTTTTTTTACCAAATTAATAAAACATAAATAAACGAAAGTTCGTAAACTCATAATTCGAAAAATTTTAGCTTTAAAATCGTTGTGTAGAAACCGAAATTTTTAAATTGCCGCAGTTTTAGTCTTTTGATTGTTAAATATTCAATTTTGATTTTACGAGCTCGCGAGTAAACACTTTTTTTTAAGAAATTTAATTTTGTAGAGAAAAATCTTCGTCACGAGCCTGCAAATCTAAAACTTTAAAAGTTATGGTAGGAATAGAATTTTTACAAAAAAAAAAAAAAAAACCAAAAAATTATTGCGGAGTAGGGGAGGGTGGGGCAGAGCGGCCCCCCTGAAATTTTGATAAAAAAAAAAAATTTTTTTCTTTTTCGTCTAATTACTATAAATTCGATATGTTTGCGCATTTTTAGCTCTACGCATGATACCTGTGGCAAAATCGACAAGCCAAAAATTTTGAAAAGTGATTTTTTCATATTTTTATCGTCAAATTAAAAAAATAAATGATTATATTTCTACATTTCTAGTCCTACGCATAACACCTGGGGCAAAATGAACCAGCCAAAACTTCTGAAAAAATGATTTTTTGATATTTTTCGGCTGATTTTCTATCTCTGAGGAAAATTTGGTCACTAAAAATATTCAAAAATAAAAATTTTTTTTTCAGTTGATAAATTTTTGAAATAAAGTAAAACTATCCATAATCTAAAAAATTAAAAAACACGTTTTTTGGGTTCAAAATAATGATAAATAAGAAGTATAGAATTTTTTTTTTTTTTGTTAAATAATAATAAGTAATTATAAGTTAATCGAGGGTGAACGATTTATTACACTTTAAAAATTTTTTTTTGAGTAATATAAAACAAAAAATAGTTGTCAAGAGAAAGAAATACATTCTTAATGATGAATACAATTTAAACAAAAAAAAACAAAGAACACAAAATTTTTGAATTATTTTTTTGAGGGGGGCCGCTCTGCCCCGCAAGAAACAAATTTTTTTTTTTCAGAATTTCGGCAAAATGTCCATAAATTTGTTCGAAATAGGACAAAAGTAAAGTGATCTGATGGTTGAAAGCCACAAAAAGTAATAATTGGCTTAGGGGGGCCGCTCTGCCCCACCCTCCCCTACTTTATTAAAATTTTAAACAATGGATTGAAATTTAAAATTTAATTATTTTAAAGTTTATCAAAGTAACTACTTACCCATTTGCCTCCACATCCGGCAAATGCACTGGCAAAAATGGCGAATAATACGAAAATAGATAATAATAAAACTATCTTCGACATTTTAAATTTTTTTGTTGAACTGGATATAATAAACAATGAATTTGAATAAGTTTTTTCGCTTTAACATAAACTGAGAGTATTTATATGATTTTCTGATTGTTTATTTACTCAGACAGGTAAAGCAAAATCTGTTTTTAATTTATTTTAGTCGAAAAATAAATAAAGATACAGATTCCGGAGAGTTATTAATGGTGTATCTATAAACAATGAGACAAAGAATGAAAACAATGAAAGTGTTATTTGTTCAGTTTTTATTAATATTGGTCTTAACCCGGGAAAAAAAAGTTATATATAATTAGACATTATTATATATATATATATATATATATATATATAATTATATAAAATTCTATATAATTTTATATAATTTTGTATAATTATATATGATTATATCTAATTTTTTGAAAAATTTTATGCTGAATTGTATATAAAAATATATAATTATATATAAATATATATAATTGTATAAATTCATACATAGTTTTATATAACTATATATATTTATATGTAATTATATACCCTGGCGGTCCTGATTCACCGTGATATAGGGTGAATTACGGTGAATCACGGTAAATCACGCTAATAGGGTGAAATTACCGTGAATCACCGTAAATTACCGTGAATCACCGTAAATTACCGTGAATCACCGTGAATGTGTGCATGGTATCACGGTGAGCTTTCACGGTGACTTGGGGTAAAATCACGGTGATTCACGTCTATTCACGGTGATGTTCTATAATTGAACTATGGAGATTTACCGTGATTCAAGATGGAATTTTGTAAAATTCTGCTGCCCCGTCGAGGTTTCATAATGTATCGCCTTTTTTTCTATGCAACAACAGTGATTTTCGCGGAATTGTCGTGATCTACGACATCACGGTGAACTCTCACGGTAAATCACCGTGATACTACAGTGAATCACCGTGATGCTACCGTGAATCCCCGTGATGCTACCGTGAATAACCGTGATTCCCGGTGATTCACGGCGAATCACCGTGATTCACGGTAGCATCACGGTGAGCGTTCACGGTGATTCCCGGTGATTCACCGTTATACACCGTGATTCAGGACCGCCAGGGTATATAAATCTTTCTAATTTAATTATATAAAAATATATATAATCATTTATTTATATATATAATTTTATATAAATTTATATAATTATACTATTTTTTATATTATCATACATATTAATACATTCGGACGAAAAATTTTTATATAATTTTATACACAGAAAAAAAAGTTATCTTGAGTCAAGAAAATATTTTTGAAGACCACCGTTTTCGGGAACCAAGTCAAGACTTTCTTGAGCTAAGTGAATTTATCTTGGTCAGATAAAATTACTACTTTATCTGAGAAAGTTTAGGTCTCCAAAAAAATTTTCTTGAATTAAGAATATTTACCTTCAACCAGTCATATCAAGTCATGTATGGCCGTATCAAGCTATGTATAGTCATACATGGCCATGCATGGTCATACATGGCCATACATGGTCATATATGGCCATACATGGCCATGTCTGGCCAATTTTCATACATGGCCATGCATGGAGCATTCATGCATGGCCATGTATGATTTATTTTTCACGGGAACATTGAGCTGTGCAGATGAAATCATACCATTTTGTTCAATAATTCAGATATGATCTAATAATGTGAGATTATTGGGAATAATTGATTTTACAATGATTTATAAAATTTTATGAAGTCTATAAAATGTTTTAATTTACCGCATTCATAAATGTTATAAAGTATACAAACTTCATTCAAATTTCTTAGAAATTCATTAACAAGACCAAAAGTAGGATGATACCAAAAAAATTTTGAAGTTTTAACAAAGAATAAAGTTATAAAAAACTGTTATGTAAAATTTAAAAAATTTTAGTTAAGTTAAAAAAATTTTAACTTCTGATTTATTTTAATTTACCATAAGAAGTAATTATCGCCCCGCTATCAGTGGATATACCGGTAATGGTCTCTTTATTCTATGAAATATAATATAATTTGCTACAATGCTAATAACAAAATTAATCATTTATTGATGTCTTTAATTTTCTCAAGTTCATTTGAATTCAAACATATAAATACAGTTAATCAACTACGAAACTCAAGTGATTGATATAGCACTGTGAATAACAGCTTAGATTTCGGATTAGAAGGTCCCTGGTTCGAGCCCACAAGTCGGCGGGGTTTTATTTTTTTTTTTCATGACAATTATTGTATATATGACTTTATAAAGTTATATATGATTACATAAAATTATATATTATTATATAAAATTAGATCAAACCAAAACTCATATCTAATTTTATCTAAACATTTATATAAAATTTGATATAATTATATATAAATTTTTTTTCCCGGGGATGCAAGTTAGACAATAGGGTGATCTATAATTAAATTGAAAAACAATTTTAATTCGATATTTTTTTATTTAGAGCTCTGTGAAAGTACATGACTTTGACAATTTATAGTTCCTTATAAATTGTCTACCATTGTATGGCGCAACCCCAACCTCCACTTTTGAGGTGCCCGATACATTTATAAGGCGAACAGCAATCACTATGATAATTACACTGAAAATAAAAATAATAATTATGACAATAAGCAGCAAATGTTTTTTCCTTGAAATATATTATTTAATACGTACTCTTTCACCATAGTCGCTACATGCTTTTGTTGCAGCTGCAGCAAATATTGCGATTATGACAAAGATAAGAAAGAGTCTAGACATGTCTGAAGATCTTGGGCTAAAAATAAATTATCAAATATAACATTTTGTTAAGCTCATTATTCTGGCGAAGCTTATCACTGTGGGTAAAAAGTGGAAAAGAGCTTCTTTATACACGGAAAGAAAATTATGGGAATGGTTACTATCATTTGATGAAATTTCATCCTATACCAGTATAGGGATGAAGACCATAGATTAGGCGAGCAGTTGCTATAATTATAGGAACATTATCCATAATTATAGGAATAGTTCCTATAATAATGGGAATGATACCAATACCACCATGAGAATGGTGATAGGAATGGTTCCTATAATTAATGGGAATACTTCCTATAATATCGTAGGAATCATTCCCATAATATATAGAAACGATTTCTATAAATTATAGGAACCATTCTCATAATATTATAGAAACGGTTCCTATAATATTCTGGAAATGGTTCCTATACTATCGTAAAAATATTAATTGAACGAAAAGTGTAAAAATTACATCTACGCGGAAACAAAATTATGGGAGGCATTCCTATGTTTTATGGGAATCGTAACCATACTGTTATAGGAATGGTTTCTACATATTATAGGAATGGTTTCTGTACCATTTTGAGAACCATTGTCATAATATTTAGGAATACTTCCTATAATTTTCTTTCCGTGTAGAAGGTTTAAGTCACTACCAAGTTGCTAATGATTATTTTTCCCGTATGTAACAGAGAAGCCATAAATTCACTTTAAACATTTCAAGATTATAACATAATCTATGGTGGATTCCAAATTGTACCCATATGGGAAGTCATCCGAAAACACCATAGGCAAATTTACATAGGAGTTTAGGCTGGAATCCCATAATGAATTGGCAACCCATACAGATCCATACAAAGAGATATTATGAGAAAATCTATGGTAGACTCCGATTGACCACCGTATAAAAATCCATTAAGAAACACCATAGAAGAAATTCACATAGAAATTGATGCTGGATTCCCATATTGATTTGGCATGGTGTTAAATACCATGGGAAATCATGCGAAAGTAGAGCTTCATCAATAAAGAATCCCAAATAGTATTCTTATGGGAATCCATGCGAAAATACCATAAGAGGATCTACACAAAAATCTAAACTGTGTTTTTACATAAACTTGTTTAATAGAGAATTCCCTCTAAATTTTTCTGGATCCCCATAAGAAATATCAATCCCCTTGAGGACCCAGTCAAAATTACCCTACAAGCCTTTCTCAAAATCCCTTCCGAAAGATTAATCCCGGGAAACAAAATTCATATCTGGCCATATATAATTAGATATGACCATATAAGGTCATATATGAATCATATATGATCATATATGATTCATGTATGTTTGTATATGAGTCATACATGTTCATATAAGATCATATTTGGTCACGTATAATCATATATGATACAACCTGAAGTTTTTTTACTCAATATCCAGTCCATATAAGATCATATATGACCATTTATAATCATATATGATTCATTTATGTTTGAATATGAGTCATACATGTTCATATAAGATCATACATGATCATATATAGACATATATGCACATATATAAAGATACATAAAAAGTTTTTAACCGATATACAATCCATATAAGATTCTATATGCTCATGTATGATCATATATGAACGAACATAAAAAAATTTTACATGATGCTCAACTCGTGTAAGATCAGATATGGTCAGGTATGAAGAGACATGAAAATTTTTTACCCGTACATCATATATGATCATATCTAATCATATATGATTATATCTAATCGAATATGATCATATCTAATCATATATGATCAGACATGGCCAATTTTCATATATGATCATATATGGTCAGACATAAATTTTTTTTCCCGGGATGTGGTTCTTTAAGAGTGAGAATTTACTATCCTAAAAAGTAACTTGTTCTTATTTTTGCCGAATTTCTCGTGGTCAATTTACTAACTACAACAAGATAAATCGATAAAGCAAAGTACTTACCACGTAATATCACTCGCAATGAGGAGTAACTGATATAACTATTATTTAATTCTCACTGTGACCCAGGTATTTATATAAATTGTTATTTATTTAATCACTCGAACCAATAACGTACAATCTGTTTTTAATTTATTTCAGTCGAAAAATAAATAAATATACAGATTCCTGAGAGCTATTAATAGTATTTCTGTAAACAATAAGACAATAAAGTGAAAACAATAAATTAAATGTATATTATTCAATGACTTATTTTTATTGTAATATTTCTTTTATTGTTTAGCTGTTTATCCCCACCCTCATCGACTTACATTAACAGAAATGGTCGCAAGGTTAAATGTAAGAGCAGTTTTATGTTCGCAGAGTGTAGAAAATATTTCCGTAATTTGCAAAAATGTTTTCTTATCATTGTGGGCGCCACTTTGCTACTTAGAGCCCCCTTCCGACTAACTTTCAATCGAATTCATTAGGAACTCCAATTAAATCCTATTAGAATTTTTCAATTGGAGCTTTAACCAGGGTTTAGACCACGCTCATTAGCAGTTAAAATTTGAGGCTTGAATCGAGATTCAGTTTCTCGACCTTGAAAAAATAACCAAGATTAGAAAAATTTATTTTCTCATTAGGGAAAATGTAATGGCCTGTTTTATTTTTATTAAAACATGATAAAATTTAGAAACTCGTCAAGCGAAAATATTTTTATTAAACAGAATCGTGGATATTACATGGGATTTCAGTTTATAAAATGTTTAAAATATTATAACACACGAATCTGCTCCACCATTAGAGAGTATTCCACTACATGACAAGCTTCCGCAGCAGTTATTATTATGATGTCTATGACACTGTAAAAAAAAGAATATAAAATAATAAGCGCAGTAGTCATTAAAGTCAGAGAAATATCTTATTCTTGACTTACTTTTCCACCGAGCTCAATACAAGCTTCAGTTGCAATCAAAGAAACTATTGCAATTATGACGAAGATTAAAAAGATTCTCGACATTTTAGATTATTTGAGCTAGAAAATTAATTTTTAAGAATATTATTACATTAAGGTTATCATTGTGGCGAAATTTATCATTTTGAGCAAGAAGTCAAAAGAACTTTTCGTATAGCGAATATTCTATCGATTAAATAAACTTTGTTGCTACGTCAATATTAGCATAAGTAATATTACACTATTTAATAGGACTATTCACCAAAATTATTGTAGATATTGCCAACTATAGTACGGGCCTGGCGCCCACGCTTGCATTGACTTATTCGCTATTACTAACCCCTACACTTTATTATCTATACTTTCAACTTTTCAACGAATGAAAAATTTCAATACAAGATAGAGTTAACGACCATTCTAACATAGTGATATTTACGAAATATTTTTCCTATATGTATGATATATTATCCGAGATTTCGATTTATGGACTTAAATATTATTATACTGAATTAACTATCAAAGATCCCATAAAAAAGTACTTCGTGGAAATATGTTCGGTATTGAATGTCTAAAGCTTTCTTGCCACAAACCAAAATTTTGTAATATACAATATCCACTATAGAGTTAAACAAGCTGTACGTTTAATTATAAGCTACGATTCTATGGAAATCTACTTGGAATTTAAGACTGATTTCATGAAAATTGATATGGACTTCCCCGTAGACTCTGACCGGGCTCCATAGAACTATTCCTCTGAATATTTATAAGTACCCATGGAAACCTAGATAGATTTCTATGAGGATCTTGCTAAAATTACCATAAAAATCTATCTGGAAATCAATCTGGTAACCCATGAGAATTAACACAGATTCCATGGAAATATACGTGGACTTTTCCATAGAATATGGGAGCCCATTTTGCAATGATTGTCGCAATATTTTCGAATGTCTTATAGCTAATCGAATCACCATAAATAACATATACAAATTCAACAAACAATACAAAGTACTTACCAAGTAATATCACTTATAAAAGAATATAACTGAAGCAAATATGATACAATTTTCACGGCACCCCGAGTATTTATATGATTCTTCAATTATTTAATCATTTGGACTGATCAACTACATTTTGTTTACCTTCTATTGTATTCGAAAAATAAATAAATAAACTAACTCTTGAAAGTTATTAATAGTATCTCTATAAACAATAAGACAATGGAAGTAAAAGCAATAAACATACTGCATTGTTCAATTGTTTATAAATATTAATCGCGTTGTTTTTTAACAGTCTGCTCGTTCATCCCCTTCCTAGTCTTGTGGCTCTACCAGATGTCCACAAAGAGGCAGTTACATAAATTATATCTATAATAAGCTAATCTAATATATACTAGTGTATACTAACAAATTAATAGGTACAAACAAATGAAGCCCTGATGGTTGGTACCAGGTATCGGTGGGATCAGTTCATGGGCCCTACAAAAGTGCAAATTAATCGTCAAATTAATGTACGAAAATGTGCAAAAACAGTCTGCACCAATTTGCAACATATGTTCTATATAACAACAAAAGGCCAGAGTCACTGCAGAATTGGTTTAGATATCGGGTTTCTTTATCTTCAAGTCGTTACAAGTTCAATATAGTGTCTAAGGTAAGTCCAGCAGCCCTTTTTGAAAACTCAAATGCTGTATAAATATGTAATGTAATGTGATGTTGATACAATTTCATCGAACATTAAGTGGGCGCCACTGAATTTACTAAACTAATGCGGAATAGACGGCTCGAAAAGTAACGAAGAGACGAGCCATGGTCAGGTATCGAGCAATTCTGCAGTAAGTCCAAGATAATTCATCTTGAACAAGAGCCCGATCTTCAGTAAGTTACTACAGATTTACTTAAGGTACTTTTCAGAAGTATCTTACCTCAGACTTCTCCGACTAATGATGCAGACTCGCTCAAGACTGAAGATATAGATTCACCACAGACTTCCTGATAGTGCTATTGGTGTTAAGTATATTGATTTGTAACTACACTCGATTAACGAAAAAATTTCATGAAAAATTTTTAACCCTGTCCCAAATACTGTTTTTTTTTTGATAACTTTTTATGTTTTCGATGGATTTATTCCAAAATGAACTGGACTCTGGAGCTTCATAAGCTGCTTCGAATGGCAACCCAAGTATCAAAATCGGTTAATTCTTTCGAGAGAAACCGTTGTTGAAAGAGTTAAAAAAAAATTTTTTTTAGTATTTCGAAAATATCTCAAAAACGACGCGATGAATCAATTTTAAAATATGATAAGTTGTAAGACTCAATAAAACGCGTCGAATGCCGCCTTAACCATCTCAATCGATCGCTTTTAAATTCTAGTCAGCTCTAAAATTAAATAAAACGCGCCTATTGCCACCTCAAACGTCAAAATTGGTTAATTAGTTCAAAAGATATCAGCGTTGAAAAGTTTAAAAAATAACATTCTCTGTTATTTTTCCAGATAAATCAAAATGTCCTGTACTAAAATGTGTCTAAAATCTTGCAATTTTTTTCTCTTTATGGTCTCTTTTGATCATCATATAATGCTATCAAACTTGTTCTTTAGTTTAAACCATATTATCAAAGAAAAAATTTAAAAAACAGTTTCTAATCATTTTCTCGGATATTTTATAAATTATTGCTCTGACCTGAGCCAAAACTCATTCAAATATTTATTTCGATTACTGACATTGATTTCTGCATCAATATATTTTGTTTATTGAACATATTCGGGAATCAAAATTTAATAACCGCTTGTTCATTAATGATTTTCGAATCTTAAACTTTTAAACTTTAGCATAAAGCGTAACTTGTTAGAGTTTGAAAAACTCATAAAAAAACAATCGCATGCAATAAGATTTCTGAGCTCGAAGAACTCAAAAATATAGTCACAATAATATTTTCGGTGTTGATTTCACAGTAACACATAAAAAGTGTTACTCTCGTATAAAATAATATTTTTGTGTGTTAAAAATCAATTTATTGTGAAAGTTGAAGAAGATAAATAGTGTATGCTAAATTAACCCATAAAAGTGTTAAAAATTTAACACTCCGAATTTTAACATACACTTTTTTCTACACTTTGACGATTAGCTCTTTACTGTGTATAAAGTAAAAATATTACTTGAATAGTTAACTATCAAAGGCGGCTGAGGCAGCCGTTCGGCACGCACGCGGCTCGGGCGATCACCGAGGTTAAGTAGCATCGAGCATGGTCGCTACTTGGCTGGGTGACCGTTTAGCCGGGCGTCGGGCTCGAACGAAGGTCTCTGATCGTTAGGTGCGGGATGAAGATCCAGTGATCGGTAAAATGGGAATTTTATCGACCACTGGAGCTTCACTCAAACCGAAAACTGTACTGGCGATAGGTTTTCTCTGTGGTTTTCCTACGCCACTACACCTCCATTGCACAAGGGAGGTAGTAGGGCATCACCGTAATGATGCAGTACAGTCACAAGCACAAGTCGGGCCACAGCCGCAAAAATTAAGTGGTAGAGTCAAAAAGTGGATAATTTGAATGTAGAGTCTTGTAAAACACGTAAAGTGATACAAGTAAAATCAAATTAATTAATTAGTTAACTATCAGCAGATGCTCATGTTTGATGTTATATTTGTTCAGTAAAAATAAGATTAATATTAATGTGAATAATTTATTTCGTAAATTTTTGGTTACATTATCGACTTAAACAAATTTTTAAGATAAAAAAAATTAATTACTTTAATTAAGCTCAATATTTATACAAGTTTCAATCTAAAATTTAACTTCTGTTAAAAAGACTATCTTATCGTTCAATTTTTCTTGACTTTTTAGGCAAAAAATTTTTTCAGAACATTAAGTGATGATTTTACAATTTTTCCCTTTTATTTGGTCTTTGACGGCTATATTGTGTAGAATAAAAAAATTTTTTACATATGCAATGGCTCTACCATTTGATAACTTCCCGAAATTAAGAAACGGATAAATATAAAAATTTGGTAGAGTTAATTTTTCATTATTTAGATTTTCTAAATTAAAATTAAGAATTGAAAATTTCAAAATTTCGCAAGACATTGTTTTGATACAACTTTAAAAAATTCCTGAAAAATTTATTAGTAATGGTTGCTAACAAAAGTCTTATAAAAAAAAAACACGTGTAATCTTCTATTAAGGTAAGGGACTCAGTTTCTGACCCTTTCAGAGTGCCAGTTGAGGTTATACTATATAGTCATGCTATAAAACACTGTAGAAATGAAAAAAAAGAAAAAAAGGTTGAAAAATCCAAAAGTGCACACCTCAATCACTCATTTTATTTTTAATTATTACTTTTGTTATACAATAAGTATTAATGTACTTTGTTTTACTATGGATTTTTATTAAACTTACAAATTATCAATTTGATTTTTTTATTTCTTATTTTCAATTTAATATTTTTTTACTAACATTTTTTTTAAATATCCCGCCTTTTGTCTTAAATTTCGCTTTTTTTTTCAAACATATTGGTACGCTAGTGCTGCCACCACTAGTTAATAGAGAGAAACAATGAAAAAAATAATAACAACGGTAAAAATAATAGCTAATTTTTTCGCGAATAATCAGTTTTACGTCTTTAATTAATTACAATTAAACCAAAAGGATTCAGATAGTGATTTTCATAAGGGTTCTTGTGATAAATAATACAAAGACAATAAAAAAAAAATTAGGCCGATTAATGGTGTCTATCGGGAGTTATCGTGTTTCCGAAGATTCACACGTAACAACTGACAGCACTGAATTCTTGCATTAAAATAATTTTTTTTAAATCAATCAAATAATAAATCAACTTAAAACCGGTCCCAAATTACTTCGTATTGAATTATCTTTGTACTTATATACAATTTAACTCATTTTAGTGTAATTAAAAAAAAATAGCGCTGATTTAACATGAGTAAATTAGTCGAAAAAATAATTTCGACAGTAAGGCACACACAGCGCATTTGCGCTTGAGGTGTGCAATACAAAAATTTTCATGATGACATAAAACATTTATTTTTATTGAGCCGCAAATTTTAATAACAGACATGAGTACTGAACAAATAATTAAACTCAAAGCAAGATGTAATTTAAAAAAATTAATATTCAACATCTTATCGAAATCAGAATATTCACAAACTTTTTTATTTGTTTAAACTGATTACTTATGTTTATTCTTATCGGCGCACACCGAAAAACTTTTTTTTAAATTCATATAATTATTATTATCATCAATTTTTTTTATTGATAAATATTTATCCTTGTATAGAATAATACCGATAACGTGATAACAATAAAAAGGGAAATATTATTTAAATACCTCCTGAAAAAATTTACTGATTTTTTTAAAGTAAAATTTAAAAATTCTAATAAAAAATAAAAATTTACAATTTTCGCGGTTTTATTTTTGGGTTGACTTCCATCTTCGATCCTACCGAATCGCTTGTCCGTAGCATTTTTCTTCTTCTGAACGTTGAAAAATAATATTGACAATAGTAATGAGTGATTATTGTGTACTAGAAAAGTACATTTTTCAACTTCCTGCTAAGAAAATTGAAAATTTTCAAAAATTCGGGAAGTTATTGGTTTCAGTCCGATTTGTGAAAATCGGAATTCCAACAGATGTCGACGTTTTGAGGTCCTAGAGAGCTATCCTGACTAAATTCAAGATAATGTTCAAGTGTATGTATATATATCGGTCGGGTAAGTTTGGCGATATTTCAAAAATAAAATTTTTTCAAAAATGTTTTTTTTGAATAACTTTTAATTCGCTTGATGGATTGATTACAAAATCTAATCAGCTCTAAAACGTTGTAAGCCGCGTCGAATGCCACCTCAACCATCGAAATCGGTTCATTTGTTCGAGAGACACCATTAACGGAAGAATTAAAAAAGAAAATTTTTGTTAGTATTTTGAAAATTTCTCAAAAACGACTCGATAAATCAATTTCAAAATCTAATCAGTTGTGAACTCAATAAAGTGCGTCGATTGCTACCTTATCGTTGTAGAAAAAATAGTAAAATACGTTATTTTTCGAAAACAAAGGCAATCGAAAGTATTTTCGAAATGGGCGGGAAATTTTAAGGCTGACCCACAGGGTCAATCGACAGACCGTTTTTTTTTACTTACGCTTTCGCCGATTTTATGACAAGCTTCTGTTGCAATCAAAGAAAATATTGTGATTATGATGAAGATAAGGAACCCGAGTCAGAATTAAAACAGTTGTTTGAGCCTCCAAAGCCTCAGTTCTTTTGATGTTGGACTTGCCGCTGAATGTCATATGTTATTGAAGTCCTCGATGTCCTAAAAGTAGCGTATGGAGGAGTAAATCACCTTTTTTAAAATGGTATTTTAACCCTCCATGGCCTACCATATATTTTAAAATGCTATTCAAGACCTCAATGCTCTAAACGAAGCGCATGGAAGACTTAATCACCTTTTTAAAAAGATGTTTTAACTCTCCAAAGCTTACCATACTTTTAATCTGTAACTTCGAATGAGCTCAATTCTTTAGCATGATATTATTGTTAGAATAATATCTGCCTTCTAAATACATAAAGATATTTCCAACTGATCATGAGCGCCCGAGTAGCAGTGCGGCAGTGGTTGTGCTTCATATTCGTTAGGTCTTGGTTTCGAATCCCGCCAGTAGCAGATTATTTTTCAGCACTTTTTTTAAATTTCTTCTGCAGTTTCCGTTTTCAAATACATCATTCGTATTTATTGTTCACATAAAATAATTAATTAATCATAAACTAATAAGTCAAAGGCTCTAATTAGTTAATTCGAATTTCGAATGGCAATACTATTCTATTCGAACGCCTACTTGTATAACTTTAGCTATTATTATTAATATTTTAAATTTTATTATTTCTTAACTCACAACAAAACATTTATTACTAAGAAATTATTTTTGAAATTTTTAAATTTCAAATTTTTTTCGATCATGGTATACATTTCTAATTAGTGGCCCTTTTTCCCTTCTGTTTCTTTACCAATTGTACGCGATCCGATGAGAGTCTTTCTCGATCTATAAATTTAGACTCTGGAGGCTTATTTTACCTTTTTAAAAAGATGATTTGAGCCTAAACTTGGTAAAAGCGGACAAAGTTACCACGTTTAGGTTCAAATCACCTTTTTAATGTATGGATCTTCATATTCTAAAACGATGATTTGAACCTCCTTATTAATTTTAACCCTCCTTTTTAACCTTTTTAATTTTGACTCGGGAAAATTCTTGAAATTTCAGATTATTAGAGCAAGAAAATTCATCATAAAAGTTAGTCGTATATTAAGTTCATTATTCTGGCGACAATTATTATTTTAAGTAATCAGTCTAGGAGATCATTTTTGTTGGAAATCTAGTTTACTATAAAATTTCCATTGTCAATTTTCACGTGGAAGAGTCTTACAAAATTTCTGTAACACTCATATGAAATCGTTATAAAAATTCTATATGGCATTTCTTTTAAAATCGTACATAAAATTTTCGTAAAAATTATACAAGATTTCTGGAAGACACATTATAATACTAATTGATTTATATAACTATTTATTTTTAAACAACCGGGTGTAAAATAATATGACATATGTAATTTTAGATGAAGATATTATTATTATTATTATTAATTATCAAAATTACATAATTTTGAAATTTCATTATTATTTTATGAATTATCTAAAATAATATAGCGCATCTTCTAGGAGCTCTACGGATAGTACTGCAAATAGCTGGACCGCAACATTGGTCACTGTTATCACACTAAACAATAATAACAATAATGATAATAATAATAATAAGTTATTATAAAGGGTTTAAATTGTAAAATTTATTTCGTACAAGTCCACTTGGCATTCTGCAAGCTCTTACTGCAACTGCGGCAAATATTGCGATTATGACGACTATCAAAAAAAATCTCGACATCTTAGATGATTTTAAGCTAGAAAATAAATACATATATATTAGACTGGGCCAAAAAAATCGACTATTTTTAACTTCCCGCTTAGAAAATCGATTTTCAAAAATTTCGAGAAGTTATTGTTTTCACCCCGATTTTCGAAAATCGAGTTTTCATCAGATGTCGACGTTTTCAGGTCCTAGGAAGCTATCTTGACTATTTTCAGAATGATGTCCGAGTGTCTGTGTGTATATATGTATGAGTGTGAATGGTCTATAACTTTTTAACTAATGAATCGATTTGGATGTTTAAGGCGGCGGTTGAAAGAGCTTGTTGGCAAGTAGACTCGAAAATATTGGCAAATTGCAAGAAAAAAAAAATTTTTTTTTTTTAGTTTTTATTGATTTCTCAGAAACGAATTAATCGATCGACTTCAAAATCTAATCAGCTCTAGAACTCAATAAAAAACGCGTCGAATGCCGCTTTAACCATCTCAATCGTTGGAGAAAGAATTGGTAAAAAAGGGTTTTTTTCAAATATCTTGAAGACGGCTGAATCGATCGCTTTTGAATTTTAATCACCTCTAGAATTCTATGAAACGCGCCTATTGCCACCTCAAACGTCAAAATTGGTTAAGAAGTTCAGAAGATATCAGCGTTGAAAAGTTTAAAAAATAACATTCTATGTTATTTTTTCCAGATAAATCAAAATGTATTGTACTAAAATGTGTCTAAAATCTTACAAACTTTTTCTCTTTATGGTCTCTTTTGATCATTATGTAATGCCATCAAACTTGTTCTTTAGTTTAAACCATATTATCAAAGAAAAAATTTAAAAAACAGTTTCTAATCATTTTCTCGGATATTTTATAAATTATTGCTCTGACCTGAGCCAAAACTCATTCAAATATTGATTTTGATTACTGACATTGATTTCTGCATCAATATATTTATTTTATTTAACATAATCGGGAATTAAAATTTGAAAACCGCTTGTTCATTAATGATTTTCGAATCTTAAACTTTTAAACTTTAGCATAAAGCGTAACTTGTTAGAGTTTGAAAAACTCATAAAAAAACAATCGCATGCAATAAGATTTTTGAGCTCGAAGAACTCAAAAATATAGTCACAATAATATTTTCGATTTCCTTGAGTTCGAAAACAGCGGGAAGTTTTGGGGCTGGCTTGCAGGGTCAACTGACAGACCGATTTTTTTTTTCTTTCGATACTGTACAAATATTATTCCTGGTGACCAAAAATAGTAGATTGTATAGCGCGTGTGCAAGGAGCGAGATATCTTGATGAGCGTGGTGCGCATGAGCTGATAGCTTATGGCGCAGACCCGTGAGTACGAGTGTGAATAACGCACGAGCCGTAGGCGAGTATATATATATGGTTGCGTAACAACATATCCGCGGACAAAATATCCGCGACATATTATCCGCGACATATTATCCGCGACAAAATATCCATAGACAAAATAATCACACGACAAAATAACCACACGACAAAATATCCGCGGAAATAATATCTACAGACAGAATATCCTCAAAATGAACATATCAAAGATATGAATTCATAAGATCAAAATTTTCATAGATAACATAACAGTGATGAAAGTTATTAAAATGATATTTTATTAACATTTATCTTCAATTCATCGAATACTTTTATGCGAAAATACACATGATTGATACATACATAAAAAAGTGTGAATTATAGCGCTCTTTTTTCACGAAATTTGTGTATGTGCAATTACAAAAATATACCCACTCATAAAATGACGTGAAAGATAGCGCCCTTTTTCCAAGAATTTTTAGTATGTGCAAGAAAATATCTATGGACAGAATATCCTGAAAACTGACGTAACTAAGGGATGAATTCATCTTATCAAACTTTTCATACTTAAAATAACAGTAAAAGAAAGTTGTTAAAATCATATTTTTTGAAACATTTATCATTTAATTTATCAAATACTTTACCATACAGACAGCCTCTCGTAGTTCATATTTAGTCTGGCGCTGTAGTCACGCTCATAGCGAATAGGGATTGTTCCTATGCATTATAGGAATGGTTCCTATAATGGTATAGGAATTGTACCAATATTATTATAGAAATGGTTCCTATAAATAATACCCTATATCCCATGCGCCAGGAAATCCAACTTTCTGGCCTTGGGTTGTAATATACTATTTATGATTGCCGCTATCCCCACACACCTCACACCCAAGACCCCTTAAGACCCCAAAGCATTAAATGGTTAAAATACAGAAGTTCATTTCACAGTGCTTTCAAAAAGAGACTGACATTAAGAACGGTTTTCAGATAATTTTGTCCCAGCTTTTCTCTGAAATAAAAGCTCTAAACGCAAAATAAAGACACAGACCCGATGCTTTACTCTATTAACTAGCGAAGTGCACTTCAATTTTGTGATAACTTCCATTTGTTTACGAGAAAAGCTTGGACAAAGTTCCCATTTAATGTACAAGTGCAACAGAGATAGTACCGTTCATCCAGTTGAGTGCGAATAGAGAAACAAATGAAAACGCGTCTTAATAACGAGCATAGTACATTGAATCAACCCTAGTAGAAATGAAATCGAGTTTTTGTCAAGTAACTGGCCAGTTTTACTAGAGATCCGAGAGAAACATGGCGGCTTTGAAAAAACTGTCACTTTAAAATTTTAGGTTTTGAGGTTATTGAAATTATCAGGCAAATATTAAAATACCCAGGCAAATTAAAAATTATTTCAAATTAATGTATCTTTTTCCAAATTACTCCAAAAATTTATATGCGATAGATAAATTTAACCTGAAGCATCGATATATATAGATCAATAAATAAATATTGACCCGCATTGACAGACATCGAAAAATTAATTAATTTAAATAAATAAATTATAACCTATAATAAAAATAATGATTGACAAACAAAATTATTATAAAATTTATTTATTGAGCCTTTCAATAACTTAAATAATCCAAGTTTAATTTATGAATGTTAAACTATAAAGCCGGCAACATCATTATATTTTAAAAATAAATGTAATCATTAAATCATACTTTCAAAAATTAACTATAATTAAAATTTTATTATTAATAATGTATAAAATTTTTTCTTTTTAATTATTCCTTTTTTCGACTTCCTTCTTCCCAGTTTTTAATAATTCGTCTGAAGGACTATTTATAAAATTTGTTTCTATTGCCCATAGTCGCAATTTACTTATTGTATTCATTTTTTTCATTGATTCCATTTTTTAATGTGTATATTATTAATTATTGATCATAAAATTGTTTACATATTAACACATACGTTAAAAAATAGAGGTTAAACAGGAAAAAAATAAACGCACACATACACACTAATACAGAAAATATATTAGTGTGACCAATGTGTACGCCTTAGTTGTAGGTGGCGGGATTCCTAGTTTATACCCGGGATTACTGGCCAGTTACTGGTCTGAAATCGAGTAAACTCTAGTTTATTTCTACTAGGGAAGCAGTATAGTTTTTTAACTGATATATATTTATTAAAATACATCAAAAAATTAATAAGGCGGAACTTTTCGTCATACATTTTTTACTCATAATTTTTTAATTATTTATTATCCTCTGTCATAGCAGGTCCCTTCACTGAAATAATTGGTACATCTACGCCGCCAACAACAATTGTAACCTTTGAATGGATGACACTAATAACAAATAAATTAAATTTACATTTTTAGTGGTTTTCGTTTTCACCGTATGAAAAAACAATATATGGTTAAAATATATAAAATCATATATCTTTACAACATAGAAATATATGATGTATTATATTGTATATTATAAACAATTATATAGAGATTACCGTCGATTTAATATAAAATTATATACAGTAGTAAATATATGTATTCCATATATGTATTTTACATTAAGCCATATACATTTACCTTATAATATATTGTATTGATCTATTTCCCTTTATATTCAAAAAATATACAACTTTTATAAGAAATAAAATATATGGTAGCATATAATTTATATTATATATATTTTAACTTCCAGCTAAGAAAATCGACGATTTTCAAAAATTTCAGGAAGTTATTGTTTTTAATAAAAAACTTTTTTTTTCCACACACAATATAAATATATATTTGTATATATGATCAGAATATATGTTTCGTATATGATAGACATATATATTTTTACCTATGATAAAAATATTATTTTTGTATGTGACAATAATATATATTTTCATATATGATGAAAATATATTTTTTGTATATGATTGACATATATATTTTTATATATGCTAAACATATACAGGCTCGTATATGATAAATATTATATTCTTTATACAAAAAAAAATATATCAGAAAATATAGTTAAATTCGCCACATATATTTTCCGATATTTATCATATATTGTTACATATATTTTTACCATATTTGTTATTATCATACGGGTCGGCTCGAATTTTTCAAATATTCGAGATACAGGCTCGTGGACAGAGACTTTTTTTTTTTTATAAAATCGAATTTCCTACCAAAAGGATATGAGACATTGAATTAAAAGTAAAAAAGTAAAATTTTCAATTTTCGGGGTTTTTCTTTTTGAGCTGTAACTTTTTAAATACGCAACATACAGGCCTGCAACAAAAAGTCTCGTGCTGTGAGTTTATTTGTTGATAATTTAAAAATATATGACACTTGAGCTTAGAAGCAAAAAAATTTTAATTTCAAATTGTAGCTAAGAAAAAACTAACCCATTGTCCGTCACATCCTTCAACTATGCTAGCGAATAGTCCAACTAGTAGAAAAATCATTAATAATAAAATGATTTTCGCCATTTCGATCCGTGGAAAATAGAAGCATCAAAAATCTTACAACTACTGAAAAAAATAAAATTTAATAATTATGGTAAACTATCGTATTGTACTGCAAATTTGCCGAATTTTACGGTAATTTGATGCAAATACGGTATAATACGGCAAGGTACGGTATATTACGGAAATGTACGGTAATTTACGGTAGAATAGGGGAAATTGCGGCAATTTAGAGCAATTCATGGAGTTTTTACCGTAAGGTTGTGAATTGCTTTCACACAAAATGCCGGCATTCTGCACGTTTACGGTGAACTACCGCAATTTACCCTAGTGGATTCAAATTACAGTAAATTACGGCATCCGGTAAGACTACCGTATTTTACCGCAATCCACGGTAATATATTGCATCCTTCTACAATTTAAACAAATTCTATAAAAATTATTATATACACGGAGAAAAAAATCTGATAATATTTTTTATTTTTCAAATAAAAATTACTATGTCGCCGAGGCAAACTAGAAACGGTCCAATAATATCGAAATTTTCCTTCAAATAAGTAAAAATTATAATCACTTAATCCTATAAATTACTAAATTATAAATAAAATTACTATGAGTTTTTGAGTACAAAACACAAGCATTCAATAAAATTTACTATTTGATTTAGTAAAAAATCTATTTTAGAATAAAACTTTCACTGAGACTGCTATTGAATTTTTACTAATCCAGATTGTAAAATTTGTCTCCTTGAGTGTAATAATAAATTTTTTTTTTCCGACGAGATACATATATATTATATATTGTTGGAATGTATTCTGTATATTTATTTATGAATATATCTCAACTGTCATCTTAAAATCCGCCATTTTTTTTTTTTTGACCACGGTGAGATTCGAACCTACGCCTTGCGAATAATCCAGTTCAAATGCAAACACGCTAGCCACTCGGCTACAAGTACCATTTGAATTTCTCGAAGTATATGCCAAATATAAATAAAATACAACGAACTCGAGAGTATATCTCACGTATTAAAAGTTACAATCTCAAATAGTAATTTTTACCCGCTAAGTGGCGATTCACATTACCGATGTTTTAAAAACTACAATACCTCAAGAAAATTTTATTTGATATTATAAATATTAGAATACTCTAGGTCTTTTTACAATGTTTTCAGTAATAGTTTTAAAATGTTATGAAGTAAAATTAATAATCTTACAAATTGTACTAATCGGAATACAAATGAATAAATTTTGCGAAATTCATATAAATATAACTTGAGTAATGTGTGACTTTTCTGTTGTTTCCAGATAAAAATCACTATCTACTCTATACTAATATTTTCTATTTTATCTACTGAATTTTACAGAATAGATAAAAATAAATACAAGTTTTAAAGTAATTTATTGTTAATAAATTGTAATATTCAACTTCTACGCTTACAAATCTTTTTAACTCAGAATTGTAATATTATCAAAGAGATTTTTGAATATTGTTATTTCCAGAATGATCGTTGTGAAATAATTATAGATTGTTACCATTCTTTATTCAATTTTTACTAATCTGCATTATAATTTTTACAAATCGTAAAATTTACAATACTCATTGTAAGAATCAATAAAAAAAATGTAACTTTCCATTATTAATAGTAATTTTTGGTTTGGGTTGTAAATTTCTCTTCGGAAAGTAATTTTTATTTGACAATTATAAATATCATCTAATTTTGAGCTCCGTTTTTTTCCGTGTATAATTATACAAATTATATATGATTAGGAAAAATCATTCTTTCCCGGTTGCACAAAAATTTATAAATAATTATGCGAAAATATTTAAAACTTACCAGTATATTGCAAAGTTTTTGTATGGAAAATGATAATTTTAGTGTCAAGTGGGCAGTTTATAAAGTTATTTCAAATTATTTGTGTGCTTTTTTCGATATGTATATAGTTAACAAAATAATTATTTTATAAATGTGTGGTAAAGTTAGAGCGAACCAATTATGTTCTAAGCATTATAATGTATCACTTTATCAACAATGTCACTGAAAACAAGTAGACCTTGCGGTTTAACGTTAAAAAAATATTTTTTTCAAGATAAATAAAATATTTTTATTTAACATCGAATATTATTCAATGTAAAAAATTTAACAAAATACACAGTTAAAAATTTTGTGTTAAATTCAACACATTGCGTTTGTGTTGTTCTTTGACACAAATTTTATGTTAGACAAAATTGAACACATAAAATCTGTTCTTTTGACAAAAAATTTGTGTACATTTAACAGAACATTTGTGTAAATTTAACACGTTTTTCGTGTTAAAATCAACTAATAAACATAAGCACATAACCTCACCAACTTAAGTATACTGATCTACCCGTAGTAGAACTTGTCAATTTAGCGAGCAATATTGCAAAAATAAGCTTTCACGCGTATTTTCAACAATTCTCAATATTTTAATATCGGAACAAGATAAATAACTGGAACTCTGATCTAATCAATAATTTACTATCTTGAACAAGTTAAAAAAAGATTAATAATAATTACCCTGGCGGTCCTGAATCACGGTGTATTACGGTGAATCACCGGGAATCACCGTGAACGCTCACCGTGATGCTACCGTGAATCACAGTGATTCGCCGTGAATCACCGGGAATCACGGTTATTCACGGTAGCATCACGGTGATTCACTGTAGCATCACGGTGATTTACCGTGAGAGTTCACCGTGATGTCGTAGATCACGGCAATTCCGCGAAAATCACTGTTATTGCATAGAAAAAAAGGCGATACATTATGAAACCTCGACGGGGCAGCAGAATTTTACAAAATTTCATCTTGAATCACGGTAAATCTCCATAGCTCAATTATAGAACATCACCGTGATTCACCGTGAATAGACGTGAATCACCGTGATTTTACCCCAAGTCACCGTGAAAGCTCACCGTGATATCATGGACACATTCACGGTGATTCACGGTAATTTACGGTGATTCACCGTGAATCTCAGTGAATCGCGGTGAATCACCGTAAATTACCGTGAATCACCGTAATTTCACCCTATTAGCGTGATTTACCGTGATTCACCGTAATTCACCCTATATCACGGTGAATCAGGACCGCCAGGGTATAATTTATAGTTTTTTAATAGTTTTTTATTGAGTGATACAACTGCCCCTTGTTGCAACTGCAGCACTTCTTCCCTATCTATGTATTAGTCAGTTCGAAATGTTTTAAGTCATTTCAAATTGTTTTGAATCATTTCAATTCATTTTTCTTAATCAGGGTAAAAAACAACAGCTCGAATAGAATACAAAAATTATGGTTTGATATTCAGCTGCTAGATGGCGCTAGGGGTTGAAAATTCTCATATGCGCGACTGTTACGTGCATTAATAAATTCTTAAGAGCGAGGAAAAATTTATGACATACTTTTTTTTTTATTTCTCAATATTCCAAGTTTGTAGTTTGCTACACGAAAACAAATGGTCTTTCATGATCTGAAAATATTTTGTATTAATGATGTATGAAAATGAACATTTTGGACTTCAATTTCCATCCTGTTACTTGAAAAATTTCTATGTTGATTTTCGTGTGCACTGACACGGACATTGAAAATTTTTTAGTCAGGATACATAAATTTTAATGAACAAATTTTCGTTTAATATTTTGGCAGTGGATGCAAATTTTATGACGATATGACATTGAACTATTTTCTCACAAAACTTCAATTAAAAATTTTCATTTGCAACGGGCAAACTTTTTTTAATCAGTTCACTTTGTCTCATTGAGAGTCGCTGAAAACTATAGCATCGATTTAACTAAATCGTAAATTTTCCACTTGAATCCATTATTGTTCTTTATAGATCTCTTAGCCATTGAAATAAATAAATATATAGAGACATTATGGTCAGTAAAACATTTCTTACATATTTTAATACAAAAAAATCGGTTTGTGAGGTAACATAAATACTTTTATCATTAAAATCATAATAATGTATAGCTTAAAACTTCTTCGTATTTTAAGTTATCGATAATAGATGAATTCAAATTGTAACTGGTATTTACTGATTCGTTTATTAATATATCATCATTCTCAGCCTGAAAATTTTCAAAAAATCTACCGGTGATTCCGGTTATCAGATGATATTTTTTTTATAAATCATTGATGTTTTATACTTTAGACTAAATACAATACAATGTTTCTTACCTTAGATGAAAAAGAGATTTAAAATTTTGCTGACGGAAATTTTCAAATTTTTCAAAATAACATTCATTATACACTAGTGAAATAATAGAATGCTCGTGTTAAAAATTGAATTTATTCAGTGTACGAAAATGAAATTCATTTTCATAAAAAAATTTAGCTGTGAATTGTTTAAAATCATGATTGATTAACAAAATTTTAGACCAATGCGAATTCGGTCGTTTCCTCTAAACTCAATATTAATGAAACATTTTTTTTTTTAATTGAACGTCTCCTTAAAATAACTATGCCATCATACAGTTTCACCAGATCTTCGACCACAAATTTTTTTCAGGTTACATAATTATGACTGCAAGTTTTTCCTTTCATTTATTTTTCAGCCACTAGATGGCGCAGAACAGAAAATATTCTCGCCTATGCATCAGCTCCTCTAGTTGATAACTTCCCGAAATGAATACACAAATAAATATAGAATTTAACAAATTATTTCGGAATAACTTTGAGTTTTTTCATAGAAATTCATAAGCAAAAATTTTTGAACATTGCTGTTTTATTTTCTCGTACTATTTCTGTAAATTAAATTCAAAAAAATTTCAATAATAAAAAAAAACGACCCTCTGATAACATTCTACAAAATTAAGACGATATTTTAGTCGATTTATGAACCCTGCGTGAATGTACTTGATGACATTTGTCATAAATAAAAATATATGATAGGATATTCCTTTTTAATTCCTTAATTCAGCAAAAGTTTTTTCTATCCAGAACTTTTAGCTTCAGATGAAACTTTCCACAGTCCGACATTCTCTGCAATACGGCGCGAACATATTAATTATGGATATTTTGGAAATTTCTCAACTTCAGTTGACTAAAATTATAATAAAATTACACGGTTTGCTTCAAATTATGTAGTGACCAAAATATTACAGCCACTTTTCGTCTAAGTCCTCACTTACGAATCGGCAGTTTGAGGAAATCATTTCAAAGTGGAAGTCAAAAATTTATTTTCTATCGTATCTAACCATTAATGGACAAATAATCAACTCTAGGTTTCTAGTTTAACTTAAAAAAATTTATGCTAAATTAGATTTTAGGTTTCTAGAATATTGAAAGAAAAGGCAGTTAAAAAAATTTGACTGACGAAACAAAAGCGACCAAATTAATTTTGTTCAACCTCTTTTTTGACTTTATTCTTTACATGTATCATTCCAGACTTCTTTGTATATTCAAAACAAATTACTTTTTGAAGAAGAACATATCAAATAAGGTTATTTAGAATCTTGTTTGAGATTCAGTCGTTAGGTGGCGCCAGCACTTAAAAATTCTCACATGTGCAACAGTCACCGGCGTTAATAAATTCTTGGGAGCGGAAAAAATTTTATCACGTACTTTTCGGACTTTTAGAATTCTAAGTTCTTAATATGTTGAACAAAAAATATCTTTCACGATTTGAAAAACTTTTGTGTCGCTGACACTAAAAAAAAATATGTGGGATTTTAATTTCGATCTCGTTAAGGTGATAAATTTTCTCGTCTATTTCTGTGTGCGTTGGCATGCTTATTGACACCTTTAGGCATAAACACATTAATAATTTTGATAAAACTTTCGTTTTTTTCAATGCTGTCAATCTTTTTATGAATTTAAATTTATCTATTTGGTAACAAAGTGTTGAGGGAAAATTTCAAACTGCGACGATTAAAATGTCTGAAACTTGTTGCATTTGTTGGTTTGAGATCACTCAAATCTTGAATATCGTCAGCGATAAATTGTCGATTTTCCGGTCCTGTTTGTTGACTTTTTTTCCCGAGATGTGTTAGCAGACATGATAAATAATTCTATAGAGATATGGTCAATAAAATTCAAATAATTATATTTTAACTGTGGAATTCAACCTCGGCAATAAGTTTTAAATGTTTGGTCAAACCTGGACTTATCCAGATATTTTTCACTTATTGATATTTAGTACACTCGTTGAAGATTATAGTCACCACTAGTGTTGAATATAATATTAGTTTTAAAATAATAATTTATAAAAGAAATCACTGAATATTTATTCACAAAATTTAAATATATTCCAATTATTCGAGACAAATTTCATTTTGTCTTTTTGTACATTAATTGTACATGAATTTCATTTATCTTAAATTTTACCGGAATATAAAATTATTAGTCTACAATTTATAATTTTAATCAAGAATAAAAAATTTGATTTTGAAAATTTTCAAATAGCCCACTTCTTTACCCAGTAAATATATAAGTAAATGAAACACAAAAAGACACTGTTTTGTTTAATTTCGGATGGTCTAACGAAGACACCAATTTTAAACTCAAAAGAAAAATGTATTTATTAAAATAAACTCTAATTACTCGCACCTCTGAACAGTCGGCTATTCTTTATATGGTCTCATACCGATCTTTCGGGATTGCTTAGAAATCCATATAAGAAGATTTAGGAATCCATATAGGAGATTTAATTTACTACAAAGTTGCTGAGGATCATTTTTTCCGTATCTCTAATAAATTAGCCATAAAGTAACTTTAAACATTTCAATTTTGTAAGATAACCTATGGTGAATTCCAATTGGTACCCATATGGGGAGTCATCCGAAAACACCATAGGAAAATTTACATAGGAGTCTAGGCTGGAATCCCGTAAGAAGTTAGCAACAAGGATATATTATGAGAAAATCTATGGTAGACTCCGATTGACGACCATATGAGAATCTATTAAAAAACACCATAGAGAAGTTCACATGAAAATCGATGCTGGATTCCCATATTGATTTGGCTTGGTTTAATTCCCATGAGAAACCATGCGTAAATATTGAGCTTAATCAATGGTGACTTCCAATTGGTACCCATATCGGAAGTCGTCCGAAAACACCATAGGGAAATTTATATGGGAGTCTTAGCTATATTCCCAGATGAACTTTTTTAATAGAGAATTCCCTCTAAATCTTTCTGGATTCCTATAGGAACCTATATAAATCCCCTTGAAGACCCAATCAAAAACACCATACAAATCTTTCTCGAAATCCCTTGCGAAAGATTGATATGGATTTTTAAGAGCGAAAATTTACTATTCTAAAAAATAACTTATTCTTCTTTTTGTCGAATTTCTCCTAGTCAATCTACTAACTACGACAAGATAAATCGATAAAGCAAAGTACTTACCACGTAATATCACTTACAATGAAAAGTAACTGAAATAACTATTATTTAATTCTCATTGTGACCCGGGTATTTATATAATTCGTTATTTATTTAACCAGTTCAACTAATGTCGTACAATTTCAAACTTCTTGTTTTTTCTAAATTACTCTTTTCGGAATTCTACTTTTTACACAAAACCTTGCAGTACATCAGGTAAATTTTAATTTTTTTTTAATCACGGTAACGAAAATTTATTTTCATGATACCAGCATCGAAACTTGAAGTTTCAGTGTCTTTACAGCCCGTCGAAACAAGCTAATTTCAAGCCGATGCTGCAAACAACTGCTAGCGAATTCGTAATTCACAAATCCCTTCACAGCGGGCAGAAACATGCGTGTTTCTTCCCTTGGGAAGAAACACAATTGTTTCTGCCCTGTGCTAGATATATTTAATGTTCATTTGCAGCCCTATTACTCTCATTTGTTTACTTGTCACTTCAGCTTACTCATTTCATTTTTTAAGTGACAGTTTTAATTAACCAAATAAAATTACTAAAAAATGAGTGAAAATAATATTTTTGTACTATTTACTATTTAATAAGTGACTGTAAATCACATATTGCTCATTCTCTAACAGTTCTCCGCATCATCGGCTTGAAATTAACTTGTTTCTTACTGGCTGCTAACACTGAATCTTGAAGTTCCGATACAGGTAATCATGAAAAATATAGTGTGTGACTCAGGATAAAACACGATTTCAGACTGCGGGTGATGTCAGCCCTCGCCTGCGACTCGGGCAGCCAACCTCACCCTAGTCTGAAATCGTCTTGTTTCATCCCTTGTCACACAATATACTATTTGAGATTTTGTCTTTAGATGGCCTCGGATCAAAATATTCTCGTACATGCTTGGGTATTACAATTCAATAAATTTGTAAAAGAATTGAAAATTTATGAAACTTTTTCTCTTTTCCACTAAAAATAAATTATTTATTACGTAGATATAAATTTATTGTGTCTCTTCATTTTTATTCGATTTCGAGAGCAAAGAAAATATTTGTTCTCCGTTCTTTTTAGTTGATCTCGTTATCGATAGAATATAGAATATTCTGCATTAATTTCTTCCTTTTAATAAATTTTAGTGATGTAAACGATGTTTTGCCTGAATTCTCATATTCTATAACTGAGTTCCTTATAAAATTTGTTAATTCATTGCAGTGATAACAAACAATATTCCATTGCTACCAATCTTTTTTACTCTCTTGGATAATTGAAAGCAAACTATGCGAAATATAACAAATCATAATTTGTTGGTTTGTCGTTTGTATCCATATTTTTCGTTTAGGTGTTGCCGAAATTCAATCTTTGTAATACTGTTGTTCGTTAAATTTCAGAACATGCATTCTTTTGTACATATTCACTTTTTCTAAAAAGTATTTAGTATTTTTGAAGTATTATTTTGTAATAGTAAAACAAATTTAAATTTGAATAATAGTTTTGATTTTTTATGAATACATTACAGTATCAAAATGAGTTACTTTAGAGTTCTGAAAAGACTATCTAAACTGAAATTAAATTTTTGGTTCAAAGAATCTAGTTTTCATGACAGTTTTTGGTGACAATCAGTAATTTAACTACCGCTTATGAAGTAAAGATATTAATTTAGAATAATTAAATATCAACAGATGCTCATGTTTGATGATATATTTATTCAGTATAATTAAAAAAGATTAACATTAATGTGGGTAATTTATTTCGTAAATTTTTAGTTTCATTATTGACTTAAACGAATTTTTACGATAAAAAAAATTACTTCAACTAAGCTTAATATTTATACAGGTTTTAAATTAAAATTTAACTTCTGCTTAAAAAATCTATCTTATCGTTAAGTTCCTCATGACTTTTTTTACAACAAATTATATCAAAACATAAAATGATGGCTTTATAATTTTTCCCTTTAATTTGGTCTTCGACGGCTAGATAGCGTAGAACAAAAAAAGTTTTCGCATATGCAACGGCTCCACCAGTTGATAACTTCTCGAAATAAAAACACGGATAAATATAAACATTTGATAGAATTAGCTTTTTATAATTTTAATTTTGTACATAAAAATTAAGAATCGAAAATTTCAAAATTTCGCAATATAATTTTCTGATACAACTTTAAAAAATTCCTGAAAAATTTATTAGTAATGGTTGATAACAAAAGTCTTATAAAAAATTACTTACATGCAATCTCCTATTATCTATTAGTTTTTGACATATACCTTATTAAAAACCCAACTCCTTTCTGACCAAAGTTCAGCTGGATGGATTTAATTATTTCTATCTCATCTCTATTCACTCTAACACGGCGAGAAAAATCTCGTCAAAATAACTGAACATTTCGTTACTACAGCTATACTATCTATAGTCAACTTTTTTAACGATATTCTGTATAGTCATTTTGACGATTCAAGTATCGTCGCAGCGTATCGTCAAAATGGCAATACTATTGTCATTATAGGTATCCGAAGAAACGCTAATAAGACAATCTTGTAGATAGTTTTGGAAAAAAAAAAATATATGTAAATTGAAAGATCTCAAGTTAAGAATACAGCTTCATTAACCATTTCATAATATGATATGTTTTAATATTTAGGCTCAGTGACTTGTTGATTAATCAGTTACAATAATTAAAAAAAAAATTTTTAACAAATTATTTTATTGGTTAAAAAACAGATAATAAGGCATTTTTTCAAACTGAAAATGTCCATCTGCGTTTGATACAAATCTATTAATTATAACAAAGCAAAAAAAAATTATATGGAAGCAATAAAATTTTTTTACATTGGACAATAGTTATTAAAATTAGTCCGTAAAAACTATTATGATTATAAAATAGATACGCATACATTTTAATTAGATTATCTTAATTACAATTTCGGAAAAGCTCATTAATTACTAATAAGAAGTATGTGACACAACGCTAAAAAAGGCTTTTTGATGGTTAGCTTGAAATTTGCTCAACTGCGCAAGTTCCACGATCTTAATCGTGGCTGTTACGATCCATCGTATCGTCAATATAACGATACGGATACTTATAATGACAAAACGATAACCTATTTTGGCAAAATAACTGAATCTCGATGGCAACTTTTCGGAGTATGGCTCAAATAAAAAAATGAATTCTCATTGGAGGACAAACATTGAATAGTTTATTTAACGATACTATAGATCATTAAAGTAAATAAGAATGTTGTTGAATTAACTATACGTATTACAATAATTAACAAACGAATAGTTATTTTCACAATTAACTGTTTGACTATACTTTAAATCGCTAAAATGACAAAATTTTTCTCGCCGTGTAATTTTGAAACTTATAATTATTTCATGAATTATCTAAAATAATATAGCACATCTTGTAGCACCTCCACGAATAGTACTGCAAAGGGCTGGACCGCAACATTCGTCACTGTTTGTACACTAAACAATAATAAAAGTAATGATAATAATAATAATGAGTTATTATTATTAAGGACTTGAAATGAATTTATTACGTACAAGTCCCCTTGGCATTGTGCAAGCTCTTACTGCAACTGTAGCAAATATTGCGATTATGACGAACATCAGAAAGATTTTCGACATCTTAGATAAGTTTGAGCTAGAAAATAAATTTCGAAACATTTAATGTCAAGTTAATAATCTTGATGAACGTTGTACCCGTATGAAAAAGCCACATAACGAATAATATATGAAAAATATAAAAAATAAAAAATATTATATGCCAGCAAAAATGTATATATGTTCCAATAATGAAAATTGAAATTGGATTTGAATAAAATTTGTATTTATACGTAGTATAGTTAGATTAGCGATACCGCGTTTTGGTTATTTATCCCCCACCATCAAATGCGTATTTCTTAGCTATTAAATTTATATCATGGGGATAAAAACCAAAAATGTTCGGAACGCAAAGTCACGCTGATCCAACTGTAAACTTTTTATTTGCGCATGACCATAATACGTGTTTTACCGATTACAAATAAATTATATTACTGTGAAAAGAAGAGAAAAATATCTGTCAGTGTAGTAAAGTCTTAAAGAAGACATTAGAAAATTGATGTTAATGAGAGTATAGTCCACGATTTCGATGTTAACACTGTAGATTTTATTGGAATATTCTATTCATGTACATATATATATTAGGTAACGTCAATTTCGAACCAAGTTATTTCTTACAATTTTTCTCAAATTTTTGCAATAATTTATTTACAATTTATATAAAGAGCAATCTATAAAACCAAGGACTTACCGAGTTATGTTATCTCACTTACAAATTTCTGCAACTTAAATTACTGCGATTAAATTATCATCATGCCCCGATTGTTTATATAGTTTACAATTTATCTAATCATTCAGACTGACGACATGTCATCTGTTTATCTACAATTGAATTTAAAAAATAAAAGAATCAATAAATAAACAGTCTAGAATTATTTCTCGTGTTTAGAATAACAGCATCTCGGTGAATAAAAAACATTAAATTATTTTCTCAGTTGAGTACCAGTTATTGTCATTCACTTATGTTTTTTACGGGAAAAAAAAAAAAAAAAAAAAAAAAAAAAAAAAAAAAATTCCATACTACACAGTAAAAAAAATTATTGTAACTGTGGGGAATTTCGGTATGGTGTTAGGGATTGAACTAAATCAATTTATTAAACAAATGAAAATTATTTCTTTTTCATTAAAACACGTGCTCTAGGGTATACCTACACTCGTAAGAGATTTAGCTTAGATTAACTTATTCTTTTGATATTATTTAGCACTGAGGTCTAACAACCTCTTCTCTTTTTGTATACTATATATATATATATATATATATATATATATATATATATATATTTATACTTCCTTGTATTAGGATAATCCTCATGATAATAAAAAGAGAAATATTATTTAATTACTTCATAAGAAAGAAGACTTTCAAAGTGTGCAAGCGGCGACCCGATAACTTTAATATGCGGCTGAGCTATAGAAATTTAAAAAAAAAATCATAACTTTCCATTCTGTTTTAAACGGAAAACTTTAATATGAAATATCAAGAACTTAAAATTAAAATTAAGAGCTGATACTTTCAGGAAATTTTTTTTTTTAATGTTTACAACAATATTTTGAAGTGTATGAGAGAAAAAAAAATTGTCGTTCTAAACGGACTATCCTAATCTATATAGATCGAAATTTCGAAATTTATTGATTCTAGATCAATAAATTCTTAAACAAAAATTGTAGCCAAAAGTCCATGGACTCTTTAAAATAAGCTGGTTATTATTCCTTAACTTAAATTACTTTAGATGCTATAAATTTCTAAAATATAAATGAAATGTCGTTAAAAAAAATGTGGGCATCTTGTTTTAATTTACCCATTTAATTGCAAACTAACGTGCCAGATAATGATGTCAGTACAATTGTTACTCGTAAGTACCATTTAAGGACACGTGTAAGTATGAATAAGGATAAGAATACGAATAAGTAAAAAAAAAATATGTGAAATAAATAAGAGATAAAAGGGAATAGATCGTAAATGTCTTGCTTAAGTGTATTTTCTTTTAAAACCCACAAATAATTCTTACTTTATTCTATTTATTTAGACCTTTTTATCAATCTGAGAGTCTGTATGAGCCAATTAATAGTTAACTAAATAAATACCTTCAATAAGACCTAATTAAGTAGGAGAAGTTGCTTTCAATGCCCTTCCAATCTAAGTAATTTAATGGTTTTATTTATTTTTGTTACAGACCGGAGTCACTCCGTTGCAAAAAGCCGCTGCCGAGGGACATCTTGAAGTCATTGAGCTTTTGCTGAAACATGGAGCTGACGTTTCGAGGCAGGATAATGTTGTAAGTTTTTGTTTTTCTCATTTGTATGGAATTTACTATTTTTGAGGACTGTGTTTTTAAAGTTGAGTTAAAGAATTTTATCAACGAGGTGGTCAAATTGAAGCTCATAGTCAGAGTTTAAATATACGATCAAGTAATGGTCTTAATTTTAATTAGTTTCTGAGTTATAAACTTCCAAGTTTCACAAAACCAATTTTTACCAAAACTAAATTTTTTTTACCAGATCATTCCAACTCTATAGCTAACCGATTCCAGGCTCTTATAGCACTAACTATTATAAACGACTTATAATAACTGTTCGACAATAAGGTAACTCAAGAAAATCGTGACATACATCCCCCTGTGACCCTTGGGCTCGATTTAACGCAGCTAATCTCTAAATAACGGCTTCTGAAGCAAAAGTAAAGCTTTATAAATTAAACTATTAAACAGACTAGAAAAAATTCCCGCCTAACACTAAATGTAAGTCACTTCAGATCCGCATAATACCCCGTAACATTCATACTGAGATATTTTAAATAAGGTACCGACGGGTAATAAGGCCTAGCTAAGGGAGATTTTAAATAGATTCGAAAATATTGCATTTAATCATCGAAATGCATCATTAACCTTCATTTCAGTACATTAGCTGTAAGATATAATGAAGTAATGGTAATTCTTACCATAAACAAACAAAAAATTATTCTTTTACAAAAACCATACTAATCAACCTGATTTTACTACAATAGAGTAATAAGACCTACAGGTCACCCAAACTGGAATAGTATAACTATACTTGATAACATTGGTATTAGAGATGAATCATCACTTAAGTTTAGCAACGATACTTTTTAAGAGTCCGAAGACTAGATTGTTTTTTATGATTTCTTCTGCGCTATGACATCATATGACGGACAATGAAATATAAAAGACAGGGAACGTGGTATCGGGACTCTATAAATTTGTCGTAACATCTCTATGTAAGACCCTTCTACTATAGTAGCCTTTAGCGGAGGCGGTTATTTTAAATATCATTTCTGTCACTTAGGCCTTATTACCCGACAGGCCTTATTACCCGTGGATACCTTATATAGCGTACACAAGCATTTAATTTACACTGCAGCCTTATCTGCTACTGACCCGAGATATCTGTAAACACAGCAGCATCGTACAATCAAAAATGGAAAAAACTAGTGTAGTAACCAACTTCTTCTTGAATTTTATACTAAACACGTCACCATTCATCTTTAATTAAGACAAAGCTCTCATACCGTCTTTACAAACTTTAGTAGTTTTCAACGACATGACAGAGTATCGTTCATTGTAAGAATAACCCCTACATATTTAACTGACTTGCAATAGTTTATGGTACGACCATTACGTACAATATTCGGTATAAATAGAGATTGCAGATCTAGTTATTTTTAGTTCATTTGTTAAACACCATTCCAATATTACTTTAATCTTTTCATTTAACAAATTTATGCAATTTACAATATTATTAAGCTTAGGGGCCATCGATAAATTACGTCACACGAATTTTAGGACTTTTGAACCCCTCCCCCCGTCCTTGTCACAGGTTGTCACATTTGTATAACACCCCTCCTGATGTGACGTCTCACATTTTTCAAATTCATGCATGAATTTAAAAATAATCGAAGTAAAACATCTATTTTCATTTTTTTACTTATTTTTACTAAATAATCTACTTAAACCTATTTAAACCCTTACCATTCGAAATTCTCGTGAATTTGAGTGTCTCACAACACGGCTCTAGAAATTAAATAACGTTGCATAAAAGATCTCAAAGCGAGAACGCTAAATTATTAATAAATATAGATCAAGTTCGTAAATTTTGCAAGTTTTTTATTCACATCTAGACTTCGCGTTTTATGAACCTGAAGTTCCACACGTTGGATGCCAACGAATTTTCGAATTACTAGAAAGCAAGAAAAAAAAATTCCACCGGTAGAATAAGGTACCAGACGTTGTAAAAATTAGAAAAAAACTCCCTCTGCATACCGGAAGCCGAATCCCACCCACACAAATCAAAGATACGAATTTAAAAATCCGGAAAAAATACTCGTACACTTTTGTTCACCGCGAAAAAATTATAGGGGGTCTATTACACTCATATTAACTCCTAAAAAAATCCCCATCACCCTACGTGCTCCGGAACCCAGACAATCCGACCACGAATGTCTCTGGTGACATTTTGAAAATCCGAAAAAAATGCTCGTACCCTTTTGTTCACCTTGAAAAAATTATGAAGGGTCTATTAAACTTATATTAGCTCATAATAAAATCCCCATCAGCCTCCGTGCTCCGGAACCCAGTCAATCCACCCACGAATGTCTCTAGTGACATTTTGAAAATCCAAAAAAAATGCTCGTACACTTTTGTTCGCCTTGAGAAAATTATGGAGGGTCTATTACACTTCTAATAACTTAGGAAAAAATCCCCGTCTCCCTGGGTGCTCCGGAACCCAGTCAATCCACCCACGAATGCCACTGGTGACATTTGAAAAATCCCAAGAAGATACTCGTACACTTTTGTTCACCTTGAAAAAATTATGGAGGGTCTATTAAACTGATAATAACTTAGAAAAGAATCTCCGTCTCCCTAAGTGCTCCGGAACCCAGTCAATCCACCCACGAATGTCGATAGTAACATTTGAAAAATCAGAAAAAAGTGCTCGTACCCTTTTGTTCACCTTCAAATAATTATGGAGGGTCTATTACACTTATATTAGCTCATAAAAAAATTCCCATCACCCTACGTGCTCCGGAACCCAGTCAATCCACCCACGAATGTCTCTGGTGACATTTTAAAAATCCGAAAAAAATGCTCGTACACGTTTGTTCACCTTGAAAAAATTATGGAGGGTCTATTACACTTATAATAACTTAGGAAAAAATCCCCGTCTCCCTGAGTGCTCCGGAACCTAGTCAATCCACCCACGAATGTCGATAGTGATATTTGAAAAATCAGAAAAAAGTGCTCGTACCCTTTTGTTCACCTTGAAATAATTATGGAGGGTCTATTACACTTATATTAGCTCATAATAAAATCCCCATCAGCCTCCGTGCTCCGGAACCCAGTCAATCCACCCACGAATGTCTCTAGTGACATTTTAAAAATCCAAAAAAAATGCTCGTACACTTTTGTTCGCCTTGAAAAAATTATGGAGGGTCTATTACACTTCTAATAACTTAGGAAAATATCCCCGTCTCCCTGAGTGCTCCGGAACCCAGTCAATCCACCCACGAATGCCACTGGTGACATTTGAAAAATCCCAAGAAGATACTCATACACTTTTGTTCACCTTGAAAAAATTATGGAGTGTCTATTACACTTATATTAGCTCATAAAAAAATCCCCATCACTCTACGTGCTTCGGAACCCAGTCAATCCACCCACGAATGTCTCTGGTGACATTTAATAAATCCGAAAAAAATGCTCGTACACTTTTGTTCGCCTTGAAAAAATTATGGAGGGTCTATTACACTTATAATAACTTAGAAAAGAATCTCCGTCTCCCTAAGTGCTCTGGAACCCAGTCAATCTACCCACGAATGTCGATAGTGATATCTGAAAAATCAGAAAAAAGTGCTCGTACCCTTTTGTTCACCTTGAAATAATTATGGAGGGTCTATTACACTCATATTAACTCCAAAAAAAATCCCCATCACCCTACGTGCTCCGGAACCCTGTCAATCCACTCACGAATGTCTCTGGTGACATTTTAAAAATCCGAAAAAAATGCTCGTACACGTTTGTTCACCTTGAAAAAATTATGGAGGGTCTATTACACTTATAATAACTTAGGAAAAAATCCCCGTCTCCCTGAGTGCTCCGGAACCCTGTCAATCCACTCACGAATGTCTCTGGTGACATTTTAAAAATCCGAAAAAAATGCTCGTACACGTTTGTTCACCTTGAAAAAATTATGGAGGGTCTATTAAACTTATAATAACTTAGAAAAGAATCTACGTCTCCCTAAGTGCTCCGGAACCCAGTCAATCCACCCACGAATGTCGATAGTGATATTTGAAAAATCAGAAAAAAGTGCTCGTACCCTTTTGTTCACCTTGAAATAATTATGGAGGGTCTATTACACTTATATTAGCTCATAAAAAAACTCCCATCACCCTACGTGCTCCGGAACCCAGTCAATCCACCCACGAATGTCTCTGGTGATGTCCCTGAAGTTCCGAACGTTCGTGCAACGAAAAATATATTTTTTATTTTAAGTTTCGTTTATAATTAGAACAATCTAGATTTTTGTGTAGAGTGTTTTTGTAAGACCCCACACAAGTCAAAAAAAATTCAATTCAATATGGCCACCGGAACACCCTCAAAAAACCTACCCCTATCACTTATATATTTTTAAAAATCGCAATTCAAATTAGAGCAATCTGGATTTTTGTGTAGAGTGTTTTTTTAAGACCCCACACAAGTCAAAAACGATTCGATCTAATATGACCGCCGAAAAAACCCTCTAATTTAATTTGTGATTTTTAAAAATTTATAAGTGATAGGGGTAGGTCGTATAGGGTGTTCCGGCGGCGATATTGGATTGAAACTTTTTTGACTTGTGTGGGGTCTCGAAAAAACACTCAACACGAGAATCCAGATTGTTCTAATCATAAAAGTATCTTTCAAAAAAAAATATATTTTTCGTTGCACGAACGTTCGGAACTTCAAGGACATTGGATAAAAACGTATTACCTCGATAAATACTTCCAATTTAACTTGTTTCCGACCCAAATAATACCGGAGAAAAGTACTTCATGCCATGTATTGAATCGTAATACAGCTTTACAGAATTAGCATGAACCGCAGTTGGCCTGTTTTCACTAAGAAAGTTGCTTTCGATTTTCATAACTGTAAATAGAAACGTATTACATCGATGAGTACTACTGATTTAACTCGTTTTCGACCCAAATAATACCGGAGATAAGTACTTCATGCTATGTATTAAATTGTAATACAGCTTTCTTAGATTAGTGTGAACCTTAGTCTGCCCGTTTCCACATTAGCAGCCGATTTTAATTTTCATAACTGTAAATAGAAACGTATTAACTCGATAAGTACTACTGATACAACTTGTTTTCGACCCAAATAATACCGAAAAAGAGTACTTCATGCCGAATATTGAATTGTAATACAGCTTTCTTAGATTAGCATGAACCTTAGTCTGCCCGTTTCCACATTAGCAGCCGATTTTAATTTTCATAACTGTAAATAGAAACGGATAACCTCGATAAGTACTACTGATTTAACTTGTTTTTGACCCAAATAATACCGAAAAAGAGTACTTCATGCCGAATATTGAATCGTAATACAGCTTCACAGAATTAGCATGAACCTTAGTCTGCCCGTTTCCACATTAGCAGCCGATTTTAATTTTCATAACTGTAAATAGAAACGGATAACCTCGATAAGTACTACTGATTTAACTTGTTTTTAACCCAAATAATACCGAAAAAGAGTACTTTATGCCGAATATTGAATCGTAATACAGCTTTACAGAATTAGCATGAACCTTAGTCTGCCCGTTTCCACATTAGCAGCCGATTTTAATTTTCATAACTGTAAATAGAAACGGATAACCTCGATAAGTACTACTGATTTAACTTGTTTTTGACCCAAATAATACCGAAAAAGAGTACTTCATGCCGAATATTGAATTGTAATACAGCTTTCTTAGATTAGCATGAACCTTAGTCTGCCCGTTTCCGCATTAGCAGCCGATTTTAATTTCCATAACTGTAAATAGAAACGGATAACCTCGATAAGTACTACTGATTTAACTTGTTTTTGACCCAAATAATACCGAAAAAGAGTACTTCATGCCGAATATTGAATCGTAATACAGCTTCACAGAATTAGCATGAACCTTAGTCTGCCCGTTTCCACATTAGCAGCCGATTTTAATTTTCATAACTGTAAATAGAAACGGATAACCTCGATAAGTACTACTGATTTAACTTGTTTTTAACCCAAATAATACCGAAAAAGAGTACTTTATGCCGAATATTGAATCGTAATACAGCTTTACAGAATTAGCATGAACCTTAGTCTGCCCGTTTCCACATTAGCAGCCGATTTTAATTTTCATAACTGTAAATAGAAACGGATAACCTCGATAAGTACTACTGATTTAACTTGTTTTTGACCCAAATAATACCGAAAAAGAGTACTTCATGCCGAATATTGAATTGTAATACAGCTTTCTTAGATTAGCATGAACCTTAGTCTGCCCGTTTCCGCATTAGCAGCCGATTTTAATTTCCATAACTGTAAATAGAAACGGATAACCTCGATAAGTACTACTGATTTAACTTGTTTTTGACCCAAATAATACCGAAAAAGAGTACTTCATGCCGAATATTGAATCGTAATACAGCTTTACAGAATTAGCATGAACCTTAGTCTGCCCGTTTCCACATTAGCAGCCGATTTCAATTTTCATAACTGTAAATAGAAACGGATAACCTCGATAAGTACTACTGATTTAACTTGTTTTTGACCCAAATAATACCGAAAAAGAGTACTTCATGCCGAATATTGAATCGTAATACAGCTTCACAGAATTAGCATGAACCTTAGTCTGCCCGTTTCCACATTAGCAGCCGATTTTAATTTTCATAACTGTAAATAGAAACGGATAACCTCGATAAGTACTACTGATTTCACTTGTTTTCGACCCAAATAATACCGGAGAAAAGTACTTCATGTTATGTATTGAATGGTAATACAGCTTTCTTAGATTAGTGTGAACCTTAGTCTGCCCGTTTCCACTTTAGCAGCCGATTTTAATTTTCATAACTGTAAATAGAAACGGATAACCTCGATAAGTACTCCTGATTTGACTTGTTTCCGACCCAAATAATACCGGAGAAGTACTTTATACCATATATTAAATCGTAATACACCTTTTTTAGATTAGCATGAACTTTAGATGGCCTGTTTTCACGAAGAAAGTAGCTTTCAGTAGCGGTTTTTCAAAATATATAAGCGATAGTGGTAAGTCGTGCGAGGGTATTCCGGACGCCATATTGGATTGAAACTTTTTTGACTTGTGTGAGGTCTCAAAAAAACACTCTACACACAAATTCAGATTGTTTTAATTATAATCGGAACTTTAAATGAGAAAAATATCTCTCGTTGCACGAACGTTCGGAACTTCAGGGACATCTCTGGTGACATTTTAAAAATCCGAAAAAAATGCTCGTACACGTTTGTACACCTTGAAAAAATTATGGAGAGTCGTTTACACTTATATTAGCCCATAAAAAAATCCCCATCACCCTACGTGCTTCGGAACCCAGTCAATCCACCCACGAATGACTCTGGTGACATTTAAAAAATCCGAAAAAAATGCTCGTACCCTTTCGTTCACCTTGAAAAAATTATGAATGGTCTATTACACTTATACTAGCTCATAAAAAAATCCCCATCACCCTTCGTGCTCCGGAACCCAGTCAATCCACCCACGAATGACTCTGGTGACAGTTAAAAGATCCGAAAAAAATGCTCTTACACGTTTGTTCACCTTAAAAAGATTATGGAAAGTCTATTACACTTATATTAGCTCATAAAAAAATCCCCATCACCCTACGTGCTCCGGAACCCAGTCAATCCACCCACGAATGTCTCTGATGAAATTTAAAAAATCGTGAGTGGATTGACTGGGTTCCGGAGCACGGAGGCTGATGGGGATTTTTTTATGAGCTAATATAAGTGTAATAGATCCTCCATAATTTTTTCGCGCTGAACAAAAGTGTAAGAGTATTTTTTCCGGATTTTTAAATTCGTATCTTTGATTTGTGTGGGTGGGATTCGGCTTCCGGTATGCAGAGGGAGTTTTTTTCCAATTTTTACAACATCTGGTACCTTTTTCTACCGGTGGAATTTTTTTTTCCTGCTTTCTAGTAATTCGAAAATCCGTTGGCATCCAACGTTGGGAACTTCAGGTTCATCGCGTTTTAGTATTATTTTCAAATTTAACATGTGACGTCACAAAACTATTGACCCCCCCCCCCGCCCCTTGTCACACTATGTCTCATTTCGTTGATACCCCCCTCCTCTCCATTAAGGTGTGACGTAATTTATGAATGACCCCTTATATAGAGCAATATCTCTGAAACTATTGATTCTAGATCAATTTTTTTTTTATAAAATTTATTGCTAAAAGTTTGCTCTTTAAAATGAACCCAACTCTATTTCTTAACCTCTATTCATTTCAAAGTAAAAAATTATCAAATAAAAAAAAATTTTATCGATAAAATTTCTTGATTTCCTTCTTAAAAAAAAAAAAGTAACAACTGTAATTATAGAATGAGGTAAAAGTGGTAATGCTCAGGTACACGTAACATGAAAACGTCACATCGCGTGTTGTATAAAATAAATATATCATGTATGTATATGTATAATGTACATATATATAAAATATAAAATTACATTTAACCACTTGTTTTTATGATAATTTTTTATTATATTTCAAGTTTTCTCAGCACCCTAGCCTGTAGTAAACTCTATAGTGAGTTTGAGCTGTTGAAGGTGCGATTTCCAAGCGAGACACCCGTCGTCGCATTTATTTATCGCTACAACACACGTAATATAAATTACACTCGCCGGTGGTCATTTGTGTTTTAAATATTTATTATTTTATGATTTATTTTCTCAGAGGTGGCCACTATATCAATAAAAGAATTTAATTATATTATCATTTATTTTAATAATTATTAAAGATTCAATTTCAATGTCTATGAACCTGCTATTTACATTTTTTTTATTCAATTTATTGAACAAAAACTAACCATGATATCGAAATCCGGTTATGTTTTATAGAAGATTCGAACATTGTTTATTATTTTCATTTTTTATCAGATCGATTTCGATTATTAGTTTTTGGGTTATCGTCATTTGAAGATGAAGCTTTTTTGAGAAAAAATCCTCAGTCAAAACTTCGGCTGTTTAAAAATTTATAACTTCTGACGGAATTAAGATCAAGAAATGGCATGGTGCTCATTTCAAAGCTTATGGCAGTGGCTTTAAATTCATTAGTGTGTTTATAAGGTTTCGAATGTAAGCTTCCGAGATATCGAGTGGGAAATGAGCGATTGTAGTAAAAATCGCGCTCAGTAGTCATCTTAAAAAATTCATAATTTCTAAAATAATCAAAATCGAGAAATCTGCTGGAGTTTGTTTTAAAGCTTACACCTAGAGCTTTAATTTCATTATTATGATCATAAGGTTCTGATGATAAGTTTCCGAGTTATTGGTATTTGAAAATATTATGGTGGAGACAGCCCTTTATAAGGGCGAAAATAGCGTGGCTTCTTACCACTTTCTGAAGGAGCCCAGGGACCAATACGAGAAATTAAGAGCTTGAGGAAACATTCTAAGCTCCACCCTAACCAGAGTCTATTTTCTAAAATGGCTAGGGTGTGGGCTCAAGGGTTTGGACTGACGATGGTCGAACTGATGGGCGTATTCAGACACGCCTCCAGGAAATGCCAACCCCTAGTCAATCAATTGTACGTGTAGATTAGGGTTGTCTAGGTAGACAATAATGAATCCCAGTGCGAGCATTGCCCATCTCACATGGACAATACATCCGCTTCCGGAGGACTGGTCTCTAAAATCATTGGCTTTGCTAAAATTACCAGTTCCTTCTGGACAAATGGTTCTCAAGGATCTAGTCAAGAATCCATAGAATCCTGCCACGTTCCTGTAGAACTTGATCTCACGTAATATGGGCCAACCACATCCAACTGATCCAAGGTCAACCCGAGCCAATGGGCAAGTTTATTTAATATATGCTTCGTCATCTCATTAGCGACGTGACAAGCTCGCTGGAAAATGGACATCGCTGATCAAATGATCGTATGTACAGATAGGGGCCGTCATCTGAGTAGAAAAAAAAACTCTAGTATGAATTTCCCAGTATGGGCAAGGTATCGGCTCTGCATGAAAATGACATTGAATGTGCGGGCTCTAAAAAGCTAGCTTGGCTTCATCAACTGACTTATAAGCTATAGTTATCCCTCAACTACATTTTATGCCTTTTCGGTATCAACAGATGATAATTAGCATAATGGAAACTCTAATCCAGAATGTTGACTCAAGTAGTCTCTATTTGTGTGACCTATAGTTCGTCGATAATCGAGCTGTCACTGATAGTTACCATAATGTCCTATTTATCAAATTATAAACTCGTAATGTTGAAGGTTTTGGTTTTGGTTCGAAAGTTCTGGCATCGATGCCATCATTTTCGGTTAGCTTTTGACCCCTATGCGCTACGGATGCTGGCTACTTATCATTTGAGTTCATGGATTCTAATTTTTCAAGTGGGTTTTTTGTTCCGTGGCGTCATCTCCAATAAAATTAGTCAATTGTAATCTGGATTTAAATTTCAAAGGCCAGAAATGGACGTTGAATTTATACTGCGTTTCGTTGATTTTTAGTTGTGATTTGCGGTGTGGTGCCCTCTGGCTCACTCTAGAGTAGCTTTGAAAATGCTCAGTTGGTTTTTTTAGTGATTATTGATTACAATGATAAGGGAATAATCTGGAAAAGAAGGCGCTTAGCTGTTTGACAGCGGAAAATCGAATCGTTTGATGATATAATCTAGTTGTCTTTAAAAATCCATAACTTTTAAGCTAATCAAGCTTAAGAGATCTCTACGCTCTCATTTTAAAGCTTACACTATTAGCTTTGATTTCACTTTTATGATCATTGACCTCCGATACGAAGTTTTGGAGATAAAAAATTCTGAACACGATTTTTAAATCCAGCATCGGAAAAATTAGGATAACTTGCCCTCAATTTTTGAAATTTAATAACTTCTGAACTAATTAAAATTAAGAAACCTGATTATGCTCATTTCAAAGCTCAAGTCTTAAGCTTCAATTTCACTCATATAATCATAGGATTTCGATCATAAATTTACGAAATATCGAATTTTTAAGACAGATAACTCTCTATAAAAAATTAAAATTTCGCTTTTTGCAACTTTAAAAATTCATAACTTCTGAACTAATCAACACTCGAAGTTCTACTTGCGCTTAATTTGAAGCTTAGGTTTTCAGCTTTGATTTAACCCGCATATTTATTGGGTTCTGATGTATAGCTTCTGAGATATCGTGAGAGAAAGGCCAACACATTTGTTTGTTTTTATTAAATTTAGTAGTAAAAAACATTTTTTATCAATTTCTGACTATCTTAACACTAATTACTGCACAAGTCATTAAATTTATCGTGTTTTGACCGATAAAAAAATGATGAAAGTTGCCTATGTTCATATATGTTATCACAGGCTTCAAAAAATATGTCAGGATGGCCGAGCGGTCTAAGGCGCCAGACTCAAGGTTAATACCTTGTCCGTATAACGGATTTGAGGCTTCTGGTCCTCTATGAGGGCGTGGGTTCAAATCCCACTTCTGACAAAATTTTTTTTTTCGCTCAATTTAATTTTTTTAACGCAACAATGCAAAATTGTTCAATTTTTTTTTTTTAATAGATTTTGAATTTAAAAAAAAAAATCGAATTAATTTTAATAGACTGAGATTAAATTATCAATATATTTTAAATTTAATTGTAAAATTATAATCATAAGAGTGGTATTGAACCTTGAAAATAAGACTATTGTGGGCTTTAATCCCTATTTAAAAAACTAAGTGTTAAGTTTTTAAAATTCTAATAATAATCTAGAATCGAAAATTAATCTCTGAATCGTAGTAAACGATTTGTAACTCAGAAGCTATCGATTCTAGATCAACATTCTATCCACAAAAATTATAAGACCTACCATCAAAATGAGCCCAGTCCCATTTCTTAATTACTTTCCAAGTAATGAATTTTTTAAACTTAGAAAACCATTGTTTACCAAAACTTAATTTTTTGTTTAGTATCAATCTGTCTATAGAGATCAAAATCTCGGAAATTATTGATCCTAGATCGATCTTCTTTCTGTATAGATCGATAACTCATACACTATTGATCCTAAATCAGTTACTTAACACAAAATTTAAAGTGACGAATCTACGATTTTAAATTTGATCAACCCTAGCTTAATCTTGATAATTTTTTAAGTTTATGAATTTTTAAATTTGAAAAAAAAAAAATTTTTTTGTCAGAACTTACTATTTTCCGGCAGATCATCCTATCTATATAGACCATTATATAACAATCTATTGATCCTAGATCAATTTGTTCGAAACAAAAAATGTAGCCAAAAGCCCTCTCTTTAAAAGTAGACTGATCCGAATTCATAATTTTAATAAATTTCTAAGCTATGAATTTTTAAATTTCAAAATTACAATTTTCACAAAAATTTACAATTTCCTTCTGATCTGACTATCTATATAGACCCATATCTCAAAATCTATTGATTCTAGACCAATTTGTTTTAAACAAAGATTTTAGCCAAAAATCCACACTTGAAAATGAGCCCAACCTCGTTCTTTAATTTTAATTACTTTCCTAGTTATGAATTTTCAAAAACCAGAAAATAAATTTTTACCAAAAATAAATTTTTTCACAAGATCATTCCGTCTATATAGATCAATATCTCCTAAACTATCGAACCTAGATCAATCTTTTCCAAATCAAAATTATAGCCAAAAGTCCCCTCTTCAAACTAATCTCAACCCCATCCCTTAAGTTTCAATATTTCTACCCTTACACAATTTTGAAAATATAAAATATAAAAAATCCCAGCTACTCAGCATCCATAACCATATCACATATTTTTGTACCTGATAAATATATAAATATAAATACATAAATAATCAGGTAAGTCATAAGTGTAGGCGTAGGAAATAATTCCAGTGTCACTTCCACATATTTAAGATTAAATTACCCATCTCTCGACTTCTTTCTCTCTCGCAATCTCACCAGCGATTTATATTTTTTTATTTTATATTTCTTGTTTAATTTTTATTTTTATTTTATCCTTCACACATTCTGACATTTTTATTAACGTACTATTTTATCTCATAATATATATATATATATAAATATATATATATATTTTAAATATCTAGATTAACTTGATTTTAAATCCTCATAAAAATAAATAACCAACAAAATTTTTTTTTTCTCAATAATTTAAATGAGGTTTTAATCGGATTTTTTTTTACTCTTTATAATTATTATGATACTACTTACGTACATACTCTCCAATGGACTCGTTAAAAAACCATTAGCTTTTTTTTCATCAATAATAATAATAAGAGACGACGACACATTAAATCCTAATGTAGACAGAACGAGATCTGTTGTAAAATAATAAATAAAAGAAAATAATTAAAAAAAAAAAACATGCACATACTGATTATTAAATTCTGTAAATATGCATTTTTTTATTTTTATTATTTTCATATTTTATTTATTTATTTTAAAATTATTTAAAATTGTCGATCTGCTGTGACACTTCACACTCGAGATCTTGGGATAGACTAAATTCTATTGTGACAACGGACGACTAAAAACTTAAGTTTTATTTAATATGAGACGTGAGACAGTTAGAGAGCTTCCTAGAAAAATTTACTTCAGTTACAAAGCAAAGAAGGGGGGGGGGGGGGGGAGTAGAGAGAATGAGTGTTTACTTCGAGTATTTTTTTTTTATCGTTTAGGGGTTCAAATTTCATATAATTTGAGAATTATATATATACATATATATATATATATATATATATATATATATATATATATATATATATATATATATATATATATATATATATATATATATGTGTAATGAAGTGAATTTATTTTAAAATGAAATTTGTAGCAAAACTAAAAACTTTAGAAAAAAAAACTCGAAACAAAACTTGTAGGGAATTAAATTTTCTGCAAAAATTATTATGAGACTTATTAACGTATCTCTGATAGTTTAAAAACCATGACGAAAATTAATGAAGATTCCATGAAGTAAAAATGATCCTGGTCTGCAAACAATTAATAATTTTCGGATTTTTTTTAAACAGATAAATTACAAAAAAAAAAAAAAAAACTAAAAATATATACTTGTAGAGAGTTTAAAAATCTACAGGTGCAATTTTTTCAAATATTTTTTTTTTTTTTAATACTTCATTGCCTAAAAAAATCCTAATATTATTAGACGTCGGCTAACTTCAGTATCATAAATAAAAAATAATACTTTTAAATTTATTTAGTGAGTTAAAAGTTATGATTACTGGACAAATATTAGACTTATGGAAAAATTTAATGAGACTTTTTAGTAGGAAATTTAAAGAGCTATAAAATTGTTTGCATACATTTTTTTGCATATTTGATAGTTTAGTTGGAATTCAAATTTTTTCTTAATAACTTTTGCATGCCAATTTACAAGTTCGAATTAGGAAAAATTAAAAAAAAAATTAAATTGACTTCATTACAATTGCTTGTATGTATAAGCCCTTATTAGCACATTTGCTACATGGGGTCATAGAAAGGATTATTAGAAATTTTTTTCGAATATGAAATTAGTCTAGAATTTGTAGTTTTTTTCAAGCACAAAGTATACTTAATGTCCAACTAAAAGTTAACATTTCTAAGTTTCTAAAAGACAACTTTATGGTAACAATTTGTCAACTTTTTGTTGACAAATAGCAATTATTTTTTTGATACCAAAAAAGTAACAAGTTGACAACTATTTCATATATGAACCAAAATGGCATCTTTATGTTAATAACTTAAATATTTTTATGTTAACTTAATGCTAGCAAATTGTTAAATTTTTGAAAACTTGTGAATAAGAGAAATAGTAATGGTAAAATTTGAAAAATATATAGCCAAAAGTAATCTCGAGGTATTCATTATTTTCTTGAACGCACTTTGATGTATAACGATCGACATGTCAAACATGCAAATGACAACATTAAAAAATTGCAGCGTAGTCATCGAAAAGGTAACATCCTTAATAGCACAGCTTGCTTGAGCAAAAGTTTACTGTACAAAAGTTTCGTTGAATTTTTCGTCAAATTTTCGTCAACTTCTGACTTTACCGTTTTTGACAACAATTTGTATGTTACTTGCTAGTCAATTTGACGTAAATTTACTGTCCGAATTAGAATGCAAATTTACTTCAAAAATTGGCTAGAAAAAAGTTGTCAATTTTCTGGCAAATTTTTACTTTAATTTAGGATTAATTTAACTTAAAAAATTGAAAAGTATTTTTTTACCTTGAAGTTGTAGACAATTTGATGTACAAATTTATTTTCTTTCTGAAATGGTAAGAATGAGCATTACCGACTTCTTTTTCGTAAAAAGTTACCTTTATATTGAAAAAAATTACCGTAAATTTTTATATTCAACTTTTGCTGTCAAATTGACGGCAAATTCGGGAAGAAAATTTCAGGTCATGTCAAGAGCGAATCACTGTCAATTTCAAGCTAAAGTCGCTAATAGTCATTTTAGCTTGAAATTGACGGTAATTTGCTGTTTACATTACCTGAAATTTGCTGCCCGAATTTGCTGACAATTTGACAGCAAAAATTGTAACTAGAAATTTGCAATTAATTTTTCTTCAATATAACGACAACTTTTTATGAATAAAAAGGCGGTAATGTTCATTTTTACCATTTCAGAAAGAAAACAAATTTATACATAAAATTGTCTACAATTTGACGGTAAAAAAATACTTTACAATTTTTTAAGTCAAATTAACCATAAATTAAAGTAAAAATCTGACAGAAAATTGACAACTTTTTTCTAGCCAATTTTTGAAGTGAATTTGTATCCTGATTCGGGCAATAAATTCACGTCAAATTGACTAGCAAGTTGCATACAAATTGTTGTCAAAAACGGAAAAGTCCGAAGTTGGATATTTGACAGAAAATTCAAGGAAACTTTTGTAAGTAAACTTTTGCTAACGCACCCTGTGCTATTTGGCTAGAATGAAATGGCGCCACAGGTCCTTATTTAAGCGCGTTCTTGTTTAAATCTCCTTAAGTCTATTTCGGGGTCGTTCAGAGCCCTAATGCCTATTAGGGTTAAAAAATTTTTCAATATCAATCTAGAACCTCTAAAATCTCATTTCGAAAAAAAAAAAAATAATGCAATTACTCCAATTCTACAAATCCTAATTCCCAACCATCCAATACCCATTTCAATTCCTACGATAAAAAAAAATTTATAAATACCATCGATGACTAAAATCTCGATCGCGTCTCATCTACTCAACTGGAATAAAAAATCCCGGTATTCTTTAGCTCTTACTCATCCGTTTAAAAAGTAATTCTTATTCTCTCCTGGGACCTAACCCAGCATTATTCGAATCCACACAAAACATATTTATGCATAACATGTACCCCCTCTCTTCCCCTCTTCCCTCTCCACCTGCCTCTCTTCCCTAGCAGTACTTTCCCCTTCCCTTCCACCCTTCCAGGCCACATTTCCCCTGTCTCCCCCACCCCTTCTTCAATCTTATCCTCAACTTGTCGCGTTTATTCTTCTTTAAACTCTTAACTCTTGATTCTTTAGTCTTCACTTGTATTACTCTTACTTGTGCATACAAGTATACATCCATAAGTACATATAACTCATACTCATACTTGTAAACAAAATGGCTGCCTTTCTCACTCGCTCTTTAAACTCTTCATACACTAGCATACACAAGTATTTACTTCGCCATGTATTTATTAAATTCTTAAACTTCTTGAAGTTTTTTAAACTTCATTCCAATTAAATCGTAACTTCAAACGTAAACGGCTTATTTATTTCTCCATAAGGTCATAATTATTTTTATTTTAATTCCAACAAATTTTTTTTAAGTTAAAAAAAAAATTATAAAAATAATTACCATCAAGACATTAATTTATGGTCTGAATTGTTTAATTTTCTGAATTATTTTCTAGCCTTATTATTTTGATTAAATAAATCGCTGAAATTATTTTCTCGGAGTATAGTCATGTCGGTACTCGATAAAGAAGAAATTTCACGTACAATCAGAAAATCCAAGTGATTTTTCTTATTACACTTACATGTGAGCTTGAATCATTGAAATTTTAAAAAATTATAAATTTTGTATCTGAACTAAATATATTGATGTGGGTACTCATTTGAGAGGAAATTATATGTAGATTAAGAATATATATGACTTTTTTAAAAATAATTATTTTTAATTAATCAAGTAATTACTATTTTTTTAAATTATTTAATTATATTGATGTGGGTACTCATTTGAAAGGAAATTTTACGTACATTAAGAAAATCTGTGATTCTCTTTAATACACTCATATATCATGACAATTAATCATATGTGATATTTTATAAAATAGGAAATTTTGCATCCGAAGTAAATATACGTTGTGGGTACTTATTTTACTCGTAATTGCAAGCTTTATCTACAAAAAACACAATTTTCTTGAAAAAAAAAAATCTTAGCATCAATAAATTTAAAATAGTCAATTTTTATTTATTTTTTTGGTCATTTAATTTTTTACCTGCACTGAATGTGTTTACTTGACTATGACGAGTTGGTAAGTACGTACAAGCATAAAAAAAAAAAAATGAAAATGAAAGATAACTCGAGAATTGTTCGACCGCAGACTAACAGCACGTAAAGGCGTGGCCTCCTACTGCGTTGTGGTTTCTCCTCACTAAACATTGTTTTACACCCAACACTTTGTTTGAATGTACACTAGACCCACGTTGGTCAGCAAAAAAAAGTCTTATTTTTTTTGTTTAAAAATTTTTTTCGCGGGGGCGCTGGTAACGTCGAAAAAATCCAGTAGCCTTCAAAATGGATACAGCATTTTAAATCTAAGAATCTTAACCTTCAAAAAATTTCGACAAAGACACTGTTGGATTCTCTGAGCAAAAATAAATCCGTTACAAAGCTTCTACTTTTATATTTTAGATATTTTGTTCTAAGAAATATTTATTTTAGAAAACTAGTATATTTTATTTTATTAGTTTTGAAATGTGAAAAACACATTTAAGACACATTTGTGCAGCTAGAATAAGAAAGCCTGTATAGGCTTGATTTTATGACCTTAGGTACTTAAGTTGTACAAAGGACTCCTTATTTTACTATGTACAGTACAACCAAATATTACGGTCTTAGTTAAGAAGAAAAACATTTGTTTTACTAAGGACAATACAAAAGGTTAGACTTCACAATGAAATACCCGAGCCACAATTAAAACAGTAGTTTGAGCCTTCAAAGCCTCAGTTCTTTTGATGTTGGACTTGCCGCTGAATGTCATATGTTATTTAAGTCCTCGATGTCCTAAAAGTAGCGTATGGAGGAGTAAATCACCTTTTTTAATATGGTATTTTAACCCTCCATGGCCTACCATATATTTTAAAATGCTACTCAAGACCTCAATACCCTAAACGAAGCGCATGGAGGACTTAATCACCTTTTTAAAAAGATGTTTTAACCCTCCAAAGCTTACCATACTTTTAATCTGTAACTTCGAATGAGCTCAATTCTTTAGCATGACATCATTGTTATAATAATATCTGCGTTCTAAGTACATAAAGATATTTCCGACTGGTCGTGAGCGCCCGAGTAGCAGTGCGGCAGTGTTTGTGCTTCATATTCGTTAGGTCTTGGTTTCGAATCCCGGCAGCAGTAGATTATTTTTCAGCAGTTTTTTTAAATTTCTTTGGCAGTTTCCGGTATCCAATACATCATTCGTGTTTATTGTTCACATAAAATAATTAATTAATCATATACTAATTAGTCAAAGGCTCTAATTATTCAATTCGAATTTCGAAGTACTATTCTATTCGAATGCCTACTTGCATAACTTTAGCTATTATTAATATTTTAAATTTTATTATTTTTTAACTCACAACAAACTATTTATTACTAAGAAATTATTTTTTGAATTTTTAAATTTCAAATTTTTTCGATCATGGCGGCCATTTCTAATTAGTGGCCCCTTTTCCCTTCTGTTTCTTTACCAATTGTACGCGATCCGATGAGAGTCTTTCTCGATCTATAAATTTAGGCTCTGGAGGCTTATTTTACCTTTTTAAAAAGATGATTTGAACCTCAATTTGGTAAAAGCGGACAAAGTTACCACATTTAGGTTCAAATCACCTTTTTAATGCATGGATCTTCATATTCTAAAAAGATGATTTGAACCTCCTTACCCTCATGTAGGATCTGGAGGCTCAAATCACCTTTTTAATTCTAACTCGGGTTTTAACATTATAGTTAGTCTGCGACTGAACTCTGCCAAGTGCACTTGGCACACTTCTCTCGATACGAAATCTCTCGGTTTTATTTTTTCAACTTCTAAAATTTGTAAAAAAAAATCAAAAGATAGAATAATTGGTTTTGTTTTATCTAAAAGATCCGACTCTTAGCTATAAGATACAATTTTTTTCAACGTCCGGTTCAGCCAATTAGTTACTGAGTTATCGTCCGATTTGTGATGACCTTGAAATTGATTTTTTTAATTTCGCTCATTTATTTAAATTAAATATCAATTTCCTTAACGTCCACGACTTGAATGTATATACGAGACATATATCGCGTGATATACATCATTTAGATCGCGTGCGTATATTTTATATCTATATATATAACCAAGTTGTTAAAGTCACATTTAACCGTGAGCAATTTCGAATAAAATAATAAATTTCAACTTTTATTACAATCTACACTTGAGTAAAAACATAAAACCATTAAAATTATAATTTATTTAATCACTTTATTCCTTTTTTTTATTTTTACTGCAAATTATTATTTTTAATATTTTTTTTCGCTCACTTCTGAAATTTATAACCTCCAAACTAATTATCATAAAACAACGCGACTAGTCCCCCTTTATTTTCCAGACTTTTCTCGATCTCTAGAGCTCCCTAGAAGACAATTTTTGTCTTCTAGATCCCGAGATATCTCTACTCAAAGTTGGGCCCTAAGAAAAATTCAAATTTCAATTTAAAAACTTTGACCGCCTATTAAAAATAAATAATTTTTTTTTTTATGTCTTCGCCTGTGGGAACAGAAAGTCGATAGTCGATGCTTTGAAACCCCGCATTATTTTTTTTAATCATCTCAATATTTCTTTGTCTTTCCAGCGCCCCCAGGCCTGAAGAAAAATATTTAAAAAATTTAATTTTAATTTTTTTTTTAAAGCATGGAAACTCGGCACTACACGAAGCCTGTTGGCGAGGATACAGTCGCACAGTGTCGGTACTAGCCAAAGCCTTGGGGACACAACGAGGCCCTCTGCACGCAAGAAATTTTTCCGGATTCGCTCCACTGCACTTAGCTTGTCAAAATGGACATAATCAAAGTTGCCGTGAGCTGCTACTGGCTGGTTGCAATCCTGACCTTCAAAATAACGTAAGTAACAGCCGTAGGTGTCTTAGTAAATTATAATTTTATTATTAATCTCAAATGGAGATATTTATTTTGTATTTTCATTCCTTTTTTTTTAGTGTGGAGATACTCCTTTGCATACTGCGGCACGCTACGGCCATGCAGGTGTTACCAGAATATTAATTTCTGCGCTTTGTCGTGTTTCGGATCAGAATAAAAATGGCGACACTGCGCTCCACATTGCGTCGGCAATGGGCCGTCGTAAATTGACCCGAATCCTTCTGGAAGCCAATTGTGACCGGACGCTTCGTAACAAGCAGAATGAGACTGCCAAGGACATCGCGCGACGTAAGAATCTCGTGGAGATTCTGGAAATCATCAACAAGGCCAAGGCCAAGTCTCGGTCCCAGTCCAAGACCCGGTCCCAAGATGGGGTTGACTCGGTTCCCAAGAGTCCGCTGCCTCGGGACTCACAGCTGAACGCTTCCAAGCGTAAAGATTCTAAGGAAAACAAAGAGTCCAAAGATAAGGAGCCGAAATCGAAGGATTTGAAGGAAAAGGTCAAGGAAATTAAGGACAAGGTAAAGGAATTCAAGGAGAAGGATAAAAAACCCAAAGAAAAAAATAAAGTACACTTTGAATCCCAGAGGCAGTGGTCACCTTACGGCTGTCACTATTATCCTGACCCTGAGTCATTTCCTTCTCCGAAGCTCGACTCCTTGCCCTCGGACCCTCTGGCACGAGGAGAACAGTATTATCTCGATTTGGCGGGAAATATTAGGAAGGGACCAGTTGGTGTAGGCTATACTTGCTACTGCGCGCCATTTTTCAGGCACATGGAAGCCAAAATGAAGCGTGACAAGGCTGAATTGAAGGCTCACATCGAACAGGCTCACGAAAGGCTTGATCTGAAGGTGGCGCACCTGGAAAAACGGACACGGGGGCAAATTTCAGAGCTTACCCGTCATTTTGTCGCTGAGAAGGCTCGTTGTGAAGACAAGCATGCGCACATGCGACGTTGGCTTACGCGAAATGGCGCTGGAAGACATTCAGAACGGCCTGCGCAGCCCGCGCATATACAGAAACGAACTGCGCATGGTTCGGGACCTGTGAGGGCGAGGTCAGTTGAAGATTTGTTGGATGAACGACCAGCTGACAGGAGTTTCGAGATTCCTGGAGAAACTTCAGGCCAGAGATTGGGAAGTCTGGACAATTTGGACATCCCAGCGATTCCGAGATTGAGTAAAAGCTTAAAGGACCTACCGCATGAGAACGGAAGAGTTCTGAGAGTGCTTGAGGTTGCTCCGAGATTAAACGAGACCTTTGACGGCGTGATTGGCCGAAACCGATCTCAGGATCACGCCTGGATGGAAGAAACGAGCCGGCTCGAAGGACCAAATCGGACGGAAGCCGAAGAAGATCTAGAGCTCGCTAACAGCAGGAGAAGTGTTCACGAGATGATCAAAAGGTTTCAGCAGATCCCGGGGATGCACAAGGGCCGTAGGCCCAAGAGTGAACTCGCAGACTCTAAAAGCCGGGCGTCAGGCAGCTGGAACGCCAATGACAGCGAGAGCAGCGAAGTCGACGACCCGGCCCCGAATAAAAACGCGGGCCTTTTGGGAGGCAGTAGTCAACTAGTAGATCAGAGCGCGATCAATTTGACTGGGGGAAATAATTACGAGACTATTGCGAGGATGCCCTACCGCAGTCGCAGCGCGGTCTACAGCCCAACGCCTTTCCATCACACCATGGGAGCCCATGGGCACGATGATGCCCACAACGACTCGGGCTACAGCACACGGATGTACGGCTCCAGTAAAGGAGCTTCGCCATCTTTGTCAGGTACTTTTGACCACCTTCTACAGTTTGAGACGGCCTACAAAAAAGGTCCTCAGGACCTAAACATTCGAACCAAAATTCAAAAAGTTATGGGACTTTTAAAAATCCTCTTGCCGTAAGATGGATGGAAAAAAAATTTCAAATGCCTGTAATTTTTCAAGTTTCACTTTGTTTGATTTAGTTGTAAGGACCTTTTTTGTAGCCCTTTTCAAGCCCTACAAAATCATGTATCTATTGATGTAAAAAAAAAATCCCCAACCTCTGAAATGATCGATTCAAGTTAGAAACTGAAATTTTAACCTAAAATTTTCTGTCTAGGGCAACTGGACTGCGATGTTCTCATGCAGTCACGTAATTTTTCGAGCCGAGAGCACTTAGCAGCCCTCTTGGAGCAGCCACGAGTCAACGCGTCATTAAATGCGAGCAATGGCGTCCACAATGGCCACGAACTGACGGTTTTCGAACGCAGTTCCGATAATATGGTAATTAATATCGGTACTGCAAGTCTTGTTTAATTGAAATCATTATAAAAAAAATAAGTATTTGTAATAAATAATTGATAAATAAAATATATAAATAAGAATTGAATGATTTTTATTAATTATTTACATTTTTTGCTATTTACATTTCACAAGTAATCCGAGTGCTCAAATTGTGCACTACTACTATCATTATTGTTATTTCTATTCTCGAACTCTGCAATGGACGAATGGTAGAGAGGAACGCCGGTCAGTGAATTGGAATTCGATTCGCTGATTTGAACTGCAATGTAGTCGCCCGATTTTATTTCTCGTGAATGGTTCGCTGCTTTGTCAGGAATAGAGAGGTTAGGCACCAGGACACGTGTGTTGCCGTCCGTCCGACCCTGGAGGACTGAATCTGATCGCCGGCTTCGCTGCAAGTTCACAAAATTCATTTTTATAATAAAAACTCGTTGAATTTCGAAATGATTTACTTGAATGGTAATATTTCGAGCGTACAGATGATTTTCTGAGAAAGCAATGACGGTTTTGGATAGGAAATTTAATAGGCTACAATTTTGGTCCTTAGAAAAATTTTCCTAACTCCATTAGCTTAGAAGTTACGGCCCATTAATCAAAAAATTAAATTTTTCCCAAACTTTAAGACCGCTGTGATTAATCTGCCTGTAACTCCTAAACTATCGATCCAACTCTGATTAACCTCAGGACCAAAGTTGTAGCCCGGAAAATTTGCTATCCACTAGAGACTCGAAAAAATTTCTATACTTACTCCTTCGATCAAAACAAGCTGTCGCGTTCCAACTTGGAAGCTGTTTAATTTCTCAGCCTGAGTACGGAATAAACTGGCCATCCGTTGTAGTCTCGCAAGCTTAACTTCCGGTGGTACGTCATCTTTTAAGCGTCTGTGGGCTGTTGTTTTCTGAAAATAAATTTGTTTAATTATTAAGTACTCACAATTAATGATTAATAGGCATTAATTACCTCTCTCATACTATATTGGAATAAATAAGCCATGTGATATTGAACTGTATCGATTAATGTGATAGTATCCTCAAATTCTTCATCAGTTTCTCCACAGAAGCCCGCAATGAAGTCACTAGATAGTTTAATATCCGGAATAATGTCACGAATGTGCTGAACAAGTTCCAAATATGATTCGCGGGTGTAGCCGCGTCTCATGCGTTCTAATACGTCCGAATTTCCAGACTGCGCAGGCAAATGAATTTGCTTGCAAATATTAGGCTTCGATGATATCAATTCCAGTACTTCATCTGGAAAATCTTTTGGGTGTGGCGATGTGAACCTATTTTCATTAAAAATATTAATTTATCCTACGATTAATCTATTGTATTTCTTATTGAATATGAGATACGTAAAAATTATCTATCAGGGTATGTAGTAGACGTGATGACGAGTTGAATGAGTACCCACAACAATATATTTAAAAATAGTCGAAATTAATTAATTGTTATTAATAATTAATTAATTTAAAAAATTGATGAATATTTCTTCGACTTAATATTGGGTTGTGGGTATTCATTTTACTCAGAATTTGATCGACTTCTCGGGAATTATCTCAATTTTCAAAAAAACTTTTTTTTCTAAAAAAAAAAAAACAAAAAATTTCTAAACTACATTTTTTTCTTGAATGAATGCTATATATGTCTAGAGAAGAGCTCGCCGAGTAAAAGGAGTACCCACAACAATATATTTAAAAATACTAGAAATTAAGTAATTGTTAATAACAATTAATTAACATAAACAATTAACAAATATGACTTTGTCTAAATATCAGCTTGTGGGTACTCATTTTTCGTTAAATTTCCTCCACATTCTAGAAACAGTAACCAAAATTACCTAATCCTCATCTCGGGATCAATATCAGCGACTTTCTCCAGCAAATCCGCGAATCTCTTGCCCCCAAGCTTTGTTTTATAAACTGTTTTGAATCCCTTGGCCATTTCAGTCTCTCTTTTGACATTTTCTCCCATCGCGACCGTAACCTCAGACAAATCGCGATAGCTGTTAACATTCTGGCCCAGTAAGGTCACTTCTTTGATCCCTTTGTCCGCGAGATGTCGCACCTCGTCCAAAATACTCTTGATTGGTCTCGATCTCTCCCTGCCTCTTACGAAAGGAACGATGCAGTACGTGCACATGTTATCGCACCCTCGCATTATCGTCACGAAAGCAGATTTCGACTCCTCGTTGAGCCTCACGGGATTAATGTCCGCGTAAGTTTCATCGAAGCTCAGCGTGACATTGATCGCAGTCTGGTTCGATTCCGTAATCGATAGAAGACGCGGTAGGTCTCGATATGCATCGGGCCCGGCGACCAAGTCGACATATTTGCTCTCTTCTAGTATTTTAGTTTTTAATCTCTCCGCCATGCAGCCCAAGAGCCCGATTCTCACTGGGACCTGAGCGCCCATAACTTGGCGCCGACGTCTCAAGTCATTAAGCGACGCCAACCGGCCCCAAATCTTTTGCTCAGCGCCCTCTCTTATTGCGCAGGTAATCACTAATATTACATCCGCTTCTTCTAATTCCATCGTACGGCAATAGCCTGCAGTTTTTAGTACAGAATAAATTATTTCGGTGTCGCTGACGTTCATCTGACAGCCATAGACGTCGAAATATACTTTTTGCGCGCGAACTTTCATTGGTTTCAAATATGGATGGTCATCTATTTTTATAGGTTTTGTTTTTATTTTTATATTCGAAAGTATAAAATCTGCCAGATCTGGTCCTGATGATACGTCACGTTTTTTGAAATTTTTTTTGGCGCTATTTAAATTTAAATTTTCCCGCGATTTTATATTTGAATTTTCTAATTTAGGATTTAAATTTCCGGGTTGTAAATTTGAACTTCCGGCTTGTAAATTTGACCTTCCGGTTCGTATATTTGAACTTCCAGTTTCTAAATTTAAATTTTTTAATTCATTTAAATTTTCCCGCTCATTAGAATTTAAATTATTAAATTCAAAATTTGAATTTCCGGTTTGTAAATTTGAACTTCCGGCTTGTAAATTTGAACTTCCGGTTTGTAAATTTGAACTTCCGGTTTCTAAATTTAAATTTCCATTATCTAAATTCAAATTATTTGAATCTCCCGCTTTTAATTTTAAATTTAAATTTCCCGCCTTTGAATCCAAATTTAAATTTCCCGCGTTTGAATTTAAATTTGAATTATCAGTAGATAAAGTAGAAGTTACATCAGTAGATAATTTATTATTATTATTATGAAATAATTTGATTTTATAAATAAAATTTTTTGATTTATTGAAATTAATTATTTTATTAATTCGATTCATTTTTAATTGATTTTCAAAAATTGAATATTTAAAAAACAAACACTTAATTATTATTTTTATTTAAATTTCGAGGTTAAATCACCCGAATTTTTATTTCATTGTTATTTATTTTTGTTTTTTGAAAAAATTAATTTGAATTTTTTTTTTAATTTTTCAAATTTGGCTCACTGGTTATTATTGTCATTGTTAATTAAATTATTAGGAGAGTAATTACTGATGTTTTGCTCAGTTATTTAATCACAAATCACACTCACACATAACCTGCACTTGCACAATTAAAAAAAAAAATGGCGGCAATGAAAAAAAAATTGAACGCTCCGTAATCGGGACAGTCTAATTGAATTTTAAATAAAAATTGTAATAACTCAGTAAGTATTGAGTTTAGAGAAAAATTTATAGAGACACTTTTTGTAGGAAATTTAAATCTCTACAAATTTTTATCTATGCATTTTTATCATATCTTTGATATTTAAGTCATAAATTAAAGATATAGTGACAGAAAATTAATATTTTTAAAAATTTAATTTTTGGAGTAAAACTTTAAATTTAAAATTCTAGGTAAAAGACTGAAGTTAAGTAAAAATGTATGAAGACCTTTTTTGTAGAAAATTTAATTCTCTACAAATTTATTTCTATACATTTTCATCGTATCTCTGATAGTTAACTCACAATCTAATTATAAAGAAACTAAGATAAAATAATTTTTGATAACTAATTATTTATAACGAATTTAATTTATTAATTAATGATTACATAATTAATGTAATTTATAAATTTGATGATTTAACTATCGTGAGTGTTATGATAAAATAATTATACTTCATTTTTATTTAACTATCTACACTATTGACCAAAAAAAAAATTTTTTTTTTTAATCAACTCAATTTCTTTTTTAATTTAATCAAGTTCCAACTTGTCAATTTATTTATCTTTCGTCTCCTTTTTTACTTCTGTTGATTTGCTCTGAAAAATAAAAAAAAAATTAATATTTGATTTTCAAAATTAAAAATTCAAAAATTTCTGACTTTTCAATTCGGAACCAGGAAAAATTTGGAAGGACTTGGAATTTCTTAAACTTTAAAAATTTATAACTCGGAAACTTATGAAGATTAAGACCCAGGATTGGGCTCATTTCAAAGCTAAGGTCTCTAGCTACAACTTTCATTTATCATTTATTAAGTTTCGATCAATAGTTTTCGAGATATCGATCTATATAGACAGGAGTAGATTTTTATAAAATTTCAAATCCAATTTTTTATAAAATTTAAACTTTGAAAATTTGTAACTTAGAAAGTTATCAAGATTAAGGAACCGGACTGGTCTCAAATTGAAGATTAAACCTTCAGCTACAATTTATATTAACAAAAAATTGGCCTAGGATCAATAGTTGTCGAGATATCGATCTATATAGATCAACTGATCTAAAGAAAACTTTCAAGATTTAGAACAAAAATTATTTTCTTGACTTTAAAAATTCATAACTTGAAAACTATTCAAAATTAAGAAACGACTAAGGTCTCATTTTAAAGAGTGGACCATTAGCTACAATTTTTATCTTAAACAAATTGATCTAGGATCAATAATTTCCGAGATAACGAATTTTAAACACACAAGCAAAATCACAAATTCGTCTTTTTTAAGAATAAACTTTTCAAAAATTAATTACTCCCAAGCATATAATTATTAACCCTTCTAATTGTTCTTAATAAATTCCCCAGAATATTTCCGATCTCCAGACCACCCTATTGATTGATTTTCGATCACTAGTTCCCGAGATATTAATTATTTAAATGACAATTTCATTAGGAAGGTAAAGGAAAAAAGGTTTTAAGGATCGAGGACTAGTAGAATAAATTTTTCCTTTACCTCATTGTTTAAAATATCAGTAGAAAATGACCCAATAGATGTAATTACACTACTTCCGGTGTCTTTAATTAACACCAGAAAATCACTAAAATTATCTGGTAATTTAATCGAAGGTAATTCGGGCCATTTTATTTCTTTTTGATTTTCGTCCCCTGGTTTTACTAATTAATTCATTAAATATTACTTATAGATTATTAATTAATTAATTACTTGATTAACCAATCAAAGTACTTACCGCCATAGATGAAATTATATCCAATATTAATGTAATGTTTGCTAGCAGTTAAAGAATCTTTAGCTTTATCTGGGTAACAAATGGCGCCCATTACCCCAGCGCCGGTTGTCGAGTAGAAAATACGTTTGAATTTACCACCGCGGATGCCGAGCAATAAACCTGTGAGTGCGCCGCCGAAGATTGTTCCGATGCGTGGAAGTAAATTTTCTTCTTGATGTAAATAATCGATTGTTCCTGGAATAGAAAAAATTTCGGAGTTTAATTGATGTCAGATTTGAGTTCTACGGTAAATTTCCGCTAGTTTGAGTACCCACTCCCCTAGTTTTTGAACAGATCGGCCCGAACCGCGAAACCGCGGAATTCAAATTCTCCAACCCGCGAATTAGATTGTGGAAATGACTTTTTCAAACATAAGGTCGTGGGTACTCGTTTGAGAGGAAATTTGGTCGAGTTTTCAGAAATTTTATTAATTTTTTCATTTTAAAAATTTTATTTTTTTAAAAATTTTTCGATTTTAATTTTTTTAATTTTTTTTTTTATTTCTGGAATTTACAAATATGGGCTTTAATTAATAAGAAAGTTTTGTTGATTACAAAAAAAAAAAAAAAAATTTTTAATTTGTGTACTTTTTTTGGATTTAAAAGACAAATGACTTGTAGATTTTTAAATTTAAAATTTGACAAAACTACCAATGATACGTAAAAAAGCATTGATAGCTTTTTTGTAGAGAATTTCATTCTCTACAAATTTATCTCAGTACATTTTTATCGTATCTTTAATCCTTCATGCCTAATTACTCATTAAAATTTTAAAAATCGGAACCAATCAACTATTTCCTTGATTCAAAATTTTTTAATTTTCAAATGTCAATAACTTGTTAACGATTGAATTTGTAAAAAAATATACAGATACCTTTTTTGTAGAAAATTTAATTCTCTAAAAATTTATTTCAGTACATTTTTATCGTATCTTCGATAATTAACCCGCAATTTTAATTGAAAATTTATTGTCTAAAAATTAACCATTTTTTTTTTTACCTTTACTATGTGCCAGACCAGTATTATAAATATGACTAATTCGATCATGTATTGCTTGATATTCATTTGTTACACTTGATAATGTTTTTCTTACTGTACCGAAACCGTCTTCCAATTGTCTTCTTATACTATTGTCATCCCTAAAAAAAAAACAACTAAATTAAAAACTTTATACATAAAAAAATATATACTTTTTCTATATATATATATAAATTTCAAAAAATCACTTGGATATTTGTAATCGTATCATGATTCCATGTAATTTGAGTACCCACATGACTATCTTTTGATAAACTAAAAATTTCACTCTAATTAACCATTAATTAATAATTAATTAGATTATTTTTAATGAACATAAAACTGTAGGTTGTGGGTACTTGTATTACTGGAAATTAAGTGTACTTTTAAAATATAACGGTGAGATATCAATGAAATCATTTAGATAATCAAAAAATTAATTAATTAACTATTAATTAAAAATGAAATTATCCAAATTTTTTTTTTAACCTAGGGTCGTGGGTACTCTTTTTACTAGTAAATTTATAAAGAATCAAAATACAAGGATCAATACTCGATAAAATTTTTTTTTGTAATTACATCTTTAATTAATTTTTAATTAATTAATGAGGAAATTAAAAAAAAAATTTTTTGAATGATAAGGTTGTAAGTACTTGTTTTACTCCGAATCCAACGTACAATTTGAGTACAATTCAATCATTCAAGTTAATTATTCGATTATTTTTTATTAATTAATTAACTGATTAATTAAAAATGGACGAAAAACTTTTTTTAAACCCAAGGTTGTGGGTACTCATTTTACTCGTAATTTAATGAACTGTAAAAATATATGTATCCGCACTACATAAAAACTTTTTTTTTCGAATCACAAATAAAATTACCAACCCGTGAAACTACTCCGTAATTAAAAATTACTACATAAATAATATTTTATTTTTTTAAAGAAAAGATAATTAAGATGCAAATAGTAACCAGTTATAATTATAAGACTCAGGTCTTACCGGTTTCAATTTTCTATTAAAAAAAAAATTATGTGAATAAATCAGACTAAGGTAAAAGCCCCCATTATTGACAGGGCCCCTACTATTGACATATTGTTTTAATTTATTAATTTTTTAATTAACTGTATGAATAATCACATTGCTCAAAACTTCTTATCAATTTTTTGATATTTTTAAATGGAAAAATAGTTCAATTTTATTTCTGGGTATAAACTATTCGCTGTAAAAAAAATTTATTTTCCCGACTAGGCCACCTTCGCTAGAATGTTTGAAATTATTATTATTATTATTATTATTATTCTTTATTTAATTGGCCATGAAGTCGAAGCTTCTTGCGGCCATCCATTGTTACAATATAACAATATATAATAGTATAGTATACAAAAAATTAGAAATAAATACATTAATAATTAATATGATATTATAATATTACACTCAATCATCACACAATTTCAAATTCTCTTACTTTTCATTCAATTAACATTTGTTTAAGTTTAGAAAATATTCATAACAAGAGGTACGAAATTCACCATAAGTAGGCTTTGTAGTACAATAATTAGGCAATTGATTCCAAATTCTTATTGCAGATATAATAAATGACTTATCATACCTAGCACTATGACATCCCGGCAATACAAGATAATCCTGACGGACTTCACCTCTACGCAAACGAGGCTCTAAAATAGATAAGTCTTTCCTTATCAGAGGCTTTTGATCTAAATATAATGCTTTGTAAATAATACAAGATAAGAAAAACTCTCGTCTAGATTTCAGAGTCAGCCACCGAAGCTCATTATAATAATAAGTGACATGTTCGTACCTTGAGATTTTGAAAATGTACCGGACACATGCATTAAGTTTTCTTTGTAATCTCATTTGCTGTTGACTAGTAATGTCAGTATAGACTGCGGCACAATAATCAAAAATAGGCAAGATCAGAGTGGTTATTAAACGCCGCCTAACAGGTAATCTAAAGACATCCCCATTCATTTTCAACTGAGCAAGCACTCTCATACTGCTTTTACATACCTCTGTTACTTGCAAAGACCAAGTTAATGTGTCCTGCAAGATAACACCTAAATATTTTACTGACCTATAATAGTTAATGACAACATTATTTACAATGATGCTAGGTACAGTTAGTTGTTGAAGATCAATTAATTTTTGTGAAGTGCCAAAAATGATTGATTTTGTCTTATTCCGATTTAATTTTAACCCATTCTTACCACACCATTCTGAGATAATAAAAATTTCCTCATTAAGAGTACTAACACAGTGTTGGATATCCTGTGGCTCACATCTTAAGTAAATAACCAGATCATCAGCATAAAATAAGTGTAAACATCGTTTAAGTAAAGACCCAAGATCAGTAACATAGATAGAATAGAGTAGTGGGCCCAGGACACTTCCCTGTGGATTTTCTTAACAATTTCGTTTAGAGAGATCGTATTTTTATAAACGAATTACCCTATATAGTTCTAATGTAAGTGTATTATTAAAAATTGTTTCAGTTTATCTATAGTCTAAATAACCCCAGAATCATTAATTTAGACTGATAAATCTTAATTATCATTTAAAAATAGCAGGCGTCAATAGTCGGTACATAAAAATTCACGTGTTTCAACTAGCGACAGGCCATAAACTCAAGTAATTTAACCTCCTTAACATGCATATCGATAAATTTATGTTAACACGCTGTCTAGTAATTTCATAATAAACAAAACATTGAATAAAAAATTGTCGAATCAAGAATAGTGTCGTCGAATTTATAAAAAAATAAAAGTGTGTCCTAGGTGAATTTTTAATTGTAATTATCGTATTTTGTCGTTTTTAATTAAAATATTTATTATTAATTTAAACCTAATTGACGGTGGTCTTTAATCATTGTTTATAAACTGCCGCGCATGCGCATTAGACCTGTCAATAATGGGGTCCATGGTATGTCAATAGTTGACTCTGACACTATTTTACCTCGTCAATAATACCTGCACTTGACTTGTTGGTTTTTAATTAATATATTTTTTATTTGATTCATTGCTATTTAAGTAAATTAGTTTAAATATACAAGTAGAGACATCAATTAAAACGTCTAATGCAAAAAAGTTGATTATATTAATTTTAAATACGATTAAAAAATTCAAACAATCACAGACATTCTTATAGTGTCAATAATGGGGGCTTTTACCTTACAAATTTTAATATTAAAAATTTTTCAAATTTGAAAAAAATCAACAAAAAAAATTTTTAAATCAGAACGTGCACTCAAATTTTTAATTTATAATTTGTTAATTTGTTTAAAATTCACACTTAAAAAAGAATGTTTTTTTTTTCCTAAGAAAAATATTGGCGTGGAATTACTTGTATATTTTTTACCGTGTCTCGGGTTTTATTTCAGACTTATGTTGATGGTGAACATAAATCGGTAATTCTGATGGACGAATTAGTCTAGGTCCATCCTTATTATTATTATCATAAATATTATTGCTGCAATGAACTGGCGCGTCTGGTGAAATAGGTTCTGGTCTAATTACTGGTACTGCGCCACATAATCCACCGGGTAGTAAAAATTTTTTAAATAACTTTTAAAATAAATAAAATTATTAATTAAATTTTAAAAATATTTAATTACTAATTAATTATTATTTATTGGAGAAAAAAAAAATCATAACCTTACCTTGAGACCCTGCATGTTGCTGTCAATAAATAATTGGATAGAAATTATATAATTTTGAAATTATGTCAAATTAATTTTTCTTTCTTATTCAATTAGTTTAATTAACTGATTAATTAATCATAGTTACAATTATGTTTATTTAAATAACAAACTGTCATTCGTTACAATTTTTAATTTATCGTTCGTCAAAGTCAAAGTCGAAAAATCGATTTATCGAGATATCGATTGGTCAAGATATCGATTTTTTGAAATATCGATATGTATTGAAGGTTGATCGAATTTATTAATAATTCGATCTATCGATTGTTTTTATGTCGAGGTACAATATCGAAGTTTTTAATAATCGATAGATCGAAATTTCGATACATCGATTAAAAAAAATATTTAAAATAAAATTTATTTTTTTCCACAAAAAAATTAAGGGAAATTATTAATTTTTGAAATTTTTTATATAAAAAAAAATGTAATTGTTTTTTTTTAAATTAAATTTTCTTTTTTTTGTAACTTAATTTTTGTAAATAATTTAATAAAAATATAAGTAATCTAGTTCGATTCGTAGTAAAATTTACTGTAATTTGAGTACCCACATCAATGTATTTTAAAAAATTCAAAGTTTGATATATTTATTAATAATTAGTTTGTCATATAAATATATAAAAATTTTGTAATTGTAATATAGTATTGTGGGTACTCATTTTACTGGAAATTATATGAAACACACGAACAATTAAGTCATCAATCGATTTTAATTCTCTAGTACGATTAATTGATAATCAATAAATATATGAAAATCTTAGATTTTTTTTTTTGTTATTTAGTTTTTGTAGATAATTTAGTGAAAAAATAACTAGTCTAGTTTGATTCACAGTAAAATTTACTGTAATTTGAGTACCCACATCGATATATTTTAAGAAATTCAAAGTTTGATATATTTATTAATAATTAGTTTGTCATATAAATAAATAAATATATAAAAATTTTGTGATTGTAATAAACTGTTGTGGGTATTCATTTTACTGGGAATTTTATGAAACACAAGAAAAATTTAGTCATTGATCTGATACTTTATTTTGACTCTAGTAAGTTACTGATTAACTGATGATTAATAAATATATTAAAAGTGCTAAATTTTGTTTTTTGGATTATAAGCTTGTGGGTACTCATTTTTCCCGGCATCGAGAGGAGGATAGAAGTATAAGGATAAAAATTAAAAAAAAAAAAATTTTATTGATTACTTACATTAATTGCTGTGCGCCCAATTTCTACTAGGACACCAGGCTGATAAAAATCACAGGGTTCAACGGGTTCACGACACGTAATATCCTTACCGAATAAATTTCCGATTGTGAAATCTAGTATTCTATGTACTGTTAAATCCATTATTATTATTATTATTAGCAGTATGTAATTTTTTTGGAAATAAAAGTTAATGACAGTAAAGGTTATAATTTAATTAGAGAAATAAAATTAAACAAAAAACAGTACAAAATGAAATTCTATAGAATTTCAGAATTTCAAATTCTTTCAGTTGAAGAAACAGATTTGTTAAAGCTCAAATTTTTCATTTTTTTTTAAAAAAATTTCTTAGAATTAAAAGTTTAATATTTAATTTTTGAATTTTTGAATTTTTCCCGCCATTTAAAAAAATTTTTAGAGAGAGAAACTTTTAAATTTTTAAATAATTTTTTAAATTTAAAAAAAAATTTAATCATGATTTGAATTCCGAATCATAAATTTTCCCGCTTTTTTTCGTATATTTTAAAACTCCCAAATTTTGAATTTGGAATTAAAAAAAAAGTTCAATATTTTTAATTAAATTAAAAAAAAACTCAAAATTTTTAAATTCAAAATGAAATTTTTTAGATAAAAATTATTTCTCATTTTTTTGAAAAATTATTTCGAAATCAAATTTTGAAATTTTTCTCAACTCCGAAAAAATTCTAAAAATTCCCCAAACTCTCAACTATAAATTTTTAAAAATTCAAACTTTCCCGCCAATTTTAAATTCTCCGCCATCTGCCAGCACGGCACTCAAGCCCCAAATTACCCACAAGCGCCATCTTTAGTGACCTTGAGAAGCCAAAAAAACGTAATAGAAAAAAAAAAGTGGCTAGAGAAAAAACGCAGACTCGATCTCTCATTTTACATTTCGGCGACATGGCGGCTGACCACGAGCAATTTAATCAGCTACTAAGTACACTATTAAGTACCGACAACGATGTCCGTACCCAAGCAGAGGTAAGTAAATCACTCATATTAATTACCCCCTTAAATAAAACCCATAAATAAACCCACCCCCTTATTTATTTTCCCCATAATTAATTTTCTTTCCTGCCATGTCCGCATGGTCACCCGATTCCGCGTGTTCACTAAATTTTTCTTTACCTCAACCATTTATTTACCTCAAGCCCTCATAATTTCCCTCCGTTTTACTCCGGTTGCAAATTAGTTTTAATAACCAAAAATTTTAAAATTTAAATTTTTCTAAAATTAAATATTTGGCGGGAAATAAACGAAAATTTAAATTAAATTTTTTTATTTTAGGAGGCCTACAAAAATTTACCAATACAAAGTAAGGTTACGTGGTTGCTCACCTCACTCTGCAATGGACATCTGGCCGAGGAAATTCGCGCCATGGCCGCCGTTTTATTAAGACGATTATTTTCATCCGAATTTATGGACTTTTACCCGCAGGTATAAAAAATTTTCACTATTATTTTGTTTTCAAAGCTGATACTTAAAGGAAATTGACGTTGTACCACATCATGAGATGTGGAATTTACTGGAGAATAATTAAAAATTCATTTCATTACTTGATTAAGTCATTAAGTATTTTTAATTAATTTTTAAAAGTCAAAAACCCGGAAAATTTGAATTTTCCTTTTACCTCAAACTTTGAAAATTAATTTTCCAGTTTGTAGGGGTCCAAAATTCATTAAAAACCTGGTCTAGAGATCGGAAATTGTCTAATTTAATTATTGCAATGCATAATTTTCGTAAATCATTACAATTACAATGATAAAATTAATTTTAATTACAAGAGTAATCAAAATCAGTAGGTTAATTAATTAAAATTTTTTTTGGGAGTTTGCTTTTGAAGTTTTTGACTTTATGTCACGTTTTTGGATGCGTAATTTACTGTAGAATTATTAAAAATTTATTTCATTACTTAATTAAGTCATTAAGTATTTTTAATTAATTTTTAAAAATTTAGAACCCGGGAATTTTGAATTTTTTTTACCTAAAACTTTGGGATTCAATTTCTACGATTAAAATTTTTTTAAAATTGATTAAACATTAAACATAAAAGGTTTTGATGTTTGTAAAAAAAATTTCGAATTTGAAAAGTATTAAAAATATTCTAAAATTTTATTTAATTGCAGCTACCGCCAGAAGCACAAGAAGAATTGAAGAAACAAATTTTACTATCGATTCAAAACGAACAATCCGAGACAATAAGACGTAAAATATGTGAAGTTGTTGCTGAAGTTGCGAGAAATTTAATTGACGACGATGGTAATAATCAGTGGCCAGAATTTTTAAATTTTTTATTCCAGTGCGCTAATAGTCCGGTTCCTGCACTAAAAGAAAGTGCGCTCAGAATATTTACGTAAGTTCAACTCAATATGGTTATTTGTTCAATTATTAATCAGTTCTAATAATTTAGATCCGTGCCCGGTGTGTTTGGAAGCCAGCAAGCTAGTTATTTGAGTTTAATCAAACAAATGTTACAACAATCTGTCATGGATTCTGCTAATTATGAGGTAATTAATTATTTAACATGAAAATCACCTTGATTACCGTGTAGTAGACGCAAAGACGAGTTCAACGAGTACCCACATCACTAGGTTCTGAAAAATTCCTACTTGCTCTTTTTTTTTAATTTCAAAAAATTTTTTTTTTTGTGATTTTTCAAAATCACATGATTTCGAATAGAGAATTTTACGCCAAGTGAAATGAGTAGTCGCATTGATGATTTTAAAATTGATGATAAATCACAAAATGGCCGACAATTAATTAATTAATAATTATTGTTGATAATTAATATGTGATTTAAATGCCATGTTGTGGGTACTCGATTAACAGTAAATCTCGAAGGGAATTCGAATATGACGTCAGTATTATAGAATAAAAATTTAGGAGTTGATAAATTTTTTAAAAATAGACATTTTTTGAAAATTTTAATTTTTTTCGAAAATTTATGTGTAGGCGGTGTAGAGAATGCGATGACGAGTAGAATGAGTACCCACAATAATATGTTTTGAATAGTTGATAATTTGATGATTATTGATGATGAAATTCAATGAGTAAGTCATTAAATTAAATACCGTGTTGTGGGTACTCATTTTACGTGAAATTTTATTGACAACAAAAAACTGATGTCAATTTTTATTTATTCTAATTGTGTGGAAAAATAAATGGAAGATTGATACTCGAAAGATGTTAAGTCTAGATCTTTTGACACAAATTCTTCGTATAATAATTTAAAAGCTTTTCGATGACTGTAAATTGTCACGTACTAATTTACAGACAGATACGGAGCTGACATTTTTTTCTGTTAGTTAACAAACTTTAATTTTTTTTTTTTTTTTTTTTTTTTTTTTTTTTTTTTTTCAATTTAAAAAATCAAGTTGATAATCGTACAGAAAATGCGATGACGAGTAAAAAGAGTACCCACAGTCATATGTATGGAGTTGATGCACAAAAATCCAAAATGGGCGCCTATTAATTTGCAATCGTAATACATTGATGTGGGTACTCATTTTACGCGAAATTTCTCGGGGAATTTAGAAAAATTATCATCACAATTTTAAGTCCCATAGGATAGTTGAAACAACTTCGAGAAATCTCCTGACGATTTAATTTTTTTTTGTTAAAAAAGGTCCAGTACCAAGCAGTTCGTGCCATAGGTGCTTTTATAATTCTCCATGACAAAGAGACCGCTATTCAGAAACAATTCGCCGATATACTTCCGGCAGTAGTTCAAGTGACAGCTCAGTCAGTAGAAAAACAAGAAGACGAAGCCTTGCTGAAGGTTCTCATTGACCTGGCAGAAACTGCACCCAAGTTCCTGCGTAATCAGTTGGAAAATATAATGGAAATGTGCATGAAAATATTTTCCAACAAAGAAATGGGCGACAGTTGGCGTCAACTTTCACTAGAAGTGCTGGTCACTCTGTCAGAAACTGCGCCAGCGATGGTCCGTAAGGTCGGCGGCAAATACATCGTGGCTTTAGTCCCCCTGGTGCTAGAAATGATGACTGACCTTGAGGATGATGACGAGTGGACTATCAGTGACGAAATAATTGAAGAAGACAACGACTGCAATAATGTCGTTGCCGAGAGTGCTCTAGATCGGCTCTCCTGTGGACTAGGAGGCAAGACCATGTTACCTCAAATTGTCGAAAATATTCCACGCATGCTCTCAAATTCTGATTGGAAGTACCGGCACGCGGCTCTGATGGCCATTTCTGCTGTCGGAGAAGGTTGTCACAAACAAATGGAAGCTATTTTATCACAAATTATGGAAGGCATTGTCCAATATCTTCAGGATCCGGTAAGTCGCCATTTTGTTATTACAATTTTTTTTATTTTCGAGGCTATTTATTAATAGCAAAAATAGGTAGACTCATGTAAGGGCTTAAAATGTTCCTAGTTACGGCCTCTATTGAATAAAATCACGATGGGGAATAAATTTTCACTTTAAATGCATTTCTGGTGGCAAAAAGGGTCTCTAAGAGTTCCAATTGTCCAATTAGGCGGGTTTTTTGACAATTGAGACTAGTTCCAATTAATATTTAAGCTTGAATTTGCTACGGGAGATTCGTAGTGACGCCCTCTACTGAATAAAATTACGATAAGGAATAAATTTTCACTTGTAATGTATTTCCGGTGGGAAAAAGGGTCCCTAAAAGCTCCAATTGTCCGATTGAGAGGGTTTTTTGACAATTGGGACTAGCTCTAGTTACTGTTTTTGCCAGAATTTTATTGAAAGCGATTCAGAGAGGCAATAGTTGAATTTTAAGAAAAAGTTTAAGTGAATCAGAGACCTAGGAGGAAAATTAGAGAACCATAAAAGCTCCAATTGTTCAATTAGGCCAGTTTTTTGACAATTGAGACTAGTTCCAGTTCATATTTAACCTTGAATTTGCTGTAGAAGATTCGTAGTGACGCCTTCTATTGAATAAATTATGATAAGTAATATATCTCCACTTTTGATGCACTTCCGGTTGAAATAAGGGTTTTTAAGAGCTCCAATTGTCCAATTGGGAGGGTTTTTTGACAATGGAGACTCGTTCTAGTTACTTTTTCCATTAGAATTTTTTGAGAACAATTCGGAGAAGCGTTAGTTGAATTTAAAAAAAAATTTAAGTGAATCGGAGACCTAGGTAGAAAGTTAGAGCATCACAAGAGCTCCAATTGTCCAATTGGAGGGGTTTTTTGACAATTGGGACTAGTTATAGACGATATTTTAGCTTGAATTTGTTGTGGGAGGTTCAGGGAGGCATTAGCTGAATTAAAAAAAAATTGTAAGTGAATCGGAGGCCTAGAAGGGAAGCTAGAGTACCCGAAGTAAAAATAAAAAAGCCATGGGCGGAGTCAGCAGTCACAGAAATTAATTTTGTGAATGCGTTACGTTCATGGCAGAGTAAAAAGATGATAATTAAAACGTCGTTTTGATGTATTAATTTAATCCTTGTTCTACAGAGTCGACCCTGGATATTATTCTTGGTCATAGTTTTAGAACAAACATTTTATTTATGAAATCAACATGACTATCGTCAAGAAAACGTTTAGACGAGTTGATTGAGTACCCACATCACTATGTTTGTAAATTTACCGTAACCTAGTGATGTGGGTACTCATTCTACTTGTCTGTGTCTCAAAACACTAGAACTGACGTCAAAATTTAATTTTAGTAAAATTAACTCGAGTTATAAAATTAATTAATTTTTTGTTTTTCAGCATCCGAGAGTACGTTACGCAGCTTGCAATGCCGTAGGCCAGATGTCTTCGGACTTTGCACCAATTTTTGAAAAGAAATTCCACGATAAAGTCATCCCCGGTTTACTGATGGTCCTCGATGACAACGCGAACCCGCGAGTTCAAGCCCACGCTGGCGCAGCTCTTGTTAATTTCAGCGAAGACTGTCCCAAAAATATTCTCACGCCTTACTTGGACGCAATAATGGCTAAACTCGAGAGTATACTGACAGCTAAATTCCAAGAATTAGTTGAGAAAGGAACTAAATTAGTTTTAGAACAGGTAAGAAGTCTTCGGAGCTTTCATGACCTTCTTAAATTATTCCAGAGCTCAGAAAGTCTCAAGACCATGCATATTCTCGTAGAGAAAGCGGAGACGAGTACACTGAGTACTCACAAGCCTATTTTTTGATGACTGAAAAATTGGCTAATTGTTGTAATTAATTGACGACAATTAATAATTGTTAATTACCAACCTGCGGAACCTATTGATGTGGGTACTCATTTTACTCGGCATCGTCCCGAGAACTTAAAAATGGCTGTCAGAAATATCTGGGGTAAAACGGACCGGACATAAATGCCCATATCAGGATATTGATAATTAAAAATTATGTTACAGGTCGTAACGACAATAGCTTCAGTAGCTGACACATGCGAGGAGCAATTCGTAGCCTACTACGACCGTCTGATGCCATGTCTCAAATACATTATCCAGAATGCGAACCAGCAAGAGCACAAAATGTTACGCGGAAAAACAATTGAGTGCGTGAGTTTGATTGGACTCGCAGTAGGAACAGAAAAATTCATAAATGACGCGAGTGAGGTCATGGACATGCTGCTGGCAACTCATGCTGAGGGTGAACTTGCTGATGACGATCCTCAGATCAGTTATTTAATTTCAGCATGGGCTAGACTTTGTAAAATTTTGGGAAAACAATTCGAACAATATTTGCCGGTTGTCATGGGCCCGGTTTTAAAAACTGCGTCGATGAAACCGGAAGTTGCTTTGCTTGACAATGAAGATATGGAAGGCGTCGAAGGTGACCTCGATTGGCAGTTCGTTTCTTTGGGAGAACAACAAAACTTTGGAATCAAAACCGCTGGCTTAGAAGACAAAGCGTCTGCTTGTGAAATGCTCGTTTGCTATGCCCGTGAATTGAAGGAAGGCTTCGCGGATTACGCGGAAGAAGTTGTCAGACTCATGGTACCGATGCTTAAATTTTATTTCCACGACGGAGTGAGAACGGCAGCTGCTCAAAGTCTGCCTTGTTTACTCGAGTGCGCTCAAATTAAAGGTGATTATTTTTTACATAAATAAAATTTTTCACGCCATGGACCGGGTCAGCAGACGTAAACTTTAAATTCTACGTATGCGTTACGTTCGTGGCAGAATAAACTGACAAAATATTACTTTATATCGTTTTGATATAAAATTATATCGTCGCACGTTCTAGAGAGTCGACCTCGTGTACTTAATCTTGGTCATAGTTTTAGAACAAACAAGTTTAGAGAAAAATCATTTTGGGTTTCTTGTTCTAGAGCTTGAGACGAGTTGAATGAGTACCCACAAGCCTAGGTTTGGATTACTTTAATTTTGGCTAATTGTTTATAACAATTAATTAACAATTAAAAGTACTTTTTTTGGAACTCATTGTAAGCTAGTGTTGTGGGTACTCATTTTACTCGGCGCCACCTCAGGAACTTCAAGAAACCGCCAAAATTCATTTTGGGGCAAAATGAGCTGATTTTTAAATTTTGAAAAATTATTTTTATTCAAATTAACCACTTTAATGTTTTTTTAGTATTCAGAATGAAATTTCCTGTCAAACGAATACCCACATCTCTATATTCCGTCGACATCAAAATTCGTTATTTTTTAAAAATTATAAAAATTACTAAATTTGCTTGGAAACAGAACCTAGTGATGTGGGTACTCATTTAACGTGGAATCGCATCAGAAACACAGAAATCCAACCAAAAATAACCTAGTGTCCCCAGGAGCCTAGAAATCTACTCAATTCACCAGCATGCAAATTGAAACTTTTCTAAAATTTTGATTACAGGACCTCAGTACCTCGAAGGAATGTGGGCGTACATCTGTCCCGAGCTTCTCAAGTCAACAGACAGTGAGCCCGAGTCAGACGTTCTGCTCGAGCTTCTTTACTCCCTGGCCAAGTGCATCGAACTTCTAGGCAAGGGATGTCTTGACGCTTCTCAAATGACCGAATTACTTCGTATCCTCGACAAACTTCTCAACGAACATTTCGAGCGTGCAGTAGCACGTCTCGAAAAACGTAAAGACGAAGACTACGACGAAGTCGTAGAAGAGCAACTACGAGACGAAGACAACGAGGACGTCTACACGCTCAATAAAATAGCCGACATTCTCCACGCCCTCTTCGCGACTCACAAAGACACATTTTTCCCGTACTTCGATCAAATTTGCCACCATTTTGTAAAATTACTCGCGCCCGAACGTTCGTGGTCTGACCACCAGTGGGCGCTCTGCGTCTTCGATGACGTAATAGAATTCGGTGGGCCCTCTAGCATCAAATACCAGGATTACTTTTTGCGGCCTATGATCTCTTACGTCTGCGACCCCTCCGCCGAAGTACGTCAGGCTGCCGCGTACGGCTGCGGAGTCCTCGCCCAGTTCGGAGGCGACGCATACGCTCCCGCATGCGCAGAAGCTCTTCCCCGATTGGTCGAAGTGATAACGCAACCCGAGTCCCGTAATCCCGAAAATATAAACCCGACGGAGAACGCCATCAGCGCAGTGACGAAGATTCTGAAGTTCAACAGCAAAATGGTTAATGTCGACGAGATGCTGCCTCATTGGCTGAGCTGGTTGCCCGTAACTGAGGACGAGGATGAGGCGCCACATGTCTATGGATATCTGTGCGACCTGATTGAGGCGAATCACCCGGTTGTTTTGGGGCCTAATAATGATAATCTACCGGTGCTCATTAGATTCTTCGCGGAGGCGCTTTTCAAAGAGGCGGTGCCTAATGATAATCCGGTTATTCATCGGATTGTTAATCTTGTGAGACAAATTCAGGTATGTTGTTTTTTTTACTTGTTGATTTTTAATGACTTGATTATAATTTTTTATGACTAGGGTGTAGTCTAGTTCGTGGGCGAAAAAAATAGTCTGTTTTTGGGAATTTCTTGTGAGTTTACCATGAAAGATAAATATACAAACACTGTTAGGGATGATAGATGAAGTTTTTACAAGTATGTTCATTAGGGTGTGCCATTTTGAGGCAACTTTTTTTTTCAACAAAAAAACAGGCTGAAAACTCTTAGGTGAGAAAAGAAGCCTGTTAAAAGCGGAGCTCTTAATACTAATATTTAGAGGTTCCTATTTATAATTTTCCATTTCCCATTTAAATAACATGGGAAAAAAAATATTTTAGTTTTTTATTTTTCTAGCTCGGCATTCGCACCTCATATAAATAAATCCATAGCTGATCTTATAGAGAATTTAACGCTCTACAAAAAAGGTCTCTTATCATTTTTTGATAAATCCATCCATTTAAAAGTTATTAGAGCTAGAATTCAAATCTATAATAAATTTCCAGATCTTTTTACTTTTCCAGCAAAACTATCAGACTTATCAAAAAATGTCATAGAATCTTTTTTATAGACAATTTTATTTCCTACAAATTATTTTCAATGAAGTTTGTGGAAATTTCGCATTGTTTTCTAGTTATTTTCATTTTAATGTTAAGTTCTCAGAAGAGATTAGATAACTATTATTTTTACGAGCTTGGCTTTAAAATGAAAATAACTAGAAAACAATGCGGAAATTCAACAAACTTCATTGAAACAATTTGTAGGAAATAAAATTGTCTATAAAAAAGACTCTATGACATTTTTTGATAAGTCTGATAGTTTCGCTGGAAAAGTTAAAAGATCTGGAAATTTATTATAGATTTGAATTCCAGCTCTAATAACTTTTGAATGGATGGATTTATCAAAAAATGATAAGAGACCTTTTTTGTAGAGCGTTAAATTCTCTATAAGACTATGCTATGGACTTATTTATATGAGATGCGAATGCTGAGCTAGAAAAATAAAAAAATAAAATATTTTTTTTCCCATGTTATTTAAATGGGAAATGGAAAATTAGAAACAGGCACTTCTAAATATTAATATTAAGAGCTCCGCTTTTAACAGGCTTCTTTTCTCACCTTCCTAAGAGTTTTCAGCCTGTTTTTTTGTTGAAAAAAAAAAATTGCCTCAAAATGGCACACCCTTATGTCCATACAACAGGTGTAGGGGATAGGTGCTGCAGTTGTAACAAAAAATTTTATTTTTTCGATTCCATTTGTTTTTTTTTTTTTTTAAGATAGTAAACTTAAAAACTGTCAGAAAGTTAGATGATAGTATATTTTCTGTGGCCGGCTTGGTTAATTAGTGAAAAGTCAATGTTAACTTATTAAAAAATCAATTTATTTAACTAAAGAGGGCCCAAGATGGCGGTGTGAGGGCTGCAGTTGTAACACGGAAAGAAATAGATATTTTTCACCAAATTGCTTTTATTATTCAGTCTTAATGCATACTACTATACTCAATTAACTCTTAAAGACAAGTATTTAAACTTAAAGTAGCACACATGTTTGTATCTTTAATATAAATTATTAAACATTTATAAATATTAAAACTACACTACCCGGTCGGCAAAAAGTTATCATAAAGATAACATTTTTTGGATCTGATAACTTTAAGACTCATCTTAAAGATAACATAAAGATATCTAATGCGTCACCTACTGACATCTTTAAGATCTCTTCGAAAAGGTATCAGAAAGATAACATTTTTCTGATGCCTAAAAGATAGCGGATCAATGATGTAATAAAGTTATCTCTAAATAGATATGATTTTGAGGTTACTTAATAATAATTAATGCTCAAAAATTTTTCGGTTTTTATTGTTTATTATTTGTAAGAAAGTAATTAATTCGAAATTATATAGTAACTTGAATGTAATTAATAATAATAATAATAATTTAGTTTTGATGATAATACTGATAATAATAGTAATAATAATAATATAATAATAATAGTAATCTTCAAATTCACTTCAACTTGTTTATCACCATGATTATTTTTTTCACCACTATTATCACTGTTATTATTTATACTATCATTTTTAGTATAATTCAATTGACATTTACTATTAACTTCAAAGTTTGGTACCCTAATTAAGAAAAATTATTTGAAATGATTCAAAACAATTCGAAATAATTTAAAGCAATTTTAATCGACTAATATATAGATATACACATCATAGATTAAATCACTTTTCTTATTCAGGGTATAATGATTGAGGCCCAATAATCTGAGGTTTCTACAGATTAAAATTGTTTATTGAATTATTTTAAAATTTTCGTAAATGATCATTTTTTTGGCTCGTAGATAATTCTTTAAATGTTTTTCTGAAGAACATTTTTTATCGAACACTTTTTGCCCGTATACCTATTTTGTAGGTTAGACTAAACTAAACATAAAATATATGAATACCAAACGTCAGCTCATAAATTTAGGTTATGATAAATGTTTACAAAAAGATATCTTTTTGACATCATAAAGACATCTACAGAAGTTATCATAAAGTTATCTTTTAGATCTCGATAAATCGATATCCGTAAAAAGTTGTCAGAAAGATAACATTTGTCTGGCCTCTAAAAGATATCTTTTTTCAGATAACATAATGATGCCTTTCTGACATGGATGCCGAACGGGTATCCTAGCGTAGATTTATGCGCATCCAGTTTGCGCAGATCCTATACACGACTCTGAGTGCCTTTTTCTTGTTCAAAACTTTCGTTTGCTTCTAACTTGGCCTTTTTTTCCGTTCTACTCTCTCTTGATGTGTCCAAGCTATGGTTCACATATTCGATACGCGTTAAATCGTCGTCGTCGACCTTTAGATTCTGAAAAAATTAGGTAAATCCAAAAGCGCATGACTCTTAATGCTCATTTGATTTTTCGGGCTACAGTTTTCACAGCTTAGTCATCAAATTTAAACAATTGCATTTCCTATAATCCTAATTAAAGCTTTTGAAAGCTCGAACTTTAAAAATTATAAAAAGAATCAATTAAATAAATTTATTAATTACTTTTACAGAGTAATGGAACAATGTTCGAAGGATGTATAAGGATATTATCGCCAGAACAACAACAAGCCCTTCACGAAGCCCTAAGCTTACAGCCTACTAATTAATTAATTGATATTTTAATTTTTTTTCCATTTAAATTTAATTATAATTATATATTATTAATATTATTATTGTTATATATTAAGTTGAATAAAGTAAATAAGTGATAATAATTAAGCATAATTATTAATTGATAATTAATAGAATAATTAAAAAAAAAATTAAAATTAATAATAAAAAAATTTAATCTTAAATCATGTTATTAATGAATTTAATTAATTAATTAATTAATTACTATTATTATTGTTGTATTATAATAATTATTGATAAATAATTTCCATTCATTTTAATTTCATGTCCTGATAAAAAACAAAAAGTTTTTTTTATGTATAAGGAAGTTACGTAACAATTGTCTGAATAATTGAAAGAATTTATAGAAATAAATAATATTAATTTTTTTTTTATTAATAAAATTTTATTGTTAAGTAAAGTATAGTTTTTGTTTTTCATTTTTTTAACCCGCTGAGAAAATTAAAAATTTTAAAAAATAGAAATTTGTTTCCAACAAATCCACTTTTCGAAAATATAATTTCTAACAGATTTTGACGTTTTGAGGTTCCATGAGCTTAAAAACATCAGCGGAACTACCTTATTAAAAGAAAGTATTCAAAACGATTAGGAAAAAAAATTTTTGTATACTTTTGAACACTTGGAATACTCTTGAATCACCCTTCTTATGGGCATTTAACATTGCAAATCGATTCAAATCGTTTTTTTTAATCAGGGCTTTTGGAACCGGCCCGCAGGGCCAACCGTCGCCTGGATTTTTGTTTATTTATATGTGGGATGGGATTTTTTGACTAAGCTGAAATAACACGAGAGTTAAATTTATCTCAGACTTTATCTTGAGAGATTTAAATAAATAGTAACCATCAGCAAATGTTTATGCAGAAATTCAGAAAACATTTAATTTTCTAAAAATATTGTTAATGTTTATGCAAATTAACTGATAAAAACGGATATAAAAGAGGAGCAAATTTGACATAATATGAAAGTCGCAAGTGACTTAACACTAAGTGGAATTAAATTCTATCTCCAGGTAACTGATTACTACTTTTTGGGTGAAAATTCCGTTCCACAATATTTCAAACAAAAAATACGTTACTTTCGCTCAAATTCGATAGTTGCTAGTGTCCCATTCACTCATGGGTTTTGTTTCACATATTTGGGACAGGTTTGAATTGCAAGTCTTATGCTAGCCTTACACAAGAATTTTGGTGGTTATTATTAAATTCTAGAGGGAAATGGGCGCCAGACGTATGTTGAATCTACTTTGCGCATAGCTTGGTTAAGGTCTGCTCAAGTTATTACTGGTGGGGGAAGGAATAGTAAGGGGAGTATCACGCGTCTTGAGCAAGCCATGCGCAAGTTTTGTGGGCGAGAAATGCGTCAGGAACTTTTGACTGCGTAATATTAGAAAAATCTTTAATACTTTTGTTTACGATATCATGACCAAATCATTTACAAATTTAAAGTCAGTAAAGGAGACATTAATAACTATGGCCCATGTTTCTTACACCAGAAACGTCGTTTTGAGCGCGATTTTGTCTCTTTAATTTAATTTTACTAAAATTTATAAAATAATAAAAAATTTATCTCATAAATTTTTAAATTTCAGTTGATTACCAATCACTGCTAAAAAAATGTTAAGCAAAATATCAATAATTATTTTACTGTTGACACTTCTCGCTGTTTTTGCGTATGATGAAGAAACTTGTGCCGAAAGAGATGAACCCGTAAGTAATAAAATTATAAAATTATTATTCATAGCTGATTATTGTCTATTAATTTAATTCATAGTGTTCAGAGGGAGAGAACCCACGATTCTGTTGCGGCGGCCTTATGTGTTTGGATGAAATAGGACGCTGTATAGTTCACAACAGTGACGACCCGTGGTCATGATAATATAGAAAAAGGTATTCCAATCCTGCAATGCATGATGGGAAATGTGTCAAGACGTCGCGCCGCCACAAGTGTGTCTGGCGCACTAACCCGTCTTTATAGTATTTTTATGCTAACTCCCGTAATAATTAAAAAAATTTAAAACAATGAATGAGCATTTAAAAAAATTATTTCCATCACTCAATAATATCAATAAGTTGTATATAATAACTGGGAAACCTTATTTAATTCAATTAATCTTACTTAATTATTTCTTCAGTTAAACCTGTTTTCCTCAAATCCGATTTATGATTTACCTCGAATACCCCATCTTCAGTGGTCACTGTTATATCCTTTGCAAGTACGTGTAGCTGCAAGGAAATAAATTCCCCAAGTACTTTATCTCGAATGTCATGACATGTTGGAAAGATCAATGAATCATTAACAGCTTTTTGAACACTCTTGATTAAAACCTGATGAACATACTCTAAATCTAAAAGAGATTTTCCGTAAGCAGTAAAAATTTTTTCGGCAGTTTTCAAAAGTTGATATACAATCTCTGTCGGGTGTTTTGAATTGCCACGATTTATTGCATCTGTCCAATCCGAGCTTGCATTTGGCAAAGATACCGGGGAGATTATTGATGCTTCACAATCATTGCAACCGTGTAATGGAACAAATACTGCCCAATCACCAAGGTAATACAGTCCATACTTTTGGATTTCTGATAATTCACAACCCTTGCGACCTTCAACCAACTCTGGAAACACTCTGGAATCATAGGCAGAATGTAAACATTCTAATCCAGTATGTTTCCAGAGTGGTTTTATGCCCTTTATCCAGAGTGAAACCAAAGTGGTTTCAGAGTTGATACAGAATAGATCAAAGTGCTTTCAGAATGAACCCAAAGTGAATCCGGAATGAAATTTAAGTGTTTTTAGAATGTGCTCAAAATGAGTGCAGGATGAAGTCAGAGTGTTTTCAGAATGGGCCCTGAGTCGATGAAATTTAAATATTAAGAAATAAAGAAAATTAGGTACTTTCGAAACACATGAATCAATAATAATCTACAGAAAAAGACTTTTACCCCAATTTTTTAATTAACTATGCGTTTGTTGATTAGTTAATTTTTTCTTGTTGAAAGTTTACATAAAATCCCTGATTATTTCTAAGCTAAAAACCCCGAATTTTCTTACTTCTTGGAACTATTCTTGAAAGGGTTGAAAAAAGATCACCGTTAGAAAAATTAAAAAATTTCGATTTTCTACTTCGTTATGAACAATCTAAAGCATTGAAAAATATAAAACGTAAATGAAGCAATCAAAAATTTATTTTTTTGATTATTTTGTTTTTTTAATGCTAAAAGCTACATAACAATAATTTAAAAAAAATTTTAGCTTGCATTGTTTGAATAATTGTTATAAGCAAATGCATTGTTAATAAGATTTAGTAAATTTTCTTGGGAATAAATGCTTTTTTCAAGAAAAAAATCGTTTTTTAAAAAAATTTTCTTATTGCTGAACAGCGCATATGCTAATTAATCATTTATTTTCTACTCAATATTGATATTAAGGAACCATAATTTTTTTTTTTAAATCATCTTTTATCATTTTCTCTTATATTAAAAAAAAATTTTTTTTATTTGTTTATTATTGATTTCTTAAGCAAACGATTTGTTATAAACAAATAAATTTCCATTCAATAATGCCAATAATACCAATAATGCAAAAAGGGGTGTGCGAATATTCGGATTTACGAATTATTCGACACGAATTCGAATCGAATTATTCGATTCGAAACTCGAATCGAATAATTCGAAATTTCGAATTATTCGAAAATTCTCGAATAATTCGAAAAATTCTCGAATAATTCGAAAGTTTTCGAATAATTAGAAAAATTCCGAATAATTCGAATTATTATGTTATTCGCAATTTTTCCAGGATTTTGTATTCAGAATTTATTTTGTTCGATATTTAAATATGGACTTAACAATTAATATACGTTTTATTTACACCATGAAATATACACTCGTCGTAGAGACTTTTTGAGCCCGTCAAATTGAAGGGCATAAAATTTTCGAAAAGAGTCATAAGGTCAGATTATCCAAAAAAATTTATTGAAGCCCATAGACTTGTTGAAAGACGAGCAAAAATTTTGAAAATTTTTTTTTCGTCAGTTTTCTTAAGATTACTTCGGAACCGAGCATGATAAATTACTTAAGGTCTAGATATGAAAACTAGAAACTTGAGGCTACAATTTGCTTTTTTTATTTTTACTCTACGATCATTTTTCACCGAGTTACAGCATGTTGAAAATTACCCAAAAATTTCGAATTTTTTTTCTATCCCTTAATTTCTGGGACTAGTGTAGTTACACAAATAGAACAATTAGTATGAAAATTTGCTACAAATTTTTGTTTAAAAATAATAAATACGAAACCAAATCTGGTGATAATGAAGTTCGTTTATCAGATACAATATCACCAGCAGTGGAAAATAATCTTTCGCTTTCAGCAGAAGTACACAGAAGTGTAATGAAATTCAAATTGTAATCAACAGAAAATCCATTGATATTTCAAAAATTCCCAAATCGTTTGAAGTATTCGAAAAAAATCGAATTATTCGGTATTTTTCGAATTATTCGATATTTATCGAATTATTCGATTCAATTTGAACGATATTCGCACACCCCTAAATGCAAATAATACCAACCTCGACCATGAATGATTATTGATTCATATCGCGTTACTGATGCCATAAGGGCGTATCCGCAAAAAAATACCCTTGAAAAGGCATAAGAGCGTATAAAAAATTTTTTTCCGGGAATCGACGTAATTATGTCAAATTATTAGGACCTGGTAAGTCCCACTCTTCGTGATGCAAATGACCGTCATTTTGAGTTTCGGTCACCAATCAAAAAAACCTTAGTGGCGGGTAATTCAAATCTTCCCATTTGCACCTATAGATTAAACTCTAACCTAAGAATGATTTTTTTTTCGTACATCACGCAGATCACGCATTTTGAGCGTGCAGACCTGCGTACATAAGACACGAGTATTGGTATAGTGGGAACGATATGATTTGCTCAGATTATGGAATGGTCCTGGACAGAAGTGTTAACGTTACGGGGATTTTACTGTATAACCTAAAATAAGGATATAGTCGTCATTTCGACGATCAATCGTGCGGAAATTATACAGCTGAATCTGCAGATTAAAATACGCCCCTGGCTGAAAGGAACCATTGGCCAAAGCTTAAACCAAGCCTTGACCCGTCGTTAGCCAATGCTCCTGGGCTTAGCGCAAGGCTTGGGTCGAGCCTTGGCTGACCATTGGGCGAGCCATGGTTCAAGGCTTGGATGGTAGCCATGTTCCAAGCCTTGGGAAACGATATATCAAGCCTCGGCCGAGCCTTGAGAAACGAAAAATTGAGCCTTGCCAAGGCTTGGGAAACAAAAATCCAACCATAGAGCTTAGGCTTGGTCCAGGTCTGGCCTCATGGTCATTTTCAAGGCTTGGGGTAACAAAATCAAACCATAGGGCCTAGGCTTGGACCAGATCTGGTCCCATGGTCATTTCCAAGACTTGGGAAATTACAACTGGCCCAAGGCTCGGCCAATTGATATCATTGGCGATTCCTTCCTGGGCGGTTTCAATTGTCCACCAAAATGGCATGGCACTCGTAATATAGCATATTTTTATAAATATGTCGGTGACGTCATTGCATTTAAATTAAAATTTTTTAATTTTTTTTTCTTTATTATAGTGAAGCTATTTCTCACTTTAACTTTATACTAATATAAATAAATAGAAATGTTGAAAATTGTAAATTTTATATTTCCTGTATTAATAGTGATAATGATAGTATTGATAATTCTTATTCTTACGACATTACCGTACGAGTTTATAGCCAAAAAGTCAAGTATACTACCAACTGTCGATAAAAATCAATCGCCAGCCGTCAAAGATCCAGACGATTATGATGAGACGGTAGAACGTGTCAAAAGATCACTAGTCAACCAAAACACAAGGGATGACGCCTACGAATCTGTACCTGACAAAATTAATGATGAGTCGTGGAATAGTTTTGATGATTTTGATAATTTCTTTGAGGATGTTGAAGAATACAATGATAAGATCAAATTGATTATAAAAATTATTGAGTACTGTTACAGTAATCCAGAGAAAAATACTGAATATTTTCCGATAATCAATACCCGGGTTGAAAAATTAGTCGATAAGTTATCGACTGCAGACTTAACTGTCGGTAAAACAGTTGAAGAAATTACCGATCACCTTAACGACATGCAGCACTTTGCGATGAAATTATTAGCGATGTACATTTATTTCGGTGAAGATAAGTTAGTAAAAGTCAAATGTCGCCGTGAGATGTTACGATTTATACCAGCAGTCAATAAATTTGCTAACCAAACTATAACCGACGAAGAAGATATCTTCAGACTAACAGCTCTCAGATTATTAGCCAATTACGGTTACAATAATGATAATTTTAAGACCGATTTCCATGATCTGACAGTTCAAACTGTTGTTGATGGTTCTCTTGACTTAGACACAAGTAAAACCGATGATTTTGAAGAGGAATGCATATATGACGACGACTCTTATTTGGGTCTCAGATATCTTGTCGACTATACCAAACTGTTAGTAAGTGCCTCGACGTTCGAGAGGGCACTGATGGGATTTAAGTACCCGTCAGCTAAATTCAAACGTATTGAGGTCATTTTGACTAAAATGCTGCATCCAACGATTCCCTATTTGCCATTTGGAGTCTTCGGCTTTACCGGCAATCAGTATAATTTTATCAATGACCTTGGGTGGGATGTCAAAGGAAAGCTGGGTGTCTATACATTTCCGTTGATCGGTCTCGGAGTATTCAAAACTGAAAAATTTATGTTTTCACTCCGCGTACAGAGACAAGGTATACCGATTTCGCCGGGTGATAACGAAAAATGCGCTGAATTGTCACTCGGCTGGTTACAAATGCGTAAAATTTACGTCAATGGTTACTCGTACGACCGGGAACTGACTTGGGATAAGTTGAAACATGAGCCGGGTGTGCTCACGATTGATAAAGGAACTTACAACAGTATAACAGAGAATGTTTATGACGTTTATAACTGCGAGAATATTGACTCATTCATTGGACAGTTGACGAAACACAAACTGATGTTTTGGGGAAATGAATATAAATTTAAAATGTTTTATGGCGACTGTACCGTCAAAGAAGTAGGTGTCGTTACCAATGATGGCGCCCAGATAAGTTATTCAATTGAAAATAAGACAAATAAAGTTCTTAAATTCTGTTGGAAGGACGAATACTCGGAATTTTCTGAGCACAAAGTTACTGGTGCCTCCACAGAAGATAATTTCGTTGTGGTAAATCCAAAAGGCGAAGGTGAAAGCTATGTACCAACTAAGTTTACGCTTTACATGATGATTAATGGTAAACAAGATTATGAAGTTATTATTGGAAGTTCTAAGAACAAAATCTTAAGCTTCAATTATGCTGGAGAATTTTATGAGGTAGAACGTCCGTCTAAAGATAGCAAAATTTTTATATGTTCGGCTAAAGTTAATCTATCAGAACCATCTTACGTAATTGCTGGTAGTGCAAGTAGCATCGTCAACAAAACATTAGAATTGGGAGGTGTCCAATACCCACGTGATAAAGAAACTCTTATGTATATAATTAAGCCGGAATAAGTATTATTATCAATAAATTTTTACGATGACAGTTCGATTAACTTGAAAAATTTGTAACTATTTTCAATACTTTTTACTTGTTGACATTTATTTCATTTATATATTTTGTGTTTACTGGTTGAAGCATTCACTACAACAATCAGTGAATTCAACTGATTTATTTCAAGAGAATATTAAATATTTTTTTTGACAATATAGTAAATAAGTTGTGAATCGAGCTGAAATAACACAAACCAGAGTTAAATTTATTCCAGACATTATTTTAAATAATTAACACATAAACAAACCACCCACAATACTTTATGTACATATAGGAAAACGGAAAAATTTTGAATGTTTTAATGATTAATTGAATAAATATTTTCAAATTTAATGTTAATTAGCTGATAAAAACGGATATAAAAGCGTAAGATTTTTTGAGTATTACCAAAGTCGTAAATGAGTTTAAATTAAACGGAATTAAAAATTATTTCCATGCGAGTATTCATTATCAGTAAAAAAAACTAGCTCCTTTGAAAGTTTTTCTATAACTCATAAATCTCTTAGGTTTAACACAAAAAAATTAATTTTCGAATTTCGATAATATCCAGTTCTAACTATATAGGTTGGTATACCGTACACGGAAAAAAATTTCGTATGAATATTGCCATGTTATTTATTCTAAAAATGACTTTCAATCGAGTAATTTTGGGCCAAACTTAATGAAATAGTGTTGCGTAATCGAAACTATATTTAAATTTAAATATAGTTTCACTTCCGACAAAAAGGAGGCAGCACCTACTGGGGCCTCGTCCATAAATTTGAATTTGATCATGCGCAGCTCGGCGCATGCGCTGTTAATTCTTTCTGCCTCGTGTCGAGAAGACGGCCGCCATTATCTTTCGCATACGTACGTTCAACAAGTAACACGTGTTATAATTCATCGTTTTATTTTGCACTCATCTCGAGTAATTGAATATAAATATTAATTCTAATTAATTAAGTGATCATCAAGCTCACCAAAAATATAATTATTTTTGTAATTGTGGGTACCAGAGCTCATTAATCAATTAATAAAAAACTCACCAATCCAAGCGATCATCGACCACGTTTTTCAAGAGGTTATTCCAAAGGAAAACATTACAGGTGCTTATTTATTCCATAAATAATTATATCAAGTGTTCATAAATATAAAAGACTCAATTTATTATTAATTAATTATCAACATGCTCAATATTTTTAATAATATAAAAGTAAATTCTCGCTCGGTAGCCTCTGCAATCATGCTACCACGTGTTCATAAAATAAATGCAATGCAGTGCAATTTATTCTAAACTCATTAATTAAATTAAATTCAGTGTTCAACAACATTATTAAACAATGAACTCAATTATTTATATAATTTGTGCTATTACAAATAATAATCCAAGTGTTCAATAATTTAACTTCGCTCGGTAACCTCTGAATTTATGTTACTTATTCTCATGACAATTTTGCGATCAACTCAGTGTTCAATTACACTCAAATCAATTATGTCAATTATTTACTCGAGATTAATTTTACTCTTTGCATTCATTTAATTACGTAATCATGAGCTCAAAAAATTAAACAGTATTAATAAATTAAATCAACGATTTAATTTTGTAACCCAGTGATATTATGTGCTGTGACAAATAAAAATATTGTTATATTTTTTAATATGCGTATTTTTCAAACATCCCAACCACCAACCAGTCCTGGCATGTATTTATTTAATTATTATTACAACATTTTATGGTCCTTCGAGCCGGATGGTTGGTTGGTTGTGTCTGAAGCATCATCATTGGGCAGCTGCATTCATATGAACCCATTACAGGTCACGGAGCTCAATATGGGAGATAATGAGGAGAAGGAGGATCCTCCCAAGGACACTCAGCACTCATCGGGTCGGGAAGGCAACAACCCAGATCCACATCTGCGTCCTGAGATCATTGTCGACGACAAAACAGCACTCAGTGACTCCAGTATCACCGACACTGGAAACAATGGCAATACTGACCCTCCTAAGCTCAAAACCAAACGCACTCCGAAGAAATCGACGATTTCTCCAGCACTCGAGATGAAGGTGATCAGTCAGCACTCACGGCTCAGAGCCTTCTCAGACTGGGAAGCTCTGGCTGCCACACTCACCGTTTCCGACGGCTTAGCTCAACTCAAGTCTCGGCTTGAGCTACTCGAGGGTGAATGGCACCAGTTCAACCTCACTCATGACTCACTATGTGACAACTGCACTAAGGAGTTTCTGGAGAGCTCATACGTCAAGGACGGGGTATACGATTTGGTGTACCGCTCATACATTGGCGCAAAGGGCAAGCTCATCGCACTCATCAACTCAATTCCAGCTCCAGCTGCTGCTCCAGCTGTAGTGCACTCAACTAGGGCTCAAACTCATCTACCAGCACTCGCAATTCCCAAGTTCGATGGGAAATACGAGAACTGGCCTGAATTCAGGGACTCATTCACCTCCATGGTGATAAATGCTCAAGAACTCGCTCCAGTTCAGCGCCTTCAGTACTTGAAGAGCTGTCTACAAGGACCAGCCGCACTCAGCCTCGCCAGTGTACAAATGTGCGATGAACAATTTGTACCTGCGTGGAATCAGCTCACCGAGAGATACAACAACCCTCGCCTACTCATTGGTGCTCAATTGGATAAGATCCTAAACATGCACGCACTCACATCACGCTCATCTGAGCAGCTCAATTATCTCTTGAACACAGTTTCAGAGGTAATTAACGCACTCAAGGCACTCGGTGTTCAACTGAACTCGGATATGAATCCATTGCTGACGCAATTGATCATATCCAAGCTGGACTCACACAACAGGGAGCTCTGGGAGAATAAAATGGGTGCTTCAACTGAATACCCTAAACTCTCCACACTCAATGAATTCTTGGGTAGTCGTGCTCGTGCTCAAGAACGAGTGGAACAGGCTTCTGCTTCAAAATCGCGCTCATCTGGTAAAACAGCTTCATACGCTGCTACAGCTGGTTCCAATTCATCATCTGGCACTCAACCTCCAGCTACGCAATCATCTGCTGCACTCACTAAACCTCCCAAGAAGGTATTTCCTCCTGCACAATATCCGTGTGATTTGTGTAAGGGAGATCACTTCATTGTGCGGTGCACAAAATTCTTGGGACTCACCAATGCTCAACGCACTCAAGTCGTTGTCGAAAAACGGCTCTGTGAGAATTGTTTGGGGCATCATATGCCTGATGCTTGCAATTCCACATTTTTGTGCAAGGTGTGTCAGCACAAACACCACACTATGATACACCCGGGGCTCAAAAATACTCAAAAAACATCTAACTCAACCGAGAAACGCACTCAATAAAATCGTCTGCTTCCACATGACGACTCGAGCGACGCTCAACTAAACTCAATCGCACTCAACACGTCTGGCACTCATACTACTTGCACTCATCGCCCAGCAATCTTACTCGCAACTTGCCTAGTGGACTTGATCACCAAGTTAAGTACTCATCCAGTACGACTTTTGCTGGACCCAGGTTCTGAATTATCGTTTGTTTCAGATTCCTTGGTGAATTCACTCAAACTTAAACGCACTCATTCTTCTATACAGATTATTGGTATTGGTGTATCCAATGCTGGTAGAACGAAAGGTCAAGTCGCACTCAAGCTTTCATCTAGGCATTCAAACGACTCAGTCATCGTCAGTGCTCATATATTAGGTGGTCTTACTACTCAATTACCATCTGTTGCACTCAATCAACTCAACTGGGACCAATATAAACAACTACAATTGGCAGATCCAGCATTCATGAGACCAGGACCAATTGATATTATCATTGGTGCCGATCATTATGGTCTTATCATCAAAGATGCACTCATCAAAAGGTCTGAAGGCCTGCCAATAGCTCAAGATACCATCTTCGGGTGGATATTACTCGGTCCAGTCACTCAACACACTCATCGACCATCTATGACTTATCATGCTGCTGTAGAGCAGTCTACTCAACAACTTCAAGACCTGCTATCACGCTTCTGGACTCAAGAAGAAATTCCAGTCAGCAAAAACAAGGAACTCAACCCAGATGAAGAAGCGTGTGAAGCGCATTTTCAAAAAACTCATCGACGAGACAGTTCAGGACGGTACATAGTCCGACTGCCAGTCAAATCGTCACCTCAACAACTGGGAAATTCGTACTCAGCAGCATACCGCTGTCTTATTCATCTCAAACGTCGTCTAGACCATGACGATCGTTTGAAAGCACTCTATCTTGATTTTCTGAGGGAATATAAAGAACTCAACCACATGGTGGGATCAACTCAATCAACATCAGGTGAACCAGCCTACTATCTTCCTCATCATGGAGTACTACGGGAGAGCAGCACTACAACTAAGCTGCGAGTAGTCTTCAATGGTTCCAAAACCACCAGCTCAGGTCTTTCACTCAACGATGTGCTTCACACCGGTCCAAAGCTTCAACTAGACATCTTCGACGTACTCATAGGAGTTCGCACTCATAAGCTCATCTTCATAACAGATATCACGAAGATGTTTAGACAGATTTTGGTTGACGAACGTGATCAAAACCTTCAACAAATACTCTGGTTTAACGAACAAGGCCAAATTACTCCATACAAACTCACCACGGTCACCTACGGGACTAGACCAGCTCCATATTTGGCTGTTCGTGCTCTACTTCAACTGGTTGAAGACGAAGGACATCAATTTCCGCTAGCGATCATTCCACTCGTCCATGGAAGATATGTTGATGATATCTTTGGTGGAGCTGATGACTTGAACTCATTACAACAAGTTGCTGACCAACTTGAAGCACTCTGCAAGGCGGGCGGGTTCCCTCTTGCTAAATGGGCAAGCAATCATCCAGAATTAAGACAACTCAATCATGTGGAAGCGATCAAGAATCACAAATTCGAGGATCCAGACTCCAGCACCAAGATTTTGGGCATGTACTGGTCCTCATACTCAGACCAGTTTTACTTCACATACTCACCACCATGCTCTACTCAAAAATTCACAAAAAGGATCATTTTATCAGAGATAGCTCAAATCTTTGATCCTCTTGGATTTCTAGCACCACTCATCATTCGAGCCAAGGTATTCATGCAGGAGCTTTGGCTCGAAAAGCTCAGCTGGGACACTCCATTGGCGGCTAATCATCGGCATAAATGGAGAAACTTCAAGAATGAACTCAAACAAATATCTGAAATCAAGATTCCAAGATGGATCCACTCATCCACGTGCTCAACCACCGAGATTCATGGATTCTCGGATGCCTCGCAATTGGCAATGGCAGCTGCCGTGTTCATTAAAGTCCACACACCTGCTCATGGAGTTAGAGTTACGCTGCTCTGCTCCAAAACCAAGGTAGCTCCGTTAAAGCAATTGACGATACCAAGGTTGGAACTCACTGCAGCTCACATGTTGGCTAAACTCATAAACCACTGCCAGAGCACTCTAAAACTCACTCAATCGCCAACATATTTGTGGACGGACTCAACAATCACACTCACGTGGATCAAATCTCATCCGTCTCGCTGGAAGGAGTTTGTTCGGAATAGGGTGTCACAAATTCAAGATCTACTTCCAGATGGCCACTGGAATTTTATTCCAGGCACACAAAATCCAGCAGACTGCGCAACACGAGGGTTGACGCCTAATCAACTTCGTGATCATCAACTGTGGTGGACTGGCCCACCATGGTTGCTCAAGAGTTCATCGTCCTGGCCTAAACGTCCATCAATCGATGATACAGGAGCTCAAGCAGAAGAACGGCCTGGATTGGCCCTATTCTCATCGAATTCATCACAGAGATCAAGGTGGCCTATCATGGAACGGCCAATACCTCTACTTCGCATGTTACGAGCTACTGCAATCTGCTTTAGACTCCGTGACATGATCAAGAAATCACCAAACTCATCACTCAATACTCCCATTACTTCTGACGAAGTAATTTCCGCACTCAACTTCTGTATCAAAGAAACTCAACGCATTCATTTCTCAACTGAAATCAACATGTACTCCAAACACGCACCATGGCCTAATGGTCATCCATTTGCTCGATTGGTTGCATTCATTGACACCGACGGCATCATTCGAGTAGGTGGACGATTGGAGAATGCTCCAAATCAAGACCAAAGTAAGCATCCTGCTATTCTACCACGGAATGCGGCACTCACTACACTCATAATCTCTGATGCTCATCAGCGTACCATGCATGGTGGTACTCAACTTACTCTTGCATTCATCAGACAAAAGTACTGGATCATTGGTGGTAGACAACCAGTACGCTCAGTTATACTCAAGTGTGTAAAATGTGCACGACATCGTGCTGATAGAGCTCAACAACTCATGGGTCAGCTACCAGTTTCAAGAGTCACTCCATCATCTGCATTCACACATACCGGAGTTGACTACGCTGGTCCAATCACACTCAAAAATTGGAGACGCAGAGGAGCAAAAACATACAAAGGCTGGATTTGTGTGTTTGTCTGTCTCTCTACATCAGCAGTACATCTAGAGGTAGTCAGCGACTACAGCTCTAGTGGGTTCATCGCAGCACTCCGCAGATTTATCAGCCGACGAGGCATCTGCACAGCACTCTACAGCGACTGTGGAACAACGTTCAAAGGCGCTGAAAACGATCTCAACCGTCTGTTCACTCAAGGAACTCAAGAATCAAGGGAAATACTGGATCACATCACTGTGAACAGTATTACTTGGCACTTTAATCCACCAGCAGCTCCACACATGGGTGGAAAGTGGGAAGCTGCCGTCAAATCACTCAAACATCATCTTACTCGCACAGTGGGAGAATCTTCATTCACGTTTGAAGAATTTACGACTCTTCTTACGCAAATTGAAGCTATCTTGAACTCAAGACCATTGGAGCCTATCACAGAAGATCCAGATGATATTGACGCACTCACTCCTGGTCATTTTCTAATAGGACGAGCACTCAATATGATTCCTGAACCAGCACTCATCGATACAACCAGTACTCGATTGTCAAGATGGCAATTTATACAACAACGGGTTCAACAGTTCTGGAATCATTGGTCAACAAGTTATCTACAAAGACAACTGGCAATCACCAAATGGCAACGTCCAACTCATCAAATTCAAGTTGGGTCACTTGTATTACTCACCGACGAAAGGTTTCCACCAGCCAGGTGGCCTCTCGCTCGTGTAATTGCACTCCACCCTGGCAAGGATGGATTGACCAGGGTTGCTACACTCAAAACCGTAAACTCTACACTCACTCGTCCAATCACGAAGCTTGCACTCTTACCAATTGAACCAGAACCTCAAGAAGATGACGACAACTAACTCATCTGGTTCATTGACTTGCTCAACGAAAGATCACGTACTCAAGAACTCATCAATCATCAACTCTGTTGCTGATGGCGGGCGGAATGTTGCGTAATCGAAACTATATTTAAATTTAAATATAGTTTCACTTCCGACAAAAAGGAGGCAGCACCTACTGGGGCCTCGTCCATAAATTTGAATTTGATCATGCGCAGCTCGGCGCATGCGCTGTTAATTCTTTCTGCCTCGTGTCGAGAAGACGGCCGCCATTATCTTTCGCATACGTACGTTCAACAAGTAACACGTGTTATAATTCATCGTTTTATTTTGCACTCATCTCGAGTAATTGAATATAAATATTAATTCTAATTAATTAAGTGATCATCAAGCTCACCAAAAATATAATTATTTTTGTAATTGTGGGTACCAGAGCTCATTAATCAATTAATAAAAAACTCACCAATCCAAGCGATCATCGACCACGTTTTTCAAGAGGTTATTCCAAAGGAAAACATTACAGGTGCTTATTTATTCCATAAATAATTATATCAAGTGTTCATAAATATAAAAGACTCAATTTATTATTAATTAATTATCAACATGCTCAATATTTTTAATAATATAAAAGTAAATTCTCGCTCGGTAGCCTCTGCAATCATGCTACCACGTGTTCATAAAATAAATGCAATGCAGTGCAATTTATTCTAAACTCATTAATTAAATTAAATTCAGTGTTCAACAACATTATTAAACAATGAACTCAATTATTTATATAATTTGTGCTATTACAAATAATAATCCAAGTGTTCAATAATTTAACTTCGCTCGGTAACCTCTGAATTTATGTTACTTATTCTCATGACAATTTTGCGATCAACTCAGTGTTCAATTACACTCAAATCAATTATGTCAATTATTTACTCGAGATTAATTTTACTCTTTGCATTCATTTAATTACGTAATCATGAGCTCAAAAAATTAAACAGTATTAATAAATTAAATCAACGATTTAATTTTGTAACCCAGTGATATTATGTGCTGTGACAAATAAAAATATTGTTATATTTTTTAATATGCGTATTTTTCAAACATCCCAACCACCAACCAGTCCTGGCATGTATTTATTTAATTATTATTACAACAAATAGAAACGAAAAGTGATCTTAGAACCATCATCTCTAATTTATACCGAAGGATAATCCTTAATCTCAATTTTACTAAAAGTTACATTCTAATAAAAAATTATTTCATCTCATAATTTCTCTAATTTCAGTCGATTACCAATCATTGTTAAAAAATATGTCAAGCAAATTATTGATAATTATTTTACTGATTACCCTTCTTGCTGTTGATGCATACGAGTACCGATGCTCTGTTGAGAATGAAGTTGTAAGTAAGAAAATTGTATAATTATTATTCATAACTAATTATTGTCTATTTATTTAACTAACAGTGTTCAATTGGGGAAAACTCCTTATTGTGTTGTTCCGGTTATACGTGTCAGAATGATATAAATCGCTGTGTAGTTAGTGATTCGGAACCATATTAAAGAATTTTTCATTGGTAATCAAGCTAATCGATTAATACCAGTGCTGTCTCATGTTTTCAATGCTTATATCAATGCATCAATAAAAAGTTATGAACAACACTCTATCCTAATAATTATTTCACAAAATTTACCAAATTTCTAGTTAAAGGCAATGCTGCTAGCGACATTTCTCCGATCTTGTCGGCGCTTTGACCAAAACTGTTTTTTTGTAACTGATGAGTTGCGGAGAAATCGTGGTTTTGTGGGATCGTCTGCACTAACGCCGAGGATACAATGCTATTAATTTTTCCCGCCATAATTTTTGGCGTGTCAATTAGTGTATACTACCGTATTACCACCAAAACTATATAGGTGTCATTAGACAAGGTTTATATGCCAGAAGGATTGTGAATACGGCAACGCAGTACAGGCCTGACGGCCATACTATAACACTGAGAGCATAATGCTATTAGTTTTTCCCGCCATAATTTTTGGCGTGTCAATTAATGTATACTACCGTTTTACCACCAAAACTATATAGGTGTCATTAGACTAGGTTAATCTGCCAGAAGGATTGTGAATACGGCAACGCAGTACAGGCCTGACGGCCATACTATAACACTGAGAGCATAATGCTATTAGTTTTTCCCGCCATAATTTTTGGCGTGTCAATTAATGTATACTACCGTATTACCACCAAAACTATATAGGTGTCATTAGACTAGGTTAATCTGCCAGAAGGATGGTGGATAAGGCAACGCAGTATGGGCCTGACGGCCATATAGACATTGCGGCGTTCGCAACAACTATCGTCAATGTTACTATTCCCGCAATGGTCGAATTACCTATATAATTCTACAACGTATAAAAATCTTCAATACCATACAGTATAACATTCACACCTATACTGGCATAGTGATATCCACAAAATATTTCTTATCGTATACATGGTAACGGTAACCATGATATTACAGTAACAATTACTATAATATTATCGTAATAGCAACTATAATATATATGGGTACCATTCCTATAATTAAAATTTCAAAAAAACCGGCTACCATGGATTATGAGAACCATCTCCTTAATATATTGTTACCGTTTTCATAAATTCCTCTCCGTTTGCGTTTGTGCATTTTTGTAAAAATAACTTTCGTAAATTTATATATCAAATAAAATTTTTAAAAAATGAATCGGACTTATCATCTTTTTATAAGTAGATAACACAAAAAACGTGTAACTTTATTATTTTTCGATAATGTCGTCGATAAATTTTTGTTTAAGTTGAAATAATACAAGTCAGCTAAATTTAACTCAGACTTTATCTTAAATAATTGACATAAACAAGCGACCAATACATTGTTATGCAGAAATATGATAAGATTTTGATTTGTTTACTAATCGGGTGAACAAATATTTTTGACTTCAATGGAAATCGAACTGACAAAAAATAATATAAAAGTGGGGCTTTTTTTTGAATAGTACCAAAGTTCTAAGTGAGTTTTTAAATTCAACAGAATCCAATCTTACCTGCGCGTAGGTAATTATTAATGATTAAACTCGCTTAAACATATACGGTAAGAAATGTTTTGCGGTTATCACTCTGCAAGTATGGGTGTGAACGCCATGCTGTATGGCACCGAAGATTTTTATACTTAGTAAAATTGCATGCATAGATGATTCGACCATGGCGGGAATGGTAACATTGACGATAGTTGTAGTGGACGCTGCAATGTCAGTATGGCCGTCAGGCCCAAACCTAGTCTAACGACATCTATATAGTTTTGGTGGTAATACGATAGTATACATTGATTGACACGCCGAAAATAATGGCGGGAAAATCTAGTAGCATTGTGTCCTCGGCGTTGTAGTATGAGTCTCAGGGTCATGCTGTTTCGCCTTACCTACTGTATAAACGTGAGAGCAATACAATAGCTCCAGTACTATACAGTAGAGTAAATAACACCATACTTCTGAGACTTGTTACATTACTGTTTTGAAATATTTCATATGCTATTTTAATACCTGTCTTAAGACCATACCAGCATGGTGTTGAACGCCATACATTTCTTACCGTGTAAGCGAATTGTTCTGTGAACACTGACCTTTAATTTTAACCCGATCCTATCCCTTAATGACGATTTTTCTAGAAGTTATTAATCATAAATGCTTCACTTCTAGATCAAAAAACTGGTTCTTTAAAATCTACCTCGATCTTTATGGATCTATTCAGATCGATTTCCTCAGAATCCATCAGTCGAAACTTAATTACACGTAAATGCATTTTGTTATATAAACCGTATTTGTAACCTTATAGTTGGATCCAAGAATAAGCCTAAATCGCAATTTCTCTAAAAACTGTAAATAAATGGAAAATTATTATCTTAATCTTTGAATTTCAGTTGGTGACTTATCACGTCTAAAAAAAATGTTAAGCAAATTACTAATATTTATTTTACTGATGACACTTTTGGCCGTCAGTGCAGACGACGAAGACTGTGCTCACGAGGGCGAAACGGTAAGTGAAGAAATAATAAAATCATTGTTAAAAACTAATGATTGTCTATTTCTTTGTTTAATAGTGTTTGATGGAAGAACAAAATTGTTGTTCCAGTTTAAGATGCTCCCCTCAAATCTATGGAAGTAGAGCTGGAATATGTCAGACTTAATAATATTTATTATGTAATAATCACATAATCTTTGTTCTGAATACACTTTTAAATACATTTATAATACAACAGAAAGCTCATCTGCTTATTTTGTTTACAACCCTGTATAGAAAACCTCATAGAATCTAAAAGATTCTTGTACAAAAGATATGGTTAAGAATAGGGCCTTATGCAAAAAGTTATAAGAATCTATCGAATTTTTTAAGCAGAAACATATCGTCTGTTGATAGAGTCGATATGAAAATCTAGCTTATATTCTTATGTAGGTTCCCACATGGCGTTTTCGAATGGATCCCCATATGGTGTCATATAAATATTAATCAATTCTTTTGTTCATGTCTGCGTGTCGACAAAAGATAGCCATAAAAATCCAGAAACACAAAGAGGAAACTAATGTCAGAATGACTATCTGATGTATCTTCAAGTAGGGTAGGGTGGGGCTAGCTGATCATTGGGACAAGCTGTGCAATCGAAATATCTCGAAAACTTTGTGTAGCTAAGTTGGCTAAACAGCATATCATTAAGTAAGATAACTATGCATATAACATGTAGCCAGAATAACAATACATATACTGAGACAATGTTACTCTTTCCGCTTGCCCTGCATTTCATAGAAATAACGTGAATAGTTCTATCTCAAAATACTATTTAGGAATTAAGATACCCATGGTTTCCTATAAAGATTGTCATATGAATCCATACACTCCTATATTCAAACCAATATGGGTTCCACTTATGCAATACAACTCCCCATGAGTTTTTTGATGAGTAAGGTATTGTCTTAAATTTGACGGCACATTGATTGGAAATGTTTCTCTGCCAATCAGCCAATTGAAATACGGTCCGAACTGATCTCAAGAATGTCATGGCATTTGTTATGTTGTATACTCTCATAATAACTACAGTGATGTCATTACCTTTTAATTAAAGTATTTATTGCAACTGATGGTAAAGAAGTACGTCTCTGGTTGGTTAATAATGAAACTACGACGGATAAATATCGCAAAGAATTTCCACATTGTTTTACAAGTGTTGCAGTGGAACATTTACGACTAACTTAACGAGAAAGTTTTCGATAACCTTAGTAGAGTAATAGTTTTCTTTGAGTTATCGTTAAAATACGGTAGTAGCTTGTAATTAACCATTGGTGAGGGTAGCTATCAGGGAAGTTACTGCCGCATTTTAAAAGTAAATTAGAAGAAAGTATTACCCAGCCATGCTTACCAGAAACTTTCTCGTTAAGTTAGCCGTAAATGTTTCACTGCAACACTTGTAAAGCAGTGTCTAGCTATCAGGACGGTAAAAATAAATTGTCAAAAGACAAATAATACGAACCGGAGCTAAATTCATTTCAGACATTATTTTAGTAACTAATTGAATGAATATTTTTACATTTTATGTAAGTTAGTTAATAAACGCAGATATAAAAGCAAAAGATTTTTCAAGTATTACTAAAGTTGTAAGAGAGCTTGAATTCGACAGAACCAAATCTTACCTCCGCGTAAGTAATTATTAGTTACAGGTAAAAAAATTTGCTCTTTTGAAAATTTTTCTCAAAATCATAAATTTGTAAAGTTTGACAGAAAATAATCAATTTTTGAATTCCTATAATAGTTAGTTCTAACTATAGTGGTTGATAAACCATAGTAAGACGTGTTCAAACAAAATTTTAGAGTAAGTGTTTCTAGAAAGATCATTAGCTGCTAGTGTCTTGTTCTACGTTTGTGTCTTTCTCAAGATCGTGTATCAAGAAACCTATGTCAAGATTTTTATCGGTCTTGTTCATAGTACCGTACTCAAAATTATTAAAGGTATATCAAACACGTGCAATGAAACAGGGTCTGGCGCATTTCTTGCACCAGCCTCTTACAGCAGGTACTTACCACAGCTTATGTTCAAAACCTGCTCAAGGTTTACGGATAATTTAAAGCCTTGAGCAGGTTTTGAGCAAGCCAAGTGCGACTAGGCTTGCAATATAAATTTGGTCACATGTATCTGCAGCAGGACACAGTCGTAGTAAAAGACACTAGCGCCTATCGGTCTTGAGAGCAAAACTTGCTTGAGAATTGAAAAAAATTTCTATATGGGATATCTCGAAATATCAATCGAAACCCATTTCATAAAATTCGTTGACTAAACTAGTAGCCTTTAATTTGTATTCAAGGATGAGACTCAATCTTAAACTATCTCAATGTTAAAAATTAATAAGATATTATCACACCTTTTTTTTTGATTTTAGTAAGTTACTAACCAGCCCTAAAAAATGTTGAGCAAATTATTAATATTTATTTTACTGATCACACTTTTTGCTGTTAATGCAAACGGCCAAAGCTGTAGTAATGTTGGAGAAATGGTAAGAAAAAATATTATAAAATCATTATTAATATCGAATAATTTTCTATTTATTTGATTAATAGTGTGTATTGGGCTCAAAACCTTGCTGTGAAGGTTTGGGATGTGCCTCTCCATCGCTTACTTTTGGAGAATGTATCGTCCTCCCTCAAGAATAATCAAGAGAAAGTTCATTTCAAGATTTTCTTTACAATTATCTCAATAAAAAATTGTACGGAAAAGTTAATGATTCATTTTATAAAATTTGTATTTTGAATTAAAGTGAAAATTACATTTCATAGGTTGAAGTATCTATAAAAACTCTGAAACCATCTTATTGCATTAGAATATGAATTGAAATAAATATTTTAAAAAAGAAAAAATAATTACGTATTCTTTTAAAAATGAAAAAGGCAAAAAAATTTTTAATTTTAAAATAGATAATAAGGTAGTTCACTCGCAAAACAACAGTTCTTAATAGTGTGATAAAATTGAAAAATTTGATTAATAAAAGTGTCTAACATTTAAGGGTGTAGTCTAGTTGGGCATTTTTCTAAAATCGCTTTCATTTTTTTAAAATTTTTCTAATTTATATCCAAGCATATAGTACCATTATATAGTTCTGTAAAGACAGACGTGATAATTTGATTAATTTTGTTTATGGCTTTTCGGATCTCAGTACACTAATGACTAATCATTAAAATCGAATTATAATTAGTATAAAATTTATTCATAATAATCTCATTCAATGTGAGCAATGAAAAATTCCATGTCGCATTCTGAGTTGTACGACTTCGAATTGACGTGAATCGTTTAATCTTACTAATAGAATTGAATTTAGATTAGCACCAATAAAATTATTAACTGTCTCATTACACGTTGTCATTAAAAATTCTATGACGCTTTGTTAGTCGTACGACTTTAGATAGACGTTAGAAGTGAGAACCACGTCATTATGAGTGTATTTTCTATTGGTTTTCAAAATTTCTGACATTGTTTTAACTCTGTTATCATCAATTTGTTCGATTGTTGTACGATACGATATGATTAAGCTGTTTTACTGATTTATATAGTGCGACGTTGCAGTAACGCGCACTACGACGTCGTTGTCGTCCACCAGGGTAGAGATGCATTGCGGTAGCGTAAGCATTTTTTCGTAGAAACTAAGATGAGCTGATTCAAGAAGGTCCACGTTATTCGGTTCCAGGCACCAAATGTGTGTTAGGCACGTTATCGTTGCACTGGTAATGCTGTTGTGTAGCTTGACTTTGCCACCCTAAGAGTTTGCGTTGAGCTTATGAAGGATCGCTAACACAGTGCCAGTAGCAAGTTTGCCTTTTCTTACAAATACTCTAATAGCACCAGCGCCCAGGAGATTAGTGCAAAATTTTACACCCAGGTATACATATGAGTTAACTTGCTCGGTATGTTCACCACGGTACAAGAACTTATACTTGGCTGAAGATATTCCACCTCCAGAGATGACATCGAGGACTTTGGTTTTTGAAATGTTGACGGTCAGGACGTTAATACCGCAGTACTTTTCGAACATCCAGATACTCTTTCGTAATCGGTTAGCTGTGGTAGCGAGTAGGGTGATATCGTTGGCGTATAGCAGCATGAGTACTTCAAGTACCTCCAAGAAGATGTCCTCGGCTCTTCTTTCGTTGAAGAAGGTTATGATGTCAGCAAAGTGCAGGATAAAAAGTAGTGGGCTCAAGACGTCTCTTTGTAAGACGCCTTCGGTGATTTGTGTGTGCTAAAAGTTTACCTGCATGTATACGTCTTTGTAGAGGCTCCTCAGCAAGTTTAGGATCATCGAGCCGACGCCAGTTTATGTAGTTTTTCCCAGAGCTTGTCGTGGGGAATCGAATCGAATGCACGCTTAGTCAATAAACAGGACGTGAGCTGGTACTCTTTTAAAACGGATCTGCATCTGATGCAGTATGGTCCACAACGAAAGACGTCAGTGCAGCTTCTGCCTGATTGGAAACCCGCTTGTTCTTCAGGCATTATTTTGTTGTCCGTGGCCCATTTTTTCAAACGGTCATGGATGATTTGTGTAAAGATCTTAACTATTGTATTAACCAGGGCAATGCTACTATAGTTTCCGGGGTCTTTCGGGTTCCCTTTTTTGTGCAGCATGCACATAATAACTCTGGACTAGTCTGTGGAAACATCCATAGTGGTAAGGATTTTATCGAACAGAACTTACAGGAATAGGATTTTTTTTATCCGTTTTTATCAGCTAATTTACACGAAGCTTAAAAATATTACTCCATTAATTATTAAAACATTTAAAAATTTTCCATACTTGTATACATAAAATTTTGTGGGTGGCTTGTTTATGTGTTAATTATTTAAAATAAAGTCTGAGATAAATTTAGCTCTGGTTTGTGTTATTTCAGCTTAATTCACAACTTATTTACCATACAGCCAAAAAAAATATTCAAATAAAAAAAAACAAATTTCGGAAAATCTTAAAGCGCACACCTCAATCGATCATTTTACTTTTAGTCATTACTTTTATTATATGATATTAATATATTTTTTTTTTAATAAACTTTTTTTTAGCTTACAAATTATTTGTTTGATTTTTTTATTTTATTTCTTATTTTCGGAAAAATTTTTCAGGATTGGAATTCAAATAAAGTGACATTTTCCATATAACTTTTTATTAAGATAATTGTAAACAAAATCATAAGACAGAATGTCTGTTGATTATTACAGAGTTGGGTTAGTTATACACATTCCCATTACGGACGGCGGAGGGGAACACATAAATCCAGGGCAGCAATTTCCTTGGCCCCACACACACTATTAATTGGATAAATAAAAAATCATTAGTTGTTAATAATGATTTCATAATATTTTCTTTTACCATTTCTCCCTTCTTAGCACAATTTTCATCGACAGCATTAACAGCCAAAAGTGCAATCAGTAAAATGAATATCAATAATTTCCTTGACATTTTTCCAGGAGAGATTGATAACCAACTGAAATTAAAAAAAAGACACAATAATTTATTATTAGATTTCAACTTGGAGGAAATTCGAGATGCAGTCTCGTCCGTGGGTACAAATTAAAGACGAGTAGTTTAAGCAACAAATTTAATGAGGGTTTAATCAGATTTTAATTGATATTTCGAGATATTCCATGTATCAATATTTTTTAGTTCTTTAGCAAGTCTGCTGTCAGGATCGATAGGTACTCGTGTCTTTTCTGACCCCATTGGCAAACCTAGTGTAAGCCTTACACAAGTAATTCGTGCTAAATTATAGCTCAATTCTTGAGGAAGACTATAGTTGAGAAAAGTTGCCCATGGCTTGCTCTAGACCTGCGTAATTACCTACTGTAAGTGCCCGTCCAGCAAAAAGATGACATCCAGAGCTCTTAAAGATAACATTTTTCTGATCTGACACCCGAAATAGTTATACCGAAGATAACAGAAAGATATCAGAAAAGCCTCTTACACGCCATCTGAGGATATCTTTAAGGGCTCATCGGTTAGACGTCAGAAAGATAACATTTTTTAGAGATCATAAAGAAATCAGTTTACGGAGATCATAATGACCACAATGTGAGTTTTTTATATCCATGATATATCCCAATTACAAATGGCTGAGAAACTTTGGGATGAATTTGCGCAAGAATGGGATAAAGTTGACTCGTCGAACTTTTAGCAATCGGCAACCCATCGATACTAATATCAATGACAATCAAGTCCGATAGAGTATAATAATCAATAATTCTCAATTGATCAGTCAAGGCATTTTTTAACCCGTAATGAAAGCATTGACCAGGAGGAACTTTACGAGTTACTATCGGTATTTCCGGTGTACCAAGTAAGGTCTGAGAGTCAAGAAATAGATTACTGATTTCTTCTTGATTCGATGTTTTCAATATTATAAGGAGTTTATTCACTGTTTCACGGGATATATTGAAATCAGTCTCCCACTGAACTAGTTTCGATGACAAACTTGTTTCATTGATAGCTACCAAAGCATTCTTTTCTAATTGATTACAAATCGATAATGTACGTGAGTCAGAATTGCCACTAGTTCCACTGTCAGAACATTATGTCATCTTTTTGACATTGATGCCGGGCAGGTGATTGGTGCAAAAAATGTGCCACACACTGTTTCATTGCACCGCATTCAGGATATCTTCAATACATTCGCGTACGATACCATGAGCAAAACATACACAAGTATTGACATGGGTTTCTCGATACATGATCTTGCGGAAGACACATACGTAGAAAAAGACACGAGCAGCTAGTGGTCTTGCTCGAAATACTTACTCCAGAATCTTTTTCAAAAACGTCTTACAACGATATACCAACCTTAATAGTTAGAACTGGATATTATCAGAATTCGAAAATTAATTCTTTTGTGTCAAACTTCAAAGATTTATGATTTATAATATTTGATTCCGTTTAATTTGAACTCACTTACGACTTTGGTATTATTCAAAAAATCTCCTGCTTTTATATCCGTCTTTATCAGGTAATTTACATAAAATTTGAAAATATTTATTCAATTAATTATTAAAAAATATAAAAGTTTTCCGAATTTCTGCATAAACATTTTTTGGCTGCTTGTTTATATTTTAATACATGTTTATCTGTTAATTATTTAAAATAACGCTGTAGAAGAAATGGTAAAAAATGTTATTTTTCGAAAACACAGGCATAGAAAAGTATTTTCGAGCTCGAAAATGTATTTTCAACAATGATCTCGAGCTCCTGGAACTCGAAAGCAGTGGAAAGTTTTGTAGCTGGCCCACAGGGTTAACTGACAGACGGATTTTTTTTTATTTCGATAACTTATCTTGATAATAAAGTAAATAAATTTTTAATAAAGCTGAAATAACACAAACTAGGATTAAATTTTATAACGGTGGGCCCTGGCTATTTCGTGTCCAATAGCCACGAACCACTGTTACTAAATTTTCCCGAATAATTAATTTAATTAATAATAAATTATCAAATCTCAATATAAGTATTAATTATCATATAGCTGGTTCTGGTACGGGAAAAATATCTCAGGAGTGGGTCGACTCGTTCTGACCGGACACGCGGCTGAAATACAACTTATTCTAGACGACGTTGGTGATAAAAGAAATAGCTGATAATAGATTCAAATTAATTATATAAAATAAAGTTTTATTTAACCAAAACCCATATTTTATATACAAAATAGTATCCCCTTTGTTATAAATTTAATTTTTAATTAAAATAATTGAGTGTCCAGCGACAATAAATTTATTTAGCGCGCAAATATTTAATGGACACAGGGTAATAAATTAAATAATTATTTAAAATGAGTATAACGTTGAAGAAAGAGAAAAGGTTTGTGACTAATTTGTCGAGAACTTATCTGGTTGTAAGTGGACTTATTACTGGTGGAATCAGTCTCCGGTTCATCACAGGTTCCTTAGACTCGATGTCGATCCTCTTCGTGAGATCCTCGCGGGCTCCTTGGATTCGATGTCGATCCTCTTCATGAAATCCTCGCGGGCTCCTTGGACTCGAGGTCGATCCTCTTCGGCAGACGTTGCACACCAAACCACCACACTCACAAATTAAAATTTTTTTTTTTCAACCAGACGAAGGAGTCGCAAAATCTCCTTATTTAATTAAATTCGAATAAACAAATGTCACTTATAATAAAATAAATAATTTAATTTAATATAAACGAAAAGTCTCAACAAATAAAATTATTCAGGTAACAGACTGACCGAAATAGAACTGAGTGTTGGAACAAATGACTAGATTTAACAAACTAATGGACTAGATATCGTTAGGCCGACTCAAATAAATTGTTGAGTCCTGGTGCTAGAGTAGGACCTCGCTAAGCGTCCTCAGTCTACTCTAGGCGATGGCCAGGGGCCTAAGTCTCCGAGCAAGTGTTTGCTGGCCCTTTTATATTTTAATTTTGGAGGGGTGGAACTACCCCACTATCGTCCAAGTTCAAATTCAATCGAGGTGGCCTCTGACATGGCCCCAAGGGACTGGGAAGTGTTAATTAATATACAAATTTTCTAACAGGTGGCCGTAGAATCAATTAGATTTTTGCGCTCGATTTTCAAGTCGTAAAAATCACAACGCACGTTCACAATTTACCTCCGACGTTATTTAAGATAATTCACATGTAAGCATATCTTGAAATATAATCAAGCGGCTGAAAAATTGTTATGCAAAAATATAAAAAACCTTAAAAGTTTTTAATAATTCACTGGATAAATATTTTTATATTTTATGTTAATTACCTGATAAAAACGGATATAAAAACAGAAGATTTTCTAAATAGTGCCAAAGTCCTAAGTAAGTTTAAATTAAACGGAATCAGATATTACCTCCGGGTAAGTAATTATTGATTATTAGTAAAAAAAATTTGCTCCTTTGAAAATTTTTCTATAAATCATAAATCTTTGAAGTTGAACACAAAAGAATTAATTTTCGGATTTTGATAATATCCATTTCTAACTATTAAGGTTGGTATATCGTTGTAAGACGTGTTTGAAAAAGATTCTGGAGTAAGTAATTCGAACAAGACCACTAGCTGCTAGTGTCTTTTTCTACCTATGTGTCTTTCGCAAGATCGTGTATCGAGAAACCCATGTCAATACTTGTGTATGTCTTGCTCATGGTATCGTACGCGAATGTATTGAAGATATCCTGAATGCGGTGCAATGAAACAGTGTGTGGCACATTTCTTACACCAATCACCTGCCCGGCATCAATGTCAAAAAGATGACATAATGTTCTGACAGTGAAACTGTTGGCAACTCTGACTCATGTACATTATCAATACAAATCAATTAGAAAAGAATGTTTTGGTAGCTATCAATGAAACAAGTTTATCATCGAAACTAGTTTGCGAGTATAATTAATTAATGTAACGGGACCTTAATATCATTACAAAGCGCAACATTTAGCAAGCTCGGTATTAGTGGATGTTATAACCGTAAGGATCAAAGATCCTTTGCGTGTGGGTGCTGAACCAACAGCCACTATGAGTCTAACCTGACTGGGGCCCATGCACTCCTCCCATCTCAGAAAAAAAAATCTGGTCAAAGTGGGGCTTCGAATGGGCCTCCCATAGCACCAATTCAGTGTATTGGTCGACACACCACGAGTAGTCAAGAGAGGTCGTGGTTTCTTCCCCTGCCTTCCTAAGAAAACACCGAAGTACGCGAGTATAATTAATTAATGTCATGGGACTTAAGTCGGCCTCCACCGACCGATGGCCGGTACCACACTCTTTTGGGCACAATCGCATTGCTACTTTCTACCCAGACGACGCTCTTAGTCGAAAACCAAGTAAGAGTGGACTTTGACCGGAGGTATTATCAAAAACCCTTATTGCGCGTGATATCTAACCACAGCCACCACGAGCCCAAATTCTTAAGGGCCCAACACTGCTCCCATCTTAGGAAATAAAAAGACTCTGGTCACAGTGGTCTTGGAAGGGCCTCCGTGGGACCAAAGTGCCAGCTTTGGTAAGCATGCCTGCGTAGGATTAGTGGGGGGGGGGGGTGCAAGATTTTCTCATACTTATGTAAAGGCCCGTGAAAAAATTTTCTGATATGGCCTGATATGGCTTGATTTCGGCGGTTCATATCAGGCCTGATATGGAAATTGGCCATATCAGAAAATATATGTACAGATAAGATTTGATATGTTCTGATATGGACATATCAGACTATATATAGTGAGATTAACATTGTTATCTCGGGAACTAAATTTATAGATAATTTTATAAAATTGTGTATAACTTTGTAAAGTTGTATGTGCAATAATTGTCATGAAAAAAAAAAAAAAAAAAAAGAAATAAAAAATCCATCCAGGTCATGGGTTCGAACCCGAGTACTTCTGATTCTAAGTCTGATCTATTAACCACTCTGCCAAATCATAAACTTGAAATGTAAGGTTGATTATATCCATTTGGATAAAATTGAAACTAAGAAAATTAAAGACATCAGATAAATGATTGATTTGGTTACTTGTATTATATTCAATTGTTATTGTTTATAGAGTAACGAGACCATTAACGGTATACCCACCAGTAACGGGGCAAGAACTACTTCTTTTGGTAAAAGAAAAAAAAAAAAGTTCAAGATTTTTTAACTTATAAGTTTTAAAAAAGTATCCATAAAAATTTAATAATAATTAAACTTTTTTCAATTTAAAATCTCAATTTTTTATATTTAAATTCATTACGAAAATTTGAAATTCTCTCAGAGATTTAAAAATTGATCTCGTTAGCTTATTGGAAAAATTTTTCAACAAAGTTTGTGCACTTTATACAATTTATAAATGCGGTAAATTAAAATATTTAACAGACTTCATAAGATTTTATGAACCATTATAAAATCGGTTGTTCCGAACAATGTTACGTTATTTGGTCATTTCTAAATTATTTTACCAAACGTATATATACGGAAAACTCGAAAAAACTAGTATACGTGCCCATATCAGGGCATATCAAGCCATATCAAACCTGATCAAGATTTTTTTGACAAGCATATTAAAATCTATATACCCTTATCAAGTTATATCAGGTCATATCAAGACATATAAAAAAAATTATATACAAGCATATCAAGTCAGATCAAGACATATCAAATCTGATATCGACATATCAAGTTGATATGGACATATCAAGTTGATATGGCTTGATATGGCCAATTTTTATATCAGACTATATCAGAATATATTAAAAATTATATATGGGCATATCAGATCATATCAGGTCAGATATGAATATATCAAATTTTTTGATATGGCCATATCAGGTCATATAAGGCTTGATCAGAAAATTTTTTCACGGGGGGTTCCCTCCAATTGTTTCTTTTGGGATCCCACCAAGCAATTATCCGCTTGTTCATCCTCTGATGGATTTTCTACTTCCGAGCCACGTTACTTTAATTATTCAAGTCAAACCAAAGCAGTGTCGAGCACATTTTTTGCACCAATCACTTACAGCAGGTAATTACGCAGGTCTAGAGCAAGCCATACGCAACTCTTTTCAACGATAGTCTTTCTCAAGAATTGAACAATAATTTAGCACGAATTTCTTGTGCAAAGCTCGCAGTTTAAATCTGGTCATAAGTATTTGCAGCGAGACATAAAACATAGGAAAAGACACTGGTACTTATCGATCTTGAGAGCAGACTTGCTCAAGAACTGAAGCATATTACTATATGGAATATCTCGAAATATCAATTAAAACCTGATCAAACTCATAAAATTTGTTGTCTAAACTACTAGTCTGTATTTTGTACCCAAGGTCGAGACTGCATCTCAAATTTCCTTCAAGTTAAAATGTATTAAAAAATTATTGTGTCTTTTTTTCAAGTTCAGTTGGTTACCAATCCCTCCTAAAACATGTCAAGGAAATTATTGATATTTATTTTACTGATTGCACTTTTGGCTGTTAATGCAGACGATGAAAATTGTATTCGTGTCGGAGAATCGGTAAGAGAAAATATTATAAAATTACTATTAACAACTAATGGTTTTCTATTTATTTCATTAATAGTGTCTATGGAACGAACCCTCGCAACCTTGAGCTCACCGTGGAAATACCGTGGAAACACTGTGTTTGTGGAAACACCGTGCAACCTATGCAGTTTCCACGCTGTTTCCACGGTTGATTTGTTACATTTTTCCACGATGTTTCCACGATAGTTTTTTGCTGAGTCCACGGTGTTTCCATACCAAATTTACGGTAAAGACACAATGAATAATCACCGTGATTTCACGCTGAATCCACGTTCGTTACACTTTGAACCCATAGTTAATCCACGATGATTTCATTGGGCTTATGTCATTGATCCACAGTGAAAACACGATATATTTACGATGGGTTTGCAATTAGTTTTTGCAATGATTAAACGAAGAATCCACGGTAAATTCGCGGTGATTATATAATAGTTACACAGTAATAACATCGAGAATTTACGATGAAAACTCGATAATCTAACAGTAACAACATACTGTCTATGAGAAATTAACATAAAAAATCAATTGTGTTGCATCTACTTAACTGGGAAACTCTTATCAATATTATCTGATTGAATAATTAAAAAAAAAGCGCTTATGAGAGCTTACCTATGACAGTTAAATGAACATCTTATTTATATTTATATCCAACAATTTCTATTAAAATAAATAAAAATGTCTTTAAATATTTTTCCAATAATTTGATTTCTGTCCACTCAATATCAAAATTATTAGGATTTTTTATTTTTTAACTGGTTAAATTTTCAATTCTGATTTAAAATTATAAAACGATTAAGTATAAACTATTAATAATTAAATAATTCTATATAGTTACAATTTAGCGATGTATATATAAGGGTTGGCCAAAAAACAACTAATTTTTTGAAGTTGACTTCTTTTGGCGCGTTTAGTAGAGAGTGAAATTGAGAGCTGCACGCGCAAGCGTACCGCAAAAACGACATGATGAAGTTGGCCACCAAATATAATTGAAAGGGAATATTTATTTTACTGACTATTAGGTTAACTCGTATACAGAATAATCGTAAGGTATCCAACAAAACATGTGGTTATATTTGGAATCGATAGAAAAGCCAATGTACGAAAAACATTTCATATACATTAATTATATAAAACGTGAATTATTTTCCTAAATTATGGCGTAAAAAAAGGTATCAGTGATAAAAAAATTTGTTAAAACTTTAAATGTTTTAAAAATTTGAGGTTAATTTTTTTAAATTGTGTAAAACCTTTGAAAGTTTTAAGTATTTGAACTTGATTTTATGTAAGTATTATTTTTAATAAGTTAATGAAATAATTACTAATTTAAGTAATAAGTAATTGAATATTTCATAATACATATTTATTTTTAATGAATAATTAAAACGAATTTTCATTATTTTTAATGAGTAATTTAAGACAATTTTAACAAATTCTAACAAAAAAAAAAATATATAATAACAAATTTAATTTTACAAGAAAGAGAAATAATTAATTTTTATTTTTTTGAGAAGAAAAAATCATATAACAATAAATTTTATTTTAAAAGAAAGAGAAATAATTTTTTTTTTTTTGGCGAAAATAAAGAATTTCATTCAATATTAAAAGATTTTAGTAAATGCATTAATTTTAGAGTTACGTTACAGTTATTTACAATTAACAACTGTAAATAAATAAATTACACTCAATAATTTTATAATATTTTACCCCTTTTGTAACGAAAGAAAAAAAAATATAAATTGAAAACAAAAAGTAAATAAATGAATTATATTTTAAAAGAAAGGTAAATAATTTATTTTTGCAAAAAAATTTATTTTTTCTTTTCCTTGTAAAATTGAATTTGTTATTATATTTTTTTTTTGTTAGAATTTGTCAAAATTGTCGTAAATTACTCATTAAAAATAATGAAAATTGTTTTTAATTATTTATTAAAAATAAATATGTCTTAAGAAAATATTCAATGACTTATTACTTAAATTAGTAATTATTCTATGAACTTATTAAAAATAATACTTACATAAAATAAACTTCAAATACTTGAAACATTTAAAGTTTTTACACAATTTTTAAAATTAACTTCAGATTTTTAACAGACTTTTACAGCTTTGACACAATTTTTATCACTGATAAATTTTTCACACCATAATGTAGGAAAAATTCATAAATAATATTTTTATATTTATATATATATAATTCACAATTTATAATTAATATACATGAAATGTTTTTAATAAACTGGCTTTTCTGTCGATTTCAAATATAACCACATGTTTTGTGATAAGTATGATAGTTTATAGTGATAAGTATGACAGTTTCGCCGGACAAGTAAAATGATTTTGGAATTTACTACAACTTGACTTCAAACTCCAATAACTTTTGAACAGATGGGTTTATCAAAAAATGATAAGAAACTTTTTGTAGAACGTTTAATTTTTTACGAAATAATATCTCATAATTCTGAATGAAAATTATGAAAATCTAACTTATTATACACGTTACTCAGACGTAAATAATGAAAAAAAAATATGTGGTGTTAAATTTAATAAAATATGTTTTAGTTATAGAATGTAATTATAATAATAACGATTACTAATATTAGTATATTGACTACTGCTTAAGTTATTGAATGACTTAAATTTAATCTAAATATTGTAATCTTTAGCATTATCAATATAATTAATATTATTATAAAGGCTGTTTTGTAATGTTTTTATGTTTTGAAAAAATAAATTATTCTTTAAATGAAAGCGTATTTGTAATTAAATAATGATATTAGTGTAGATATCGTAAAAAAATTCGAGTTTAGCTACACAGCGGTGTATGGCTGCCTGGATTTTATAGAATGTTTCTACGGTGAATTTATCGCATAATAATTGCGAACCCGTTGAATTATCATTGACAAACTTCTACTAAACCATGGTACATTTAGCGTATTTTCAGCATTACTACACTATGTGTTTGTCGTGGAATGACTGTGGGAACACCGTGGAAACACATCAGAAATATTGGGGAAACGTAGTCAAATTGCTATGGAACTACTGTGGTTTCATCGTGGAAAAATGGAACAAATCCACGGGGTTCCCACCGAGCATTTACGGTGAGTCTGTAGAGTTTCCACGGTGTTTCCACGGTGAGCTTAAGGTTGCGAGGGAAGAAAATTGCTGCGACGGTTTGGTGTGTTCCCCGAGAATGTATGGAACTGGGTATAGAATCTGCGTGATTCCATCATCTCTGGAATAATCAACAGAAAGTCCGTCTTACGATTTTGTTCAAAATTATCTTAATAAAAAAAAATTATACGGAAAATGTCAGTCTACTTGAATTACTGTTTTACAAAATTTTTTCAATCCTTATCTATGACTTGCAGATACTCATGCTCCCGAGCCCCGTATCTTAGTATCTCTGGTAACACGAGTTGATTGTGAAAAAATTGGTAATTCATTAGTTTCCGACCAACTTGACGATAAGTTATCGACAACTTCAGCTTTTGCAAGGCTACAAGTTAGCGTCAACTTTCTCAGACAGTTGGCGCCAGTATGGAGCCGCAACTGGAATGCAAGTTTCTGTGAAAATTGAATGCAAACTTACCGACAACTTATGATTGCCAACTTTTGCAAGCAAGTTTTGCCACCAACTTTCTCAGAAAATGTCTATCAACTTTGGAGGTACCAACTGTTGGCGGACAACTTGGTGTCCAATTGCGGCTGCAAGTTTCTCTCCAACTTGGCTATCAGGGTAAATACTCAATATTTTCGGAGGATGAAGTTACTGGTGCATCCACAGAATGTAATTTCATTGTGGTAAGCCTACCCTGATAACACGAGTTGGTCGTGAAAAAGTTGAACATTCATTAGTTTCCGACCAACTTGACGACAAGTTATCGACAACTTCAGCTTTTACAACTTTTGGCTACAAGTTACCGCCAACTTTCTCAGAAAGTTGACGCCAGTATGAAGCCGCAACTGGAATGCAAGTTTCTGAGAAAATTGAAAGCAAACTTACCGTCAACTTTCTCAGAAAGTGATCGTCAACTTATTGGATTTCCAACTTTTGCCACCAACGTTCTCAGAAAATGTCTATCAACTATTGGAAGTACCAACTGTTGGCGGTCAACTTAGTGTCCAGTTGCGGCTGCAAGTTTCTCGTCAGTTTCTCGCCAACTTGGCTATCAGGGTATCAGGGTAAGTTTACCACAATGAAATGTAAAGATAATGTACCGATTGAATTGACCCTGCATATGATGATTGAGGGTAAGGAAGATTATCAAGTTATCATTGGTCGCTTCGGGGGTGAAATTTTAACTTTCAGATATACTGGAGAAGATTATTACGTAGAACGTATCAATGGAGATAGTGAGCTTATTGAATGTTCCGCTAAAGTTAATGATTTAGCGGATCCATCTTACGTAATTGTTGGTAGTACGAGAAGCATTGCCGATATGTTGTTAGAATACGAATATCCACGATACCCACGTGATAAAGAAACTCTCATTTATATCATTAAGTCGGAATATTCTTTAAGGTAAAAGCCCCCATTATTGACACTATAAGAATGTCTGTGATTGTTTGAATTTTTTTATCGTATTTAAAATTAATATAATCAACTTTTTTGCATTAGACGTTTTAATTGATGTCTCTACTTGTATATTTAAACTAATTTACTTAAATAGCAATGAATCAAATAAAAAATATATTAATTAAAAACCAACAAGTCAAGTGCAGGTATTATTGACGAGGTAAAATAGTGTCAGAGTCAACTATTGACATACCATGGACCCCATTATTGACAGGTCTAATGCGCATGCGCGGCAGTTTATAAACAATGATTAAAGACCACCGTCAATTAGGTTTAAATTAATAATAAATATTTTAATTAAAAACGACAAAATACGATAATTACAATTAAAAATTCATCTAGAACACACTTTTATTTTTTTATAAATTCGACGACACTATTCTTGATTCGACAATTTTTTATTCAATGTTTTGTTTATTATGAAATTACTAGACAGCGTGTTAACATAAATTTATCGATATGCATGTTAAGGAGGTTAAATTACTTGAGTTTATGGCCTGTCGCTAGTTGAAACACGTGAATTTTTATGTACCGACTATTGACGCCTGCTATTTTTAAATGATAATTAAGATTTATCAGTCTAAATTAATGATTCTGGGGTTATTTAGACTATAGATAAACTGAAACAATTTTTAATAATACACTTACATTAGAACTATATAGGGTAATTCGTTTATAAAAATACGATCTCTCTAAACGAAATTGTTAAGAAATTTCAAACATTCTAGCGAAGGTGGCCTAGTCGGGAAAATAAATTTTTTTTACAGCGAATAGTTTATACCCAGAAATAAAATTGAACTATTTTTCCATTTAAAAATATCAAAAAATTGATAAGAAGTTTTGAGCAATGTGATTATTCATACAGTTAATTAAAAAATTAATAAATTAAAACAATATGTCAATAGTAGGGGCCCTGTCAATAATGGGGGCTTTTACCTTATAATTAATAAAATTTCATTACCAACAATTTGGTGAACTTGAGGAATCTCTACTTGAAAAATTTTGTTTACTATAAATGATTCCACTATTGAAATTTTTTCTTTTTTTGTTTCTACTAAATTTTCCAGATTTTTAGTTACTAGAAAAAACTAATTAGATTAGAAAAGCTTACTAGGAAAAATTCCTAAAGTAAATTATGGTGCTCGGAAAAATTCCCTAAACAACAAAAGTAACAAATAATATGAATCCCTAGACTGGCAGAAAGTCTTACAAACATTGTCTAGAATGCTTAAAAATACTAGAAAAATTCCCTAGATTACTTCATTTATTACAAACATGTAACAGAAGAAAAGAAATGTCTAGAAAATTTCTAGATTCAATTATGGTACAAGTAAAATTTCTTATAGTATATTTCGGCAGTCGGAAAATTCCCTTAATACTAAGTTACTAGAAAAAAACTATCAGTATTATTAATGTACTAGAAAATTCTTCGAAAATGTTAAATCTTACTCTGAAAATTCCATAGACAGTCGAAAATTTTATAAAAACGTAGACTTCAATAAGTTACTATGAAAATTCTAAAAAAATATCTAAATTACGAAAGTTACTAGATGATTCGCAGAATCAATTACCGTACTAGTGAAGTTTAATGGAAGAAAGAGGTCACCTTAATTATTCCCTAAATAATCGAAGGTTATAAAATTCCCTGGATAATGATTTTGGAATTCCCTAGGTTTGTTGTTTTTAATTCATCAGATTTGAATTTTAAAAATTCACTAGATTTAATTTTTAAAATTCTCTAAATTTGAATGTTAAAAAAATCCCCAAATTTGAATTAAAAATCCCTAGATTTGAATTGTTGGAATTGCCTAGATTCGAATTGAAAAAACCCTAGATTCGAATTTTAAAAATTCCCTAGATTTTTTGGCTATTTCGATTTTTCTACTTTTTTTTAAAAAAAAAAGGCAATGCTGTCATTTTTATTATAATTCACTATAACTTTATTTTTCACTTGAACTTTTTATTAATCTGCGATTGTGATCGCATCTCTCGTCTTACCGTATCATTTTACTACAGATATCTCGGATGACAACAACGAACCAACTCTACCAGTATCTTATAGAGATCGAGAGAATAAGGCAGAGAAAGATAGAGAGGGAGAGAGAGAGAGAGAAGTAGCACCTGTCTGGCGGTTTGCCTGCAGTCTTTATGGCGCCAAAGGCCATTCCACACGTTTCAACCCCCCACCAATCCCAGCTAATTCTGTCCTACTCACAATAGACACTAACAACTAACAACAAAAAATAACCTATTAAAATAAACATGACATTTTACGCCATTTTAAGTCGTTAGTCTAGACGATAGACTCTAGACAAGAGATTTTTAAAATTCTGTTATTTCCTTTGGGATTTTCTTCTATTATTTATTATTGTTCATGTGACTTTTGTCTTCTGGGTTCTAGACTCTTTCAATCTTTTGAAGCTGAAGTATGTATTGAAAAAAAAAAAAAAAAATATGATACTAAATTTCAAGAGGTCAAGAAACAATGGGCCGTTAAAATGTTATCTGAGGGTATTGTTGTTTATATCGGTCCCCGACACAAAACTTGGGGTTTTTGGGCCTGGCAATAAAAATTATGGGCAAGGTCAAGAAAGATTTTTTTTTTAATATTTTGGATTATGAAAATTTTTTTCAAAACAAAGTGAACAAAAAATTTTAAGACTTTATTTTATGTGGTTCCGAAATTCGACCAGTCTAGGAAAATTACCTAGAATTTTTTTGTTACAAACTGAAATTATCGGAAAAATAGAAAAAAAAACTAGATTCTAAATAAAATCACCAGATTTTTAGGGATAAAAAATTTTCTAGAATTTTTATGATAAAATATTTCGACATCCACGAAAAAATTCCTAGATTTCTCGGACTAAAAAATACTAGATCAAAAAAGCTTTTAAAAAAGACTAAATTCCAATAGTTTTCCCTGGAAATTGTAGCGGCAAAAAATCACTAGATTCCTTTGTCATGAAAAATTACGTCCTAAAAAAATTACTCAGAATTTTCTAACTAAATTCTAAGCATTTTTTCTAGAACAATTTTTTACTGAACAATGTCAAGGTACTAGACAAATTCCCTAGAATTTTTGTTGACACAAACCACAAGAACCTAAGAGAATCTCCTAGATTTCTGTGTAAAAATTACAAGGTATCGAAAAAATTCTCTAGATAGTTTTCGAGTGTCACAAAATCTCGTAGCAAATTTCTAGAAAATTCCTAGATACTTTAACAAGTCTCTAGATTTCTTTCAAGGTAAAAATTACTAGGTAATAGAAAAATTCTCTAAGTACTTGTTGCCCATTGTCAAGTCTTTAGAAAACTCACACCTCCAAAAGTCTCTAGAAAGTTTATAGACCTCAACAAGCTTCTAGATTTCTTTTTAATTGTATTCAAAGAAATTGTGTAACTCTCCTAGTTCTTTCTTGGGTCAGATTTTTTTATTTTATCATTAAGAACAACCGTATTATTTATTTGATTGAGGAGTGTACATATATATATATATATATATATATATATATATATATATATATATATATATATATATATATATATTGGGATTGAATACACCTGTTGCAAACATATTATCACGTACTACTAACCGACTCCGGGTGGTTAGAAAAAGATGGTGGTACTGGTGGCAAAGGTGGCGGTAGTAGTGGAAGTGGAAGTGGTACTGGATGATGACAAACTGGCGCTATCTACCTTTTTATTTATATCCTTCTCTTATTAACATGTTATTTCATTTTTATATCCCCACTAAATTCGCAAGTGTAATTTTTTCATACTTGTCTTCTACGTCTCGCATTACCGCTGTTACAGAATGTGGTATCAATCATACGTATGTACTTTAAAGTCTTATTCTCACGCTTTAAAGTTTCATTAAAATAAACATTATTATTTCATCAAGAAAAAAAGTATCAAATCGAATGAAAATTTTCCATAAAATCAGCTGATCCCGTAATTTCAACATCTAGAAAATTTTCTAGTGAATTATTGAATCTAGTGATTTTTTCGAGAAGTGATATGTTATGAATTCATATCATGTAACTAATTCTAGGGAATTTTGTCATACTCGAGATTACTAGTAACTCTTATATAGAAATGGATGTTGTTACAAAAAGTCCCTAGAGTTTTTTAAGTAGCTACGAAATGGTCTTCGACGTTTGATACTAGACAAATTTTCTAGAAAAAAACATTTCGATAAAGGAAATTGGCTAAAAAATTTCTAGAAGTAAATTCTGATACTAAGAATCTTCTAGGCCGTAAAATCTTCCAAAGAGAATTATAAGTTTCTATAAAAATTCTTGAAAATCCCTATAAAGTCCCTAGACAATTCGAATCTAGTAGTAAGCATTTTGAAAAGTTGCGATAAATATCTTGGCCGTTATAGGTTACTAGAAAGTAACCTCAATCTCGGATCATTATGTAGATGAGAGTTACGCTAGAAATTCCCTAGACTGGCAGATCCTGTCATGAAAATTTCCTAGGCTGTCGAAAAATACTACGAAAATCCTTTAGATATCCAAAAAATATTTTAAACTCGGAATCCTTTAGAGTTCGAAAGTTACTAAAAAAATTACCTAGACTTTTAAAAGTTACTAGAAAAATTCAGTAGAAGATTTTAGTTGTGATAGTCGTTCAGTGAAGAGAAAGTAACTAGAAAACATACTAGGAAAGTTTTCTAGAGTTAATTACGCTAAAATCCCCTAGGCAGTAAAATGTTCCTAGGCAGATCGAAAGTACTATACACATTCTCCGAACTCAATAAATCCCCTAGGCGGTTTAAAATTAATTAAAAACTTCCAAGTCATTAATAAAGTTCATAGACAGTTCAAAGTTACTATAAACCTCTGAAAAGTTCAAATATTTGTTTAGGTCGTCGTAAGTTACTATTGAAATTTCCTAGACGCCAGAAAGTACTATAAAAATTTCTCAGTTAATTAAAAAATACTTGGAACTCGTAATTCTTCGGCTTAAAAGTAACTAGAAAATTTGAATCATATTACCGTACTAGGAAAATTTCGCCAAACTGTGGCTCTTAAAATCCCTAGTCCGTAAAAATATTCCTAGACAGTTTACAGTTACTAGAAAAAGTATTTATAAATTCCCTGGAATGTTCGAAAACTACTATAAAATCATTTTCTAGATCATCAAAAGTTACTATAGAAATTCCCTAGACTGAGAAAATACTGAAAAATCTGTATAGATGCTTAAAGAATGCTCTAAATTCGAAATTCTTTGGAGTCCAAAAGTTACTAGATAAATACCTTAGAGTCCTAAAAGTTACTAGAAAATTCGTGAATTCGATTATTGTACCAGCGAAATGTCTTAAATTGTATTACGCACTAAGAGACCCTAAAAAAATAAAGTTACAAAAAATCCCTAGATTTTTTCAAAAGCAACGCTCAGCTTAGTATCCTTAAGTCTAGGGAATTTCATAGCAGGGGAAAGGGGGCAATATGGGCCTAAAAATTTTAGGGGACCCATTCCCCCTCCCCCTACTTTATAATTGAGTTACTAGTAATCTTTATATAGGTATATAAATATATACATTCATGTACCTATATATATTTAATTAAAAATAAAACTCATCAGATAAACAATTTCCATGACTTTCTCACGTTCTTTAATGCTTGTCCATCAGGTTGTTCTCGTTATATACCGTACGCTGAGTAGTTGTATGTCGAGTTACTGCTGCTGTACACGATAAAGATAAAGATTAACTTGGTCGGGAAGGAGGGCTGGGGGAGAAAGAGAGAGTAAGATATGGACGAGGATGAATTATACAGCAAGTAACCATAAAAGGAGCGCGACATACGAAAAGAGTTGGACCTCTTCTTACATCTTAAGGAATGCATATATGCCCATGCCCATACCCATAATAATAATAAAAATAATAATATTTTTCAGCGACTCGAGTAGCGGTAGGAGCTTGTCTTATTGACTTTGCCGCGCTTTTACCTTTTTTAAATACTTTTTTTCTTTCATAATTCCGCCATACGGAAGTTCGGCGTCAACGTCATATTAATCATCAACACATGCATGTTTTTTTTTTATTTTTTTGACGGCGGAAAATTTCCAAGACAAGAAATTTAGTCTGTGTTTAAATTTGCTAGAAAATTTACTAGAAGCAAAATTTTCCAGCCCCTAGACTTTGCTAAATTTCTTTATAGATAATTGCGACTCACTAGAATTACTAGAAACTTACTAGACTAACCTATGAAATCTTTAAATGTTACTAGAAATGCATGAATTTGAAAAATTTCCTAGAAAAATCTATAGGCGGAAGATTCTTAGATCGAAATTTGTTTTTCCTAGAAAATATTTTTGAAAAATACTCGTCGCAATTTATAAGATTCCTAGAAAAATTACTAGACAATAATACGAATAAAAAATTTTGTTAATTTTCAAAAAAATCCATACGTCATTTTTGAAAAATTTTTGGAACTTTCCAGAATTTGTAAATTTTCTAGATAATTCATAAGATGAAAAATTTCTAGATTGGATTTTATTAGTATAAAAAGGTTTCTAGAATTCTCTGGATTTTTAAAAAACAGAAAAATCACAAGGCGTCAAATTTTTATAATTTTCTCGATTCTAGAAAGTCTCTAGAAAATTCATTAGGCTAAAATTATCTGTAATTTTCTAAAATTAAATAATTATCTCGACACTTCAGAAGACGAAAAGTTCTTAGATTAAAAAATTGTTGATTATGGAAAAATTCCTTGAAAAATTACTAGACAAACACTTCTAGAACAATTTTTTTAAATTCTTATAAGAAATTTAAGAAACTCATTATTGAAAAATTTCTACAATTTTCTAGATTTTGAAAATAACTTAAACAATTCAAAGACTAATAATTTCTTATAATTTTCTAGAGTTTAAAAATTCTCTAGAAAATTATAAAGACAAAATCTTCCTAGATTCAAAATTTGTTAATTACGGGAAAAATTCCTTGAAAAATGATTTTCAAAATTCCCTTTAATTCTCTAGAGTTTTTGAAATCCTCTAGAAAAATAACTCGACAAAAACTTCTAGATAAATTTTTTTAATTCTAATAAGTACTTCGAGAAACACATTATTAAAAATTTATATAAATTCTTAGATTTTAAAAAGTACCTAAAAAAATAATAGACATAATTTCTTGTAATTTTCTAGAATTCAAAAAACTCCTAGAAAATTCAGAAGGCGAATAGTATATAATTTTCAAAATTGTTAATTATGGGATAAATTCCTTGAAAAATTATTTTTAAAAAATTACTAGAATTCTCTAGATTTTGAGAGTTCTAGAAACATCACTAGACAAAACTCCTAGATACTTTTTTTCAATTCTAACGAGTTATTAGAGAAACTCGTCATTGCAAAACTTCCATAACTCCCTTAATTTTGAAAATTACTTAAAAAAATCCTAGACTAATAATTTCTTGAAATTTTCTAGAGTTTAAAAATCTCCTAGGAAATTCGGAAGGCGAAAGGTTCCTAAATGAAAAAATTGTTAATTATAGGAAAAATTCCTTGAAAAATGATTTCCAAAACTCCCTTTAATTCTCTAGATTTTTTGAAATCCTCTAGAAAAATCACTAGACAAAAACTCCTGGATTAATTTTTTTTTCAATTCTAACAAGAAACTCATTATTAAAAAACTTCTAGAATTTCCTAGATTTCAAAAATTATCTAGAAAAATCAAAAGACTAAAAATTAAGAGATTGAAAAAATTTCTAAAGATGACTTTGAGTTCCTGGAATTGCTCGGATTTAAAGCTTGAAAAAAATTTACCATAATTTTGATCCCATTATAATTGAAAACCTCAATTATATACGGAAAAGAACAATAAAACATAATAATAGTGTATAGTTTTATATGTCATGAGCATACAATACATATAAGTCTATTTAAGAATCTGAGAGAGCTATGAGAAGAAGCGGAGGTGTAAGAAGAGTGAAGGGGTGGCAGAGTGGAGGAGGATGGAGAAGAAAAGTATAAACGTTACTGTATATAGGATGCGACAGTACGGCGCCAGACGTGCTGAATCCAACTCACTTGCTTACTTACTCACTTACTCACTCGGTCGTTCCCTCACTCGGTTACATCTATCGCGGCTGCTGCTATTGCCGTTGTTGTTGTTGTTGTTGTTGTTATGTAGTGTCTTTTTATTATTTTTTTAGTGATCGTTTCCCAGCAGCCGCCAGCAGCGTTGACTCTGACTCTGACACTGGCTCCTACACAACAACAACAACAACAACAACAAAAACATCTTTGATTCGAGTTTATTCGTATCTTGTATCGTATTCTATTCACATGTGTGCGTTATTTGAGAACCTCCAAGTCCACGTTATTGGATACATATTATACTGATATGGGCCTTCTTTTACTATTTTTTTACAGTATCGCATTTTATGAATTAAAAATTTATTTTTATTGTGAATTTTTTTCGAAAACTTTTTTAAGTTAGAATCCGCTCTAGTAATATTTGTAGTACTTGTTTAGTAATTTACTCATTCTGGTGATTTTTACATCAGTAATTTTTCTAGTAAATTTGACTACCTAAAGAAATTTCAGGCCTGTATTTTTCTGACCAACTTTCAATCTAGTTATATTTTTAGTAAATTTTACAATCTATTAATTTTCTAGTAAATTTTACAATCTAGTAAATTATATTAACTAGTAATTTTCTAGAATGTTTTAAGTTCAGTATTTCCTTTAGTAAATTTGTAACCTAGTAATATTACAATCTAGAAATTTATTCTAGTTTTTTTCTAGCAAAATTACGATCAAGAGTTTTCTAGATTTATTTACAATCTACTACTTCTACGCGCCTAGTAACTTTTCCAGATAAGTTTCAATTTAGTAATTTTCTAGACATTTTAGTATTTTTCCAGAAAAATTCTAGTCAAATTTTAATCTAGTCTTTATCTAGAAACCTTCTAGACAATTTGAATTCAGTATTTCTCTAGAATACATCTAGTCAAATTTCTATCTAGTATTTATTTAGAAAACTTCTAGACACTTTTAATCTAGTATTTTCCCAAAATACTTCTAGACAATTTTAATCTAGTATTTTTCTAGAAAACTTCTAGTCAAATTTCAATCTAGTCTTTATCTGGAAACCCTCTAGACAATTTTAATTCCGTATTTCTCTAGAATACAACTAGTCAAATTTCTATCTAGTCTTTATCTAGAAACCTTCTAGACAATTTTATTTCAGTATTTCTCTAGAATACTTCGAGACAATTTTAATCTAGTATTTTTGTAGAATACTTCTAGTGAAATTCCAATCTAGTATTTTTTTAGAAAACTTCTAGACACTTTTAATATAGTATTTTTTTAGAAAACTTCTAGACACTTTTAATTTAGTATTTTTCTAGAATACTTCTAGACACTTTTAATCTAGTATTTTTCTAGAATACTTGTAGTCTAATTTTCCTAGTAACTTTCACAATCTTATAATTGCTAGTAAAATTTTGATCTAGTACGTTTCTAGCAAACTTTTGTCCAATTGGGCCTTCTAGAACGATTTAGAACCTACTAATGTATGCATTTGGTAACTTCTCTAGTAAATTCGTAAATTAGTGATTCTCTAATTAAATTCCGAATCTTGTCGTTTTTCGACAAATTTCACGTCTTGTAATTTTCTAGTAAAATTTGATTTAGTTCTTTTCTATAGAAAACTTTCGGTCAACTAATTCTTCTAGAAAGATTTAAAACCTACTTTTTCATTTATCTAGTTACTTCTCCCATCAATCCTTAACTCAGTGACACTCTAATTAAATTTCAGATCTAGTGATTTTTTCTCAAAATTCCAAATCTAGTAACTGATCAACTAGTTTCTTACTCTCCTATTCTTATCAAATTCCTCAACTTTCTAGTGATTTTTCTAGATCGAAAGTTTCCCTCGTTCACAAAACTAAAAAACTAACCAATCTTTATGGCAGATTTCCGAGACAAGTCCATAATCTACTAATTTTCTAATTCTCCATAGCCAAATTCCACAAATCCATAATCCCCTAGTAATTTTTTCCAAACTTCTTGCCCAGATTTCGTCACATTACCTTCTTTCTTCCCCCTTGCTTTTACCACCATCACAAAGAATTAATTCATATTCTCCGACTTAGTCGCAGAACAGGGCAATTTAATATATCGAGGGTGTTTTTCATCCCTCGTAATGTCACTATTGTATATTTTTTATGTCCACCATTAAGGACAATAAAAATTTATAAAAGTGATCTCGGTCACGTGCACGGAAATGGATGAAAACGGAAGTTGGAATATTTCTTTTTTTTTTAGTAACTCATCGTATGACTCACAGTCCCAGCATGGGTCCAGAGGCTAGATGCTATTGATTAGAATGTCTAGGTCTACTGGCCAGTGACTCAATGACTTAATTTTTTTTGTAAAAATATGAGAGAGAAATTGGTAAAAATAGTCGAGTTCGAATGTTGCAAATATATGTGTATGCTAATAATGATAATTATTGTTATGAGGATGAGTAAGATGAGTATTACGTGTAGCACCTGGTGATGGAATGGTTTTGGTGGTTTAGCAGGTGCTCTAGAGAAAATTATTATTTTATTCTCAGATGATGATGCACGCGCTTCGCGTGTCTCTTTTAAATGCCGTAACGACTTGAGATGTTTTTTTTCGAGACGGATATCGATACTGATTTTTTTTTTAATTCATACCACAAAAATTTCAAGGATATTTACGAAAAAAAAGGCTACGAAATTTTGTAATGAAAAAATTTTTATTCCGCAATTTTTAAGACGAATGTTCGTTGAAATTAAAACTAGATTTTTACAACGACTACAATAGGGGATTTCCTAAAACATTACTAGATGAAAAGTAACTAGATGTAGATATTCAGTAGATCGAGAAACTAACTAGGATTACTGAAAAAAAAGGATGAGAAAAAACGTTAAAAAGAACTAGTAGTAAAAAGTCACTAGATGTAAAATTAACTAAAATACTTGTTGACTAAAAAAGATACTGAATATTAAAAGCCTAGAGAAATCAGGTAGCAACAGTGTGAAAATAAAAAATTAATATATTCAAAAAGTAACTAGCAGAAAATCTCTAGATCGAAAAATAACTAGATTGGGCGTTGAGTTAAAAAATTACTAGGTGAAAAACTCTAGGCGTACAAAGTAATTGGCAACAGTGTGGGAAAAAAAAGCTACTAGAGGTAAAGAATTCACAACAGAAATAACTAGAGATAATAATTTACTAGATATAACAATTAACTAGAATATATGTTGGCTTGAAAAGTTACTGGTTAATAAGTCTAGAGAAAATGAACTGACAAATGCGCGAAAATGAAAAAATTACTAGATTTTTAAAAGAAGTAGACGTAAAAATTTACTACGTTAAATACTAAACGTCACTAGAAAACTACTGTATGAAAAATCCCTAGAAAAATTACTACGCTGACAAGTGATTAGAAATGATTAAATCCTAGAAATGTTGGACTTTTTAATTTATTAGAAATATTACAAGACTAAAAGGCCACTAGAAAAATACTAGATATAGAATTAGGCACAAAATTACTAGATGAAAATGTGCTGGAAAATGTGCTAGATGAAAATGTCCCAGAAAAATTACTAGATAAAAATGTGCTAGAAAATTACTAGATTAAGAAATCGCTAGATCCAATATCACTAGAAAACTCCCTAGAAATATTTGTTTTTTAATTGCATTAAAAATGTATTTTTAACTGTAACCTTATCATTAAAACAGATAAAGTTGTGATGCACCTTGTCGTTATTAATTCCGTTTACAAGTGGATGCATACCAAGTGTCCATTGAGCACACGCAAGTCACCAATTTCGTGGCACGATTTTAAGTTTCATACCTGATACCTCATCCTCATCATAGCCATTATCATCATTATTATTATTATATCGAGCAATACACAAAGAGAGAGTTGACATGACATTTTTAAATTCTGTCTCATTCTCTCAGCATTTATCGCGAGTGATCGTGATACCGGTTAACTAATCAGCGAGCAGGTGTTCCGTTTACAATATATGCATATATACATATATACATTTATATATACAAATCTATATATAAAGTCGTGTGTCCTTCGTGATGCTTTCATTTAATTTTTTTTTTGTATTTACTTACTTTTCAGATAACCACAAAAATTTTTGTTACTTGTTATTTGATCAGATAAGATTTAGCGAATATGAGGACGGCAATTTAATACCGTGAATTTTATAACAATTTTTTTTTTTTTGGTGAGGTATTAGCTACTGTGCATATTTAAACTTGTAACGTGCACATATTGCATGGAAGAGGAAAGAGGTTTCGCTACCGGTTTCGCCGGTTCACTAAGGCTCGAAAATATTGAGACAACATCAATATTATATCGTTCCCACATAACACTTATTTATGGATATGGGTTGTTACTATTGTTTTTTTGAGCTTGTTGTAATAATGAAATTCCGTAGATGGTCAATTGAGATACAAAAATCCCTAGATTACTAAAGTTATAAAATTCCCTGGATGTAAAAAGGGATTTCTGTAAAAATCTTTTGATGGATAGTGTACAAGACCCTCAGATAATTTACTATAACAGAAAATCCCTAGATTCAATTTTATATGGTGTCGAATAAATCCCTAGGCGAGCGACTATATAATTAATGAAATTCCCTAGGTGTAAAACGAGAATTTTTGTAAAAATATTTAGATAAAGTTATTAAGAGTTTTTAGATAATTTGCTGAACGTAAATATCCCTAGATCTAAATCCCAGACCGATGAAATCCCTATATAGGGTACTATCGATGAAATTCCCTAGATACTACACGGGGACCTTTTGTGGAAAAAATCTCTAGATAGAGGTTAGAAAGAATTTTTAGATAATTTATTAGACGCGAAATATCCCTAGATTAAAATGTACAGGCCGCTCAAAATTCCGAGATGAAGAATTGTCATATTTATAAAATTCCCTAGTCGCCAAATAGAAATTTTGGTTTTGAAAATCACTTAATAAAAGTTATAGAAGTCCTTGACTAAACTTAAAGGATGTAAAATCCCTAGAATCAATTCTCTAGAATTTTGTAATACGGATATTAAAAAAATTTCCTAGATTAAAATTAGTAGGCTTAAAAAAATTCCCTATGCTTTACGTAAAAATTGTGTTCTATATTTGCGGACTGAATAGATCAGGGACTTTTATAAAATCCTATAGATTTTAATGGTAAAAAGTTACTAGATTAAAGAAATTCTGCATAATTTGATCAGGAATTCCCTGTAAAAATTACTAGATTTTACATCAGAAGACTCTTTTAAAAATTCATGTCATAGTTCTTAGATTCAGACCAATTCTTCCATAAAAATCACTAGCCTACCAAGTAAGAAAGACAAAAATTCACTAGATACAAAAAATCGAGGATTTTCATAAAAATTACTATTATGAAATTGTGAAATCGTACGTAATTCACTAGGCTTAAAAATCCACAGAATTCAAATTACTCAATTTTACAAATTCCCTGGATTTTCTTTAGGTTATTATCCAAAAAGTTACTAGATAGAGAATCAAATAAGTCTGCCACAATAATTCAGTCACCTTAAAAATTACCTGGATAAGAAATCACTAGACTTAAAATTCCCCGGATAAAGTAACAAGACAAAAAAGGCTCTAAATTTTTATAGGGAGTTTGTAATGAAAATTATGAGGTTCAAAATTTAGAATTTTTACAAAGTAACTATTCAAAAAGTTCCTTAGACAAAAAGTTACTGGGGTTCATAAATTCCCTAGATATCGGGGAAAAAAACAAATTATTTCTATGCCATTTAATTGATTGTAAACACTTAAAATCCCTAGATAAAGTTACTAGGCAAAAAAGGCCCAAAAATTTTATTCAAAATTATGAGATTGTAAATTCATTGTTTAACACAGTAACTAGATTGAGAAATTCCCACAGTCGAAAATTCCCTAGAACAAAAATTATCGGATTCCTTAAATTCCCTAGATCTCGATATAAAAACAAATCATTGTTATGCCATCGTCTTAATTGTCATAAAAAAACACTAGAAAAATCACAAAATAAAGAAACAAGACTGAAAAAAATTCCAAATTTTTTTTTTTTATTCCCGCGACAGGTGACTTGAAGATTTTATTCTCATTCGTGTCTTCTCTGAAATCTTGATATTTTTTTTTTGTTAAATTATTTTAGTTCTACGTCGTGCGAAAGCGTGGGGAATATCCGGTGATTAAATAACATATACAAGAGTGTCGGAGTGTGTGAATGTCAATCGAAATTTTATTTGTCGTTTGAGTCGGGTGTTTCGGATTATATATACAAGTGACAGGAGCGGCTGGTCAATTAGCCGGATGGTTTCGAATTATCGCGGTTTTGAGGTGCCTCCATTCGATACAGAATAAATAAAATATAATAATGCAGGTGCCACTTTAAAACTCTCTCATTCTTTTTTACTCTGAAAACATCTTGTTTCATTTACTTTAAACATGTTTCGATATATGTTGATATAAATGTTCCATATGTATTTTTATTCATTTTTTTTTTTCAATTAATTTTATAAATTTTGATCGTTCATATCTCGAGAAGTAATAGTCGGAATTCGATGACTAAATTGTGAAAACTGTAGCCCGAAATCTATTTTAAAAAATGAGGTTGAAGACGGGTCTTAATTTTAGTTAGATAAGGAGTCATGATTTTTTAAAGTTTTTAAGAAAAACTGAACAATGAAATTTAAATTTATCAATTTCAAGCGATCTATATATATAAATATCACGGAAACTGTTGATCGTAGATCTAAGTTTTAGCGGTGAAAAGTGTAGCTGATTGTCGGAACTTTAAAGTGAGACCAATTTGATCCCTTAATATCAATAAGTTTTTGAGTTATGAATGTTTAAAGTCTTACAAAAAAAATTTATAAAAAAAATTTTAATTTTCTGTCGAAAGTTATTGACTTTAATGATCGAAATCTCGAAAGCTATAGATTATACACTGATAGAAAAAATATCTCGATTCAAGAAAAATTTTTTCTTCAAAATGTGGTTCTTGTTTTAAAATTTTTAATTGTTTTAATTTAAGAAATAAGTTTTTGAACCAAAAAATTGAATTTCTCGAATAGAGAAAAAAAATTCTTCGTTTGAGAATTTTATTTTTCGATGAAGCCTTTATTGTTTTGAAACAATTCTGACATATTTGGCTTAAGAATTTCTTGCTCTTGGATTGAGATAGGCAAAATGTAGGTTTAAGACATTACCGACTTGTTTCGAGAATGGCGCGATTTTTAAATCAAGATCTCAATTTACTCAGCTTGAAAAAAAACTTTTTTTTTATTTTAAAAATAAAAAATTTCAAAGTGATTTTTTAGGACTACATTCATTTACTTCAGATATGTTAAAATAGAAATTTATTTTAAAAAAAGTTTTTTTTTTCATTACTTTGAAAACATCTTCCATCAAGAAATTATTACTTGAACCAAAAATTTAAAGTTCTTAAAATAACAATACGACATTTTTAGCTGAAGAGACAAGTGGTCTTGCTTAAAGAATTCAATAGTATCGATTGAAGATAATTTAGTTTCGGGTCAAGACACGAGAGTTTTCTATCAAAGATACAAAATCTTTAGAGCCAAGAAAATCTAAATCAAGACAAGAATTTCTTGAAGCAAGACAATTGCTTTTCTTCAGAAATAAATTCTTGGCTCAAGAAAATATTTCTTGAGCCAAGATTAAATTTCTATCAGTGTAGAGTGATTAATAGATGATGAAAGATGTAGCTAAAAGTCTGATCTTTGAAACGAGACATAAATTTTCTAAACGAGCAATGAAGTGGTTTTTTCGAAAAAAAATTTGCCGGCTCCGTAGACCTAAAAAACAAAACCAAAAAATTTATAAAAATTTTGTCTCGGCCTATTTCTTATGATTCCGCAAAAACCGTGGCTCAAATAATTATTTGGCTGAAAGATCTTTAAACTAGAAATTTCAAGCTTCAATTTGCTTTTATTTTTTCGATACGATAATTTTTCACAAAAATACAGACTTACAAAAATCGCTGAAAATTTCATAAAATTTTCTTGTTCCTTTAATTTTTTGTATAAGTCTATATGTGGAATTCCCTCCCAATTCTTTTAAATTTAAAAAAAAAAAAAAAGTAATAAAAATAATGAGATTAAGTGTGTGGGCACAGGTGTGCAATAGCTGATAAAAAATCATATCTACAGTATATTCTTACAAAATATATATTTATATATTTATTATCTATGTCAAGTACACATGCACTAAAAACCTATTCCATATAAAAATGTAAACATTTAACTATCGATATCTCGCTCCCAGATTATCGTAGCCAAAAAAAAAAAATTTCTTTCTCAACCTTAAAGAGTCTATTATTTATTTTTCCTGCATCCAGAATCCAAAAAAATTATCTAGCAGTAAAAAAAATTAAAATGTAAAATTTTATCTCTCCCACATTTGCTCCCGTCCCGAATATAAATTTTTGACTATCGATATCTCGAAATGTGAATGGAAAAAATCGAACTTTAAGGACATGGCTGGAAAGGAAATTTTCTGCTCTACAACTTTGGTCCTTACAAAAAATGACCTAGGGTCAATAGATTTAAAGTTACTGCCATTTTGAGTACGAAAAGAAAATGGCGGTGACTGAAACTGAAAATAAAAATATTCGGAGGTCTGTAACTTTTTAACTAAAGGATTTAGAAAAATTTTCATAGAGACGAAAATTGTAGAGGATTAAATTTCCCGTGGAATTAAAATTTTTAAAAAATTTTTCGATGGGCTTATAACGAAGAGAAGGGGATGGGAAGCAAAAGAAGTTAAAAACGAGGGTCTTTGGTGCTGATGAACGAGTTCTGGGATGAGAGGAAAATTTTTAAGAGGAAATTGATATCGTGGGTTGAGAAGCGGCCACTTGAAGCTGCATTTTTAAATTTTTTTCCAAAAAACCAGAGAATTAAATAAAAAGTTATAGAATTTCAAACCAAATTTTTAAAAAAATGGAATGGGAAATTCTTTTACTTTCTTTTATCGAGTGCTTTGAGTACATCATGATCATTGGTATCTATGACTATCAATTGATGATAAGAAAGTACTCGTGCACTTTACGCGATAATTCTTCGGTAGATTAAAAAAAGAAAAAAATAATAAATTTCTTATTTATCAGCATAATAAAAATATTTATGACTGACTAATGACGGAGTTATATTGTTCTAATTAGGAATTACCCAGAAGTCGTGTAATGATGATAGTAATAAATTTTTTTACTTATTATAATTATAAGGTCATATATTAGTATTTTTTTTTTTTTTTTATTTGAAATGTAATCTCGAAATTTTGAGTTTAAAAATTTATAACTTGGAAAGTTATCGGAATTAAGGAATGGGGTTGGGCTCATTTTAAGGAGTGGACTTGTGGCTACAATTTTTGTCTAAAACGATTTGATCTAGGATCAAAAGTTCGAGAAGTATTGATCTATAGAGGAAGATTGATCTAGGAAAAAGAAATGAGTTCGGGAATAAATTGATTTTATGAACTTTGGAAATTGATAACTTGGAAAATTTTGGAAATTAAGGAATGGGGTTGGGTTAATTTTGAAGAGTAGCCTTTTAGCAACAATTTTTGTAAAAAAAAGATTGATCTTGGATCAGTAGTTTCTGAGAAATCGATCTATGTAGATAGAATGATCTAAAGAAAAATTTGTTTTTTGAAATTCAAAAATTCATAACTTGAAATCTAATCGAGATTCAGTATCGGTTTTGGTGTCATTTTAAAGGTGAGACTTGTAGCTACGTTTTTTGTTTCTAACAATTTGATCTAGGACCACGAGATTCTAAGATATGGATCTAGATCGATAGACTGATCTAAAAAAAAAGTTCAAGTTCTCATAAAAAGTTGATGTTTGAACTTTGAAAATTCGTAACTAGGAAAGTTATCAAGATTAAGAACTCGAGTTGGGCTCAATATAAACTGTGTACTTGTAGCTACAATTTTTGTTTAGAAAATTTTGATCTAAGATCGATAGTTGCTGGAGTATCGATCTATACAAATAAATTGATCAGAAGAAAAAATTCACAGTTATAGTAAAAAATGAGTTTTCGACTTTTCAAATTTATAACGTAGAGACTTATGCAGATTAGGGACTAGTATGTATCTCATTTTGTAGTTGGGACTTGGAGCTACAATTTTCATTTTCGTTCGATTGATCTCAGATCCATAGCTTCTGAGATATTAATTATCGAAGACAATCTCTTATTGGACGAAAAATTTAAATTCATCCCGACTGTTTTTTATTTTCAAAAATTCGTAACTTCAAAACTGATAAAGATTGAGGGTCATAATAAGTCTCGTTTCAAATGTCAGACTGTTAGCTACAACTTTCATTATCTATTGATCACTCTATAATCTATAGCTTTCGAGATATCGATCATTAAAGTCAATAACTTTCGACAGAAAATTAAAATTTTTTTTATAAATTTTTTTTGTAAGACTTTAAACATTCATAACTCAAAAACTTATTGATATTAAGGGATCAAATTGGTCTCACTTTGAAGTTCCGACAATCAGCTACAATTTTCACCCCAAAAACTTAAATCCACGATCAACAGTTCCCGTGATATTTATATATATAGATCGCTTGAAATTGATAAATTTAAATTTCATTGTTCAATTTTTCTTAAAAACTTTAAAAAATCATGACTCCTTATCTAACTAAAATTAAGACCCGCCTTCAACCTCATTTTTTAAAATAGATTTCGGGCTACAGTTTTCACAATTCAGTCATCAAATTCCGACTATTACTTCTCGAGATATGAACGATCAAAACTTACAAGAAGCTTAAAATATAAAAACAGGTTTAATTCGTAATAAAAAAAAATAGTTAATCAATTAATATATTTATTCATTGTTATAGTTATTATCACTATCATAATTATTGTTATAATAATTATAGTTGTTAATTATAAGGTACAGAAAGTAAAAAAAAATTTTTACAAATAACATTTTTTTTAGTTTTTTTTTCTCGTCACTGACGATCACATTTTTTTAGCAAAATAATAATAATAGTAATAATAGTAATAATAATAGTAATGGGATATTTACAATGCATTGAATAGTGAATTATTAAAAAAAAAAAAAAAAATTACTAGGTTACAAAAAAAAATATTTTTTTGTACTTGGCGTTTCAGTCTGTAAAATATGTAACTGGAAGCATTTATACATAATTATTCTTTTACATATATTTACTAACAATAATTACTAATTATAATTATAATAAAAAATCGCAGATCATTTAATTGGCCACAAAAAAAAATTTTCTAGTGAGTTTTTTTTTAAATCACTGATTTAATGGCACGAAAATTTGAGTTTTTAGGAAAAAATTTACTAGGACAAGTTACCAGAAAATATAGGGAATTTTTCGGTTGTAAAGTTTCTAGAAGTTTTAAGTCTAGAACTTTTTTTGAAAATTCTTTTTGGAAAACTTCTAAAAGTTCCTAGAAGATATCAATCTAGGGATTTTTTAGTATTTATTCAACTTGCGCTAAAAATAACTTTTCCAAAATCCCTTAGAATAATTCCCTGGATAAAGTCTGCGCAAAGTTACTAGATTTTCATAGACTAGGGAATTTTCTAGTAAAATTAAAATTTTTGTAGTATTTAAAATGAGTCGCTGCGAAAAGTTACAAGACGACTATATAAGGAATTTTTCGATTCTGATTAAATTCACATTTTAAGTCTAGAACATTTTTTGAAAATTCACTATAAAAATTTCTAAAAAATTACTAGAATATATTATATTCGTCTAGGAATTGTCCAGTATTTGTTCAATTTGTGTCTACAGTAACTTTTTTAAAATTCCCTAGAAAAAGTCCCTAGGAGGAATCTGTGCGAGGTTACTAGAGTTTCATGAACTAGGGAATTTTTCAGTACGATTTGAACTTTTAAGTTGAGTAGAATTTAAAAGGCATAGGCGAGAAAAGTTACCAGGATACAATATAGGGAATATTTTGCTTTCAATAAATTCCACAGTATTTTAAGTCTAGAACTTTTCTTGAAAAATTCTGAAAAATTACTAGAAGATATTATCGTCGTCTAGGAATTTTCCAGTATTTGTTCACTCCTGTTTACAGTAACTTTTTCAAATTTCCCCTAAAAAATCCCTAACTGAGTCGATGAATAGTTACTAGACTTTAATCGACTAGGGAATTTTTCAATAAAATTTGAATTTTTAAATTCAGCAGTATTTAAAAATCCTTAGGAAGTTACTAGTGTAAATCCTCATAAGTGGTGGACTAGGGAATTATCCGATAATCCTGTTCGAATTTCCAGTTGCACTTATTAAAAAAACTCCCCAGATGTTAAAAAAGCCCCATAAATTTTTCATAAAAACTAACAGCAGTCACTAGATATTTTTCTTGAATTTTTTAGATCAATGAAAAATTCCCTAGTCATTTCTTCAACTCATTAAAAATTTCAGTTACAAAAAAGTTACTAGAAAAAATCCCTGATGAATTTTCTAGAGATAGTTTTAATTATAATTATACATTCAGAATTTTCCACAAAAATCCCAAGAAATTCCCTAGTTTCATAAAACTTCTAGAGAAATTTTTGTGATAAATAACAATAGTCCTCAAAATCACTCTCTAAAAGTCACTAGACCCATAAAATAGTTTCATTCTCCGTCGATTTACAAAATTAAAAGATCCTACTTAAAAAAAAATCACTAGACACCACAATGAGACACCAGTTCCCACTTCTCGTCTCCCTCCACTCTTCTAATCTTCTTTTTTCTTCCTTAGCTTCCCTTCAGTCTGTATCGTTCTCGAAACTAGATCCACACATTCCCCTAGTTCCATTCCCCTATTTTTGTCTCTCCCCTCCAACCCTTCTTCCCCCTCTCCAACAATTTTGCTGAGAGTCATAATGTAACTGCAGGCAATCCTCAGCACCGAAAGCTTCGACAGCTTCTGGTTGTGTGAATACGCAGGTATGGACTTCCTCAGAGTATTGAAAGCCGCGCTGATGGTATGGACCCGCGTGCGTTCCCGTGCATTGGCTTCAATCCTGCGCTCTCGCGTCATATTTTTGTAGTTCCTCTGTCCTGGAGGGTTCGATTGCTCGGACATTCCGTTGCTCGTGGAAGACATCGCCTGACTTGTGCAAGACATCCGACTGCTAGGGATTAATTTATTACCAGTTATTCTGTCGTAATTTTGGCTATTGAGCGAACGTTTGTCCTCATAAGGAACCTCTGTGACTCCTGGATGAGCTGGAACACGTGCATCTCCACGAAGAACTAGAGCTAATGGCTCTTCTTGGTGGGGGAAGTCTTCATAGTGCTGCTGGGTCCTTGTCGAGGAGTGGGGGAGCCTAGTAGTAGGAGTGGAACTTAGTTGAGTAGAGTGGGAGGTGAGACTAGTGGGGAGAGGACTCAGTGGGCCAGAGATTGGGGCCTGAGTGGGGATGGAACTCACGGGAGAGGAGTGGGACCGTGTAGTGGGTATGGGACTCACTGGCCCAGAATTTTGGGCCCGAGTAGAAGGGAGGGGAGCGCTAGGGACTGACTGAAGCCTAGCAAGGACTTGAGCATGGATTCGTGCTTCGTAGAGTCGCTGGGATTCTTCGCTGCGTCGACGCTCTTCTTCGAGCTGCCAGCGCTCTTCTTGCGTGTCCTCGGCAGCCTTGTCAGGGTGAGGGGAGCTCCAAGGTCGGAAGGGGGAGCCAGTAGAGCGCTCGATGAACCGACGCTTCTTCAACGGACGGTTCGGTGCGTCGGATTTGCAGTTCTTCTTAGGCTCGGCGAGTTTCCGCTTGTTCCGCAGAGAAATCGGGGAGATTTGGACCTCCACGCTGTCCTCAGAGCCGCTAGGTGAGTGCAGGTTCTCGTCCTCTCCACTACAGAATCCGGCGTCCTTCTCGGATCCGGACATGGCGTCTGGAAAAAAAAAAATTTTGTTAAGATTTGATCAAAGTTTTTCCTTTTTTGTACTTAAAAATTTGTAACTTTTAAACTAATTAAAATTAAGGCTTAAGTTCGGTATATTTTTGTAGAAAACAAATTGATCTAGGATTGATAGTTTCCGGGATATAAAATTTTAAACGAAAAAAAAAATCATAATTTCAAAAGTTTTCTTAAATTTCTACTTTAAAAATTCATAACTTCTAGACAAATCAAAATTAGGGCTTCTGATTGGTCTCGTTTCAAAGATAAGATCTCTAGCTACAATTTTCATTAATAATTAATTACGTTTCAATCACTAGTTTCCGAAATATCGACCTCAAAAAATATTTTCCCAAGTTGCCCTATTTAAAAAATGGTTTTTTAAAAATTATTATTAAATCAATTTATACGAAAAAAAAAATACATGAACATAATTTTATAAGAGAATGATACAGCAATAGCTAAACGTTTGATCATTGAGGTCCTTGAGGTCAGCGACAGGCGCCATCGAGTCAGTCTCCGATCGATCTCTTTCTCTCTTACTCTCTACTCTCTCATTCATCAACGTACACACATACTAGACATATGTGAATAAATAAACAACTTGTTATGATAATATAGAAAAATTTATTGCAAGTACGTACGCAAGTTGTCTTATCTTTCATTGAGAAATTTTTTTAACTCAATTTATAAATAACGATCATTATTTCTTGCAATCAGACATCGATATCTCGAGAACTAATTATCGAAATTTGATAACACGATTGTGAAAATTGTAGCCAAGGGTCTGATCCTCAAAATGAGCACAATGACGATTGGTTATTTTGATAAGTTTTTTTTTTATGAATTTTTTAAGTTCGAAATTAATTTTTTCATTAAAATTTTGGGTTTCCAATTTTGAATAAAATATTTATAAAGATAAATATCGAAGAAACTATTGATCTCAGAGCTTACTTTTTGAGATAAAAATTGTAGCTACTAATCCTATCTTTGAATTGAACCCAACCCCGTTCCTTAATTCCCATAAGTTTCCAAGTTACAAATTTTCAAAGTTCAAAAAACCAATTTTTGCCATAATTTTCAACTCTCTTTTTGATCAGCTGATCTATATCGATCGATATCTCAGAAACTATCGATCGCAGATCAAACTCATTTTTATAAAAATTGTAGCCAAAAGTCTAATCTTCAAACTGAGCCCAACCCCGTTCCTTAATTCCCATAAGTTTCCAAGTTATGAATTTTCAAAGTCCAAAAAATGAAATCAATTTTCTAAATTTCCCATAAATAAGACAAAAAAATATTTATAAATCATTATTATTTTTTTTTCTGCACCACGTGTTGAAAATATATAAAAAAAATAAATATAATAAATCCGTGAGTCAGAAAATAAGGTATAAAAGATCACGTAGGAGTTAAACTTGCTCCGTCTTCAGACTTCGCAGCTGGTGACCGTCTCGCCCACTTGCGTATTTTACAACATACTCCTTCTTTTATCATCCACATATATACATATACATATATATCTATATCTTTATATATACATATATATATATATATATATATATATATATATATATATATATATATATATATACATATCTGCATATTTAACTTTCCGCACGTGTCTCCTCTTAAACTTTTTTTTTATATAATTTTTTTTTACGTCCAATCAAATTGGTCCCGATCTTCGCGAGATCTAAACATCTGGTAGATTTATTTATTCACTCGATTATTTTTTTCTATTTTCCAAAACGCATGCAATGTAGCAAAAACATGGAAAAAAATTTTCGTAAGGAAAATTATTTTTTTTTTTGGATTCGAATTGAAATTTATTCCAGATGTCTCGAGTTATTTTCACAGGCCGGATGTACTGTTTTAACAACTGCGTTCTTGTATGTGCACGTGCCGACAAGAAAATTATTTTTTAACTTTTGAATAGCAATTCAATGATAAAAAAATGTTATTTAATATTTTAGTAATTAAAGATAAGAAATCAAGGTCTTTTGTTTTGGACTTTGAAAATTTATAACTTGGAAATTTGTGGAGATTAACGAACGGGATTGGTCGCATTTTAAAGATAGGATTAGTAGCTACGATTTTCGTCTGAAAGAGTTCGATCCGGGATCGATAGTTTTCGAGATATCGATCTATATAGATAAACGGATCCAAATGGTACATTTTTTGTAAATTTTTTTTTATCTTTAAAAATTCATAACTTGGAAATTTGTCGAGATTAAGGAACGGGGTTGGTCGCATTTTAAAGATAGGATTAGTAGCTACAATTTTTGTCTAAAAGTGTTTGATCTAAGATCGATAGTTTTTTAGATTATGATCAATATAGATCGATTGACAAAATTCTGAAATTTATAAAAATTTTTTTTAAACTAAAAAATTCATAACTCGAAAATTTTTCAAAACTAAATGATGAAGTTGAACTCATTTGAAAGCTTGAACTTTTGTCTAAAATTTTCATTTTCTGATAATTTCATTCTGAGCGATAGTTTTCGAGATATCGAACTTGTAATTTAACGACCAAAAATAGCCCGAAAATTTCTCATTACTTAAAACATTGAAATTAATTCACAAAAGGTTCCACAGGTGCACAAACTACTATAATTCACCTCGACAGATTGTTAATCTCACCCCAGATTATTTATGCCGTCAACACTAAAAGTAACCCCTTTTAAAACAACAAGTGCATCTATAATCGCCTCACACACGCACAAACTATTGTTTCGTAACGCCTGTGGGTGCGTCTGCCGTGTAATTGATGTCAAGATATTTAAACCCGATAATTATTCAAAAGTACTTCCTCCTATCAATTAAATATTTACTTCCTGTTTTCATCCAGTTTACTCAACTGAACAAACTTCTATCTATTTATGCCATTATCTCTTCAACTATTTATCCTAGAGAAAAAAGTTTCATACAATTTTCACAGGAAATTTTCTCACCTACAATTTTACTCCTTATCATTTTTTCTCCCAGGTCGATAGTTTCCAAGTTATTCCCAAAAAACCGTCACCGTAAAAACTTTGCCCCCAATAAATCGACTTGTCACTAAAAACTTGAATTAATAAACAACTTCAATAAATCGAATTTCTGTATATGTTTATTTCAACTCTCCAATAAATTTCCTATCCAAAAACCTCCCATGCGATCAAAATCGGCGCAATAGAACGCCCAGGATCCGCAGTCAAAAAATTGGCGCCCACTTTAAAAATTCAAATTTTTTTTTTTTCATATATACGCATATATATGTAAGTATATATAATATATATATGTATATATAAAGTCTTTGTCATTAAGTCTGGTAACAACCCACGCTGGCGCCTTGACTCTATCTCTTTTTATTTTTTTTATATCCTCGACTCGGTTTCTCGCGACTCCCTCTCCCGCGTTCACATCCTCGAGTAAGCGGCAATCGAGAAAATACCTTACATTCGATTCTGTCCCGTCAGACTGGCGCCTAATTATTATTATTGTTATAAAATTCAAAAACAAAAAATCCTTTGGACAAAAAATCACATTTCCACACTAGGGCACTTTTCATTTCTCGCACTAGTAATAAAAAAAAAATTATCATAATTACCTTTAATATATGTTAGTTCACAAGTATCACTATTCATTTTTCCAAAAATTATTTTTCATCACACAGTTGCAAAAAAAATTTTCCACTTCACTGAATCCAAAATTGTTTTTTTTACGCACGAGATAAAATTTCCGCACGGGCAAAAAATATTTAGTGACTGCGCTTCTTCACTTCGAGACGTTTGGCGCCGTACTGATCTACTGATTCAAGCATGAGCGCGTGGGCTGCCTAGTGTACTCGGCAGTGAGTGAGGGCGAGGGGGGAGGGGTATAGCGCCGAGTGAAGAGGCAGCGGGGGTAGAAGGGGGTCAGGAAAGAGTAGAGGGGGGCGTAAGACAGTAGTGTAGCGGTGGTATGCGTCGCACATGTGGAGGGGGCGACACTTCGGCGCCAGACTTGGCTGCATTGAGACTTTTTTTTTGACTTTCTCTTTTTAGGTGGCGCCAAATGTTTGAATTTTTTTGAAAATTCGTGGCTGGTAATCTATAAAAGATTAGGGGACCGGATTGGTTTTGTCGTACAGGTCAGATCCGAAGGTATAATTTTCACAGCTGTGATGTTAAGTTTCGATGATTAGGTTTCGAGATATCGAACTTTTAAGATGAGTAGTTTTATGAAGGTTTTTAAAATTTTAGGTTTAAGTTTAAAAATTTGTAACTTGGAAATTTATAAAAATTAAGGAACGGGGTTGGGCTCATTTTAAAGAGGAGACTTGAGGCTACATTTTTTATTTTAAACAATTTGATCTATGATGAATAGTTTCTGAAATATCGATCTATATAGATCAGCTGAGCAGAAGAAAAATTTTAAATTCTTGTAAAAATTGTATTTTTGAACTTTAAAAATTCGTAACTTGGAAACTTATGGGAATTAAGAAATGGGATTGGGCTCATTTTTTTAAGGGGACTTGGGGCTACAATTTTTATCTAAAACAATTTGATCTAGGATCAATACTCTTTGAGATATTAATTATTGAAAAAATTATAAAATAACAGAAATTAAAAATTATCAACTTTTTCATCTTAAAAAATTCATAACTTACAAACTTATCAAAATTTACAAACGGGGTGGGTCTCAGATTGTAGATTAAACTTTTGGCTATAATTTTCTCAGCTCAGTCGTCAACTTGCGATGATCAGAACCTGAGATTTTAGTTCTTAGGCAACTTTTTAAAGTGTCTAGTTGATTTTTTTAAAAATTCATTCTCAGAAGTATTAAGTCATAAAGAAAAATATTTAAGTGACTATTCGAGCAAGTATCGGTTAACAGTAACGCCTTTGATCGTTTTTTAAGAAAGTCAAGAGTCCATAGAGGGAATGAAAGAAAGTTTAAGAGAATATCCAAATGCTGGTAAAAAAAAAATCTTTTATTACTTTCCCATGGTCGTAAAAAACTGAAACAGGCCCGAAAAGGTCCCACATTTTTAGTTTTATTTTTATAATTTTTATTACCGTGAAAAATATTTTGCTTTAATAGTCGAATGCGTAATTAAAATTATTCATGTGGTTATTATGCAGCAGAGTATGTCACGTATTGATGTAATTGTTACTACTACAGAATAATAATTGAATATTTTTTTTTTTTTTCAATGTATTAAAATAAATTTTTTTTTATTTTAGAATTTACTATCTCGGAAAGTTATCATCGAAATTTGACGACTGAGCTGTGAAATTTAAAGCGAAAGTTCTGATCTTTTAATTTAGAGTACGAATGACCTTAAATTTTCATTAATTTCGAAGATATGAATTTTTGAAGTTGAGAAAAAATTTTTTTTCATGGAATTTGCTATTTTGATTTAGATCTTTTTGTCTGTGAAGATCATTATCTCATGGACTATTGATTCTAGATAAATTTATTTGACATATAAATTGTAGCTAAAAGTCTAATCTTCAAAATGAGCCCAATCCCGTTTCTTAATTTTCATAAATTTCCAAGTTATGAATTTCCAAAGTTCAAACAATGAATTTTCGAGAATTTTCTCTTTTGATCATTATGTCTATATATATCAATATCTCAGATCTTATAGATCCTAGATCGAATTGCTTGAAACAAAAATTGTAGCTACAAGTCTTAGCTTTGAAATGAGACCAAGACCGATTCTTAATTTTGATTAGTTTCAAAGTTATGAATTTTCAAAGTTCAAAAAATCAACTTTTACCAAAACTGAAAATTTTTTCTTATGATCTGTCTATCTATATAGATCAATATCTTAGAAACTATTGATCCTAGATCAATTTCTTCGGAACAAAAATTGTAGCCAAGAGTCCACTCTTCAAAATGAGCCCAACCCCGTTCCTTAATTCTCATAAATTTCCAAGTTATGAATATCCAAAATCCAAAAAATGAATTTTTGAGAATTTTCTCTTATGATAATTTTATTTATCAAGATCAATATCTCCAATCTATTGATCCTTGACAAATTTCTTTCTTAACAAATTTACAGCCAGCTCCTCTGTAAAACAAGCCGACTCCCTTTTCTTAATCTCCAAAAGTTTCCAAGTTATAAATTTTGAAAGCTGAAACTTAAAAATTTCTCTCCCACGACAGATTATTTATGACTAAATAACTAAATAGTACTTAAGTAGGTAAGAAAATCTTAACCAGATGATAGTCGAGTACTTCACGTGGTCAAAAATTTCCCAGACTACAAAGAAATGGGGAATTATAAGTAAGAGGCCAATAAACAAACAGTAGGTTATAAAATTTTGAGGATTTTGGCCATTTGACTATTTGTCCACTCGTGTCTGCGTCTCCTGTCCCATGTGTCTAAATGACCATTTAGCCCGTAGTTCGAGCATGTGGTGGCTGCATGTGCCTCTGTATCTAGTATCTAGGTACCAAGATACTGCATGAGGGTGTAACATAAGGGTTTGTTTTAAACATGTGGTGCAATACAAGGGACTGGGGTGTCTTCCAGATGGTTATAATTCGTTTATATTATTGTCATTTATTTTTTTTTTTTTTTTACTGTATACTACTGCAGTAGTACCTTTACTGGAACACTTAACATGAATGAAAAAATTTATTTTTAATAATTTGTGTAAAAAAAAAAATTTCATACGAAATTATTTTTGATTTTTGGAAATGAAGTTTAAAAATTCATAACTTGGGAAATTATGGAGATTAAGGAGTAAATAAGGGGGCAAATTAAAGCTGAGACTTGGTACTATGATTTTTGTTTCAGAAAGTTTGGTCTGGAATCAATAGATCCGGAGATTTTTAATAATTATCGGAAGAAAATAAATTGGGAATCAAACGTCGGATATTTGACGGGATTTAATTTTTTGACAGTTTTGAAAATTCATAAGTAAGGAAGTTATGAAGATTAAGGCTTTTAATTGGGCTCAATTTAAAGAGGAGACTTGGGACAACATATTTTGTTTGAAAAAGTTTGATCTAGGATCTATATATTCTGAGATATTAATCTATATAGATAAACAAATCATAAGAAAAATTCCCAATTTTTGTAAAAATTGATTTTTTTTAACTTTGAAAATTCATAACTTGGAAATTTATGAAAATTAAGAAACGGGGTTGGGCTCATTTTGAAGAGTGGACTTTTAGCTACAATTTTTGTTTCAAACAAATTGCTCTAGAGTCAATAAGATCTAAGATATTGATCTATATGGACATAATTATCGTAAGAGAAAATTCTTTAAGATTGATTTTTTTAACTTTGAAAATTCATAACTTGGAAACTAATTAAAATTAAGAATCGGCCTTGGTCTCATTTCAAAGCTAAGTTATGTAGCTACAATTTTTGTTCCAAGCAATTTGATCTAGGATCAATAAGATCTGAGATATTGATCTATATCAATAAAATGACCATCTGAGAAAATTCTTAAAAATTCAATTTCTAAACTTTGAAAATTCATAACTTGGAAATTTATCAAAATTAAGAAACGGGATTGGGCTCATTTTGAAGAAGGGACTTTTAGCTACAATTTTTATAGTAAATAATTTGATCTAGGATCAATAGTTTCTGAGATATTGATCTATATCAATAAAATGACCATATGAGAAAATTCTCAGTTTTGTTAAAAACTGATTTTTATAACTTTGAAAATTCATAACTTGGAAACTAATCAAAATTAAGAAACTCGGGTGGGCTCATTCCAAAGCTGAGACTTGTAGCTACAATTTTTGTCTGAAAAAAATTGATCCCCAACCCATAACTTCTAAGATATAAAATCTTCTATAAAAAATCTCACGAACCTCAAAGTCTAACCAATAAACGTTGTCGTTAAAAAAATTCATAACTTCTAACCTAAGGATAATTTCGACCTTTCATCATTCTAACTCTAAAAACCAGAAACGCGGCTACAATTTTCACAGTTCAGTCGTCGAATTTCGTTGATAACTTCCCGAGATATTTAAAGTTAAACTCTGAACATATTAAAATTTATGAACTAAAATTAAAACTGAATGAAATAAAAAACATAAATTAAGTATAATTGAATGTGTAAATGTACGTGGAGATATGGAGTACATGAACAGTGTGTTCTGTCGGTGACGTGTGTCTCTGATAACGCAATAGCCGGCATTAGTTTGGGTCATGCTCCTGTTCGGTGACACGTGCTGTTTCAATTACCGCACACCATAAGGGCGGAGATACTTCCCCACATACTCCCTTATTTTCTCTCTCTCACTCTATCAATAAATGTCACCCTCTACCAAAATTCCCTTTGGTTCGCGGGTCCGCGAAATTTTTTTTTTTGCCCGAGGGCCATTTTACTCTATGCCAGTCCTCATTCTCACGGTAGAGACGAAACGAAGAATTAGACTCATAATCTCGGACTTCCGAATTCCGCGGATTCACTTTACTCCTAGACCGTAAATTACGCGATCGCGTGACTAGGATCACTTTGTATTTATAAACTGTCTAGGGTATTTTTATATTTAGCTAACAGGTTATTTTCGGCGAGTTTATGGTGGGAAAGTTTGAATCAAATTTTTAAAAAATATTTTTTACTTTCATTCCATTTTGTTCGGGTCTAAGCTCGCTGTATTTGATCTAGAGGTTGGAAATTAATTTTACGATGGTCGAATAATCGAGAAAAGTCTGGGGATTAAAAAATTTTTTAATTTTTACTTTTTTTTAAGTTATGATCTTTTTAAATTTGAAAAATTGAAATTGTTAATTTTTTATTCTATTTTTGAGGAGTTATGGAAGGGTTATCTAAAAAACTATTGACTGGGGATCGAAGTGTTTCAGACAAAAACTGTAGCCAAAAGTCCAATCTTCAAAATGAGCCCAATCCCGTGCCTTAATTTTCATAAATTCCCAAGCTATGAATTTTCAAAATTCAAAAAATGAATTTTGGAAAATTTCCTCTTATGATCATTTTGTTTATATAGATAAATATCTCAGATCTAATTGATCCTAGATCAAAGTGTTTTTTACAAAAATTGTAGCCAAAAACTCACTCTTCAAAATGAGCCCAACTCCGTTCCTTAATTTTCATAAATTTTCAAGTTATGAATTTTTAAAGTTTAGAAAATTAATTTTGAACAAAACCGATAATTCTTTATTAGGATCTGTCTATTGATATATATCAATATCTCACAATCTATTGATCCTAGAACAATTTGGTCCGAACAAAATTTATAGCCAAAAGTCCACTCTTTAAAATGAGCCCAACCCCGTTTCTTAATTTTCATAAATTTCCAAGTTATAAATTTTTAAAGTTTAAAAATGAAGTTTTGAGAATTTCTTTTATGATCATTATGTCCATATAGATCGATATCTCAAAATCTATCGATCCTAGATCGATTTCGTTTAAATAAAAATTGTAGCTAAAGGCCCACTCTTTCAAATGGACCCAACCCCGTTCCTTAATTCTCATAAATTTCCAAGTTATCAATTTTCAAAGTTCAAAAAATGAATTTTTGAGAATTTACTCTTGTGATCTTTTTGTCTATATAGATCAATATCGCAGATCTTATTGACCCTAGATCAAATTGTTTCGAACAAAAATTGTAGCCAAAAGTCTACTTTTCAAAATAAACCCAACTTCATTCCTTAACTCCCATAAGTTTTCAAGTTACGAATTTTCAAATCCAAAATATTCTTACAAACTCAAAGTTATCATTCTAAAAATTTTTTTTTCATTTCTGCTCGCTGATATCTCTCGTTCCACTGACTGGAAGTAGATCACTAAAAAAAGAAAACTATAGCCAAAAGTCTAATCTTTCAGGCTATTACATCCTCTTTTCTTAATTTTCATAACTTCCCCAGTTATAAATTTCCAAAGTTTAGAAGAAAAAATTCTTCATAAATAAACAAAAAAATAAACTAGAGTTGGAATATCGATGCGAAATCAATTGAAACCATAATACCGTTGACAGATTTGTTTGCTAACAGGTCTCATATGTCCAGGTCCAATAATTAATCCCGCCGAGTTTGGAATAACAGATGGGACCTTAAATTTATGCGTCGAACGTCAAATATTTATTGATCTCCAGCTTTTCCAATAAACACAAATTAAATATTTTAATTAAATTAAACACTCAGTAATTACTTTATGCAGTGGTGGGGGGAGGGGGGAAGGAGGTCAAGTCAGAGGATGTCAGAGTCAGATTTGTTGGGGTTTAGGTCGAGAACTAATCCAAGGGGACGTTGATATCAAACTGGAACTGGATGGGATCGGGCTCGACTGAGTGCTAGGGTGGCTGTGGACTCGCTGATTGGCGTCCAGAGGACATCTGGTTACGGCGTGTATTGTCCACAGCTTCAAGGATCACTCTAGTGCATTAGGGACTGATTTATTGCGTGTACTATTCAAATTACGGAGGCAAATTTCACACTTTTTCAAATTTTAATTTTTTTCCATGACTTCAAGTTAAGATTTCTCCAAAAGTACTTAGAGAAATCAAAGCTTATGGGGTACCTTGGAATCGAGAAAAGTCTGAACTTTAATTTGAACATGGTTATAAAGTCTAATAATAATTAATTTCAAGGTTATAAATTTTTAAAGTTCAAAAACTAAAATTTTACCTAAACTGAGAAGTTTTTCTTATGATCTGTTTATCTATATAGATCGATATCTCGAAAACTATCGATCTTAGATGAAATTGTTTCAAACAAAAATTGTAGCTAAAAGTCTACTCTTTGAAATGAGACCAATCCCGTTTCTTACTTTTCATAATTTTAGAAGTTATGAATTTTTTTTTAAATTTTTTCAAAGAAAATTTTTAAAGCCTTCATAGAAATTAAACTTAAAAATCACACATAGTTTTTTTTTCCAAGAATCGATGTGTAATTAGTGTTTTGGATGTATGAAGAGTCAGTAAAAAAATGAAAACAAAAAATTTTTAGGGCCCGCGGCCCAAGCAACCACAAATTATTGTTTTTGTATTACGAGCATTTGCTGTGACCGCGACACCTGAGACAGGTGAGCATCTGATACAAGTGACACCCTTAGGCATATAAAGTAAGCGTATGTTTTTTTATGCCAGTTGAAAAACATTTTAATTAAAAAAAAAAAAAAAAATTATGAACTTTTTTTTATTATCTGAGGAATGTTGAGAAGAGTAGAGACACAGGTGAGTGGGAGCTGAGTAAAAGGGGATTGAGAAGAAAAAAAAGGCCCAAAAAAAATAGTCTGGATTTTAGTAGAGGGGACAGCGGGGAGAGGGACAAGGGGTCCTTGGAGAGCGTCGAGAATGCGAGGGAGAGGATGCTGGTCGGTTAACTCGTAGACATATCGAAGGACCAGACAACCCGCTGGGCCCTGGCGCCTGTGCTTAAGGCCCACACACCTGTGTCGACACTACACCGACTACAGTCCGATCGGTCCCCTGAGAATTGTCCAGAGTGGGAAAGGTCACGCCCGGATACCATTCTTGGAAGCCTACTCGTTTGTATGGTTTTATTTTCTTTGGGACTTAAGTAAGTGGGTGGAAATTGGGCCTTCATTTAATGTAAAAATGACGACATTGATTTTTTGTTGACTTTTATAAAAAAATATATATAATTGGGCCTTACGGCCAGATTTTAGTTTTGGGCCTTATATGTAAAAGTCACATCTAGCTGCTCGATTAATTATTAAAATGAGCATACATACGTTTTTAGACAATATTTCATGGGAATAAAAATAGGGCCTTATAAGTCCCCCATATCATTTTGGGCCTTGTGGGGATGAAACTCGAATATAAAAATATAAAATGTTTAAAAATGTGCGTTGGGAAAATTTTCTTTATAATGTGCTTAAAAATTGAAATTGGGCCTTGTATGACTAGCTGTGATTTTTGACACTTCGTCGAGATATACAATTGGGCTTTATTACATTAAATAGGCTGGTGGAAAATCAATCAGCAACAAGAGTTTTATTGTAATTAAAATAATTCAAATTGGGTCTTACTTGATAAAAATTCAAAATAGGGCCTTATTTAGTAAACACTTAGAATTGAATGAGTGGATAACTGGGGAAATATGATTTTCATGATAAATTAACTCCAAATAGAAATTAGGACTTATGTTTTAAAAATAATTGCACCTGTTCACGGGCCCAAGAGTAAATTTAGGGCCTCATTTTGACAAAATTTAGCCTTAAATCTCTTTGTGACATTTTATAAAATAATTTAACATGCAAAAATAAATAAAACATGAAGTTGGGCCTTATGTGCCCAAAATTAAAATTGGGAATCACGAACCCAAAAAAAAAGATCTTACAAATTTAAAAAGTAAGAGTAAAACTTCAATTATAAAACATGTAAAAAGACAATAAAAAATCCGTGAGGCCCATTTATTTTTCACAAGGGGATTAATTATCTGACGATCGAAATTGATCGATAATGACGCTCACAACGTCGTGTATCCAAATAACTTATTTTTTTTTATTATTATTATTACGGTGCTGCAAGTGTATTGGCCTTTGAAGATTCATTAAGGCCCCGATGTATAGAAGAACGGAGATAGTGATAAAAGGAACAAGACGAGTGAGATGAGGCCCTTAAAACGTCCGAGTGTTAGAGATGGGGCCAGGGGAATATGGTAATGAAACGCGTAGGATGCCAGTAAAGATGATGGGGCCCAAAATCGAGTAGAGGCAATGAATGATGCGGCAGGTGTGCCGCTTTGGGTCCTCAGAAACCAACTAGCCAACAGAAAAGGCTACAGATCAGGGAGAAGGGAAGGGCAGGAGGGGGGGGTGTTTTTAACGACTGGGACCGTATCACGGACGTTTGGGTCCCAACGAAGCACCTGTGCGTGTATTGCTACACAGGATAATATCATCGTTTTAAAAACTTATTCAATTTTATTTTGTAAGTACGTTTGCTTAAATTCCATTTTACCTGAGTCCCAATTGAATAGTTTTTGGTATTAAGGCCCTAAATATTTCATTTTATTTAGTAGTATTTAAACGACACTAAAGAAAATATAAGCTCTGCACAGGATACACTTTGTATAATTTGAGCCTTATTTTAATTTTGGGACCTACATCTCGGTATTTGGGCCTTATTTTAATTCCTTGGGACAGTGTAAAAATGTATTTTGTTATAGTTGTTTTAAATCGGTAGTTTGTTAAATAAATTGTTTGGGTCCTAAATATAGATTCGAGTAATAAGTCCCAACTTTGGGCCCAAAGCGCGGATGTAAATAATCGCTTGTTGTATATTTTAATAGAACAATATCTTTATTAAATAAGAATTAATTACTGGGAGATTGAGTTGCGATTTTTGAGGCTTTATAAGGCCCAATTATAAATCATGTCTAGCTGTGAGATTTAAATACTAGTTCCGTTCTTATTATGATGATTCGAGGATTCTTAGAGTTAACATGCAACAGGTGGACCAAAAATTAATGTTGGGCCTCAAGGCCCAATTTTTATACCTCTTTTCGTGAAAAATAATCATTTGCAGATAATTTAAATGCTTAAGTAGACGTTGCAATGATTTTTAATAATTAAGGCCCAAATTTTTACATAAGGCCCAATTTGATATTTTGTGCAGAATTTTATTAAATAATTTCAAAAGTCTGATATCTCGAGAACTTGTAATCGAATTTAGATGAATAAAAATTTTAATTCCAGCCAAAGATCTGATTTTTCAGATAAAATTACTAGTACGCCTTAATTCAAATCTATAAATTTATTGTTATCTTTAACAACTGATATCTCAGCTTCTAGTAATCCAAAAATTAACTTTAGGTTGGTCTCAGAATCGCCAAAAGTCTGATTTACAAGATATGACCCATTTTGCCCCGAAATTTTCACTAAGTCAAAAGTTATGAATTTTTTTTCCAAAACTTCAAATTTTTGCTTTTACATATTTAATGTGATTTTAAAAATAAATACTTAAAAAATTAATAGTCCAAAAAAAAGCTCAAAGCTAAAATTGTAGCCCAGAATTATCTTCAAAATGAGACCGTCCATTCCTTAATTTCCATTAAAATTATAAATTCTACTTTAGCAGAAAAAAGTTAAAAATTTTTCTGTTCATGTCCATCTTGGCAATAAAAATAAAAACTTGTCAGCTGCACGAGCCATCGTCTTGTCTTTTAGTCGCAGGCATATATTAATCTCTTGAAGTTCGCGGGCGCCAAAAGACAAATACGCGCAGGTGTTTAGTGGGTGGGAATAAACAAAACAAAAAAATTCTAAGACATGTGACGGCTTTTAGATGCCATCTCTAACTCTCATCACTATTTAACTCTCACTTACTCTTTCGCCAACACGCGAGTCACGATCCGCAGATTCAAAAATATTAACTTTTTTTTTTCTTAAAAATTCCAAGCCTTTTTATTGTCACAAGAGTTATTATAACTTTAATGTCACTACAAAATATCAAAATGATCTAAGTCTACTTTAAAATACAGAAGTCTCCATTATTATTATTATTCAAATTGTTGGCAAAGTCTTGAGTCCAGAGACCGAAGAGACGAGAGAGAAAATTTTAGTGGCCTCTACGCCTGCCAGATGCGTTTCAACTACTCAGAGATCCACATGCTGTATTTTATTATGCATTATAATCCCGAGTATTGTATTTTATTACAACTCGTATAAGGAAATCAATTAATCACTTTATTATTTATTTTAATTAATTTTATTGAATTTAAAAATACGGGAACTTCATGAATGTTACTTTCAGTTATATTCAAAAACATATTACTCGGAACTTCCCGAGTGAAAATTGAAACAGTAGATTGAGCCTCCAAAGCCTCAATTCTTTCGATGTTGGACTTGCCGCCGAATGTAATATGTTATTTAAGTCCTCGATATCCTTAAAGTAGAGTATGAAGGAGTAAATCACCTTTTTAAAATGGCATTTTGACCCTCCATGGCCTAACATGTTTTAAAATATGATTCAAGCCCTCAATACCCTAAACGAAGCGCATGGAGGACTTAATCACCTTTTTAAAAAGATGTTATAACCCTGCAAGGCTTAGCATACTTTTAATCTGTAACTTCAAATGAGCTCAATTCTTTAGCATGATATTATTGTTATAATAATATATGCGTTCTAAATACATAAAGATATTTCCAACTGATCGTGGGTGCCCGAGTAGCAGTGCGGCAGTGGTTGTGCTTCACATTCGTTAGGTCTTGGTTTCGAATCCCGGCAGCAGCAGATTATTTTTCAGCAGTTTTTTTAAATTTCTTTGGCAGTTTCCGTTATCCAATGCATCATTCGCATTTATTGTTCACATAAAATAATTAATTAATCATATACTAATAAGTCAAAGGCTCTAATTATTCAATTCGAATTTCGAAGTACTATTCTATTCGAATGCCTACTTGCATAACTTTAGCTATTATTAATATTTTAAATTTTATTATTTCTTAACTCACAACGAAACATTTGTTACTAAGTAATGATTTTTGGAATTTCTGAATTTCAAATTTTTTTCGATTATAGTGGTCATTTCTAATTAGTGGCCCCTTTTTCCTTCTGTTTCTTTACCAATTGTACGCGATCCGATGAGAATCTTTTTCGATCTATAAATTTAGGCTCTGGAGGCTTATGTTGACTTTTTAAAAAAATGATTTAAGACTAAACTTGGGAAAAGGGGGGGGGGGGCAAAGTTACCACGTTTAGGTTGAAATCACCTTTTTATTGCATGGATCTTCATATTCAAAAAAGATGATTTGAACCTCTTTACCCTCATGTAGGATTTGGAGGCTCAAATCACCTTTTCAATTTTGACTCGGGTCGTGTGTTGGTACCCTCACTTTCGGCTCGGGCACCAATCTTCACACTTTGCGTCTTAAACACAATCGCACTCGATAGATAAACTACACGGAAAAAAAAATATAGTAAAATTTACTAAAAAATATAGGAATAATTACTAAATTTAGATAGTAATCTTGAAACGCTTAAGATTTATAGGAAAAATTCATAAACAGATAAGTAAATTTTACTATCCCGTTTAGTGAATTTTACTATATTAAAATGGAAAAAAATAATGTTAAATTTTTATTAGCTTTTAACTTTTTATTATTATTACTATCATTTTAATTATTATTGTTATTAATGCCATCTGTATTGGTGTTGGAGTCGATTTTTTGTTTTTCAAAAAATCACTTGTTTCAACCAAGATTCAAACCCTGATCTTCCGCGCGCGAGTCCTTTCCTATGTCTGACGGCCCGATGTCTCCTTTGGACAAAAGTTTCAGAACTTGTAATACATATTTGTATATGCTATCCCCACCAAATTTTAATTTTATCTATACATAGTAGAATTTACTATACATATAGTAAAAAAACATAATCGTGATAGCAAAAAATAGATTGCGTATAGTAATTTTTAATATTTTGTATAGTAACAAATCCTATATTGTATTAGAAAATTAACGTTCTTAAATTTGTATTTATTAAAAATACTAATAGTAAAATTTACTATACAGATACCCTAGTAGTAATGAATTCGAGGCGCTGGCTAGCGCCTGGCTAGTTTTACTAGAAATCAAATAAAAAATGGCGATACTAAATCCCATGGTTCCTAGTTATAGTTTATATATTGATTAAATACAAATAAACTATTATAAATTATTATTTTAAAAAATTAAAATCGAAATTATTTGTAACAATTAAATTACTAATTTTAAATATAATAATTATTGATAGTCTGAATAATTTAAAAACATTTTTTATTTAACATTCTTTTATTCAAGCTTTTTTATGAAACGAATATTATAAAAACAATAGCACATAATTTATTTACTTTTTAAATATTCAAAAATTTGAATATTTTAATATTTATTAATTATGGTAGCATTAAAATTAATATTATATTCACATCACTAATATCATTAATTAACTATCATTATTATTTAACGATTTAATGTCACATATTTTTCCGGAAGTGCACTACATTGTAATATTTTTAACAAATTGTCTAAATGACAATCTGCAATATTGGATTTTATTGCCCAAAGTCGGAGTTTGGTTATTGTATCAAGTCTTTTAATTGTATCCATTATTAAAATTAATTATTTACTTATACGCTGAGATATCAACAACATAATTACACAGTTAATTTAATCTTTATTATTTTTTCAAGTGCTCATAATATTTATAAACATAATTTTCATTCTTCTAATAGGTTATTTACTGTATGCAATAAAATACACACATACTAACGTACACGAATATTGGTTCAAGCAAAACTTACACATGAGTTGTAGGTGGCGCGATTTCTAGTTTTGCCTCGATATCGCTAGCGAGGGCCTAGTTTGTAGTCTAGGCGGCCCTCGATTATTTCTACTAGGGTAGTAGAAAATACAATTGTGTTAGTAAAAAATACATTACGCATAGTAATTTTGAATATCTTATTATGTAATTATTACTAACTAGTAAATTTTACTAAACGTTTAGTAATAATTACAATACAAAATGTATTTTTTCATATCTGTTAGTAAATTTTACTATAAGATTGTAATTTTTACTATATTTTTTTTTCCGTGTACTATTAAACATTCGATTTTTTCCATTATAAAAATTAATTGCTTAGAAACTTATAAAGATTACGACTCATTTTTAGTTGCAAATTAAAGCCCAGATTTTGAGCAATTTCTTAACTTCTCAACATTTTAATTTTCGGGTAGTATAAATCGAAAAACTGACCTTTATAGATCGACATTAAAATTTCAAGCTATATTGTATAAAAAATTAATGGTTATGTAAGTTGTTATTGTTTATAATTACTTCGTACTTGAAAACACGTAATACTGATATCGATAAGCGGCTAATAAGCTTAAGCAATTAACTTGTTTGCTAAAATTCTATCCGCAATTCTGATATATTTTATTTTTATTTCCCATCTATGACGCAAGTTTTGCAACAATTAGAGACCGGTTTATAGATAAAACGTTAAATTTCAAATTAAGTGTAATCGCTATAGGTGCATTTAAAGCCTACTTGCTGCCGATCGATTACAAAAAATACAGAAGCTACCAAACTCTTGACATCAAGGATCGGTAAGAAATTATTTTAACTTCAATATTTTCAAATATAGCTTTCAAACTATTGATCGTACAAAAAAAAACTTCAGCACTTTTTTCAAGAAAATTTTATTCTCTACAAATTCATTTCAGTACTTTTTTGACGTATCTTTGATAGTTTGCATGTAATTTATCATTTTTATAACTAAGAACTAGGGGTGTGCGAATATTCGAATTTACGAATTATTCGTCTCGAATCGAATCGAATTATTCGAATAGTTCAAATAATTGTCTCGTGCTCTTAAATTAATCAATTTCGATGAAAAAGTTGTCTTGTTCGAGTGTATTTGATTCAATTTGAATATTTTTTTCATAGAATTCATGACTAAAATAATAAAAATTCGAATACCATGAATTCACGGAAAAAAGAAAACAGGAATAATTGCTGTTCGAACGAGCATTTATTACATTTTCAAATAGTAACGCAGCGCTTCATAATAAACGAAACTGTAAAAGTTACAGTTTGTCGCCGCGCAGTAAGTTTTACATTTTAAGTATGAAATATTACAGTTTGAAAATGTATTAAGTTTACTTTCTCACACTGTAATATTTGTTAAAAATTATCAAAGTATCATTCGATATGCTTCGAAACTTACAGTTTTCCTCATCAAGTTTTACGTTAAAATTTTTAAAACTTGTTTCTCAAAATAACGATATTGCCACTATAAGCTGTAAATTTTACATTTTCTGTTAGTAATATTTGCATTTATTTTTTTCAATAATCAAGTTTGAATAGTGACACGATTCAACATCACCCTTGATAATTAATTTCAATTGAGAAAATAGGTGAGAATAACCTATGGTAACCAAAAATAATAAAAAATAAATTATTACCACACTTTCAAATTTCTTTTTGAATTGACAACAATTAAAATCAATATAAAATAAGAAAACAAAAATAAAATTATTAATAAACAAGCGAATTGCATAAAAAATTTAATTACCCAATGAAAAAAGATTTTGTATATCTGTATACAGTTATATATGAATTATATACAATCGGATAGAGATAATGCATAATTATATGAAATTTTTAGATAGTTATATACAATTATACACGATCGTATATAGATCTATATAAAAATGCAAAAAACAATAATAAAATTATATACAAATGTATATATTTGTATACAATTATATAGAATCGTATATCATTATATACAATCTATACACAAACATTATGTGATTAGATAAAAATTATATACGAATAAGATATAATTATGTACGATTGTAAACAAATGGATAGGACCATTTTTTCTATCTAATTTGTATATAGTTTTATACAGTTGTATAAAATCTTTTTTCATCGGGTACTTACTAAAAATAATCATTCAACTATCAAAATTCGCACTATTGGAAAACTTTGCACTGTACTAGACGACACCACGTAGAATAATAACTTCACATGGGACACCCAAGAAACAGAAGACTCATTACTATAACCTCTAATATTGAGGCATGGCTCTTGGCTAAATGCAACGTGCACTCACATATACTATTTCAAAAATATTTACTAAATTTTCATTTTATTTTTACATTTTAAATAGTAAAAGTTCGTGATTGCTAAGGCATTGGTGATACTTGACAAAGAAATTTTAAAAATTACAGTGTGAGATGTAATAGTTCCATTTTCTACATTAAGGTTCATAATTGAATGCCCATACTGTAAATCTTCTCGAACCACTCAACAAATTTTCTTATTTGATACTTTAATTTTTCCACAACGGCTAAACTGTAATTTTTACAGTTTTAAAGAGGAATAAATGATTTTAAAAGAAACAAACTTTCTGTAAGCAAAAGATAATAATTATTTTACATTTTATTGTGTACGATTTACATTTTCAAACTGTAAATATTACTGCTTAATCTGCAACTAATTTTTTACAGGATAAAATTTAAAAATTACAGTATACATTTTAACTTTTGTAATTTTTAATATGACGCGCTGGTTTTTACATTTTATTCTGTAACTATTCCATTTTTCTTTTTTCCGTGTTCAAACCAAATATTAAACTAATTATTGAATTAAAAAAGAATTTGTATTCGTCGTATTTATTAAGATTTTTCTGTCATTTTTTGTTACATTTTAATGTAGAAAAATTAAATAAGATACTGATTCTGGTGTTAAAGAAGTTATTTTCTGGCTTATTATATCTCCTGCTGACGAAAATAATCTTTCCCTTTCGATAGATTCGAATTCAAAAAATTTTTCACTTTCGCTGGCAAAATGGGACACCCTTAAAAACAAATGAGAAAAAAAATTTCTGCATATTAAGTAATATTCATATAGAAAAATTATGTTTTACACAATTATTGGATGCAAAGAAAAGAAAAAAAAATTTTATTGGCTTTTATCATGAAACAAAAGCCTTTAACATTTTTCGACTGACACTAGATTTTTGAAAAAGTTTAACATAAAATATTCAAAACAATTTTTGGTATGTTTAAAAAACATTTAAAAAATCTGGGCGCCGGTTGGCCCTGCGGGCCAGCCCTAAAACTTCCCGCTGTTTTCGACCTCAAAGAGCTCGAAAACGTTGGTGTAGATATATTTTCGAGCTCTTCGAGCTCGAAAATGCTATCACATGCGATTGTTTTTTTACGATCTTCTCAAGCTCTAACAAGTTGCCTGTTATGCTGAAGTTCGTAAATTTATATAAGAATCAAGAATTGTTAATGAAGCGAATTTTAAAATTTAATCCCTGATTATGTTCAATAAAGTAAGTGTATTCAGGCAGAAATCAATGCCAGGGATTCAAATCAAGATTTAAATGAGTTTTGACTCATGTGAGAAACAATCAAATCAGAAATATCCGAGAAAAATATTAAAAACTACGTTTTATCGATTTCATTGTTGGTACTATGATTTAAACTAAAAACCAAGTTCGATGACATAATGCATCGAAAGTAACCATATAAAGGATGAGTTAGCATGACTTCAGACACATTTTAGTAGGTTATATTATGATTTATCCAGGAAAAATAACATAAAATATTATTTTTTTAACTTTTCAATGCCGATATCTTTCGAACTAATTGATCGATTTTGACGTTTAAAGTGGCAATCGGCGCGTTTTATTGAATTCTAGAGCTAATTAAAATTTGAAATCGATCGCGTCAGTCGTTTCGAAAATATTTAGAAAAAACCGTTTTTCACCATTTCTTTCTCCCGCGATAACTCTCGAACGAATTATCCGATTTTGATGTTTGAGGTGGCAATCGACGCGTTTTTTTAAGTACTAGAGCTGATTAGATTTTGAAGTCGATCGTATGAGTCACTTCTGAGAAATCAATAAAAAACTAAAAAAAAAATTTTTTTTTTTTCGTGATTCGCCAATATTTTCGACTCTACTTGATCGAACGATCTGAAATTTTCAGGAAAGCTGACGGCCAACAAGCTCTTTCAATCGCCGCCTCAAACATCCAAATCGTTTCATTAGTTCAAAAGTTACAAAGAGTTTACATACATACACACACACACACACACACGAACACACACATACATACACACACTCGGACATCATTCCGAAAATAGTCAGAATAGCTTCCTAGGACCTCAAAACGTCGACATCTGATGAAAACTCGATTTTCGAAAATCGAGGTGAAAACAATAACTTCCCGAAATTTTCGAAAATCGTCGATTTTCTTAGCGGGAACTTAAAAATATTCAAATTGAGTCAAATACACTCGAACAAGACAACTTTTTCATCGAAATCGATTAATTTAAGAGCACGAGACAATTATTTGAACTATTTGAATTATTTGAATAATTCGAACCCTTCGAATAGTTCGAATTATTCGAATATTCGATTCGATTCGATTCGAATGATATTCGCATACCCCTACTAAGAACGTAAAATCTAAATTTAAGCCGACATTTATTTTCAATTTGAATTTACGGACAAACTAGTAAAGATATGGCGAAAATGACAAGAGTCAAGCTTATCGAGAATTAAATTTTCTATAAAAAAGGCCCCGATGATATTTTATGTAAGTTCGATAGTTTCGAAGTTGAATAAATATTATAATTCTAGAAATCGACAACACAAATCAAAATGTTGAAATCTATTATGGTGTTAGCGCTGCTTATGTTATCGTTTGGGCTCGTGGTTAATGCTGAAGAATGTTATGGTGATCCAGTAAGTTTTTAAACTAAAACTTTACTTATTCATTTAACTATATTGGTCATGATTCCATGACTTAACCTATAATTGCAACAGGATTGGCTCTGTAGCTACAACAGGAAAGATTTTCAGTATTCATAAGATCAGTCCTATTGCAGCCACAGCTCTTTTTTCGCCGTGTAAAGAAATCAATCTCCTACAAGAGAATTAAATTAAAAATAATAATAAAAAAATTCTTATTTCAATGAAGCAAATAAAAAAATGTAATATGATATTTCTATAATTTAATTTAAAAATTTTAATTACAGTGTGACAATCAAACTCCTTGTTGTGAAGGATACTATTGTCATTTGAATGAATGGTGGGAGCAATATTGTCGTCCTAAATGATGAATCATTAAATCTAAAAACTCGAGGATTCGAAGCTTTACTTTAACTATCTACTAAATTTCTTCTCGAGGTGAAAATATGTAAAACGCAAAAATGAATAAATATATTATTGTTTTAACGATTTTCTAAAAAAAATTAATTAATTACTACCCTATCAAAAGCTTCCATATGGAAATCCAGCGTCCCTGATTAAGAAAAATGATTTTCTCCATGCTAAGTGTATATCTATATATTACCTGATTCAAATTGTTCTAAAACATTTAAAATTGTTTTGAATCGTTTCAAATAATTTTTCTTAAGCAGCGGTACATGGAAAAATTTCCCGAATCAAAATTAAAAAGGTGATTTGAGCCTCCGAATCCTACATGAGGGTAAGGAGGTTCAAATAATCTTTTTAGAATATGAAGATTCATGCAATAAAAAGGTAATTTGAACCTAAACGAGGAAACTTTGTCCGCTTTTACCAAGTTTAGGTTCAAATTATCTTTTTAAAAAGTCAACATAAGCATTCAGAGCCTAAATTTATAGATCGAGAAAGACTCTCATCGGATCGCGTACAATTGGTAAAGAAACAGAAGGGAAAAGGGGGCCACTAATTAGAAATGGCCACCATGATCGAAAAAAATTTGAAATTTAGAAATTCCAAAAATAATTTCTTAGTAATAAATGTTTTGTTGTGAGTTAAAGAATAATAAAATTTAAAATATTAATAATAATAGCTAAAGTTGTACAAGTAGGCATTCGAATAGAATAGCACTGTCATTCGAAATTTGAATTGAGTAATTAGAGTCATTGACTTATTAGTTTATGATTAATTAATTATTTTATGTGAACAATAAATACGAATGATGTATTGGATAACGGAAACTGCCAAAGAAATTTAAAAAAACTGCTGAATAATAATCTGCCGCTGCCGGGATTCGAAACCAAGACTCAACGAATATGAAGCACAACCACTGCCGCACTGCTGCTCGGATGTTCACGATCGGTTGGAAATATCTTTATGTATTTAGAACGCAGACATTTTTTTTACGAATAAAAAAAGCACTTTTTATAAGTCGAAATGGAATAGAAAAACGAGAGACTGGGATTATTAGCAATAACTAAAAAATTAATAGAGGAAGCCTACACGCTAAAAACAAAGTGGTAATACTTCCCGGGAAAAAAAATTTACATCAGTTCTGATCAAATTAGATCAGCTCAGATCAAATTTGATCATAATTTATACTGAACCCAGATCAAACTAGATCTGATTAGATATGACATTTATTTTTGAGAAAAATATTTAAGATCTACCCTGATTAAATCCAATCGAGTCAGATCAACCTAGATCTAGTCAGATCAAATCAGATCAACATTGAGTAAACGATCAATTTATGAAGTAAATATAAATAGATCTGATTGGACCTGTACGGATCAAACCAGATCTGAGCTGATATAACTTTTTCACGGGAAAAAAAGTTCAGATCTGCTCTGATCAGATAAGATCTAATTTGATCCGAATAGATCTAAATTTCTTTCCCGGGTGTTCCTATCCTTACATTTTAATGATTCTCATTCTTTTATGTTAACTACTACTATTTCAGAAGGCAAAATTCAGGAATTTTCCGGACATAAGAAATATTACGATCTAGATGGTAACTATTACTATCGGCAATAGTAATTATTGATATCTGGGAAAAGAATAGTTAAAATAAACGCATGATAATGATTATCACATACATGATGGTAATCATTCCCTATCGCAAGATGGTAATAGTTAGCATTTTTTTTTCAGCGTGTAAAATTAAAAAACGATTATCTAAGAAGAAACAATTTCCTCTAAAATTATCATAACTTACGGAATTCTATTCCCATTATTTATCTTAATCTATTAAAAAACTTGCAAAACTATTAAGTGCAAGAAAATTCTGGAAATCAATTTGTCTAGGCATTACTACAAACTTATAGTGCGTAATTATAAAAAAATAACATTCTTAAACTTGTTGGCTAAACTACAAATGAGAACCACGGCAATACGATTCTTCTCACATTCAAGTAGTAAGAAGAGAAGTAGGTGCACGCTCGTGGTCTTTTGCGTTTCTTGCACAAGTTCATGCCGAGCCTCTGGGCCAAGAATCTGGTCAAATTCTGGTCACAGACTGGGCCAAGTCTGCTGCTAGTCTGGATAAAGAATCTTAATCACGTGTTTTGGTCGATAATTGTCCAACTCTTAACAAAGTGCTTCTCCAAGTTTTTTGCCAAAAAATCTTGCCCAATTCCATTGCTACAAGGGTAAACACTTAAGTAGTTTTTAAAAAATAAATGAACTGAACCAACGAAAATCATTGATTTCTATGAAGACAATTATTAAAATAATCGCGACCGCATGACGCCGACGTTAAGCATATAACGACGTTTTAATTTTCAGCATTTGTTATATAAAATATCGTAGACAACTAGTGACATCAAAGATAATACTCGATGGCACTAGTTGTCTAAGGTACTATTAAAGATTACTATTCATCATTAGTTTCAAATTAAAGCCCAGATTTTGAGCGATTTCTAACTCCTCATCTTTTTATCTTTCTGGTAGTAGAAATCGAACTATCGACCTTCATAGATCGACATTAAAATTTCAAGCTATATTGTATAAAAAATTAATGTTTATGTAAGTTGTTATCGTTTATAATTACTTTGTACTTGAAAACACGTAATACTGATATCGATAAGGGACCAATAAGCTTAAGCAATTAAGGTGTTTGCTAAAATTCTACCTTCAATTATGATATATTTCATTTTTATTTTCGTCTATGACGCAAGTTTCGCAACAATTAAAGACCGGTTTATAGATAAAACGTTAAATTTCAAATTAAGTGTAATCGCTATAGGTGTATTTAAAGCCTACTTGCTGCCGATCGATTACAAAGAAGACAGAAGCTACTAATAACTCTTGACATCAACGATTGGTAAGAAATTATTTTAACTTTAATATTTTCAAATATAGCTTTCAAACTATTGATCGTACAAAAAAAAACTTCAGCACTTTTTTCTAGAAAATTTTATTCTCTACAAATTCATTTCAGTACTTTTTTGACGTATCTTTGATAGTTTGCCTGTAATTTATCATTTTTATAACTAAGAATGTGAAATCTAAATTTAAGCCGACATTTATTTTCAATTTTATTTTACGGACAAACTAGTAAAGATATGGCGAAAATGACAAAAGTCTGACTTATCGAGAATTAAATTTTCTATAAAAAAAGCACCCATGATATTTTATGTAAGTGCGATAGTTTTGAATATTATAATTCTAGGAATTGACAACACAAATCAAGATGTTGAAATCTATCATGGTGTTAGCGCTGCTTATGTTATCGTTTGGGCTCATAAAAAATGCTCAATCATGCTATGAGAAAGCAGTAAGTTTTTAAACTAAAATTCTACTTATTGAATTAATTATATTTATCACGATTCCAAGAGTATGCCTATGATTGCAACAGAATTGGCTCTGTAGCTGCAACAGGAAAGTCCTGTAGTAGGGGAGAGGTGCTGCAGTTGTAACAAGGGGCAGTTGTAACACTCAATGAACATCTATTAAAAAAACTAAAAATTATTATTATTCTTTTTTTAACTTGTTGAAAAAAGTAAATTATCGATTGGATCGAAGTTTTAGTTATTAATCTTGTTCCGATAATAAAATAATGAGAATTATTGAAAATACGTCTGAAAACTTTTTTTTGTACGCTTCACAATTTTTTTAATAACAAATTTGTTTTCTAATTTTATGATGTGAGACTTGTATTCATACTTCGAGGGACATATCAAAAGTATTGTGTAATCGAGATTTATATCAATTTATTGATTTTTGTTAACAGTTCTGCTTGAGGGTCAGTTGTAACACTTGAACGAGTAGCAATTGTAACACTTAGAGTCGTGTATGGGTCCTGCGCAAACTGGATGCGCCACAAATCTACTCTGGGATAGTGTAGTTTCAATATTTATAAATGTTTAATAATTGATATTAAAGCTACAAATGTATGTGCTACTTTCAGTTTAAATACTTGACTTTAAGAGTTAATTAAGTATAATAGTATGTATTGAAGCTGAATAATAAGAGCAATTTGGTGGAAAATATCTATTTTATCCCGTGTTACAACTGCAGCCCATGCGCGCCGCCATCTTGGCCCCTGACTTTAGTTAAATAAATTGATTTTTTAGTAAGTTAACATTGACTTTTTACTAATTAACTAAGTCAGTCACATAAAAGATGCTATCAGTTAACTTTTTGACAGTTTTCAAGTTTGCTATCTTTAAACAAAAAAATAAATGGGATCGAAAAAATAAAATTATTTGTTACAACTGCAGCGCCTCTCGCCTATGTACAAGATCAGTAGTCCATTCTTCCAGCCGTAGATCTGGAACCACTGCTACAGGACCATATCCTTTTACAGCAACAGTTTTTTTTTTCCTTGTAAAGAATTCAAACACGTAAAAGAGAATTAAATTAAAAATAATAATAAAAAAATTTTTATTTCATTAACGCAAACAAAAAAATGTAATATGATATTTTTATTATTTAATTAAAAAATTGTAATTACAGTGTGACGATGACCATCCTTGTTGTGAAAATTACTATTGCTATGCTTACGAAGCATTTTATCATTATTGTCTCCCCGATGATTGACTTATAAAATCCGAAGACTCGAGGATTCAAAACTTTATTTTAACTATCTATTGAATTTCCTCTCGAGGTAAAATTATGTAAGACACAAAAATAAATAAACATATTATTGTGCAATCAATTGAAATCATGATTACGATTTTCTTAATAAATTTTTTCATTACTATCTTATCAAAAGCATCTATATGAGGATACAGCGAACACGAAAAAAATGTTTTCATAACTTTTCGAATTTTGAATTTATCAATTCGCGGATAGGAAACTTTGTTGTACAGAATTAAAATTTCTACAAAAATGTCTAATACCGGGAACAAATTACTTCAGTATTTAAACAGTTGCAAAAAGAATTGAAATCCACCGAATGAAAAGTTGATACTAGTTATTGGAGTAACCAATCGGGTAAGTTATTTATAATATGTCAGCACAATGTGATTACACGAAGAGAAAAGAATAGTCATGATTACTATATGCTACATAGTAACTAGACTCAATTTTTGTATAATGGTAAATAATGACCAGAGTATAGGACTCATTATCACTTTTCTGGCAATGATTACTATCCCGGGAAAAAAAAATTATCCATAATAATATATAATTGTATAAAATTATAGATAATTTCATGTAATTATACATAAATATATAAAATTACATATATAATTATATAAAATAATGTATAATTTTATCTGATTATATAAATTTATATATACCCGGGAAAAAAATTCATGTCTGACCATATATGATCATATATGAGCAATTATATATGATCATATATGAGCAATTATATATGATCATATATGAAAATTGGCCATGTCTGATCTTATATGATTAGATATGATCATATATGATATACATATAGGTTTGACAAAAATTATTTAAACTAAAAAAATAATGTTTTAATATTATTGTTCATTAACATTCATTGAAAGTTATTTATATGTAGCTATTGTTCACTCCTTATTAATTTTTCTATCGATGAAAAAATATTCGGTGTTTTTCTGGGATTCGAACCTGGATCCTTCTGCGGATCAGTTGAAGATTGTACTACTCTGCCAAACCATGGACTTCACTAGTCGAGACTATTCAATAGGTTTATATATTGATCTTAGGAACCCCAACACACATTACGTTTATATTGATATTTTTCATGGCATTCGAAAAGTTTAAGTTTTCTAATGCGGAATAAAAATTAAAATTAATCTCAAGGTTTCATTTTTTGAATTCCCGCTCAGAAAATTGAAAATTTTCAAAATTAAAGAAAGTAATTGGTTTCGAACCGATTTTCGAAAATCGAGCTTTCAACATATTTCGACGTTTTGAGGTCCTAGGAAACTATTCTGTCTAATTTCAGGATAATGTATATATGTACCTATGTACGTTCGTATGTAAATATTCTATAACTTTTGAACGGATCAACCGATTTAGACTCAGTTTTTCTATTATTGTAGGTACTTTGTATTGCAAACTATACTTACAGCGGCATTGCATTATCACTCAGGATATGTTTATATATCATGCTTAGATGAATTGAGAACAAAAATTTAAACTTCATGAATATCATCTTATATGATGATATATTCACACATGAATTTTATTTCCACGTACAAGTAAAAAAATTTGTATGTCTCTCCATATATGTTCATATCTGACCATGTCTGATTTTACATGAGTTGACCGTCGTGTAAAGAATTTTCATGTCTCTTCATACCTGACTATATCTGATTTTATAAAAATTAAACAACTTGTAAGAAATTTTATGTGTTATTATATATGTTCATTCCTGACCATATCTGATCTTACACGAGTTGAGCAGCATGTAAAATTTTTTTATGTTCGTTCATATATGATCATACATGACTATATAGAATCTTATATAGATTGTATATCGGTTAAAAACTTTTTATGTATCTTCATATATGTACATATATGTCTATATATGATCATGTATGATCTTATATGATCGTGTATGATCTTATATGGACTGAATATCGAGTAATACTACTTTATGTTATATCATATGTGATCATACATGACCATATATCATCTTATATGAACATGTATGACTCATATACAAACATACATGAATCATATATGATTATATATGATTCATATATGACCTTATATGGTCATATCTAATTATATATGACGATATGAATTTTTTTTCCCGGGTAGTCTTACATAACTACATATATTTATATAAAGTTAGATAAATCTTCCTAATTCCATTATATATAAATATATATATAATCATATATTTATGTATATTTTTCATATAAATATACATAATTATGTTATTTTATATATAATCATACATATTTATACAATTGAGTTCTAAAAAATTTTATCGAAAGGCAATTTTTGAGTGAATATCAAGCTGTGTCAAAGTGCTAGGGACATATGATAAAACGTAAATAGCGCTCATGAGTTGGATGAAAATTTAATTTTTAATGATCTGTAAAGTAAACAGAAAAAATTTTTAGTTGACTTTAAAATAAAAAATTTTCGAGGAAAACACTTGATACATATTTCTTGCAACTGATAGTCAAACAATTAACCTGTCAGATAAAATTCTGCCTGCAAAGTTATCGTTTTGAACTTAATCACAATTATTTTCCGTTAATCACGCTAATTTTGTGACAATTAGAATCCGGTTTATAGATAAGCCGTTAGTTGACTTTCAAGTACGTGTTAGTTATAAAGTAACAAAAGTCCACTTGCCGCCGATCCATTACAAAAAACAAAGAAGCTACCAAACTCTCGACACACGTCAACGATCGGTAAGAAATCATTTTAACTTGTATATTTTGAATTATAACTTGGTAATTATTGACCTTACAGAAAAAAACTCTAATACTTTTTTTTAGAAAATTTTATTCTCTATAAATTCATTTCAGTACTTTTTTGACGTATCTTTGATAGTTTACCTTTAAATTATAGTTATTATAACCGGGAATGAAAAATTTGAATTTCAATCGATTTATCAATTTTTTTATTTCCAATTCAAAATAACGGAGGAACTATCAGAGATATGAAAAAAGTGAATGGAATTAAGGTTGTAGAGAATTAAATTTTCTATAAAAAAGTATTTCATAATGTTTCCTGTAAATTCCAGTTTCGACGGCATCATTGACTTAAGTTAAATGAATGTTCAAGTTCGACAAAATCAATAAAAATGTTTAAAATTATTTCGCTGTTATTAACATTTTTGTTCCTTGGGCCCCTAGTGAATGTTGTTATAAGCGATTGTGAGCTTAACGATGTAAGTTCCAAGATTTTTAAATATAAAGTTGTAAGAAATAAAAAAAAATTTTTTATTTTTTCCGAGAACTACACGGAAAGAAAATTATAGGGAGTATTCCTATGCATTAGAGGAATGGTTCCTACAATGGTATAAGAATTGTACCCATACTATTATAGAAATGGTTCCTATATATTACAGGAACCACCCCTATACCATTATGGGAACCATTCCTATTCCTATATTATAGGAACTATTTCTATAATAGTATAGCAACCATTCCTATAATATTATGAAAATGGGAATAGTTCCTATAATTATAGGAATGGTTCCTATACTATTATAGGAATGTTTCCTATAATATATAGGAATGGTTCCTATAATATTATAGAAAGTTTTCCTATAATAGTATAGGAACCATTCCTATAATATTATAGGAACTATTCCTATAATAGTATAGCAACCATTCCTATAATATTATGAAAATGGGAATAGTTCCTATAATTATAGGAATGGTTCCTATACTATTATAGCAATGTTTCCTATAATATATAGGAATGGTTCCTATAATATTATAGAAAGTTTTCCTATAATAGTATAGGAACCATTCCTATAATATTATAGGAACCATTCCTATAATATTATAGGAACTATTCCTATAATATTATGAAAATGGGAATAGTTCCTATAATTATAGGAATGGTTCCTATACTATTATAGCAATGTTTCCTATAATATATAGGAATGGTTCCTATAATATTATAGAAAGTTTTCCTATAATAGTATAGGAACCATTCCTATAATATTATAGGAACCATTCCTATAATATTATAGGAACTATTCCTATAATATTATGAAAATGGGAATAGTTCCTATAATTATAGGAATGGTTCCTATACTATTATAGGAACTATTCCTATAATAGTATAGGAACTATTCCTATAATATTATGAAAATGGGAATAGTTCCTATAATTATAAAAATGGTTCTTATACTATTATAGGAGTTTCCTATAATTGTATATTAACCATTCCTATACTATTATAGGAACTATTCCCATAATAGTATAGGAACCACTCCTATACCATTGTAGGAACCATTCCATAAATTATAGAAACCATTCCTATAATTATAGGAACTATTCCCACAATGGTATAGGTATTATTCCTATAATTATGGGGACTATTCCTATAATTATGGGTAATATTCCTATATCTATAAGACGTGTTCCCATAATTTATGGTCATCATTCCTATACTGCCATAGGATGAAATTTCACAAAATTATACGAACCATTCCCATAATTTTCTTTCCGTATAGTTTAATAGGAAATTGAATTTTTTATGAAAAAAATTCTGTATTACAAGTATGTTAATTTTTCTACGAAACAAGATCGGCTTTCTTTATGAAGAAGTCACGAAATAAGATTTTTTTTACTTCTAAATTTGTCATAACCTTCCAAATTTTGAATTTATTAATTCGCGGCTAAGAAACTTCATTGTAGGGAATTTAATTTCCCACAAAAAAGTCTAATACCGCGAGCCGATCACTTCAGTATTTAAACAGTTGCTTAAAAAAATGATATCCACGGAATAAAAAATTAAAAAAAAATTTTTTCGTAGAGAATTTAATTTTCTATGGGACAAATGAATCGAAAATTCGTAAAAAGAAATTTTTTTTATTTTGAAATATTTAACTTAACTAAAAAGTTTTAATTACAGTGTTTCATAGACTCTAATTGCTGTGACGGATACTATTGTTCTCGGGGGACCAGTGTAGGAGCTTGCTGGCCAAATGATGACAAAACTTAAAAATTTGCGGATTTAACAATTTTTTGACCTCTTAAATTTACCATCAAAGTGAACTTATTAGAGATGCACAAATAAATATCATTGCAAAAAACAAAAATGATGTTATGATTTAATTAATTTCCTAATTACTAATTATTTTATGGAAATTAACAATTTATATAAAATTTGTTTTTGTTCTTTTTTTGTTTTCATACTTATTATTTTAGTCTTTATTTAAATCAAAGAACGTAATTGGTCCCATTTCGTAGATCGGATTTTCGTCGATTCAAAAGTCACCTAAGAGACATACTTTGAGTAAATAGAAGTCGAGTTATCGATTTGTATAGATTGGGTAGATTGAGAAGAATTTCGAAGGGAAAATTTTTTACGAACTTTTAATTTTGAACTTTGAAAATTCATAACTTGGAAAGTTATCGAGATTAAGGGACCGGGTTGGTCTCATTTCAAAGCTTATACTTTAAGCTACAAATTTCGTCTACAAAAAATCGTCCTAGAATCGATAGTTTCTGAGAAATTTAAATTTTTACATAATTTGATTAAATTAAAAAAATTATAAATTTTATTAAAAATTTTTTTTTTCAGCTTTGAAAATTTATAACTTGGAAACTATCAAAAATTAAAGAACGGGATAGAGCTCATTTTAAAGTTCAGTCTTCAGGCTACAATTTTCATAAAAATTTAATCGATCTAGGATCGATAGTTCCCGAGATATTAATTATTAAAGCCAGTAGCTTTTTATGCAAAATACAAATTTTTCCAAATGTTTTAATAATTTTGAAAAATTCATAACTTTTAATCTAATCGATATTTAGGCTCGCGGTTGGTCTCATTTCAAAGCTAAGACTTGCAGCTACAATTTTTATCTGACCATAATTTCCCTCCGATCAATAGCTTCCGAGATATCGATTCCCAAAAGTCCCAAATTTTCCTCTTCCCGCTCAACTTCAAAAAATCGCCCGCTTCAACCCAATCACCTTCTAGCGCCATTCTACATCCCATTCAAAAGATCAGATCTTCGGGTACAATTTTCACAGCTGTCATCAAATTTCGTTAAAAATTTTTCGAGATATCGAATCTCAAACACTGCGACTCAGATTGTCTTAATCACTAAAAAGTGCAACGTTCCGTCTTAAATTACCGTAGCTGTCCCACGCTCTCAGGTTCTAAAGGAAGTCTTGAGTCTCGTATCGAGCACGACTAAAAATTTTATCAGATTTGATAGCAAAAAAAAAGAATTCTTCTACTTCAGGTAAAAAAAAAGTCCGGCAATTGGTCACGGCTATCGTGTCGATGTCACTGATTATCTCTCAAGAGGATTGAGGACAAAACAGGTGCAATAGAAACGGTATCAGTTACAAAAGCCTCCGTTGTAATGAAACCCTCGAAAATTTATATTTTTCTTTTTCTTTTATTTTCTTTTAACAAAAGAGCCAGCGTAGAATTTTAAGTGAAATAAATTTGATTTATGGACGGCTCACCTGCTGGGATTAGATGCTGTGTTAGTTTAGTAGGGACTCAAGTTGAGCCTCAAGATCTGGGACTAGACCCAAGTCCGAAAACAGGACCCAGGAGTCGGCTCTTAAGTCCCAGGTAATTTTCTATTTTTTTTTCTTCTGGAAAAAAAAATCTTTTTGAATAATCGCGCCGGGTTACTTTTGTTTTGAGGACTGGGTAAGTACGCACAAGTGTAAGTGATACAATGATATTTTTCTGAGAAATTATTGAGTGGGACTGAAATTTTCGGTGACGTTTAGAAATTTTCTTGAGCTTCCACTGGGAGGTCTATCGAAAATCCGATATCTCGAAAAATTGTTGACGAAATTTAATGACTAAGCTGTGAAAATTGTACCCGAGGCTCTGATCTTTTGAATGGGATGTAGAATGGCGCTAGAAGGTGATTGGGTTGAAGCGGGCGATTTTTTGAAGTTGAGCGGGAAGAGGAAAATTTGGGACTTTTGGGAATCGATATCTCGGAAGCTATTGATCGAAGGGAAATTATGGTCGAATGAAAATTGTAGCTGCAAGTCTTAGCTTTAAAATGAGACCAACCGCGAGCCTAAATATTGATTAGATTAAAAGTTATGAATTTTTTAAAATTATTAAAACATTTGGGAAAATTTGCATTTTGTATAAAAAGCTACTGGCTTTAATAATTAATATCTCGGGAACTATCGATCGTAGATCGATTAAATTTTTATGAAAATTGTAGCCTGAAGACTGATCTTTAAAATGAGCTTTATCCCGTTCTTTAATTTTTGATAGTTTCCAAGTTATAAATTTTCAAAGCTGAAAAAAAAATTTTTATTAAAATTTATAATTTTTTTAATTTAATCAAATTATATATAAATTTAAATTTCTTAGAAACTATCGATTCTAGGACGATTTTTTGTAGACGAAATTTGTAGCTTAAAGTATAAGCTTTAAAATGAGACCAACCCGGTCCCTTAATCTCGATAACTTTCCAAGTTATGAATTTTCAAAGTTCAAAATTCAAAGTTCATAAAAAATTTTCCCTTCGAAATTCTTCTCAATCAACCCCAATCTATACAAATCGATAACTCGACTTCTACTTATCCAAAGTATATCTTATAGATGGTTTTTGAATCGACAAAAATCTGATCTACAAAATGAGACTAATCGTTTTCTTTAATTTCAATTAGAATACATGTAATAAATTAAAACAAATTAAACTCAAAATATCCGAGTCTAGATTAAAAAGTTCTATAAATTAATTAAAATAATTAACTAATTATCGTGTTAATTACAGAAGCAAGTACAAGCCAACTAGGAGCAATCAGTAGAATAAGAAAGACATAAATTGATGTATGTTTTAAATAAAACAAGAAAATGACCACGAATCGAAATAGCAAAACTCCGTCTAGACTCGCGACTCGCCTCGACTCGGGACACGAAACTACAAGCCGCGAGTTTTATGTATGCTTAGAAGACACACGTGTTTTATTTCTAAATAGAACACTATTTAACTCAGTGCCTTCTGTTCTAAACTCAACTCTACGCACGACAGTGGGTATTTATAAATAAATATATATTTTTAAATTTAAATCTAATTGTCATTGTAATTTAACGCTCTGCAATTTAATCTCAACTCTTACGCTACGACTGTACCTTTGATATGATAGATTATGATTAAAATTTTTTCGAGTAAAAAATAAAAAAATAATAAAGTTGTAAGCTTGTGTAGTAAAGATATACATCAACAAATACCGAGGCAAGACCTGGAGCTATTTTCACGCTGAGAACTGTTATTACGATTATTTACTGCAGCTAAATGGTTTTTTTTTTTCAATTTATTTATTTGTGGTATGGGAAGAGTTTTACTACCGAGTAACCAGTCGGCAGTTGAGATTTTGTGGGCCCAAATTATTTGGGACAGGTGGGAATCGGGCAAATTTAAAAAGGGCCTTATATTAAAAACAATTTTTTGTTTTTATAAATTTGGAAACGGGATGAATTTTAAAAAATAAGGCCCAAAAAAGTGTAAGGCCCAAAATTTGAAATTTGGCCTCATGGTGGCATAGGTTTCAAAAGTGTATGGGTTGAATGTGATGTTATTGCTAAAGAGTTCAAAAATACAAGGCCCAAAAATTTGTGACAAGTACCAATAACAATAAGTCCCCATTTGGCATATGAGGCCCAATAGGATGTACATAAATTTTAGAATTCATCAAAGTTTACATAAAATTTTTTGCGGTACGATGCTTAAAAATATATATATCCCAAATTTATAACAAGGCCCAAAAATGTTTAAAAAATTATATCTCTTTCACATGAGACCCAAATGTATTAGTAAGTAACCTAATTGAAAGTTTGATATTAAATATTTTAATAGTTTCAATCGCAAGGCCCATTTTTAATATAAGGCCCAAAATGAGATATGTGGCCCAAAATTCAAAATGATGTGATTAATTGATTAAAAATGTGTGTAATATTATGACACAAACGAGTAAAAAATAACACAAAACCCAATTTTATAGCAAGGCCCAAAGAGGCAAACAAGGCCCTAGAGTAAAAAAAAATAAATAAAAATTTACAATAGACGATATATTGTATAAAAGTTGAAAAATAAAAAATAAGGGAAATTTAAGTATCCTCAATTATATACAAGGCCCAAAATAGTTTTTACCAGAATGTCAACAAAATTTAAATATCGCATGAGGTTACCATGTGTTTGGGTAATCCTGTCACTAGGTAACTGACAATATACCTACTCAACAAACAACAAAATAAAAAAAGGCCCCAATATTATTTTAAAACCTGGTGAGCATACTTACCATATGTGTATTTAATTTATAGCTTTACAGTTTCGTGTATTCGTTGTCATACTAAAACCAGATGTCTGGCTCGACAATGCCCAAAATAAAAATGTCAGGCCCAAAATTTTATAACTTTCATTTTTGATAAAAAAATTTATTTTAATTGAGATCGGGTGAGATTGGATAATCGAGTGGCTGTGAGTGTTGCAGGTGTGTAAGATAAAAAATGGGCTCTATCAGCAGTTGCTAACGTAAAAGACTCTATCAGGCCCAAATGGTTAGTTGTAACGAAAAGTGATAGGTCAATTGTTTTTGTTGCGTAGAGATTGTGGGGTAGGGCCCAAGTGATAATTCAAAAATTTCAATTGGCTTGTAGAATCAGTAGGCAATAATTTTTATTATCGGGCCTTATTTGTCGAGCTCGAGACACATTGGATGGGTGGCTACGTCTCTCAATTCGCCAACTAAGAATTAACATCGCTATCGATTTAAGATCTACGTTAAAGAAGGCGGTTCGTGCCGTCCCCCAACACGTCAGGTGCAACCATCCAAACTCATTTCATTCCATTCTTTACAGTCTTTTCTTTATACTCGACTTCAAAGCTCTTTCATTGTGTGCCCTTTTGCTTTCTTTTTGTTATTAGTTATTTTTATTTTTACTTCAGACGTCAGACATCTGAGCTATTGCTCTGCACGTGCCGGAACCGGAACTTCATTCAATAGTTAATCTCTAGTTCATTCTTTTAAAATAGAAAAAAATTTTTAAGCCTTATGGCTAATTTTAAAAACTTATAGTTTAGTTGATGATCAAAACTTTAACTTTTCTTTGAATTTTTTTTCATTTTTGGGCCGTATTGTTTTTTTAGGCCCTATGGGCCATTTTTGGGCCTGTCGGTTAGAATCTTGGTTAAACTTCATTTTTGTTTTAGAGTTGGGCCTTACTTTGATTTTTGGGCCTTATTCTCAAGTTCAGGGCCTTAATGATTTTTACACTAATTAAATTTCTCTTACTTATTTACGGAATCCAATAATTTCATTATGAGCCGATTATCAATTTTGGGCCTTGTTGTAGCTTCCGAGTCTCATTGTTAAGCCAAGGCCCTATCCTATTTTGGGGTCTAGCAGTTAAATTGTACGAAAATTTAAATTTGTTAACTTTAGTTTTTAATTATTTGAGATTTCGGCTTTACTTAGATTTTCAGGCCCATTGAATTGAGTCATATATTGATTGTGGGTCTTAAATTCATTTTCAATCTTATATTAATTTTTGGGCCTTGTGTTAAATTTCAACTGCAATATTGACGTGATATTAGAAATCATATTTCAATCAGATATAAAATAAACACAGAAAATTTAGGGTTTTATGTTTTTGGGCCTTACAAAATAAAACCCTAAATCACTTGCTAACAGATTACAAAACAGTCAAATAATTATAAAACCAGATGAGGGTCAGATGTCACGCGACATTCGTCTATGTAATGAACGTGGCTTATGGGTCTTACATATATGGTAAACATCCATGTGCACATATATATATTATTCGTATGATAAAAGTATTGTATCGTATGTGTGTGGCCGCAGGTGAGGCATTACACCTGGCGTAAAAGCCAACTGCCTAATTAATAACAATCGTAAGTTCACTGTGACTACCCCAGAAGCGCACACATCAGGCCCAAAACCACATACACGCTCCAGTTGTTAAGTGTAAGAGCAATATAACCTGTTGCAAAAGTTGTTGTTATGTATTATGTATGAATAAAACTAAGTACGAGCAAGTCATATCGTTGTCATCCGTTGGCATGTTGATCGATATGAGGATAAGAGCCATTCATTTATTAGTCAAGGCCCAATGTGTCGTCTTCCTGCTTTATTTTTCACCAGACATTTTTTTTTAAACGGAAGTTAATGCATATTTCATTTTAAAAACCGCGCAATAGATTATTCAATTAAGATAAATTTTAAAATATGAAGGTGAAAGTTAATACTTATTAATTTATTTAAACAACTGGCCCAATATTGGTGATAAGACCCAATACGTTGTCAAGCATAATAAAGAACAAAAATTCAAAACTGGCGGGTAATTAAAAACTGTGTTACAGGCCTAAATAATGAACAGGCCCCAAAAAATAAAGTAAACAACAAAAACCTCCGTATAAGGCCCAAAATTTAAGTATATAAAAATAGTAATAAACTTTTGAAAGAATATTTGATTGTAAAATGTGTAGAGGAGGTTGAGACACAATTTGTCTATATAAGTCCCAGGAAGTACAAGTCCCAAAATATGTAATGAGACCCAAGAATTAAATGAATAATCATTAAAAATGAAGTGCAAATCTTTTAAAGTGAAAAAATTTTCATAAGGCGTTGAAGTTAATATGAGACCCAAAAGTAGTATAAGACCTAAAAATTAACATAAGAACCCAAATTGAAGTGTCTATTATGCAAATGAAGTTTAATAAATATGAAATCAAATGATGACTGTATTTTAAAATGAATACAAGGACCTAAACTTGTGTAAGTCCGAAATTTCTATGTGAGGCCCAATTATGAATCAAATAAAAATTAGGGATAAATATTTAAACTGTTTGGAAATTATGAAAATGAAATATAAATCTTCAAATAAACACGATAAGGTCCAAACTATAAAATAATACATAGAAGAGAATAAGGCCCAAAATTCGTAAGGTCCCAAAATTTTTAATTTTTCAGATAACAAAGAACAAAAATATAAAAAATGTTAGTCAAAAAAAATGGGCCCAAAAAAATATTAATATTTTATTTCAACATCCATAACTTTTATCCCAACAATTATGAAAAGATATTTCAGCATAAATATAATAAAAGCTTAAGATTACCCGTGTGTATTACTTGACTTCAACACGCATATTCACAACTCAAGTATATCCCCTAGAGCTAAAAATCATCATCTACATCCTTATACTCTTCCACGTATATCATGCTCACTATGGTGTATATCTATACAATAATAATAATGAAGAGAGTAAGAGAAAGAGAGAGAGAGAGAAAAGGTCTGGGGATGATTGTGTGTCGGGTTTAAAAACCATAGCATTGGGTAGCCCGCCCTCAACTCATGGGAAATAACCTCCGGCTACTATATGGACGGATGGTTTACACAGGAATGCCAAATGGTCTTTCGTGTCAAAATGTGTAAGTTTAACTACAACAGTATATCATCAGCAGGCGAATGTGAATCGCTACTGATTATAAATCTACGAGCTAAAAAATAGCTCTAGGTTACATGATAATACCTGATCTAAATTCTTTGCCAAGTGGTTTTATTTATTGGGCCTCATGTTCATTTTGGGCCCTGTGAGTCCCAAATCCAACGGGCTTAACGTTGAAAAAATATTTGTCACTACGTCCTTAATTTTTTAAAATTAAATTTATAAGATAGTTATAACATTAATTTGGGCCTTATAGTTTATTGTGGGACTCACTATCACAGTCGAACTTTTTCATGTTTTCGTTATCATAAACGCAAAAAATTAACTAAAATAGACAGATACATCTTTCATATTTTTGGACCTTTTGAATGTTGAGCCTTACGAATAAAATAGGGTATTTTCCAGTTTTTCAAAAAATTGAGTTTTAGCATTTCTCCTTATTTTTATCGCACTAGGAAATTCCACCCTAATAATTAAATAATGATTTCACTCAATTGGGCCTTACGTTAGACTTTGGGCCTTACAAATAAAATCCATCTTAATCATTGATCTTTACCCTTTTAATACTAAAACACTATTGTAGACAAAAATAAAGCATCTAATGGGTCCATATATATTAATTTTGGGTCTTCTTTCCCATCTGGGATCTTCTTCCTAATTTGGGTCTCATAAGAACCCAATTTTCTACTCAAATCTAAAAGTCTTCACTTTGGACCCTATGATAAATGTTGGGCCTTACTTAAAAAATTGGGCCTCAGGAATTTTTCACCCCCTCCCAGTTTCTTGAACTTACTGGAATTTAAAAATTCAGTCATTCAGGAGCCCAATGCAAATTTTAGCCTAAGGCCCACAATGAACTTGTAACGAAAGAGCGTGGGAAGCTTCAGCCTCTCGTCTCTCTCTCAACTCGCAATTTTTTCTATTTCCTCTCTCTCACTCCCACCTAATCACTAGAGCCAGCGCTTAGCTACTTTCTTACCTAGCAATTTCCGAATACTAACATCCAGACACGAACATCCGTCCCTAATTACTCATATCTACTAAATTTATCCTCCATAACCTAAAAAAATTTTTTTCCTCCCGTTTATTTGTAACCTAAAAGTTATTCTTAATAAATTTTTAAACAAAGAAATTTCTAAATATTTAAAAAGTAACTCGCGTGATAGCGGCGTGTGCCCGCGGGGGCGTTTGCATGTCTTGCGTGTTGTTCAAATTTGCAGGTGTAGTAGAATAAAAATAAAAATAAAGTATGAGAATAAGGTTGCTGGAGATAATGCCAGCGGCGAAGCGTTACAGCATTCGGCGCATCATCATCATCATCATCATCATCCTGGGGATTCTCTTGCTCAAGATTTATAAGAGCTAACCTGGAGTATGCACACAGATACTGGGTTACGGATTTTTAAAAATGTAGGCGGGATCGCGAGTTAAGAATGCCTGGAGCTATTTCTCACCCGCATACCAGACAAATGTTTCCTTAACTTCTTGTTGGACAGTCAGCGATATTCGACTGCGCACAATTGGGAGTTCTGCTGGAGTGGGGGTTGCGATTACTAATGGGCCCATATGGGAACGTGGGCCCTGGATACTGAAAAATCTGAATTGGAATCCATTGAGTTATATTTGAAATATGCAACTCCAAAAATTTTCGAAGTTCTAGACTTAAATTCAAAGAAATGGAAAATATCCGTATATTAAGATTTGTAATACGCGCCATTTCGTTTTTTTTTAAATTCTCATAACAAAAAAAAATTTTTTACATGTAGTTTGAATGGGAAAATGAATATTCGTTGAGCTCTTGGTAGAGTTTTTTCTATGCCTAAGACTAACTTTCAAGACCATAAGACTTAGAAAAAAAGATCGGTCTGTCGGTTGACCCTGCGGGCCAGCCCCAAAACTTCCCGCGTATTTCAAGCTCCTTGAGCTCGAAAAACTGTAGTAGATACATTTTCGAGATCTTCGAGCTCGGAAATACTTTTGTATGCTTTTGTTTTCAAAAAATAACATTTTTTACAATTTTTTCTACAACGATATCTCTCGAACGAATTAACCGATTGAGACGTTTAAGGTGGCAGTCGACGCGTTTCATTGAGTTCTATAACTGATTAAATTTTGAAATTGATTCATCGAGTCATTTTTGAGAAATTTTCAAAATACTAAAAAAAATTTTTTTTTTAATTCTTTCGACAACGGTTTCTCTTGAAAGAATTAACCGATTTTGATGTTTGAGGTGGCATTCGACGCGGCTTATGAATCTCCAGAGCCCAGTCCATTTTGGAATTAATCCATCGAGCCCGTAAAAAGTTATCCAAAAAAAACATTTTTGAAAAAAGTTTATTTTTGGAATATCTCCGAACGAGCCCTGCTGATCAAGCTCAATTTTTTTTCAGCTTCAAGATATTAAAAAACTGCGTCGAATGACACCTTGACGATCAAAATCGGTAGATCCGTTCAAAAGTTATAGATATTTACATACGTACGTACATACATACATACATACACTCGGACATCATCGTGAAATTAGTCAGAATAGCTTTCTAGGACCTCAAAACGTCGACATCTGTTGGAATTTCGATTTTCACAAATCGGACTGAAACCAATAACTTCCCGAATTTTTGAAAATTAGCAATTTTCTTAGCGGGAAGTTAAAAAGGTTTATTCTGAAACACCCTAATATCTATAATAGGGTGGCCCAAAAACGACTATTTTTTTTTCGAGTCTCTTATGAAAATTTGTTGGCTTATGATGTTAAGAAGCCTCTCCAAAAATCAACGGTAAAAATTTCCAAGAGGTCGCTTACGAATTTTGAAAATATCGAAAATGATTGGAATTCGGATTTTTTACTTCGAAATTTTTTCTTTATGGCAGCAATAGTTCATATTTGTGAAATCAGGACTACGCTGGAAATTTAAATATTCAAACCTCGCTCAAGAATTTTGAATGTTTCCAAAAGTGCTGTCTTTTGAACGATTTTGAGCGAAACGTGAATATTGATAATAAAGCTCCTCGATTTTTTCACCATCAATTGGCATCACAGTGAACAAAAATATAACCCGAGAAATAGAAATAATAAGTTATTTACATACTTTTTTATTTTTTAATTCAATTTATAGGTTTTGTCGCTTATTCAAAACTTACCAAATTTTATTGTTTAAGACTATCCTATATATTTTTGGTTATGCAAAAGTTATATTTTAGTGAAATGACAACAATTGAGTTATAAAAAAATCCAAAAACTAATTCAAAGCATTAGTCACATATACGTTAATATTCAAAATTCTTGAGCGAGGTTCAAATATTTAAATTTTGGGTTTAAATTTTCAACATAGACATGATTTTACCAAAATAAACTATTGATGCCATGAGAAAGAAAAAAAGTCAAGTTTCGATCATTTTTGATATTTTCAAAATTCGTGAGCGATCTCTTGAAAATTTTTTCTGATTTTTGGAGAGGCTTCTTAAAACATCGCAAGCCAAATTTTCATAAGAGACTCGAAAAAAAAAAGTTGGTTATTTTGGGCCACCCTAATCTATATATTACCCAATTCAAATTATTTTAAATAATTTCAAATTATTTTGAATCATATCAAATAATTTTTCTTAATCGGAGAATTTTCGTCTCAGCAAAATTTCTCTTTTTGACCCTAACAATTGCTTCAGTCAACGAAATGACAACCTTACAATAACCTGAGATCGTGAAAACTATTAAGGGGCGCCAGTGCAATAAAAAATTACCGAAATCAAAGAGATTTCATTTACCTTTTCCCAAGCAGTTATAAATACTAATTACGTACTTTACCTTTCCAATGACATCTAGACGAAGTACGTCACTGAAATTATGAGAATTTTCTGAAATAGTTTTTTATCTTACCCTTTTTTCGGAAGCTAATGAGATTCTTGTCATATCTGATGATTAATAAACTAACGAAAAGTAGAACCCCAAAATCGGGTTACTTCGACCCGAGCCCTAAACTCGACCATAAGGCAAGGCAGTCATCGAACATCTGCCGCCATCTAGCGACAGTTACTCTCAACTTTTTTTGTACCAATGGTAAGGTCGCATTTTAATTTCCGGTCGCAATCATACCGACCCTAGTCTACATTATCTCCAGCTAATACTCGAAAATAAAAATGAGTCGCCCTCTAGTGTCTCGAATTCGAAACTTTAGTCGTATCGACTGTCAACTCTGTTGAATGTAGAGTTCGAGTGTGAGACAGATCGAACACGTGTGATAAATATTTTATAACCTCAATCCTCAACCATACATTGTAATTATTTGTTATTTATATTGTTTTCATATCTATATATTTAAATATTTAAATATATAAAATGAAAGTAAAAGGCAACAAACAAGAAAATAAAAAAATTGAATTATCTATCAAAGAAGAGGATAATTTTATTCAAAATATTTTTGATAAGATGCCGATACCTTCGTGTAAATTAGGTACATATTATTTTGACTAATTATTTATTTTTTTTTTGTTTAAAAATTAAACACTTAGAAATTTTTTTTGATTTAATTACTAGAGCTAATTACCCCGTAATTAAAATGAAAAATTTTGAAAATCAGTAAATTAGTTTTTAAAAAATCGGGAGCAAAAAAAAAATTTTTTAAAATTAATTAATTTTTTTTTTTTTTTAGAAACAAACATAAAAAAAGAAAGTGGACAAAAAAAATCACAGTCACGAATGAAGCCTGTATTTAACTCCGAGGGGCATATGATATTTTCAAAGTTTGATTTTTCGGAAATTGGCACAAAGAAGAACCCGAAAAAATCAATGGGCTCTAAGGACCCAAAGAAACGGCTAGAAGAATTAAAAAACAAAAAGTTGAAGCTCAAGCAACTGAAGGCTGAGGGTAACACAAAGAAAGCTAAATTATTGGAGCAAAAGGAGTCATGGCGAGCTATTTTAGCTAGAGCTTCTGGTCAAAAGGTAATTATAATTTTTTTTAATTTTTATTTTTAATTTTTCCAATTTTTGTTAAAGAAAACTATGGAGGTTCCAAATTTCTGGAGAACCGTTGGTCGTACAACAATATACAAAGAGTTAAAAATTGTAGGAAATTGAATTTCCGGTGGAAAGAGTACCCACAAGACAGACTTATTTAAAATATTTACAAAAATCAAATTATTAATTACAATTTTTAGTACTTAGTATAATTATCTCGTAAACGATCAGTCGTAGGACAAAATGTTAAGAGTCAAAAATTGTAGGAAATTAAATTTCCTGTGGAAAGAGTACCCATAAGACATACTTTAGACTCATAAGTACCAAAGTACTTACTGTAATCACATTTAATGTTCATATAAGTTTTATTTTTGAAATTAAAGGTCTTAGGACAAAATTTCACAGGACAAAAGTAATAGAAAATTGAATTTCCTTTAAAATGAGCACCAATAAGACAGACTTCTTTAAAACATTTACAAAAATAAAAATATTAATTATAATTTTTAATACCTAGTATAATTATCTCGTAAACTATCGGTCGTAGGACAAAATGTTAAGAGTCAAAAATTGTAGGAAATTGAATTTCCTGTGGAAAGAGTACCCACAAGATATACTTACTCCTGATACTTTTCATAAATTTATGTCTAGTGCAATTACAGAGTTTGCTAATTTTATTTTGAAATTAATTTTTTTATTCTAGGTAATGGATGATCCTGATCTGCTCAAACAATCGATAAAACGTAAAGAGAAACAAAAAGCTTACAGTGCAAAAAAATGGGAAGCGAGATTGAATAAAGTGCAAAAGGACAAAGAAGACAGACAGAAAAAGAGACAGGAAAATATATTGAAGCGTAAGAAGGATAAGAAGACAAATAAATTGAAACGGGCTTCAAAGAAAGGCCGTATAATACCCGGTTATTAATTAATTTGTAATTTTAAATAAATAATTTCATAAATAATTATTTTTATTCTTTGAGTTGAAATTTAAAAAATTAATAAATAATTTAATTTAAAAGATGGGATTGCTCTCATTTCAAAGTTAATATCTGAGGCTACAATTGTCAATTTCTCGATCAATTTTGGATCAATAGTTTTCGAGATATCGATTATTAGAGCTGATTGTGACAGAAAAATTTTTAATTTTCTTATGAATTTTTTTCTGGCTTTTAAAATTTATAACTTGGAATCTTATTGAGATTCGGGCTCGTCCTTGGTCTCATTGCAAAGATAAGACCCTACACTACAAGTTTTATTTTTGATTAATTGACTTTCGGTCATTGGTTCTCGAGATATCGATCTCTATAGATGGTGATTAATTTTTGGTAAGATTTTATTTACTCGTGACTTAAAACTTGAATTGCAAGAAATCTATCAAGATTACGATAAAAACATAAGAATACAAATTTGTAGAGGATAAAATTTCCTACAAAAAAGGTCTATATAAATTTTTACGTAGCTCTGATAGTTTATCTAGAATTTTAAATTAAAGTTTAATAAAAAAATAATTTAATTTTTTTTACGACTTCATACTTAATTTATGACTTAAATATCAAAAATATGAAAAAAATATAAGAATACAAAATTGTAAAGGACAAAATTCCCTACAAAAAATGTCTGTATAAATTTTTTCATAAACTCAATAGTTAATGATTTAAATCAATAATAAATTTAAATCGGACATAAAATTTATAATTTTTTCAAAATTTTCAAAATTTTTTTGAAAATTAAAAAAAAAAACAAAAATTAATAATAAATAAGTAACAAATAATAACTGACCATTATTAAAAATTTAAATGTACTCACTCTACCGCCACATTAATTTATTTTTTTGAACTTGACTCTATTCCCGCCAAAATAATTTTCCTCACTTTTAATTCAAAAAAAATTTAATCACACCTACTCACAATTATTAACACAAAAAAAAAACAATTAACACCCAAAAACAATTCTAACATAATTAATCACTTTTATTTTAATTAATTAATTAACTATTTTCACCAACCGTTAAAATGACCGAGCACCCGAATTATTTTTTTCAAACTTTCACTTCTACGCGCTTTAATTATTATTAAATTTTTTTATTAATTAATGATAATTTATTTAAGAGATTAATTAAATATTTAAATTGTTAAGTACTCAGTTTATTTAATTAATTTATGTCCACTGACTGCAACTGAACGTTTGTCTAACGAACTGCGGCCATTTTGAAACCTGCGCCTGCGCAGGAATTTAAAAATTTAAGGTGCGTACACAGAGATTCAAAATGGCTGCAGTGGACTGAGGTTCAGTTGTCATAGTTCTTATAGTGGACATAAATAAATTAAATAAAGTGATTAATTAACAATTAAAATATTTAATTAATGTCTTTAATTAATTAAACTCAATTAATAAAAGAATTCCGATAGTAATTAAAGTGCGCAGTGATTAAAAAGTTTTAAAAAAATAATTCGGCACTCGGTCGTTTTAACGGTTAGTAAAAATAATTAATTAATTAATTAATCAAAATAAAAGTGATTAATTGTTTTAAAGTTATAATTGAGTGTTAATTATATTTTTTTTTGTGTTAATAATTGTGAGTAATTGTAATAAAATTTTTTTTGAATTAAAAGTGAGGAAAATTATTTTGGCGGGAACGGAGCCAAGTTTTAAAAAAAATAGATATGGCGGTAGAGTGAGTACACGCAAGTTTTTAAAAATTTTTAGTAAATATTATGATTGTAAAGTTAATAGACAAAAAACAATTTTCGGATTTCTTTTTTCAAAAATTAAATTTGAAAAAATGAAAAAACTAAAAATATGCGCATGTAGAAAATTTTAAAATCTATAGGTGCAATTTTTTCAAATATTTTTTTTTTATAATGTATTGTTAAAAAAATATCAAAAAAATATGAGACGTCGGCTGACTTTAATATCATGTAAATATTTGACGAGTGTGGATGTAACAGACATCAGACAAATTCAAAATTATAAATAGAAGAAATAATTTTAAAAATAATATTTTTAAAAAATGCACTTATTAATTTAAAAATTTTTTAAATGTGCATTTTTTAAATTTTATTTTATTAGTCATTTGACTCGATGATTTGAGAAATCCCATAAGTCATGTTTTTACGAAAATGGGTTTTTTGTATTGCACACCTCGAGCGCGAAAGCGCCGGGAGTGCTCTACTGTCGAACAGCCGAGATAACCCGATGCACTCATATATAATTGATTCTGTTATTCTTATGACGTAATTAATACATTTAATTTAGGCATTTATAGAAACTAGATATTCCAATGAAAATGATAAAAATATTTTCAGATTGATTCACCCTTATTAAATCAAAGTATTAAAAATCATTTCAAATGATAAACTCCCATAAGAGATATTATTAAAAAGGATTTGAAGGATTAAAAAGTATTCAAAATGATTACAAATCAAATCCTTTTCAATACTTTTGAATCCTTTTGTTCAATAAGGGCACTTCAATATACATGTAAAAAAACACGATTAAAAGTTTGTTTACAGCGACGTCCGCTGGTTTGTGCATCCGTTTGTTACCAGCACAGAGCTCATCAGACGCAATTAATAATCTCAAACTTTTTTTTATAAGCTTCCGTTTATCCGTGTGAAAGTCCCTTTCGAATTTCGTTAACGAAATCCTTACCTGTCAAAAGATATTTAATAAAACTAATAAAAAAAAGTCGATAAATTTTCTGAGATTTCTATATATTTAGCGCCGTATGTCTTTCTGTCTTTATTTTTTATACAGGCATGCTTGTACACCTCGCTCACTCTTTTTTTTTTTTTATTATATACGCTACCCGTGAAAAAATTTTCTGATATGGCCTGATTTGGGCGGTTCATATCAAGCCTGATATGGAAATTGGCCATATCAGACAATATATGTACAGATAAGATTTGATATGTTCTGATATAGACATATCAAACTATATATAGTGAGATTAACATTGTTATCTCGGGAACTAAATTTATAGATAATTTTATGAAATTGTGTATAATTTTGTAAAGTTGTATATGCAATAATTGTCATGAAAAAAAAAAAAAAAAGAAAAAAAAAAATTCAGTCAGGTCATGGGTTCGAACCCGAGTACTTCTGATTCAAAGTCTGAACTATTAACCACTCTCCCAAATCACAAACTTGAAATGTAAGGTTGATTATATCTATTCGGATAAAAATGAAACTAAGAAAATTAAAGACATCAGATAAATGATTGATTTGGTTACTTGTATTTTATTCAATTGTTATTGTTTATAGAGTAACGGGCCCATTAACGGTATACCCACCGGTAACAGGGCAAGAACTACTTCTTTGGTAAAAGAAAAAAAACAGAAGTTAAAGATTGTTAATCTTACATGGAGAAAAATTTTGGCTCAAAACCTACCAATTTCTATTATGCTGTCGACCAAACTTGAAACAGGAAGGAAAGCATGCAAAAAATTATTATGCTCATACGAAAGATTATTATGCTCATACGAAAAATTACTATTCCGCATCATAATTATTATAATGTATGAAAGTAATTGCAATTACATCTCATCGATAAGTTTCTCGCGCGTAGTAAGTATTGCGATACAGCATAATAATTTTTCGTATGAGCATAATAATTTTTTGGATGCTTCCCTTCCTGTTTCAAGTCCAGTCGACAGCATAATCAAAATTGGTAGGTTTCAAGCCAACATTTTTCTCCGCGTAATTAAACATTTTTCAATTTAAAATCTCAATTTTTAAAATTTGAATTCATTACGGAAATTTGAAATTCTCTCAGATATTCAAAAATTGATCTCGATAGCTTATTGGAAAAATTTTTCAACAAAGTTTGTATACTTTATACTATTAATATATGCGGTAAATTAAACTATTTAGCAGACTTCATAAGATTTTATGAATCATTATAAAATCGGTTTTTCCGGACAATGTTACGTTATTTGGTCATTTCTAAATTATTTTATCAAACGTATGTATATGGAAAACTCGAAAAAACTAGTATATGTGCCCATATCAGGGCATATCAAGCCATATCAAACCTGATCAAGATTTTTTTTGACAAGCATATTAAAATATATATACCCTTATCAAGTTATATCAGGTCATATCAAGACATATAAAAAAACTTATATACAAGCTCATCAAGGCAGATCAAGACATATCAAATCTGATATCGACATATCAAGTTGATATGGATATATCAAGTTAATATGGCTTGATATGGCCAATTTTTATATCAGACTATATCAGAATATATTAAAATTTATATACGGGAATATCAGATCATATCAGGTCAGATATGAATATATCAAATTTTTTGATATGGCCATATCAGGTCATATAAGGCTTGATCAGAAAATTTTTTCACGGGTACTAGCGCCTCTGAACGGAAAAATGAACCATCCCTGCTTATAAAACCCGTTAGATTCTTACAAGACCCTATACTTAACTATAGCCCTATATAGAACTCAAAAACTCTAAGGGAATTTATGAGAATCTATTTTTTTGAATTCTATAAGAATTTTTTTTTTAAACAGGGATTAATTTTGTTTTTTTTTCTTATTTTATCGGGAATGTTTTTTTTTATCATCAAACTTTGCTGATATCATAAGGTTCTACTTTACCATCAAATAATTTTATTTATTCTATTATTCAAAAAAATACATGCAGTCACCGAATAATAGTTTCTGATTAGCTACTAAGTCTTTTTTTTTTTAATGCCAACTGATGTTTATTAAAAAATTTTGTACTTAAAAATGAAGATTAATAATTTGTATATTTTACTGTAACATACACCTTCGAGGTGTGCACTTTTGGATTTTCCGAACTTTTTTATTTTCCTATTGGCAATCCAAACTCCATAATATGCTTGCAAGTACCTTGCCACCAGTACCAAGTGCATTCATATTCCTTACAACAATGATACTCTTGCTGGGGATGACACTAAAAAAAAAAGTTTGTTAAAAATTGATGGAAATATTTTTTTTTTTATTGGAAGTTCAATTCTCTTGAAAAAAATCTTGTTCCGCCCCGTATCAAAACAACATATATGTTGAAAGTGTATGCAAAAATATATAATTTTATATATTTCAACCATATGTTATATCATACGGGGCGACTTCATAAATTTAAACATAAAGTCAATAATATTTCACGTAAAACAAGAATCGAAATTTCGTATTTTTTTTTTTTTTTTTTCGTTAGTTTCTAATTATGATCTATAACTTTTTAAATACTGGAGTTACGAACTCGCGGAACAGGACCTTTTTTGTAGGAAATTAAATTTTCTACAAAAAACTTTTATACCGCGAGGCTGTAAGTTTGAAAGCAACAGAGGTATGGACATTAGAAGCCAGAATAAATTTTACTTCCGCAGATTTTTTGCAAGTTTTAAATAATAGGCCATAACTCTTTAAATACTGAAGTAACGGACTCGCGTCTAAGGACCTTTTCTGTAGAGAATTTGATTTCCTACAAAAAAGCTCCAGTGCAGCGAATTCATAAATTCAAAATTTGGAGAGCTACAGAACTTTAAAAACGAAAACATAATAAAATAATAACAAAAATAAACAATAATAAAATAATTTATGACATTTTTTTTTTATCTCTAAAAGACAAAAAAATTATTAAATTAAAATTGTTTTTCCCAAATTTTAAATGATATAAATTCGTGCAGAATCAATGGTGAGGATGCGATCGGTTTTTGTTCGTAACTCGCAGATTTATAATGTTGTTGTTAATTAAATTACGTATTACTATTAGATATTTTCTTAGAAAACTTTGATCTCTTGACATTTTAAGATCAAGGAATATATAATTATCTAACAATGTAAAAGATCATAAGTTCAGAAAACAATGACAGAATTATTATCTGTAATAAACTAATATGTGGATAAATTACAAACACGTATGTTTATTTCAGGATTATTAAAAAAAAAATTCTTTAGGCTCGACATAAAATTGTGTATTTTCACGAGGTCACAGTGAAAACTCAATGTTTTTTACCTGCAATGAGTAGACAATTAAAAATTAATCAATATTCACTCATTTAATTAGTTCAATTAAATCACTGACTGTATCATTGAAATTTTATCGCTAGTAAAATTAGGGAAATTTTATGATTGATCCAAACAGCGAAATTTTATAACAGATTCAAACAATAAAATATTATCGCCCACTCAATCAGTGAAAATTTATCACTGATTAGATCAGTAATATTTTATTACTAATTAAATCAGTAAAATTTAGTCGCGCATACGTCGGAGAAATTTTATCGCTGATTATGTCAGTAAAATTTTATCACTGATCCAATCAGTGAAATTTTCAGACGGCTCCAATTTATACTATTTTATCACTGATTGTATCATTAAAATTTTATTGCTGATGGTATCAGTCAAATTTCTATCGGTAGTACAATCAGTAAAATTTTGTCACTGTTGCAATCAGTGAAATTTTCAGACTGCTTAATTGACCCTATTTTATCACTGATTGTATCATCAAATTTTTATTACTGATTGTATCAGTCAATTCTTATCGGTAGTACAATCGGTAACATTTTGTCACTGCTGCAATCAGTGAAATTTTCAGACTGCTTTAATTGACACTATTTTATCACTGATAGTATCAGTTAAATTTTATTACTGATTGTATCAGTCAATTCTTATCGGTAGTACAATCAGTAAAATTTTGTCACTGTTGCAATCAGTGAAATTTTCAGACTGCTTTAATTGACACTATTTTATCACTGATTGTATCATTAAAATTTTATTACTGATTGTATCAGTCAATTCTTATCGGTAGTACAATCAGTAAAATTTTGTCACTGCTTCAATCAGTGAAATTTTCAGACTGCTTTAATTGACACTATTTTATCACTGATAGTATCAGTTGAATTTTATTACTGATTGTATCAGTCAATTCTTATCGGTAGTACAATCAGTGAAATTTTGTCACTGCTTCAATCAGTGAAATTTTCAGACTGCTCCAATTTATATTATTTTATCACTGATTGTATCAGTTAAATTTTGTTACTGATTGTATCAGTCAATTCTTATCGGTAGTACAATCAGTAAAATTTTGTCACTGTTGCAATCAGTGAAATTTTCAGACTGCTTTAATTGACACTATTTTATCACTGATTGTATCATTAAAATTTTGTTACTGATTGTATCAGTCAATTCTTATCGGTAGTACAATCAGTAAAATTTTGTCACTGTTGCAATCAGTGAAATTTTCAGACTGCTTTAATTGACACTATTTTATCACTGATTGTATCATTAAAATTTTATTACTGATTGTATCAGTCAATTCTTATCGGTAGTACAATCAGTGAAATTTTGTCACTGCTTCAATCAGTGAAATTTTCAGACTGCTCCAATTTATATATATTATTTTATCACTGATTGTATCAGTTAAATTTTATCACTTGGCTCAATTAGTGATACTTTATAGCTAGATTAATTAAATTTTTATTTGTATTTACTCAAATTTTAAGGACTCGCAGATAAAAGGACTTTTTTCTGTAAATTCAAACCTCTAGAAAAAAAATCTCCGACGAGAGTCCGTAAACTGTAATAGCATAAAAATTTTTATTTTTTTAAAACCCGATAAATATTAAATATTATCAATTTTATTTTCAAGTCCCATAACTTTCTAAATTTTGAAAATATCACTTCGCGGATAGGGACCTTTGTTATAGAGGATTAAATTTTCTACAAAAAATAGTAATACCGCGAATTCGTAACTATGATATTTTAAAAGTTACAATTTTAAAAAATCATAAAAAATTGTAAATATTTAGAAAATTAATTAATTTCTTAATTGGTCATAATTTTTTAAATTTTAAATTTATCAATTCGCGAATAAGAATCTTTTTTATAGTTTAATAAATTTCCTATAAAAAATTTTTCAGCTACTTTTTTAATTATCTTCAAATTTTTTTAATCAAAATATTGTATCTTTTTATTCCTTATTTTATTTGATATAAGTACAAGGTTATCGATTTGATAATTCATCGTATATGATCGTATATATTTACATGTCATTAAGATCAATATTTTTATCCGAGATTATTTTTAAAAAGTGTTGTTTTTCACAATTGAACTTGAGATTGAACCGCAAATTGTGTAACCGCAGAAATAGAGCCGACAACAAATTGACTATATATATCGCGATTCGTCATAGTACATTTATCAATTCTCAGTTGCCAGCTGACTCAAGTGTACTTACTCTCTCTGTAATTAATAAGTAAGTATAAATTATTTATAATTTTGTGGAAATCAATCTGACTTTTTTTTTGGACCACTTGGCATTTTCGTAACAATATTTACTCACATTTATTACTTATTTTTTCCAGCTCAACAAAAAACTTAAAATGTCGAAAATCATTTTATTATTATCCCTTTTTGTATTAATTAGCACTTTTGCCAGTGCAGTTTACGGGTGTGATGGCCAATGGGTAAGTAATTAATTTAATATATAAACTAATTAAAGTTTCAATCCGTTCTTTAAAATATTAATAAAACCCAAAAAAATATTTTTTTTCATTGAAAAATTTTATTTCTATCATAACTTTTGAAGTTTTGAATTTACAGGCTCGCGGCATAAGACTTTTTTCTACAAAATTAAATTTTATAAAAAAAAGTCCTTATCCGCGAGCTCGTAAATTCAAAATTTAATATTTTATATCCAAAAAACTAAAACAGCGATAAAAAATTTTAATTTTTTATTTTCGATTAATATATTGATTGCACTTAGCATGGATTAAATTATTTTTTTTAATCAGGGCGGCTATCTCATCAGTTAAGATGATTTAACTGTTTAACAGTCTTATATTTAATCGATTATTGTGAATAACTCATCTTAATCTATTAATTTTTACTCCCCAATATACCATTCTTTTAAACCCATTAATTTTTTTATGAAAAACTGCTTCTAACTCGAATAAATTTTCTAATCTATGGATGTAATTTTTACTCTAAACTGCAGAGTAATATTTCAGTAGTTTCCGTTAATTTTCGGTTAATATCAGCTTCGATTAAATATCTTTTATTTTGCTCGCGACAACTGACATGTTACGCACACGAACGTAGGCTTGGCAAAAAAAACGATCTCCGTATCTTTCTATAACTTTATATTTATTTTAAAATTAAAAAAAAAAATTTATCTTTTCTTTTTCAACACAATACAAGTAATTTTTTTTTTTGCATTCTTTTTCAAAATATTTATATTAATTCTTATTTTAAATATAAATTTAATAAATTGACTAAACAACTTTTTATCATAACCGATGAGTAAAAATTGAACTAGAGAGAATTTATTTAGACAGCCGCTGGGTGTAATTTTTACTCGTATGTCTGAGTAAAAATGAATCTGATTGATTTTTACTCACTGAAAGGGTAAAATTTTGTAATTTAAAAATAAAAAGTCGTAATGGCCCAAGATTATTCGATGTAGAGTAATTTTTAGAATAAATAACATGGCAATATTCATACAAAAATTTTCCGTGTAGGAGCACTTTCAATTTAAATTTTCAAAACATATACATAGCTGCTGCTAATTAATTGTGACAAAAAATTTAACCACAACAACGGTAGTAACAACAGCATGACAGTTATAATTATAATGATAATAATTATTCCCAAAATAATAATGTTATACACTTATCTATTACTACGATTGCTTTATTACCGTTACTGCTCTATTACCGCTACTTGATTCCTAACATTGAATGGCAAATTAATACACGAGCGCCAGCGAATGCTTAGTGTGCACCGGAGACGAGTGCTAAGAACATTGTGTTTGACGGATAAAGACTTAACCCACGTGCTATGCACTATACTTTATTCAACAATTGTCTGATTTTTACGAATTATCAAATCAGCAAAGTTAACCCTAAATCAGGTAGGGTTCTATATGATACTAGTTCTTGACTTCTCTCAACACTCATATCTTTTATTTATTTTAATTAATAAAAAATAACCAACGTATTTATACGTAGATACTGACACCAAAGTTGTTAGATTGATTGTACTATTCATTTTGAATATATTTAGTGTCGAGATTATCTGCTTTAGTGATAATAGTAGAGTTTGTTTTTGAGAACGGTTGAATTAATTAATTAATGTAACGGAACGGCATGACCGTCCACCTCCGTTTGACGGGAGGCCGATACCACGCCCTTTTGGGCATACTCGCGCTGCGTAATCGCCTATCCTCCACCATAATATTATAAAAGCGAAATATGAGCATAAGCTCACATTAGCGTACCCATTAGGCATGCAGTGCATGTGGGTGCCTCACGCACAGCCACCACGAATCCTACCGCAAATCGACCCACACTCCTCCCATCTCAGGAAATAGAGAGACTGGTCGAAGCGGGGCTTGGAATGGGTCTCCCATGGTACCAATTCCCTGTATTGGTCAACAGATTGCGCATGGTTAGTGGTGGGCACAATTTCTTCCCACAGACCCATAAGGGCAACCACCACTCATATAAGCACTAGGATTTCAGACATGCCATTATACACACTTGCCCTCATCCATCACCTAGTGTTCTATTATCTCCGAGTTTTTTTGGACGCCATGATGTTTTGAGACCCAAAATGGCGGCGGGATTTGAGTCCACTCGGGATTTGAGAACGGTTGATAATGACTTTTAAGAAACGTGTTTATGGATTCAAATCCGGATGTTTATGATCCTATAAACACACGATGTTGAGGAACATGGGACGCCATTTGCTTTTTGACGAATTATCAACCACCGATCGGTAAACGGTCATTTAAGGTTTGCTTTGCAGATATGATAAGTCGCGATAATTAGGCATGCGTTGAATAAAACATTAAATTAACCGTTTAAGAACGGTTTTCAGACAATTTTGTCCCAGCTTTTCTCTGAAATAAAAGCTCTAAACGCAAAATAAAGACACAGACCCGATGCTTTACTCTATTAACTAGCGAAGTGCACTTCAATTTTGTGATAACTTCCATTTGTTTACGAGAAAAGCTTGGACAAAGTTCCCATTTAATGTACAAGTGCAACAGAGATAGTACCGTTCATCCAGTTGAGTGCGAATAGAGAAACAAATGGAAACGCGTCTTAACCGCTTTAGCTCTCAGCTAATTAGCTAAGCCAATTTGAGTTAAGTGGTTAAGTCAACTAAGCTGATGAGCTAGCCAACTAATTAACCTATAGTTAACTTTATTACGAGTTAAGCCGATTTAGAAGAACAGCCCTAATATTTTTACAAAAATTGAAAATAAAAAAGATAACTGGGTTTGTTGCAAACAAATAAAAAGAATTTTTATCTGAATTCCAAAAAAAATTTCTAAAAACTAATTTATTTTTTTTTTCTCAGTGTCATCCTTCGCAAGGTTATGGTTGTTGTTCCTTCTATGGATGTAGTTCATATTTCAGCCAAGGAACCTGTAAACCTAATGGAGAAATTCGTGAAGGCAAACGTTAATGATTAATGAATATGGAAGCAGATATATAACGACCAATGCCTTCTTGAAAATTTCGCAGTATATATATATGGCTATTTGAATATGTGAACATTGTTTATACATTTGATTTGTTGATTAAATTTTTTTGTGGAAATTATCTTTATGACTTATTGATCTACATTATACCATTCTCACTATTTCGTATGTCTCTGTTTGGTTTTTTGTCTATCTGACTATGTTATCATATTACAGTTATTTAGGTTTTTAATCGTATTTACTTGATATGGGAATTAAATTGGTTTTTGACTATTCCGTCCTACATGAAAAAAGTCTATAGGTGGAAAGTATATCTCAAATCATAATTGTAGTATATAAAGTTATACTTCAAGTATAATTCTCAATATATTGTCATGCTATTATTTTTTGCCGTTTTGATATACTTTATTAGTATAAGTATGATTTATAATTTAATATACTTTGAGTTCCATAAATTTTGTATAAGCTAACCCAGATAGCAAAATGACCTCTTAATGAGTTCTTATTTATGATTTAGACGTCTTATGAACATCTTAAAAAAGTCTTTAAGAAGTTCTCAAGATGTCGAATGAGTCACCTAGCGAATTCAGTAACACGTCTTTAAAAAGAGTTCTCAAAGAGTTCTTTTTCTCTGACTTTGCAAATAAGAATTCAATATGAGTTTACCATGACATCTTAAGGAGCTCCTAATACACGGAGAGAAAAAAATAGTTCTAATTCCTATGTAAAATGGTAACCATTACTACACTGTAAAAAGAGCGGTGTTAAAAATGGACTCATTTTAACTCCGCCCGGTGTAAAAATGAAATTACACCGGTGTAGGAGGAGTAATTCACCGGTGTTAAAAATACCGGTGTTAAAGTGGGGTAACCGGTGTAAAAACGGAGTAGAACCGGTGTAAAAGCGAGGTAACCGGTGTAAAAGCGGAGTAATAGCGGTGTAAAAGCAGGGTAACCGGTGTAGAAACGGGATAAACTACGTCTGCTTGGAGAATCAACTTCAAAGATTATAAAACACAAAAAATGCTAGTTTTTTAATGAAAATTAATAAAAAATATGATGTATTAACAAGTGTAGTGATCGAGTAAGTAAAAATATTCACAAAGTAAAATATTTTAAGATCGGTAAAGAATATCTACACCGGCGGCGGTGTTATTTTAACACCGGTCTAGAATATTTACACCGGCGGCGGCGTTATTTTTACACCGCTTTCGGTGTTGAAATTTAACACCGTTGATTTTAACACCTACACCGCTTGGACTTACCCCGGTGAATTTTTACAGTGTATAATACATAGAAACGAGGATTTTTTAGCGTCGAGAGTCACCGGGCAGAGTAATTCCCCCCATTCTACATAGTAACGATGACTATGCTAGCATAGGACTGATTACTATTCTACATTGACGAGAGAACTATGTAAATGGACATTACTACAATGTTACCTAGTAACGCTTAAGATGATTTATTTATTTAATTTTTAATAAATAAGGTTATGACAAAACAAACAACTCAGGTTACTATAAATAGATGTATATAGAAATTGAATTAATCTATTGAAATAATTAAAATATTGCTCAAAATAAAATATCATATTTTGATAACAGATAAATAATTATTAAATAAATTAAAATATTTAATAATATACATCGCACATATACATGCATACACATGCACACAGGTTACTGCGCAAACGTCCGCGCATGTTAACTTCGTTGTCTCACTTATTAAACTGCGTAACGGCAGCTATTCCAGCATGGGACTGAGTACCATTCTACATAGCCCTGATTCCTATGCTAGATAGTGATTTTTATCTTTTTAATTGTTTTAGTGTAACATAGTAATCATTACTAGACAAATGGTGATGAGTTCTAATCTGCACAGCATTATTTACCATTTTATTACGCTCTTAAAATGAATCAGTGAAAAGTGCTGCAATCAGTGAATATTCACTGCATAAACAGTCCCAAGTATACCACTGTTTGAATAAGTGGTATACTCATAACTGTTTATACAGTGAATATTACAACATAGTTATATATAACAACAATATAACAACGAAGTTAACATGCGCGGACGTTTGCGCAGTAACCTGTGTGTATGTGTATGCATGTATATGTGCGATGTATATTATTAAATATTTTAATTTATTTAATAATTATTTATCTGTTATCAAAATATGATATTTTATTTTGAGCAATATTTTAATTATTTCAATAGATTAATTCAATTTCTATATATATCTACTTATAGTAACCTGAGTTGTGCTAGCATAGTCATCGTTACTATGTAGAATGGGGGGAATTACTCTGCCCGGTGATTCTCGACGCTAAAAAATCTTCGTTTCTATGTATTATAGTAATGGTTACTATTTTACATAGGAATTAGAACTATTTTTTTCTCTCCGTGTATAGCATGGACCAATATAGGTGTGCCAAAACTAGGTTCCCCAGCACTGGGCTAAGTACGGCCCCGTCGTTCAACTCTGGCAGCTCCTGCATGGTAATTCTCTTGTACATTAATTTCTATGGATTCTTGCATACATCCATACTTTCCTATATGTCATTCTATGGGTTTGCATGCAATCCCACAGGAATTTTTTTGAGAGGATTGCATAATACCATGATACGAGAGCTAAAATTTTTAAAATTATAGTAAGGATTCGAAAATGAATTATAAAAGTATAATCTAAACTAAATGTTCATAAAATGAAACATATTTTTATTAACTTCTGCTCAAATTTTTTTACAAATAAATCCAATTAAACATTTTTTTAAATAAAAATTTAGTCTATAATCAAATGATTAATCTTCTTTCCAGTCTCCTTGATTTACTTTTGGCGCTGAGGTCCGGCTTTCTACGATCAAAATAACGTTAACCATAATTAAAATGAATCAAAATAGAATTTTATATTAATTTTGACAGTGAGTTTATTTATAAGTATTGTTTTTTTTTTTTACTTACGGCCGTGATTGCAACGTCACCCACGGGTGTCTTTACACTATCAAGTTGACTGGTGGACTGATAATTGAAAAATAAATAAGAAAAATAATTACTACCATAAGACTTTGAATTAACAACTTTTGAAAAAGTAAAATGATTAACTCTTCAGAACATACGCCTCTCGTACCACATGTCATTGCTATCGTGATGAGAGAAAATCTCACGCCTAATGCGCAAGCGCCAAGAGCGAAATTTAAAAAATATTTAAATAATTTTAGGTTATATATCAAGTAAAATACAACATAAAATATTATTTGTTTGAATACTAAAAATTAAATAATAATTCTTTATAAATTATTTTTTATAAATGATCATTTAGAAATTATTACATTTTTCATTTTGATTAAAATACTGGTATGCAGGTACACTTATTGTAAACAACTTTTAGAATACTGTTTATTTGTATATCTACATACATTTAAAATGGCGGCTAGATACCACGGAGACAGCCGAAATGAAACGAAGTAATACGAAGAGCAATTTTTTTTGTGCCTGACTTAACTCACGCGATGAGAGAAACTCTCACAGTTAATGAAAAAATAATTTTTTTTCTTTATTTTTCAAGTTTAAAAAATTTTGTTTTTTTAGTATCATTTAGAGCATTAAATTTTAGTAAGCTAAAAAAAATTTCAGGGGGTCATTCCATTTCAATTTAGAAAGAAAAAAAAGTTTTAAAGAAAGTGTGAAAGAATCTCTCTACACGATGGTTCTGAAGGGTTAAAAAAAAATCGGTCTGTCAGTTGACCCTGCGGACCAGCCCCAAAACTTCCCACTGTTTTCGAGCTTTTTCAGCTCGAAAAATGGTTGTGAATATATTTTCGAGCTCGAAAATACTATTGTACGCCTTGGTTTTAAAAAGAAACGTTTTTTGCGATATATTCTCAAACGATACCTCCCGAAAAAATAAACCGATTGAGACGTTTTTGAGAAATTTCAAAAATACTAAAAAAAATTTTTTTTTTTAATTCTTCCGACAAAGGTTTCTCTTGAAAGAATGATCCGATTTTGATGGTTGAGGTCGCATTCAACGCGGCTTATGAAGCTTTAGAGCCCAAGCCATTTTGAAATCAATCCATCGAGCACATAAAAAGTTATCCAAAAAAACATTTTTGAAAAAAGTTTATTTTTGGAATATCTCTGAATGAGCCCTACCGATCAAGTTTATTTTTTTCCAGCTTCAAGATAATTTCAAGCCGCGTCGAATGGCACCTTGACGATCAAAATCGGTTCATCCGTTCAAAATTATTCACATATATACATACACTCGGACATGGTAGAGCACTCGGCGCGATACCGACATGGTCTGGGTTCGATTCCCAGTTCGGGCTATCTATATTTTTCTCAATTTATCTATAAATTGTCTTATTGAGAAGGTTTGCATGTTTTAGGTTTCCACTATATTTAAATGGTCGTGATTATTAGTGAGATTAATCGTGAAATTAGTCAGAATAGCTTCCTAAAACCTCAAAGCGTCAAAATCTCTTAAAAAATCGATTTTCGAAAATTGGACGGAAACAAATTTCCCGAATTTTTGAAAATTTTCAATTTTCTTAGCGGGAAGTTAAAAAAAAAATTGTTTAAGTATTTTCAAAATTTCTCAAAAACTACTAGATAAATCCATTTCACAGTCTGATCACCTGTATAACTCGAAGAACTCGAAAATGTATTCACAACAATTTTTTCGAGCTCAAGGAGAATCAAACTTGGTAGAAATTTTTGTTTTAGCATAAAAAAACAATATTTTGCTTGATGAGCAACGAAAAAAAAACTTTCGCCGGAACCGAAGTACCCTAATATACATATAATACATAGACATTAGGGTGGCGCAAAAAAACCGACAATTTTTTTTTTTTCGATCTCGCATGAAAATTTGTTGGTTTACGATGTTTTAAGAAGCTTCTCCAAAAATTAGTTCGATAAAAAATTTTTAAGAGGTCGCTCACGAATTTTGAAAATATTAAAAATGATTGAAATTTGGATTTTTGATTTCTAAATTTTTTCTTTCTCGTGGCAGTAATAGTTTATATTTGTGAAACCATGTCTACGCTGAAAATTTAAGCCCAAAATTTAAATATTTAAACGGCGCTCAAGAATTTTGAATATTAATTGATAATATGTGAATAATACTTTGAATTAATTGTTGTATTTTTTTTATGACTCAATTATTTTCATTTCAGTAAAATTTAACTTTTGCATAACCAAAAATATACAGGACAGTCGTAAACAATAAAATTTGATAAGTTTTGAAAAAGCGAAAAAACCTACAAATTGAATTAAAAAATAAAAAAGTATGTAAATAACTTATTATTTCTATTGCTCGGGTTATATTTTTGTTCACTGTGATGCCAGTTGATGGTGAAAAAATCGAGAAGCTTTATTATTAATATTTAAGGGTCGCTCAAAAACGTTTAAAAGACAGCACTCGGAAACATTCAAAATTCTTGAGCGAGGTTTAAAAATTTAAATTTTGGGCTTAAATTTTCAGCGTAGTCATGATTTCACAAATATAAACTATTGATGCCATGAGAAAGAAAAAAATTTTAAATAAAAAAGTCGAATTTCGATCATTTTTGATATTTTCAAAATTCGTTAGCGACCTCTGGAAAATTTTTTATCGAGCTGATTTTTGGAGAAGCTTCTTAAAACATCGTAAATCAACAAATTTTCATAAGAGACTCGAAAAAAAAAAATAGTCGGTTTTTTTGCGCCACCCTAATAGACATATATATTTATTTATTTATATATACTTACAGGACCATCTTTAGTGACACTAGTATTTCCTCCTTCAAAAACGTCCTTTGTAAAATATGTAAAATAAAATAAAAAATATGTAGATAAATAATCAAAGATAATAAATTCATCAGAGTGAAAAAAACTAAATTTTTTATTTACTGCGAAAGATAAAAATACGCAAATTATGGATCCCCTCCCAAAAATTACCCGGAAAATATGAATTTTAGAAGTAGTGTTGCAACAATCAAATGAAATAATCGATTGTTGACAATCGATTATAATCGAACTGAAATGATCGATAGAGCCGATTAATCGTTTGCAAATAATCGATTTTTCGAACAATCGATTATTTCAAACTCAAAAATAGCAATTGTTTCTTAAAACAACTTTATAGTTGCACAATCGAGTGTATAACAATCGATTATGACAATCGAATTTTTGACGCATATTTATCGAAATTTGAAAGCCAGAAATGTTTTTGACAATTTTTGTTTAAAAATTGATTACTTAAACTCAACTTTAAAGTTGAAAAATCGTATAATAAACAATCGATTATAAAATAATCGATTTTGTGTTTTTAAAATATCGATTTTGGAATACTAACAATAAATTTGATGATAGACAATGGTTTTTTCATAATTTATTTTAACTAGTTAAATTTTTATTTTTTTAATAATTGTTTTTGTTTCTATGATTTTAAGACAATCGATTGAAATTGCTAACAATCGATTATTGTAATCGATTGTGGAAAAAAAATTTTTTTTAATAAAAATAAATTTCCTCTCATATTAGATATGTGTTTAATGCACTCATTAAATTAATTGAAAATTATTGTAGGTATTAATCTACGAAATTAAAAGAAAAAACTTTTTGCTATTATTTTATGAAAAAAAAATCGATTTTTAAAAATCGTATTTTAAAATTTGAATCGATTTTCTATCGATTAATCGAAGCATATATAATCGATTAAAAAAAATCGATTGTTTAAACTAAAAAATCGATTATTCGATTGATCGATTGTTTTTTTGCAACACTATTTTGAAGGCCATGTAAAGGTTTAAAAATTATATGAATAATGTGTAAATTTTGATACTTGAGAATTTTTATGCGAGAGTGTTCTATATAAATATGGAGTTAATACATATTGAAACTTACGAAACCAAAGAATGATAAACTACGATTACCCGCAGTGTCCAATCCCTGGAATCAAATTAATAAATACGTGAGAAATTGGTTTTTGAAACAAAAATAAAATATAATTTCGGACTTACGTCCTCGGTGGACATTGCACCCAATGCTTGTGTCGCCTGTAATAATAAAAAATGTAATAAAATTTTATGAAAATCATATTTTATGAACTTATGCTGACCAAGATATCGTCGCCAACTGGAGTTGTGGATTTTTCTCCAAAGAATAAGCTCTGTGATAAAAAAATAATTTAAAATTAAGTTAAGGTTGAAAGTAAATAAAATAATAAATATTACTACCATGGACTTACTTGAACTCTATAAACATGGAGATTATTTAAAAAAATCGACGACAGTAAACATAATAAAACCACAGACGTAGATCGCAACATGATTTTTTTTAAATTCTTACAGTCAAAGCTTAATTATAAATGTAATTGATTAGAAGTGTTATTTAATGACCCGGTATTTATTGCCGAGTTCATGAAAAATGTTAAAATTTATCCAGACAGTCGATAAGCCCATGTTGTTTATTTTATAAATCGAATAACATTTGATCAGCTGATAAAGATAAAAAATCGATAATTAATTCATCTGAAGTAATATTTCTTGTTTGATCACATGCGTTAATTAGTTTAGTAAATATTTATTTTATGACTTTGACACAAAATAAATCAAAACAAGAGTACACAGTAAAAAACGAATCGTCGAAGTGTAAAAAAAAGCGTATGTTAAAATTCTGAGTGTTGAATTTTCAAGACTTTTGTGTGTCAATTTAACATACAATATTTATCTTGTTTCAACTGTCGCAATCGATTGATTTTTTAACACACAAAAATGTTATTTTATACGAGAGTAACACTTTTTATGTGTTACTGTAAAATCAACACACAAAATATGTTAAAAATAATCTCGACCGTCACAAAAGAATTCTCAGAAAATTTCAAGTAAAAATGACGTATAAAAAATATCGCCTGTTTAATTTGCAATTGTTTTTAAAGTACATAACCTGAACTTTTAAATTAATGTTGATGAAATATAATTATTTTTTTGATATTAAAATAATTATTTTATTTTTGTTATTGTGAGAGAATTTATAGTAATTTTTTTATACATATTTGAATATTGAAGATAAATAATAGATGATATTATATATATTGAGCAATATGTGATATTATTATTACTATTTTTTTTTTTATTTTTAGTTTTATTTATATTACTATTACTAATATTATCGTTACTTTTGATATTTCATTGCTGAAGAATCAATTACTACAGTTAATTCATTGATTTTAACTTTACATTAAATAATGTGAAAAAAATTTTTAAGAAGTGTCCAAGTAACACAAAAACATATGTCAAATGCAACGCTCTTCAAGTGTTGCAAATAACATATAAGTGTGTTAAAATTGAAGATTACGTTTTCGAAGATTTTGACGCTCATAACGTGTTACTTTTAACATACACGAGTGTAACTGTTTCAAAACAGACGATGTGCGCTGAAATAACATATAAATAAGTGTCAATCGATCGTTTTACACACAGCAAGTCTCAATTTTGACGAATCCTTTTTTACTGTGTAAAAATGTCTGTTTTTAATGAGGACAACATTTGACACAATATATAATTTTATCACCTACTTCCCTCCTTTTCACTTGAATATGAGAAGAATAGTATTGTCGTGGTTCCCGTTTGTAGTCTAGCCAACAAGTTTAAAAATGTTATTTTTTTACAATTACGCATTAAGTTTGTAGTAATGCCTAGAAAAATTGATTTCCAGAATTTTCTAGCACTTAAAAATTTTACAAGTTTTTTACCAGATTAAGATAAATAATTAAAATTATAATTAATGGGAATAGAATTCCGGGACTTGTGATTATTTTAGAGGAAATTGCTTCTTCTTCAATAATCGTATTGCACGACTCATGGTGCGAAGCATCAGAGAGTGCTTTACGATCGAAAAAATTTTTTTCGCCTCACTTCGGCAACTATTTCAATTATTATACTTTTGTTGATTCACCGAATCCAGATATGTTGCACACCGTTTTGAAGATAATTTAATGGAGATTAATTCCATATTAAATTAAAGATTATTAGTTTTGAAGTTATATAAGCTTTAGTAGTGATTAAAATCTGATTTTTACGAATAATCATGAAAATTTCAAACACCCATAATTTTAAAACTATTTAAACGATTCAGCCCATCTTTGAACTTGATCAAGGTAATCACCTATAGAATAAGTGTGAAAAATTTCATTAAGATCCGATAAGAAGTGTGGGCGCTATCGTAATGACAAGACCAGTGATAATCATCAGGATTGGAGGTACATTTGATACATCATAAATAATAAAAAAAATACTTTTAAAATATAAAATAGCAGTGAAAATTACAGGTTATTTTGAGTACAATAAAATACAACTGACGAAACTGGATTTTAGTGGGACAAGCATAAGTTGTGTTGCATGAAAACATTATTTTCAACATTTTTTGATTCCATTAAAATTTTCAAGGTTAGAAAATTATTGAAAGAAATGGTCTAAATATAATGTTTAAGGTCACAAATTAAAGCTTATAAGTCAAGCTTTAAAATACTTTTCACAGAAATTATCCATGAGTTTTAGTTTTAAAGTTACATGGACTTAAAAAGTGATTAAAAACTGATTTTTTCGGAAAATCGTAAAAATTTCAAACAGCCATAACTTCTAAACGAATTGACCGATTCAGCCCATATTCGAACTTAACCGTGGTTATTACTCATAAAATAAGTGTACACGGAAAGAAAATTATAGGGAGTATTCCTATGCATTATAGGAATGGTTCCTATAATGGTATAGGAATTGTACCTATACTATTATAGGAATGGTTCCTATATATTATAGGAACCACCCCTATACCATTATGGGAACCATTCCTATACTATTATAGTAACCATTCCTATAATAGTATAGTCACCATTCCTATAATATTATAGGAATGGTTCCTATAATATTATAGGAATGGTTCCTATAATTTATAGGAATGGTTACTATACCATTATAGGAATGGTTACTATACTATTATAGGAATGGTTACTATAATAGTATAGGAATGGTTCCTATAATATAATAAAATTTTTTTTTTTTGCAAAATAGTGTAGAAATTTAATGTTAAAAAAAATCCAAAAATTATAAGACATCGGCTTACTTCAGTATCATGTTAAATTAAAACTTATATGAACTTTTCGAGATTTTACCCAAATTTGAGATTTTATCGAAATATAAATTTTTATTTTGAAAATTTGAATTTTCCTGAATGTTCTATGCTGAAAAAATTTCAGTTGAAAAATTTTGATGATTTTTGCCAAATACGAATTTTTTTTATGTCCCTGAAGTTACGAACGTTCGTGCAACTAAAAATATATTTTTTTTTTAAAGACACTTTTATGATTATACCCTCGCAACCTTAAGCTCACCGTGGAAACACCGTGGAAACTCTACAGACTCACCGTAAATGCTCGGTGGGAACCCCGTGGATTTGTTCCATTTTTCCACGATGAAACCACAGTAGTTCCATAGCAATTTGACTACGTTTCCCCAATATTTCTGATGTGTTTCCACGGTGTTCCCACAGTCATTCCACGACAAACACATAGTGTAGTAATGCTGAAAATACGCTAAATGTACCATGGTTTAGTAGAAGTTTGTCAATGATAATTCAACGGGTTCGCAATTATTATGCGATAAATTCACCGTAGAAACATTCTATAAAATCCAGGCAGCCATACACCGCTGTGTAGCTAAACTCGAATTTTTTTACGATATCCACACTAATATCATTATTTAATTACAAATACGCTTTCATTTAAAGAATAATTTATTTTTTCAAAACATAAAAACATTACAAAACAGCCTTTATAATAATATTAATTATATTGATAATGCTAAAGATTACAATATTTAGATTAAATTTAAGTCATTCAATAACTTAAGCAGTAGTCAATATACTAATATTAGTAATCGTTATTATTATAATTACATTCTATAACTAAAACATATTTTATTAAATTTAACACCACATATTTTTTTTTCATTATTTACGTCTGAGTAACGTGTATAATAAGTTAGATTTTCATAATTTTCATTCAGAACTATGAGATATTATTTCGTAAAAAATTAAACGTTCTACAAAAAGTTTCTTATCATTTTTTGATAAACCCATCTGTTCAAAAGTTATTGGAGTTTGAAGTCAAGTTGTAGTAAATTCCAAAATCATTTTACTTGTCCGGCGAAACTGTCATACTTATCACTATAAACTATCATACTTATCACAAAACATGTGGTTATATTTGAAATCGACAGAAAAGCCAGTTTATTAAAAACATTTCATGTATATTAATTATAAATTGTGAATTATATATATATAAATATAAAAATATTATTTATGAATTTTTCCTACATTATGGTGTGAAAAATTTATCAGTGATAAAAATTGTGTCAAAGCTGTAAAAGTCTGTTAAAAATCTGAAGTTAATTTTAAAAATTGTGTAAAAACTTTAAATGTTTTAAGTATTTGAAGTTTATTTTATGTAAGTATTATTTTTAATAAGTTAATAGAATAATTACTAATTTAAGTAATAAGTCATTGAATATTTTCTTAAGACATATTTATTTTTAATAAATAATTAAAAACAATTTTCATTATTTTTAATGAGTAATTTACGACAATTTTGACAAATTCTAACAAAAAATAAATATATAATAACAAATTTAATTTTCCAAGAAAAAGAAATAATTAATTTTTTTGCAAAAATAAATTATTTACCTTTCTTTTAAAATATAATTCATTTATTTACTTTTTGTTTTCAATTTATATTTTTTCTTTCGTTACAAAAGGGGTAAAATATTATAAAATTATTGAGTGTAATTTATTTATTTACAGCTGTTAATTGTAAATAATTGTAACGTAACTCTAAAATTAATGCATTTACTAAAATCTTTTAATATTGAATGAAATTCTTTATTTTCGCCAAAAAAAAAAATAATTTCTCTTTCTTTTAAAATAAAATTTATTGTTATATGATTTTTTCTTCTCAAAAAAATAAAAATTAATTATTTCTCTCTCTTGTAAAATTAAATTTGTTATTATATATTTTTTTTGTTAGAATTTGTTAAAATTGTCTTAAATTACTCATTAAAAATAATGAAAATTCGTTTTAATTATTCATTAAAAATAAATATGTATTATGAAATATTCAATTACTTATTACTTAAATTAGTAATTATTTCATTAACTTATTAAAAATAATACTTACATAAAATCAAGTTCAAATACTTAAAACTTTCAAAGGTTTTACACAATTTAAAAAAATTAACCTCAAATTTTTAAAACATTTAAAGTTTTAACAAATTTTTTTATCACTGATACGTTTTTTACGCCATAATTTAGGAAAAATTTATAGATAATATATTTATATAAATAATTCACGTTTTATATAATTAATGTATATGAAATGTTTTTCGTACATTGGCTTTTCTATCGATTCCAAATATAACCACATGTTTTGTTGGATACCTTGCGATTATTATTCTGTATAGGAGTTAACCTAATAGTCAGTAAAATAAATATTCCCTTTCAATTATATTTGGTGGCCAACTTCATCATGTCGTTTTTGCGGTACGCTTGCGCGTGCAGCTCTCAATTTCACTCTCTACTAAACGCGCCAAAAGAAGTCAACTTCAAAAAATTAGTTGTTTTTTGGCCAACCCTTATATATACATCGCTAAATTGTAACTATATAGAATTATTTAATTATTAATAGTTTATACTTAATCGTTTTATAATTTTAAATCAGAATTGAAAATTTAACCAGTTAAAAAATAAAAAAATCCTAATAATTTTGATATTGAGTGGACAGAAATCAAATTATTGGAAAAATATTTAAATACATTTTTATTTATTTTAATAGAAATTGTTGGATATAAATATAAATAAGATGTTCATTTAACTGTCATAGGTAAGCTCTCATAAGCGCTTTTTTTTTAATTATTCAATCAGATAATATTGATAAGAGTTTCCCAGTTAAGTAGATGCAACACAATTGATTTTTTATGTTAATTTCTCATAGACAGTATGTTGTTACTGTTAGATTATCGAGTTTTCATCGTAAATTCTCGATGTTATTACTGTGTAACTATTATATAATCACCGCGAATTTACCGTGGATTCTTCGTTTAATCATTGCAAAAACTAATTGCAAACCCATCGTAAATATATCGTGTTTTCACTGTGGATCAATGACATAAGCCCAATGAAATCATCGTGGATTAACTATGGGTTCAAAGTGTAACGAACGTGGATTCAGCGTGAAATCACGGTGATTATTCATTGTGTCTTTACCGTAAATTTGGTATGGAAACACCGTGGGCTCAGCAAAAAACTATCGTGGAAACATCGTGGAAAAATGTAACAAATCAACCGTGGAAACAGCGTGGAAACTGCATAGGTTGCACGGTGTTTCCACAAACACAGTGTTTCCACGGTATTTCCACGGTGAGCTCAAGGTTGCGAGGGTAGAAAAATGTGGATTTTTGTGTGGAGTGTTTTTTTGAGACCCCACGCTAGTCAAAAAAGTTTCAATCCAATATAGCCGCCGGAACACCCCTCTACGACCTACCCCTATCACTTATATATTTTTAAAAATTGCAATTCACATTAAAACAATCTGGACTTTCGTGTAGAGTGTTTTTTTTAAACCCCACACAAGTCAAAAAAGCTTCAATCCAATATGGCCGCCGAAAAGACCCTCTAATTTATTTGCGATATTTAAAAATTTTTTTTTTTTTTCAATGTTTGAATAGTTGTTTTTATGTTTAATAATACTTTTGTGTATTGTAAAAGTGATTTCCAGACTTTTTTGAAAATTGATATTTTCATAATATTATAGGAATGGTTACTATACTATTATAGGAATGGTTACTATAATATTATAGGAATAGTTACTATAATATTATAGGAATAGTTACTATAATATTATAGGAATGGTTCCTATAATTTATAGGAACTATTCCTATATTTTATAGGAATGGTTACTATATATTACAGTAACCATTCCTATAATATTATAGGAACCATTCCCATAAATTATAGGAACCATTCCTATAATTATAGGAACCATTCCCATAATGGTATAGGTATCATTCCTATAATTATATGAATTATTCCTATAATTATGGGTAATATTCCTATAATTATGGGACGTGTTCCTATAATTGGTAGTCGTCATTCCTATACTGGTATAGGATGAAATTTCATAAAATTATAGGAACCATTCCCATAATTTTCTTTCCGTGTAGAAAGTTTCATTAAGATCAGATAAGAATTGTAGACGCAATCGTGTCCTCAAAAGTCAGTTCTATTACATAAATAGATGTATATATATATATACATATATAAATTTTTCAACGAATGGTATTTTTGAACTCTACTTAACTAATTATGATAGTTTATGACGAAATTCCTTGGAAAATCGACCATCAGAACAAATACAATAGTTAGATTTTTAAAAAAATCTAAGATAAAAGACCCTGTTGTTGACCATGACCCTGTTTCTGACCTTTTCAACTTTTTTCTAACTTACTTAAAAAACTATAACTTTAATAAGAAAATCGATTTTTTCTTAATTTATAATAATCTATATCGAGCCTAATTAATGAAAATTTAAAAAACATAAAAATTATTAACTGATTAAAAAAAAAATGATTTAGTCGTAAGTAGCTGAGGAAGCCATTTTTTAAGAGTAGTCTAAACAGTTGACGTTAAAAGGTGCGACAATTGAATCTGTGCACTAATTATCATGTCAGTAAAAAAATTCAATCAAAAACGTATGGATAAATCAATATTTAATTAAAATTCATTTTAATAAACGTATTAAACATATTAACATGAGTTTTGTTGCTAAAATTTGAAGTTCAATAACTAGGCTCAATTTTAAAGGTGTGATGAAGTTGTTGACCCTCACACTCTAACCTACTACGAACTAGGTTATCTATTTAATTACATGTCTAAAAAATGTTAAAATAACAATATTCATAATTTTATTAAATTTTTTTTAAATATTTTTTATAATACAGGTATAAATTGACATTTAATATTCACTTTTATAAATAAAAGATTATATTTAGATCTTGAAAGTATATTTTTGGAGTGATGAATTGGAGGAAAAAAAAAAACCAAAGTAGTTTTAACAAATGGTTTTAATTTTTTTATTTCTGTAGTGTTTTATGGCATGATTAATTATTTATATTTTAAATATTTAAAAAAACTATGTTTTTGTTATAAAAAATATTTAATTGATTTATCTAAACAACAATTTTAGTTTCTTCAATCTTAGTAAGTACTTCATAATCAAGGTTTAATGTGAGGGTCAGAAACCAGGCCACTGTGAGGGTCAGAAACTGTGACCTGAAGAATTCTGACGGTCAGAAACTGGGTCACCAGAAGTCAATTTTTAAAACCTCAATTTAAATTATTAATCAATTCAAATAATTATTTTACGCATAAGACTTCATTTGACAAATCCTAAACTAGTTGATAAAATTTCTTTTTTCTCATTAAGTTAAATCTTACATTAACTATTATAGTATAACCTCAACTAGCACTCTTAAAAGGTCAGAAACTGGGCCCCTTACCTTACCTAAAAATTACTAATATAATTAAAAAACAAAAAAAAAACAATAACAAATTTTAATGACAGAAAATTGTATATATTTTAAATTTATTCGTGCTTCCCGCCATTTTTTTATTATTAATTTATCATTTCATAATAAATGAGTACTATGAGTCGTGCACTTTTGGATTTTTCCACTTATTTTTTGTCATATTATTTGAAATACCAAGCTTCATGTTTGATTTAAACTTGAACTTATTAAATAAAAATTATTGATAAAATATTGTGTATAGCTTATATTATACAACGTAATTTAAAATTACGACGCATTAAAGAGTTTAAGTGTCAAAAGATTGATATTGTGCTAGAAATTTTTAAAGCACTAAATCACTCCGGAGTTACGTAAAAACGGGTAAACATTTCGGTCAAAAGTTAAAAAATAATGCATCTATTGACTACAAATATGAGAAGAATTCCTCACTTGATATTACAACAAGTAGACGTCGCCGTAGACTGTGAACGTATTTGAATAGGTAATTTTAAATTATTTTACCAAAGTATCGAGTGACATTAACGTTTTTTTTTTTTTTTATATTTAAGTAACTCATAAATTATTCAATTTCTCTATAGTAAACTCAGAGACATTTTTATTACATCCCGTGTAAAAAAGTTCGGGAATTCCGGCGGTGAGTCGGCAGAATTCCTAAGGAGTTCATATTTGTGTCAAAATAGGAATTCCGGATGGATTCCGGATAAAAACTCGACATATGATTTTATCGTAATGGATGGTGAAAATTTCAATCCAAAAAAAAAATAATATCAGCTGATCGTATATAATTGCAGAAAGACGCAGTTAAGAAAAATAATGTAAGATTTCCCATCTTAGTAATATCTGGCAAAAAAGTACATGAATAGCAGAAAAATTACTGTCGAGAGTAGCCGATAGGAAATTTTTGATTCAGTTTCTTGCTGCTAATAGTTCATCGGAATCCACCGATCTTTAAAAGAATTGACAGATATTTAATATACACCGATGTGCTAAAATTTCGTCTTGCACACCGGATAAATTCAGAAGGAATTCTTACTAAGCTCCGGTGAAATCATTGGCAGTAGATTGAATCAAAACTTCATTTTTCTACTTTAAAAATAAATCATTGAATGTTCATGTAATTTTCCGTTAGAAGTCGGCTGGAATTCCGCCGGAGCTTTATATGAATCCATCCAGAATTCATCTGGTGTTCAAGAAAAAATTTTAGGCCATCGGTATTGATGAAAAACCTATTGAATTTATTTAAAAACCACTTGAACTCTGTTGAATTATCGGCAGGAAACTGAATCAAGAATTTTTATTTTCTTTTCAAGAATAATTCATTGGATATTCATGTACTTTTCCACTAGAAATCGACTAGGATTCTGCCGGAGCTTTATAAGAATTCCTCAGGGATTTATCCGGTGTTCGAAAAGAAATTTTAGGGCATCGATATAAATTAAATACCTCTAAATGTGTTCGAAGATCAATCGAATTTCGATGAATTATTGTACTAACCAGCAAAAGACACTGAATCGAAAATTTCCTTATTTCTCAGAAATCTTACATTATTTTTCTTAATTGCATCTTTCTGCAATTATATACGTTCAGTTGATATTATTTTTTTTTTGACTGAAATTTTCACCACCCGTTACGATAAAATCGCATATCTCGTTTTCATCCGGAATTCATCCGGAAGTCCTATTTTGACACAAATATGAATTCCTTAGGAATTCTGCCGACTTACCGCCGGAATTCCTGAACTTTTTTACACGGGATGGTAATCAAATTTATTTGCATTTAGTGAAACACATATTATACAATTATATTTATTATATAATTATATTATTATTATTATAAATTATTATTTTAAAAAATTATATATATATATATGTAAAAAAAAACATAATATATTTTTCAATATAGATGTTTTTGCCGCTGTATATTTATCACATATTCACCATATATTTTTTTCTATACTTTCAATAATATATAGCTTTTCCATGCAGGACTGTTTTAACTCGTTTTAAATTTAACGTATCATTCTTGTTTCTGAAGTCGTAATAATTATTGGGAATAATTATTATATTTTCACAGCTCAGACTGATAATAATCGAGAATGTCAAGAATAATCTCTTTGTTAGCTATCTTCATACTTGTTGGCCTCTATGCCAGTGCAGTTGAAGGATGTGATGGCAGATGGGTAAGAAAATATCACACTACAATGATGAATAAACAGCTTTAGTAGATATGAAAGAATGGTTTTTATTTATTTGTAAAGATTTAATTTTGTATCGAATTCGATTCAAATATTAGAAGTCTCAACAGGTCATCTACGATACACTAGTCCCAAAAATTAAGGGATAGAAAAAAAAATTCGAAATTTTCGGGTGATTTTCAACATGCTGTAACTCGGTGAAAAATGCTCGTAGAGTAAAAAAAAAGCAAATCGTAGTTTCTCGAATTATTCGAAAATTCTCGAGTAATTCGAAAAGTTCCGAATAATTCGAATTATTATGTTATTCGCAATTTTAGGAGTATTTTTTACTCGGAATTTGTTATGTTCGATATTTAACCCTTTCCCGGCTCGGAGTATCGGTGAGTCTAGGTGTGAGTCATGTGGGAATAGAGCCAATGAAAGTCCGTTATAAGACTGTATGAGTGAAAGTTCAGATGTAGTAGTGTAGAGAAGCGCCCCCTTCTACCATTTTTCCGGCCCCCTCTCTCGAAAACAGACTATAGCTCTCTCATTTTAAGAATAAGACGCACGATTCAAATTAAGAGTAGGGATTCAAGGTCGACCGGGAAAGGGTTAAATATGGATTTAACAATTAATATACGTTTTATTTACACCATGGAATATAATTACACAAATAGAGCAATTAGTATGAAAATTTGCTACAAATTTTTGTTTAAAAGAGGCAGAAGTACCCAGAAGTGTAATGAAATTCAAATTGTAATCAACAGAAAATCCATTGATATTTCAATACTTCGCGAATCGTTCGAACTATTCGAAAAATATCGAATTATTCGAAAATTCGAATTATTCGATTCGAATTTCGAATCGAATATCAATATTCGATTCGATTCAATTCGAACGATATTCGCACACCCCTAGTTTCTAGTTTTCAGATCTGGACCTTAAACTTTTTTTATCATGCACAGTTCCGGAGTAATCTTAAGAAAACCGACGAAAAAAAAAATTTCAAAATTTTTGTTCGTCTTTTAACAATCCTATGAGCTTCAATAAATTTTTTTGGATGATCTGACCTTATGACTCATTTAGGAAATTCCATGCCCTCCAATTTGGCGGCCTCAAAAAGTTTCTACGACGAGTTGGCGCCGAGTTATCATTGATCAAAGCAAAAAAGTCCATTTTGGCTTTGATAATCAAAAACTCCGGACGTATTGGTTGTACAGAGAATAATACTCCGGAACTGTGAGTGATAAAAAAAGTTTGAGGTCCAGATCTGAAAACTAGAAACTTGAGACTACGATTTGCTTTTTTTATTTTTATTCTACGATCATTTTTCACCGAGTTACAGCATGTTGAAAATCACCCAACAATTTCGAATTTTTTTTCTATCCCTTAATTGTTGGGACTAGTGTATTAAAAAACCCCATTCGGCAGCCGAAATGGAAGTAGATTTCTCATTTGATTATTTCAACCCCTCAAATGAACGTTAATAACAAAATAATTTTTTTTTTCGACATTCTTAGATTCTTAAGGTTATAAATTAAAAAAAAATTATCAAACAGTTTAAAATTGAAAGCAAAAAATTTAAGAATTAAAATTAGAAAATTAAGTAAATTATCGGAATAACAAAAATTGAAGTTAAAGAGAATTTATTTATCTACGAATAAGTATTCTGTGATTTTTACTATAGAATTAATGTTTAATTCAAAATTGAATAATGATTTGACTTGAAATTTCAATTATGATAGGTCTAAGTGTCATACTTGAAATCAGTTGTAAACACTGTCAATAAAAAAAAATTGAATTTGCACACTTGAAATGAGATATTTAGATTTTATGAGTGTTACACTGCAATAATATGAATTCAATCAATTTCATAAATTTACTGATAAATACAGTAGTTAGGATTCTACGGAATCTATTAAAAGTAGGAGGACCAATGCAACAGCAAAATTTCATTAAATGAGTAGTAAGATGCGAAATTTCATTGGTTTAGACACATATATAGGCATGGAAATGAATGCTTATTTGAAGAGCTTTCAGATAAAATTTGTAGGAAGTCCATAAGTTATAACATTCAAAAAATATTGAAGAAAGAATAAGTAAAAATCTGAATTTTTGATATTTTAAAAATTTTTAAATGCTATAACTTATAAAGTATTCGACCGATTGAGCTCATTTTCCACCTTGATTAAGGTAGTCACCCACAGAATATGTATGCCAAGTTTCAAAGCGATCGGTTTAGAACTGTGGTAATAATCAGAGTCACAACTTGCATAAAATTAGTTTTTATAATATTTTGTAAATTTTTAAAACCATTTTTCTATTCGAAAAAGTAATCAAATCGAAGAGCTACATAGTGAAAATTGAAGGCAATCGAGCGAGCTTTCACATAAGACAAACGAAAATAAGCTATCTCTTTCCGTTTGAAAGTTACATCTAGTTAAAGCGGCAAATAAATTTTTTTAAAAATTTTACAAAATTTCGATTAACCATACCTTCTAAACTTACCGGCCGAATTAGCTCATCTTCGAACTTATCCAAGGTAATCGTCCATAGAATAAGTATACTAAGTTTCATTAAGATCGGTGTAGAATTGTTGACGCTATCGTTGGAGAACGGCGCGTTATATCGTATATATATATATATATATATATATATATATATATATATATATATATATATATATATATAAATACATATATAAACTTTTGAACCCAGTGTATTTTCTGACTCAGCTCGTCGAGCTGAGTTCAGAAATAGCAAAATTTTTCGAAAATTCCATCATGAGGACAAATACAATAGTTAGATTTCTATGAAATCTACTAAAATTATTGTCTTCAATTCAGTATACACGAGTTATAGTGACAAAAAACTAAAAAATTAACAGAAAAAGAGTTAATTAATAGGTTTTTATATTTATTTAATTTTATTGCTACAGTGTCATCCATCGCAAGGCTACAATTGCTGCGATGACTATGCATGTAGTTGGGGATACTTCCTTCAAGGGACTTGCATGAAAGCGAGGGACTTCTTGGACCTGGAAAAATGAAGAAAGATGTCAATTAATAAAATTTGATAATTTTGTCACATTACCAACAAACGAAAAAAAAATGCATTAATTATGTGAATAAATATGATTGCACAATAATGAAAAAAAAATAAATAAGTAATTTCATATGTGGAAAGACCACTTCATAACCTTCTATAAGATTTCCCTATCGATATTTAATAAAATTTTATATCGAACGAATTTCCGTCGGTATATATATATATATATATATATATATATATATATATATATATATATATATATATATATATATATAGGAATGGTTCCTATAATTTTTAGGTATCGTTCATATATATTATAGAAACTATTCCCATGAATTATAGGAACCATTCCTATAATTATAGAAACCATTCTTATAATTATTGTAACTATTCCCATTTTCATAATATTATAGGAATGGTTCCTATACTATTATAGGAATAGTTCTTATAATAGTATAGGAATGGTTCCCTTAATGGTATAGGGGTGGTTCCTATATTATATAGGAACCATTCCTATAATTATAGAAACCATTCTTATAATTATTGTAACTATTCCCATTTTCATAATCTTATAGGAATGGTTCCTATACTATTATAGGAATAGTTCTTATAATAGTATAGGAATGGTTCCCTTAATAGTATGCGTACAATTCCTATACCATTATAGGAACCATTCCTATGATGCATAGAAATACTCCCTATAATTTTCTTTCCGTGTATGGGAATAATTACTAAATTTAAATAGTAATCTTGAAACGCTTAAGATTTATAGGAAAAATTCATAAACAGATAAGTAAATTTTACTATCCCGTTTCGTAAATTTTACTATATACGAATGGAAAATAATAAAATAAAGTTTTTATTAGCTTTTAACTTTTTATTATTATCGCTATCATTTCAATTATTATTGTTATTTATCCCATCTGTATTGATGCTGGTGTCGATTTTTGTTTTTTTAAAAGTCACTTGTTCCAACCGAGATTCGAACCCTGATCTCCCACGCGCGAGTCCTTACCTATGTCTGACGGCCCGCCAACTTGGCTATCAGGGATAACTTGTGGTTAAGGTGGCTATCAGGGTAAGTAATCTACATTGTTAGTTAACTAAATTACTTTTTTATTAACAGCTTTTTACGATTGTTGATAAGCAAGTAACACGGTATAAATTTTTCATCAAACAGAAATCTACTATCAAAGAAGGAACCATATATATACATTTAAATTTAAAAAAAAAAATTTATTAATTCATTGTCAATATATTGTTATTAGTAGTATTATTATCGTAACTTAATTATAGTACTTAATTAAATATATTATAATTAAATATGAATAACTAAAATATAAACTTGTAAAATTTGATTAAGCTCAATTTTTTATTATAAATAAAGATATATAATAAAAATCACCCATAGAACAATATTATTATAATTTTTTTCATATAATTTTTATAGTAACATTAAAAACGCATAATTTAAGAAATGAAGAATTTTACTGAATGTTAATATAATTAAAATAACTACTAAATAGACTTCCAAGTAAAACGAGCCGTTTTCTTGGAACCGTGCCTTAAATATTGAATTGTTTTTTAAATTCTTAGTTTCTATTTTGGGTTTTTGTAACTACTAGAAATATTAAAATTTTGTTTAGTCAAGATACGTATATTTAAAGGGATTTTGATGCTAAGTTAAAAGTTATTCCGGTTATTTAAGTCGTTTTTACTCAAATTCAGCCTTGAATAACTTTTGAACAGATGGATTAATCAAAAAATGATGAGAGACTTTTCTGGTAGAGTATTCAATTCTCTATAAAATTATAATTGAAGATTTTTCCTACGGCGCACCGTCAGCTAGTTATAAAAATCAGAAGACGCAAAAAAAATTTTTCCATGATATTCTTATGGAAAATAGAAACGTGCATTGCAGAACCTCTTAATGTTAATATTAAGAGCTCTAATTTTCACCGGCGTATTTTTATAGCTAAATTGAACTTTTGACCTGGTTCCGAGACGAAAAAAAAATTTTGTTGTTTTTGTAACACCCTAATATATATATATATATATATATATACCGACGGAAATTCGTTCGGTATGAAATTTTATTAAGTATCGATAGGGAAATTTTATAGAAGGTTATGAAATGGTCTTTTCACATGCGAAATTACGTATTTATTCTTTTTTCATTATTGTGCAATCATATTTATTCATATAATTAATGCAATTTTTTTTTTCATTTTTTGGTAATGTGACAAAATTGTCAAATTTTATTTATTGACTTCTTTCTTCATATTCCCAGGCCCAAGTAGTTCCTCATATATGTGCAAGTCCCTTCAAAGTCGTGTCCCGAACTACATGCATAGTCATCATTGCAGCAATAGTGGCCTTGCGCTGGATAACACTGTAGCAATAAAATTAAATAAATATAAAAACCTATTAATTAACTCTTTTTCTGTTAATTTTTTAGTTTTTTGTCACTATAACTCGTGTATACTGAATTAAAGACAATAATTTTTAATACACTAGTCCCAAAAATTAAGGGATAGAAAAAAAAATTCGATATTTTTGGGTGATTTTCAACATACTGTAACTCGGTGAAAAATGATCGTAGAGTAAAAATAAAAAAAGCTAATCGTAGCCTTAAGTTTCTAGTTTTCAGATCTGGACCTCAAATTTTTTTATCATGCACGGTTCCGGAGTACTCTCTTAAAATGAATCAGTGAAAAGTGCTGCAAATCAGTGAATATTCACTGATTTGCAGCACTTTTCACTGATTCATTTTAAGAGAGTAATTTTCAGAAAGTCGACGAAAAAAAAAATTTCAAAATTTTTGTTTGTCTTTTAACAAGTCTATGGGCTTCAATAAATTTTTTTGGATGGTTTGAACTTATGACTCTTTTAGAAAATTTCATGCTAAGCAAAAAAGTCCATTTCGGCTTTGATAATCAATAACTCCGGACGTATTGGTCGTACAGAGAATGACAGTAGGGTTTTGAAAACTGGAAAATATTTAAGGATATTCTGAAATCTTGCTATAACTTTAGATATAACAGATGAACAAAGGATATCGTCGTTTTTTTTTCAACCTCAAAATGTCCTGAAAAAACCCTGAAAATTTTAAAACGCTGCGATTTTTCTTTCTTAGTGTCCCGAAGATTCAAATATATCGATTTTCAAAACCCTACTGTCATTCTCTGTACGACCAATACGCCCGGAGTTATTGTTTATCAAAGCCAAAATGGACTTTTTTGCTTTGATCAATGATAACTCGGCACCAACTCGCCGTAGAACCTTTTTGAGGCCGCCAAATTGAAGGGCCGAAAAAATCAAAAAAAATTTATTGGAGCCCATAGACTTGTTAAAAGACAAACAAAAATTTTGAAATTTTTTTTTTCCTCGACTTTCTTAAGATTACTCTGGAACCGCGCATGATAAAAAAATGTGAGGTCCAGATTTGAAAACTAGAAACTTGAGGCTACGATTAGCTTTTTTTATTTTTACTCTACGATAATTTTTCACCGAGTTACAGTATGTTGAAAATCACCCAAAAATTTCGAATTTTTTTTTCTATCCCTTAATTTCTGGGACTAGTGTATCTTAGATTTACTGTTTAGACTTTTAAGATTAGAATCGAATTCGATACAAAATTAAATCTTTACAAATAAATAAAAACCATTCTTTCATATCTACTAAAGCTGTTTATTCATCATTGTAGTGTGATATTTTCTTACCCATTTGCCATCACATCCTTCATCTGCACTGGCATAGAAGCCAACAAACATGAAGATAGCTAACAATAAAATTTTCGTCGACATTTTCGATTAGCCTCAGTCTAAGCTGTAAAATTATAATAATTAATTTCATTAATTATTACGACTTCAGAAACAAGAATGATACGTTAAATTTAAAACGAGTTAAAACAGTTCTGCATAGAAAAGCTATATATTATTAAAAGTATAGCAAAAAATATATGGTGAATATGTGATATGTGTGGTATAGGTATCATTCCCATAAATTATAGGAACCATTCCTATAATTATAGGAACCATTCCTATAATTATAGGAACCATTCCTATAATGGTATAGGTATCATTCCTATATAATGAAAGGAACCATTCCTATAATAGTATAGGAACCATTCCCATAAATTATAGGAACCATTCCTATAATAGTATAGGAACCATTCCTATATAATGAAAGGAACTATTCCTATAATAGTATAGGAACCATTCCCATAAATTATAGGAACCATTCCTATAATTATAGGAACCATTCCTATAATGGTATAGGTATCATTCCTATATAATGAAAGGAACCATTCCTATTATAGTATAGGAACCATTCCCATAAATTATAGGAACCATTCCTATAATTATAGGAACTATTCCCACAATGGTATAGGTATCATTCCTATAATTATGGGGACTATTCCTATAATTATGGGTAATATTCCTATACACTGATAGAAATTTCATCTTGGCTCAAGAAATATTTTCTTGAGCCAAGAATTTATTTCTGAAGAAAAGCAATTGTCTTGCTTCAAGAAATTCTTGTCTTGATTTAGATTTTCTTGGCTCTAAAGATTTTGTATCTTTGATGGATAACTCTCGTGTCTTGACCCGAAACTAAATTATCTTCAATCGATACTATTGAATTCTTTAAGCAAGACCACTTGTCTCTTCAGCTAAAAATGTCGTATTGTTATTTTAAGAACTTTAAATTTTTGGTTCAAGTAATAATTTCTTGATGGACGATGTTTTCAAAGTAATGAAAAAAAAAACTTTTTTTAAAATAAATTTCTATTTTAACATATCTGAAGTAAATGAATGTAGTCCTAAAAAATCACTTTGAAATTTTTTATTTTTAAAATAAAAAAAAAAGTTTTTTTTCAAGCTGAGTAAATTGAGATCTTGATTTAAAAATCGCGCCATTCTCGAAATAAGTCGGTAATCTCTTAAACCTACATTTTGCCTATCTCAATCCAAGAGCAAGAAATTCTTAAGCCAAATATGTCAGATTTTGTTTCAAAACAATAAAAGCTTCTTCGAAGAATAAAATTCTCAAACGAAGAATTTTTTTTCTCTATTCGAGAAATTCAATTTTTTTGTTCAAAAACTTATTTCTTAAATTAAAACAATTAAAAATTTTAAAACAAGAACCACATTTTGAAGAAAAAATTTTTCTTGAATCGAGATATTTTTTCTATCAGTGTATCTATAGGACGTGTTCCCATAATTTATGGTCGTCATTCCTATACTGGTATAGGATGAAATTTCACAAAATTATAGGAACCATTCTCATAATTTTTTTTCCGTGTAGTAGATATTTGAGACAGATTTGTATTGAGTCAGTTGTATTTAATGTTGTTTCCTTTAAATGCAGATGGCTGATAGTAGCAGTACGATATGGTGACTTATTGCTTGTAAACTTTTTATTGGCGCATGACTATAATATGTGTTTCACTAAATGCAAATAAATTTGACTACCATGTAATAAAAATGTCTCCGAGTTTACTAGAGAAATTGAATAATTTATAAGTTACTTAAATTATTAAAAAAAAAAAAATAAACGTTAATGTCAATCGATACTTTGATAAAATAATTTATAATTACCTATTCAAATACGTTCACAGTCTACGGCGACGTCTACTTGTTGTAATATCAAGTGAAGAATTCTTATCATATTTATAGTCAAAAGATGCATTATTTTTTAACTTTTGACCGAAATGTTTACCCGTTTTTACGTAACTCCGGAGTGATTTAATGCATTAAAAATTTTCTAGCATAATATCAATCTCTTGACACTTGAACTCTTCAATACAAAGTAAAGTTAAATTCTATTGCGTAACGTAAACTATAGATAAGAGTATCGAAAATGTTTATTTAATAAGTTCAAGTTTAAATCAAACATGAAACTTGTTGTTTCAAATAATATGATAAAAAATAATTGAGAAAATCTAAAAGTGCACGACTCATAATGTACATTTATTATGAAATAATAAAATAATAATAAAAAAATGGCGGGAAGCACGAATAAATTAAAAATATATACAATTTTCTGTCATTAAAATTTGTTATTGTTTTTTTTTTAACTTCCCGCTAAGAAAATCGACGGTTTTCAAAAAATTCGGGAAGTGATTGGTTTCACCCCGATATTCAAAAATCGGGTTTTCATCATATGTGACATTTGAAGGTGTGAGGATGCTACTTAGACATTTTCAGAGCGATGTCTGTATGGGTGTATGTATGTGTGTATGTGTGTGTGTGTGGATGTAAACCTCTCATATCTTTTGAAACTCTGATGTCGAATAAAATGAAAGAAATTGATTATCTATAGTATCAATAACATCTCTTAAAGAATATCCTTTACCAGAGCTCTCCGTATCAAACTACAAGATGACGAATTGTCGAGTAACACCTAAAGCTACGCAATGCATCCAGTCTACATCCAAACAATTGATAATATCGAAATAAGATAATTCTATCATAATCGATAATCTTTTAATTCCTTTTTTATCTTCTTTTGTATTTTTTTTTTTGCATGTTCTAATGTTTGCTCATGACTTCTCAGACCATCACCAAAAGCTTCTTTTGCAACTAATGGATATACTCGAACATATCCTCTACCCTTTGCGACTCTCTCACCAGGATGAAGACACAGCTCACATACATACCTTTCGTTGAACTGTGTTGAACATCTAACGATTGGGCGCGCTACAGCATCATAAATACTCATTAAAATAATAAATTTTTTCAAATACTCACGACCTTTATATTTATATCTAAAACCTTCATTATATAATTTTTTTACGTCGGATGAGTCTTCGAATTTACTTAATTTTACTCCGAAAACATTAGAATATGAGTTTGAAGATTCAGATCAACTTTCGAAAAATTCATCTCCGGTAAAATAATCTTACTAATATTTTTAATGTAACTAAAAGTCGAAATTCTTAAATCTACTTCTACAATTTACTTACAGACAAATAATGACGAGAAAAATAAAAGAAATGATAATTTGGGAACCGAATCAGAAAGAAAAAAAAACAGAAGCGTCAGGATCGCAAGTTAGCTTCGAAGAAGACAGTAGAGATAATTACTCTCCAGATCGTTTTGATACCTCTAACGAAGGAATTTATAAAGGTATTAAACATAAATATTCGATGTATACAAAAATAATTTTTTCTTTTCAAATAACTTTTAATTTTGCGACAACCAGTCAATATCAAAGTTTTTATCAAAAATTTACAATGAAGTAAAAGAAATGAAAATAGTACAGCAGAATATTAGTAATAGACAAGCCAATAATGAGAACGAAGACGAACGAGTAGGATAAAACATTAAGGAAAATGATTGATATTATTGCACGTCTCAACGCGAAGCGTGAGCTGTGCTTTACTCTCACTCTCTTAAGGTCAAGCAATTTTCACGGTTTAAATTGCTTTTATCCGATCAATTTTGCATTTGGAGTATTAAATGAGTTGACAAATATCAACAATAATAGTTTTCTATGACAATAGATACTCTAAAAAACACTATTTTTTGTAAATAGTAAAAAAAAAACGTTCTTGAAAAAATATTTCGGCGGACGTCGGGTTGTCTGTATGTGCGGATGATGTATGTGGTCACGATAACGCCCAAAAAACTTCACTTTTTGAGTCAATTTTTTTTCATTCGCTTCAGTATCATTCTGAGTAATAGCCTATTAAAAATTACTGTCTAATTCAATGTAATTTAATTAAAAAATGAATAAATTCATTAACAGTCTTTCTTGTATATCTATGTATCTATATATATATAAAAAATAGTTCAATCTTTGGCCATATGGGCGCTTCCGATCATCTCAGTTTTATCTTATTTCATTTTTAACAGATTCTATTCTAAATATTTTAGTCATTAAGATACAAGAAAAATCTCAATATTAATTTACATACAAGCTTAATAACTTTCTTTCAATAAAATTTGTTACACGCAGGGACATAAAACAAAATACCTGGTATAGGGATTATTTTAATTTTTTTAGTTTGTCCGCTGAAACGTGGCGGGGCGCTTAAGTCGCGGAATAATAAATATTATTCGCGGGAGAATTTGAAACAAATTTTTTTTTTTTTTATTTTATTTAATACTTTTACGGAGTATTTATATACTTACATTATGAGTAACTGATTAATGATTATTTTGTCATAAAATGAACGTTGAGACGTGCACTTTTGGATTTTCCAAACTTTTTTTCTATCTTATTATTTTTAATTAAATTTATATTATTACGACTAGTTTCTATATGATTATTAAAGAATTCAATTTTAAATTAACCTAGACTAGACACTTCAAGATAGTTAAAAATAACCATCAGGTTTAATTTGATTTAATTATTTCATAATTTTCTCATTTAATTATTTAGAAAGAGCTTGGACATCGCGGGAGTGGAGTATTCGTTTCTACGACGAGTTGGAAAACAGCTAATGCTCAAACAACTTACCAATCAATGGGTAATTGTTTGGTAAACGCTGTTTTTCCGAGGGAAATATTATTAGGAAGTAATTTGAGAGGAAAAGCTAGTAAAATAAATAAAAATGCTCCTGTTCGGCCGGGATTAAACCCCATAAAATGGCTGCAATAGAAGGTTTTTATTCATCATTCATTATTTATTTGAGATTTACTGCTTGAAAATACTGATTAGGATCTAAATTATCTATTTATCTTTTTTGATTTTTGATAGAAAATTTTTTTATTTTAAATTTTAAATATAATCACATATCGCGTGCACATACGAATGCCCACATAAATATAATTAAAATATCTTTCTAGGATCTGATTTTCAAATTTAATTAATGTAAAATAGAAAATTACATTTTACTTAATTCTATTTCATTTATTTCAGAATCTGTGAGAGAAAAATTTCCTAATTTTATAAAATCTATATTTGGTGCCGCAATTAATAACATGCTGAACGACAAACGGAAGAAAAATATAGTTGACGCGTTGCCCAACAATATTGAAGCTGGTCGTGATGAAAATGAATTTATTAATTTTTAACATGTCCGTTTCTGTTATCTGATTTTTTAATTTTCTGTTATAAATTTTATTATTATTGCTAATTAATTGATGAAATGTTAAAAAACTGCATTTTATTAAAAGAAAAATTGTTCTATAGACACTGGATGTTAAATATACAAATGTATGTGTAAATGTTCATTGTATTAGTTAATATAATAAACAAGTATATTTGATTTTAGTGATTTTCATATAGCCTAAAATGCATAATTAATAATAAGACTTAATATATGGTACTTATCGAAAGATTCTAAAATTTATATGAAAAATATTGAAAAAATACATTTAAATGGCTATATTATCGGATATTTTAATACGTATAATTGATGCATGCATATATATATATATATATATATATATATATATATGTGCCCTTTATAAATCCCTTCAATATATTTGCCATATTTAAATAATAGATATTATTCATTATATTTGATTATATATCTTCAAATATATTTTGAAATAAACGAAATTATCTATACTGTTTCAGTATATTCTTCAATATATACTTCTGTATAATTGATAATATCATCATTATATTTTTGAGTATTATGTAAAAAACTATATATAGTTTTTTCATTCGGGATAGTAATCATTACTATTCCATTCTCTCCGTGTAGAGTCTTCAATAGCCCCTTTAAGGTAGTTGTTGCGTGGATTAATTTAATGTAGGATTTTTATAAAAATTTACCTGATTGTTCTTTGATTGACTACGAATCATATGAGACTAATCTGAGTAACATTGGCCATCCCAATTTTATGAAAAACGATTTCAAAATATTGCTATTTTAACACAGGCTCTTATGGAGAATAGCGATTTACGGGCAATGTTTTTTTAATACAATCAAAACGCAATGTAGGATCATTCTAAAAATTTTGTGTGTTATCGAAACTAAAATTATAAACCATATAAAAAAAAATGAAAATTATTGACCACGTCGTTTCTGAAATATAATTCATTAAACCTTGAAACTTTTTAAAAATTTCAAAGATGTACCAAAACAGTAGTGTGATGTGGCAACAGCGCTTATATTATAGCCAAATAGGCGCGGGAAAATACAAACAGGCACATAATAAAAAAAGCTACCCTGATTAAAAATACTCATTGAAAAGGATTGAAAACGATGAAATTCGAATTCTTTTTAATAATTTCAATTCTTTTGTATGTATATATAGATATACAGTTTGCATGTGGTGAGCGCTTTTCAATCCTTTTCAATGAGTATTTTTAATCAGGGTAACCAATGAATAAAATTAATTAATTATTCTACTATTCAAAAAAAATTAATCAATAATATTAAATTTTTGTAAATTTATGAAAGGCAATCGTTTTATAAATTTATTTTTTCAAACAAAATAAAAATAATTTAACATTTATTTTTTATTTATTCTAAAAATAAATAAATTGTTCAACATACAAATGCTCTCTTATTTAAAGATTTCGTTTATTGATAACTTTTCAGCGTTTATTATAAATTAAATAGAAAAATAATAAAATTTATTAATTAATAATAAGTAAACGTTCATACATTTCTAATAATTTAATAATAAATAGCTTAGTTTATTTTGACGGTTAATTTGGTTATGTCTTACGACTACATTAATAAAAATATTACGGAACACAAAAAAGATGCACAGTAACAGTGAACGGCGTTGCCACGATCACTTCTCGAATATTATGGATGTATGTGTATATAAACGTATTGATACTACTTGAATGTATGTAAGAGCATATGACTGTACTTTTACAAAAGTTTCCAATGAGCGGCGTTCAACTAACCGCTTCAGTTATGCTGTTCTTTTAATTCGGTATGCTATACTTTTGAACGTGACTACCTCGAAACAACTACCTTAAGAACAATTGTAAGATATGATTTCGCCTTAGTGCCAAAGCATTTGCTAATCATTTTATTCGTCATATTATTTGAAATAACAAGTTTCATGTTTGATGTAAACTTGAACTTATTAAATAAAAATTTTCGATAAACTATAATTTATAGTTTACATTATACAATGTAATTTAACTATACTATGTATTAAAGAGTTCAAGTGTCAAGAGATTAATATTATCCTACAAAAAACAGTTCCTCTGTATACCATCGCGCCAAGTACACATCCAACATTTATTTCTTACTACGTCAAACATAATTTATTTTTTTTTTACAAAAAATGATTGAAATCACAAATAAACACCAAGTAACTAAGTTGCAAAATAAAGAAAAAAGAATTATTTTCGAAAATATAAAACTAAAAAAAAAAATCGAGTAACTGAGATGTTGTCAATTTAAAAACCAAATTTTTTTTCGATAACATTAAAAAATTAGAAAAAAATTATTGAACGTACTTGGTATGCGCTTTAGAGGTCTTAAAAGATCTGAAACGATGAAATAACAAATTTCAGCGTTAATGCACTGTAACAATATGAATAATATATTTATAAAATTCGGTACAGTATTCAGTGATATGTTTGGAAAAAAATTAAAACACTCAATTTTTTTCTACAGAAGTGAACAAATCACTCGTATTATAAGTATCTAAGTTAGAAATTCTTAATTTGACCAATCATTACTTTTTAATAGATTACGCCAAAAATTAATTAAGGGGACCCGGTGGTCTAGAGGCTGAAAATTTCATGATTTAAAAAAATTTTTTTTTATATGTTAATAAATATCAAACCTTTTGAAATTTTAAGGGATTATTTTATTGTTATTAATATATATACAAATGCTTATAGCTAAGAAAAAAAATTATTTTTAGTATTTAAAAGATGGCGTTGAAGCCAGCTCCTTTCAAAAAAGGGACCCGGGCGGCGTAGAACAATTCAGCTCTTCTATGGGTCTGAAACAAAAAAATTAATGGGTTTTTAATCAGTATAAATATACCTATCGCTGGGACCAAAATAAAAAAAAAAATTTTTTTTTGAAGAAGTGGCACTTTGTTGAAATTTTTAGTCCAAAAATTTCATTTTTTTTCTTGACATTTTGCATGTTAAAAAATAGAAATATTCAATGCAATTATTTTATTCTAGTATCAGCTATAGCTGTTGGTGTATTAGATAACATATTTAAATTTGAAAGCAATCGTCCGGATAGTTTTGCACGACTCTTAATGCGAAGCATTAGAGAGTGCTTTACGATTGAAAAATTCAGTTTGCCTCTTTTACGCGACTGTTTATCTATTTTTACTCTTGCAAGTCCACGAAGCTCAACTAAGTTACACATCATCGGATAGAGAATTTAATAAGGATTAATTTTATTACTTATGAAGACCAATTAGATGCATTAAATACCTAAAAAAACTTCAAAATGTAAAATAAAATTTTCCCGTCAAGCAGTAGAAAATGTGTCCGTAACCCGTAAACACAAAAACTCGAGAAAAAAGCCATTATTTGGATCACTTTTTTATTTAAAAGATTGTTTTAGGGCCGAAGAAGAAATGTGTCATAAATGGCCATCAAATTCGGTCTCGTATAATTATAATTAAAAAAAAAAAAAATAAATTTTTTGTATATCTATATATGTTTCTTTATGGTGTGTTCGGACCCCCCACCCCGGCGCACCGGGGTGCCCCCGTATACCCGGGAAAATTAAAATTTATAATTAAATTATTAGAAAAAAAATAAATTAACAATAAAAAACAGTGTATGAATTATCAAATGTTTCGATTAAAATGAAATTCAAGTACACAGAGAGAAAATAATGGTAATCGTTCCTAGTACGTTTATGAAATATCATCCCATACACTGAGAGACATTTTTATTACATAGTAATAAAATTTATTTGTATTTAGTAAAACACGTATTATGGTCATGCGCAAATAAAAAGTTTACTAAATACGAATAAAAATTTTATTAAAATCCCGTTTCAAATTTTATTAGTATTTAATACGTGGTTATTAGTATCGACTACGTGTTTATTTATATACTAAATCAATTAATATTGTGAATGATTAATAAATGAATGTGTGAAATCTAAAAATTTGTTGTATTCCATAGATGAATTGAAAATGAAAAATTTTTTTACAGATAAATTTATTTATTAGCAGTAAATAATATCAAAATATCAAAAGTTATCCTTAGATTTAAAGTTAAAAATATTATCTAGGTTAGAATCTTAAATTTTAAACTTCGGGCGATTTTTGAGACGTGGATATTTTTTTTAAAACACATAAATTATAAAATAATTTTAATTTTTTAATAAATACTTTATTCGTTATAAGTTTATAAATTAATTCCAGTATAGTTCGTCAAACAACAACATTTTGAATTTTCGAAGTTAGGTTAAGTTCATGAAAAAATAATAAACTCACAAATCATATCGAAAAAAACATTATTTTTAATTATTATTTTTAATTAAAAATGGCCGCCATAAAACAAAGCTTGCGGTGATTTTAGTAAACGCATATTTGTATCTAATGAAATTTTATTAAATACTAATAAAATTTCATTGAATACTAATAAAATTTTATTAGATGCTAATAAAATTTTATTTTTGATAAAATTTTCATTTATCTCTCTGCAATCGAGTGTATTATTATAAAATAAAATTCATACTTATATGTAATTAAAATTTATTAATATGTAGTAATGTTTTAGAAAAAATTCTAATACGTCTTTTTATTACTGGAGAATAAATTTGTCTCTCAGTGTACCGTTATGGTAATGATTATTTGGAATTACGGGATATATAGGCCCATACTTTCTGGGAAAAGTTTCCATAAGTAAAGCAACAATTCCCATTATTATGATAACAGTTCCCATATCGCATGTGAAAGAATTATGGTAATGATTACCATAATATATTATGGTAATCGTTACCATCTCTGATAGGCAGAGTTTCTGATCAGAACGTTGGTGTACCTGAGTTGTTATCAACTTGACGACAAGTTGTCGACAACTTTTAGCTTGTGTAACTGTTGCCGACAAGTCGGCTTCAAGTTGCGGCCAACTTGGCTATCAGGGACAATATTATGGTAATCATTACCATAATTCTTTCCCATGCGATATGGGAACTGTTACCATTATAATGGAAATTGTTTCTATACTTATGAGAACTTTTCCTAGAAAGTATGGGCCTATACTTGAATTTCACTTCAATCGAAACATTTGATAATCCATACACTGTTTTCTATTGGTAATTTATTTTTTTTCTAATAATTTAATTATAAATTTTATTTTTCTTTGTTACAGCTTGTATATTAAGAGCGGGAACACGACTTGGCAACAGCGCGATTTGAATTGCGATCTGGCGTTTACACGTGCCGGACGGCGTGGCGCCGCATTCACGAGATGCTCCTCAAAAATATATAATTATTAAATTTCTAAGACAACTGTATAAATATTATTAATATTAATTCCTTCTAAAAGGTCCAAAAAGAGCATTAAAATTTTTTGGAATGTTTTTTTTGGTAAAAACCATAAAAAACTATGAAAATGTAAAAAGTCCGGCGCCACGCTCATAGCGCGTGTGACGAAGGGTTAAAATCGATACAATTATGGGACTTTTAAATAATAAATTGATATTTTAAAATTTGTAAGTCTAGTTTTCGCGTTATGACTTTTAAAATACGCGATCTACGATTTCACGGTAAAATAATTTTTTATAAAAAATGTGATTTTTTACAAAAAAGTCCATAGCCGCGAGCTCGTAAAACTGAACTTAAAAAAGTTATGGGACTATTAAATCAAAGATTTAAAAAAATTATTAATTAAAAATTCGCAGTTATTGTTTTTCGGCTGCAGCTCTTAAAATTCTTGAGCTACAATCTCGCGTCATGAAAACTTTTCATAGGAAATTAAATTATCTACTAAAAACGTCCTTATCCGCGAGTCCGTAAAATGAAAACTAAAAAAGTTATGGGACTTTGAATAAAAAAATTTAAAAAATTCATTTCAAATTTCGCGGTTTCTGTTCACTCCGGCTTGCAGGCGAACCGTCAAAAGTAAAAATTTCAGAAGTATAGCAACTTCAGAAACTCATAGTTACGAATGTACAAAATAAAGATGGTTCATAATTCAGAATGACGAATTATCACCTTGTCAAAAACATCGATTTTCTAATCTTCATATCAACACATACTCAGAATTTACAATATTCATTCTTTCGTACTAAAGAATTGACAATATTTAGAAGGACAATATTTCAGAAATCCAATACTTCCGAAATATTCAAACTACGAACGCCAATTCTTCAGAATTACATTTTATACGAAAGACCATTTTTAATAAAATTTTCTAAGGTTTGCTGACAGTCGATATTACAGACTTCCCCTATGAATTTACCATTATCATGTGAGTGTTTTGGCAGATTGATTGTGTTTAAAAAATTTGTATGATTCGTTATGTAATAATTATATATGAATTTAACGAGTTTGATTTGTATTAAATAATTAAATTGAATTTATTTAATTAGGATAGTAGTGCTATTTGTGGCCAGAGCTTTATTTTTAGACCTTTCATATTTTATTTTAATTAATGAAGAAGTATAAAAAAAAAAAAAACAAATGGTATTTTTACGTAAACGTACCATTTTTTTACGTACCATTTGTTTTTTTTTTTTTTATACTTCTTCATTAATTAAAATAAAATATGAAAGGTCTAAAAATAAAGCTCTGGCCACAAATAGCACTACTATCCTAATTAAATAAATTCAATTTAATTATTTAATACAAATCAAACTCGTTAAATTCATATATAATTATTACATAACGAATCATACAAATTTTTTAAACACAATCAATCTGCCAAAACACTCACATGATAATGGTAAATTCATAGGGGAAGTCTGTAATATCGACTGTCAGCAAACCTTAGAAAATTTTATTAAAAATGGTCTTTCGTATAAAATGTAATTCTGAAGAATTGGCGTTCGTAGTTTGAATATTTCGGAAGTATTGGATTTCTGAAATATTGTCCTTCTAAATATTGTCAATTCTTTAGTACGAAAGAATGAATATTGTAAATTCTGAGTATGTGTTGATATGAAGATTAGAAAATCGATGTTTTTGACAAGGTGATAATTCGTCATTCTGAATTATGAACCATCTTTATTTTGTACATTCGTAACTATGAGTTTCTGAAGTTGCTATACTTCTGAAATTTTTACTTTTGACGGTTCGCCTGCAAGCCTTCACTCCTCCTCTAACTTTTAAAATTTCAAAATTTCCCGCTCTAAATATTTCAAATCTCCCGCCTCGAGCGCCTCTAGCATCAGAATTATTAAGCAAAAAAAAAAACAAAATGGCATTTCTGTCTCCGTCCAGTCTGTCAGTGAATTGACAATCGACAATCGACATTCTAAGCTTTGTTTATTAAACAAAAATTACTTTAAATAAATTAAGAATCTTCCTTGATTATTTAAAAAAAAATTAATTTGAAATATTTCCCGCGAAAATTAAAAAATTTTTTTTAAAATGAAAATTTTCTGGGCGTGGTAAGTTTTTTAATTTATTATTTATTTTCAGTCATTGTAGGTTAATTATTATATTTTATCACAGACAAATCTGTCAAGATGATTGAAAATCTCCACAATTAAATAATTATTTTATTATTAATTAAACTAATTAATTAGAAATTTTAAAAAAAATTAAAAATGGAAAAACGAGGGAGCGCTGAATTGTTGGCTGATAATTCAAAACATGCCAGCTCGGATTCACTAAATTCCAGTAAAAGCAGTTCACTTAATTCTAAAATGGGCCATGAATCTGTAAGTAATTAATTTAATTATTTAATTAATTCATTATAAAAAAATTTTAATCTGACAGAAAATTTTTTTAAATTAATAAATTAACGATCTGGTGATAACTTTTTAAAAAATGAATTTTTGAAAAAATGGTAAAGAACTTTTTTTTAGGAAATTTAATTCTCTACAATTTTGTAAGAATACATTTTTTTTGTATCTTTGATATTTAGCCTAGAAATTTTAATTTTAATTTTTAAAGTCGGGAATTTTTAATTTTACCTCAAAATTTTGATATTATTTTATAAATTCTAAATTAACGGATTTAATATTAAAGATACAGAGAAAATGATAAGAATCATTTTTTTAGAACATTAAATTCTCTACAAAATTATCTCAGTACATTTTTATCGTATCCTTGATAGATAAGTCAGAATTTTCAATTTTAAATATCGGGTCCAAAAATTGATTGAAAGAATCTCATAAAAAAAATTTCTAACCTTTATAATTTAAATTGCGGCCTAAATATCAAAGCTACGATAAAAGTATACATAAACTATTTTATAGGAAATTAAATTCTCTAAAAAAAAGGTCTGATTGATTTTTTTTGTAAAGTTGATAGTTCCTTCATAATAATTAATTTAATTAAATTTCATGTCATACTAGAATTTTTTTTTTATGTTATTTTTAATGCAATTAATTTTTCAATGCTTGTACTAATTTTTGTAAACGCTTACTAAGGAGAGTTGGGAAAAAGCTTCGCACTCTAAAAGCTTCTCTACTAGCTCAACTTCTACTGATAACAATATTGTTTCTGCTCTGGAAACTAAAAAAGACGACAGAGTTAGTCCGGTAATTTTTATAATTAATTTTTAAACTATTCCCGCCTTTCTTACCCCGAAATCATTTTGAAAATCCTGTAAATTTATTTTAGAACAGGATTTTTATTCCTTTCAATTTAAAAATTATCATAACTATGTCCTACTTGTAAGCTTTTTAAATATTTCAAGTAGATATGGCTTGTGGGTACTCTTTCCACCGGAAATTCAATTTTCTACCCGTTGATAACTTCAAAAATCAAAAAAAAAATTTTCCATTCAATTTTAAAAAAATAGTGTCCATTTTACCCGACTTCGTTTTTATTAATAATAAGTGTATCTTGTGAGTACTCATTTAACTGGAAATTTACTGCTTTACACTAATTTTAACTAAAAAATTTTCAAATTTCACTTTGATTACCAAAACGACCATCTTACCCGATTTCGTAATTATTAGAAGTAAACATAGCTTGTTGGTACTCTTTCCACCAGAAATTTAATTTTCTATAAAGAAACTAATCTCAAAAACATTTTCAAATTAATCTTTAAAAAATTTCCCATCTTACCTAGTTTTTCAAATTTTAAAAATAAATAGGCCTTGTGGGTACTCTTTCCACCGAAAATTTCCTCCTCTTCCCCCGCCGACCATCAAAAATTCCCTTATTTAAATGAATAAATTTATTACAGAATCTTTCAACCGACACCGGGCCACCTCTTCTCAACGGCGAGCGCCGACAAGGAGTTGCCCGGGAAGTAACTTACCTCTGCCCCTACTCCGGGCCCTCTCGAGGTGTCCTCAGTGTAACCAACTATAAGCTCCACTTCCGTTCTAGCGACCGCGAAACCCCTTACATCGTCGAAGTTCCCCTCGGCGTGATTTCCCGGATCGAAAAAGTAGGTGGCGCGTCTTCCCGTGGGGAAAATTCATACGGGATCGAAGTATTCTGCAAAGACATGCGTAACCTCCGATTCGCCCACAAACAGGAAAACCATTCCCGGCGTGACGTCTTCGAAAAACTCCACCAATACTCATTTCCCCTGTCCCACAAGCTTCCCCTCTTTGCCTTCGAGTACTCGGAAAACTTCCCCGAGAACGGTTGGTCTGTCTACGAACCAATTGCGGAACTAAAGCGCATGGGAGTAAACAACGACATGTGGAAAATAACTAAAATAAACGACAGTTACGCCATCTGTGACTCGTACCCCGCAATCTGGGCTGTCCCGACAGCAGCAACCGACGAAGACCTCCAAGCATCCGCGGCATTTCGTTCCCGAGGTCGACTCCCCGTTCTCTCCTGGATCCACCCCGAGTCCCAAGCGACGATAACTCGTTGCGCCCAACCCCTGGTCGGAGTTTCCGGGAAGCGTAGCCGCGAAGACGAACGCTACGTCCAGCTGATAATGGACGCCAATGCCCAGTCCCACAAATTATTTATAATGGACGCACGGCCAATGGCCAATGCCATCGCGAACAAAGCCAAGGGCGGAGGCTACGAAGCAGAAGACACCTATCAGAATGCAGAATTGGTCTTCCTGGACATCCACAACATCCACGTAATGCGCGAAAGCATGCGGAAGCTAACGGAATTGTGCTTCCCCACAATTGACGAGGCCCGTTGGCTCTCGGGAATCGAGTCGACCATGTGGCTAAAGCACATCAAGTGCATCCTTACCGGTGCAGTGAGGATCGTAGATAAAGTAGAGAGCCACAAGACCTCTGTTCTAGTTCACTGTTCCGATGGTTGGGACCGCACAGTCCAACTAACTGCGTTGGCTATGTTGTTGCTGGATCCCTACTACCGAACGATAAAGGGCTTCGAGGTGTTGATTGAAAAGGAATGGCTGTCATTTGGCCACAAGTTCTCACAGAGAATCGGCCACGGGGATGAGCACCACAGTGACGCGGACAGGAGCCCGGTTTTCCTCCAGTTCATCGACTGCGTCTGGCAAATAACCCAGCAGTTCCCTAACGCGTTCCAGTTCAATGAATACTTCTTGATCACTATCTTGGACCACTTGTACAGCTGCAGGTTCGGTACATTCTTGTTTAGCAGCGAAAGGGAAAGAGTAGCAGAAGGAGTCAAGCAGAGAACAGTATCCCTGTGGTCGATGATCAATTCGCAGCTGGCGACTTACATGAACCCGTTGTATTGGGCACCAGGTTATCAGACGGTCCTGCTTCCGGTGGCGAGCATGAGGTACGTGAAGCTTTGGAAGGGACTCTACTGCAGGTGGAACCCGAGTATGAGGCAGCAGGACCCGGTTTATCAGAGGACGAGGGAGTTGTTGGTACAGAAGGAACAGTTAGAAAAACAGGTCGAGGAGTGTAGGAAAGAGTTGAATGTAAGGGCGACGAGGAACCAGAGGATTCAGGTTCATACGTGATGTAATTAATGTTTCAATAAAGATTTGAGGTTGAGTAATAGTGGTTTTATTTTTTAACTTCTGGGACGTGGTGGGAAGTTGGGAAAAAGGGATTTGAGGTAAGGACGTGTAAGAAAATTTTTAGGAAATTTGCAGGTAAGACTTTTAAAATCTATGACTTCTAGGAAAATTGAGATTAAGGAACGAGATCAGGCTTAAATTGAAGGTTAGGGTTCGAGGATCAATTTTCATTTTTGAGATATGGACCTATATAAATAAGGAAATTTTTTTTAAATTTACGTTTTATAAATTGAAGTGATCTTTACAAAAATATTAAAAGTGATGATCACAGCTTATTGTTATTAATATTCTTAATTCATTTTCATTGAGATACATTTGTAACCCCTGTTCAAAAAAACGAACAAGGTGATTTTTTATTTTCCAATACGCAATGTCCGTTGGCAATTACCCTGAGAAAAGTGTGAATTACACTTATGATCAGGACAACACCCGTACCCCGCATAGGGATGACACTGAAAGAATCATTTTTTTTTTAATTTTCAATAAAAACGCTTCTTTAATAAAATTAACTCACAAAATTAGTATTGAAAAATTCATATTTTTAGCAACTTTGATTGTCTCCAAAAAAAATCCATATCCACGAATCAGTAAATGAGAAATTTTTAAAGTTACAGGGCTTAAAAAAAACAAAAATTCAATCAATGAAAAGTACTGCTTACCCACTGTCCTTGACATCCTTCTACTGTGCTAGCATAGAGTCCAACTAATAAGAAAATTGATAATAATAGAATTATTTTCGACATTTCTAGTTAGTTGTTCTAAGATTAACGGCTTATCGTTACAAAACTGAGAACTCGAATACAATTTTATTTTTGCACGATTGATATAGTAAGTGAATACTGTTATCTCTTATCTGACCTCTCTAACTTGTGCATTTTAATAATTTTATCACAACTGAAATTGCCCTGTCTTTTCCTTGACACCTTGACCCGGCACATATTATTTTATAATAATAAATCTTGTTTGTATCCAACAAATTAAAAACCTGAAAAGCGGAAAAATAATCTAGGACTATCATTTATTTAAATTACTGTTTTTAATAGTAAAATACTGAGTTATCGATAAATTGAAAGATATACTGAGAAAAAATATCGGTTTTCGGAACTAGGAAAGCGTAGTAAAAAAAAAAAATTTGGAAAATCCAAAAGTGCACGCCTCATAAGGCTTATTTAATTTTAAAGTCAATATAACTTGTATTCCTAAATCATAGAGTAAATCGAAAAAAAATTTTTTGTTCTTATCACGCTACTGTTTATTTATCTTAACTTTTGACGTCAAAAAAATAGAAGGAAGGTAAAAAAGAGTTGTGCCGAAAAAAGCCGTCTGAATGCAGCACCGGTAAAGACCCATAACAGAATACATCTATATCATGGAGACTTTAGAAAGAAGACCGAACTCTTATGGCCCGAGTCGGCTGAATATGAGACCAAAACGTTGATCTACGTTTACTCGTCAAGTGGCCTGCAGGGGTCTCTGGTGTTAGGGCTTTAACCGAGAAAAATTTTAAAAGTAAAAAGTAGGCGGAGTCATAACGTCGAGTAAAAATATTCGAATATCTGTAAGTGGTGCCCTCAGCAATATTTTTGTAAAATATTCCGAACTAGGTACATAGTTGTGTCAAACCAATGGATAAAAGCTAACTTAAAACGAAAGATATATATATTTCATAAAATCTTTTATTTCATATCAGAGCAATTTTTTTTGCAGTTTATTCTATCTTCTAAAGTCTCCATGATCTATATATATGAGGTTTGCACAAGTATCCGTCAGAGGTAGCACCAGTGAAAAAAAAAAAAATAAAATATACAAAAAAATACAGAGTCGTATATTAGTTTTTTATAAATAATAATTAAACGACAGTGAATTAAACCCTCATATTAATTAAGAAAGTCCGTAGTGTATTACTTTAGATAATAAAAAAAAAATCATTCCGGTACGATAATTTTTTCGACCAATTTCCCTGCCACATACACCAATCCATAAACTCAAACACATGGACGTCCAGAAAAGATCATTTTTAATGTTATTATTTACTATGTTAAATAAAATAATTGTTATTGAATTATATTTTATGTGTCTGATAAATTATTTAACTTGATATTAGTATACTCATATTAACCTGTAAGTGCGATATAAATAAAAAAAAATCGATTTCAGTTTCAAGAAAACTGCTTCTTTTGAAATGTCGAGAGTAGAGCACAACCTCAACGCTTCGTTTATGAGGCGTGCAAAACATACACAGAATCCAATGAGGGCAAACCATAATAATTTTTTTATTTTTACGTTAAATTTTTCTGCTTAGGTTCCACACAGAACTTAATGGGAAAAAATGGCTACTATTTTCATTTTTCACGGCGGAGTTTCCCACTAAGATTTCTCACAAGCCCCAATAGGATAATTCTTAAAATAATTTAATTTTAGGGTATGCCTTATTAGAACCCAGTGAGGTCCACATGTATACTGTGGGCGATCCCACAGTACTTCCTTGTCAATGATTTACATCAGTCACATCACAAAATACAATTTAATACTGTACTGAAACAAAATATTCCCATAAACATTATATCACTATAGATACTCAATTTGAATGAACTGTTTGTTAAAATAACTATATTTCTAATTAACAGCTGTTTATATTAAATATGAATTTATTTGAGAATAAATCTCTGGATTGGAGTGAATACAGATTGAAATGAAATCTATATTCACTTCCGATTTCTTACAGTGTAGTTGTATGTAACAATTATTCTTTTTCAATGTAATGAAGAAAAGCTGCTGGGTCTTTTACCTCATTAAGAGGTTTAAAGTCACCGAAAATTTTGTGGGTCTTTTCGGAAAATATTTCTCGTAGCATATCCTTGAAGGCATTAACCTGATGGGGATAGCAAACTATCCGAAAGTGATTTCGATTATCTGGACCTTCGTTATTTTCATCCGAGGACATGAAGTAGTCTTGAATAATCAATTGGGGCAGTCCAGAAACCGAATAGACGGAAATTTTTACATCTTTCGTATGCTCACCCTAGAAAAATTAAAACCCATCAATTATAATTTATTTAAATATCATATTAGTGGCATATAAATTTTTTTCAGTAATATATTTTAGATACTCGAGTCGAAATTTAAAGCCATTGAGCCTCCTAAGGTAGTTCTTATTTCAGACTTTAAGGATTGGAGTAAATTCTGTTCCCTTGTTAAATGAGGCCCGATTTTGGACTCCAAAGTAATAAGAATTTTCATTTTTACCACTTTGGTGCCCAAAATTGGGTCTGGAGGAAATAAAAATAAGGCTCGATTTTGGACCCTTGCAACCTAGTTATTAATCATAATAGTAATAATAACGCCACGGTTAAAGAGAAGCACTAACACGAAATATGTCAGGATCTCCTGTTTCAAATTGGCAAACTTTACCCAGGCTACCGTGTCAAACTTGTCGTACTCATTGTTGACGTCTTAAGAGGGATCAGTCTATCGTATTTGCGTTAGCTAGAATACCAGCTTGTTTAGCGTAAGCGGAGTTTCTGGCAACGCAAATACAGAAAGCTGTTATCCCTTCGTCTCCTAAGGCAACGAAACTAGTCCTGCTGCACATCCTGATCATCTTGTTGATGATGCATCGCAGCAGTAATGGTTTGGCGCTCAGGTGAGGCCCTTGGTAGAGTCGGACTACTGATGATAACCCCCTGAGCATTTAACTCAAAAATAATGATAACAATATTGAGATTAATTACTAATGAATTCAATTCGTCTACGTGTACATATATTGCGGAGTTCAAGGAGATAATAGTCTTAATTCCCAATGTCGGACTTAGTGATTCAAAATAGTACCTCAAAGTAAATGGTGTAGGATCCTAAGGTTCAATGTAGGAGCTAAAACAACTTTAAGGGCTCTAAATAGGTTCTATTTTGGACTAGAGGGATGATTATAGCATTTAAATTTCAACTCGGGTTAATAGCAATGAAAAAAATAATAAAATATTATAGAGTAAACTTAATTAATGGACACTGACGTTATGGTAAACGCATTTCGTTGGAGCAACTCCTCCATTCAAAATATGGTCATAATTTCTGTGATCAATAAGAAGAAAGCCACCTGGTTTCAGACACATTTTCAAGTTTTCTAATGCTTGTTTCTGTTCTCTCCGATCGCCGTAAGCGTCATGGATGTGAGCAAAACTGTTGCCTAAACAAATCACAGCATCGAAACCATCGCCAATAAGATGTCCAATATCTTTACTCAGTGTTAACAAATTGGCTTCTTCGATAACTAACAAAAAAAAAATAATAAATAATTAATTAATTTAACTTTTCCAAGCGGCACGAAAATGCATTGTTGACGTTTTGCTGGATTTAAATCATTCACTGTAAAAAATTTTCGGAGTTAACGTGGATTTAAGGAGGTATGGGAGTAAAGTTGAAATTATAAGATCAATTTGAAATTATTTGGATCGATAAAAATATATTTAATACGTGTTGTATTAAAATTTCAGAGACCTTGGGTTCGTAGCTTATTTATAACATGAGATTAAATATAGGTCATTTAACATTGTAATGATATACCAAATCTCACATCTACTCTTGTTTTACTAAATTTTATGATGAAAAAATAATGAGAAAACTTTGAAAAACTCATTTTCCGAGAAAAAATGCTTAGATATGGTCATATCTGTCCATGTATGATTATATATGAGCTCATATATAAAGCTATGCATGATCATGTATGGTCATATTTGCACTCGAATAGGGAAAAATTTTCAGGCATGATCATATTTGTTGAGGTATGATCATATATGAACTCACATTTGGCTTCATGTAAGATTATACATGATTATATCTGCAACGTTTTACGAGAAAAAATAATTAGGTATGATTATATCTGTTCATGTATAATAATATATGACTTCATGTATGATCAGACATCAGCGTGCATGATCATATCTGCAGGCTTTTACGAAGCGTAATATTCTGGGAAAAAATGTTCAGATATGATCATATATGATCATGTATAAATACTCAGATATAAATAAAATGTATTTCTAAAAGCATTTTACTGTAATACTGAATGTCCGCTGAAACAACAATCATCTCATTTACTTTGAATTCGGAATAATTTTTTTTAAGCTCCGTAACTCCGAGTGACAGAGTGAATTTGGATTTAAAAAAAAAACCGGTAGTTACTCCGAATTAACCCTTAATTTTTTACAGTATGATAATAAAATAAAATTACCCCATTTATCGAAACCAGGTTCTTTTCTTCGATCCCATCGTTTTCTGAGCGGATATTTAAGCATTTTATCAGAAGCATCAACACTGACAACTTGGAATCCTTCTTCAATGAGCATTATAGAGTCAACTCCTGTGCCGCAAGCAACATCAAGAACTTTCTTGCAACCCTTTTCATGTAATAAACCCACCAAAAAGTCTTTGTAATGCTTAGTACGTTCTTTTTCATCTCCAACTATAGTTTTCCAGATTTTAGCAGTTATTCCATCGGCATACTGATCACGTACACCCTCAGCAGGAACCCCTGGAGTACGAGTACGAAATACTGTATCCATTTTTTAAAATATTTATTATTATGCTCGACAATTTATTAGACTAATGGATTGGATATTGAGTCGTGGGATTCGTTGAGACTAATACCAATATTACTGAACAGCTTATTTATACACTGATGAGCATGTTGCAACGTATCGTACTGATAAAAGAAAGGAACAAATAAAAATATAAGAAATAATTTAATTTTTCCAATAGCATTAATCTGTTGAGAATATTCCACTCCTGTAGTAATGTCTGTTACGAAATTATCACTCTGAAAATAGAACAAACATTCTTTGACATCGTTATTATTAATCTTAAGTCATTGTAACTTATTTATTTTTGACTTCCCGCTTAGAAAATCGATTATTTTCAAAAATTTCGGGAAGTTATTGTTTTCACCCCGATTTTCGAAAATCGAGTTTTCATCAGATGTCGACGTTTTGAGGTCCTAGGAAGCTATTCTGACTATTTTCAGAATGATGTCCGAGTGTCTGTATGTGTGTGTGTGTGTGTGTGTGTATGTGTGTGAATGGCCTATAACTTTTTAATTAATGAATTGATTTAGATGTTTAAGGCGGCGATTAAAAGAGCTTGTTGGCCGTCAACTCTCCTGGAAATTTCAGATCATTTGATCAAGTAGACTCGAACATATTGGCGAATTACGAAAAAAAAAAAATTTTTTTTTTAGTTTTTTATTGATTTCTCAGAAACGAATCGAACGATCGACTTCAAAATCTAATCAGCTCTAGAACTCAATAAAACGCGTCGAATGCCGTCTTAACCATCTCAATCGGTTTATTTGTTCGAGAGATATCGTTGGAGAAAGAAATGGTAAAAAACGTTTTTTTTCAAATATCTTTAAGACGGCTTAATCGATCGCTTTCAAATTCTAGTCAGCTCTAGAATTCGATAAAACGCGCCTATTGCCACCTCAAACGTCAAAATCGGTTGATTAGTTCAAAAGATATCAGCGTTGAAAAGTTACAAAAATAACATTCAATGTTATTTGTTCCAGATAAATCAAAATGTACTGTACTAAAACGTGTCAAAAATCTTACAAACTTGTTCTCTTTATGGTCTCTTTTGATTATCATAGAATGCCATCAAACTTGTTCTTTAGTTTAAACCATATTATCAACGAAAAAATTGAAAAAACACAGTTGTTAATCATTTTCCCGGATATTTTATATCCTATTGCTCTGACCTAAGCCAAAACTCATTTAAATCTTGATTTTGATCACTGCCATTAATTCCTGCATCAATATATTTAGTTTATTCAACATAATCGGGAGTTAAAATTTTAAAACAGCTTGTTCATTAATGATCCCGTGAAAAATGAATCATACATGGCCATGCATGGCCATATATGGTTCATGCATGGAGCATACATGGTCATGCATGGAGCATACATGGCCATGCATGGAGCATACATGGAGCATACATGGTCATACATGAATCATGCAAGGCCATGTATGGCCATGCATGGACATGTATGACTATATATGGCAGTGATTAATTGAACATACATGGCCATGCATAGCCGTATATGGTTCATGCATAGAGCATACATGGCCATGCATGGAGCATGCATGGTCATACATGAATCATACAAGGCCATGTATGGCCATGCATGGACATGTATGACTATATATGTCAGTGATTAATTGAACATATATGGCCATGCATGGCCGTATATGGTTCATACATGGCCATACATGGAGCATGTATGGGCATACGAACTTTTTGAATACAGTCATGCATGGCCATATATGAATCATACAAGGCCATGTATGGCCATGCATGGTCATACATAGTCATGGATTATATATTAGACTGCTTTTTTTAGCGGCTATTTTTTTTTTCGCTCCCATCCCGAAATTTTGTTGGAAATACCCTCCGAAAAATTCCCTGAGAGTTTAAGCCCTTGATATTAATATAAAGTACTTTCCCAGAGCAGGCAGGATTTCCCATTCAAAATACACGTAAACTTGGGTTTTTATGTTTTAAACTTCTGTAACTCCGTGGCATTTTATGACATCATCTCGCCCAAAGTCGGGATTTTCTCAGAATTGAATGCTCTTCAAAAGTACCCATTATCGCGAAGTCGTAACTCATACGAGTGGGGTAGTACGGACCGCTAAACTAAATTTTTTCATAGAATTCTTGTTTCTTCTCTCATTATCTCATAAACAACAAGACCTACAGAAAAAATATAAATACAATTGTATAGGAAATTCAATTTCCTACAAAAAAGGTCCTTAGCACTAAATCACTACGATCGATATTTTCTGAGATATTAATTATTGAAGTTTACGTAGCATTGAATTCCCATAAAATGTCGAATCAAATCTTAGAAAATACTGATTTTTTATTTGACTAATATCTCAGAAAATATCGATCTGAGTGATTCGGTGCTAGGGACCTTTTTTGTAGGAAATTAAATTTCCTATAAAATTGTCATTCACATTTTTTTTGTAGGTCTTGTTGTTTATGAGATAATGAAAGAAAAAAAATTAAAAAAGTTCGTATGCCTATGTATGGCCATATATGCTCCATGTATGGTCATATATGCTCCATGTATGAACCATATACGGCCATGCATGGCCATATATGTCCAACTAATCACTGACATATATAGCCATACATGACCATGCATGACCATACATGGCCTTGTATGATTCATATATGGCCATGCATGGCCATGTATGATTCATTTTTCACGGATATAAAAAATTTGAGCTGACTATTACAATTACTTATAAACAGGATGTTGTAGTGAAAAAAATAGAAAATTTTTTTGATATCACTAACAGCATATTGATGATTATATTTTGCTTTTTCGAAAGTGATTATATCCTTTCAATCTTACGTATCACAAGTAAACTTCGTTGTAACTGTCGGTCGCATAGCTTAGTCGACAAAGCGTCGGTCTCTCGTACGGAAGGTCCCGGGTTCGAATCCTACTAAAGCGGGTGGTGTTATTAATAAGTCTAGCGTTTTTTCTCTGAATTAAAAATTTCCAATTCGATTAGGAATTCAATTATTCGCATATCTGATAATCTCTGCGTCGCCAAAATAATTAAAAAAAAAAAAATTAAAAAATTTTTTTTTTATTTAGTTAAAATTTCTATACCTAGTCATATCAAGTCATGTATGGCCGTATCAAGCTATGTATAGTCATACATGGCCATGCATGGTCATACATGGCCATGCATGGTCATACATGGCCATGTCTGGCCAATTTACATACATGGCCATGCATGGAGCATTCATGCATGGCCATGTATGATTCATTTTTCACGGGATATTTTTTTTGTTAAATTAGTATAATAATAATTATCACAAAAATAGTAGCCATTAACATATCCCATAACAAATATTACAATCACTCGATGATATTGTTTACAATAGAGTGATGGTAGTAGCTGCTATCTGGTGATCGTAATCATTATAACTTTGTGTGGTAAGTATTATTGTTACGTCTCACACGCAATTACCATGTACAGTCTCTTATTTCGAGTCAAGACACTTGAGTCCTTTACTCGGGCGACGGAGACCTCGTCGTTACGGTAATGAGTATGAGGAATAAGATCAATATAGAGAATTATTCTAGGGAAATAGTAATAAGAATGACTGGATAACTTACAATTGTTATTTATAAAATTTATTCAGCTTCCGTTGTACAAATTGATAGTTGTTGTTGGTTGGAAGATCTATGTATTTTCTTTGTAAATCGTATAGTAGCCCGGGTAAGAACCCCGTATTCAACGCTTGCTCAGTCCATACCCCTGGGTGGTTGCGGATTTGCGGTATACTGAGAGTTGAGAACCGTGCAGAACAATTTCTTTAGTGCGACGCGTTGTAGATAATTATTACGACGGAGTTTTTAGCTTAGCTGAGATTTGAAGACTGGACAATTAGACCGAAAAACTGCGGGTTTATATAGTCTGAAATCGAGGGGAACCGAACCGTGCCCCTGGATCTTGTATACTAGAGAAGAGGTGTTTGCTGTAACTTTTCTAGTAACTTCTATATGTGCTTCTCCTCCTGTGGTTTTATTCTGCACGTGCAGTACCCGAGGCCAGGTCAAAGGTGAAGGAAATAATTAAATAATTCGTTAATTTTTGAATATTCAATTTTTTCATATTTAATTTCAATATTTTCATATTCGACTTTTGATCTCAAACTCGATACTGCGCAATTACTTTGAGTCTTATAGAATTTAAAAACCTAGTAAGACGTCACTTACATAAATTTTCCATTTTCATTTTTTGTTTTTTACAATGAAAACATTTATTAATCTATAAAATTAACTCTGTGATTAAATGTGAATTATAATATTCGCTGATTAATTAAATGCAACAATAATTGCATATATGTTAACTTATTGTGCAACAAAAGTATTATCAGAAAATATTAATAAACAGATATGTGCGCTGAAAAAACAATTTATATTTATATTTAATGTATTGATAAAGTTGGTATTATGTAATAAGATCTTATTTACACAGTAAAAAATGATTCGTCAAAATTGACACTTGTCGTGACATAAAATTATTTTTTGAAATTCAAAGCTTGAAAATTTTTGAATTGATGTATATTGAGAGACTGAATTATAAGCTTACCTCAATAAATAATTAAAAAGCTCGCTACCGATTCGCATCCCGGGAAAAAATGATTTTGCCTAAGATACAAAGAAAGAAGAAGCAAAATAGAGTACCCCCAAAATCTCATAAAAAAACAAAAATTATATTTTTTTAAACCTTTGAAATTCACTTTTGTAAATGTGATTGACCATTGTTTTGCATTTTTTTGTCAAATTTTTTCGAAAATCGAAAGTGTCAGGCTATAGGCCAATACATGATGTCGATGCTTGGCCGAGCATTAGTAACCATCCCTTGGCCGATCAACGGTTTTTTTCGGAACATCGGTAGCTTCGTATGGATAGTCATATAAAAATGAAATAAATTTTAGTCAGTGGTACAAGTTCCTTGTGGCCAGAAACTTCTGGTGGATCCAATTTACGGTAAATTACCGAATTTTACGACATTCGAAAGAATTGTCGTAATTTACGGTAAATTGCGGTAAACTACGGCAAAATACTGTATTTTGCGGCAAATTGACGGTAATTCATCTGAACCCCGCAAATTTACGGCGAATTTGCGGTAAAATACGGTATTTTACCGCAAATTTGCCGTAAATTTGCGAGGTTCAGAAGAATTACCGTAAATTACGGCAATTTACGGAAAACTGCGGTCATCTACCGTAATTACGGTAATCTACCGTAATTTAGGTAGATTATGGCAAATTTGCCGTAAATTACGGTATTTTGACGTAATTTACGGTAAAATAGGTAGATTACCGCAATTCGGATCCACTAGGGTTAAGTATCCAATTATTTCAAAGTCATTTGTATTATTATTGAGTAAATCATATGATTGATTCATTACTATAGCAAATGCAATTTTTAATGGCGGATAAAAAAAAATACCCATTTCTCAGGATGAACTTCTGAATCCAATGCACCAATCGCCATATTTTTAAGAGAATATCACCGATTTTTCTCGAAAAACTCACTTCTCGACTAGACTACATTGAATTTAGGATTATAGAATAAAACTCATACTAGTATGTAATTAAAATTTATTAATATGCAGTAATGTTTTAGAAAAAATTCTAATATATGTTTTGTTCCTGGCGAGTAAACTTGCCTCTCAGTGCACGTTTATTTTTTTTTTTTTTTTGTGAAAAATTTATAATTATTATGCCAAGTAACGACTCATTAAACAATGTCCACGCCAACACCTGAAGGCTTCACAACACACACTGCCAGCAAAAGGACCACACTGAATAGAAAAAAAATACTATTCGATTACATTTTTTTCGTAAAAATATTCACGTTTTTAATAAAGTATAAATAATCAATTTACTTACTGGTTCACGTGAATTTGAACAATTCTCGGCATTCACATTAGTAGCTATCACAATTAGTAATATAATTATAAAAAATTTCGATGTCATCTTCTAAAAGATTATCAATAATTAAATTAAATCAAAAAACTAACTTAGAAAATTTTCAAATCTTCAAAATTACGAAATTAATGGCAATGATGAAACGACCGTTGAAATTCAGGTTTTAAATTTTTAAAGTCAATAATGTTTTAATTGACTTAAATTGAAAGACGTAATTAGGTTCAAATTAAAAACAAAGCTTTCCGTTAAAATTTTTTTATAATTATATGATTCGTTACTAAAATTAATTATTAACTATTTACTTTGATTAAAAAATTAAAGGCTCGTTACCGATTCGCATGAAAGTATATATCGCTTACATGAAAAAATTTATTTATATCCATTTTTATCGGAAAAAAAAAAAAAAATGAAATAACAATTGAATAAACAAATATTTGCTGTCAATTCAAAAATTAATCGCTTTTTGACAAGCAACGATAATAAATTGTCGATGCTCTAATTTCAAGTTTGTCGGCGTTCTTAAATTAATCATATTCATTTTTTTTTTTGTTTGTTAAAACAGTAGCCCTACTATCCGTCCAGCAACTATGTCAAAAAAATGAGTTAATGTTATTCAAAAAATGTAACCTTCAAGAGCTCAAAAAAATGTTATCGTTTTAATAACTATATGTTTAGGTCATTTAAAAGAAATCTGAAAGTAAGCAAAATGATGACTTATTATGGATTTCTCTAAAACATCAAAATTGCTTGACCTTGAGAGAGTGACAGTAAGGCACTACTCAAGCGCTTCGCGTTGAGACGTGCAAAAATAACTTTCTTATGAGACTGTTATAACCTGAACTTTCGGATGCTAATGTCATTGTAACCTATTAGTACCTAAAGGACTTGGGTTCGAATCCTACGATCACAAGAAAGGAACAAAGCTCGAATTTTACGATATTCCCATCGTAATTTAAGCTAAAGAGCTTAAGACTTCGTATTATTCGTCTGAAGTATTATTTCTTGAATGAAATTTCCGACGCTTCATTGTAAAAATTACGATTTTGAAAATTTAGTCCACCACTACAATAATCAATAGAACCAAATACGATATAACTATCGAAAATTGTGCTAGAATTTTTTTTCCGTGTAGCTGAGATAATATTTGGGCCGATATGCAGCTTCCGTCAACGAACACCTTTAACTGAAATAACTTTTGATCTTCCCGATATCTCACTTGTTCTGTCCGCCTATCTTGTAGCTGACACTTTTTCCTACGATTTCCATTCATTTATGATTGATTTTGTCGCGAACTATACTGACATTTGCGACCAATGTAGCCGAGATGATATTTGGGCTGAAATGAAGCCCCTGTAGACGATCACCTTTAAACTGGAATATTTTTTGATCTACTCAATATCTCACTTGTTCTGTCCGCCTATCTTGTAGCTGACACTTTTTCCTACAATTTCCATTCATTTATGATTGTTTTAGTCGCGAACTGTACTGACATTTGCGACCAATGTAGCCGAGATGATATTTGGGCTAAAATGAAGCCCCTGTAGACGATCACCTTTAAACTGAAATATTTTTTGATCTACTCAATATCTCACTTGTTCTGTCCGCCTATCTTGTAGCTGACACTTTTTCCTACAATTTCCATTCATTGATGATTGATTTTTCCGCACGCTGTCCTGACATTTGCGACCAATGTAGCCGAGATAATATTTGGGCTAAAATGAAGCGTCTAGAGACGATCACCTTTAAACTGGAATATTTTTCGATCTACTCAATATCTCACTTGTTCCGTCCGCCTATCTTGTAGCTGACACTTTTTCCTACAATTTCCATTCATTTATGATTGTTTTAGTCGCGAACTGTACTGACATTTGCGACCAATGTAGCCGAGATGATATTTGGGCTAAAATGAAGCCCCTCTAGACGATCACCTTTAAACTGAAATATTTTTCGATCTACTCAATATCTCACTTGTTCTGTCCGCCTATCTTGTAGCTGACACTTTTTCCTACGATTCCCATTCATTTATGATTGATTTTGTCGCGAACTGTACTGACATTTGCGACCAATGTAGCCGAGATGATATTTGGGCTAAAATGAAGCCCCTCTAGACGATCACCTTTAAACTGAAATATTTTTTGATCTACTCAATATCTCACTTGTTCTGTCCGCCTTTCTTGTAGCTGACACTTTTTCCTACAATTTCCATTCATTGATGATTGATTTTTCCGCACGCTGTCCTGACATTTGCGAACAATGTAGCCGAGATGATATTTGGGCTAAAATGAAGCCCCTGTAGACGATCACCTTTAAACTGGAATATTTTTTGATCTACTCAATATCTCACTTGTTCTGTCCGCCTATCTTGTAGCTGACACTTTTTCCTACAATTTCCATTCATTTATGATTGTTTTAGTCGCGAACTGTACTGACATTTGCGACCAATGTAGCCGAGATGATATTTGGGCTAAAATGAAGCGTCTAGAGACGATCACCTTTAAACTGAAATATTTTTCGATCTACTCAATATCTCACTTGTTCTGTCCGCCTATCTTGTAGCTGACACTTTTTCCTACAATTTCCATTCATTGATGATTGATTTTTCCGCACGCTGTCCTGACATTTGCGACCAATGTAGCCGAGATAATATTTGGGCTAAAATGAAGCGTCTAGAGACGATCACCTTTAAACTGGAATATTTTTCGATCTACTCAATATCTCACTTGTTCCGTCCGCCTATCTTGTAGCTGACACTTTTTCCTACGATTCCCATTCATTTATGATTGATTTTGTCGCGAACTGTACTGACATTTGCGACCAATGTAGCCGAGATGATATTTGGGCTAAAATGAAGCCCCTCTAGACGATCACCTTTAAACTGAAATATTTTTTGATCTACTCAATATCTCACTTGTTCTGTCCGCCTTTCTTGTAGCTGACACTTTTTCCTACAATTTCCATTCATTGATGATTGATTTTTCCGCACGCTGTCCTGACATTTGCGACCAATGTAGCCGAGATGATATTTGGGCTAAAATGAAGCCCCTCTAGACGATCACCTTTAAACTGAAATATTTTTTGATCTACTCAATATCTCACTTGTTCTGTCCGCCTTTCTTGTAGCTGACACTTTTTCCTACAATTTCCATTCATTGATGATTGATTTTTCCGCACGCTGTCCTGACATTTGCGACCAATGTAGCCGAGATGATATTTGGGCTAAAATGAAGCCCCTCTAGACGATCACCTTTAAACTGAAATATTTTTTGATCTACTCAATATCTCACTTGTTCTGTCCGCCTTTCTTGTAGCTGACACTTTTTCCTACAATTTCCATTCATTGATGATTGATTTTTCCGCACGCTGTCCTGACATTTGCGACCAATGTAGCCGAGATAATATTTGGGCTAAAATGAAGCGTCTAGAGACCATCACCTTTAAACTGGAATATTTTTCGATCTACTCAATATCTCACTTGTTCCGTCCGCCTATCTTGTAGCTGACACTTTTTCCTACAATTTCCATTCATTTATGATTGTTTTAGTCGCGAACTGTACTGACATTTGCGACCAATGTAGCCGAGATGATATTTGGGCTAAAATGAAGCCCCTCTAGACGATCACCTTTAAACTGAAATATTTTTCGATCTACTCAATATCTCACTTGTTCTGTCCGCCTATCTTGTAGCTGACACTTTTTCCTACGATTCCCATTCATTTATGATTGATTTTGTCGCGAACTGTACTGACATTTGCGACCAATGTAGCCGAGATGATATTTGGGCTAAAATGAAGCCCCTCTAGACGATCACCTTTAAACTGGAATATTTTTCGATCTACTCAATATCTCACTTGTTCTGTCCGCCTATCTTGTAGCTGACACTTTTTCCTACAATTCCCATTCATTGATGATTGATTTTTCCGCACGCTGTCCTGACATTTGCGACCAATGTAGCCGAGATGATATTTGGGCTAAAATGAAGCCCCTCTAGACGATCACCTTTAAACTGAAATATTTTTCGATCTACTCAATATCTCACTTGTTCTGTCCGCCTATCTTGTAGCTGACACTTTTTCCTACGATTCCCATTCATTTATGATTGATTTTGTCGCGAACTGTACTGACATTTGCGACCAATGTAGCCGAGATGATATTTGGGCTAAAATGAAGCCCCTCTAGACGATCACCTTTAAACTGGAATATTTTTCGATCTACTCAATATCTCACTTGTTCTGTCCGCCTATCTTGTAGCTGACACTTTTTCCTACAATTCCCATTCATTGATGATTGATTTTTCCGCACGCTGTCCTGACATTTGCGACCAATGTAGCCGAGATGATATTTGGGCTAAAATGAAGCCCCTCTAGACGATCACCTTTAAACTGAAATATTTTTCGATCTACTCAATATCTCACTTGTTCTGTCCGCCTATCTTGTAGCTGACACTTTTTCCTACGATTCCCATTCATTTATGATTGATTTTGTCGCGAACTGTACTGACATTTGCGACCAATGTAGCCGAGATGATATTTGGGCTAAAATGAAGCCCCTCTAGACGATCACCTTTAAACTGGAATATTTTTCGATCTACTCAATATCTCACTTGTTCTGTCCGCCTATCTTGTAGCTGACACTTTTTCCTACAATTCCCATTCATTGATGATTGATTTTTCCGCACGCTGTCCTGACATTTGCGACCAATGTAGCCGAGATGATATTTGGGCTAAAATGAAGCCCCTCTAGACGATCACCTTTAAACTGAAATATTTTTCGATCTACTCAATATCTCACTTGTTCTGTCCGCCTATCTTGTAGCTGACACTTTTTCCTACGATTCCCATTCATTTATGATTGATTTTGTCGCGAACTGTACTGACATTTGCGACCAATGTAGCCGAGATGATATTTGGGCTAAAATGAAGCCCCTCTAGACGATCACCTTTAAACTGGAATATTTTTCGATCTACTCAATATCTCACTTGTTCTGTCCGCCTATCTTGTAGCTGACACTTTTTCCTACGATTCCCATTCATTTATGATTGATTTTTCCGCACGCTGTCCTGACATTTGCGACCAATGTAGCCGAGATAATATTTGGGCTAAAATGAAGCGTCTAGAGACGATCACCTTTAAACTGGAATATTTTTTGATCTACTCAAAATCTCACCTGTTCTGTCCGCCTATCTTGTAGCTGACACTTTTTCCTACGATTCCCATTCATTTATGATTGATTTTTCCGCACGCTGTCCTGACATTTGCGACCAATGTAGCCGAGATAATATTTGGGCTAAAATGAAGCCCCTCTAGACGATCACCTTTAAACTGAAATATTTTTTGATCTACTCAATATCTCACTTGTTCTGTCCGCCTTTCTTGTAGCTGACACTTTTTCCTACAATTTCCATTCATTGATGATTGATTTTTCCGCACGCTGTCCTGACATTTGCGACCAATGTAGCCGAGATAATATTTGGGCTAAAATGAAGCGTCTAGAGACGATCACCTTTAAACTGGAATATTTTTCGATCTACTCAATATCTCACTTGTTCCGTCCGCCTATCTTGTAGCTGACACTTTTTCCTACAATTTCCATTCATTTATGATTGTTTTAGTCGCGAACTGTACTGACATTTGCGACCAATGTAGCCGAGATGATATTTGGGCTAAAATGAAGCCCCTCTAGACGATCACCTTTAAACTGAAATATTTTTTGATCTACTCAATATCTCACTTGTTCTGTCCGCCTTTCTTGTAGCTGACACTTTTTCCTACAATTTCCATTCATTGATGATTGATTTTTCCGCACGCTGTCCTGACATTTGCGACCAATGTAGCCGAGATGATATTTGGGCTAAAATGAAGCCCCTCTAGACGATCACCTTTAAACTGAAATATTTTTTGATCTACTCAATATCTCACTTGTTCCGTCCGCCTATCTTGTAGCTGACACTTTTTCCTACAATTTCCATTCATTTATGATTGTTTTTGTCTCGAACTGTACTGACATTTGCGACCAATGTAGCCGAGATGATATTTGGGCTAAAATGAAGCCCCTGTAGACGATCACCTTTAAACTGAAATATTTTTTGATCTACTCAATATCTCACTTGTTCTGTCCGCCTATCTTGTAGCTGACACTTTTTCCTACGATTCCCATTCATTTATGATTGATTTTGTCGCGAACTGTACTGACATTTGCGACCAATGTAGCCGAGATGATATTTGGGCTAAAATGAAGCCCCTCTAGACGATCACCTTTAAACTGAAATATTTTTCGATCTACTCAATATCTCACTTGTTCTGTCCGCCTATCTTGTAGCTGACACTTTTTCCTACAATTCCCATTCATTTATGATTGATTTTTCCGCACGCTGTCCTGACATTTGCGAACAATGTAGCCGAGATGATATTTGGGCTAAAATGAAGCCCCTCTAGACGATCACCTTTAAACTGAAATATTTTTTGATCTACTCAATATCTCACTTGTTCTGTCCGCCTTTCTTGTAGCTGACACTTTTTCCTACAATTTCCATTCATTTATGATTGATTTTTCCGCACGCTGTCCTGACATTTGCGACCAATGTAGCCGAGATGATATTTGGGCTAAAATGAAGCCCCTCTAGACGATCACCTTTAAACTGAAATATTTTTTGATCTACTCAATATCTCACTTGTTCTGTCCGCCTTTCTTGTAGCTGACACTTTTTCCTACAATTTCCATTCATTGATGATTGATTTTTCCGCACGCTGTCCTGACATTTGCGACCAATGTAGCCGAGATAATATTTGGGCTAAAATGAAGCGTCTAGAGACGATCACCTTTAAACTGGAATATTTTTTGATCTACTCAAAATCTCACTTGTTCTGTCCGCCTTTCTTGTAGCTGACACTTTTTCCTACAATTTCCATTCATTTATGATTGATTTTTCCGCACGCTGTCCTGACATTTGCGACCAATGTAGCCGAGATGATATTTGGGATAAAATGAAGCCCCTCTAGACGATCACCTTTAAACTGAAATATTTTTTGATCTACTCAATATCTCACTTGTTCTGTCCGCCTTTCTTGTAGCTGACACTTTTTCCTACAATTTCCATTCATTGATGATTGATTTTTCCGCACGCTGTCCTGACATTTGCGACCAATGTAGCCGAGATAATATTTGGGCTAAAATGAAGCGTCTAGAGACGATCACCTTTAAACTGGAATATTTTTTGATCTACTCAATATCTCACTTGTTCTGTCCGCCTTTCTTGTAGCTGACACTTTTTCCTACGATTCCCATTCATTTATGATTGATTTTTCCGCACGCTGTCCTGACATTTGCGACCAATGTAGCCGAGATAATATTTGGGCTAAAATGAAGCGTCTAGAGACGATCACCTTTAAACTGGAATATTTTTTGATCTACTCAAAATCTCACCTGTTCTGTCCGCCTATCTTGTAGCTGACACTTTTTCCTACGATTCCCATTCATTTATGATTGATTTTTCCGCACGCTGTCCTGACATTTGCGACCAATGTAGCCGAGATAATATTTGGGCTAAAATGAAGCGTCTGGAGACGATCACCTTTAAACTGGGATATTTTTTGATCTACTCAAAATCTCACCTGTTCTGTCCGCCTATCTTGTAGCTGACACTTTTTCCTACAATTTCCATTCATTGATGATTGATTTTTCCGCACGCTGTCCTGACATTTGCGACCAATGTAGCCGAGATGATATTTGGGCTAAAATGAAGCCCCTGTAGACGATCACCTTTAAACTGAAATATTTTTTGATCTACTCAATATCTCACTTGTTCTGTCCGCCTATCTTGTAGCTGACACTTTTTCCTACAATTTCCATTCATTGATGATTGATTTTTCCGCACGCTGTCCTGACATTTGCGACCAATGTAGCCGAGATGATATTTGGGCTAAAATGAAGCGTCTGGAGACGATCACCTTTAAACTGGAATATTTTTCGATCTACTCAATATCTCACCTGTTCTGTCCGCCTATCTTGTAGCTGACACTTTTTCCTACGATTCCCATTCATTTATGATTGATTTTTCCGCACGCTGTCCTGACATTTGCGACCAATGTAGCCGAGATGATATTTGGGCTAAAATGAAGCCCCTGTAGACGATCACCTTTAAACTGAAATATTTTTTGATCTACTCAATATCTCACTTGTTCCGTCCGCCTATCTTGTAGCTGACACTTTTTCCTACAATTTCCATTCATTTATGATTGTTTTTGTCGCGAACTGTACTGACATTTGCGACCAATGTAGCCGAGATAATATTTGGGCTAAAATGAAGCGTCTGGAGACGATCACCTTTAAACTGGAATATTTTTTGATCTACTCAATATCTCACTTGTTCTGTCCGCCTATCTTGTAGCTGACACTTTTTCCTACGATTCCCATTCATTTATGATTGATTTCTCCGCACGCTGTCCTGACATTTGCGACCAATGTAGCCGAGATGATATTTGGGCTAAAATGAAGCCCCTGTAGACGATCACCTTTAAACTGGAATATTTTTCGATCTACTCAATATCTCACTTGTTCTGTCCGCCTATCTTGTAGCTGACACTTTTTCCTACAATTTCCATTCATTTATGATTGATTTTGTCGCGAACTGTACTGACATTTGCGACCAATGTAGCCGAGATGATATTTGGGCTAAAATGAAGCGTCTGGAGACGATCACCTTTAAACTGAAATATTTTTTGATCTACTCAATATCTCACTTGTTCTGTCCGCCTATCTTGTAGCTGACACTTTTTCCTACAATTTCCATTCATTTATAAATGATTTTTCCGCACGCTGTCCTGACATTTGCGAACAATGTAGCCGAGATGATATTTGGGCTAAAATGAAGCCCCTCTAGACGATCACCTTTAAACTGGAATATTTTTCGATCTACTCAATATCTCACTTGTTCTGTCCGCCTATCTTGTAGCTGACACTTTTTCCTACAATTCCCATTCATCTATGATTGATTTTTCCGCACGCTGTCCTGACATTTGCGACCAATGAAGCTGAGATGATATTTGGGCTAAAATAAAGCCCCTCTAGACGATCACCTTTAAACTGGAATGTTTTTTGGTCTACTCAATATCTCACTTGTTCCGTCCGCCTATCTTGTAGCTGACACTTTTCCCTACAATTCCCATTCATTTATGATTGATTTTGTAGCGAACTGTACTGACCTTTGCGACCAATGAAGCTGAGATGATATTTGGGCTAAAATGAAGCCCCTCTAGACGATCACCTTTAAACTGGAATGTTTTTTGGTCTACTCAATATCTCACTTGTTCCGTCCGCCTATCTTGTAGCTGACACTTTTTCCTACGATTCCCATTCATTTATGATTGATTTTTCCGCACGCTGTCCTGACATTTGCGACCAATGTAGCCGAGATAATATTTGGGCTAAAATGAAGCGTCTGGAGACGATCACCTTTAAACTGGAATATTTTTCGATCTACTCAAAATCTCACTTGTTCTGTCCGCCTATCTTGTAGCTGACACTTTTTCCTACAATTCCCATTCATTTATGATTGATTTTTCCGCACGCTGTCCTGACATTTGCGACCAATGTAGCCGAGATGATATTTGGGCTAAAATGAAGCCCCTCTAGACGATCACCTTTAAACTGAAATATTTTTCGATCTACTCAATATCTCACTTGTTCTGTCCGCCTATCTTGTAGCTGACACTTTTTCCTACGATTCCCATTCATTTATGATTGATTTTTCCGCACGCTGTCCTGACATTTGCGACCAATGTAGCCGAGATAATATTTGGGCTAAAATGAAGCGTCTGGAGACGATCACCTTTAAACTGGAATATTTTTCGATCTACTCAAAATCTCACTTGTTCTGTCCGCCTATCTTGTAGCTGACACTTTTCCCTACAATTCCCATTCATTTATGATTGATTTTGTAGCGAACTGTACTGACCTTTGCGACCAATGAAGCTGAGATGATATTTGGGCTAAAATGAAGCCCCTCTAGACGATCACCTTTAAACTGGAATGTTTTTTGGTCTACTCAATATCTCACTTGTTCCGTCCGCCTATCTTGTAGCTGACACTTTTTCCTACAATTCCCATTCATTTATGATTGATTTTGTAGCGAACTGTACTGACCTTTGCGACCAATGAAGCTGAGATGATATTTGGGCTAAAATGAAGCCCCTCTAGACGATCACCTTTAAACTGGAATATTTTTCGATCTACTCAAAATCTCACTTGTTCTGTCCGCCTATCTTGTAGCTGACACTTTTTCCTACAATTCCCATTCATTTATGATTGATTTTTCCGCACGCTGTCCTGACATTTGCGACCAATGAAGCTGAGATGATATTTGGGCTAAAATGAAGCGTCTGGAGACGATCACCTTTAAACTGAAATATTTTTCGATCTACTCAAAATCTCACTTGTTCTGTCCGCCTATCTTGTAGCTGACACTTTTTCCTACAATTTCCATTCATTGATGATTGATTTTTCCGCACGCTGTCCTGACATTTGCGACCAATGTAGCCGAGATAATATTTGGGCTAAAATGAAGCGTCTGGAGACGATCACCTTTAAACTGAAATATTTTTCGATCTACTCAAAATCTCACTTGTTCTGTCCGCCTATCTTGTAGCTGACACTTTTTCCTACAATTCCCATTCATTTATGATTGATTTTTCCGCACGCTGTCCTGACATTTGCGACCAATGAAGCTGAGATGATATTTGGGATAAAATGAAGCCCCTCTAGACGATCACCTTTAAACTGAAATATTTTTTGATCTACTCAATATCTCACTTGTTCTGTCCGCCTTTCTTGTAGCTGACACTTTTTCCTACAATTTCCATTCATTGATGATTGATTTTTCCGCACGCTGTCCTGACATTTGCGACCAATGTAGCCGAGATAATATTTGGGCTAAAATGAAGCGTCTAGAGACGATCACCTTTAAACTGGAATATTTTTTGATCTACTCAATATCTCACTTGTTCTGTCCGCCTTTCTTGTAGCTGACACTTTTTCCTACGATTCCCATTCATTTATGATTGATTTTTCCGCACGCTGTCCTGACATTTGCGACCAATGTAGCCGAGATAATATTTGGGCTAAAATGAAGCGTCTGGAGACGATCACCTTTAAACTGGAATATTTTTCGATCTACTCAAAATCTCACTTGTTCTGTCCGCCTATCTTGTAGCTGACACTTTTTCCTACAATTCCCATTCATTTATGATTGATTTTGTAGCGAACTGTACTGACCTTTGCGACCAATGAAGCTGAGATGATATTTGGGCTAAAATGAAGCCCCTCTAGACGATCACCTTTAAACTGGAATATTTTTCGATCTACTCAAAATCTCACTTGTTCTGTCCGCCTATCTTGTAGCTGACACTTTTTCCTACAATTCCCATTCATTTATGATTGATTTTTCCGCACGCTGTCCTGACATTTGCGACCAATGAAGCTGAGATGATATTTGGGCTAAAATGAAGCGTCTGGAGACGATCACCTTTAAACTGAAATATTTTTCGATCTACTCAAAATCTCACTTGTTCTGTCCGCCTATCTTGTAGCTGACACTTTTTCCTACAATTTCCATTCATTGATGATTGATTTTTCCGCACGCTGTCCTGACATTTGCGACCAATGTAGCCGAGATAATATTTGGGCTAAAATGAAGCGTCTGGAGACGATCACCTTTAAACTGAAATATTTTTCGATCTACTCAAAATCTCACTTGTTCTGTCCGCCTATCTTGTAGCTGACACTTTTTCCTACAATTCCCATTCATTTATGATTGATTTTTCCGCACGCTGTCCTGACATTTGCGACCAATGAAGCTGAGATGATATTTGGGCTAAAATGAAGCGTCTAGAGACGATCACCTTTAAACTGAAATATTTTTCGATCTACTCAAAATCTCACTTGTTCTGTCCGCCTATCTTGTAGCTGACACTTTTTCCTACAATTTCCATTCATTGATGATTGATTTTTCCGCACGCTGTCCTGACATTTGCGACCAATGTAGCCGAGATAATATTTGGGCTAAAATGAAGCGTCTAGAGACGATCACCTTTAAACTGGAATATTTTTTGATCTACTCAATATCTCACTTGTTCTGTCCGCCTATCTTGTAGCTGACACTTTTTCCTACAATTTCCATTCATTGATGATTGATTTTTCCGCACGCTGTCCTGACATTTGCGACCAATGTAGCCGAGATAATATTTGGGCTAAAATGAAGCGTCTAGAGACGATCACCTTTAAACTGGAATATTTTTTGATCTACTCAATATCTCACTTGTTCTGTCCGCCTATCTTGTAGCTGACACTTTTTCCTACAATTTCCATTCATTTATGATTGATTTTTCCGCACGCTGTCCTGACATTTGCGACCAATCGAGCTGAGATGATATTTGGGCTAAAATAAAGCCCCTCTAGACGATCACCTTTAAACTGGAATATTTTTTGATCTACTCAATATCTCACTTGTTCTGTCCGCCTATCTTGTAGCTGACACTTTTTCCTACAATTTCCATTCATTCATGATTGTTTTTGTCGCGAACTGTACTGACATTTGCGACCAATGTAGCCGAGATGATATTTGGGCTAAAATGAAGCCCCTCTAGACGATCACCTTTAAACTGGAATATTTTTCGATCTACTCAATATCTCACTTGTTCTGTCCGCCTATCTTGTAGCTGACACTTTTTCCTACAATTCCCATTTATTTATGATTGATTTTTCCGCACGCTGTCCTGACATTTGCGACCAATCGAGCTGAGATGATATTTGGGCTAAAATGAAGCCCCTGTAGACGATCACCTTTAAACTGAAATATTTTTTGATCTACTCAATATCTCACTTGTTCCGTCCGCCTATCTTGTAGCTGACACTTTTTCCTACAATTTCCATTCATTTATGATTGATTTTTCCGCACGCTGTCCTGACATTTGCGACCAATGTAGCCGAGATGATATTTGGGCTAAAATGAAGCCCCTGTAGACGATCACCTTTAAACTGGAATATTTTTCGATCTACTCAAAATCTCACTTGTTCTGTCCGCCTATCTTGTAGCTGACACTTTTTCCTACAATTCCCATTCATTTATGATTGATTTTTCCGCACGCTGTCCTGACATTTGCGACCAATGTAGCCGAGATAATATTTGGGCTAAAATGAAGCGTCTAGAGACGATCACCTTTAAACTGAAATATTTTTTGATCTACTCAATATCTCACTTGTTCTGTCCGCCTATCTTGTAGCTGACACTTTTTCCTACAATTTCCATTCATTTATGATTGTTTTTGTCGCGAACTGTACTGACATTTGCGACCAATGTAGCCGAGATGATATTTGGGCTAAAATGAAGCCCCTCTAGACGATCACCTTTAAACTGGAATATTTTTCGATCTACTCAATATCTCACTTGTTCTGTCCGCCTATCTTGTAGCTGACACTTTTTCCTACAATTTCCATTCATTCATGATTGTTTTTGTCGCGAACTGTACTGACATTTGCGACCAATGAAGCTGAGATGATATTTGGGCTAAAATGAAGCCCCTGTAGACGATCACCTTTAAACTGGAATATTTTTCGATCTACTCAATATCTCACTTGTTCTGTCCGCCTATCTTGTAGCTGACACTTTTTCCTACAATTTCCATTCATTCATGATTGTTTTTGTCGCGAACTGTACTGACATTTGCGACCAATGAAGCTGAGATGATATTTGGGCTAAAATGAAGCGTCTGGAGACGATCACCTTTAAACTGAAATATTTTTTGATCTACTCAATATCTCACTTGTTCCGTCCGCCTATCTTGTAGCTGACACTTTTTCCTACAATTTCCATTCATTGATGATTGATTTTTCCGCACGCTGTCCTGACATTTTTGACCAATGTAGCCGAGATGATATTTGGGCTAAAATGATGCCCCTCTAGACGATCACCTTTAAACTGGAATATTTTTCGATCTACTCAATATCTCACTTGTTATGTCCGCCTATCTTGTAGCTGACACTTTTTCCTACAATTCCCATTTATTTATGATTGATTTTTCCGCACGCTGTCCTGACATTTTTGACCAATGTAGCCGAGATGATATTTGGGCTAAAATGATGCCCCTCTAGACGATCACCTTTAAACTGGAATATTCATTGATCTACTCAATATCTCACTTGTTCTGTCCGCCTATCTTGTAGCTGACACTTTTTCCTACGATTCCCATTCATTTATGATTGATTTTATCGCGAACTGTACTGACATTTGCGACCAATGTAGCCGAGATGATATTTGGGCTAAAATGAAGCGTCTGGAGACGATCACCTTTAAACTGGAATATTTTTCGATCTACTCAAAATCTCACCTGTTCTGTCCGCCTATCTTGTAGCTGACACTTTTTCCTACAATTCCCATCCATTTATGATTGATTTTTCCGCACGCTGTCCTGACATTTTTGACCAATGTAGCCGAGATGATATTTGGGCTAAAATGATGCCCCTCTAGACGATCACCTTTAAACTGGAATATTTTTCGATCTACTCAATATCTCACTTGTTATGTCCGCCTATCTTGTAGCTGACACTTTTTCCTACAATTCCCATTTATTTATGATTGATTTTTCCGCACGCTGTCCTGACATTTTTGACCAATGTAGCCGAGATGATATTTGGGCTAAAATGATGCCCCTCTAGACGATCACCTTTAAACTGGAATATTCATTGATCTACTCAATATCTCACTTGTTCTGTCCGCCTATCTTGTAGCTGACACTTTTTCCTACAATTCCCATCCATTTATGATTGATTTTTCCGCACGCTGTCCTGACATTTTTGACCAATGTAGCCGAGATGATATTTGGGCTAAAATGATGCCCCTCTAGACGATCACCTTTAAACTGGAATATTTTTCGATCTACTCAATATCTCACTTGTTATGTCCGCCTATCTTGTAGCTGACACTTTTTCCTACAATTCCCATTCATTTATGATTGATTTTTCCGCACGCTGTCCTGACATTTGCGACCAATGTAGCCGAGATGATATTTGGGCTAAAATGAAGCGTCTGGAGACGATCACCTTTAAACTGGAATATTTTTCGATCTACTCAAAATCTCACTTGTTCTGTCCGCCTATCTTGTAGCTGACACTTTTTCCTACAATTTCCATTCATTTATGATTGATTTTTCCGCACGCTGTCCTGACATTTGCGACCAATGAAGCTGAGATGATATTTGGGCTAAAATGAAGCCCCTCTAGACGATCACCTTTAAACTGGAATATTTTTTGATCTACTCAATATCTCACTTGTTATGTCCGCCTATCTTGTAGCTGACACTTTTTCCTACAATTCCCATTTATTTATAATTGATTTTGTAGCGAACTGTACTGACATTTGCGACCAATATAGCCGAGATGATATTTGGGCTAAAATGAAGCCCCTGTAGACGATCACCTTTAAACTGAAATATTTTTTGATCTACTCAATATCTCACTTGTTCCGTCCGCCTATCTTGTAGCTGACACTTTTTCCTACAATTCCCATTTATTTATGATTGATTTTTCCGCACGCTGTCCTGACATTTTTGACCAATGTAGCCGAGATGATATTTGGGCTAAAATGATGCCCCTCTAGACGATCACCTCTAAACTGGAATATTTTTCGATCTACTCAATATCTCACTTGTTATGTCCGCCTATCTTGTAGCTGACACTTTTTCCTACAATTCCCATTTATTTATGATTGATTTTTCCGCACGCTGTCCTGACATTTTTGACCAATGTAGCCGAGATGATATTTGGGCTAAAATGATGCCCCTCTAGACGATCACCTTTAAACTGGAATATTCATTGATCTACTCAATATCTCACTTGTTCTGTCCGCCTATCTTGTAGCTGACACTTTTTCCTACGATTCCCATTCATTTATGATTGATTTTATCGCGAACTGTACTGACATTTGCGACCAATGTAGCCGAGATGATATTTGGGCTAAAATGATGCCCCTCTAGACGATCACCTTTAAACTGGAATATTCATTGATCTACTCAATATCTCACCTGTTCTGTCCGCCTATCTTGTAGCTGACACTTTTTCCTACAATTCCCATCCATTTATGATTGATTTTTCCGCACGCTGTCCTGACATTTTTGACCAATGTAGCCGAGATGATATTTGGGCTAAAATGATGCCCCTCTAGACGATCACCTTTAAACTGGAATATTTTTCGATCTACTCAATATCTCACCTGTTCTGTCCGCCTATCTTGTAGCTGACAATTTTTCCTACAATTTCCATTCATTTATGATTGATTTTTCCGCACGCTGTCCTGACATTTGCGACCAATGAAGCTGAGATGATATTTGGGCTAAAATGAAGCCCCTCTAGACGATCACCTTTAAACTGGAATATTTTTCGATCTACTCAATATCTCACCTGTTCTGTCCGCCTATCTTGTAGCTGACACTTTTTCCTACAATTTCCATTCATTTATGATTGATTTTTCCGCACGCTGTCCTGACATTTGCGACCAATGAAGCTGAGATGATATTTCGGCTAAAATAAAGCGTCTGGAGACGATCACCTTTAAACTGGAATATTTTTCGATCTACTCAAAATCTCACCTGTTCTGTCCGCCTATCTTGTAGCTGACACTTTTTCCTACGATTCCCATTCATTTATGATTAATTTTGTAGCGAACTGTACTGACATTTGCGACCAACGTAGCCGAGATGATATTTGGGCTAAAATGAAGCCCCTCTAGACGATCACCTTTAAACTGGAATATTTTTCGATCTACTCAAAATCTCACTTGTTCTGTCCGCCTATCTTGTAGCTGACACTTTTTCCTACAATTTCCATTCATTTATGATTGATTTTTCCGCACGCTGTCCTGACATTTGCGACCAATGAAGCTGAGATGATATTTGGGCTAAAATGAAGCCCCTCTAGACGATCACCTTTAAACTGGAATATTTTTTGATCTACTCAATATCTTACTTGTTATGTCCGCCTATCTTGTAGCTGACACTTTTTCCTACAATTCCCATTTATTTATAATTGATTTTGTAGCGAACTGTACTGACATTTGCGACCAATATAGCCGAGATGATATTTGGGCTAAAATGAAGCCCCTCTAGACGATCACCTTTAAACTGGAATATTTTTCGATCTACTCAAAATCTCACTTGTTCTGTCCGCCTATCTTGTAGCTGACACTTTTTCCTACAATTCCTATTCATTTATGATTGATTTTGTAGCGAACTGTACTGACATGTGCGACCAATGAAGCTGAGATGATATTTGGGCTAAAATGAAGCGTCTGGAGACGGTCACCTTTAAACTGGAATATTTTTCGATCTACTCAAAATCTCACCTGTTCTGTCCGCCTATCTTGTAGCTGACACTTTTTCCTACAATTTCCATTCATTTATGATTGATTTTTCCGCACGCTGTCCTGACATTTGCGACCAATGAAGCTGAGATGATATTTGGGCTAAAATGAAGCCCCTCTAGACGATCACCTTTAAACTAGAATATTTTTCGATCTACTCAAAATCTCACTTGTTCTGTCCGCCTATCTTGTAGCTGACACTTTTTCCTACAATTCCCATTCATCTATAATTGATTTTTCCGCACGCTGTCCTGACATTTGCGACCAATGAAGCTGAGATGATATTTCGGCTAAAATGAAGCGTCTGGAGACGATCACCTTTAAACTGAAATATTTTTTGATCTACTCAATATCTCACTTGTTCTGTCCGCCTATCTTGTAGCTGACACTCTTTCCTACAATTTCCATTCATTTATGATTGATTTTTCCGCACGCTGTCCTGACATTTGCGACCAATGGAGCTGAGATGATATTTGGGCTAAAATGAAGCCCCTGTAGACGATCACCTTTAAACTGAAATATTTTTTGATCTACTCAATATCTCACTTGTTCCGTCCGCCTATCTTGTGGCTGACACTTTTTCCTACAATTTCCATTCATTTATAATTGATTTTTCCGCACGCTGTACTGACATTTGCAAACAATGAAGCCGAGATGATATTTGGGCTAAAATGAAGCCCCTGTAGACGATCACCTTTAAACTGAAATATTTTTTGATCTACTCAATATCTCACTTGTTCCGTCCGCCTATCTTGTAGCTGACACTTTTTCCTACAATTCCCATTCATTTATGATTGATTTTTCCGCACGCTGTCCTGACATTTGCGACCAATGAAGCTGAGATGATATTTGGGCTAAAATGAAGCCCCTGTAGACGATCACCTTTAAACTGAAATATTTTTTGATCTACTCAATATCTCACTTGTTCCGTCCGCCTATCTTGTAGCTGACACTTTTTCCTACAATTCCCATTCATTTATGATTGATTTTTCCGCACGCTGTCCTGACATTTGCGACCAATGAAGCTGAGATGATATTTGGGCTAAAATAAAGCCCCTGTAGACGATCACCTTTAAACTGGAATATTTTTTGATCTACTCAATATCTCACTTGTTCCGTCCGCCTATCTTGTAGCTGACACTTTTTCCTACAATTCCCATTCATTTATGATTGATTTTTCCGCACGCTGTCCTGACATTTGCGACCAATGGAGCTGAGATGATATTTGGGCTAAAATGAAGCCCCTGTAGACGATCACCTTTAAACTGAAATATTTTTTGATCTACTCAATATCTCACTTGTTCTGTCCGCCTATCTTGTAGCTGACACTTTTTCCTACAATTCCCATTCATTTATGATTGATTTTTCCGCACGCTGTCCTGACATTTGCGACCAATGGAGCTGAGATGATATTTGGGCTAAAATGAAGCCCCTGTAGACGATCACCTTTAAACTGAAATATTTTTTGATCTACTCAATATCTCACTTGTTCTGTCCGCCTATCTTGTAGCTGACACTTTTTCCTACGATTCTCATTCATTTATGATTGATTTTTCCGCACGCTGTCCTGACATTTGCGACCAATGAAGCTGAGATGATATTTGGGCTAAAATGAATTCCCTCTAAAAGATCACCTTTAAACTGGAATATTTTTTGATCTACTCAAAATCTCACTTGTTCTGTCCGCCTATCTTGTAGCTGACACTTTTTCCTACGATTCTCATTCATTTATGATTGATTTTTCCGCACGCTGTCCTGACATTTGCGACCAATGAAGCTGAGATGATATTTGGGCTAAAATGAATTCCCTCTAAAAGATCACCTTTAAACTGGAATATTTTTTGATCTACTCAAAATCTCACTTGTTCTGTCCGCCTATCTTGTAGCTGACACTTTTTCCTACGATTCTCATTCATTTATGATTGATTTTGTAGCGAACTGTACTGCCATTTGCGACCAATGAAGCTGAGATGATATTCGGGCTAAAATGAAGCGTCTGGAGACGATCACCTTTAAACTGGAATATTTTTCGATCTACTCAAAATCTCACCTGTTCTGTCCGCCTATCTTGTAGCTGACACTTTTTCCTACAATTCCCATTTATTTATGATTGATTTTTCCGCACGCTGTCCTGACATTTTTGACCAATGTAGCCGAGATGATATTTGGGCTAAAATTAAGCCCCTGTAGACGATCACCTTTAAACTGAAATATTTTTTGATCTACTCAATATCTCACTTGTTCCGTCCGCCTATCTTGTAGCTGACACTTTTTCCTACAATTTCCATTCATTTATAATTGATTTTTCCGCACGCTGTACTGACATTTGCGACCAATGTAGCCGAGATGATATTTGGGCTCAAATTAAGCCCCTGTAGACGATCACCTTTAAACTGAAATATTTTTTGATCTACTCAATATCTCACTTGTTCCGTCCGCCTATCTTGTAGCTGACACTTTTTCCTACAATTTCCATTCATTTATAATTGATTTTTCCGCACGCTGTACTGACATTTGCGACCAATGTAGCCGAGATGATATTTGGGCTCAAATTAAGCCCCTGTAGACGATCACCTTTAAACTGAAATATTTTTTGATCTACTCAATATCTCACTTGTTCCGTCCGCCTATCTTGTAGCTGACACTTTTTCCTACAATTTCCATTCATTTATAAATGATTTTTCCGCACGCTGTCCTGACATTTGCGACCAATGAAGCTGAGATGATATTTGGGCTAAAATGAAGCCCCTGTAGACGATCACCTTTAAACTGGAATATTTTTTGATCTACTCAATATCTCACTTGTTCCGTCCGCCTATCTTGTAGCTGACACTTTTTCCTACAATTCCCATTCATTTATGATTGATTTTTCCGCACGCTGTACTGACATTTGCGACCAATGTAGCCGAGATGATATTTGGGCTAAAATGAAGCCCCTCTAGACGATCACCTTTAAACTGGAATATTTTTTGATCTACTCAATATCTTACTTGTTATGTCCGCCTATCTTGTAGCTGACACTTTTTCCTACAATTCCCATTCATTTATGATTGATTTTTCCGCACGCTGTCCTGACATTTGCGACCAATGGAGCTGAGATGATATTTGGGCTAAAATGAAGCCCCTGTAGACGATCACCTTTAAACTGAAATATTTTTTGATCTACTCAATATCTCACTTGTTCCGTCCGCCTATCTTGTAGCTGACACTTTTTCCTACAATTCCCATTCATTTATGATTGATTTTTCCGCACGCTGTCCTGACATTTGCGACCAATGGAGCTGATATGATATTTGGGCTAAAATGAAGCCCCTGTAGACGATCACCTTTAAACTGAAATATTTTTTGATCTACTCAATATCTCACTTGTTCCGTCCGCCTATCTTGTAGCTGACACTTTTTCCTACAATTCCCATTCATTTATGATTGATTTTTCCGCACGCTGTCCTGACATTTGCGACCAATGAAGCTGAGATGATATTTGGGCTAAAATGAAGCCCCTGTAGACGATCACCTTTAAACTGGAATATTTTTTGATCTACTCAATATCTCACTTGTTCCGTCCGCCTATCTTGTAGCTGACACTTTTTCCTACAATTCCCATTCATTTATGATTGATTTTTCCGCACGCTGTCCTGACATTTGCGACCAATGGAGCTGAGATGATATTTGGGCTAAAATGAAGCCCCTGTAGACGATCACCTTTAAACTGAAATATTTTTTGATCTACTCAATATCTCACTTGTTCTGTCCGCCTATCTTGTAGCTGACACTTTTTCCTACAGTTTCCATTCATTTATGATTGATTTTTCCGCACGCTGTCCTGACATTTGCGACCAATGGAGCTGAGATGATATTTGGGCTAAAATGAAGCCCCTGTAGACGATCACCTTTAAACTGGAATATTTTTTGATCTACTCAATATCTCACTTGTTCCGTCCGCCTATCTTGTAGCTGACACTTTTTCCTACAATTCCCATTCATTTATGATTGATTTTTCCGCACGCTGTCCTGACATTTGCGACCAATGTAGCCGAGATGATATTTGGGCTAAAATGATGCCCCTCTAGACGATCACCTTTAAACTGGAATATTTTTTGATCTACTCAATATCTTACTTGTTATGTCCGCCTATCTTGTAGCTGACACTTTTTCCTACAATTCCCATTCATTTATGATTGATTTTTCCGCACGCTGTCCTGACATTTGCGACCAATGGAGCTGAGATGATATTTGGGCTAAAATGAAGCCCCTGTAGACGATCACCTTTAAACTGAAATATTTTTTGATCTACTCAATATCTCACTTGTTCCGTCCGCCTATCTTGTAGCTGACACTTTTTCCTACAATTCCCATTCATTTATGATTGATTTTTCCGCACGCTGTCCTGACATTTGCGACCAATGGAGCTGATATGATATTTGGGCTAAAATGAAGCCCCTGTAGACGATCACCTTTAAACTGAAATATTTTTTGATCTACTCAATATCTCACTTGTTCCGTCCGCCTATCTTGTAGCTGACACTTTTTCCTACAATTCCCATTCATTTATGATTGATTTTTCCGCACGCTGTCCTGACATTTGCGACCAATGAAGCTGAGATGATATTTGGGCTAAAATGAAGCCCCTGTAGACGATCACCTTTAAACTGGAATATTTTTTGATCTACTCAATATCTCACTTGTTCCGTCCGCCTATCTTGTAGCTGACACTTTTTCCTACAATTCCCATTCATTTATGATTGATTTTTCCGCACGCTGTCCTGACATTTGCGACCAATGGAGCTGAGATGATATTTGGGCTAAAATGAAGCCCCTGTAGACGATCACCTTTAAACTGAAATATTTTTTGATCTACTCAATATCTCACTTGTTCTGTCCGCCTATCTTGTAGCTGACACTTTTTCCTACAGTTTCCATTCATTTATGATTGATTTTTCCGCACGCTGTCCTGACATTTGCGACCAATGGAGCTGAGATGATATTTGGGCTAAAATGAAGCCCCTGTAGACGATCACCTTTAAACTGGAATATTTTTTGATCTACTCAATATCTCACTTGTTCCGTCCGCCTATCTTGTAGCTGACACTTTTTCCTACAATTCCCATTCATTTATGATTGATTTTTCCGCACGCTGTCCTGACATTTGCGACCAATGGAGCTGAGATGATATTTGGGCTAAAATGAAGCCCCTGTAGACGATCACCTTTAAACTGAAATATTTTTTGATCTACTCAATATCTCACTTGTTCTGTCCGCCTATCTTGTAGCTGACACTTTTTCCTACAGTTTCCATTCATTTATGATTGATTTTTCCGCACGCTGTCCTGACATTTGCGACCAATGAAGCTGAGATGATATTTGGGCTAAAATGAATTCCCTCTAAAAGATCACCTTTAAACTGGAATATTTTTTGATCTACTCAAAATCTCACTTGTTCTGTCCGCCTATCTTGTAGCTGACACTTTTTCCTACAATTTCCATTCATTTATGATTGATTTTTCCGCACGCTGTCCTGACATTTGCGACCAATGGAGCTGAGATGATATTTGGGCTAAAATGAAGCCCCTGTAGACGATCACCTTTAAACTGAAATATTTTTTGATCTACTCAATATCTCACTTGTTCCGTCCGCCTATCTTGTAGCTGACACTTTTTCCTACAATTTCCATTCATTTATAATTGATTTTTCCGCACGCTGTACTGACATTTGCAAACAATGAAGCCGAGATGATATTTGGGCTAAAATGAAGCCCCTGTAGACGATCACCTTTAAACTGAAATATTTTTTGATCTACTCAATATCTTACTTGTTATGTCCGCCTATCTTGTAGCTGACACTTTTTCCTACAATTTCCATTCATTTATGATTGATTTTTCCGCACGCTGTCCTGACATTTGCGACCAATGAAGCTGAGATGATATTTGGGCTAAAATGAAGCCCCTGTAGACGATCACCTTTAAACTGAAATATTTTTCGATCTACTCAAAATCTCACTTGTTCTGTCCGCCTATCTTGTAGCTGACACTTTTTCCTACAATTTCCATTCATTTATGATTGATTTTTCCGCACGCTGTCCTGACATTTGCGACCAATGAAGCTGAGATGATATTTGGGCTAAAATGAATTCCCTCTAAAAGATCACCTTTAAACTGGAATACTTTTTGATCTACTCAAAATCTCACTTGTTCTGTCCGCCTATCTTGTAGCTGACACTTTTTCCTACGATTCTCATTCATTTATGATTGATTTTGTAGCGAACTGTACTGCCATTTGCGACCAATGAAGCTGAGATGATATTTGGGCTAAAATGAAGCGTCTGGAGACGATCACCTTTAAACTGGAATATTTTTCGATCTACTCAAAATCTCACTTGTTCCGTCCGCCTATCTTGTAGCTGACACTTTTTCCTACAATTCCCATTCATTTATGATTGATTTTTCCGCACGCTGTACTGACATTTGCGACCAATGTAGCCGAGATGATATTTGGGCTAAAATGATGCCCCTCTAGACGATCACCTTTAAACTGGAATATTTTTTGATCTACTTAATATCTTACTTGTTATGTCCGCCTATCTTGTAGCTGACACTTTTTCCTACAATTTCCATTCATTTATGAATGATTTTTCCGCACGCTGTCCTGACATTTGCGACCAATGAAGCTGAGATGATATTTGGGCTAAAATGAAGCCCCTCTAGACGATCACCTTTAAACTGGAATATTTTTCCATCTACTCAAAATCTCACTTGTTCTGTCCGCCTATCTTGTAGCTGACACTTTTCCCTACAATTCCCATTCATTTATGATTGATTTTTTCTACGCTGTCCTGACATTTGAGACCAATGTAGTTGAGATTATATTCGGTCTGAGACGCAGCTTCTGTCAATCATTTCCTCCGAACTCGAATAACTTTTGATCTAGTCAATGACATATCTAAGAAATTGTCACAGAATTGTTGACTCATTACTGCAGCAATTCAGAGTACTTGCCTCGTAGTATACGGACCCTCAGATGATTTGATTACTATATATATGGCACTATACACCTAGGCTAGGCTATTTTTCTAACATGTATGAGTCTGATGTAGCCATGCATACTCAGAATTTGTCACAGAATTTTCAACTTTATACCGCAGCAGATTAGACTACCCTTTTTATAGTAAATGGGCACTTGGATAGTCCTATTAATAATTATATGGCAATGTGCTACTAGACTAGTTTATTTCTATACTCTTATCGGTTTTTTTTTCATCATATACCTCTAAAAAGTAGTCATTGAATTTTTTTCCTATCTATTACAGATGTGAAGCCTATCCGTTTTATAGCAAACGGGTACGCGTGAGATATTGGGTAGATCGAAAAATATTTCAGTTTAAAGGTGATCTTCTACAGGGGCTTAATTTTAGCCCAAATATCATCTCATCTTCATTGGTCTTAAATGTCAGGACAGCGTGCGGAAAAATCGATTATAAATGAATAAGAATTATAGGAAAAAGTGTCAGCTACAAGATAGGCGGACATAACAAGTGAGATATCGGGAAGATCAAAAGTTATTTCAGTTAAAGGTGATCGTTGACGGAAGCTGCATATCTGCCCAAATATTATCTCAGTTACACGGAAAGAAAATTCCAGCACAATTTTCGATAATAATATCGTAATTGGTTCTATCGATTATTGTAGTGCCGGACTAAATTTCCAAAATCGTAATTTTTACAATGAAGCGTTGGAAATTTCATTTAAGAAATAATACTTCAGACGAATAATACGAAGTCTTAAGCTCCTTACCGTAAATTACGATGGGAATATCGTAAAATTCGAGCCTTGTTCCTTCCTTGTGATCGTAGTATTCGAACCCAAGTCCTTTAGTGTGCGAAATGGCGGACGCCTTGGACCACTCGGCCACCGAGAACTTACAAAAAATTTTTTTTAAGATTTATACACTCATCCAAAAAATTAAAGGAACAAGAAAATTTTATAAAATTTTTAGTGATTTTTGGAAGTCTGTATTTTAGTGAAAAATGATCGTATCGAAAAAATAAAAAAAGCAAATTAAAGCTTGAAATTTCTAGTTTAAAGATCTTTCAGCCAAATGATTTTCTGAGCTACAGTTTTTGCGGAATTATAAGAAATATGCCGAGACAAAATTTTTCTAAATTTTCCAGTTTTGTTTTTTAGGTCTACGGGGCCGGGAAAATTTTTTTTTGAAAAAACCAATTTATAGCTCGTTTAGGAAATTTATTCAGCTACAATTTGCTTTTTTTTGTTTTTCTGTACGACAATATGCTGCTGAGATATCAGCCTTCAAATGAAAAAGGGTCCTTTTGTCTCTGATTATCGATATCTTAGCAACTAATGGTCGCACAGTAATTTAAAGGGCAGTTTAAGAAACTTGAATAAACGCCCTACAAGCTCTATTTTCGATTTTTTTGAAAAAAAATTTTTTTTTATCCTTAATATCAATTTGAAAAACCCACAAAAAATGGCCATTTTCTGGTTTTTTAGTCAACTCATCGCTACTTTGTAAATATCGATAAAAAAAATAATGTTGCCAGGTGATTTTACAGATTAATGTACCCCCAAAAACCCTGAAAATTTTCAGATTGATCCATCGAACCGTTTGTCCGGACCGATTGCTCAAAGTTTTATAAAACAATTAAAGGAACAAGATTTGTTCCTTAATTTGTGTAATCATTACCAAAATAAAAAAATTGATTTTTTTCGGATTTTCTTTCATTTTCACGTTAGTTATTCGGTAAATGTAAGGTGAAGAGAAAAAAAAAAATTTTTTTCAAAAAACGAAAAAAAAAAAAAAAACTTGAATAAAATGTAAAAAAAAAAATGTTAAAAAGACTCTTGTTTTATCTCGTTTTTTGAAAAAAAAATTTTTTTTTTTCTCTTCACCTTACATTTACCGAATAACTCACGTGAAAATGAAAGAAAATCCGAAAAAAATTAATTTTTTCATTTTGGTAATGATTACACAAATTAAGGAACAAATTTTGTTCCTTTAATTGTTTTATAAAACTTTGAGCAATCGGTCCGGACAAACGGTTCGATGGATCAATCTGAAAATTTTCAGGGTTTTTGGGGGTACATTAATCTGTAAAATAGCCTGGCAACATTATTTTTTTTATCGATATTTACAAAGTAGCGATGAGTTGACTAAAAAACCAGAAAATGGCCATTTTTTGTGGGTTTTTCAAATTGATATTAAGGATAAAAAAAAATTTTTTTTCAAAAAAATCGAAAATAGAGCTTGTAGGGCGTTTATTCAAGTTTCTTAAACTGCCCTTTAAATTACTGTGCGACCATTAGTTGCTAAGATATCGATAATCAGAGACAAAAGGACCCTTTTTCATTTGAAGGCTGATATCTCAGCAGCATATTGTCGTACAGAAAAACAAAAAAAAGCAAATTGTAGCTGAATAAATTTCCTAAACGAGCTATAAATTGGTTTTTTCAAAAAAAAATTTTCCCGGCCCCGTAGACCTAAAAAACAAAACTGGAAAATTTAGAAAAATTTTGTCTCGGCATATTTCTTATAATTCCGCAAAAACTGTGGCTCAGAAAATCATTTGGCTGAAAGATCTTTAAACTAGAAATTTCAAGCTTTAATTTGCTTCTTTTATTTTTTCGATACGATCATTTTTCACTAAAATACAGACTTCCAAAAATCGCTAAAAATTTTATAAAATTTTCTTGTTCCTTTAATTTTTTGGATAAGTGTATAAACGATTTGAATATACTATCGTTGGTAGAGGTACCTCATAAAAATTCTTAGCAATTAATAATTTTGTCATCAAGTGATAGATTTGACTGATTCAAGTGACCGACGCTATCTCTCTCCATTTTACGCGTCTATTTCTATCTCTCTCAGTATCGTGTCTTCCTTCTTCGCACTAGATATCAATTTTTTTTAACAATTTACGGACATCAACTTATTTCTCAAATTTGATTTTATTGAAATCTTAATCTTTTCCCCCAAATTTCATAGCACTTGATTTTCGGTTTTGTAAATTTTTATCTTATTAATTAATACTGATTAATTTATTTTATATAATAATGATTTAATAACTATTATAATTTCTGTTCTCGCTGCCGAGAAATTGAACTCCTTAATTTACAGTTAATGATTAATCAACTCTGGCCTCACTGCCGAGAATTAATTGACCAAGCACGTGGTTAATTTTTACTACATTTCTTTACAATAAATTCTGGCTACCCGCCGAGAATTTATGCTATTGAAGACGCTGAGTTATCAATACTTCTGATAACTTTATTCTCGATGTTAATTAATTTAATAATTCTGGCTTACCTGCCGAGAATTAATTTACGCACAGCACTACGATGTTAACACTCAATTCGCACTTGTTCACTCGATGATACGATTGGCGTCTATCTGGTTCCTTGGTCTTCACAAGCTCGACCGACTCTCTCCGATTTTGTGACTGTCCTGTGGTTATATATTTTCAGCTCGGCCATTTTCGGCAACTTCCGGAAAACGGCCTCCCCACCTACTTAAATTTTGGGACCGAAGTCCGAGCTTCTTCAATTAGCGCACCCGCAGCAAGTCGAAAAACTCTGACGGGTACCCTGATAGCCAAGTTGACGAGAAACTGACGAGAAACTTGCAGCCGCAACTGGACACTAAGTTGACCGCCAACAGTTGGCACCCAATTTTACTTTTTATTAAAAAACTGCGTACGCATGAATTCGTACTTATTGCGGAACGACGATAAAGGGGTCACTTACCTTACTTGATTTCTGCAATATTGTCTTTCTAAATATTGTTAATTTATTATGACGAAAGAGCGAATATTATAAATTCTGCCACAGTTAAAAATGAATTGTCAAAGTGTAAAAAAGAGCGTATGTTAAAATTCTGAGTGTTGAATTTTCAACACCTTTGTGTGCCAATTTAACATACAATATTTATCTTGTTTCAACTGTCGTAATCGATTGATTTTTTAACACACAAAAATGTTATTTTATACGAGAGTAACTCTTTTTATGTGTTACTGTGAAATCAACACACAAAATATGCTAAAAATAATCTCGACGATCACAAAAGAATTCTCAGAGAATTTCAAGTAAAAATGACGTATTAAAAATATCGCCTGTTTAATTTGCAATCGTTTTTAAAATACATATCCTAAACTTTTAAATTAATGTTGATGAAATATAATTATTTTTTTGAAATTAAAATAATTATTTTATTTCCCGATGAAAAAAGTTTTTGTCTAATTATATATGATTATATATGTTCATATATATAATCATATATGATTATATATAATCATATATGAAGTTATATATAATCATGCATGATTATATATGGGGTCATATATAATTATATATAATTATATATGACCCCATGCATAATTAGATCTGATCATACCTGGCTGTTATTAGCCCATATATAAGTCTATATATGAACAGATCTAATTATATATAAGTCTATATATTATTAGATCTGATCAGATCTGATTATATATGAGTCTATATATAATTAGATATGTTCATACTTGGCTGGTATAACTCCATATATAACCCTATATAAGTCTATATATGATCAGATCTAATTATATATAAGTCTATATATAATTAGATCTGATTAGACATGACTGATACAAATCCATATATAATTAGATCTGATCAGACATGGTTAATATAAATTCATGTATGGTCGTGCATAAGTTTATATATGATTGGATCTGATCAGACATGACTGATATAAAGTTATATGTAGTTATATATATATATATATATATATATATATATTACATAATATGACAATTTTTTAATATAAATGTTATTAAATTTTTATTTTGTCAACTATCAAATAAACTTAAATCCCCAATACTTAAAAAATGTTCGAAGGTTTCGGCAGCAATTTAAAAGTATTAATCGATATCGATTTATATACGAATATTTATAAGTTTATAGATAAATAGATTTGATTATATGTATCTAATGAATTCTATTGTCATTTATGTACAAAATCAAATTCATTATTAGGTGCATTATTTACGTATGATGTATTGACTTGATTATTTGAGTCAAGTAATGCCATAAACGTTCCTTTATTGTAAGTTCATAACAGACTAGAGGATCAGACTACAATCCAGCGATCACCAAAGTTAAGCAGCATCGACGTAGGTCATTGATTGGATGGGTGACCTCGTAGTAAAGTGGTGGTCAACGAATAGTAATTTTTTTTTTTTTTTTTATTTAAATTTAATCAATATTTATATTGATGAAAACAATAAATCCTAATTAAATTACTTAATTAATAATTTAAAGGTATTCGAAATGAGATTCTAAAAATGACTATATTCATTCATGCATGATCATGTATAAAAAGATCTGATTATATATAATTAGACCTGGCCAATTTTTGGATCCAATCATATATAGATGATTATGCATAATTATATATGATTAGACAAAAACTTTTTTCATCGGGTTTTGTTATTGTGAGAGAATTTATAGTAATTTTTTTATACATATTTGAATATTGAAGATAAATAATAGATGATATTATATATATTGAACAATTTGTGATATTATTATTACTATTTTTTTTTTTATTTTTAGTTTTATTTATATTACTATTACTAATATTATCGTTATTTTTAATATTTGATTGCTGAAGAATCAATTACTACAGTTAATTCATTGATTTTAACTTTACATTAAATAATGAGAAAAACATTTTTAAGAAGTGTCCAAGTAACACAAAAGCGTATGTCAAATTCAACACTCTTCAAGTGTTGCAAATAACATATAAGTGTGTTAAAATTGAAGGTTACGTTTTCGAAGATTTTGACACTCATAACGTGTTACTTTTAACATACACGAGTGTAACCGTTTCAAAACAAACGACGTGCGCTGAAATAACATATAAATAAGTGTCAATCGATCGTTTTACACACAGCAAGTGTCAATTTTGACGAATCCTTTTTTACTGTGTGAGTATGTGCTGATATAATGGTTAGAAAATCGATGCTTTTCACAAGATTACAATTTATTGCTCTCAATAATGAACCATTTTTATTTATATTTCATACGTTAGTAACTGTGATTTTCTAAAGTTAATATACTTTTCAAATTTATACTTTTACGGTTTGCCTGCAAGACTTCGCCTGCAAACCCACCCTAATTTCTCTATTTAAAATTCTCCCGGCAAAATTCAAATTTAAAAACTTCCCGCTGTTTTTTCTTTCTTACCGACTTACCCCCAGTAAATAAAATGGTCATAACCTGCAATACCTCATGAGTAATTATACTTTTTCTAACGTGTGTACATCGTCATATATTTTTATAAACAATAAAAATCCCATAAAGTAAAAATTAAAATTTTTAAATTTTAAAAATCCGAAAATTCGCGGGCTTTTTAGAAATAAATTTTTTTTACATTAAATTAAGTAACTGGTAATTAAAATGGCTTGTAATAGTTTACTTAACCTCTCTACCTCAACAAAATGCTGTACTTTTTTACTTACAAGGTAATTATATTTTTTAAAAAAATTTAAAATTCAAATTTCGTAAAATTAAAGTTATAATTTTTTAGGCAGTACAGCGTAACAAAAATACGAAAACTCGAGAAAAAATTGGACATACCGCCCCGACCTAAACGACCTCTGAACGCGTTCCTGAGGTTCTCGATGCTCAATAGGGAGGAAATAAAAAAAGAATACCCGGGATCTAGTGCCAGCGCGATAACGAAACAACTGGGAGTCAAATGGAGTCTTTGTGATAAGAGTCTCAAAGATCAATTGCAGAGCGAATACAAGGAGGAGATGACCGACTACTCGAGGGAGCTTCTGTTGTACGAGAAGTCGCTCACTGATGAGCAGAAGCAAATGTTGAAAGACCTCAACAGGAAGCCGCAGATGCAAAAAAAGAACTCGGAAATACGAATGGTAAATTTTTTAATCTTTTTTTTAAGTTTCAGTGAGGTCAAAATTTTTTGTTTTTTTTTCAGAGGCTGGAAGAGCTGGGGAAGCCGAAGAAACCACCGACGACCTTCATATTATACATGATGTCGAAAGTAAAAGATAAGGATCCGAGTACCAAGTTTTCGGTGAGATTTTAAATTTATAAGAAGTAATTGAGATTGGGACCGGGTTGGGCTTAAAATGGTGTTGGGCCTTTTCGCTACAATTTTTATTTTTGGTGATCGAGTTTCGACCAATAGTTTCTGAGATATCGATATATAAAGATTAGGGTGGCCTAAAAACGACTATTTTTTTTCGAGTCTTATGAAAATTTGTTGGTTTACGATGTTTTAAGGAGGTTCGACCGAATCTAATGTAAAAAGTATTTTCCAACTTTAAGATTTGAAAGTATACATGTAAAGAAGTACTTTATCTATGTATTCTCTAAATTTGAATATGATCCACCGTCTAGTTTTTTAGAAAAAAAAATTTAAAAATGACGCTTTTAAAGTTCCTATACAAAGGCTCTTATGGCGAACAAGCTTTCGTCATGGCTTATAAGATTTTTTTCATTATTAACCTCCCAAGTTTAAGAAATAAAAAACCATGCCATAAACTTTAATATTTTTGGGATATGATAAGATTTTAACAATATAGTGTTACCGTTGTAATTGTTTAAATAATTCAAGTTAAACTTTATTATTTAATCTCGTTAATCGACAGAGATGCATATTATTGAGGGTTTGGCAACGTCGCGGAAGCAGCTGAGAGAAAAAACAAAGATAGAAATACATTAATAAGAGAGACAAGATTACAAATAAATTTTTCCCGCGTTAATTTGAATATCGATGTGTAAGAAGTTAGAACGCGGTGTTGCCAAATCTTTTTATGAAATCATGAGTCAAAAATAACCAAGTCATTTCATTACTTTTTTTAATTAAATAAGTAATAAATATTTATTTATAAATTCGTTGTTATTATAAATTAAAATAATGAATTTTCATAACTATTAGGGGAATTTAGCAAACGAAAAATTAAGACACTATTTTGACTCACCAGTGTCGGTCGAACCTCCTTAAGAAGCCTCTCCAAAAATCAGATAAAAAATTTTCAAGAGGTCGCTCACGAATTTTTAAAATATCAAAAATGATCGAAATTTGAATTTTTATTTCAAATTTTTTTTTTGGTGGCATCAATAGTTTATATTTGTAAAATCATCTCTTTGCCAAAAATTTCAGCCTAAAATTTAAATATTTAAACCTCGCTCAAGAATTTTGAATGTTTCCGAGTGCTGTCTTTTGAACGTTTTCGAGCGACCCTGAATATTGATAATAAAGCTTCTCAATTTTTTCACCATCAATTTGCATTACAATGAATGAAAATATAACAGAGAAATATAAATAATAAGTTATTTACATACTTTTTTATTTTTTAATTCAATTTTTAGGTTTGTTCGCTTATTCAAAACTTAACAAATCTTATTGTTTAAGACTGTCCCGTATATTTTTGGTTATGCAAAAGTTATAATTTAGTGAAATGACAATAATTGAGTTATAAAAAAATCCAAAAACTAATTTAAAGTATTAGTCACATATTATCAGTTAATATTCAAAATTCTTGAGCGCCGTTTAAATATTTAAATTTTGGGCTTAAATTTTCAGCAAAGACATGATTTTACAAATGTAAACTATTGCTGCCACCAAAGAAAAAATTTCGAAGTAAAAAATTTCATTTCATAACCTTCAATAATATTAATGTTTAGGCGTGGCTAGGGGGAATCGCCAAAGAATGGGGATCACTGTCACCAGATAAACGAGAAAAATATGAAACAGAGAGTAAGAAATTGATGGAGCAGTACAAGAATGAGATGACACAGTGGGAAGAAAAAATGATCAAAATGGGGCACATTGACGTCGTGAGACGCCACGTACTTCTTGAATTAAAAGACAAACGTGTAAATGAAGAAAAGTGATCCAGTCAATAAAGTCATTAATTTAAAAAAACTTTTTTTCCATTTTATAAAAAAAATTTGAAAAATTTTTCTTCCATTTTTACATTTTAGTTTTGAAAATAATTATTACAATTCGTTAGAGTTAAACTTATGTGAGTGTAATTAGGCTAAGAATAATAAAATATGTTTTTTTTTTATTTATTTAAAAAAATTTTTTTTTATTTAAGTTCTTCAACTGCGGATCGATTACACAAAAAGTTGAAGAATTCTTAGAAACACGATTTGATATAAATTTATAATCTAGTGAAAAATGACGAAAGAAAAAAAATTTAATTTAATAATTTTCATTTTTTCAGATAATGTTGTAATTTATTAAATATTGGGGCTACGACTAAAATTCTCATAAGTTTTTTTTTTTTGCAGGAAATTGAATTCTCTACACAAAAGTTTTAATCCGCAAAATGATAAATTCGAAATTCAAAAAATTATGGGGCTTTAAGGTTAAAAGTATGAAAAATTTGGTAAATCCAAAAGTGCACGGCTCTTAATGCTCATTTGATCGTGGAAAATATTTAAAAATAAAAGTTTTGTGAATTAAAAATAAAAAAAAAAAACAGTATCGAAAAAGAGGTAAACTGAATTTTTGATCGCAAAGTACACTTTAATGCTTCGCAATAAGAGTCGTGCAAAAAAATGTGCGATAAAAGTTTCAAGGACAATTTTTTTTTTATTCCTTTCTATTACACTAGAAATTCAAATTTCGCTCCAAAAAATAGTCAGCTGTGTGTCTTCGCGCAGGCGCGACTGGTGTGACGAAAGTATATGTAAAAACATATATAGATATACGAAAAATTAATTATGTTTTTTTATTAATTATAATTAAACGAGACCGAATTTGATGGCCATTTATGACACATTTCTTCTTCGGCCCTAAAATAATCTTTTAAAAAAAAAAAATGATCCAAATAATGGCTTTTTTCTCGAGTTTTTGTGTTTGCGGGTTACGGACACACTTTCTACTGCTTGACGAGAAAATTTTATTTTACATTTTGATGTTTTTTTAGGTATTTAATGCATCAAATTTGTCTTCATAAGTAATACAATTAATCCTTATTAAATTCTCTATCCGATGATGTGTAACTTAGTTGAGCTTCGTGGACTTGCAAGAGTAAAAATAGATAAACAGTCGCGTAAAAGAGGCAAACTGAATTTTTCGATCGTAAAGCACTCTCTAATGCTTCGCATCCTGAGTCGTGCAATATCATTCGTTGAAAAATTCATATATGTATGTATATAATATATCTCAATTTATCCTCACGATAAATATACGCCTATATATGATCATACATAGGCAGATATAATTCAGGTGTGATCAGATCTAATTATACTTAATGTCATGCATAATAAGATATGGAGGTAGATATGATTATATATAATCATACATAAATTGATGTATAATTATATATAATCATACATATTTATATATAATTAGGCAAAATCATTATTTCCCAAGTGCAGATAAAATTATCGAAATTAGTTAATTTGAAGTGAATATATAATATACCCATATATATATATATATATATATATATATATATATATATATATATATATATACATACACCGAATAAAATATATACTTAAATATAACAAAGAAAATATATGGTGCCATATATAATATAAATTATATGCTACCATATATTTCGTTTCATATAAAAATTTTATATTTTTTTAATATAAAATGAAATATATCAATACAATATATTACAAGGTAAATGTAAATTTATATATGACTCAATATAAAAAATCAATAAGTTAGATATATGGAAGACATATATTTACTACTGTATATAATTTTATATTAAATCCGCGAAAATCTCTATGTGATTGTTTATAATATATCATATATTTTTTTGTTGCAAACATATGATTTTCTATACTTTAACCATATATTGTTTTTTCATGTGGGATACCATGCACCATATTTTACTCAACAATTGCCAAATTCAGAATTCTTCTTTAATTGGTTTAAAATTTGCTTGGATGTTTTAATTACTAATTTATAAATTTATTAACAAGATAAATATATGCGTCAGTTTAAAATTATAACTTATTTATTTCAAACAATTTTTTTTTGTGACGTCTTTGTGTATTGACTGTTACACCAGTTCTTCCTTGAACTAGATAAACTCTATAAAACTCGTTGTCACTAGTTATCTAAGAGCACTATTTTTTACCGATCATCTTTTGCCTGACTCTGTTCTATATATTTTCCATATTTGACTTCTGATCTCAAACTCGATACTCCGCGATACCTTTGGGTCTTGTCATTTAAAAACCTAACAAGACGAAACTTACATCAGTTTTCCATTTATATTTTTTTTCAATGTAATACATTTATTAGTTTTCAAAATTAATTTCGCGCCCAGAAATAAATTATAATTTTCTATAATTAATTGAATTAATCAATGATCGCATGAATGTTAACTTGTTGCGCAACAAAATTATCACAAGAAAATATTGATAAACGGAAATGTTAAAGGACAATATTTTTAATTTCAATATATAAAAAGCATCGATCCACAGATTGATTATACAATAGCTTACAGAACTTCGGAAAACAACATTTGGTAAAAAATAGTCTTTGCTTATATATTTTTAATTATAACTTTTATACCCTAGCGGACCTGATTTACCGTAGTCACACGGTAAAATACGGTAAACCCATCGTAATTTACGGTAGTTCCGACCATTGCGGGAATTTACCGGAGATCGCGGTAAATTTACCGTACTTTGGGTCCGTTAGTGTATACTACCGAATTTACGAAAAAAATAGTTTAATATTTTTTATAGAAAATTCTATTCTCTATAAATTGATACGAGTACTTTTTTATCGTATCTCTTATAGTTTCTCGTAATATTTATATTAAATAATTATTTTATTTTTACAGCTCAAGTTATAAAACAAAAAAATGTCGAAAATAATTTTATTATTATCAATTTTCGTATTGATTGGTCTCTATGTTGATGCAGTTGCAGCATGTGTCGGCGGTTGGGTGAGTATTTACCATAACATTCACGATAAAAAAAATCCGTCTATCGGTTGACCCTGCGGACCAGCTCTAGAACTTCCGCTGTTTTCGAGTTCCTTGAGCTTGAAAATACTGTTGTATTCTATTGTTTTAGGAAAAAACCGTTTTTTAGTATTTCTTTACCGTACTGAGTCGGGTGCAGAACAGTAAACAGTCGGGTTCCAATCTTTCCGTGTATTATACCATTGCTTTAAGATTAATATAAAAAAAAATTATTGTACAGATTTGTCGATATACTGAAACAATTCCTACTAAAAATTTAAAAAATTTTTTTAGTGCCATCCATATCAGGGTTACGGCTGTTGTGCAGGTCATCAATGTAGTTCGTATTTATTTCAAGGTTCATGTATAACTGATGAGGAATTTGACCGTCGAATGTAAAGCGGAGTTTGAGTAGCAAGAAAATACATATATGATAATACTATGTAGACTTGAATATTTACTTTGTTAATAAAAATCTCTTATTCACAAAACTAATTTTAAAGAACACTGACTCATTTTTTAAGTGTGCCCGCATTAGGTGAGAGTGGGGTCAATTGAACGAAAAGTACTTTGACATTTTTTTTTTTTATATGAATTAAAGCAAAATGATAATTTTTTAATTTCCCGCTAAGAAAATCGACGATTTTCAAAAATCGAGCTTTCATCATATGTTGACGTTTGGAGTGTGTGTGTGTGTGAATATAAACCTCTCATATCTTTTTAATAAATGAACTGATTTAGATTCTTTTGTGGCATGCGAAAGATTTTTTCTCAACGTAGATTATCAGAAAATTTTAGATCATTTAGTCAAATAGTCTCTGATATATTTGAGAAATTCGAAAAAACTTACATTGTAATTTGCCAGGGAAGATACACAAAAAAAGTGAGACGAAAAAAACGACTATTTTTTTTTCGATCTCGCATGAAAATTTGTTGGCTTACGGTGTTTTAAGAAGCCTCCAAAAATCAGATAAAAAATTTTCAAGAGGGCGTTCACGAATTTCGAAAATATCAAAAATGATTGGAATTCGGGTTTTTTACTTCAAAATTTTTTTTTTGGTGGCAGCAATAGTTTACATTTGTAAAATCATGTCTTTGCTGAAAATTTCAGCCTAGAATTTAAATAATTAAACGGTGCTCAAGAATTTTGATTATTAACTGATAATATGTGACTAAAACTTTGAATTAGTTTTTGTATTTTTTTATAACTCAATTATTGTCATTTCACTAAAATATAACTTTTGCATAACCAAAAATATACAACAGTCTTGAACAATAAAATTTGTTAAGTTTTGAATAAGCGAAAAAACCTAAAAATTGAATTAAAAAATAAAAAAGTATATAAATAATTTATTATTTATTTCTCTGTTATGTTTTCATTCATTGTGATGCAAATTGATGGTGAAAAAATTGAGAAGCTTTATTATCAATATTCAGGGTCGCTCGAAAACGTTCAAAAGACAGCACTCGGAAACATTCAAAATTCTTGAGCGAGGTTCAAATATTTAAATTTTAGGCTTAAATTTTCGGCAAAGAGATGATTTTACAAATATAAACTATTGCTGCCACAAAAAAAAAAATTTGAAATAAAAATTCAAATTTCGATCATTTTTGATATTTTCAAAATTCGCGAGCGACCTCCTGAAAATTTTTTATCGTCGATTTTTGGAGGCTTCTTAAAACATCGTAAACCAAAAAATTTTCATAAGAGACTCGAAAAAAAAATAGTTGGTTTTTTTGGGCCACTCTAATATATATATGAGCCATTTCATGTCAAAGGTTAGAATCGGCCCCTTTCGATTTGCACGAATTTTGATCAGAATTTGTTTGTTTTCTATTACCATATAATGCAACTCTGCCGAAAGAAAAAAATTTGAAAATTTTTCTTCAAAAGTTATGCAATATTCCAACTTTCGTAATTTTTCCAGTTTTTCAACATTATTCTTTCAATATCTCGAAAACTATGATAGTTACAATAATGATCCAAAACTTTTTCGAAAGGGTTGCTTGAGGCTATGAAAAAAAAATATTTAAAAAAGAAAATTTTGAAAAATGACAAATTTGTCAAATTTTGAATTCTTGAAATTTCTCAAAAATTACGATCGACATTTAATTTTTGGCACCATTGGTTATTCTCAAAGAGCATGAAGAAAGTCAACAGTTAAATGTCTTCCAGCATTTCGTTACATAATATATATAAGTTCAACTTACAGCAAAAAAATGTAGCATCTCGCAAAAAAATAATGTTGAATGGTATTACTGCGGGGCCTATCAAAACCAATATAATAATAATAATATAAAAAAAGTTATTAATATTACGTCTAATATAAAATTATAATTTCCGATGCTCAAAAAAATGCATTAGTAACATCATGGATATCAACTTGCTATGTAACAAAATTATCACAAAAAAATATTTATCATCGGAAATGTCAAAGGACACGATTTTCAACACATAATAGTCTGCGATTTCGCAGATTGATTGCACAAAAGTTAACAGAACTTCGGAAAACAACGATCGGTAATAAACAATTATAGCTCAATAATTTTTTATTGTAACCTTTTTACTATCGAATTTACGAAAAAAAGTAGAATATTTCTTATAGAAAATTTTATGTTCTATAAATTAATACAAATACTTTTTTATCGTATTTTTGATAGTTTTTCGTAATATTTAAATTAAATAATTATTTTATTTTTCCAGCTCAAGTTATAAAACAAAAAAATGTCGAAAATAATTTTATTATTATCAATTTTCGTATTGATTGGTCTCTATGTTGATGCAGTTGCAGCATGTGCCGGCAGTTCGGTGAGTAATTACCATAACACTATGAAAAACACTACCCGGAGGAAAAAATATAGTAAATTTTACTAAAAAAGTATGAGAATAATTACTAAATTTAAATAATAATCTTGAAACGCTTATTATAATTTATATGAAAAATTAATAAACAGATAAGCATTATGAAAAATCTCCTATATTGCATATTCATTTTTAGTTATATTGCGTCTCAAAGCGAAGCGTGAGCTGTGCTTTCACTCTCTTAAGGTCAAGCAATTTTCACGGTTTAAATTGCTTTTATCCGATCATTTTTGCACTTGGAGTATTAAATGAGTTGAAAAATATCAACAATAATAGTTTTCTATGACAATAGATACTTTAAAAAACACTATTTTTTGTAAATAGTAAAAAAAAACCGTTCTTGAAAAAATATTTCGGCGGACGTCGGGTTGTCTGTATGTTCGGATGATGTATGTGGCCACGATAACGCCCAAAAAACTTCACTTTTTGAGTCAATTTTTTTTCATTCGCTTTAGTATCATTCTGAGTAATAGCCTATTGAAAATTACTGTCTAATTCAATGTAATTTAATTAAAAAATGAATAAATTCATTAACAGTCTTTCTTGTATATCTATGTATCTATATATATATAAAAAATAGTTCAATCTTTGGCCATATGGGCGCTTCCGATCATCTCAGTTTTATCTTATTTCATTTTTAACAGATTCTATTCTAAATATTTTAGTCATTAAGATACAAGAAAAATCTCAATATTAATTTACATACAAGCTTAATAACTTTCTTTCAATAAAATTTGTTACACGCAGGGACATAAAACAAAATACCTGGTATAGGGATTATTTTAATTTTTTTAGTTTGTCCGCTGAAACGTGGCGGGGCGCTTAAGTCGCGGAATAATAAATATTATTCGCGGGAGAATTTGAAACAAATTTTTTTTTTTATATTTTATTTAATACTTTTACGGAGTATTTATATACTTAAATTATGAGTTACTGATTAATGATTATTTTGTCATAAAATGAACGTTGAGACGTGCGCTTTTGGATTTTCCAAACTTTTTAGTAAATTTTACTACGGTATTGTAATTTTTACCATATTTTTTTCTCCTTTTACTGAAAAATTAATAAAATAAAACTTTTTCCTTAGTGTCATCCAGCACAGGGTTACAACTGTTGTGCAGGTCATCAATGTAGCGAGGACTCTATTGAAGGTATATGTTTAACTGATGCGGAATATGATTCGCTACCAATAGACTTTAAGTGAGCAACAAGAAAATAATTATCACAATACAGTAAAGATTTAAACAAATATATTTTTTTATTGAATAAAAATCTTTTACTTCCAAATATTTTTCAAAGAGTATGTTTTTATTTACTGTGTTACACGGAAAAAACAAGATATTACTGGTTACTGTTCTGCGCAGTAATCAACGAACAATATAGGTAAAAATATATTTTAACATGACTGATTCGTGTTAGAACAGGAGTGAGGCATAGCTTAACACGAACTATTACTTTTTAAACAGTAACCAGTGCTGTCCTACACAGTACATGAAACATATGACTGGTTACTGTCAAAATAGTTGTCATTAATATCCAAAACAGTACTCAGTCCTGTTCTTATATGAACAGGTTACTACATTTATATCGCGTTACTGATGCCATAAGGGCGTATCAAAAAATATTTTTTGGGAATGTAGTTATGTCTGAAACGGGCAGAAATGAAAAATAAAAAGAGTTTTTGGTACGCCCTTATGCCTTTTCAAAGGTATTTTTTGCGGATACGCACTTATGGCATCAGTAACGCGAAGTAGTATCGCGCGACCCCGTCTCCATATTATTTATTAGGACGTGGGATTTGGATAATCCTGGACAGCCGGTGGCAGCGCCCAGGACTGGATTAATTATTAGGTCGCTGGTGTCAGTGTTCCTAATAGTAGGACAGGAAGTGAGGACCGCCGGTATCAGCGCTCCCCAATGTACGGGTGAGACCTTGGGCAGCCCATGGCACCCCAAAATAAGGAGTGTTAATTGATTTAAAATAAATTGTGGTTTATTAATTACTTATGGAGAGTATATATAGTTATCATCTTGCTAACTTTCAGATTTCTTTTAAATGACCTTAACATAAAGTCATCAAAACGATAACATTTTTCTGAGCTCTTAAAGGTAATACTATGTCGTCTTTTTGACATTGATGCCGGACGGGATAATTTATTTATCCAAAATTCAATTTATTTGAATTAAATAGTTCGGATATTTTGAAACAAGAATAATATTTTGAAGAAAATAATGTACTTGAACCAAGTTAATTTTTTTGTCTGTGTACACGAGTTAACTCTACAGATAAATTTTTACAATTTATACTGTTTCAAATCGTCTATCATCTTCATACAGGCAGACATTTTCTAAATCAGGTATACGCTTACAAACCAGGCCTTGACAGCAATAGCTACCGTGTGAGCACTGTGAAGAAATAATAATATTAATAATAATAATCAATACTCGAATGATATAATTTCTTACCTCGAAAGAAAGAAAATTATGGGAACACGTCCTATAGATATAGGAATATTACCCATAATTATAGGAATAGTTTCTATAATTATGGGAATGATACCTATACCATTATGGGAATAGTTCCTATAATTATAGGAATGGTTCCTATAATTTATGGGAAAGGTTCCTATAATATTATAGGAATGATTCCTATAATATATAGGAACGACTCCTATAAATTATAGGAGCCATTCCTATGAATTATAGGAACCATTCCTATAATATTATAGGAATGGTTCCTATCATATTATAGAAATGGTTCCTATAATTATAGGAACCATTCCTATCATATTATAGAAATGGTTCCTATAATTATAGGAATAGTTCCTATAATATTATACGAATGATTCCTATAATATATAGGAACGACTCCTATAAATTATAGGAGCCATTCATATGAATTATAGGAACCATTCCTATAATATTATAGGAATGGTTCCTATCATATTATAGAAATGGTTCCTATAATTATAGGAACCATTCCTATCATATTATAGAAATGGTTCCTATAATTATAGGAATAGTTCCTATAATATTATAGGAATGATTCCTATAATATATAGGAACGACTCCTATAAATTATAGGAGCCATTCATATGAATTATAGGAACCATTCCTATAATATTATAGGAATGGTTCCTATCATATTATAGAAATGGTTCCTATAATTATAGGAACCATTCCTATCATATTATAGAAATGGTTCCTATAATTATAGGAATAGTTCCTATAATATTATAGGAATAGTTCCTATAATATTATAGGAATGATTCCTATAATATATAGGAACGACTCCTATAAATTATAGGAGCCATTCCTATGAATTATAGGAACCATTCCTATAATATTATAGGAATGGTTCCTATCATATTATAGAAATGGTTCCTATAATTATAGGAACCATTCCTATCATATTATAGAAATGGTTCCTATAATTATAGGAATAGTTCCTATAATATTATAGGAATGATTCCTATAATATATAGGAACGACTCCTATAAATTATAGGAGCCATTCCTATGAATTATAGGAACCATTCCTATAATATTATAGGAATGGTTCCTATCATATTATAGAAATGGTTCCTATAATTATAGGAACCATTCCTATCATATTATAGAAATGGTTCCTATAATTATAGGAATAGTTCCTATAATATTATACGAATGATTCCTATAATATATAGGAACGACTCCTATAAATTATAGGAGCCATTCATATGAATTATAGGAACCATTCCTATAATATTATAGGAATGGTTCCTATCATATTATAGAAATGGTTCCTATAATTATAGGAACCATTCCTATCATATTATAGAAATGGTTCCTATAATTATAGGAATAGTTCCTATAATATTATAGGAATGATTCCTATAATATATAGGAACGACTCCTATAAATTATAGGAGCCATTCATATGAATTATAGGAACCATTCCTATAATATTATAGGAATGGTTCCTATCATATTATAGAAATGGTTCCTATAATTATAGGAACCATTCCTATCATATTATAGAAATGGTTCCTATAATTATAGGAATAGTTCCTATAATATTATAGGAATAGTTCCTATAATATTATAGGAATGATTCCTATAATATATAGGAACGACTCCTATAAATTATAGGAGCCATTCCTATGAATTATAGGAACCATTCCTATAATATTATAGGAATGGTTCCTATCATATTATAGAAATGGTTCCTATAATTATAGGAACCATTCCTATCATATTATAGAAATGGTTCCTATAATTATAGGAATAGTTCCTATAATATTATAGGAATGATTCCTATAATATATAGGAACGACTCCTATAAATTATAGGAGCCATTCATATGAATTATAGGAACCATTCCTATAATATTATAGGAATGGTTCCTATCATATTATAGAAATGGTTCCTATAATTATAGGAACCATTCCTATCATATTATAGAAATGGTTCCTATAATTATAGGAATAGTTCCTATAATTATAGGAATAGTTCCTATAATATTATAGGAATAGTTCCTATAATATTATAGGAATGATTCCTATAATATATAGGAACGACTCCTATAAATTATAGGAGCCATTCATATGAATTATAGGAACCATTCCTATAATATTATAGGAATGGTTCCTATCATATTATAGAAATGGTTCCTATAATTATAGGAACCATTCCTATCATATTATAGAAATGGTTCCTATAATTATAGGAATAGTTCCTATAATTATAGGAATAGTTCCTATAATATTATAGGAATAGTTCCTATAATATTATAGGAATGATTCCTATAATATATAGGAACGACTCCTATAAATTATAGGAGCCATTCCTATGAATTATAGGAACCATTCCTATAATATTATAGGAATGGTTCCTATCATATTATAGAAATGGTTCCTATAATTATAGGAATAGTTCCTATAATATTATAGGAATGATTCCTATAATATATAGGAACGACTCCTATAAATTATAGGAGCCATTCCTATGAATTATAGGAACCATTCCTATAATATTATAGGAATGGTTCCTATCATATTATAGAAATGGTTCCTATAATTATAGGAACCATTCCTATCATATTATAGAAATGGTTCCTATAATTTATGGGAAAGGTTCCTATAATATTATAGGAATGATTCCTATAATATATAGGAACGACTCCTATAAATTATAGGAGCCATTCCTATGAATTATAGGAACCATTCCTATAATATTATAGGAATGGTTCCTATCATATTATAGAAATGGTTCCTATAATTATAGGAATAGTTCCTATAATATTATAGGAACGGTTCCTATAATATTATAGGAATGGTTCCTATAGTATTATAGGAAAAGTTCCTATAACAGTAAAGGAACGACTTCTATAAATTATAGGAGCCATTCCTATAAATTATAGGAACCATTCCTATCATATTATAGAAATGGTTCCTATAATTATAGGAAAAGTTCCTATAATAGTATAGGAATGGCTACAATACTATGATAGGAATGGTTTGATACTCATCAATAATTTAATAATCTATCACATATTTTGTGATTTGATTATAAATACATCTTTCTAATGACTTTGATAACGTACTTAACAAAGAGATAGGTCTATAATCAGAGTAATCTACAGGATGTCGCTTCTTTGGTAATGGTATGATATAAGATTGCTTCCATAATTCCATACGGGAATTCTCCGGTTGACAATGACCGATTAAATAAATCAGTAATAGAAAGTAAAAAATAAGGTAAAAGTAATTTATAAGTTTTAATGCAAAACCCATCAGGAGCGATCGCGCCCGAAGTTAGTCTTATGATTGCTCGCTTTACATCTAAAGAATTTAATTTATTAACACCGAATCACTCAGCTTGATATTTTCTGATATATTAATTATTGAAGTTTAAGTAGCATTGAATTCCCATAAAATGTCAAATCAAATCTTAGAAAATATTGATTTTTTATTTGACTAATATCTCAGAAAATATCAATCTGATTGATTCGGTGCTAAGGACCTTTTTTGTAGGAAAATAAATTTCCTATAAAATTGTCGTTTGCGTTTTTTCTGTAGGTCTTGTTGTTTATGAGATAATAAGAAAAAAACAAGAATTCTATGAAAAAACTCGGTTTAGCGGTCCGTGTTACCTCACCCGTATGAGTTACGACTTCGCGACACTGGGCACTTTTGTAGTACATTTAATTCTGAGAAAATCCCGACTTTAGGCGAGATGATATCATAAAATGCCGCGGAGTGATAGAAGTTTAAAAAATAAAAACCAAAGTTTACGTGTATTTTAAATGGGAAATCTTCACACGCTGTGGTCAAGTACGTAATATTAATTTTAAGGGCTCGAACTCTCAGGGAATTTTTTTCGGAGTACTTCCAACAAAATTTCGGGATGGGAACGAAAAATAAAAAATAGCCGTTTCAAACGGAGCACCCTAATATATATATTAGGGTGTGCCATTTTGAGGCGACATTTTTTTTCAACAAAAAAACAGGCTGAAAACTCTTAGGAAGGTGAGAGAAGAAGCCTGTTAAATGCGGAGCTCTTAAGTAATATTTAGAAGTGCCTATTTATAATTTTCCATTCCCCATTTAAATAACATGGGAAAAAAAATATTTTTTTTTTTATTTTTCTAGCTCGGCATTCGCACCTCATATAAATAAGTCCATAGCATTATCTTATAGAGAATTCAACGCTCTACAAAAAAAGTCTCTTATCATTTTTTGATAAATCCATCCATTCAAAAGTTATTAGAGCTGGAATTCAAATCTATAATAAATTTCCAGATCTTTTAACTTTTCCAGCAAAACTATCAGACTTATCAAAAAATGTCATAGAATCTTTTTTATAGACAATTTTATTTCCTACAAATTATTTTCAATGAAGTTTTTTTAAATTCCGCATTATTTTTTAATTATTTTTATTTTGAAGCCAAGCTCGTAAAAATAATAGTCTTCTAATCTATTCTGAGAACTTAACATTAAAATGAAAATAACTAGAAAACAATGCGGAATTTCAAAAAACTTCATTGAAAATAATTTGTAGGAAATAAAATTGTCTACAAAAAAGATTCCATGACATTTTTTGATAAGTCTGATAGTTTTGCTGGAAAAGTTAAAAGATCTGGAAATTTATTATAGATTTGAATTCCAGCTCTAATAACTTTTGAATGGATGGATTTATCAAAAAATGATAAGAGACCTTTTTTGTAGAGCGTTAAATTCTCTATAAGATCAGCTATGGACTTATTTATATGAGGTGCGAATGCCGAGTTAGAAAAATAAAAAAATAAAATATTTTTTTTCCCATGTTATGAGCTCCGCATTTAACAGGCTTCTTTTCTCACCTTCCTAAGAGTTTTCAGCCTGTTTTTTTGTTGAAAAAAAGTGTCGCCTCAAAATGGCACATCCTAATATATATTTATAACATTTAATATAAAATATGATACATGAAATTTATTGACTTTAATTTTCTTTTATTCAAGTAATTTTTAATTGATCATTATCATAATTATATATGTATATATTTTTCATTTTTTGAACATTTATAAATTTACAGTTGATATATTTTAGAAATTACATACATAGACATATTATTATATATATATATATATATATATTTTTTTTTTTATATAATTAATTATTGTTTTTTTTTTATACATATATAAGATACACGAAAAAATTACATCGAAAAAAAATATTTTTTTTTTTTATACAGAAATACACTTATATATTGATATATTTATATTGTACACATTTATTATCATTTATATAAATAAAATATAAAAAAAACAGGACGAACACAGATAGTGGTTAAATAAAAAATAAATTCATAATTTTTCATGCCAACGCACTTGATGCTAATTTTTAAATTTGGCACAAAAATATTTTCTTTTTTTTTGTGATGGATTGGTGGCTTGATATTTTGGTTGCTGGATGTGGTAGGACGAGAGGTAATGAGATGACGAGTAGAACAAGTACCCACAAGACGGGGTTTAGACGACAATGATTTTGGGTACTCATGGGGGGGGGGGGGTAATTTGAAAAATTGAAGTTATGGGAGTATAGTGTTGTTGGTACTCAATCGACGGGGATTTCCGTGGAGAGCAAGGATATGTTTGTGGTTTTTGTGTAACTATTTTTTTTAGCAAAATAAATTTTAAATAAAATGCTAGTTTTCTGTAAAATTCATCTTTTATTAAAATAAATAGTTGTGTGATGTAAAGGGCACTGAGACGAGTAAAATGAGTACCCACATCAATAGGTTTAGATTAGATTAAAAATAATTAATTTTTATGATAAATTAATAATCAATTACACTAATTAAAACTTAATTGATTTAAGTATAGGCATGTGGGTACTCATTGTACGTAGAATCTAATGTTTTCAAGGTAAGACCTTACAAAACTCAAATTTCAAATTTAAAAAAAAATAAATTTTTGAATTTTTAAAACTTTATAATTTTTACAAAAGAATATCTTCACCTTCCCTAGCATACAATTCCCTTTAAAATGAGTACCCACAACCCTATACTCAAACCAAGGTAACATTTGATACAAATATCAGGTATATATTAAATATGAAACAATGACAATAAACTATTTCAAACCCTAGGGTTGTGGGTACTCATTTAACGCGTATTTTAACGCTGATTAGAAATATCGGTGCCAAAATAATATTAAACAATAATTATGAGCCCTATAACAACAATAAATCTCCGCCATTTTGATAATCTTTTAAACTAGCGTCTCAAACGCAGTGTGAAATAAAAAATGTGTTTAGGGATTTTAAATTCAGTCTATTAATCTCGAAATGGTCATAGACAAATAAATTAGGTCACGTAACTTGGGCAGCATTTATAACGCGCTTGCGCGTTGGAGTCAAATTTATCTGATTATTACGTAAAATATTATTGTTTTGATACAATTGAGGTTGGACAGAAATAATTCCCGTTTGTTGTAAATATTGTTCGCGATACAATGCGACTTCTCCATTTTGATTAAATCTCCGATCGTGAGATGGCGCCACTACAAGCTTTGGTGACTCAGCCGGTAATGAATCCGACCGGTAAAGAAGAGGCGACCGCCCAGAAGACATCTTTGACGACTGAGTTGGACTCTGACTTATCGACTCTAGGACATGTCGCGGCATATTTGGAGACGGACAATTGACGTCTTCTAATCCGTCAAGACGATTTGAATTAAATACTGGTGCACACTCGGGACGTCCGCCAATTATGTTACGCATTCCCTCGCGATCTTTTGCTGATTGAATTGCCGCGTAACGTGTCTCACTGCCAATTCCTAGTACGGGTGCACTTGTCAAGGCGATTGTCTCGCCTGCTGACGTCAGGTCTGTCACACTTGACCACGTAATACTAGCCGTCTCCCATCGACGCAGAAGGTCTGATATTCGCTCAGCTTTTATTGTCCCATCGAGACTTTCGTCGTAATCTGGCCCCTGAAAAAATTACAACCAGGTGATTTTTAGTCATTTCTATTTGTAGTTTTGCTCAAGAGGTAAATTATATGCAGGAAATGATTCAGGAGCTCGAGAGCTCTAGTTTGAATACCCACATCGATATTTTTTGTTAATGAAGAAATTGAGTAATTATAGTAATGAATTAATTGATTAATTAAATGATCAATAATGAATTTCTTTTAAACCAGAGCTTGTTGGTACTCGTTTTACAGGAAATTTTACGCACTTTAAGAGTCATGTATCCAAAATTCGACAAAAAAAGTTTATCATAAAAATTTGAGTAAAATATTTGAAAAATATTTTGAAGATCAAAATTATTGATAATAATGTATAGTAGACGCCGAGACAAGTAAAATGAGTACCCACATCAGTATTTTTTGTTGATATGAAAATTTAATAATTACAGTAATTACCTAATTAATTACTTAAATGATCAATAATGAATTTTTTAGAAGTAGGGCTTGTGGGTACTCATTTTACAGGAAATTTCACGCACTTCAAGGGTCACATATCTAAAATTTGAAAAAAAAAAATTTATCATAAAAATATGAGTAAAATTTTTGAAAAATATTTTGAAGATTAAAATTATTGATAGTAATGTATAGTAGACGACGAGACAAGTAAAATGAGTACCCACATCACTACTTTTTGTTAATATGGAAATTGAGTAATTACAGTAATTAATTATTTAATTACTTAAATGATTATTAATGAATTTTTTAGAAGTAGGACATGTTGGTACTCATTTTACAGGAAATTTTACATACTTTAAGGGTACATCACTTACAATTTGATAAAAAAAATTCAGTACTTACATTTTCAATTTTTTCATCAAGCATCCGGAAAAAATCCAACTGGCTCGAAGACACCTCACTGAAAAAATAATTTCCTCCGTTATATAACAGTAAAAAGCGCAATATTAAAAATGAATGATAAACTCACGCTTGTTGCAAAAGCGGTCCACCAGGTCCGGATTTTTTTTTACCATTCTTGCCATCCCCATTCTCATCGTTCCGATTAACTTCTCCGTCATTGTTATTAGTCTTATTACTCTTCGTACTACCGTTTTTCTGATCAATTGTCGCGGAGCCTAAAAAAAAAACATTTTCATTCAATTTTTTTGTTATTTTCATTTTTAATAAGTAAACAATAATATTGATGAATGATATACAATTCTATTTTTAGACTCAAGGATACCAGGTTGTGAACTAGACCTCGGATTAATAATTAATAACACATTCACTTCCTCTCTAGATATGGAAGTAGACGTCGGGTGAATTGTCGGTAAATAAATCACTATTTCGTAATTCAGTTACTATGAAAGGCCATACATCAGCTACTAATGATCAAAAATATTTCTTCTGGGGTTCAAAGAGTCGCCATTAGTCTGATAATCGATTCAAGCATGATAAATTATTTTATTTCTAATAATAAATCTATTGTCAAAAATTTAAGTGTGTCATAAAAAAAATATTTGACTTTAAAATTCGATATCTCGGAAACTGTTGATCGAATTCTAATAAAACACGAATGAAAATTGATCTTTGAGCCTACACCTTTAATTTGAGCCCGATCACGAACCTTAATCTCAATTTCCCTACAAGTTATGAATTTTTAAAGTTCCCGCTTCCGGATTCAAAAATAGAATTTTTTTTAAATTTACTTCTATATAAATCGATATCTCGAAAACTATTGATCGAAACTTGATGGACCGAAAACAAAATTTGTAGCAGAAGCTCTAAGCTTGAAAACGAGACCAAGAACGAGACCTTATCTCCTTTTTTTCAGAAGTTATGAAATTTTCAAACTCTGTTTGCGGATTCAAAAATAGAATTTTCGTAAAATTTACTTCTATATAGATCGATATCTCGAAAACTATTGATCGGAACTTAACCAAACGAAAATGAAATTTGTAGCATAAGGTCTAGGCTTGAAAACGAGACCAAGAACGAGACCTTATCTCCTTTTTTTCAGAAGTTATGAATTTTTAAAGTTCCCGCCTCCGGATTCAAAAATAGAATTTTTTTAAAATTGACTTCTATATAAATCGATATCTCGAAAACTATTGATCGAAACTTGATGGACCGAAAACAAAATTTGTAGCAGAAGCTCTAAGCTTGAAAACGAGACCAAGAACGAGACCTTATCTCCTTTTTTTCAGAAGTTATGAAATTTTCAAACTCTGTTTGCGGATTCAAAAATAGAATTTTCGTAAAATTTACTTCTATATAGATCGATATCTCGAAAACTATTGATCGGAACTTAACCAAACGAAAATGAAATTTGTAGCATAAGGTCTAGGCTTGAAAACGAGACCAAGAACGAGACCTTATCTCCTTTTTTTCAGAAGTTATGAATTTTTAAAGTTCCCGCTTCCGGATTCAAAAATAGAATTTTTTTAAAATTTACTTCTATATAAATCGATATCTCGAAAACTATTGATCGAAACTCGATGGACCGAAAACAAAATTTGTAGCAGAAGGTCTAACCTTAAAAATGAGACCAAGAACGAGTCTTTATCTCATTTTTTTCAAAAGTTATGAAATTTTCAAACTCTGTTTGCGGATTCAAAAATAGAATTTTCGTAAAATTTACTTCTATATAGATCGATATCTCGGAAACTATTGATCGGAACTTAATCAAACAAAAATGAAATTTGTAGCAGAAGCTCTAAGCTTGAAAACGAGACCAAGACCGAGACTTTATCTCCATTTTTCTAGAAGTTATGAATTTTCAAAGTTCCCGCTTCTAGATTCAAAAATATAATTTTTGAAAAATTTACTTCTATATAAATCGATATCTCGAAAACTATTGATCGAAACTCGATGGACCGAAAACAAAATTTGTAGCAGAAGGTCTAACCTTAAAAATGAGACCAAGAACGAGTCTTTATCTCATTTTTTTCAAAAGTTATGAAATTTTCAAACTCTGTTTGCGGATTCAAAAATAGAATTTTCGTAAAATTTACTTCTATATAGATCGATATCTCGGAAACTATTGATCGGAACTTAATCAAACAAAAATGAAATTTGTAGCAGAAGCTCTAAGCTTGAAAACGAGACCAAGACCGAGACTTTATCTCCATTTTTCTAGAAGTTATGAATTTTCAAAGTTCCCGCTTCTAGATTCAAAAATATAATTTTTGAAAAATTTACTTCTATATAAATCGATATCTCGAAAACTATCGATCGAAACTTGATGGACCAAAAACAAAAATTGTTCCTGAAGCCCTAACCTTCAAGTTCTGCTTAACCCTCTCCCTTAACCTCAATTAGTGTCTCACTAACTACTAAAACTCCCGCTTTATAATTTATAATTCAAATTTCCAAGTCTCTCGCTATCTATATCAACTGATATCTCGATTACTATCGATTAAAAACCACACTTATGTATGGCCTCGGAATCGTAAATATTCTTATCTTCAACTTAAACACCTGTGCGTTATCTAATTCTGCTTATTTACCCAGTAATTTATTATATTAATTCGCAAAAATATGAATTTTATTGCAAAGACTTTTCTTTATCAAATTTTAAAAAACACAGGCTTAAAAATTAAAATATCTTCAAAACTATCAAAGATACAAAAAAAACATAAGAATACAATTTTGTAGCAAATTAAATCCTCTACAAAAAAGGTCTCTATGAATTTTTCTCTAAACTCAATATTTGACCCAAAAATTGAATTCAATCTACTCAATGAAATAAAAATTTGAATTTCGCGCCATTAATTATTAAATTAAAATTCAAATATATCCAAAACTAATTACTAAAAATAAATAATTTTTTTGAAATTGTTGCCAGAAGCCTAAGCTTCAAAATTAGCACAGTAACAAGTTTCTATCTTTGTCCATTTTCTAGTTATAAATAAACAAAGGCATTGTCTCGTTTAAAAATAAACTGACGACCCACGAATTTTAAAATAGGAGTTTATAAATTTAAAATTGTTATTAAATTTAATATCAAGATTTTATTATCATTATCATTATTCAGTAGGTTTACTGATCGCGAGGATAATGAACTCACTGCAATGAGAACGCCAAGAAACAAACACGCGATTTAAATAAAAAAAAGTCGATCGAATAAAAAAATTTACGTGTCCTTAATTTTTAATTACGACACTAATTTCTTTTCTTTTAATACCATTGTTATTATAATTGATATTATCTTAATAATACAAATTATATTTTTAAATGTGTTTTCGTTTGTTTTTTATTCTGATACACAAGTGGTTTATTATCAGCCAGACACGTGTAAGCTTAATTTGGACTGTGGATTCAGGTCACCGAGTGATTATTTTTACATTTAATTTGATGTGTAAATTTGTTCGGTAATACATATTTTTTTAAAAACATAATTGATAAATATTTTTATTATTTTGTAGTGAATATTTGCTTTTGGTTTTACTGTGTTATTAATAACAATAAATGGATGTTATTTTTGAATTCAGAAGAAAATTTCCGTTATTTTGAGTACCCAGATCGATAGATTTGGGTTGGTGATAGTTTAAGTAATTGTTGCAATTAATTTATTAATTAAACAATTGGACAATTGTTGATTAGACCGAATGTAGGGTTGTTGGTACTCATTCTACGGGGAATTCTATGCTCTTAAAGAGGATCAACTTCAATTTTGTTTTTTTCCAATTTTGAAAAATAAAAAATTTTGAGCTTGCTCTCCAAGTATCTTTTTAAAAAAAAGTGATTGCGGACTCAAATTCCTGCTTGAAAATCCATCAATTTAAGTACCCACATCGATAGTTTTGGGTTAGTAGTAATTTAAGTAATTGTTGCAATTAATTTATTAATTAAACAATTGGACAATTGTTGATCAGACAGAATGTAGGGTTGTTGGTACTCATTCTACGGGGAATTCTATGCTCTTAAAGAGGATCAACTTCAATTTTGTTTTTTTTCCAATTTTGAAAAATAAAAAATTTTGAGCTTGCTCTCCAAGTATCTTTTTAAAAAAAAGTGATTGCGGACTCAAATTCCTGGTTGAAAATCCATCAATTTAAGTACCCACATCGATAGTTTTGGGTTAGTAGTAATTTAAGTAATTGTTGCAATTAATTTATTAATTAAACAATTGGACAATTGTTGATTAGACCGAATGTAGGGTTGTTGGTACTCATTCTACGGGGATTTCTATGCTCTTGAAGAGTATCAACTTTAAATTTATTTTTTTCTCAATTTTGCAAAATAAAAAATTTTGAGTCTGCTTCTTCAGCCTTTTGAAAGAAACTTAATATGGATTCAAATTCTTGGTCGAATTTCCATCAATTTGAGTACCCAGATCGATAGTTTTGGGCTGGCAGTAATTTAAGTAATTGTTGCAATTAATTTATTAATTAAACAATTGGACAATTGTTGATTAGACCGAATATAGGGTTGTTGGTACTCATTCTACGGGGAATTCTATGCTCTTAAAGAGGATCAACTTCAATTTTGTTTTTTTTTCAATTTTGAAAAATAAAAAATTTTGAGCTTGCTCTCCAAGTATCTTTTTAAAAGAAAGTGATTGCGGATTCAAATTCCTGGTTGAATATCCATCAATTTAAGTACCCACATCGATAGTTGTGGGTTAGTAGTAATTTAAGTAATTGTTGCAATTAATTTATTAATTAAACAATTGGACAATTGTTGATTGGACCGAATATAGGATTGCTGGTACTCATTTTACTCGTCTTTCCACGTACTTTTAACTCCCCTTACGCAATAAACTGTAAAAAAATTCAATACTTCAGAAAAACGAATAATTTTCTTCGTCACCCCCTGAATTAATTAAAAAAAAAATGACTCATTGATGACACAGCCCAGGTGCCGGTACTTTTTAATAGGCAATCTAGTGCATCCGGATTTAAATGCGAATTATTGCGCAGTCAAGGACTCGGCGCATGCGTCACTGAATTTATTATTTTCTTTAATAAATTAAATTTCTAACCAGATTTGATGGCATTATTCTAGTTCAATTATAATAACAACAATTAATTAATATAGAACCGATTATTACCAGAATATTGATTTTGACCTCAAAATTCCGGTCGTTAAATAAATTAACAGTTATTTAATTATGTCATGGCATCGAATATTAATTCAATATAAAAACACAAAATTTTGGCTTGCATTCAAAGATTTATATATAAACAATTTCTTGTGCTATTATTAGAAATTCACGAGATCTGATTTCATTATTCGTGAAAATAACTTTTGTTTCTCACAACCGGCTTTCAGAAAATAAATAATGGGTTTTTTGAACGTTTCATTCAATTCTGAGAAAAATGAGTACCCACATCATTAGTTTTGGGTAAAATGGTCACCGGTTAATTAAACAATTAATTTAATTAATAATAAATAATTAATTTATCGTATGTAGTAAACATAGGCTTGTGGGTACTCATTATACTTGGCATCACGTCTACTTTGTGGTCTCACCATAATTTTTCAAAAATTACTTTTTTGAAAAAATTTCGAAAATTTAAAATAATAATTTTTTTGAATTTTTTCGTAATCTGGTGCGATATCTTTACACTGCACAAAATTTCCTGTAAAATGAGTACCAACAACCCCATATTCAAAAAACAATAATTTTGAGTAATTGTTTAACTAAAAAACAATAATTAAAATTCACTTTTTTAAAAACTAAGCTTGTGGGTACTTAAACAAAAGGAAAAAACCTACAGAACTCACTTATCAACTAAATTTTATTTTAAAAAAAAATTAGGAGCCAGGGTAATAAAAAAACGTTTTCTTAAAATTACCTCGGGCTCTACGCGCCAATTGTGATAAATTCTGACGTAGTATTTTTAACCACATGATCTTGTATCTTGTTTTTTTAAGTTTTTCACTTGTGGAACCCAGGATCACAACAAAATAATTTTTGTTTAACAATAAACAAATTAACTTATTAATTTTCTCAATTTTTTGTTCTTAGAAAAAAAAATATTTTTTCTCACTATTATTTTATTAATTACCACGACAACAAACTTTTAATTCAAGTGCTTATTTTTACCGCAAATATTTATAGAGCAACGATATGAATCCAGTGAAAGCTTGGACGCAACTGAAAAACAGCGACGACGTGAGCAGACGCGAGCTAAAAATAAAGTTGAGCATGTGGAACATGACGATCATCACGTATACACTTTTTATCAACCTACGCAATAGATTGTATGAGTATTTGTCTGTATAAACGTCAAACGTACTATCGTGACTGATAATATCGAGCAATTGCTCGGTGATCCTTGAAACGATTTAAAAATAATTGACGCGTATGTTTGTAAATAAATTTTGTTTACCGACACCAGTAAGTGCGCAGTCAATTGATATTTTATTATCATCGCACATGACTTTTTATTTTTCAATTCCATATCTTCGTTTTAATGAAATTTAATTATTGTTATGACTGTAATTATTTAACAGGAAAATGGTCAGTGTTTCTGAATTTCCAAGAAAATTTCCGTTTATTTAAGTACCCACATCAATATGTTTTGGTAATTATCATAAAGACTAATTATTTTTGGTAATTAAATAATTGTATAATTACAGTTAAATTATTTTTATGGAATATAGTGTTGTTGGTACTCATTCTACAGGAAATTTAATGAACTTTGATGCAGAATATTTTGTTTTTTTTTTTGAAAAAAAATTTTGAAAAAAAAATTTTTTTGGTTCAATAATTTTTTTTTGTAAAAAACTGATTAGATATTCGAATTCCTGAGAAAATTTCCAGTGATTTGAGTACCCAGATCAATGGGTTCAAAAAATACATTAATTAATTAATTAATGTAATTAATGTAATTACATATTAATGAGTTCATTTAAATATAGGGTTGTTGGTACTCATTCTACAGGGAATTTAACGAACTATAAGACGGAGATATTCATTTTTTTCTTCTTATACTTCTGTGTTATATATTTAGTAAATACACGATGCTTGTTGGCGCCAGTATTCTGCAGCTTAACCAAATAATGACTGCATATCTATCATTATAACATCGATCACGCTTCCGTTGATTGTGAGAAAAAAAAACAACGCGGGGGTCATTTTATTAATCATATCGGCTGTTAACGCAAGTTATTGTGAAATATGTTTACGTTTTTTTTCACTCGTGAAGAAACTGATAAATAAGATAATAACATATAAGTACTTTGTCAATAAACGTATTAATTTATTTAACTATTTTTTTCTTGACCCTGGAATAATATTGAAGGAGCGAATTTCTATGGAAAGCCGCTGCTTAAAGAAGAATTATCTAAAATGATCTTGTAGGCTTTGAAATTTCCAGGGTTTTTGTGAGAAACTTTGAAGTCAAAAATTTTTCAATCAACACTTGCAATTTTCCTGTACACAAGTGAATAAATATCTATAGTGTTAAGCAGAGCGAACTGTTAAATCAAAAAATTTCGTAAGTGGAGCTCTTTCTTTTCTCAAATTGTTGACTGTTAATCATTTCAAAAAAACAGGTCATAAAAATTCATTAATAGTTTGAAAAAAATTTTATTTTCGTGACAAAACCACTGATGAAACTGACTATATAAATCGGCTACTTCTTGGAGGTGACACTCACAAGCCAGTTGATATTTTCAGTACGTCAATTATCTCTCAATATTAACCTTTAGAGGTGCCTATTTATAATTTTCCATTCCCCATTTAAATAACATGGGAAAAAAAATATTTTATTTTTTTATTTTTCTAGCTCGGCATTCGCACCTCAGATAAATAAGTCCATAGCATTATCTTATAGAGAATTTAACGCTCTACAAAAAAGGTCTCTTATCATTTTTTGATAAATCCATCCGTTCAAAAGTTATTAGAGCTGGAATTCAAATCTATAATAAATTTCCAGATCTTTTTACTTTTCCAGCAAAACTATCAGACTTATCAAAAAATCTCATAGAATCTTTTTTATAGACAATTTTATTTCCTACAAATTATTTTCAATGAAGTTTTTTGAAATTCCGCATTGTTTTCTAGTTATTTTAATTTTGAAGCCAAGCTCGTAAAAATAATAGTCTTCTAATCTCTTCTGAGAACTTAACATTAAAATTAAAATAACTAGAAAACAATGCGAAATTTCGAAAAACTTTATTAAAAATAATTTGTAGGAAATAAAATTGTCTATAAAAAAGATTCTATGAGATTTTTTGATAAGTCTGATAGTTTCGCTGGAAAAGTTAAAAGATCTGGAAATTTATTATAGGTTTGAATTCCAGCTCTAATAACTTTTGAATGGATGGATTGATCAAAAAATGATAAGAGACCTTTTTTGTACACTGATAGAAATTTTATCTTGGCTCAAGAAATATTTTCTTGAGCCAAGAATTTATTTCTGAAGAAAAGCAATTGTCTTGCTTCAAGAAATTCATGTCTTGATTTAGATTTTCTTGGCTCTAAAGATTTTGTATCTTTGATGGATAACTCTCGTGTCTTGACCCGAAACTAAATTATCTTCAATCGATACTATTGAATTCTTTAAGCAAGACCACTTGTCTCTTCAGCTAAAAATGTCGTATTGTTATTTTAAGAACTTTAAATTTTTGGTTTAAGTAATAATTTCTTGATGGAAGATGTTTTCAAAGTAATGAAAAAAAAAAACTTTTTTTAAAATAAATTTCTATTTTAACATATCTGAAGTAAATGAATGTAGTCCTAAAAAATCACTTTGAAATTTTTTATTTTTAAAATAAAAAAAAAGTTTTTTTTCAAGCTGAGTAAATTGAGATCTTGATTTAAAAATCGCGCCATTCTCGAAACAAGTCGGTAATGTCTTAAACCTACATTTTACCTATCTCAATCCAAGAGTAAGAAATTCTTAAGCCAAATATGTCAGATTTTGTTTCAAAATAATAAAGGCTTCATCGAAGAATAAAATTCTCAAACAAAGAATTTTTTTTCTCTATTCGAGAAATTCAATATTTTGGTTCAAAAACTTATTTCTTAAATTAAAACAATTAAAAATTTTAAAACAAGAACCACATTTTGAAGAAAAAATTTTTCTTGAATCGAGATATTTTTTCTATCAGTGTAGAGCGTTAAATTCTCTGTAAGATTATGCTATAAACTTATTTATCTGAGGTGCGAATGCCGAGCTAGAAAAATAAAAAAATAAAATATTTTTTTTCCCATGTTATTTAAATGGGACATGGAAAATTATAAATAGGCACCTCTAAATATTAATATTAAGAGCTCCGCTTTAAACAGGCTTCTTTCCTCACCTTCCTAAAAGTTTTCAGCCTGTTTTTTTGTTGAAAAAAAAAGTCGCCTCAAAATGGCCCACCCTAATGGTTATGCAAGTTATATTTTAGTAAAATGACAATAATTGAGTTATACAAAAATACAAAAACTAATTCAAAGTATTAGTCACATATTATCAGTTAATATTCAAAATTCGTGAGCGACCTCTTGAAAATTATTTATCTGATTTTTGGAGAGGCTTCTTAACATCGTAAGCCAAAAAATTTTCATAAGAGACTCGAAAATAAAAAACTTTCAGTTTTTTTTGGCCACCCTAATATATATAGACCGATATCTCAAAAAGTATTGATCGAAATTCGATCAAACGCCAACGAAAATTGTTCCCTGAACCTTCACTCTTTAAATGAGACCAAGAACGTGACTTCATCTCAATTTTTCTAGAAGTTATGAATTTTTAAAAAATAAAAAAAATAATACTCACGTGTATCATTGGTTTTTTTCGAGACATTATTTTTATTTTTTTTATTCTTCGAATAGATGTTTCCAATTTTACTTTGACCACAACCCATTATGATCCTCAATTATAATTTTACCAACTGTTTATTCTTATATTATCGAAATTCTTCGTTAAGTTTCAACATCTTCGACTAGAGCTGCTAAGACCGGATATGCTGCCATCAGTCTTTTTTATTTTCACTCTCAATAACTGGGTAGTATTTTTTTTCTTTAATTATTATTGTGATTCCGGGTTCTTAGGCTACCGAAGGTTTGGTAGCCAATCCATTTTTGTTCATCAGTCTTCAATGTTCAACAATAATTATTGTAAATCACCTATCCCATGTCTTGATTTTCCTCATTTTTTTTTACTGTATCTATCATTTATCTTCTAACTTTTTTATAAAACTCCTTATTCAATTCCTTCAGTAGCTCTGAAACAAAAAAAAATTTCAGTAATTGAATTTCGATAAAAATCATTAATAACATTTTTTTTTTTAGAAAAACTAAAGGTACTAATAGATTTTTGAGAAAATTTCCGCTAGTTTGAGTACCCACAAGCCTATATTCCCTCGACACCAAATTCTCATATATATACAAATATAAAATATATCACTATGACCATCTCATCCAAACCTAGTCATGTGGGTACTCATTCTACTCCTCTCACCTTCCTCTGTCACAAAATACAACCCATTTTACTCTAAAAAATTTTTAATCTTCCCTACAACTCAAAATTATATCCCAACTACCAAAATCTTCATCAAAAATTTTCTACTTCAAAAACTACTATCACCTTCATATCCCTTTTAAAATTTCCTCTCAATCAAGTACCCACAAGCCTATATTCCCTCGACACTGAATTCTCATATATATTACAAATACCAAATATATCACTATGACCATATCACCCAAACCTAGTGATGTGGGTACTCATTCTACTCCTCTCACTTTCTCCTCTCCAAAAACCATCACCTCCCACCCCAAAAATAATCCAAAAAAATTTCACGACTCAAAATTCTCTCATTTGAAATTCTTTCTAAAAAAAATTCAATAAAAAAATTAGTGTCCTCAAGGTCAGCTCTCCAATCTAATCAATCATTTTATTATCTAATAAAAAATATATATACTACTTTTTTTAAATCAAATAAACTTATTATATCTTACCTTGAGCGAATAAATCCGCTTATACTTCTCGCTATCAAGTCAATAATGTAATTATTTACTATTATTATTATTATTATAATTGTTGATCATCTATACTAAAGACTACTAAAAATATAGTTCAATGGAAGTAGATCAAGATGTAGTCAATATTAAACATTTTTTTACAAGACACTTGAAAATTATTATTATTGATTGTAATAAAAATTATAATATTTGTTTTTCTCAAAAACGTAAATATTTAATTATGATTATTTTTTTTTTTACATTACTTAGTTAAATTAAATTATTATTATTATTATAAAATGTCACATCTGTTTTGTTCCTGTCTTTCTTAACGACTAGAGACTTGACTAAGATGTGCAACTTCTAACACTCGCTGCCTACATATGGCGCCACTAGTTTTTACATTTTTGGAATTTAAACTTACGCGCCATCTAGCAGCGGGAATTTCAAACTTTAAATTGGCGGGAAAATTTGAAATGGGAGAATTTTGTTTTTTTTTTATAAATGGAGACTGGTAAGTTTTTGAAAATTTTAGAGAGGGGATTTGATCGTAGATAAATTTTGGATTTGGAAAATGGGGAAATTATTTTTGGGATAGAGTTAAGAAAAAATGAGGTGGGTAAATTGATTAGGGAAGTGATGACACGAAGTTTGAGTACCCACATGACTAGTTTTTGAAAAATTGGTTGTTAGTTATTTTTTTCAAAATTTGATTAGTTGAAAGGTGGATAATTGTGATATTTTTGAAATATAGGGTTGTTGGTACTCATTCTACAGGAAATTTAATGTACTTTTTGAAAATCTTGACGATTCTTATTTTTTTGAAATTTTGAAAAATTAAAATTTTCAAATTTTGTATGAAAAATTAAAAATACATTTTTTTTTTTAATTACGTATACCACAGGATTCTTCACAAGATTTCCTGAAGTTTGAGTACCCACATGACCAGGTTTAAAAAATTTTGAAGTAAAGCCATTTTTTTTCAAAATTAATTTCCATAAAAAGTCGATAATTAAATATTTTTAGGAATATAGGGTTGTTGGTACTCATTCTACAGGAAATTCTACGTACTTTTTAAAAATCCAGAAAATCCTTGTTTTTTCGAAATTTTCACAAATAAAAATTTCAAAATTTTACATGTAAAATTTGAAATAAATTTCTTTTTTTCAATTGAGCACACAAAAGAATTCTGCACCAGATTTCCCGAAATTTGAGTACCCACATGACCAGGTTTCAAAATTTTATAAATTGTCATTTTTTTTTTAATTAGTAATTAAAAAAAAAAAATAATTATGACTTTTTCAAAACATAGGGTTGTTGGTACTCATTCAACAGGAAATTTTACACTATATTCAAAAATCTGAGAGATTTTTTTATTAAAAAATTTATCTACAAAAAAATTTTGAAAACTAATCGAACTCAACAAAATTAAATTTTTTATTAAAAAAAAAAATCACCTTTCACTTTATTACGAAATTTAATGTAATATGAGTACCCGCATTAATCCTCATGCAAAACAAAAAAATTAAAATTAGAAAAAACTAAAAAAAAAACAAAAACTTCAAAATTGTATAAAAAAAACTGTCTTACCTCCAAGAGAACACGACGCCATGCAAAATGAGTACCCACACCCCCACATTTACTCATCGTTACCCAAAACAAAAATGGCGTCTAATTAATTAATAAATAAATAATTAAAAAAACTTACTGACCATCTTACCCAAACATATCGATGTTGGTACTCATTCAACAGGAAATTTTCTCAATTTTCTAGGAAAGAAATCGAAAATTGCAAAAAATCAAAATTGCGAAGATTAAATTTTTTATTAATTAGTTTTGATGTTACATATCGACAACTGTTTATTTATTTATTTAAGTATCTCCACAGCAGTATTTATAATTTTTAAAACATTTAGCTATTCAGTCGGATTGCATAAATAAATAATAAATAAGACACCAGAATTTTTTTTTATCATCGGAAACTTAAATCGACTTACATATTTTATAATTAATTAACTTATTATCTAGCTTACATTAACCGCCACATCGATTAGGCCTTTTTTTTTTTAATCAATTAATTAATTAGTTTTATTTTTAATCGTAACACGAAGATTTAAAGAGTATGATTGGCAATTGAATTAATCCAAGTTCATTTAATCACTTAGTTAATAATAATATATACATTTATGAAAACACTTGTCCTTAATCTATAGTTTACTTTTCGACTTAATGATACGATCGAAAAAAATTTTACAGCATTTCATTTAAAATCACGAGCGCTTTCAAACGAGTACCCACATGACCTACTTATTTTTACTTTCCACATTTTTAAAATTTAAAAAAAAATTAAAAACTCAAAAAAAAATTTTTTTCACATTTTCGTGCTCAAAATCTCTCGGGCTCTCAAACGAGTACCCACATGACCCACTTATTTCTATTCTACATTTTTCCAAAATCGAAAAAAACCAAATTTAAAAAAAATTTTTTTTTTTCGTATATTCGTGCCCCCGATGTCGCGCGCTCTCAAACGAGTACCCACATGACGTATTTATTCCTACTTTGAATTTCACAAAAAAAAAAAAAATGATTTTTGTGCAGCAAATTAAATGCCCTCTGAAACGAGTACCCACAACCCTAAATATTACCTCCGCTAGAAGAAAACTGAAATGTGGCCATCGGATAATTAACCGGGGACTTGGGGGAGGGGCACGGGTAAATATAATCATCAGACTGAACCCGGGCGCAGCCTAAATTGGGCTCCGACTTACTTCGAGTGATTTTCGGCAGCCCTTGTAACAGACTTTCAATACTGGCAAGTATTTGTCGGAAAATGGGTCGATCGTCTCTTGAAAATTTTATGCAGTCCTCAATGAGCCTCCTGAGAGCCTTGGGCATATCGGGCCTCAGTTTATTCAAATCGGGTCTCAAATACCCCCTCCCTACCATGAACAAAATCTGGTCCTTGTTGTTGATATTGCAGTAGGGCAACTGGCCCGCGAACAATTCAAACAAGACGACCCCAAATGCGTAAACGTCTGACTGGAAACTGTAGGGATTTTCTTCCTGCATTCTAATGACTTCGGGCGCCATCCACAAGATGGAGCCAGTTGGTTGGTTGAACTGCTGGGAGCCCGACCATCTTGTCTTGGCAGTTGCCAGGCCAAAGTCGCCGATTTTGACCGTCATGTCGTCGTGGAGAAAAATGTTGTTGGACTTGAGGTCGCGGTGGATTATATTTTTGGCATGGAGGTAGTCCATACCCTGGGCAGTCTGACGGCCGATCTCGATCTGGGTCGTGAAGGGAATCTCGGTTTCCTCGACGTGGAGCATTTTGTAGAGGGAAGAGCCCTCGCACCACTGGGTGACGATCGCCAGCTGGGGTTTGCTGACGCAGCCCATGAACAGCAGGATGTTGACGTGGCGGGTCTTCCTCAGGACCGCGACCTCGTTCTTGAAGGCCTGGAGCTGGGCAGTGGTGGGGATTTTGACATTCAAGGTCTTGATGGCGACGGGCCCGTGCCAGTGGGCCTTGTAGACGGTCCCAAAACTACCGGACCCAATTCGGGCCCCGATGAGAATTTCGTCCGCGGGAATTTCCCAGTCTTCGATTGACTCGCGAGGGGCGAGAAGATTCTTTGATGACTCGTCGGCGGAACGGGCCCGTGGTCGTTTGGGCCTTAGGGTGTTGGTGGGAGAAGCTTGGGTGGACTGGCTGTGCTTGGTGGGACTAGAACCGGGGGAAATGGGGCCTTGGTTGTGGAGAACGGGCCGAGTTAGACTTTGGGACCGATAGTCTTCGAGCTCGCAGGGCTTGACGAGATTGAAGCAGACGTTGGGCGCCGAGCTGGACCTGTCGTGCTGGTTTAGGGTCCGGGGATGCCGTCGCGGAGCCAGTTGCGGGGCCATGTGCCGATTTAGGGCGTAGCTGGAGGGGAGTTGAAGGATTCCGGCTGTTGTTTCAGGATTGTGGGCCAGCAGGGCCTGGTAGTAAGCGTCCTGCATGCGGGATTGGGTGCACAGGGCAGGGACTCCACCGGCGCAACGTTGATGGAACCGATAATTGCATGTTCGGCAGTAGAATCCTTGGAAGAGAAGCTTACGGCAGCACTCACAGAACGCCAAGCTGAAGAAGGTCTTGCGGACAAAGTTGTGGCTTATTGAGGTTGTAATTGGAAATTTGTCAAGAATTTCTACCGATATTTCGTCGCACTCCAGGGATGAGATGTCTGTATCCCAGGGAATTGGGTATTTTGAGTCATTGGCGCCCACTATGTAGACGCCACACATTTCGGTGGTGAGATTGCGGAGCTTCATTGCTTTTGCTAGAGCGTCTCGAAGAGCCATGCCTTCGCGGACCTGCAATGCAGAGTTTATTTGAATAATGGCTGACGTTAAATGGGGGGTTTTTGAGGGGGGGTCAAGGTTGGAAGGAAGTTGGACACTGGGACTGGATTAGGGGCGTCATTTGATGGAGTTTGAGTACCCACATCACTAGGTTTGGGATTGGAAAAATAAGAAGGGTAAGTTGGGATTACGACCTACAGAACTTGGGACTAGTAATTTCTAGTTATTTATTGAAATGGTAACCAATAGGATCCAGGAATTAGGATTTTGTCAGTGTCTCAATTGATCAGGCCCAGGAATTAGGATTTTCATTAAAGTGATGGCCAGTAGGTCCCAGAAACTGGGATTTTCTTAGAATTACGACCTTAAGGGCCGGAGAGGAACAATTTTCAGTTAGTATTCATCGTAATTGTGACCAATAAATCCCAGGAATGAGGGTTTCATTACTTTTTTTATGTATCAGGCCCAATAATTAGGATTTTCATCCAAATAATGATCAGTAGGTCCCAAAAACAGGGATTTTGTTGAAATTATGACCTTAAGGGTCGGAGAGAAACAATTCCTAGTTTCTATTTATCATAATTGTGACTAATGAGTCCCAAGAATGAGGATTTCATCACTATTTCAATAGATCAGGCCTAAGAATTGGGATTTTTATCAAAGTAGTGGCCAGTAGGTCCCAGAAACTAGAATTTGCTTAGAATTATGATCTTAAGGACCAAAAAGGCACATTTTCCAGTTAGTATTGACTTAAATTGTGACCAATAAGTCCCAGAAATTGAAATTTTTTCAAAGCAATGACCAGTAGGTCCCAGAAACTAGGATTGGATCAAAATAATGACCAGTAGGTTCCTGAAAAGAGGATTTTCATCAGAATTATAACCTACACGACATGAGTCCCAATTATTATTTACCTTGATTACGACCAATAGGTCCCAGAAACTAGGATTTTATCAAAAATAATAACGAGTAGGTCCCAGAAATTAGAATTTGCGTCAGAATTGTACCCTACAAGACTTGAAAACAATAATTCCCAGTTATTATTTACCTTGATAACGACCAATAGGTCCCAAAAACTAGGATTTTTTCAAAATAATGACCAGTAGGTCCCAGAAATTAGAACTTTTATCAAAATTATAACGTACAGATCTTGAAAATAATCATTTCTGTTCACTATTTCCTGAAATTATGGCCAATAAGTCCCAAAAACTAGGATTTTATCAAAATAATGACCAGTAGGTCCCAAAAATTTGGATTTGCATCAGAATTATAACCTACAGGACTTGAAAATAACAATTTCTAGTTATTATTCATTTGAATTACGACCAGTAGGTCCCAGAAAATAGGATTTTCATCAGAATTATAACTTACAAATCTTGAGAACAATAATTTTCACTCACTATTTCCTAATATTATGACCAATAAATCCCAAAAATTTGGATTTCTTCAAAATAATGACCAGTAGGTCCCTAAAAAAAGGATTTTCATCAGATTTATAACTAGCTTATTATCCAAAAAATGACTAATATGTTCCAGAAACTAAGATTTTATCAGAATAATGTCCAGTAGGTCCCAGAAAAAAGGATCTGCATCAAAACTATGACCTACAGAACTTGAGAATAACAATACCCACGTATTATTCATCTTAATTACGACCAGTAGGTCCCAAAAACTAGGATCTGCATTAGAAATATGACTTTCAGGGCTTGAGAATAATAATTCTTACTTACTATTCATCATAATTATGACCAATAAGTCCCAGAAACTAGGATTTTTTTAAAATCATGTCCAGTAGGTCCCAGAAAAAAGGATTTGCATCAAAACTATAACCTACAGGACTTAAAAATAACAATTCCCAGTTATTGTTAATCAGAATTCCGACCAGTAGGTCCCATAAACTAGGATTCCCATTAAAAATATGACTTCCAAGATTTGAGAATAATAAATCCTACTTACTATTCATCACAATTATTAGCCTCTGGATCTCAGGTCAATAATCCCATTGCTTATTCACCAGAATTCCAACCTATAAATACCGTGTACAATAATTCCCACTTACTATTACCCAAAATTATCACAAAAAAATCCCAAGAATCAGGATTTCCCAAAACCAATCACCAGCATATCAAACCCAAGCGAAATTATCTCTGACCATTCACCAGAATGCTGATAAAAAATCCAAGACCTAGGATTTCCATAATCCACCAACCCATGTAGGATTCCATCAGCGTTCCCACTTCCAGGACTTTAAAAAAAAAAATTGCTAGAACAGGACCTAGGACCAGGACCAAGGATCCAATGGTAACTGAAAGACACCTGGTGAAAACGTGACCAGGAATGACAGGAAATAAAGAAACGGTGATAAAAATAAACTAACCTGGACACTGGTGCGCTGCTGGTTGGGCAGATGAGCCCTCAGCAAGGACCTCAGCGGCGTTCTCGGACACCGGTACCTCTCCAGCAGATCGTCCTGGTACCCAGCAGCGCTGAGCCTGTCTATCAGCTGCTGCTGCTTGAGCTCCAGCTCGTGGAGTTTGCAAGTGAGCTCCGAGTACTCGGTCAGGTAAATAGGAGGCGGCTGGAGAAAGTTCGCGAACTTGCTGGTCAGCGCGTCGATGTTCTGTCTTGTCACGTTGATGACACTCTGTATGTTCTGCAGCTCGTCCAGTGAGCCGTTCGACCCGCACTCGTCCTCCAGGTCCTGGTGATCCTCAACCAGACGGGACATGATTTTTTGATCCTCAGGACGTACTTTGCTACGGATGCGACTGAAACTCGATAATATTCCTGAGGATTTTGACCCAAGGTGAGGACTTGCACCAGAGGATGACAATTCTGATGCATCTACTGGGTTATTGTTATTTATTTTACTATTTATTGGACATGCTGCTGTTATTTCCCGCGCACCAATCGCGGCCATAATTTGATCACAAAAATCATTTGAATTTTTTTTTTTTACTTGCTTCTCTTTTTTTTTATTTAGATTTTTATTCTTTTAATTATTTGGATCCAAGCTCTCGGTACAGTGTAATTTTATGTACTATATATATTTCAAATGTGTCATGGCGTAGTGACAATTTTTTGCGCGCATGCGCGGTTTGTTTATAAGTGCGCAGGCGCGGGATTTAAATGCGACATCTGACATTTGAAATTTGGCGGGAAATTTTTTTTTTTGAAATTGAAAATTGTAATTGTTGTTGATGATGATTAGGGTGATTAGGGAGGGAAATTTGAAAAGTTGTTTTTTGTTTTAAATTTAAAAATTTGGCGGGTAATTGAAAATTTTAGAAATTTGAATTTTAAAAATTTGTAGCTTCTGGAAAAATTGAAGTTAAGGATCGGGATTGGGCTTAAATTAAAGGTGGGAGTTCAAGGAACAAATTTTATTCGGGTTTGATTAAGTTTCGATCATTAGTTTTCGAGATATCGAATTATATAAATAAAAATTTATGTTAGATAAATAAAAATTATAGAAATTTGAATTTTAAAAGTTTGTAACTTTTGGAAAAATTGAAATTAAGGATCGGGATTGGGCTTAAATTAAAGTTGGGGATTCAAGGAACAAGTTTCATGAATATTCAATTGAGTTTCGATCATTAGTTTTCGAGATATCGATCTATATAGATGGAAAGTTGGGTCAGATAAATAAAAATTCTAGAAATTTGAATTTTAAAAATTCGTAGCTTCTAGAAAAATTGAAATTAAGGATCGGGATTGGGCTTAAATTAAAGGTGGGAATTCAAGGAACAAATTTCACTGATATTTGATTAAGTTTCGATCATTAGTTTTCGAGATATCGATCGATATAGATAGAAATTTATGTTAGATAAATAAAAATTCTAGAAATTTGAATTTAAAAAATTCATAACTTCTGGAAAAATTGAAATTAAGGGTCGGGATTGGGCTTAAATTAAAGGTGAGTGTTCAAGGAACAAATTTCATTAGTATTTGATTAAGTTTCGATAATTAGTTTTCGAGATAATGAATTTTAAAGTCGAATTTTTTCATTAAAATTTTCATTTCTCACTTTAAAAATTTGTAGCTTCTAAAAAAATTTAAATTTAGCATCAGAATTGGAGTAAAATCAAAGGTAAGACCTCAAGAAACAAATTTCACTTCAATTCGATCGTTGCGATCAATAATTTTCGCGCTATCGAATTTTTCACCCGATCACGATAAAATTTTGACAAAAGAACAACTTCAAAAATCAATAACTTCTAAGCCAATCAAAATAATAGCCCGTTCTTGGTCTCATTTCAAAGTGCAGACCTTCAGCTACAATTTTTATCCCAACCATTTTTTCCTCGGTCCCTATTTCCCAAAATATTAAATTCCGAACGCGAATCAAGTAAAAAATTTCAAATATCCCGGGCTAAAATTCAAACTTAAAAAATTCATAACTCGTAAACTAATTATGATTAAGACTTCTGCCTGGTTCCAAATCAAAGCCCAGACTCCAAGCTACAAAAAAACCTGGCTATCAATCAATTTAGTACCAACAGATCCTCAGAAACCAGCGATTGAAGTAAAAAACTTTTATTAATAATTACAATTATTTTTTTTTCTTAAGACGTTTCGCGCGGGCGTGAGCTTTTTTTAATCCAACTCCTTGTTCCTTAATAATCTCCTTGTACTTCTTTTTGTTATATTTAGCAAATTCAGCGTCGGCCATAAGCTCATCGACGAGAGTTCTCTTGCGTTCTTTGTTCGAAAGCCGCCCGCTGTAGAATTCAACCGGCGAGTCGACGACTTTTCCAATCTGGAAGTACTTGGGCAGCGCCTTGATGTCGTTCTTCTTGTAAAAGTGTTTGGGATCAAGAACAGACCGCATCTGGATCACCTGGAGATCGTGTCTGATTTCTGGAGTCATTTCAGTTGCTGGCATATTGAACCATTTGGAGCCTTTGGTTTTTTCCCGCTCGCGCTTTCGCTCGATTGTCTGCCGCCTTCTGCTGACTTCGTACCTCGGCACCGTCTCCAGTTGCTCGAACCCTGGACCGACTACTGCCTTCTTAAGACATTCTTGAATTTCTTTTTCTACTGGATCCTCGGAAGTTTTATCAGCTACAGGAACTTTTATTTCTTTATTTTGAATTTTCCCGCGAACTTTTGAATTTTTCGACGACTCGTTCCATCCCATAAATGAATCCAACTCCTCTATGTCTATGTCTCTGGAGTTTTTTGATTTTTTAGGCTTCTCGACTTCCTCAGGTGTTTCAAAACCTAGAATTTATTTTTATTAGTAATTTATATTGAAAAAAAAAAAAAATTGTTTTATGATTAAAATTTTATTTTAGATTTTTGGAAATTGTGATGCTGGATTTGAGTCTAGATAAAAAATGATAAGGACCTTTTTTGTAGAGAATTTAATTTCCTACAAATTTTTACTGAGATGTTTTTATCGTAACTCTAATAGTTTACTCAGAAATCGTAATTTTTTAAATAAAAAACTTTTAGAAATTTTATTTAGTTTCAAAATTCGGAGTTCGGTGCTTGCAAGTGTAATTACGAGAAAAGTAATGAGTTTTTTGAAAAAGTCATAAGGACCTTTTTTATAGAGAATTTAATTTCCTACAAATTTTTACTGAGATGTTTTTATCGTAACTTTGATAGTTTACTCAGAAATCGCAATTTTTTAAATAAAAAACTTTTAGAAATTTTATTTAGTTTCAAAATTCGGAGTTCGGTGCTTGCAAGTGTAATTACGAGAAAAGTAATGAGTTTTTTGAAAAAGTCATAAGGACCTTTTTTATAGAGAATTTAATTTCCTACAAATTTGCTCCTTATCATTTTTACCGTATCTCCAATAGGTAACCTAGAAATAAAATTTAAAAGTAAAAAAATGTCTTTTCAAAGAAATTATTGACTTTTACCTAAAAGAAAAATAAAATTAATTAGTTTTAAATAAAATAATAATTAAATCTATTAATAATAGTGTTGATTAGTGATTAAATACAATAATTAGTAATAAATTCTAACCTAAAATGAAAGTTTTGATGAAATAAAAACTTACTGAAATTATCAAAGTCGAGCTCGTCATCGCTGTCAATAAATTGACTTGTACTTAAATTATTTTCTTCTCCTTGTGTGTCAATTATAAAATTCATCTTATTTATTTAGTAATTAATCATTTACGTAATTAACATTAAAAATATAAATAAAAATGTGACGGCCTCAGTATTTTTACTCCTAGTGGAAAAAAAGAGAATTAAATTATTTTCTCTGATCGTGAATTTTAGCGGGAAAATTTGAATATTTAAAAATATCAAACTAAATTTTCATTACAAAATAATTAATAATAATAAATTAATTTTAAAAAATTAAAAGTTTTTTAAAATTTTAAATGACAGCTAAAAAATTGAATTTCAAAATTTAATTGAAACTATTGATCAAAAGTTAATAAAATAGCAATGAAAATTGTAGTTAAGGGTCTTAACTTTAATTAAAGACTAATTATAAGTCTTTATATCAATTATTTTAAAGGTGATTAATTTTTTTAAGTTAAAATTTCAAGTTTGGTCTAAAAAATTTTTTTTATTTAAATTCAAGACCATGTTTAAAGTTCGATATCTCGAAAACTAATTATTGAAACTCAATCAAATATGAATGAAATTTGTTCCTTGAACACTCACCTTTAATTTAAGCCCAATCCCGACCCTTAATTTCAATTTTTCCAGAAGTTATAAATTTTTAAAATTCAAATTTCTAGAATTTTTATTTATCTGACATAAATTTTTATTTATATAATTCGATATCTCGAAAACTAATGATCGAAACTCAATTGAATATCAATGAAATTTGTTCCTTGAACACTTACCTTTAATTTGAGCCCAATCCCGACCCTTAATTTGAATTTTTCCAGAAGTTACAAATTTTTAAAATTCAAATTTCTAGAATTTTTAGTTATCTAACAATAAATTTCTATCGATATCTCGAAAACTATCTATCGGAACTTCATCAAATAATAACAAAAATTGTATCAGAAGGTCATAGCCTTCAAAGGAGACCAACTCCAAGCCTAAATCTTGATTACTTTAAAAGTTATGATTTTCCAAAATTCAAAATTCGAAATTTTCCCGCAAAAATCCCTTTCCCTCGATTCCTATATATATCGATATCTCGAAACCTATCACTCAAATCTCATTAAACCACACCAAAATTCATTAATCAAAACCTCACCCTTAATTTGACTTATCCCATTCCTCAATTAAAATTTTTCAAAATTTCAAACTTTCCCGCCAAAAATTCCCAGAATTTTATTTTCGAAATTTCTTCCAAATCGATTTTCGTTCAAATTCCTCATCAACCCTCTTCCAATTTCCCTTATTTAAATTCCCAATTTCCTTTTTCAAATTTAAATTTTTCCCGCCAAAAGTTAAAAACGCCCCCGAGTCTCCCGCGTTAAAATAATCAACTAACTTACCCCCACTTCTCACCGAAACCTTTCTCATGCTCAGAGACAGGTGTGTCGCTTTCGATTTCGCGGAATCCGGCGTCCGTCAGTCAGTAATCTAAATGTGAATCACGTTCTTATTTTTTTTCGTACCAAAGTTAAACGTGTACATAAAAATCTAACACTCAATAATAATAATTAAAATAATAACAATAATAACAATAATAATAACAATAACAATGGCCACCGAAAATATTCCACAGTGGAAGCGAGACCTGATCCAGCGGCGTAAGAACAAGCCATCAAATTCCACATCAACCTCAAATTCAAATTCAAATTCCCAGCCTTCAAACCCAGTCATAAGTTCTCATATAAATTCAAATATTAATTCTCAAAAAAATATATCAAGTTCTCTTCCCAGTGTAAGTGCAAGTGATAATAATAATAAAAGGATTAATGAAACAATTCTAGTTAAAAAATGTACCACTGGCGCTGGCGTCGGGTCAACAGCAACAGAAACCGAATTGACTTCATCGACGTCAGTCGCGTGCACGATGCGTCTCGAACCGGACGTATGTTTGGTTCCTTTTTCTAAAAGTTCATTAAAAATGTCAAATAAGTCTAAGGATTGCGAGAGCGACAGCTCCGAAGAGTTACAGTACGGTCCCGGGATCGTCAATCGTTTGAAATCAAAATATTTGAATTTAACGCGGGAAATAAATAATTCAAATTTTCGCCGCGCTGCGAGCTTGGAGGATTTACTCGACTGTGAAAGTGACAAGCGTAAATTTATCAAGAAATCGGGTCTGAGTGCTCCGGGTTCCGGTTTAGGGGTCGCGGTAAAGACCGAGAGGTTCCGTAACGCGTCGCGCGGGAACGAGTCGATGAAAAGAGCGCGATCTGTGGAAACTCTAATGAGATACGACGACAAGGTATCCAGAGCTGGTGAAAATGACCACATTGTCCTGGTGGACAGGACAGTAAAGATCGAGAGCCGGTTGGAAGACCGCCCGCGGCTGCTGAAGCCCAAGAGACTGAAGCCCGTGGTCGCGGAAACCGAACGGCCGCCTCCGGATCTCGTGAAAACCACCATGAGAATTTTCGAGAGCTCGGTTAAGAAGATAAAACCCAAAGGTGAGGTTGCGATCAAGGTTGCCACTTTTAAAACGATTAATGACAACTTTAAAGCGCAGGGCGGGAAAAAAATTCAAATTCAAATTCAAAAACCGGCTATTCAACCGAAACCTTGCGGTAAGGGAAAAATAATTCAAAATGTTAAAGATGACAAAGAACAAGGTGTCGTTTTGGAAAAAATTGTTAAAGTATCGACTGTTGTTAGTAAATTTCAACAAATTGCTGATATTTGTTCACCTTCTATTAGTCCTGAGCCGAAAATTAAAAATTTTGAAACGGGGACTAAAAGTTTTGAACCTGGGACTAAAAATTTAGAAACTGAGAGTAAAAATTTAGAACCGGAAGTTAAAGAAATAAAAAATGAAGAAGAAATAGAAATTGAAATTAAAGAAGATGGTAAAAAAAAAATTTCTAAAAATGCAATGGAAAATATATCGAATGCTGGTGAAACAATAAAATATAATTTTAATGATAATATAGAATGTAAAAATTATTTACCAATTTTAGTAAATGGAAATACGAAGAATGATAAACCCGAAAGCGGAGAGAAAATAATACAAGTAACGGAAGTACTGGAGGTTAAAATTGCGGAAGATAAAATTGAGGAGAAGTATGAGAGTAAGATAGAAGCGAGGATTGAAGATAGCAGCGAAGTTGATTTTGTCAATTCGAGAAGTCAGGATAAAGATGAGGGTGGGGAGGAAAAGGTCAAGGAAGAAGTCAAGGCGATTTCAGGGAAAACTGGAAATAAGGCTAAGGAGCCGGTGGCGAAACAAATTGGGGTGATCAGGCCGCTGGTGAGCACCAAGAGTTTGAGCAACAGGGAGATGGAGAAGAATTTGATCAATAGGGTGAAGAGCATTGAGAGCGAGCAGCCGACGAAGGTCGTTGTTAGTTTGAAAACTGCGGAGGAAATCGGGAAGAAAAATGGTACGGGATTGTGGGACAAACCTTGGAACCAGCAGAACAATACTATGGTTTTTAATTTTAGTAATAGGAAGGATGTGCCAGATTATATTGAGAATGATGGGCTGATTATTAGGAGGAAGAGGGAGAAGAGTAAGGTAAGTTTTTAATTTACTAGGGGGAGGAGTGAGCTTAGAGAAAAGTTATAAGGAGCTTTTTTGTAGAGAATTTAAATTCCTATAAATTATTATAGGGGTATTTTTAGTGTATCTCTGATAGATTAGCTAGAATTTTGATTTGAAGATAAAAAAATCAAAGATAAAATTTGGAATTTTTACCGATTTCTGGGTTGAGTATTTAAAATGTCGATTATGACTAAACTATGGGGTTTAGAAGAAAAGTTATAAGGACCTTTTTTGTAGAGAATTTAATTTCCTATAAATTATTATCAGAGTGTTTTTGGTGTATCTCTGATAAATTAGCTAGAATTTTGATTTGAAGATAAAAAAATCAAAGATAGAATTTGGAATTTTTACCGATTTCTGGGTTGAGTATTTAAAATGTTGATTATGACTAAACTATGGGGTTTAGAAGAAAAGTTATAAGGACCTTTTTTGTAGAGAATTTAATTTCCTATAAATTATTATCAGGATGTTTTTAGTGTATCTTTGATATTTTAGCTAAAATTTGAATCTGAAGATAAAAAAATCTAAAATGGAATTCGTGATTTCTACCGGTTTATGGTATAAGGACTTGAATTGTGACTAAAGTATCGGGTTTCGAAGGAAAGTTATAAGGACCTTTTTTGTAGAGAATTTAATTTCCTATAAATTATTATCAGGATGTTTTTAGTGTATCTTTGATATTTTAGCTAAAATTTGAATCTGAAGATAAAAAAATCTAAAATGGAATTCGTGATTTCTACCGGTTTATGGTATAAGGACTTGAATTGTGACTAAAGTATCGGGTTTCGAAGGAAAGTTATAAGGACCTTTTTTGTAGAGAATTTAATTCCCTATAAATTATTATCGGGGTGTTTTTAGTGTATCTTTGATAGTTTAGCTAGAATTTTGATCTGAAGATAAAAAAACCTAAGATAGAATTTGTGATTTCTACCGATTTTTGGGATAAATATTTGGAATATCGATTATGACTAAAGTATAGAGTTTAGAGCAAATATCCTAAGGAGCTTTTTTGTAAAGAATTTAATTTCCTATAAATTATTATTAGAGTGTTTTTATTGAATCTTTGATATTTTAGCTAGAATTTTAATCTGAAGATAAAAAAACCTAAAATGGAATTCGTGATTTCTACCGATTTCTGGGACGAGTACTTGGGACTTGTATTGTGACTGAAGTTTTGGGTTTAGAAGGAAAGTTATGAGAACCTTTTTTGTAGAGAATTCAATTTCCTATAAATTATTATGAGGGTGTTTTTAGTGTATCTTTGATAGTTTAGCCAGAATCTTAATCTGAAGATCAAAAAATGAAAAATGGAAATCATGATTTCTACCGATTTCTGACACGAGTCTTTAGAATGTCGATTATGACTAAAGTATAGGGTTCAGAAGGAAAGTTATAAGGACCTTTTTTGTAGAGAATTTAATTTCCTACAAATTATTATCAATGAGTTATTATTGTAACTCTGATAGTTAAGCCAGAATATTGATTTAAAGATATTTCAAAACATAAACAATGATTTAATTTATTTAACGATTTGCTTGAGATCAAGCGCGACAATTTGAGTTTCTTTTTTTTTTACATTGAGTAACTGTCATTGCAATAAATTTTCACTTTCTAACTTTAATTACTGACGTAATTATTTTTGAAATTTTTTAAAAAGAAAATTGAATAATTTTGTTGAAATTTAACGGTCGTTACTCCGAAGTACGATAGCTTGGAAACTTGTTCGAAATTTTATTAAATTAAAACACAAATTTTTCTTCGAAACTTCAGCTTTAATTTCAGCCCAATTTAGTTCCTTAATTTTAATTAGACACCAAGTAATTAATTTTCAAAGTTTTGTCAATTTTTAAAATTTAAATTTCTGGCAAATCTACCCTTATTTATATAGATCGATATCTCGAAAACTGTTGATCGAAACTCGATCACTAAAAAATGAAAATTGTAGAGAAAAGTCCGAGCTTTAAAATGAGCCCAATCTGAGTTTTAAATTTTTGTTCGTTAAGAAGTTATTAATAAAAATAGATAAATTTTTATTACAACTTTACTACGGAGTCATAAAACTTGATATTAATCAATAATAATAATTAATGAGCGTAAGTGAGCCTTTAAAACAAGTTTAAAAACAATTAAACTTTCCACAAGCAGAAAAAAAATTTAACGGAAGTGTGAAGAGAAAGAGAAAAAAACAATTGATAAGATAGGACAGGACGTATGTCCGGAATTTGACCTCGAATATTAATAATAATAATGATGATTAAAATATGTTTTTTTCCTTTTAAATTAAATGCGGAGTTATGAGGAAGAGGCCAATTGTTTGTATTAATTCAAGTATCGTGTATGGGTACAATTATGCTTATGAATTAGTAACTATTTAATACTCTGTTTTACAAGGGCTCATGTATGCAAACTGTTTTTTTTTTTTACACTGTTTTAAAATTCCCGCGACTCGCCGGATGTTTTCGCGGTTTTTTTAGTTTGTCATAACTTTTGAATAAATTGAGATTAAGCTTCGGGATCGGGCTCAAATTAAAGATTAGGGTTAAAGGAATAAATTATATTTTTTGTTGATCAAGTTTCGATGGATAGTTTTTAAGATATCGAATTTCAAAGCTGATTAGTTTCGATTGCTAATAAAAATTAAGGTTTATTTCACGTTTTTTTTATTTTAAAAATTCATAACTATGAATCTAATCAAAATTAAGAGCTTAAGTTGGTGCTATTTTAAAGAGTAGGCTTGTAGCTACAATTTTTGTTTGAAAGATTTTGATCTAGGGTCAATAATTTCCGAGATATCGGTTCATATAGATGACCAATTTTTTATAGATTCAGTCGATTCTATGATTTTTGAAATTTAAAAATTCATAACTTTGAATCTAATCAAAATTAAGGGCTCATGTTGGTCTCGTTTTGAAGAGTAGACTTGCAGCTACAATTTTTGTCTGAAAGATTTTGATCTAGGGTCAATAATTTCCGAGATATCGGTTCATATAGATGACCAATTTTTTATAGATTCAGTCGATTCTATGATTTTTGAAATTTAAAAATTCATAACTTTGAATCTAATTAAAATTCAGGGCTCATGTTGGTCTCGTTTTAAAGAGTAGACTTGTAGCTACAATTTTTGTCTGAAAGATTTTGATCTAGGGTCAGTAATTTCTAAGATATCGGTTTATATAGATGGCCGATTTTTTAAAGATTCTGTAGATTTTACGATTTTTAAAATTAAAAAATTCATAACTTTGAATCTAATCAAAATTAAGGGCTCATGTTGGTCTCGTTTTAAAGAGTAGACTTGTAGCTACAATTTTTGTTTGAAACATTTTGATCTAGGGTCAATAATTTCCAAGATATCGGTTAATATAGATGACCAATTTTTTATAGATTCAGTCGATTCTATGATTTTTGAAATTTAAATATTCATAACTTTGAATCTAATCAAAATTAAGGGCTCATGTTGGTCTCGTTTCAAAGAGTAGACTTGTAGCTACAATTTTTGTTTGAAAGATTTTGATCTCGGGTCAATATCTTCCGAGATATCTGTTTATGTAGATGACCAAGTTTCACAAATTCTAAAGATTTGACGATTTTAAAAATTAAAAAATTCATAACTTTGGATCTAATTAAAATTAAGGGCTCATGTTGGTCTCATTTCAAATAGTAGACTTGCAGCTACAATTTTTGTCTGAAAAATTTTTATCTAGGATCAATATCTTCCAAGATATCGGTTAATATAGATGACCGATTTTTCGCAGATTCTAAAAATTTCACGATTTTTGAAGTTTGAAAATTCATAACTTGTAGAGACATAAAGATTAAGGCTTGGGATTGGTCTCATATGAAAAAGCGGACATTTAGCTACAATTTTTATCTGAAAGATTTTGATCTAGGATCAATAGTTGATTAGATATAAATAGAAGACTGATGACTGTTACAAACATTGACTGCAATAGTTTTGTTGAGGAAAAAAAATAGATCATATATCATATTTATATACAAACATACATGTGCATTCAAAGCTTTTATTTGATTAGATATCACACTATCTAATCTTACATCCGATTACAATTTATTTTTATTAAATATTTAACTACTGACTTAAAATTTTTTTCGTGTTTGACGCCGTTGTACATATGATTTAATATCTCGAGAAGTAATCATCAAAACTTAATTAAATAAAAATGAAAATTTTTCTTAATAGTCTAGTCTTTAGTTCAAACTCAATGACGAGTCTTAATTGCGATCAGTTCGAAAGTTATGAATTTTTAAATTCAAAATCAAAGAAATTGTATTTTTATTAACTTAATATATTCCTGTCTACAGATCAATATCTCGAAAAATATTGACTGAAAAATGATAAATCATAAATGAAAATTGTACCTTGAACCTTAAACTTTAATTTGAGCCTCATCTTATTTTTTGATCTCTATTTTTCTAGAAGCTGTAAATTTTTAAAATTCTACTTCCTGGTTCAAAAATTGATTTTCCCACAAATCCCCTTTTCTATAAAGATATCTCGAAAACTATCGATCGTAACTTGATCAAAGGTAAATGAAAATTGATCCTGGAACTCTCACCTATAATTTGAGCCCAAGAACGACCCTTAATCTTAATTTCCCTTGAAGTTATGAATTTTTGAAGTTCGCGCTTCCAGATTCAAAAATTTCCCATTATTTATATGGATCTATATTGATCGATATCTCAGAAACTATTGATCGGATCTTGATCAATCACGAACAAAATTTGTAGCAGAAGGTCTGAGCTTCATTTTAAGCCTGATCCCGAACCTTAATTTCAATTTCCCTTGAAGTTATGAGTTTTTTAAGTTCGCGCTTCCAGATTCAAAAATTTGAATTTCTCAAAAATCTTCATCTCCATGGATCTGTATCGATTTATCTCAAAACCTATCGGTTGAAACTCGATCAAACATGAATGAAAATTGTACCCTGAATCCTTACCTTTAATTTGAGCCCGACCATGAGCCTTAATCTCAATTTTCCTAGAAGTTATGAATTTTGAAATGAAAAAAGAAACTTTCGTTTTAAAATCAAGGGAAATAAATTTTAAAAATAAAATTCTTATAAAGGATATTGAATAATATTTGAACGCAAGTCAGCTTAATAGGACATAAAAAGTTAAAAAAAACGAGTTAGACGTTGAGAAAGGACTTAGTGAGCTGATGGGCAACGAACGCAGTTGTAAAAGGTGATAACGGATCTTGAGAGTTGATTTAACGTCGTCTCAACATATTTTAAAATCTCTGTCTCTTTTCTATGCTCTACGATCTACGAGCAGCTCTAGGACGACCATATACACTAAACTACATATACTATATATACACATATGAGCCCGAGATTCCACGTAATCGTCTGGAATGCCGTTCAACCGACATCCGACATTTTTTACTCCGTTTTTATAAAATACCGCTCGGGATAACGATTTTTGTCTCTGCCGGTCGATATCTCAGAGACTGTTTATCGAAACTACATTAAACATCAATAAAAGTTTTTGCTACTTGTATCCCCTTCGAAATGCGCCCAATCTCGATCCTCAATACCAACTTTCCTAGAAGTTATGAATTTTTAAATTTTAAAAATCGTCAAATCTTTAGAATCTGTGAAACTTGGTCATCTACATAAACAGATATCTCGGAAGATATCGACCCTAGATCAAAATCGTTCAAACAAAAATTGTAGCTACAAGTCTACTCTTTAAAACGAGACCAATATGAGCCTTTAATTTTGATTAGATTCAAAGTTATGAATTTTTAAATTTCAAAAATTGTAAAATCTACAGAATCTATAAAAAAATCGGTCGTTTATATAAATCGATATCTTGGAAATTATTGACCCTAGATCAAAATTTTTCAGACAAAAGTTGTAGCTACAAGTCTACTCTTTAAAACGAGACCAACTTGAGCCCTTAATTTTAACTAGATTCAAAGTTATGAATTTTTAAATTTCAAAAATTGTAAAATCTACAGAATCTATAAAAAAATCGGTCGTTTATATAAATCGATATCTTGGAAATTATTGACCCTAGATCAAAATTTTTCAGACAAAAGTTGTAGCTACAAGTCTACTCTTTAAAACGAGACCAACTTGAGCCCTTAATTTTAACTAGATTCAAAGTTATGAATTTTTTAATTTCAAAAATTGTAAAATCTACAGAATCTATAAAAAAATCGGTCGTTTATATAAATCGATATCTTGGAAATTATTGACCCTAGATCAAAATTTTTCAGACAAAAGTTGTAGCTACAAGTCTACTCTTTAAAACGAGACCAACTTGAGCCCTTAATTTTAACTAGATTCAAAGTTATGAATTTTTAAATTTCAAAAATTGTAAAATCTACAGAATCTATAAAAAAATCGGTCGTTTATATAAATCGATATCTTGGAAATTATTGACCCTAGATCAAAATTTTTCAGACAAAAGTTGTAGCTACAAGTCTACTCTTTAAAACGAGACCAACTTGAGCCCTTAATTTTAACTAGATTCAAAGTTATGAATTTTTTAATTTCAAAAATTGTAAAATCTACAGAATCTATAAAAAAATCGGTCGTTTATATAAATCGATATCTTGGAAATTATTGACCCTAGATCAAAATTTTTCAGACAAAAGTTGTAGCTACAAGTCTACTCTTTAAAACGAGACCAACATGAGCCCTTAATTTTGATTAGATCCAAAGTTATGAATTTTTTAAGTTTGCAATTTATATTCGATTTAAATCGATCTTTATCTACACATGCCGATATTTTACGAGCTATTGATCCTACATTAAAATCTTTCCTACAAAAATTGAAGCTAAAAGACTACTCTTTAAAATGAGACCAAGCTCAAATCTTAATCTTTACATCCCTAAAAGTTATGAATTTCTAAAATTTTTAAAATAAATCGAAAATCAAAATTTTCCCTTTTTATAAATATGCGGCTTTGAAATTCGATATCTCGAAAACTATACATCGAAACTCAATCGAACAAAAACAAAACTTGTTCTACGAATTCTAATCTTTAATTTAAGCCCAAGAACGGACCTTAATATCAATTTCTTCAAAAGTTATTAATGTTTTAATCCATCACAAATTTTCTAGTTTAAAAAAAAAAAAAAATTTTGAAAAAATTCAAAAAAAGAAAAAATTCCCATAGTATTGAATCAACAGTACACAATTATCCATAAAATACATATGTACAAAAATAATATCCTCCAACTGAGCCAGTACCAACCGGGGATTGAGAAATAGCCGACCAACCGGTTACATACCGGATCCCTCGTAAAAAAACTAAAATAAAACAAAAAATATCACTAAATAAAGAGACAGGATGCTCGACAAAAATAGTCGGTTGACTAAAGAAAAAGGAATACAAAAGAAAAGTATAAAAAAATTGCGACTTCAAGGGCTGACTTTAAATTTTTCGTCCCATTCACAAGAGAAAGGATGCGAATTCTGTTAATAATACGCTTTTTTTTACAAAATATCTTCAACTTTCATTCAATAATAATACATAATTAATAAGCACATGCGTTTTGAATTTTTGCGGGACGATTTGACCCACTTTTTATTTTTAAATCATTTCTTTCCGCGGAAATGCGAAAAATATTCAAACTTGCCGGCATTGGGTTTCTGTAACTTCGAGATTAATTGAGTTCGGGGCTAGAAAAAAATATTCAATTTTAGTTAAAAGTGTCTAGTTTCACACCCCGAAGTCGGCTTATTTTTAATAATTACCTGGGATGAGTGATAATTGAATTTAAAAAGCGCGGGAAAAATTTGAATTTTGAATTTGAAATTTTGAATGATTATTTTAGAAGCTTTTAATCCTAGATCAAAATTGTTTAGATAAAAGTTGTAGCTACAAGCCCACTCTTTAAAATGAGACCAAAGTCGTTTCTTAATTTTGATTAGTTTCGAAGTTATGAATTTTTGAACATAGGAAAATCAACTTTTTCGATATTTGAATTTTTTAAAAATTCTATTCTTCTCTATAAAAGCCGATATATTGAATGCTATTGATCCTAGATTAAAATCTTTCAAACAAAAGTTGTAGCTACAAGTGTACTCTTTAAAACGAGACCAAATTCGTTTCTAAATTTTGATTAGGTTTGAAGTTATGAATTTTTTAAGTTCGAAGATTTTGAATCAAATTTAAATTTCCTCAAATTTCATATAATGACCGGCTTTAAAATTCGATATCTCGAAAACTACTGATCAAACTTTGATCAAACAAAAATGAAAATTGTTTTTTGAAATGTAAGCTTTGATTTGAGCCCGATCCCGAGCCTTAATCTCAATTTTCCTAGAAGTTATGAATTTTAAAAGTTCGAAAAAAAGAATTTTCCTGGTAATTTTTTTAGTAAAATTTCTCTAACAACTTTTACCATAAAATATTTAAATAAATAGAAATAAATGTAATGAACAAAGTATGTCGTTTTAAAGAGTACGAATAATGTATAAATGAACTTTCGAATCCCAGCAATAATAGTAATTGGTGATTCAAAAAAAATATTTCTCACACTCGCGAGTCGCGATGCGCCGCGAGACTCAAAACAAAACTCATATCTAAGTTTATAAATAAATATATCAAGTATGTACATTCATTTACATTACAAATGTATTACATAGCGCACTTGACACTCGCATATGTCCTTGGCAATAAAATAAAAAAATAATAGAAATTATTTATAAGAAAATTTCAAAAGAGAAATTTTGAAATTTTTATTCGAAAACTTTTTTTAAATTAATGCTAATTAATTACGTCCATTATGATTGAGTAGAGTCTGAATTTTTTTTTTTTTTAATTGAAACAAAATTTAGTTCATCTGATTTTTGAAAAAAAATTTTATTTAATTTTAGAAAGTTCTTAACTTCGAGGAAAACTGAAATTTAGGGTCGATGCTGGGGTCAAATTAAAAGTTAAGGTTCAAGGAACAATTTTTGTTTATGTTTGATCAAGTTACAATCGATAGTTTTCGAGATATCGATCTATGTAGATCCATGTATAGAAGAAATTTTTGGGAAATTGAGTTTTTGATTCTGGGATCGAAACTCAAAAAAATTCATAACTTCAAGAGAAATTGAAATTAAGGTTCGAGCTTAGGCTTAAAATTAAGCTTAGACCTTCTGCTACAAATTTTGTTTATGATTGATCTAGATCCGATCAATAGTTTTGGAGATATCGATCTATAAAGATCCATATATAGAAGAAATTTTTGGGAAGTTGAATTTTTGATTCTGGGATCGGAACTTTAAAAATTCATAACTTCTAGAAAAATTGAGATGAAGGTTCGTGGTTGGGCTCAAATTGAAGCTTAGACCTTCCACTATAAACTTTCTTTATGTTAGATCGAAATCCAATCGATAGTTTCCGAGATATCGATCTATATAGATCCATATAAATAATAGAAAATTTTTGGGAAATTTAAATTTTGATTCTAGGATCAGAACTTTAAAAATTCATAACTTCTAGGAAAATTGAGATTAAGAGACGGGGTTGGGCTCAAATTAAAGGTTAAGGTTCAAGGAACAATTTTTGTTTATGTTTGATCAAGTTACAATCGATAGTTTTCGAGATATCGATCTATATAGATCCATATAAATAATAGAAAATTTTTGGGAAATTTAAATTTTGATTCTGGGATCAGAACTTTAAAAATTCATAACTTCTAGGAAAATTGAGATTAAGAGACGGGGTTGGGCTCAAATTAAAGGTTAGGGTTCGAGGAACAATTTTTGTTTATGTTTAATCAGGATTCGATTGATAGTTTTCGAGATATCGATCTATATAGATCTAGATAACTAGAAGGAGATTTTTGGGAAATTCAATTTTTGATTCTGGGATCGGAACTTTAAAAATTCATAACTTCTAGAAAAATTGAGATTAAGGTTCGTGGTTGGGCTCAAATTGAAGCTTAGACCTTCCACTATAAACTTTCTTTATGTTAGATCGAAATCCAATCGATAGTTTCCGAGATATCGATCTATATAGATCCATATAAATAATAGAAAATTTTTGGGAAATTTAAATTTTGATTCTGGGATCAGAACTTTAAAAATTCATAACTTCTAGGAAAATTGAGATTAAGAGACGGGGTTGGGCTCAAATTAAAAGTTAAGGTTCAAGGAACAATTTTTGTTTATGTTTGATCAAGTTACAATCGATAGTTTTCGAGATATCGATCTATATAGATCCATATAAATAATGGGAGATTTTTGAGAAATGTAACTTTTGATTCTAGTATCGAAATTTTAAAAATTCATAACGCTGACTATAATTAAAATTGAGTTCTCATTTCAAAGAGTAGACCCTTGGCTACAATTTCAACTCAAAAAATTCCGATCTACGATTATTAATTTCCATAATATTAATTATTAAAGGCAGCCTTTCTCCTGACAAAAATCGTCATTCTTTTTTAATTACTTTAAATAATTTCCAGCAATCGTTTGTTGTTCCTCAGTAATTGTCCACCAGTCTCAAGGTACAAAAAGCATAATGTTTTTTTTAATTCTCAGGGAGAGGGGATAATTGTACTGGATGCGACACTGGACGCATCGACGACCGACGACGGGGACTGGGAACTGTCTGGAGGTCCGCCCTCGCCTTGTGATGTTGCTTTTTCAAATGATAACATACTAATTAACGGCCGTAGTAATTTGTCGAGGTCACCTAGAAATCATAAGGTAATTTTTTCAACAATTATATTTTTTTTTTTTTTCTAAAAAAAATGTCACCGACTTGAAAAATTTTTTTCGCCCCTCCAGCTCATTATTAAGACTCCACTTATTTTTTTTCACATTCTCCAGACTCTGACGTCACGATTTAAAAAAAATAAATCCCAAAAATTTCTATCAGATCCCAGGAAAAAAATTTTAGAATTTAAAAAAAAATTTTTTTTCTTAAAAAAAAATATTTTCTCACGTAAATCTTGTAAGGAAGAATAAATTGTTTTGTGATCCGTGTCTTAAAAAATAAAATTTATATTTAAAAGTGGCGGTAGAAAATTTACAAGTAAAAGTATCACGGTCTGATGAATACTCGCGTTCCCAGACTTATAGATTCCACGTTTTAAATGCCTCTGCTAACTCTAAACTTTTATTAACGTGCTCTACAATAGTATAATACACAATTATGATGATAGATAAATATATAAATGCAAACAATATTATTATTTTGTGATAAACATTTTTCAAACAAATCTTTTATGTTTTAAATAATTTTTTTCTCACGATCCAATTGACGGATTTTCAACTTTTTTTTTTTAAATCGTGACGTCAGAGTCTGGAGAATAAGATAAAAAATATATCAACTCTTAATAATTACGTTAAGCACCTCAAAAAAATTTATAAAGTTTGTAATCCTTCTGGGGCTCCAAAAAGTTCAAAATTTAGATCTCGAGTTTAAAAAATTCATTTCTGGTGAATATATCAAAATTTTTCAGACTTATTTTTTTTAAATCGTGACGTCAGAGTCTGGAGAATAAGATAAAAAATATATCAACTCTTAATAATTACGTTAAGCACCTCAAAAAAATTTATAAAGTTTGTAATCCTTCTGGGGCTCCAAAAAGTTCAAAATTTAGAACTCGAGTTTAAAAAATTCATTTCTGGTGAATATATCAAAATTTTTCAGACTTATTTTTTTTAAATCGTGACGTCAGAGTCTGGAGAATAAGATAAAAAATATATCAACTCTTAATAATTACTCTAAGTATCTCAAAAAAATTATTAAAGTGTAAAAGATGAAAAATTTCCTGCCATAAAAATTACAAGTTTTTCTTGTGACAAAAATTTTTTAATTAATTATAATAATTATTTATCAAATAATTAACCTGTCTTACAATAATAACTTTTATTTCCAAAACCTGTTTGAATAATTACCCAAGTTTTATTTATCCGCCTCAAAAACCGCGAATACCGCGAGTTCCACAAGTCCCGTTTTCTTTTCTCTCTATGTACGTATTCAAACGTTTCTTTCTCATTATACATTTGTCATTATATCGTAAAAAAATTTCAAAAAAAAAACAATTAAAAAAGAATTTAATTTAATTTAATTTTTTTTTGCGTAATTAATTACAAATAATTATCAAATGTCATCGCAGTCATCTTATATAATTACATTTCTATTGTTTTATAATTTTATATATTTTTTTTTTTTGCTGACATGATACTGATAAGACATGTATTATTAAAACTGATTCAAGCACTCAATTACACAATACAATGTTTATAATAATAAAAAAAAAAGTCACGATTTATTTTTTTATTGAACGCGAACGTGATAAATTTTTTTATTATTTTTTTTTGAATGCATTCAAACAATGAGGAAGAGAAAATAGTGATTGCTACAGTTGATCAAGTCTAGTCACTCTCACAATGTATATAAATAAATAAATAAATAAAAAAAAAGTGAACGGACTTTTACTTCAGACGCTTCTGTAATTACGATTAATTAAAAAATGTGTAGCATTTATAATTATTTCTGTCTTTATTGTGAAAAAAATTCAAAAATAAGGTAAGTGACCCCTCTATCGGCCAGTTAAGCGTATTTTTTTTTCGAATTTTATTATAACCCTATTTTTATTATTAGTTAAGTAAAAATCATTAAATTTTTAACTCTTAAAGCTACTATGAAACGAGCTAATGAGATTACAAAAAACAATCGGACTTATATTGTTATTTTTAATTAGTAATCGGTTAATGAAAAAACAAGAACACTTAACCTCCCTGATAAAAAAACCACCAGAAATCGCGTCTGACGCACTACTATTTTTTTTTAAGTAAAAAATGAATGTTTACAATAATCAAAGTATGTTTAATCTAAAGTGGCCGATAAAAGGGGCCTGGCCGATAGAGGGGTCACTTACCGTATACTAATTTTAAGTCGAAAGTACTACAAACTAAGGTAAAAGACCCTGTTGTTGACCATGACCCTGTTTCTGACCTTTTCAACTTGTTTCTAACTTACTTAAAAAACCATAACTTTAATAAGGAAATCGATTTTTTCTTAATTTATAATAATCTATTTTCAGCCTGATTAATGACAATTTGAAAAACATTTAAATTATTAACTGAATAAAAAAAAATGTTTTAGTCGTAAGTGGCTGAGGAAGCCATTTTTTAAGTGTAGTCTGAACAGTTGACGTTAAAAGGTGCGACAATTGAATCTGTGCACTAATTATCATGTCAGTAAAAAAATTTAATTAAAAATGTATGGATAGATCAATACTTAATTAAAATTCATTTTAATATACGTATAAAACATATTAACATGAGTTTTGTTGCTAAAATTTGAAGGTCAATAACTAGGCTCAATTTTAAAGGTGTGATGAAGTTGTTGACCCTCACACTCTAACCTACTACGAACTAGGTTATCTATTTAATTACATGTCTATAAAATGTAAAAATAACTATATTCATAATTTTATTAAATTCTTTTTCAATATTTTTTATAGTACAGGTATAAATTGACAATTAATATTTATTTTTATAAATACAAGATCATATTTAGATCTTGAAAGTATATTTTCGGAGTGATGAATTGGAGGAAAAAAAAAATAAACCAAATTAGTTTTAGCAAATGATTTTAATTTTTTCATTTCTGTAGTGTTTTATGGCATGATTAATTATTTATATTTTAAATATTAAAAAAAACTATGTTTTTGTTATAAAAAATATTTAATTGATTTATCTAAACAAGAATTCAAGTTTATTCAAGCTTATTAAGTACTTCACCATCATGGTTTAATGTGAAGGTCAGAAACCAGGCCACTGTGAGGGTCAGAAACTGCGACCTGAAGAATTCTGACGGTCAGAAACTGGGTTACTAAAAGTCTATCTTTAAAACCTCAATTCAAATTATTAATCAATTGAAATAATTATTTTACGCACATGACTTTATTTGACAAATCCTAAACTAGTTGATAAATTTTTTTTTTCTCATTAAGTTAAATCTTACATTAACTATTATAGTATAACCTCAACCGGCACTCTTAAAAGCTCAGAAACTGGGCCCCTTACCTTATTCAAATTTTGAGTATCATTTTTTTCCATGATACTTAAATATCAAGAAACTTATTTTTATAATTCTTTAATTTATGGAAAAATTCAAAAAAAATTTTCCTGAAAATCTACTCTAGACCCTGAGAAGAAAATTTCGAATTTTCGACCGCGATTTAAAAACATAGCGCGAACAGTTATCGTGATTATTTCAAGTAAGACATTACCGGACACTTAATTGCGTCTTTACCGTAAGCTTGATAAATCAACTCATGACATTACCCCCTCCCCCCTGTCATCAAACTTACGCGTCGCAATCCGCGAGTAACTCGCGGATTACAATCGTAATCTCGATGACTGATACTTGATATAAAATGATACATAAATATATAAATCGTTAAAGCACCGTTTCATATTTATTTTTAATAAAATAATCTAGTAATTCAATAACAAATTGCGCCGCTTTTTTTTATTTATTTTCATTTTTATTCTGCGAGTGACTTTTTAGATGCAGTTACCATGCGCTCGACCGTGAACTCTATAATTTATATAAATATTCTATCTAAGTACATCTTTATTATTTGTGCATTAGTATAATTTTTTTTACTTCATAAATTTTATGAAAATTTTTCTTTATTGTTCCGATGGATTATTTTTTTATCGCCATTTCTGTCTGGAAATTTTTAAAATTGATTTTCCAATTTTTCTCTCAAACTAACCCCCGATTTCGCTTATCACAATTATTATGACTCTAAACACCATAAGCTTCCCAAAAACCTACAATTTTTTGACTCTAGTCTCAGAAAAACCAAAAAGAAAAATTCCTAAACTCAAAAAACCAAAATCCTCTAACTCCGAGACCATGAATTTATTTTTACTTTCTCCCATATCCTCTAAACTAATAACGCGATTCACTTCTTCCAAAATTATTTCAAAAGTAGGCGTTTCAAGCTTTGTAACGAGCTGCAACTTTTATCAATTTGACATTTCGAAGCCTTAGAATTTTAAATTTTTCTTTAAATTTTTCGATGGAAAATTTCTAAGCGAAAGTAACTTCAATTTTTTTTTTTTTTTTCTATTAATTTTAATACTTTATCGATATTATAGATAATTTATAAATATAAAGGACAGAGCAGACGTGACGTTGGTACCAAAGAGTATGAAAATCAACGAGTGTGACCGGTTACTGTTATGCGAAGTTACACACCGTGTTGAATTTCCTCTCTCTTTTTCCGGTGCTTCCATTTTTATTTTTTTTTTATTTTACTATTACAATTTATCTCACGCTTTATAGGATGCCCTTTTGTATCTCCCTCTAATGTAAAAATTATCATCATTATTTATGATAAATAATTAATAAAAAATCTAATGATTTGTTATTTAAATTTGAAATTACGAAATAGCACCGGATACAATTTGACGACACGGCGACCCGGACCTTCGAGTATCCGAGTGAGGCGTCGATGCTGGAGGACGAGGGCAGTTGTGTTGACGGTGAAACTACTTCCGGTACGGCGACGGGTAAATCAGAATCTGGGACTGGTAATGGAGATGGAGATATAGATGGAGATGGTGTTGGTGATATGTGTGGCGGATTACTGACGACGGAATTGTCACAGACGCAATTACAGCAGTGTAATATTTCTAACGCTGCTGCTAATCCTATTTTAGGTAAGTTTTTTTTTGTCCTAGAATATTTTTCAGTCCTAGATCATCCTAGAATTTCTTTTATTTCTAGGTAGTCCTAGAATTTTTTATTCCTAGACAGTCCTAGATTTTTTTTATATTTATTCCTAAACAATTCTAGTTTTTTTTGAGCTCCTAGAATTTTTCAAAACATTTTTCTAGGATTTTTTATTCCTGGAAGTTCCTAGAATTTTTTTTCATCATTCCTTAAGTCTTCGAAATTTCTGACAGTCCTAGAAATCTTAGAATTTATTCCTAGACAATTCTAGATGTATTTTGAGCTCCTAGAATTTTTCAAAACATTTGTCTGGGATTTTTTCATTCCTGTGAATTCCTAGAAATTTTTTACATATTTTTTTAAGTCCTAGAAATTTTTAATTTATTCCTAGATAATCCTAGATGTTTTTTAAGCTCCTAGAGTTTTTCCAGAATTTTTTATTCCTGGAAGTTCCTAGAATTTTTTTTCATCATTTTTTATGCCTTCGAAGTTTTCTGGCAGTCCTAGAAATCTTAGAATTTATTCCTAGACAATTCTAGATGTTTTTTAAGCTCCTAGAATTTTTCAAGGATTTTTTATTCCTGGAAGTTCCTAGAATTCTTTTTCATCATTTTTTATGCCTTCCAAATTTTCTGGCAGTCCTAGAAATCTTAGAATTTATTCCTAGACAATTCTAGATGTTTTTTGGGCTCCTAGAATTTTCCAAAACAATCCACGAGATTTTTTCTTTTCTGTAAGTTCCCAGAAATTGTATACATTATTATTTTAATCCTTAGAAATTTTTTCATAGTCTTAGAAATTTTTGCATTCGTTTCTACGCGATCCTAAATCTCCACAAAGCTCTTAGAATTTGTCAAAACAATTCTTTATTCCCTACTAAGTCTTAGAAATTCTCTTAGACATTTTTACAACTCCTAGAAATATTTTAAATCCGTTCTTCAACCTATTAAAATTTTTTGCAAACTTCTTGTCCTAGAACTTTTGTAAACTTTCTAGAATTCTTCAAATGCTTCCGATCTTCTTAAAAACTTTTCAAAGCCACTTACACAAGTCTTAGAATTTTCCAATAATTCCTAGAATTTTTAATTCCTATTTTAAAGCTCCTAGAAAAATTTAACCTTCAAAATTTTTTCTACTATTTGCCCGACACGACTTTCCTAGAATTTCCGCGACTCAAAATATTCCTAGAACCCCACCCCAACCTAATAAAAAAATAACTAACGTTTGTTATTTTTAAAAAGGTGGCGGTGGACTCGCTTCATTCACGCCAACAAAAATGGATTTAACCGCCAAAACATTTGAACTCGGCGTCACTAGATCGCTAGCGCCACCTGCCGAGACCCACCAGCCAGTGGTCGAACAATCGATAGAGGAAGCTCAGGATTTGTGTGCCGATTCAGCCGCCTGGGGCGCTGAGGCAACCGCTGACCTCCTCTACTAGCCATTAAAATTTTAAATTTAAATTCATCTTTTCCCGCTTTTTTTTTAAAAAAGCTCATTTTCACCCAATTATTTATTCCGCAGGATAACGGGATTTTTTTTCCTTTTATTTACCCCTAATTAAATCATTCCACACGCATTTAATTATTAATTGATCAATTAAGCTCATTAATTAATAATTATAATAATAATCATTATAAAATAGCGATAATTAATTTCTAACTGCCGAGAGTTTTGAGACTTTGCGTTTGTAAAAAAAATTAATTAGTAATTATCTAATAATTATTAATTACCAGCAGGATAAAAAAAACTTTTGGAATTTTTTTTTACAAAAAAATATTTTGAAAGCTTTTCTTTACATTTTCCAGTGCGAGAGCTCGAAGAGTGATTGTATAATCGACTAAAAATATTTAATTAATTATAATTATTATTATTATAAATATATATAAGATAGAGTAGATTTATATGATAAATTCTGCCAAAGTAGATTAAGTCTACTTGAATAATTACACTATGGTATTTATAATCGACTAGTGATTTTTAAAAAATCACAAAAAAATTTTACATTTCCAAAAAAGTTTTTATAAAAGCTTTCATAGTAATTTCGACTTCCGGTCAAAAGCTCGGCTATTTTTGGAGTCCTTGGGGTCGGACTGATCGACTAGTACCTGAGCTTGCGAGGTTTGTTTGCGTTAAATTTTCAAAGCTCAAGTGTAAGTTCAAGGATAGAAAATGTTTTTCAATAATTTTATACGAAAAATTGAGCGAGCTTTTGAAAGCTGTGGCAGCCATGATGACTTATGGCCGAAAGCTCAAAGATATTTAGAATATATGTAAAGTACGGAATGTAATAACGTATGAGCTTGCGAGATTTGATTTGAACTAACGTTTATAAAAGCTCAAGGTTCATAAATTTTTATAACATAATTTCTGAGCTTTTTGCAACTACGAGACGACGCCTAGATCAAACATATGATATCGACTCTGGCTAGTGCTTGCGTATTTGGGAGTTCTGGGAGCTTTATCACAAAGTCTTGGCACATGAGTTTTCGGTGTAAAATATTGTAAAGCTCATTTTCAGAAGCTTCTAATTTTTTACGACGATGCAAACTTGCAAGTGCGATTAATACTTTTATGAGTTCATAAAAAATTTATAAGTATTCAATTCTTAAACTTGCAAGCTTTCACACTTATTATCAATTTACGTCGCAAGCTCAATATTTCTGTGTTAAACCTGCCTATTCTCCATCAATTTAACTACGAGCTTTCAATATAAATTGATATCTGGATTGTTAAAAGCTCATATCTTCTAAAGTCCAAAATTTGATGCTAGAATGGAAATTTAACTAGATATATATCAAGGTATTGGGTGGAGCTTAATGTATCTAAACTCCACTGATTAAAGATTAAAGCTCCCTGCAGATCCAGAGCTTTTGTGACTGAGCTTTCAAAATTTAGTTCGAATTATTGCATTTTTTTCTCAACAGAAACTAATTTTTTCTCCAAAAAATCTTCAACTCGCAAGCTTTCATACTAAATATCAACTCATCTCGCAAGCTCAGTATTGTCTTTAAGTATTTTTTCCCGCTCTATCGATTCCCGCCCGAGCTTTTGACATCCGACGCCATCTTGAGCTCTAAAATAAGCTCTAAAGTTTTCCACCCAAGAAATTTTTTATATTTATACTAAATTCCGTACCGTCGAGTTCTTTCGGGAGCTCATATAAGTAATACCCATTAATGTTTTTGTATAATTATTTGAGTTACGTTATTTATAATTAGTAAAAATGTGATATATATTAATTTTCATGCGTACTTTGTGTTTAATTAAATAATTAAATTATTTATTTAAATCATCGATTTTTCTTTTAGAATGAATTTTTCATTCCAAAATCAATTATTATTATTATTACTACTATTATTATTATAAAATATGTAATTAATTAAATTGTACTTGTTTTAATGTTTTATTTGTATATTATTAATTATTAATTACATGAACTTATTTATTATTAGATGAAAATAATTGTTTAATTGTATACGAATAAAAAAATGATTTTTTTTTTTATAAAAAAAGAATTATATTTAAGAATTTATTTATAAGTTATCTGTAAAATTAAGCGTGTAATCTGTGTGTTGATAAATTAATTATGATATAATTATTATGATTGCAATTATAATGATGATAATAAAAAACAAATACATATTTATAAAATTATTTTTTATTCAAAATTCGATACATTTGTCAAGTGTTGACAGGGAGATTAAAGAACGTGTTAAATATTAGACTTACGGCTTAAACTCACAGGACCTTTTTTGTAGGAAATTTAATTTTCTACAAAAAAGGTCCTTATCCGCGAATCGATAAACTTAAAATTTAGAAAGTTATAGAAGGTTAAAAGAACAAAATATATATGCCGCAATTTTTCGCGGGTTTCTAATAAAACAATCTGTTTAAATCTTAAATATATGGTTTAAACTCATGACTTTATTATAGGAAATTAAATTGTTAATGTAAAAGTGTATATACATGACTTTCGTTGCAACTTGTCTGCTGCATTTGCATAATTGTAAATTTATATTTAATCTCAATTTCAAGAATAATAATCATGAATAATCTCCGATAACTCCTGACATTGTGAGATTAAAAAATCCAGCAAAACGTAAGTCATTGTGAGAATAAATTTTCCATCGTCAATTTATCAGATTTTCCGCTTCGATATTTATTTCTCATTATCGACGCTCGTAATCTAATTTTTGTCAGTAGGTGTGCCAGCCGTTCATGAGTTGACATTAATCCACGGCAGATGGCACTGCTAGTATTCACAGGAACCTCGCGCTTATTTAGAATCGATAAGAAGCGTATTTTAAAACAGAAATCACTTTTTATCTTGTCAGTATATTTCCCCTCATAATTAAAGTAACGGGATCAAAGTCCATTTCCGTTTTATAGAAGGCCTTTTTGGGTATACACGCGTTTCGTAGCACCTTTGTCATCGACCATAATATAATAATTACGAAATCTTGAGCATAAGCTCACTATTTAACCTAGAATCGATGATCAGACCAAGGATCTTTCTACGTGTGGGCGCCAGCCAACAGTTACCATGAGTTCATACCTTTCTTGGGGTAAACACTACTACCATTTCAGAAAATAAAGGAACTCTGGTCGAAGTGGGGTTGGAAAAAGGGGTTGAAAATAATTATCATGAAAAAGCTTTATATGTGAAAACATATATGATAAAATATGCATAAATCAATATTTACCCGGATTTAATACCATTCGTTTTTTTCCTTTTTATCGAATAATTATAAAAACTTCGAAACCATAAAATAACATTTTTGAGAACTTGAAAAAACAAACGGACGTTATTTAAACTTAATATTTTGCAATATTAGTATAACAGGTATATTAATTGAAAATGTTTACTGAATGCCCGATAAAAAAAGATTTTGTATAATTATATATTATTATATATGAGTTCATATATAATCAGATCTGAAAATTGGCCATATCTGATCATGTATAATCATATATGATTAGATATAATCATGCATGAACGAATATAGTCATTTTTAAAAGCTCATTGAAAATATCTGAAAATAATTAATTAAGTAATTAAATTAGGATTTATCGTCTTCATTAATATAAATGTTGGTTAAATTTAAATTGAAAAAAAAAAAAAAAAAGTACTATAGATTAACTATTTTTGTACTAAGGGGTCACCCATCCAATTATTGATCCACGCCGATGCTACTTAACTTTGGTAATCGGTAGATGGTAGTCTGATCCTCTAGTCTGTTATGAACTTACATCAAAGAAAAGTTTATGGTATAACTTAACTCAAATAATCAAATTGATACATTCTACTTAAATTATTGAACCTAATGATGAATTTAGTTTTGTACATAAATATCGATAGAATTCATCAGATAGATATAATCAAATCTTTTTATCTATAAGCTTATAAATATTCATATATAAATCGATATTGATTTATACTATTGAATTGCTGCCGAAACCTTTAAATATTTTTCAAGTAATGGGGATTTAAGTTTGATTGATACACTGAGAGACAAATTTATTCTCCAGTAATAAAAACACGTATTAGAATTTTTCCTAAAACATTACTACATATTAATAAATTTTAGTTACATATAAGTATGAATTTTATTTTATAATAATAAATTCGATTGCAGAGAGATAAATGAAAATTTTATCAAAAATAAAATTTTATGAGCATCTAATATAATTTTATTAGTATTCAATGAAATTTTATTAGTATTTAATAAAATTTCATTAGATACAAATATGTGTTTACTAAAATCACCGCAAGCTTTGTTTTATGGCGGCCATCTTTAATTCGTATAAAAGTGTCAAATTTGACTGCTGTTAATTTGAAAAAAAAAAAAAAAAAAAAAAAAAAAAGATTTGTGAAATATGTACGAGAGACGTTTAATAATGGAAAATTTTCAATAAAAATAATGTTTTTTTCGATATGATTTGTGTGTTTATTATTTTTTCATGAACTTAACCTAACTTCAAAAATTCAAAATGTTGTTGTTTGACGAACTATACTGTAATTAATTTATAAACTTATAAAGAATAAAGTATTTATTGAAAAATTAAAATTATTTTATAATTTATGTGTTTTAAAAAAAATATCTACGTCTCAAAAATCGCCCGAAGTTTAAAATTTAAGATTCTAACCTAGTTAATATTTTTCACTTCAAATCTAAGGATAACTTTTAATATTTTGATATTATTTACTGCTAATAAATAAATTTATCTGTAAAAAAATTTTTCATTTTCAATTCATCTATGGAATACAACGAATTTTTAGATTTCACATATTCATTTATTAATCATTCACAATATTAATTCATTTAGTATATAAATAAACACGTAGTCGATACTAATAAACACGTATTAAATACTATTAAAATTTGAAACGGGATTTTAATAAAATTTTTATTCGTATTTAGTAAACTTTTTATTTGCGCATGACCATAATACGTATTTTACTAAATACAAATAAATTTTATTACTATGTAATAAAAATGTCTCTCAGTGTAGTTGACAAAATAAAAATTTAATAACATTAATATTAAAATTATATATATATATATATATATATATATATATATATATATATATATATATATATATATATATATACCCATGTAGGGGAGGGGGCGCAAAAGGCGTAGGGTAGGTAAATCGGGGTACCCCCAAAATTTCATAAGAGAAAATTTTATTTTTTAATTATTCCAAAAGCACTTTTGTAAACATAATTAAGTAATATTTTAAATATTTTTGTTAAACTTTTTCAAAAATCGACTCTCAGTCAAAAAATGTTGATGGCTTTTGATTTATGATAAAAACCAGTAAAAAAATTTTTTTCTGCTTTTGCATCCAGCAATCGTGTAAGATGTAATATTTCTTTATAAAAATTGCTCACAAAAAAACTTCGATTTGATCAATTTTTTTAATATGCAGAAATTTTTTTTGAGCCTTTTTTAGGGAATACCCTATTTTGCCCGCCAAAGTGAAAATTTTTTGTTTCAACAGCAACTGAAATTTTTGTTTGTTTACTTCGCATATCATTAAAAACAAAAGGATTTAGCGTATTTTAATCCTTGGAACCATAGTATTTTCTTAAGTACTGAAAAAAGGCTGAAATAAACTTTCAGTACATGTATGGTAAAAACGCTAATTATAATAAATTTCTCTAAAATTTTCAAATTTAAGTTCAGAAAATTTTTCTATTTAGACGTGTTAAGAGCAAACCACAATTTCAAACACTTTGCAAGGGTTCCTTGTTCATAAATCATTTAAACTGAACAAAAATTTTAGGGTGTCCATTTCGCCCCCTCCCCTTTCCCTATAAGAGGTTTTTTTCGTAGCACGTTCATTTCCCTACTAAAATTTATCCTGGACTTATTTGTACAATATGAGCCACTGCTCAGCTATAAAATTCCAAATTTTTTTACCATGTTATTTAAAAAGGCTCAAAAATCGCGAAGAGCTACTTCTAGAATTTGAATTTAAGAGCTGATCTTCTGGCAGAATTTTATTTTGTAATATCGATTTCTAGTGGCGCCAAAAAAATGTTTTTCGATACACCCTGGTAAAAACATATAATTAGATGTATATAATTTTGCCGTTATACATGCTCACATATTCATCATATACTTATCGATATATGTTCGGCAACATATAGTTTTTTTAAGAAGGTGTAACCGACATTTGAAAAAAAACCGATTACCATGCATTATGGGAACTGTTCCCATAATATATTGGAGTTGTTCCCATAATATTGCAATTGTTGCCATAAATCCCTCTCCACGGATAATCAGATTCCCTTCTCCTTTGAAGAGTTAACTATACGCATGCGCTCTTACATCTATATAAATGATGCATAGTAAATACACGCAACATACAAATGTATCGCATGGGGTGGGAGTCAGCTCGGCTCGCAGTGGGGTCAAGATTAAGGGGAAGTTACGAGTTAATCAGAAAATGAGATTCGGCTGTATACACAGCTGTGATTATTTCAAATATCACCAAACAACTTCATATTCTTAATAATTAACATATCGCAATAATGTTGTCAACGCAGGTGTATTAATGAATACTGCTCATTGAAGCGGAATGTCACGTCTTTTAAGTAAATGTATAAATAATTGGTTAATTTCATCAAACGTAAACAAAGTACACCTGTTTCAAAAAATTTTTGGGTTGTATTCGTTAATGTATGACCAATCATCATATTATTGTCATCGATAAAATTAATAGTATATAACCCGGAATTTTCGTGCAATCGACACTTATACGAAAATTTTTACTATCAGCACTTTGATTCAATTCTCTGGTAAGTGACTAATAATTTATTATATTGCACGCTTCATAACGCGAAGCGCTTGAGGTATTGCATTACTCTCAACATGTCAATGTCAAGCAATTTTGCAGACTTCAATTGCCTCTGTTGCATATATTTTCATTTGTAAGATAATACAAGTACACTATTATCAAGAGAAATGCTCCTATTATTATATTCGATGTGCTTAAAACATATATTTTGTTAAACATTAAAAAAAATCTGACTTAAAAAAATTTTTCATGGACGTCCGGATGTCTATACGTGTGGATGTGCTCGCCTCGAACGTTCATATTCCAATAAAATATATAAATTATTAATTTTCATTTTTAATTACAAATTTTTGAATAAACATCTAGAAAGAAAATCGTCATTTTTTTTAATTTAGTTAATTCTATGACAGTTGGCAAAAAAAAAATTATCTGATGGTAAAGTAGAACCTTATGATATCAGCAAAGTTCGATGATAAAAAAAAAACATTCCTGATAAAATAAAAAATGGCTGCCGTGTGTTTGCTTACATGGCGCCGGTTTTAACAGAAATTATTTATTATTAAAAAAACGAGAAGAACTACAGTAGTGATTTTTGAAAAGGACCTTCTTTGCATGATTCTGAAGACAGTGAAAAAAAAAATAGAGTCATTTTGTCAAGCCGTTTACGAGATATCCGTGCCACAAACTTTTTTTGGACTGTAGACTAACTGACGTCCACGATACATACTTGTTATTGAGCTTTTTTTTATTATAATACGTATCGGGGAACTTAATGAAAGTATCAGTCTTATTAATTAGTGTTTCCTCCTTAGATTAATGTGCTTTTTATAACGTATAAGTGTGATATGAAAATAATACATAAAGTTTAATGCGAAAAAATCGCTTGGCCTTGACAAGTCCGTTATAAAGCACAACCTCTCCGCTTCTCGTTCGAGGCGTGCAACGTTAATAATGAAACCAATAGTATTTACAGAATCCCTCTTAGTTTGAGCGTAGTGACACTTATTAATAGTTTATTAGTTATTAATTTTAATAAATAATCTATTATTTATTAGCATCAATTTTTAATTACAGCTAAGTAACAACTATCTCATTCAAAATGAACTTCAAATTCGTATATGTAATTGTATTAATCGCACTGCTATCAATGGCTTGGAATGTTCAAGTTCAGGTAAAGTCCAATGATATTTATGTATATATATATTTTTTTTACAATAAATATTTGAGTAACCATTCATATTGTTTGTTGCAGGCTGATACTAATACCGTAAGTTAAAAAAAATATTTAATAATCATTTTTTTCTTGCAATAAATTTCAAATTATTTATTTGTTCTATTTTCATTACAGAATATGGGTGGTGACGTAAGTACTTGAGAAATATTTTTAAACTAATTTCATTCTACAATTTATATTCAATTATTTATTTATTATATCTATTTTACAGGCCGTCAATGATGTAAGTATGGGAAAAGTATTTTAAAACTTATTTGCTGTTTCGATTTGAAACGAATTAACTATTCATTTTGTTTATATTACAGACTACATCTGGTGCTGTAAGTATTAAAATATATCTTATACACCTTGTGGCATCGGTATTATACTCGAGTGTGGCCAACATACAAGCGTAGGACGATTGATGTCACAAGATCTATACAATAGTTTTCTGCCCTCTGGCCGGAAAGTGGAAACTTTCGGGCCGTTGCCCTGAACGAAGTTGCACCCTTCCGGCTCCGTCGAGCAGAAACAGTATATTACATACCTAGGCCAGTAAAGTAAGAAAAGTCTCAGATGGCATGTTTGTCAGGTTCGGTCAGCAATTACATGTGATCTGAGACTTTTCTTATTTTACTAGCCTAGGTATGTAATATACTATTATGTAACTTATGCCCGAAGAAAACGTGGCTATCTGGCTAAATTCACCCTCATAAAATTTTATAGTGAAATGCAATCGTTTCCAATTGGTCGAAAGTGTTGTATAATATACATTGAATCACTACTTGTTGTATTAAATCATGAAATTTTGGTAAAAAGGGCGGAGTATATCCGTACTCTACAATCCCAGCCAATTACGAATCTATTACCTCCGTCTTTTTCGACGATACTTTAAATTGAATAACCCTATTAACGTGACCAATCAGAAAAGATTGTATTTAAACATAAATTTCTGTGAGGTTGACTTTAACCATTTCGCGGCGTAGTCTTCGGGCATAAATTGCATGAACTATTCTGAAATCATTTTCCTCTGGCATCAAGCTCCAAATTATTTATTTATTTTGTTTATATTACAGGTTCAAGTCGGAGATGTAAGTCTTTAAACATATCTCTAGAAATAAATTGTTTCTCACAATAAATTTTAAACTATTTAATTTATTTTTTTTTATATTACAGTATAATCTTGGCGATGTAAGTAATAAACAATCATTATAAAATAAATTTTTTGCAACTTATGGTTAGAAAGCACGACTTACAATTCACTATATGGACCTTGACTCGTAACTCTAGATATTTTTGCTGCCATAGTGGATCCGAATTACGGCAAATTTCGGTACAATACCGTAAGTGGGGGTAAATCACCGACTTTAACCGAAAATTACCGTAGTTCTGTCGGATGCCGTATATGGCGGTCATTCACAGTAATTCGGATCCGCTCAGGGAGTATCCATATATTGAAAACAATCGAAATAATTTCAAATTATTACAAAGATCAAATAAATCGTATTTATTTGTTACTATGATTATTTAAGACTCTTTTGCATCAGAAATAATACAGGAATTAATTTTCTATTAATGGAATTGAATATTATTTTAGGTTAATTGAAAAACTATATTTAACCCTTTAGAGTCTGACCTTGAAACCCCACTCTTCAGTCTGGCAGAACCCGATAGAATTAGAAAGAGCGCGAAGCAAATGTTACAGGGTCGTATTATAAGAGAAAAAATTTCACCTGAGTGGGGAGTAAAAAATAATTTTATTTTTTATTTTTAATTTGTTGAACAATAAATATCAAAAGGCTTAAATTCAAAGTAAGAACAACATTTGGTTACATTATAAATATAGTTAAGTAATATTGCAATTACATAGGAATGTACAAAATTTTTTAAATTTTTCTAACCTTACTTTCGGAGACTATTTTTTCACGTCAACAATACTAACTACGTCACTGTCGATGAACGCAGCGCGAGATTCAAACGAGTGGAAGGGTACTCACAGGCACACTACTACTCTCACATGTCACCCATACATGCTTACGGGACTCTACGATTTGCTCTCTCTTCACTAGTTTCACACCTAGACGTTTCAAGATCCTCTGACTCTAAAGGGTTAATGTAGTAGTGTCCGATTTTATCAATTAAAGACATTCTTTCTTACCATTCGATGCAAAAACTATTGTAACGGATTGAGTAGGAAGGGTTTTTGACACTCGTGTGTTGGCAACACTCGCCTGACAGCTCGTTAACCAATCACACTCGTCGGAAGCACCTTCCACTCAATGCATTAATAAACTATTCTCTTTACCTAAGTATTAAATTATTTAATTTATATATTTTCAGGGGTACCAAGGCACCGTAAGTTCCTTAGAATTATTGTTAAATCGATTTTTTCTGACAATACTTATATTTAATTATTCGTTTATTTATATTACAGTTTAAGGGTGGAGATGTAAGTTTTTAATATAATATTTTAATATCAATTTCGTTTTACGATTTACATCAAATAATTTATTTATTTCGTTTATATTACAGGCTAAGAGTGGTGACGTAAGTATTAAAAATTATTATGAAAATTGTCTTCCGCAATAAATGTATATATCATAACATTATTTATGTTTTTTATTTTCTATTACAGATCACAGGTGGTTCTGTAAGTATTTTGAATATATTTTAAAACTGATTTCCTTTCCGGTAAAAAGATGTTATACAATCATATATATTTATGTATATATATAGTTAAGGAGCCCGAGTGGATTCAAATTACAGTATATAACCGTATTTTACCGCAAAATACTGTAAATTTGCGGAAAATTACCGCAGCGTTGCCGCAATTTTTCTGTAAAAATCCGGTATTTTATCATAGTTTACCGAAAATTACCATAATTTTCGGTAAATCGCGGCTATACTTTCGAATGCCATAAATTACGGTTATTTACGGTAAGGTACGGTAATTTACCAGAATTCGGACTTGCTAGGGGTATAAATGTAACTAGTTACATTTATAGGGGAGAGTGGGGTCAATTGAATCAAAAATACTTTGACATTTTTTTTTATATGAATAAAAGCAAAATGATAACTTTTTTTTTACGAAATTATAATTTATTATATAGACTATCATTTCTCATAAGCACATAATTTAACAAATGATGAAAATTTTACATAAATACGAAATTGTACAACTGCATCAAATGGTTCAATCGTCCCTCTTGCGGGGGAAATTGAACCACTAGTCGGGGACAATTGAACCAAGAGTATTAGAACCACAAACGAATGACTTTAATGAATAATTTACCATTCATTACAGCCTAAAACTAAAATTACAACACTTCTAATAATATTTATTATTTCATATCACATTATATGTTATAACAATCACTTTTAAAACTTCTGTCAATATAATTATTTTTTTTCTTGGTTAGTTTAGCTTGTTTTCACATTCTGTCAAGATGCGCGCGCATGTCTGATGCTCACAGTGTGATTCGTGTGGTTCAACCGTCCCCGAGAGTAATGGTTCAATTGACCCCATATGATTTTATTGAAATATTTAGTTTAAAAAAAAATATTCGAGAACTATTTTACTAGAAGTAAAGTTAGAAATTTATGACTAATATATGTAAGAAGGTATTACAAAAAAAATTTTAAGATTACATTTGAAAATTAAAAAATTATTAAACAATTTGTCAAGAGCTGAAAAACAAAGTTCAGATGCCTAAGAACACAAAAACGAATTTTTTAAAATTAAAACATCATATTGGTTCGAAAGTTTGGTCAGACTAAGGTTTAGTGTATTGAAATATAATTCCAAGAGGACGACTCATTTTTATATTTTTTTCGAAATTTAAGCTTACTGGTTCAATTGACCCCACTCTCCCCTACTTAAAATTTTCCAAGAATTCTTTTGTGATTGCCGAAATTATTTTTGACATATTTTGTGTGTAAATTTGACAGTAACATATGTATAAAATTATTTATTTATTTTATTTCTATTACAGGCCGAAGGTGGTGTTGTGAGTATTAAAAAAATGTTTTGAAATAAATAATTACACCAAAATTCAAATTATTAATTAATTTTATTTATTTATATTACAGGCGACTCAGCAGGTGGTAAGTACCAAAAGAATATTTTAAGATCTATCTTCTCTTACAATAAATGTCAAATGATATACATACGTTTTATTTATATTACAGCCTAATGGATCATCAAAAAAATAACCGTGTAATAGATTCGTAAGTAAAGAATAATATAGTAAATATCTGATTTTTTACTATTAATTGACTAAATTTTATTTTTGTTCACTTAAATTACAGGATCCTGTCTCATGGAAGATCTAACGCTTCGGAGTATCGACAGACCGCTGACGCCGAAAGGAAACGAAATCCTGGATTGATCATGGAATACTTCAAATCCATTGATATTTAATATTTTATTCGTACTTAATGTCGGGTTAAATACCAAATACACTTTATAAGCATCATATTTTATGAATTTTTATTTATTCTCTTTAATTTATTTTTACAATTCATTCAATACCGACCTACCCTTTAAAAACAATCCACACGAGAATCCAGCCTATAGATTCTTAGGTAACCCGAGTCGAAATTCAAGCCATTTCACACTATTATTTGGGTTTTCCCCTCATTTTATCCTCAAAAAAGCAAAGTGAATCTCATCTCGCCCTCAACGAAGTTTACTGACTCTCATTTCATACTTGGAAACCTCATGCGACTAAACTGAACCTCATATCAAACTCATAAGCCTCAAAATTTCAATAGGTTTGATTTTATTAAGATATAAAAAAAAAATTTTTTCAAATCATGAAATTTTCTGCTTCTAGACCACCGGGTCTTCCTAAGCCAGTATGTGCTTTTTAATTGAATAGAATAGTATTATATTATATAAGCATTAGATTTTCATGACCAACAATGTAATAAACAGGAAGACAACGAATCGAGCAGTATATCCCGGGAAAAAATGATCAGACCTGATCAGACATGAACAGGTCTGATCAGGTATGTTCATGTCTGTACATGCCCATCCGGAAAAAAAAATATATATAATTAATGTCCCTATATAATTATATATAATCATGTATAACTATATTATATTATATATAATTATTGCTATAAAAATAAAAAAAAATCGGGCGTGTGCAGGATTTGAACAGTGGACCTTGCGCTCGAAAGTTTAACTCGCTACCCACTGACCTAAGGGATTTAGTTAATGAGTAAGTTTCGTATGAGCTTTTAGTAATAAAAATCTTATATGCGATAGATTCTTGGTCAACAAAATTTTATATCTATGAGCAGCCATGATCAGGCCTGAGCGTATTTAACGCTTCAGACAGGGACAGGCATGATCAGGTCTGATCATTTTTTCCCGAGTAATGAAGACGAAAATGACGATTTAAATATTTAAATAACGTCCTAAGAAATATTTAAATGTAATTAATATTGATATTAATTGTTTTTAAACTGTAGTTTTAATTCAATAATAAAGTGAAGAATTTATATTTTGGAGAAATTTCTAGAAATATATATATAGCGTTGCTAAACCCAAAAGGGCGTATCCAAAATATATGCCCTTTTGGTTTTGCAGAACCGAAAGGACTTATAAATTTTTCTTTTGCTCCAATCAATGTAAAAATGTTGAAAACATTAAAATCTACGGTAAAAAAAAATTTTTTGTTGTACCCCGATGAAAAAAGTTTTTGTCTAATTATATATGATTATATATGTTCATATATATAATCATATATGATTATATATAGTCATATATGAAGTTATATATAATCATGCATGATTATATATGGGGTCATATATAATTATATATAATTATATATGACCCCATGCATAATTAGATCTGATCATACCTGGCTGTTATTAGTCCATATATAAGTCTATATATGATCAGATCTAATTATATATAAGTCTATATATAATTAGATCTGATCAGATCTGATTATATATGAGTCTATATATAATTAGATATGTTCATACTTGGCTGGTATAACTCCATATATAACCATATATAAGTCTATATATGATCAGATCTAATTATATATGACTCTATATATAATTAGGAATGATAATACTTGGCTGTCAACTCCATTTACTACCATATATAAGTCTATATATGATCAGATCTAATTATATATAAGTCTACATATAATTAGATCTGATCAGACATGGCTAATATAAATTCATGTATGGTCGTGCATAAGTTTATATATGATTGGATCTGATCAGACATGACTGATATAAAGTTATATATATATATATTACATAATATGACAATTTTTTAATATAAATGTTATTAAATTTTTATTTTGTCAACTATCAAATAAACTTAAATCCCCAATACTTAAAAAATGTTCAAAGGTTTCGGCAGCAATTTAAAAGTATTAATCGATATCGATTTATATACGAATATTTATAAGTTTATAGATAAATAGATTTGATTATATGTATCTAATGAATTCTATTGTCATTTATGTACAAAATCAAATTCATTATTAGGTGCATTATTTACGTATGATGTATTGACTTGATTATTTGAGTCAAGTAATGCCATAAACTTTCCTTTATTGTAAGTTCATAACAGACTAGAGGATCAGACTACAATCCAGCGATCACCAAAGTTAAGCAGCATCGGCGTAGGTTATTGATTGGATGGGTGACCTCGTAGTAAAGTGGTGGTCAACGAATAGTAATTTTTTTTTTTTTTTTTTATTTAAATTTAATCAATATTTATATTGATGAAAACAATAAATCCTAATTAAATTACTTAATTAATAATTTAAAGGTATTCGAAATGAGATTCTAAAAATGACTATATTCATTCATGCATGATCATGTATAAACAGATCTGATTATATATAATTAGACCTGGCCAATTTTTGGATCCAATCATATATAGATGATTATGCATAATTATATATGATTAGACAAAAACTTTTTTCATCGGGACGCCCTTTTGGTTTTAAGAAAAAATTTTTTTAAAGCCATAAAAGCGTATCCTGTTTTTTCGGTTTATTATCAATTATAGGTCAGAGTAAGAAAAAAAATTCAAGGATAACAAAAATTATCACTCGACAACTTAATTCATCTGAACAAATATTTATTTAAGTAAAAAACCATATTTCTTTATTTAATTTTTATCGAATCTTAAGTTTGTTATATTTTTTTTATTCAACAAATAATGTTAAAAATATATATAATTCAAGAATAAAAAAAAATGCATTTAAAAAATTTTAAATTCTATGAGTGTTGCGAAATTAAATTTAATCGGATTAAAAAATGCACTTTTAGATTTTTCAATTCTTCAAAGGTGCATTTTTTCATTTTTCAATTAAGGTTTTATTTTCTATTTTTTTTTTTTCAAAAATCAATTGCCATTGTTCTTGAGAATTGTTATGATTCTAGAATACCATTATCTCGAAGCAAGTTTGATGACCTAAAGCATTTTTGTGCATCGGACTTAGGGATGGCGATTCTATCGGTAAAAGATCGATTTTTAAATCGATTCGAATCGTAACTTCATGAATCGATTCATATAATAATCGAGGTCTAAAAGATCGATTTTTGAAAAATCGATTTTTTTTCAAGTCTGCATTTACTATGCAAATATAAATTCATTTAATGAATTCATTAACTATACAAATATAAATTCATTTAATGAAAAACAAGATACTGTAATAATCGATCACTTCGTAGTAAAATCAGGGATTTTTTTAGTTGAGGCAATTCGATAATCACAATTATTTTTATAACCATATCAAAGTATCAGGCAAAAAAAAAGACATCATTTTACTTTCTAAATGTATTTGTCACATTAGATAATAATTTTAACAAAATAATACTGACTTCAAATTATAACTCTAAATCTACTGAACAGATTTTGGTGGGATGGGGAATTTAAATTATGGACCACATGAAAAGCATCAACTTTCGAACGAAAAAAAAATTTTCAAAGTCGGTGCAGGCGTCTTCGAATGATAACATACATACAAATGAAAATCACAGAAAATGGATAAAATAACTTATAGCTCCCAATGCTCAATGTACCACAGATCCAAAAAGTCAGACAAATACAAAAAGTCAAAGACTATAAACATAACTTTTTTTTTATTTATTAAAGAGAGGTGAAGTCAGGAAACTAAGCCTACAGCCTAGGGATGCGCGATATTCTTCGATATTTCGAGTATCAATGGTTTTTTAAGTAAACATCAATGTTTTTGATCGATGTTTTTTAAAGTCGAAACATCGATAATCGATAAAAAATGATGAACTATCGATATCCCACTACCGGCTTCCCCTACTCTTATGCAACTCATTTATACCAAATTTGAAAATGAATCAATTGTAAAAGAAAACTCTTGTATATAATTAGATTATTCTTATCAAAATGAAGAATCAAACACATATCAATATTAATTTATTGGAATGAAATCAACCCGGTCAAAACTTCGAAACAGGAGCTTCCGCTCAGCATTCTGCAGACGATACTGCACCGTAGATATTAATTCCAAAATAAAATTATAAGCTGCAGAATCATAATCTAGCAAAAAAAGTGTTCTTGTAATCTTTTTTGAACATTACTGATTATTGTTATTATTATTACTTTTTTTTTTTCAATGAATGAATTACTTTAACAGAAATGAAAAAAAAAATTTGCACACGTAAATATTTTTATTGCAATAATTTATCTCTAAAAAAAAAAAAATTTTTTTTTTTATGTCTGTTACTCTCAATATCATTAATTTTTAACAATAATAATTCGAAATTAATAACGCTGATTTCGATTTTTCGTTTTACATTGGTTGTAGTTTTAATTTTTCAAAAATTCGCGCTTATCCTTACCATCAATATTAATAATCGATGTTCAGATATTTTTTTCAAAAACATCGATGGTCTCCCATACGAAAAAAATATATATGCGGGCAAATTGCTTATGTGAGTCATATATGTCTCATATAAGAAATTTGCCCTCATATATATTTTTTTTGTACAGGCTGATGATGGCAAGAAATAGAAACAATCGATAGTCCGATGTCGATATTTTTTACCAAGACCACCCATCCCTAACACAGCCATCTTGTGAATAGAAATAATCGAATGTCGATTCTCTAGGATGAAATATCGATTCACTGAATCGTTTCAGTGTTACATATCGATTTTAAAAATCGGTTTATTTGGCCCGAAAAATCGATTCTTCGATTAATCGATCTCAGATCGCCATCCCTATCATCAGACACCATTCCGTGAAAAATGAATCATACATGGCCATGCATGGCTTTATATGGCTCATACATGGAGCATATATGGCCATGCATGAAGCATATATGGCCATACATGAAGCATGTATGGCCATACAAACTTTTTCTATACAGTCATGCATGGCCATATGCAGTCATACAAAACCATGTATGGCCATACATGGCCTTGTATGGTTCATATATGGCCATTAGGGTGTCCGTTATTTCCCAAATTGGTTTTTCACTCTACAGCGCCCCTGAAATTTTTAGTAAATGGTCCAAAAAAAAATATCCGACCGATATAAGCTCTTAATATTGATAATAACCCGTGCCACAAAGACGATTTATTTCTCATTTAAATAACATGGGGTTTTGGTACTTTTTGCAATTAATTTTTTCTTTGCAAAGCCAGTTGATAAATTGCACCGGCATCAACTTATTTTTGTAGGAAATTGAATGCTCTACAAAAACTTTTTCATTACATTTTTCGAAAAAATCACTTGCGTCAAAGTTATTCAAGGTCAAAGTTGAACTAGAAATAATTTTTTATTTTTTTTTTGTTTTGAACAAAAAATCATCGTTATTTACATCAAAATTTATTATTTATTGCCGAAAATATCTTATTTTGAGTATTTTTTTGCATCTGTCAAAACTATTGAAAAGAGAAGAGTCGAACATTCTTAAAAAGAAATTCCGATGAATTAAAAATTTCAGATTCACAATTACTTTTATGAAAAAATAAAATTCGGGCCAACGCATGAGCATGAAAGAGAAATGTAGTATCGTGACTAGCCGGCGTCGTGTATTGACTATTGCCCTGGCGTTCCTGAATTACGGTGATTCACGGTAGTATCACGGTGATTTACCGTGAGAGTTCACCGTGATGTCGTAGATCACGGCAACTTCGCGGAAATCACTGTTGTTGTATAGAAAAAAGGCAATACATTAATGAGTCTACATGAGGTTTGAAGATCACGGGAACCGTTACCGGTGATTACCGTGACCTTGACGGACCGTATCTCCACCGTCCATCTGACTAGAAAAATTGTAAGACCTATTGGAATCCAATTGGATTCCCAATTGGGAACCCAACGTTGGGTTGTAACGCATAGCCCAAGATGATCCCAATCTGGTCATCCCTATTGGGTCCCAATTGGGTATACCCAACTGTTTCCCAATTAGGCACACTCTATAGGGTTTCAATTGGGTTCACCCTACAGAAACTTTAGGCCAACCCAATAAAATCCCACTAAAATCCCAACATAAGAAAAATTTGGTTAAATAAATTTTATTTAAATCCTCTCATTCTAGTACAATTTTATTTTTATTTATTCAATTTTCGTTATGACTGTTAATTTACAATAGTGTTAGCTCACAAAAAAAATTAATTATTTCACAAATTCTCACTTTGCACGAGACACAATTTTTATAACCTATATTCACTATACTAGCACTTTAATATTATTTTGATTAATTATATTGCACTGCACTAGCACTTTCTTTATAATTAATTCTATCAATTATATTGCACGGTATTGTAACTGTAAAGATGTCAAAAAATTACGCCTTGATGAGTTACTTAGAACGTTTTCCAATGCAAGAGTCACGTGTATATGGGTTTTTGTCCACTAGTTATTTGTTTTATGCGCGGACCTGTCTGAACTTGTCTACGCTCGTATTATAGTCACAAGATTTTGTCGCCACGTGCATCATTGGTGTTAACATACACAACTATTCGATTTTTATCTTTACATATAATAATATATGAGCATAAGAAAGTTAGTAGATATTTCATATGGATTATTTTTCCCTTAAAGTTTTAGTTTTTTTTTTAAGTTTATAATTAAATTTATAATCTGCAAGTGATTAAAAATACGTTTTACTATTGTTAAGTTTTTTTTCTATATTATTAAAGTTTAATCAGTTTTTTTTTTTCGTTTTCATGTTAAAATACAGAATAAAACGTAAATATTTTGCATTTAAAAATTATTTTTAATTTTTAGAAGTAAAAATTTTTTTTTTATAAATTTCATGTTTAGTTTTCCTAACGTGATCCCAATTATTCCCCAATTGGGTAAGACCAACAGCTAGTTATTAGTTTTGACGTTGGGTCATCCTAACAAGTTCCCAATTATTTCCCAATCGGGCAAACCCATTGTCGAATCATTAATTTTAGCATTGGGTTTTCCCAACAGGTTCCCAATTATTTCCCAATCGGGTAAGCCCAACAGCAAATTATTAATTTTGACGTTGGGTCGCCCCAACAAGTTCCCAAAAATATCCCAATCGAGCAAACCCATTACCGAGTCATTAATTTTAGCATTGGGTTAACCCAACATGTTTCCCATCCTATCCCAATTGGGTAAACCCAATCGCAATTTTTTATTTTAATGGTGGGCTTACCCTATATGTTCCCAATCAAATCCCAATAGGGATAACCCTATCGGGCTTGCCCCATCAGTACCCAATGGGGTCCCAATGTATGCTTGGGGGTAATTTCTAGTCGGGATTACGGCTTTTAAAAAGTACAATTAATGTATTGCCTTTTTTCTATACAACAACAGTGATTTCCGCAGAGTTACCGTGATCTACGACATCACGGTGAACTCCAGCGATAAATCACCGTGATACTACCGTGATTCACGGTAGCATCACGGTGAAGGTTCACGGTGATTCTACGGTGAATCACCGTGATTCAGGACCGCCAGGGTGACCATAGTCAATACACGACGCCAGCTAGTCACGATACTACATTTCTCTTTCATGCTCATGCGTTGGCCCGAATTTTATTTTTTCATAAAAGTAATTGTGAATCTGAAATTTTTAATTCATCGGAATTTCTTTTTAAGAATGTTCGACTCTTCTCTTTTCAATAGTTTTGACAGATGCAAAAAAATACTCAAAATAAGATATTTTCGGCAATAAATAATAAATTTTGATGTAAATAACGATGATTTTTTGTTCAAAACAAAAAAAAAATAAAAAATTATTTCTAGTTCAACTTTGACCTTGAATAACTTTGACGCAAGTGATTTTTTCGAAAAATGTAATGAAAAAGTTTTTGTAGAGCATTCAATTTCCTACAAAAATAAGTTGATGCCGGTGCAATTTATCAACTGGCTTTGCAAAGAAAAAATTAATTGCAAAAAGTACCAAAACCCCATGTTATTTAAATGAGAAATAAATCGTCTTTGTGGCACGGGTTATTATCAATATTAAGAGCTTATATCGGTCGGATATTTTTTTTTGGACCATTTACTAAAAATTTCAGGGGCGCTGTAGAGTGAAAAACCAATTTGGGAAATAACGGACACCCTAATGGCCATGTATGACTGTATTAAAAAAGTTGGTAGGTCCATGAATGGTCATATATGCTCCATGTATGGCCATGCATGACCATATGTGCTTCATGCATGGCCATATATGCTCCATGTATGGCCATGTATGATTTATTTTTCACCGGAATGCACGCTTCGAATGCTCGTCCGGTGATAAATGAATCATACGTGGGCATACACACTTCTTCAATACAGTCATGCATGGCCATATACAGTCATACATGACCTTGTATGATTCATATATGCTCCATGTATGGTCATGCATGGCCATGTATGATTAATTTTTGGACCATTACAATTACTTATAAACAGGATGTTGCAGTGTTAAAAAAATAAGAAATTTTTTTGATATCACTAACAGCATATTGATTATTATATTGTGCTTTTTCGAAAGTGATTATATCCTTTCAATCTTACGTAGCACAAGTAAACTTCGTTGTAACTGTCGGTCGCATAGCCTAGTCGTCAAAACGTCAGTCTCTCGTACGGAAAGTCCCGGGTTCGAATCCTACTAAAGCGGGTGGTGTTATTAATAAGTCTAGCGTTTTTTCTCTGAATTAAAAATTTCCATTGCGATTAGGAATTTAATTAATCGCATATCTGATAATCTCTGCGTCGCCAAATTAATAAAAAATTTTTTTTTTAATTTAGTTAAAATTTCTATACATAGTCATGTATGGCCGTATCAAGCCATGTATGGCCATGTCTGGCCAATTTTCATACATGGCCATGTATGATTCATTTTTCACGGGATACCACAAAAATATCATCAATACTATTAAAGTTTAATTTTCAGCGATGGTAATAGTCGAAGAAAAAAATTATAAAAAACGTGTTTTTTCGAAAACGACGGCATACAAAAGTATTTTCGAGCTCGAAGAGTATTCACAACAATGTTTTTTAGTTCAAAGAGCGGGATGTTTTGGGGCTGGCCCGTAGGGTCAACAGAAAACCGATTTTTTTTTTACTGCAATCTCACATTTCATTTTATCAAATACATCGTTTTTTACAGAAATATTTCTATAGTAAGCCTAAAACCATAAAGTCTTTTATTCAAACCTCCCGGTGAACTTGTTCCAATTTCCATGTTTTTGAATTCATTGAAATTCAGTTCTCAAGTGCGGATAGGCCAAGTACCCGGCATATTTCGGACGAAAGCACGATTTTTATCAGTGCAGAAATCAATATTTACCCGGATTTATTACCATTCGTTTTTTTCCTCTTTATCGAATAATTATAAAAACTTCGAAACCATAAAATAACATTTTTGAGAACTTGAAAAAACAAACGAACGTTATTTAAACTTAATATTTTGCAATATTAGTATAACAGGTATATTAATTGAAAATATTTACTGAATGGTAACTTTTTGTCTTTAAAAAGAAGTATGTGTCTAATTTACATTATTATTAGATAATTTAATTTTGTAGGGGTGACCGGGGTAAGAAGGCCTCCTGGCGCAAGAAGGACCCCTCGGAAAATTTGATCAAGAAAAAATTTTTTTTGGTCTAATTACTATAAATCCGATGTATTGGCGCATTGTTAGCCCTAAGCATGATACCGGAGGCAAAATAGGCCATCCGAAAAATATAAAAAAAGTCATTTTGTCATATTTTTATCGTGACATTAAAAAAAATTTAATATACATGTGTGCACGTATACATTAGGGTGCTTCATTTCGGAGCAACATTTTTTTTTTTTAAGTGCATGTGGAAAAAATCATAGTTCAACACAAAAAAAAAAGTTTACGCGCAAGAAAAAAAATTCTATGTCGATTACAGACCTAGCTCATTGAAAAATTCGATTTTCCCATTTAAATAACACGGGAAAAAATTTTTTTTTAGCTTTAAGTATTGTTAACTCTTTAACAAATCAATAGAGCGAATAGACTAATACACATTTTTGTAGGAAATTGAACGCTCTACAAAAAAGGTCTCTTATCATTTTTCGATAAATCCACTTGTTCAAAAGTTACACTGAGAAAAAAAAATACTGTTTCCAAGTATCTGCGTGCTTGAATCGTACCGAGTAAATATTTGTTTAATTATAGTAAAAATATACTCCAACCAAGTAATATTTTCTTGATTTAAGAATTTTTATACTTATTTTAAGAAAATATTCTTGGTTGAAGTACATTATTACTAAGATTAAACAATTAATTTTCTCGGTACAATTCAAGCACGCAGATACTTGAAAACAGTATTTTTTTTTCTCAGTGTAACTTTTGAACAAGTGGATTTATCGAAAAATAATAAGAGATCTTTTTTGTAGAGCGTTCAATTTCCTACAAAAATGTGTATTAGTCTATTCGTTCTATTGATTTGTTAAAGAGTTAGCAATGCTTAAAGCTAAAAAAAAATTTTTTCCCGTGTTATTTAAATGGGAAAATCGAATTTTTCAATGAGCTAGGTCTGTAATCAACATAGAATTTTTTTTCTTGCGCGAAAATTTTTTTTTTGTGTTGAATCATGATTTTTTCCACATGCACTTGAAAAAAAAAATTAGTTAGATAACATTATATGATGATCGAAAGAGACTATAAAGAGAAAGAGTCGGTATGATTTCAGGCACATATTAGTACATTATATTTTGATTTATCCGGAAAAAATAACATAAATGTTATTTTTTCAACTTTTAAGTCGATATTTATTGAAATAATGAGACGGTTTTGACCTTTAAAATGGGAATCGGCGTGTTTTATAAAGTTCTAGAGCTGATTAGATTTCGATCGTTCAACCCGTTTCTGAGAAATCAATAAAAAACTAAAAAAAAAAAGAAATTTTTTTTTGTAATTCGCAAATATTTTCGAGTCTACTTGATCAAATGATCTGAAATTTTCAGGAAAGTTGATGGCCGACAAGCTCTTTCGATTGCCGTAAGAACTATTCTAATCGGTTCATTAGTTAAAAAGTTATAGACCGGTCCCCCCCCCCCCCCACACACACACACTCGGACAGTTCTGAAAATAGTCAGGATCGCTTCCTAGGACCTCAAAGTTAAATTCCCTACGAAAATTTATCCTGGACTTATTTGTACAATATGAGCTACTACTCAGCTATAAAATTCCGAACTGAAAAATTTTTTTTCCCATGTTATTTAAATGGAAAATAAAAAATCGCGATGAGCTACTTCTAAAACTTAAATTTAAGAGCTGATCTTCTGACAGAATTTTATTTTGCCATATTGATTTCTGGTGGTGCCAAAAAAAAATGTTTTTCGACACACCCTAGTAAAAACATATAATTAGATGTATATAATTTTGCCGTTATACATGCTCACATATTCATCATATACTTATCGATATATGTTCGGCAACATATAGTTTTTTTAAGAAGGTGTAACCGACATTTGAAAAAAAACCGATTACCATGCATTATGGGAACTGTTCCCATAATATATTGGAGTTGTTCCCATAATATTGCAATTGTTGCCATAAATCCCTCTCCACGGATAATCAGATTCCCTTCTCCTTTGAAGAGTTAACTATACGCATGCGCTCTTACATCTATATAAATGATGCATAGTAAATACACGCAACATACAAATGTATGGCATGGGGTGGGAGTCAGCTCGGCTCGCAGTGGGGTCAAGATTAAGGGGAAGTTACGAGTTAATCAGAAAATGAGATTCGACTGTGTACACAGCTGTGATTATTTCAAATATCACCAAACAACTTCATATTCTTAATAATTAACATATCGCAATAATGTTGTTAACGCAGGTGTATTAATGAATATTGCTCATTAGAGCGAAATGTCTCGACTTTTAAGTAAATGTATAATTGTTTAATTTCATCAAAAGTAAACAATATACACCTGTTTCGAAAAATTTTTCGGTTGTATTTGTTAATGTGTGACCAAACATCTGATTACTGTCATCGATATACTGATAAAAGCAAATATATATAACCAGGCATTTTCGTGCAACCGACACTTATACGAAAATTGTTATAATTAACACTTTGATTTTATTCTCTGGTAAGTGATTAATAATTTATTATATTTTGATTTTTTTTTTTTACAATATTCCTAAAAAGCTATAAATGTCATCATCATATTTAATATGGTATCAATATATATATTAGGGCGCGTCGTTTAAATAACACGGGAAAATTTTTTTTTAGCTTTAAGTACTCTAAATGCTTAAAAAATCAATGAATTAAATAGACTAATACTAATTTTTGTAGGAAATTGAACGCTCTACAAAAAAGGTCTCTTATCATTTTTTGATAAATCCATCTGTTCAAAAGTTATTGAAGCTTGAAGTAAATTTGAAGATCTTTTTACGTTTCCGATGAAACTATCAGATTTATCACAAAATGTTATAAGGTCTTTTTTGTTGAGAATTTTATTCTCTACAAATTATTATCCGTTAAGTTTTTTCGAATTCCGCATTGTTTTCTAGTTATTTTCATTTTAATTTCAAGCTCGTAAAACCGAGGTTTCGATCGATTTTAAGAGCTCGACATTAAAATGGAAATAACTAGAAAACAATGCGGAATTTGAAAAAACTTAACAGACAATAATTTGTAGAGAATAAAATTCTCAACAAAAAAGACCTTATAACATTTTGTGATAAATCTGATAGTTTCATCGGAAAAGTAAAAAGATATCCAACTTTACTTCGAGCTCTAATAACTTTCGAACAGATGGATTTATCAAAAAGGCCAATATATATTATTATTATATATATTGGTATGCCGAGAACTATTTATCAAAAGTTGATTAAACACAAATATATATATTTCTTTACAGAAGCCCCCTCAATTTAACCGCAATAACAGTTCTTAATAGTTTATTAGTTATTAATTTTAATAAATAATCTATTACTTATTAACATCAGTTTTTAACACTAATAATTTTTAATTACAGCTAATTAACAACTCTCTCATTCAAAATGAACTTCAAATTCGTATACTTAATTGTATTAATCGCACTTCTATCAATGGCTTGGAATGCTCAAGCTCAGGTAAAGTCCAACAATATTTATATATATATATATACATATATATTTTTTACAATTAATATTTGACTATCAATCTATTTTGTTTGTTACAGGATGATACTAATAACGTAAGTTAAAAAAAATATTTAAAAATCATTTTTTTCTTGCAATAAATTTCAAATTATTTATTTATTCTATTTTCATTACAGAATAGAGGTGGTAACGTAAGTACTTAAAAAACATTTGTAAACTAATTTCTTTCTACCATGCATATTAAATTATTTATTTATTTTATTTACTTTACAGGGCGAAAGTAGAGTAAGTATGGAAGAAGTATTTTCAAAGTTATTTGCTGTTTCGATTTGAAACGAATTAATTATTTATTTTGTTTATATTACAGACTACATCTGGTGATGTAAGTATTAAAATAGTCATTTTCGATACGTATGCGGAACGGTAGGGATTCTGACGGCTTGAAGTGACGTCACGAGTTTCAGGCTATGGGCGCATTCTTAGCAAGACGATATAGTACGAGGTCTTAATGAGAATGTATCCTTAGCCTCAAAAGCGTGTCTGCACTTCAAGTTGGTCAGGGTTCCTACCTTTCAGCATAAAGTATTTTTTGTCATATCGACGGCGGAAGTTGAATTCGCGAGAGAAACAGTCAAAAATGTTTAATTAATGTTTATTTAATTTGAAAGTTCTACCTAGCGGACGTTTTTCGAATTAAAAAAAAATTCGACTCATCTATAGCGTATTGTAGAAGTCGTGTAGGAATGTATAGACAAATAGAGAGAGAGAGAAGTTACTTTTCGATACTAGTTCGAGGAGAGTTAACTAAACTATAGATTGTCAGAAATCGTATAGTTTGCGCCCTCTGCATGTTACTCGAAAATTCAACTTCCGCGGTTGATATGACAAAAAATATTTTATACACCTTGTGGCATCGGTATTATACTCGAGTGTGGCCAACATACAAGCGTAGGACGATTGATGTCACAAGATCTATACAATAGTTTTCTGCCCTCTGGCCGGAAAGTGGAAACTTTCGGGCCGTTGCCCTGAACGAAGTTGCACCCTTCCGGCTCCGTCGAGCAGAAACAGTATATTACATACCTAGGCCAGTAAAGTAAGAAAAGTCTCAGATGGCATGTTTGTCAGGTTCGGTCAGCAATTACATGTGATCTGAGACTTTTCTTATTTTACTAGCCTAGGTATGTAATATACTATTATGTAACTTATGCCCGAAGAAAACGTGGCTATCTGGCTAAATTCACCCTCATAAAATTTTATAGTGAAATGCAATCGTTTCCAATTGGTCGAAAGTGTTGTATAATATACATTGAATCACTACTTGTTGTATTAAATCATGAAATTTTGGTAAAAAGGGCGGAGTATATCCGTACTCTACAATCCCAGCCAATTACGAATCTATTACCTCCGTCTTTTTCGACGATACTTTAAATTGAATAACCCTATTAACGTGACCAATCAGAAAAGATTGTATTTAAACATAAATTTCTGTGGGGTTGACTTTAACCATTTCGCGGCGTAGTCTCCGGGCATAAATTACATGAACTATTCTGAAATCATTTTCCTCTGGCATTAAGTTCTAAATTATTTATTTATTCTGTTTATATTACAGGCCCAAACCGGAGATGTAAGTCTTTAAAACATATCTCTCTAAATAAACTGTTTCTCACAATAAATTTTAAACTATTTAATTTTTTTTTTTTTTATATTACAGGTTAATAATAACGGAGTAAGTAGTAAACAAGTATTATAAAAAAAATTTTCTCTTTAGCTAAGTATTAAATTATTTAATTTATTTATTTTACAGATGTTCGAAGGCACTGTGAGTACTTAAAAATTATTTAATAATCTATTTTCTCTGACAATACTTATATTTAATTATTCGTTTATTTATATTTCAGTTAATCACTGGAGATGTAAGTTTTTGATAAAATATTTTAATATCAATTTCGTTTTACAATTTACATCAAATAATTTATTTATTTCGTTTATATTACAGGCTAAGAGTGGTGACGTAAGTATTAAAAAATTATTATGAAAATTGTCTTCCACAATAAATGTATATATCATAAAATTATTTATGTTTTTTATTTTCAACTGCAGACCCAGGGTGGTAATGTAAGTATTTGAATAATAATTTTTACACAGTAAAAAAGGATTTGTCAAAATCGACAGATAAGATAAATGTGTGTTTAATTGACACACAAAAGTGTTAAAAATTCAACACAAACCCGGGAAAAAAAATTTATATATAATTATATAAAATTTTATATAAATGTTTAGATAAAATTAGATATGAGTTTTGGTTTGATCTAATTTTATATAATAATATATAATTTTATATAAGTATATATAACTTTATAAAGTCATATATACAATAATTGTCATGAAAAAAAAAAACCCCGCAAACTTGTGGGCTCGAACCTGGGACCTTTTAATCCGAAATCTAAGCTGTTATTCACAGTGCTATATCAATCACTTGAGTTTCGTAGTTGATTAACTGTATTTATATGTTTGAATTCAAATGAACTTGAGAAAATTAAAGACATCAATAAATGATTAATTTTGTTATTAGCATTGTAGCAAATTATATTATATTCCATAGAGTAAAGAGACCATTACCGGTATATCCACTGATAGCAGGGCGATAATTACTTCTTATGGTAAATTAAAATAAATCAGAAGTTAAAATTTTTTTAACTTAACTAAAATTTTTTAAATTTTACATAACAGTTTTTTATAACTTAATTCTTTGTTAAAACTTCAAAATTTTTTTGGTATCATCCTACTTTTGGTCTTGTTAATGAATTTCTAAGAAATTTGAATGAAGTTTGTATACTTTATAACATTTATGAATGCGGTAAATTAAAATATTTTATAGACTTCATAAAATTTTATAAATCATTGTGAAATCAATTATTCCCAATAATCTCACATTATTAGATCATATCTGAATTATTGAACAAAATGGTATGATTTCACCTGCACAGCTCAATGTTCACTCAGAACTTTCTATTAGATAGAATTTCTTAGAACTCAATTATATAAAATATTATATAATTATATAAATTGATATAAAATTATATATATAAATAAATGATTATATATATTTTTATATAATTAAATTAGAAAGATTTATATAATTATATATAAATATATATAGTTATATAAGACTATGTATGAATTTATATCATTATATATATTTATATATAATTATATATTTTTATATACAATTCAGCATAAAATTTTTCAAAAAATTAGATATAATCATATATAATTATATAAAATTATATAGAATTTTATATAATTATATATAATAATATCTAATTATATATAACTTTTTTTCTCGGGAAGTTTTAACACTCGCTTATTTTTACACTTTGACAATTCGTTTATTACTGTGTACTCAGGCTTCTATAATTTATATCTAGTTATTTATTCATTTTTTTTCTATTACAGGGCACAGGTGGTGATGTGAGTATTAAAAAATGTTTTGAAATACGTATTTCACGTGTACACGGAGGAAAAAGTAAAGTAAAAATTACCATACTACAGTAAAATTTACTAACAGATATGAAAAAATCCATTCTGTATTGTAATTATTACTAAACGTTTAGTAAAATTTACTAGTTAGTAATAATTACATATTCAAAATTACTATGAATAATGTATCTTTTGCTAAGACGATTATATTTTTTACTATTTGTATAGTAAATTTTACTATAAGTACTATTAATAGATACAAATTTAAGAAAGTTAATTTTCTAATACAATGTAGGATTTGTTACTATACAAAATATTAAAAATTACTATACGCAATGTATTTTTTGCTGACATGATTATATTTTTTTAATATCTGTATAGTAAATTCTACTATGCATACATAAAATTCAAAGTTGGGGGGATAGCATATACAAATATGTATTACAAGTTCTGAGACTTTTGTCTAAAGGAGACATCGGGCCGTCAGACATAGGAAAGAACTCTCGCGCGGGAGATCAGGGTTCGAATCTCGGTTCGAACAAGTGATTTTTTAAAAAACAAAAATCGACACCAACACCAATACAGATGACATAAATAACATTAATAGCAATAATGATAAAAAGTTAAAAGCTAATAAAAATTTTATTTTATTTTTTTCCATTCGAATATAGTTAAATTTACTAAATATAACTAAAAATGAATATGCAATATAGGAGATTTTCCATAGTTAGTATATGAGAAATTACTAAATGACTCGTAAAATATCCCGTATGAAAATAACATATATGGTCATAATATATGTAAAAATATATGACAAATATCAGAAAATATATGTGGTTTAACTATATTTTTTTTTATATTGAAAAATATATATTCATCATATACGAGTCCGTATATGTTTAGCATATATAAAATATATACAATCATATACAAAAAATATAGTTTTATCATATATGAAAATATATATTCTTGTCATATACGAAAATTATATTTTTTTCATACATAAAAATATATATTTCTATCATATACGAAAAATATATTCTGATCATATATAAAAACATATATTTATATTGTGTATGGAAAAAAAAGTTTCTTATTCGTGTGACCCACTCCAATTAAATTAGATTTAAATTTTAATATACTCTTCAAATTGCAGATTCAATTATCGAAATTAGTTAACTAGAAGCGAATATATAATATACCTATATACATATACATACACCGAATAAAATATATGCTTAAATATAAGAAAGAAAATATATGGTGCCATATATAATATAAATTATACGCTACCATATATTTCATTTCATATAAAAATTTTATATTTTTTTGAATATAAAAGGAAATATATCAATACAATATATTATAAGGTAAATGTAAATGTATATGGCTCAATATAAAAAACATATGTTACATATATGGAAGACATATATTTACTACTGTATATAATTTTATATTAAATCGGCAAAAATCTTTATATGATTTTTTATAATATACAATATGATATATCATATATTTTTTTGTTGCAAACATAAATGATTTTATATATTTTAACCATATATTGTTTTTTCATAGGGGATGCTTATTGTTTATTAATTTTTCATATAAATTCTAAGCGTTTCGAGATTACTATCCAAGTTTAGTAATTATTCTCATATTTTTTAATAAAATTTACTATATTTTTTTCTCCGTGTAAACATTTTTTTACACCAAAATTCAAATTATTAATTATTTTTATTTATTTATATTACAGGCGACTCAGCGAATGGTAAGTACTAAAAGAATATTTTAAAATCTATTTTCTCTTACAATAAATGTCAAATGATATACATACGTTTTATTTATATTACAGCCTAATGGATCATCAAATAACTAACCGCGTAATAGATCCGTAAGTAAAGAATAATATAGTAAATATTTGATTTTTTACTATTAATTGACTAAATTTTATTTTTGTTCACTTAAATCACAGGATCCTGTCTCATGGAAGATCTAACGCTTCGGAGTATCGACAGACCGCTGACGCCGAAAGGAAACGAAATCCTGGATTGATCATGGAATACTTCAAATCCATTAATATTTAATATTTTATTCGTACTTAATGTCGGGTTAAATACTAAATACACTTTATAAGCATCATATTTTATGAATTTTTATTTATTCTCTTTCATTTATTCTTATAATTAATTCAACACCGACCTACCCTTTTAAAACAATCCACACGAGAATCCAGCCTTTATATATAATAATCCAAAGAGACACTCAAGTAAGTTATAACATAAATCGACTCAATTAATTAAATCTACGTTATATATAATATTAGGTTGATTATAGAAATTTAGAGATAGTTATCACTACGCAGAAATATGAGTAATATGAGTATGGATGCAAGGAAGCCAGCTGATAATGGTTGGTTAACCAAATAGATCAAGTAGTGCACAACCACTATTTAGTACATTATTACAGAGAGAAATGTCTAAAAAGCGGTGAACTCCTTGACATAATTGACGTAGCTAAACGGTATATAAAAGTGACTATCAGACCTAGTATTACGAGTGAGCGCGTGAATTGCCAACACGACAAGACATCTTGGATATCATGAAGAGGAATAGTTCTGATTTAGAATGGTAACCATTACTATGTTACATAGAAACGAGGATTTTTCAGCGTCGAGATTTACCAGGCAGAGCAATATCCCCCCCCTCCCTCCTCCATTCTACATAGTAACGGTGGCTATGCTAGCAAAGGACTGATTACCATTCTACATTGACGAGAGAACTATGTAAATGGACAAGACTACAAATATATAGTATCCACGGGTATTATTATAATTATTGAATTGGGAAGAATCTTATACAATAGTATCATTAATTATTATAATTATAATTGTTTTATTGTTATTATTATTATTATTTTTTTTTTTTTTAAATGCTCAGGGGGTTAACCCCAGTAGTCCGACTCTACCGAGGGCCTCACTTGAGCACCAAATCATTACTGCTGCGATGCATTATCAACAAGATGATCAGCATGCGCAACAGGCCAAATTTCGTTGCCTTAGGAAACGGAGGAATCCGAGAATTACAGCCTTTTGCATCCGCGAAGCCAAAAACTCAGCTTGCGGAGAACAAGTTGGGATTTTAGCCAATGCAGACACAAAAGTCTGTTTCATCCCTCCTAGGACGCCAACAATGAGTACGAGCTTGACACGGTAGCCTGAGTAAAGTTTGCCAATTTCAAACAGGAGATCCTGATATATCTCGTGTTTGTGCTCTTCTTTAACCGTGATGTTATATTCATCAGCTGGAGCTGAAAACTCAATAACATAAATGTTATGAACGATTTTATCGAAGAGCACAATATCAGGTTTATTGTGGTCGATCTTCCGCGTTGTTGCGAATGGCACGTTCCAATAAATACGGCAACGGTCATTCTCAACAACTTGCGGAATATCTCCTGGCAGATAAGGCAGCACTGGTGTTTTATCGATACCGTGCGTATATCTAAGGTGGTAATAAAGTACTCGCAGAGCAGCATTGTGACGTTGGACGTATGCATTCCTTGTCAGCACAGGACATGCTGACAGAGATGCATAAGCGGGTAATTAGTCTTGGCCCATGTTAGGGTTACTATCCAACGGCCGAGGTTAGGTTACGCTAACTTGGCCCAAGTTAGGGTGACTCTAGGTTTGGTCAAAGCTAGGTTATTCAGTCTTGGCCCAAGCCTGGCTAATTATTGGAATCGCCAAGACTAATTACCCAGTTATGGCCCGGGCATGGGGCAATATAGGTTTACCAAGATGGGCTTCCCAATAATGCCCCAGGCACGGCCCCGTCGTTCAACTCTGGGGCTTCCTTATTGGTATGAATAATTACTATTGCCGATACGGATAGTTACCATCTAGATCGTAACATTTCTTATGCCTGAAAAATTTTCAATTTTACCTTCTAAGATAGTAATAGTTAACATAAAAGCATGAGAATCATTAAAATGTAAGGATACAGGAATAGTTACTTCGCTAAGATAGCAAGTATTACCACTTTTTTTTCAGCGTGTATGGATTATTAGACAAATCCATAGTTCTTGTATAGATTCCTATAGGATACTATGCAGCTATACATGAATTTTTCTGCTAGAGAATATATACATATATATCGTCTCAAACACCTTTAGTATCATTATCACAACTTTTCGTTCTTAATGATATTTCGCAATAATCTTATTAACGCAGGTGTGTCAGTTAATGCTATCAATTGAAGCGAAAGGTCTTAATTTTAATCAAACATATGAATTATTGGTCAATTTCATCAAAAGTAAATAGTATTTACCCGTTTTGAATAGTTTTGTAAAAATATTTATTGACGTGTGATCAAACATCTGCTTGTCGTCATTAATATATTGATAAAATCTGGTATATAAACCGGAAATTTTTGTGCAATAGACACTCACAAGCAAATTGTTATTAACAGCACTCTGATTCTATTTTCTGGTAACCCTCGCGGACTTAGAATCACTGTGAAATCGCAGTGAAATCACAGTGAATTCATTTTCACCGTGAGTTCGTAGTGTGTTTACGGTGATTTCATAGTGAATTCACAGTGATTTTGTGCCATTTTGTCATTGTGACTTAGTAGTGATTTCACTGTGATTTCACTGCGAGTTCACAGTAAACTAATGATGATTTCACCATGATTCCACAGTAAATTTAGGATGATTTAAATTTAGTTTTATGGTGATTTGACATCACAGTCGTCAAATCGTAGCTTTAGAGTGGTATAGTGATAATTTCTTTCATTTACCTCGATATTCGAAAATCGAGTTTTCATTAGAACGCGAGGTTAGGAGGCCCCGGACATTTGTTCATATCATTTCCCGTATGACGTCTGTATGGCTGTGTGTATATGCTGCTTTCCTTTTTAAAAACAATTTTAATAAGTTGTCAAAATAATTTTAATTCAGATTTCGTAACTGTTATTATTATTACCCAGTAAACACATTTACGTAAACGTGACGTCAGAGTGACGTTACGCTATGTCATGATTTACGTAAGATATAAGTCATGAATGAGTCAGGTGTGACTCATTATTTCACACTTTTTTACGTAAGATTATGACGTAAAACTAATGACGTATACATGACGTAAATGTGATGTCTGTGTGACATTCCATGACGTCAGTATGACATATGGGTGATGTCAAAATGATCAATCCGGAAAAAATTTTTTTGAAAAAAAAAAAAAAAAAGTAAAAAATTAAATTCCGACTTTTTGATTTGATTATTACCGCGTGAGCGCATTACGAATTCAGAAACAAGATTTGATAGCAGTAAATTATGAAAAAATCCTGGGCGTCTGCTGGATTCGAACACGGCCCCTCTTGGCTGGCAGTCCTGAACGTTGCTCACTGGTCACATCACGAGAGTTCAAGTCTTGTGCTTAATTGATGTATTTAAAGTGAAATGCCGGTAAAGACAGAGTTCATAAGTTTTCGTGATGGATTTTTACAAAATTTAAAAAAACTCCATGAACATAAATGATAATTATAAAAAATTATTTAAAATTTTATTAAGTTTCTTCAAATTTGTTTATTTTCTGTTGTGATGTGAAATTTAAAAAATCTTATATAAAATTTTGCGAAACATTAAATAATTCCACAAAATTGTATGAAATTTAATCGATTGAAAAATTGCAATACTAAACTTCACAATCTTAATATCAAAAGAGTTCAAACTGTCGTTACATTTTCTTTGTCATCCTCAATAGTATTTTCGGTATATTATTTAAAAAAATAAAGTTAATTTTTTTATGCTCACGCTAATGTTTTAATCTAAAACTTCTGAAATATATTATAGAGTTTATCGATTACTTTGGCGCCAAGAATATGCGACATTTAGTTGTTATTTTTACACATTTACACATTTTTGAAAATTCATTCTATGATTGTTTTATTTTAATAAATTAATGATAAAAAACTATGACTCAGAAATTACATCAGCATTGCGTAAAATACTAACTTGTCACTGATGTAAAGATATGATTTAAAAGTGACATCCATATTACGTATAACCGTGACTTTGCTACTGACATCAATGTATGATTTTAAAATTACATCATTATGATATACAATAATGACTTTATTACTACGTAACAATGTGATGTAGAATTTATGTCAAGCGTACGTAACACATAAGTCATAACTGTGACGTCATACAAGAGTCATGCTTACATCAATATGATGTCAAGTTTTTACATCATATTAAAGTCATGTAGAACGTCAGATTGACATCAAATTTACATAAGATGCCGTGATATTTCTATGATCTACGTATGATGTCAAAATAAGGTCATGTGTTCACTGGGATATTATTAAGATTATTATTATTATTATTATTAGTTTCAAAGTTTACAAGTAAAATAGTAAGAAATTCACAGGAAATCCACTGTATATTCACTGTGAATTCACTGCTAATTTACTGTATATTGACTGTAAATTTACCAAAAATTTACTGTCAATTCACTGTACACGATGGAAAAAAATATTGTAAAAACTACAATATTGAAGTAAAATTTACTAACAGATATGAATAAATACATTCTATATTTTATTTATTACAAAACATTTCGTGAAATTAACTGGTTGGCAATTATTACAATAGAAGATATTAAAAATTATCTTATGTAATGTATTTTTTGCTAACATGATTATATTATCTGTATATTAAATTCTACTATGTACAGATAAAGTTAAAATTTGGTAGGGATAGCAGATACAACTATGTATTACAAGTTCAACAACTTCTGTTCAAACGAGACATCAGGCCGTTAGACATAGGAAAGGACTCGCACGCGGGAGATCAGGGTTCGAATCTCGGTTAAAACGAGTGATTTTTTAAAAATAAAAGTCGACACAAACACCAATACAGATGACATAAATAACAATAATAATCAAAATGATAGCACTAATAATAAAAAGTTAAAAGTTATTAAAAGTTTAATTTAATTTATTTTTCATTCTAATATAGTAAAATTTATTGAACGGGATAGTAAAATTAGTTTCATATTTTTTATTAAAATTTAATACATTTTTTTCTCCGTGTCTATTCACTGTAAATTCACTATGAATTCACTACAAGTTCACTGTAAATTTACTGTGAATTTACTGTGAATTCACTGTAAGTTCATTCTAAATTCAGTGTGAATTTGCTGTGAAACGACTATCGAACCACGGTGAGATCACCATAAAACTACAGTGACCAAATGGCACAAAATCATGGTGATTTCACCGTAGTTTCATCATGATCTCACGATGTTTTTACTATAATCTCACCGGAATTTCACCATAATTTCATAGTGATTCCAAGTCCGCGAGGGTAAGTTAAAAACAAAATATTAAATACAATGTAACTTTGTGCAAATAAATCATCAAAATTTATTTTCATTTATTTCAATTGCAGGATCCTATCTCACAGCAGATCTAACACTGCGAAGTATCGACAGACCGCTGACGCCGAAATTAAACGAAATCTTGGATTCACTACAGAATACTTTAATCTCAATAATGAAATAATAATTTATTCGCATTACATGTCGGGTTAAATGCTAAATACACTTTATAAGCATCATATTTCATGAATTTTTATTTTTATCCTTTTATTTATTTTTTAATTAACTCAACACCGACCTATATGTTATATCCTGGCTGTCAAGCAGGGCCTGTTTTCAGCTCACTAGATTATTTTACCGACCTGAGTCTATTCCCGAAATAAGGCACCCTAATTACCAACAATTAGAGTACCTCAAGTAGATAATTATAATAACGTCAGAGTATATTATATAACATAAGAATTATTCTATCATTTGAATTGTATACTATAAGAATATTGCACGACTCATGATGCGAAGCATCAGAGAGTGCTTTACGATCGAAAAATTTTTTTCACCTCACTTCAGCAACTATTTCAATTATTATACCTTCGTTGATTCACGGAATTAAGATGTTGCACACCATTTTGAAGATAATTAAATGGAGATCAATTCATCAGAATACGACAGTAGCTTGAATGTGACTTGACCGATAAACTTGCCATCAATTTGAAGTGAAACTTTCAATTAACTTAACGTCATTGTCTGACAGTGACACTTGTGGTCGAATTAGAATTCAAATTACAGACAATTAACTGTCAACTTAGGAAAAAAATGTCCGATAGGCACCCAGAGCAGAAAGCCAGTCTCAGGCCCATACACATGGGTCTGAGCTGTTCCAGGCCTCTAACACTTTTTTTTCACCAGTATTTTCAATTATATTACTTGAGACGTTTAAGGTGGCAATCGACGCGTTTTATTGAGTTCTACAACTGATCAAATTTTGAAATTGATTCATCGAGTTATTTTTGAGAAATTTCCAAAATACTAAAAAAAAATTTTTTTTTTAATTCTTTCGTTAACGGTTTCTCTCGAACGAATGAACCGATTTTGATTCGTGAGGCGTCATTCGACGCGGCTCACAAAGTTTTAGAGCTGATTAGATTTTGGAATCAATCCATCGGGCGAATTAAAAGTTATTCAAAAAAAACATTTTTTAAAAAATTTTATTTTTGAAATATCTCCGAACGTACCCGACCGATTAAGCTCAAATTTTCAGTGTTCATAGTAAATGAAAACCTGCGTCGAATGACACCTTAAAGTTCAAAATCGGTTCATCCGTTCAAAAGTTACAGAATATTTACATACGTACATACACTCGGACATCATCGTGAAATTAGTCAGAATAGCTTCCTAGGAACTCAAAACGTCGACATCTGTTGGAATTTCGATTTTCACAAATCGGACTGAAACCAATAATTTTCCGAATTTTTGAAAATTTTCAATTTTCTTAGCCGGAAGTTAAAAATAGTCGTTTTTGGGCCACCCTAATTAAGCCATTACACGATTTCTTGAAGACGCCTTCTAAAAGACCATGTAAAGTCCTTCTGATTTGTATGCGGTCTGGGTTCTTACAAAAATTAAGATAATAGTAAGTAAATTAGAAAAAATTTATTTCACTCACAATTTATACATTTTTTTTATATAGGTTAAATTTAAATAAATAAAATTATTTATAAATGGAAGTATAATATTCTTCTTCCAGATCGTATAGATCCGCAGCCATGTCGTCACGTAAAGTAGCGAGTTTTTGATCGCACTCAGCCTGTTTTTGTCTGAATAATTTTGAATTTGTTGCAATCGCTTCGTTTACTGATGGAAAATCATTCAAAATCAGGTACTGTTTTATATCCGATACCAACTTCATTAGGGATTCCCCCGCGCGTACAATATTAGCAGCCCGTACGTGCATTTCGTAGGTATCCTGCTCACATTGAGTCATTCGCGATAGTTGTGAGTCTGTGTCACCTTTTCCCAGTTTCAAAATTTCTGTAATAATTTCAATTTTTTTAGCAACTTAAATATTTCTTTTTTTATTATTAATTAAGACATTGAAAAATTCAAATGCTATGACTCGCGCAGATATTTTAGAAACTATCAGTCTTAGGACAAATTTTAAAGAGACTAAAATTGTCCGAAATTAAATTTCCTTTAAAAAGAATACCCACAACCCCTATTTACTCCTGAAATTTACCAAACTAATAATAATAATTATTATTATTAGTACCCGTTATATCTATCTCGCAAACTATCACTCAGAGTAAAAATTATAAGAGTAAAAAATTGTAGGAAATTGAATTTCCTTTGGAAAGAGTACCCACAAGCCCTATTTACTCCTGAAATTTACCAAACTAATAATAATAATAACAATTATTAGTAACCGTTGTATTTATCAGAGGAAAAAATATACAAAGTAAAAAATTATAGGGAATTAAATTTTCTCCAGAAATATGATGAATATTATATTTTTTGATATACAAAAAAAGTATATCAGAAAATATAGTTAAATTGCCCACATATATTTTCTGATATTTATCATATATTTTGACCATATATGATATTTTCATACGGAGAAGGTCATATTGTATAAATTTGAGAAAATTTTACCATAAGATATTTCATTTAATTTATGGAGAAGGAAATTTCGAATCAAAATAAGAATTAGACCTTTTCATTCCGGGTATGGCCAGATGTCACTATTTTTCACAACAGTGGTTTTTCAGTCAAATTTTCATAATTTTAGTAATGAGCTATGAAAAAAAAATTCCAGTTAAGTCAAGTATCTCGAATAAGATGACTTTTCCATCGAAATCAATTAGTTTAAGAGCATAGAATAATTATTCAAACTATTCGAATAATTCAAGTTTCTATGTTCGAATAGTTCGAATATTCGATAAAAATACTGATTGTAAAAAGTTGAGAAGCGGTCACTCCATGCAAACTGTATATCTATATGGGTCATTCCATGTCAAATCGACAAATTTTTTACCTGACTCCCTTTGATTTCGCTGAAAATTTTCTATCTTTTTCTGAAAAATAACTTTCGGAGGGTAGAAAAAGATAGAAAATTTTCAGCGAAATCAAAGGGGGTCAGGTAAAAAATTTGTCGATTTGACATGGAATGACCCATATAAGGTAAGGGGCCCAGTTTCTGAGGTTTTAAGAGTGCCGGTTGAGGTTATACTATAATAGTTAATGTAAGATTTAACTTAATGAGAAAAAAAAAATTTTATCAACTAGTTTAGGATTTGTCAAATAAAGTCATGTGCGTAAAATAATTATTTCAATTGATTAATAATTTAAATTGAGGTTTTAAAGATAGACTTTTAGTAACCCAGTTTCTGACCGTCAGAATTCTTCAGGTCGCAGTTTCTGACCCTCACAGTGGCCTGGTTTCTGACCTTCACATTAAACCATGATGGTGAAGTACTTAATAAGCTTGAATAAACTTAAATTCTTGTTTAGATAAATCAATTAAATATTTTTTATAACAAAAACATAGTTTTTTTTAATATTTAAAATATAAATAATTAATCATGCCATAAAACACTACAGAAATGAAAAAATTAAAATCATTTGCTAAAACTAATTTGGTTTATTTTTTTTTCCTCCAATTCATCACTCCAAAAATATACTTTCAAGATCTAAATATGATCTTGTATTTATAAAAATAAATATTAATTGTCAATTTATAGCTGTACTATAAAAAATATTGAAAAAGAATTTAATAAAATTATGAATATTGTTATTTTTACATTTTATAGACATGTAATTAAATAGATAACCTCGTTTGTAGTAGGTTAGAGTTTGAGGGTCAACAACTTCATCACACCTTTAAAATTGAGCCTAGTTATTGAGCTTCAAATTTTAGCAACAAAACTCATGTTAATATGTTTTATACGTATATTAAAATCAATTTTAATTAAGTATTGATCCATCCATACATTTTTAATTAAATTTTTTTACTGACATGATAATTAGTGCACAGATTCAATTGTCGCACCTTTTAACGTCAGCTGTTTAGACTACACTTAAAAAATGGCTTCCTCAGCCACTTACGACTAAAACATTTCTTTTTATTCAGTTAATAATTTAAATGTTTTTCAAATTGTCATTAATCAGGCTGAAAATAGATTATTATAAATTAAGAAAAAATCGATTTCCTTATTAAAGTTATGGTTTTTTAAGTAAGTTAGAAACAAGTTGAAAAGGTCAGAAACAGGGTCATGGTAAACAACAGGGTCTTTTACCTTATACAAATGACAGAATTTAAATTATTGAAAAGAATTTGAATTTCGTTATTTTTAATTTTTTTCAATGAATATTTTCAAACAGGGGCTACTCGCACATCTCTAGAATTGTCCCACGATATAAAATATTTTTTTTTCTAGCATAAAAGTCATCTTATTGTCAATTACTACTACTAAATATTAATAATTACCTTCAAAATTTTCCAACATTGATTTAATATCATCTTTCAATCTTATCGTATATGATTTAAGTAACGCTTCTTTACTTTGCGGTAACGTACGTACGCTACTCATCATATATTTATATATATATTTATACACTAATTACTTAATTTTTTAAAAAAAATAAACAAATGATTCCTCGTCTTTGTTATTGCTTTCATAACCTCATCTTTTCTCGGCTTCTTCTCTTCTCCCTCTACTTCACCCCGAATCTCTTACACCTGCGCAGTAGATAAGTGAACTTCACACTTATGCGCAGTAGGTAAAATAAACTTCTTTCCTCTCCGTTCTTGCCGTCCACACCTACTGCGCATGCGCGCTTCTTACTAATTGCGCATGCGCATGGAATATAATTCCCGCGGGAATTAAAAATTTTTAAAAATTTAAATTTTATTATTTTTTATCGATTTTATGAAATAGAAAAATTTATAAATTTTCTGGAGATTTTTAAAATAATTTCGAAATTTTTTGACCTTTTTGTTTTTTAACAAAGCAGATTTGTACTTGTTCGTAAATTGAGTGGAAGGGGTGTATTGATTTAAGCACACCCTCGGTGGCTCCCTTGAGCTTATCCTAGTTCCAGTTTCCAGTCTCTCGGTCGAATCGATATGACTCGCATTACATTTTTATTGTTAACTAGAAATTTTATTAAAATAATTTAGAAACATAATTTTGTTTTTTTTTTGGTCAGAAAAAAAAGTTTTAGTTAAAAATAGTAAAAAAAAAATGACTAAATTAGAAAGTTATTTAACGAATTAAAAAAATTCTATTATTTTTTTTGTAAAATGGAGTTGAGTGAATTTATTATTTTGTCACTAATCGCAACTATTTCATGCAAATTACCTCCTAGTGATGACAATATTTTACACATTGGAGGAATATTTCCTATTGGAGGTGAAGGAGGATGGCAAGGAGGTCAAGTAAGTATTGATTTTTTTTTTTTTAATTATTTAGATCCTTGATTGATATTTTTGTGTGATGAGATGAGATATGAAGAAAGTAAGAAGTTTTGTTATGACGTTTGAAAAGTAATTCAATTCGAGTTTTCCTTAAAAGCCAGTGTGGGGGTCAGTAGTAATTTTTTTGAGGGTTGGGAGTAGGATATTTGAGTCGAGAAGAAAATTTCCATTAAAATGAGTACCCACAAGCCTAATTTATTTTTTAGTCAATTTCGTGTAATTACTGTAATTACTGTAATTACAGTAATTACTTTAGGGAGTTGACAAATAAAGTAGTCGTGTTGGTACTCATTTTAAAGCTCGTGTGATTTTAAGAAGTTCTAGGCGTGATTTTAATACTTTAAAGCAATTAAGAAAAATTAAGGGGCAGTTAATGAGTTTTAGGGGTCAGTTGTTACGAAAAAATGACCTGAGGGTTAGTAAAATTTTTTTAAAAATCTGAGAGTAAGATTTCTGGGTTCAGGAGTAAATTTCCGTTGAAACGAGTACCCACAAGCCTAATTTATTTTTTAGTCATTTTTGTCTAATTACTGGGTAATTAAAATAATTACTTTGTAGAGTTGAAAAATAAAGTACTCATGTGGGTACTCATTTTAAAGCTCGCATGATTTCTGAGTAAGTCACTGATAAATAAGAAATTTTTAAGCTTCAGGTTAAAAGTAATTGCTCATTAAATCAATTATTCAAATATTTTATTGCAAGAAGCTATCGTAGGTTTTACAAAATTAAAATTTAAAGTACATAGTTGTGTTCAGCGTCAAATTTCCGTTAAAATGAGCACCCACAAAGGCTACTTATCTCCAATATTCTTAAAGCCGTATAATATGGTCATATTTCAAGCATCAAAGTTGGAAACTTTTTTATAATATTTTTTCAACAGATTTTCTGGTTCAGCGGTAAATTTTCGATTGATTGAGTACCCACAACCCCTATCGCTAATTATTTTTGAACAATCATTAAGTAATTAATTAATTTTCCAGGCGTGCATGCCCGCGGCAAATCTAGCACTGGACGATGTCAATCGTGAGAAAAATTTACTACCAGGATTTGAATTAAAACTGCATTCAAATGACAGCGAAGTAAATTTTTTTTCTTAATTAAAAGAATTTTTTATTTTTTAAAGTTAATGAGTTGAAATTATTTTAGTGCGAGCCAGGTTTAGGTGCATCTGTTATGTATAATTTACTGTATAATGCGCCACAAAAATTAATGTTACTTGCTGGATGCAGTACTGTCTGTACAACAGTTGCAGAAGCATCAAAAATGTGGAATTTAGTTGTTGTAAGTATTATTTTGGTGACTGGGATATCTATCTCGTAAACTATTGGTCTGAGGAGAAAATTATAAGAGTCAAAAATTGTGGGAAATTAAATTTCCTCTGGAAAGAGTACCCACAAGCCCTATTTATTCTAAATTTTTACTGCAGTAGTGATAATAATAACAATTACCAGTACCCGTTGTATTTATCTCGTAAACTATCGCTCTGAGGCAAAAATTATAAGAGTCAAAAATTGTGGGAAATTAAATTTCCTCTGGAAAGAATACCCACAAGCTATATTTATTTTGAATATTTAGTAAAATAATTAGATATTTAATTATTTAGCTTTGTTACGGTGCATCATCTCCAGCGTTATCTGATCGTAATAGATTTCCAACGCTATTTCGTACTCATCCTAGTGCAACTGTTCACAACCCAACTCGTATTAAATTATTTCAAAAATTTGGATGGTCACGTGTCGCCATCTTGCAACAGGCTGAAGAAGTTTTTATATCTGTAAGTAATTACTATTCAAAAGTACTTTGAGTAATTATTTTAAAATGAATATTATCTTTATTTTAGACAGTAGAAGATTTAGAGGGCCGTTGCAAAGAGGCGGGTATCGAAATCGTGACTCGTCAGAGTTTTCTATCAGATCCAGCAGACGCAGTGCGAAATTTACGGCGGCAAGACGCGCGAATCATCGTGGGCCTATTTTACGTTGTAGCTGCACGGCGAGTCCTCTGCGAAGTCTATCATCAGAATCTGTATGGCAAAAGCTACGTCTGGTTCTTCATCGGGTGGTACGAGGACAATTGGTTTGAAATAAATTTAGACAAAGAGGGAATAACTTGCACGAAAGAGCAGATGCGTCAGGCGGCCGAGGGTCACATGACCACGGAGGCCTTGATGTGGAATCAAAATAATGACACGACAATAAGTGGCATGACTTCCGAGGACTTTAGGATGCGGCTCAATAAAATGCTCAAGGAGGATGGTTATGATGTTGATAATAATCGATACCCAGAAGGTTATCAAGAAGCTCCGTTGGCTTATGATGCCGTTTGGTCTGTTGCTTTAGGTAATTTTTGTTTTATTTATGTTTTTTTCTGACTACTTGTCGAATTTCAAAATCATACTTCAATTTGAGATGTCAAACTTCATTTTGATACTTCAAACCTCCCTTTGATATCTCAAACATCACTTCGAAACATCGAGCTTCACTGCGATACATCGAACTTCAATTCAATACCTAAAACTTCACTTCAATACATCAAACTTCCCGTTGATACTTCAAACTTACATTCGATACACCAAACTTCACTTTAATACATTGAAATTCATTTCGATACTCAAACAACATTTCGATACATCGAACTTCATTTTCAAATTCTAACTTCACTACGATATACCTCACTTGACTTCGATACATCGAACTTCAAATCGATGCCTCAAACTTCACTTCGATACATCGAACTTCAAATCGATGCCTCAAACTTCACTTCGATACATCGAACTTCACTTCGATACATCGAACTTCACTCCGATACGTTAAACTTAACTTCAATACCTAAAGCTCACTGCGATGTATCGAACTTCATTTTGATTCATCAAACTTCACTTCAATACATTGAACTTCATAACGATACTCAAACTTCATTTTGATACACCAAACATCACTTTAATACATCGAACTTCCCGTTGATACCTCAAACTTACATTCGATACACCAAACTTCACTTAAATACATTGAAATACATTTCGATACTCAAACTACATTTCGATACATCGAACTTCACTTCCAAATTCTAACTTCACTACGATATACCTCACTTGACTTCGATACATCGAACTTCAAATCGATGCCTCAAACTTCACTTCGATATATCGAACTTCACTCCGATACGTTAAACTTAACTTCAATACCTAAAGCTCACTGCGATGTATCGAACTTCATTTTGATTAATCAAACTTCACTTCAATACATTGAACTTCATAACGATACTCAAACTTCATTTTGATACACCAAACATCACTTTAATACATCGAACTTCCCGTTGATACCCTTAACTTACATTTGATACACCAAACTTCACTTTAATACATTGAAATTCATTTCGATACTCAAACAACATTTCGATACATCGAACTTCACTTCCAAATTCTAACTTCACTACGATATACCTCACTTGACTTCGATACATCGAACTTCAAATCGATGCCTCAAACTTCACTTCGATACATCGAACTTCACTCCGATACGTTAAACTTAACTTCAATACCTAAAGCTCACTGCGATGTATCGAACTTCATTTTGATTAATCAAACTTCACTTCAATACATTGAACTTCATAACGATACTCAAACTTCATTTTGATACACCAAACATCACTTTAATACATCGAACTTCCCGTTGATACCCTTAACTTACATTTGATACACCAAACTTCACTTTAATACATTGAAATTCATTTCGATACTCAAACAACATTTCGATACATCGAACTTCATTTTCAAATTCTAACTTCACTACGATATACCTCACTTGACTTCGATACATCGAACTTCAAATCGATGCCTCAAACTTCACTTCGATACATCGAACTTCAAATCGATGCCTCAAACTTCACTTCGATACATCAAACTTCACTCCGATACGTTAAACTTAACTTCAATACCTAAAGCTCACTGCGATGTATCGAACTTCATTTTGATTCATCAAACTTCACTTCAATACATTGAACTTCATAACGATACTCAAACTTCATTTTGATACACCAAACATCACTTTAATACATCGAACTTCCCGTTGATACCTCAAACTTACATTCGATACACCAAACTTCACTTAAATACATTGAAATTCATTTCGATACTCAAACTACATTTCGATACATCGAACTTCACTTCCAAATTCTAACTTCACTACGATATACCTCACTTGACTTCGATACATCGAACTTTAAATCGATGCCTCAAACTTCACTTCGATACATCGAACTTCACTCCGATACGTTAAACTTTACTTCAATACCCAAAGTTCACTGCGATGTATCGAACTTCACTTTGATTCATCAAACTTCACTTTGATACCTTGAACTTTGCATCGATACATTGAACTTCACCTTTACATCTCGAACTTCAATTCGATGTATCGAACTTCATTGTCCAAAAATTTAACTTCAAACTTTATTAATTGAACTTCAATATTTGTTTCATACACCCCACTTCGACACCTCAATCTTCAGTTCCAATACCTCGAACTTCAATTTCGACTAATTGTACTTCACTATCAATATATCAAATTTCATTTCAATAAATTTCCAAAATTTTTTCTTCCAAGCTTTCAACAAAACAATGGACAAACTCTCAAAATCAGGAAAGAGCCTGAAGAACTTCACGTACACCGACAAAGAAATCGCCGACGAAATCTACTCGGCCATAAACTCGACCCAATTTCTCGGCGTCTCCGTAAGCATGTTCCCCTCGTACTTCTTCACTTCACTCTAACCTAACGAACAAACCTCTAATTCCAGGGATACGTTGCCTTCAGTTCCCAAGGAGATCGAATAGCCTTAACCCAAATCGAGCAGGTGATCGATGGGAAGTACGTGAAGTTGGGGTACTACGACACCCAGAGTGACAATCTCACCTGGAAGAACATGGAACGCTGGATCGGGGGGAAGGTCCCCCAAGACCGTACCATAGTTCGGAAAGTTCTACGAACCGTCTCAACACCGCTCTTCGCCTGCATGAGCGCGTGCTCTGCCCTCGGAATTTTGATCGCCATCTTGCTGATAATCTTCAACGTCTGGAACCGTCACCGACGTGTCGTTCTCTCCTCTCACCCAGTCTGCAACACGATAATGCTCGTCGGGGTCATCATCTGCTTCATCTCCGTGTTCCTTCTAGGTCTCGACGGCCGGTTCGTCTCACCCGGGGAGTACGCCCACGTCTGCCAAGCCCGTGCCTGGATGCTGTCCATCGGATTCACTCTCGCCTTCGGTGCCATGTTCTCCAAAGTATGGCGTGTTCATCGCCTGACCACTAAGACCAAGGCCGACCAAGCGAAGCTCTTCATGGCCAAGCAAAAGGTCTCCAGTGTCCAGAAGAACATCCAGCCCTGGAAGCTCTACACCATGGTCAGCGCCCTGCTGGTCATCGACTTCATCATTCTAGGTGCCTGGCAGGGTCTCGATCCTCTTCAGCGCACCATTGAAATCTTCCCACTGGAGCCTTCTCCCCACGGGGACGATGATGCCAAAATTAGTCCCGAACTCGAGCACTGCGAGAGTGAAAACAACGGAATCTGGCTGGGCCTCATCTACGGCTACAAGGGAATTGTCCTCGTCTTCGGTCTTTTTCTGGCCTATGAGACCCGCAGCATCAAAGTGAAGCAGATAAACGACTCCCGTTACGTCGGGATGTCAATTTACAATGTCGTCATCTTGTGTCTGATCACTGCCCCAGTGACGATCGTGATCGCGAGCCAACAGGATGCCAGTTTTACTTTCGTTGCTTTGGCAATTATTTTCTGCTGCTTCTTGAGCATGGCCCTTATTTTTGTGCCCAAGGTAATTGAGGTCATCAGGCATCCACGAGATAAAGCCGAGTCCAAGTACAACCCGGACATGGGAATGTCCAAAGAAGACGAGGAGCGGTACCAGAAACTCGTCAACGAGAACGATGAGCTTCAAAGATTAATTGCACAGGTCCGTTGGTTTTCTCATCAAAATGGCGGGTATTTATAAAATGGCGGCAATATTTGAAATTGGCGGTAAAATTTGAATTTGAATTTTCAGAAAGAAGAGAAAATCAAAGTACTGAAGCAGAGATTGGCGGAACGGGATGTTGTGAAAGGTGGCGCTGTAAGCGGATCTAATTTTGGAGCTGGACAAGGGGGCGCTGCGGCAGGTGGTAATGTACCAAAAGACTCGCTGATTGTCGCGGACTTTGTTACCGGCGAGGGGACCTCTGATAGTGCAATCGGTGGGGGTATTTCTGTTTACACGAGATCTTCACGTGCATCCGCATCTGATTTTGAATTTTCAGAGTCATATCTTTAATTTAATGATAATTTTTTTTTTACTGCACTATCCCACTTATTTTTAAAATAAACTCAAAATGTGTGTCAATTTTAAAAATAACTTCCCATGTCTTAATGCAAATAATTAACTTATTATTGATATTTAATGAGTTTTTAAAATTTTCATTTTTAGAGAGGGGGCTAATATCTCGAAAACTAATGGGTTTAGACGAAAATTTTAGAGGACTAAAGTTGTAGAGAATCGAATTTCCGGTGGAAAGAGTACCCACAAGCCCTATGTGTAACAAATATTTACCAACATAATCATAATAATTACATTTTATGTAATTGAAATATTTATTTCCTAAACTATCGGGTTTAGAAGAAAATGTTACAGGACCAAAGTTGTAGAGAATTCAATTTCCGGTGAAAAGAGTACCAACAAGCCCCTCTTATCACAAATATTTATTCAAATAATCATAATAATTGAATTTGTGATACCCGGTATATTTATCTCGCAAACTATCATTCTTACGATAAAAAAGTATCAGTAAGAAAATATTTTAAATCAAATTTCCTCTGGAAAGAGTACCCACAAGCTATACTTACTATCAATATTTACGTCGGTTAATTATTTGCGATTATTAAGACGATTTGGTGAAATAAGAGTTTAAGGAAAAAATATATATATATATGTTTAAATAATTGTAATTATGATAAAATAGGCCTATATATATTTTTTGGTCTTTATTATAGTTAATGTATAATAAAAAAATTTGACGAAAGTACAGACCTAAAAAAATATAAAAAAAAAATTAATTGAGATTTTATTAATTTTGATATTTTTTTAATGGAAAAATATTTAAAAATGTTTATACATAAATATAATAATAATGATAATTTATTATTTACCAATAATTATTTATCTGGGTCCAAATGATAACAATCAGCGAATTTTTAACAGAAAATATTTAAAACATTTTTTATTAATCGTCTTCCGATAGATTATTAAATTGCATGTCGCACGATCTATTAGTTTTATTTATAATTACTGAGTTAATAAGTCATGAGAATTTTTTTTTATGAATTACCGATCGTGCACCAATGTAACATGAGAGAAATTTGTCCCTTAATGTCCCTTTATCTCAATTTTCCTAGTCGTTATTAATTTTTTATGAGACGTCTCAAGATTCAAAATTTGAATTTTCCTAGAATCTTCTTTTATTTATATAGATCTATATAGATCGATATCTAGAAAACTATTAATCGAAACTTTATCAACCATTAATGAAAAATGTTCTTTGAACCTCAAGCTTTAATTTGAGCCCAACCCCGACCCTTGATCTCAACTGTTTTAGAAGTTATGAATGTTTAAAGTTCCCTCTTTCGGATTCAAAAATTAAATTTCCAAAAATCCTCTATTTGTATGAACCTATACAGACCGATATTTCAAAAACTATTGATCAAAACCTTATCAAACATTAATGAAAAATGTTCTTCGAACCTTAAGCTTTAATTTGAGCCCAACCCCGTTCCTTAATCTAAATTTTTCTAGAAGTTATGGATGTCGAAAGTTCCCTCATTCAGATTCAAAAATTAAATTTCAAAAAATCCTCTGTCTATATGGATCTATATAGGTCAATATCTCAAAAAATTTGATCAAAACTTCATTAAACAGTAATGAAAAATGTTCTTTGAACCTTCACCTTTAATTTGAGACCAATAACGAGCCTTAATCTCAATTTTTCTAAAAGTTATGAAATTTTAAAGTTCCCTCTTTCAGTCAAAAGTTGAATTTTCCAAAAATTCTCTATTTATATGAATCTACATAGATCGATATCTCGCCAACTATCGATCGAAACCTCATTAAACAAAAACAAAAATTGTAGCAGAAGGCCTAAACTTCATAATGAGACCTCCAAAGAGCCTTAATCTCAATAACTTTTCGCGCTATAAATTTTTTAAATTTAAAAACTGAAAATGCCACATCCCAATTTATGATCCAGAAATAAGTTACTGTCTTTAATAATTAGTATCTCAGCAATTATCGATCCTGCAAAAAAATGATTTAGACAAAAATTGTAGCCACAAGTCTCACCTTTAATTTGAGCCCAACCCCAGCCCGCTATTCTCATCAGTTCAAAAGTTATGAATTTTTTAAGTTTCTATTCAAAAAATTTCCCAGCCCAAATTTGGTAAAAATCTATTCTAATCTATATAAATCAATATCTCGATTTCAATCGATCAAAAATCGATCTCATGGATGGTTACGAGATCGGAAAAAGTCTGATCTTTGATCTGAACCCACTTTTATTCTTTAATCTTATCAATTTTTTAAGTAATAAATTTGTAAACCTCATGACTTGTAGCTCAGATAAAAAAAATATTAAAATTAATGACTTTATTTAATTAGCGCATGTTTAATTAACTCATACTAATTACCGTAATAAATAATTGCAGTTAAATCTCGTTAGATTGTTTTATCAACGCTAATTATTAATAAAGTACTTTTATTTTATCTACAAATGTAAGCCTCATTAAAAACTCCCAAATAAAAAATTCATTATTTCAAATCACTAATTAATCAAATTCAATTAAGTAATTAATAAATAAATATCCTAACGAGATTTAAAATGCTTTAGATAATTATTTTTCTCATTCATAAATTTGGGAGATTTTTTTTGAGGTAAAAAAAAATTGTTATTAATTTTAATTAATTATGAATGGGAAAAATTAATTAATTAATTTTTTGATGAATTAAAAAAAAAGAAGATTTTTTTATTTTTATTTTAGAAACTGATCACAATGGCTAGAAGATGGATTCCTGAAATTCATACAAAAAAAAAATTTAATTAATTAATTAATTAATTAATGGAATGATTTAACTGCAATGAATAAAAAAACAATTTTATTGTAAAAGTGGTGAAGTAGAAAAAAACTAGAAAAAAATTTTAATAGCGAAAAAAATTTTTTAAATTTAAAAAAAAAAATAAAAATTGAATTGCCAGTTAATTTTATTTAAATTAAATAAAAAATGTTGAAGAAAGTATTCATATATTGTCTATGTATATAAATTATATAAAAATAATAATAATAATAAAAAATTATTAAAAAAAAAAAAATTTACTTTTTTTGTATTTTTAAATTTCCCGCGCATTTAAATTTTTCCCGCCATTTAAAAAGAATTTCTTTGCTAATGATTTACTAATTATTTAATTTTGAGTGTATCCAAAAATTCAAAGTATAACTAAAAAAATAAATTTTGGTAGCAATCCAGGCTCTTAATAATGATATTAAGGTTTGCCTCAATCAATTTTTCTATTTTCCATTTGAATAACACGGGAAAAAAAATTTTTTTTATTTAGAATTTTCTAGTTCCCAAACTAATCAATGGATTTTTATGGACAAGAAATGTTTTTATAGAAAATTGAACGCTCTTAAAAAAAAGTCTCTTATCATTTTTTGATAAATTCCACTGTTCAAAAGTTATTTGAGCTTCAAGTCAAATTTATAGTAAATTTTGAGATTTTTTAACTTTTCCGGCGAAACTATCAGTCTCATCTAAAAATGTCATTAAAACTTTTTGTAGATAATTTAATTCCCTACAAATTATTATGAATAAAGTTTTTCAAAATTCCGCATTGTTCTCAAGTTATTTTCGTTTAAATGTCAAGCTCTTAAAAAAATAGATTTTTGATTCCCGCACATTTAAATTTTTCCCGCCATTTATAAAAAATTTCTTTGTCAATTAATTACTAATTATTAAATTTTTATTGTAATTACAATACCTATCTTTTTTATTTATTTCGAAATAAAAAAATAGAACATTAATTTTTTAATTCAAATTTCAAATTTTATTTTGTAATTTATTAATTGATTTATTCATAAATTATTAATTAATTAATGCATTTAGTAATTGCCATTCATATATATTTATAAATTTATGTATGTTTATACATTGATATATGTAATATATAAATAATTAAAATTAATAATATTTAAAGTTTTTAAATTTCCCGCATATTTAAATTTTTCCCGCCATTTAAAAAAAATTTCTTTGTCAAGTAATTACTAATTATTTAATTTTAACTGTAATTACAGTAATTACTTTTTGAATTATTCTTTCAAAGAAAAAAACTAAAAACATATTTTTTTATTTAAAATTTGAAATTTCATTCTGTAATTTATTTACTTATAAGTAATTAGATAATTAATACATTTAGTGCGTGATTTTCATTCATATATATACATATATATGTATGTATATCTATGTATATATTTATATATATAATATATTAATTATTGAAATTAATAGTTTTTAAAATTTTTAAATCTTTTGTAGTTTAAAATTTTTCCCGCGCAATATAAAAATTTAAACGCATGCGCGCAAAATTAAACTACCGCGCATGCGGAGGTTTCAAAACTGACCTAGAATTGCAAAATGGCGGGGCAACGAAAATAGACGTGAGGAGAGAAGGACAAGTGTTGTTACGTTTTGTTTATTTTTAATAGTTAAATAAATGACTAGTTAATTTATCACAGTACTTAGTTTAATATAATTAGAGTTTAGTAATAAAATAATTAAAAATGTCATTCGGAACAAGTTTTGGTGCTGCGACGCCTGCAAGTCAGCCGTCATTTAACTTTGGCAGTCAATCAACAACAGCAACTCCTGTAAAACCAAGTAAGTAACCTCTTTTTTTAATTATTATTATCAATAATTAATTTATTTATCGTCTTTCAATTTTTTTTTCTTTTTTTTTTTCGAAAACAATTTAATCCGATTTTTTTTCAGTTGAAAAAAACAAAATTTTTTTCATAACCTCAAATTTGAATTTTTGCAAATAAATAAATAAATAAATAGTCACGTGTAATTAGTGTGATTAGTATTTTTGAGTAATAATTAATTTTTTATTTAATTTTAATTTATCTGACTGCTGACAATTAATTTTTTTTTTTTAATATGAAGAAAATTTTTTATTTTTATTCAAAAAAAATTTTTTTTTGTTGCTAATTATAATTAATGACGAGTATATAATTTAATAGAGCTTCGATAATTAATTAATAGTTTAAAAAAATTAATTCATGAAAAAATAAATTTGGCGGGAAAATTTAAAATTCGAAAACGTTTAAATTTTTTTAAAGATTTAATTTAATTATAAAAAAGCTGATACTGGTAGATTTGAGTTGAAGATAGTGATACCTATTTGGTAATTGATTTAATTAGAGTACTCAATAGTAATTAATTGAATAGTTTATTTGAGAAACCCATAAGTAAAGAAAACAAAATTTTTTAGGAAACACAAAAAAGATTTTTCTGAAAAAACTTGCCTTTGAAATAGTAAATAAATAATTGAAGAGAATAATGTTAGCGTCTGAAAAATAATCAAACAAGAAAAATTCAATTTTAACTTCCCGCTTAGAAAATCGATGATTTTCGAAAATTTCGGGAAGTTATTGTTTTCACCCCGATTTTCGAAAATCGAGTTTTCATCAGATGTCGACGTTTTGAGGTCCTAGGAAGCTATTCTGACTATTTTTAGAATGATGTCCGAGTGTCTGTATGTATGTGTGTGTGTGTGTGTGTGTGTGTGTGTGTATGTATTATGTAAACTCTTTATAACTTTTTAACTAAGAAACCGATTTGGATGGTTAAGGCGGCAATCGAAAGAGCTTTTTGGCCATCAACTTTTCTGAAAATTTCAGATCATTTGACCAAGTAGACTCGAAGATATTGGCCAATTACGAAAAAAAAAAATTTTTTTTTTTTAGTTTTTTATTGATTTCTCAGAAACGACTTATACGATCAACTTCAAAATCTAATCAGCTCTAGAACTTAATAAAACGCGTCGATTGCCACCTCAAACATCAAAATCGCATAATTCGTTCGAGAGTTATCGTTGGAGAAAGAAATAGGAAAAAACAGTTTTTTGCGAATATCTTTGAAACGACTTAACCAAAAAATCTAAAAATCTAGTGAGCTTTAGAATCTATTAAAACACGTCGATTGCCACCTCAAACTTAAAAATCGGATAATTTGTTTGAGAGTTATTGCGAGAGAAAGAAATGCTAAAAACTATTTTTTTCGAAATTAATGGCATGCAAAAGTATTTTTGAGTTCGAAGAGCTCGAAAATGTATTTACTACGATGTTTTCGAGCTCTTTGAGCTCGAAAACAGCGGGAAGTTTTGGGGCTGGCCCGCAGGGTCAACCGATGCCCAGATTTTTTTAATTGAAACTACTTAAAAAAATTATTCAAAGTTGATTGACTTATGGGGTTTCTCAACCAAACGGAAGAAAAAGTTATAAAATCATTGTTTTCGCCTGCCTTAAGCGCAGCGTAGGTATGCTCTACACTCGCCTAAAAATCGTGATTTCGATTTAAACGTAATTTTCATAATTTAAACGAAGAAAAAAATGTATAAAAAGCATATTGAGATAAATAATAATAACTACAGATCACGTTTTAAAGATTTTCTTATCGCTTAAATAAAATTTCTCAGAAAAAACTCGTTTTTCTGACGAATTAAATGAATAAGAGCGTGGTATTCATAGGAGCACTGGGCTTGATAACAGCACAACTTTGTCAAAAATCATTTTCACGATTTAATTTTTTTTTGTTTTATTCCTTAAGGAATTTGCTAGAACCCTTGTGAAAATCGCGTGCCAAAATAATTCCGTTTCAATACAGTTAATTTTTTCCGACTGTCAGTTTGGTGATTTTTTCTGCGATTTCGGCAGCCATATACATTATTTTTCATAAATAGGATTAGAATAACTATAATCAAGCAGAAACTATACATAAATGATGGTATAATTACTAACTGTTTTATCATCTGTTAAAATTTTTTTTTAGTTCGACTTACAGAGGAGATAATACCACTCGCGGGAAAATTTAAACAAAAAAAAGAATAGTAAAGAATGAAATCGTAACCGTAAGGCCTCAAAGGAAATAACAGTCAAATTCCGCTATCGATTTAATTTCATCATATAAGATAAAAGATGAAACTTCGTTCGCTATTGATATTAAATTAATAGGATAAATAAATAACTGCATGTTTTTTATTATTATTAAATATAAGAAAATGATTACATGCCTTACATGTGAATCCTATCATTTGTGCATTTCTATTGTTTTATTGCGCTTAAGGCATGCTCATTTGGATTTTCCAAACTTTTTTTGTATTTTTTCCACTCAAATAATTAATTAGACTGATAAAATGAAGTATATAATATTAGGGTGCTTCGTTTGAAACGACTATTTTTTTTTTCGCTCCCAAGCCGAAATTTTGTTGAAAGTACTCCGAAGAAAATTCCCTGAGAGCTCGAGTCCTTAAAATTAATATTAAGTACTCGGTTTTTATTTTTTAAACTTCTATAACTCCGCGGCATTTTATGATATCATCTCGCCCAAAGTCGGGATTTTCTCAGAATTAAATGTACTACAAAAGTGTCCATTGTCACGAAGTAGTAAGTCAAGCGGGTGGAGTAGTACGGACCGCCAAACCGAGTTTTTTCATAGAATTCTTGTTTTTTCCCTCATTATCTCATGAACAACAAGACCTACAGATAAAATGCAAATGACAATTTTATAGGAAATTTAATTTCCTACAAAAAAGGTCCTTAGCACCGAATCACTCAGATTGATATTTTCTGAGATATTAGTCAAATAAAAAATCAATATTTTCTAAGATTTGATTAAACATTTTATGGGAATTCAATGCTACTTAAACTTCAATAATTAATATCTCAGAAAATATCAATCTGAGTGATTCGGTGCTCAGGACCTTTTTTGTAGGAAATTAAATTTCCTATAAAATTGTCATTTGCATTTTATCTGTAGGTCTTGTTGTTCTTGAGATAATGAGAGAAAAAACAAGAATTCTATAAAAAAGTTCGGTTTAGCGGTCCGTGCTACCCCACGCGTATGAGTTACGACTTCGCGACACTGGGCACTTTTGTAGTACATTTAATTCTGAGAAAATCCCGACTTTGGGCGAGGTGATATCATAAAATGCCGTGGAGTTATAGAAGTTTAAAAAATAAAAACCAAAGTTTACGTGTATTTTAAGTGGGAAATCTTCACACGCTGTGGTCGAGTACTTAATATTAATTTTAAGGGCTCAAACTCTCAGGGAAGTTTTTTTGGAGTACTTCCAATAAAATTTCGGGATGGAAGCGAAAAAAAGAAAATAGTCGTTTCAAACGAAGCACCCTAATATAATATGTATATAAGCTATGAAACTCAGAAATTACAAAAAATAATAATTTAAGTATTTTAATTTAGATAAGTATCCAAAATTAACAGAAAAATAAACAAAAGTAATGTTTTAAATTAAAGCGGGCTTTGGAACGCCGTCATTTGGCTTCAGCACACCAGCAACAACAGCGCCAAGTCTCTTCGGCACCCAATCAAACTTCGGCGCCCAAAGTTTCGGTACCCCGTCATCAAATTTCGGTACCTCAACATCCGCAACCACCAACACTTTTACCAGCACCGGTTCTACTTTCGGTTTCGGTACCCAAAACTCTTCTTCCTTTGGCGCTCCAGTCTCATCAAGCTTCGGCGCCCCCGTGGCCTCAACTTTCGGCACAACATCAAATTTCGGGGCTCCAACTTCAACATTCGGTGCACCAACAACTTCAAGCTTCGGTTTCGGCAACTTCAATCCCACAACGACAACCCCAAGTCTCTTTGGTAATTTTCCCACCACCAGCGCCCCAGCATTCGGTAGCTCGTTTACGTCATTCGCAAAACCCGCCACGACCTTCACTGGATTCGGTCAGTCAACGCAGCCCGGTTTTGGCGCCCAAACTTCACTAGCCCCCGGTTTCGGCGGAACTTCACTCGGTTTCGGCACATCAGTCCCTCAAGCTCAGCAACCAGCCACAGTCTCCGAGGCTCTTTACAACGCGGTCTTCAATTGCCAGCTGTTTAATGATGAGCGCGACAACACAATCGCCCGGTGGAACCTCATCCAGGCTCTCTGGGGCACCGGGAAAGCCTACTACGCCACAGACAAGCCTCCCCTGGAGCTAAACCAAGAGAATCTTCTCTGCCGATTCAAGGCAATTGGCTACAGTTGCATGCCCACGACAGATAATAATGACGGGCTCGTTGTCTTGTGCTTCAACAAAAAAGAGAATGACCTCAAAGAGTCCAAACCCCAGCTGATTACATCACTGACCTCGATTTTAGGCAACAAGCCTAACCTTACAATCAATGTGGACAATGTCAAGGCTTCCGGTGACTCAAAGTGTCAAGTTGCGATCTGTGTTACTGAGAAAGGAGTCACCGGGTCAGTAAGAAAGATTCCCGCCAACGAACTCGTAGGATTTCTGAGTCAGCCCGTCCAGAAGCAACAGCTGACTTCATTAGGAGTCGAAAATATGTTCGCGCAAGTAAAACTTGACGCGGCTGCGCTCAAAGAGTATTTGGAGAACCCGCCATGCGCGATAGACCCCAGGCTTTGGAAACAAGCTCAGCTAGACAACCCTAACCCCGAAACTTACATTCCCGTGCCGATGATCGGGTTCCAGCAAGTGAAGTACCGGCTCAAGTGCCAGGAAGAGGAGACTGCGAGGCATCGGGCGTTCCTAGATCAGGTCGCTGAGAAGATCCAGGAGTTACAGAGAGCCCACACTGCGACTCAGGCAAGGTTGAAAGAACATCGACGCTCGTTGCTGGAACTTCAGCACCGCGTACTTCAGGTCTTGGTTAAGCAGGAAATAACTAGAAAAGTTGGGTTAAGTCTGCAACCGGATGAGGAAGTCCTGACTAGGAGATTCGAGGCGATGCATGCGCAGATCAGTGCGCCGACGCAGTTCAAGGGCAGGATCAGCGAGATGTTGAGTCAACTGAGAATGCGCAGGCATGTTGACCTTCAGGGACAGGAGAGGTACACTATGGACCCCATCGCGCAGGATGACATCAAAGCGGTGAGTCTTTTATACTTTTTGCGGGAAATTTGAATTTTAGGCGGCAATTTTGAATTTTTTTTAATTTTGAGGTTAGGATTAAATTTCTTGGGACCTATGGGGAATTTTGAGGCTTGTGAGGGCTTAAAATATTTGAATATAATTCCTGGATTATTTTATTTAGTAATTTTTAGAAGAATGAGTTGACTGATGGTAAATTTTGGGGTAAAATGGGATAGAAGTTAACTTTCGGCGTATTAAATACTCAAAATTAACTAATTAGAGTTCAAAATTGTTGCCGAGAGTGTAATTATTGATCCTTGCACATCCGTTCATTTTTATTCCTCAGTTATGAATTTATGGAAATTGAATCCGATGAGAATTCAAATTTTTATCCTAGATCCTTACACATTCATTTCTTGAGTTCTAATTGGTCAAAATTAATCGCAAGGGTGGTCTAGAAATCGGAAAAAGTCTGATCTTTAATTTGAGCTCAATTACAAGTCTCATTTTTAATTAGTTTCGATAGTAAATATTTTTTAATTAAGAAACCGAAAACTTGAAAATTCGTGTTTACTATTTTGTTTTCAAAATTCGATATCTCGAAACCTAGTGGACGAAACTCGATTAAACATTAATAAAAATTGTAGCAGAAAGTCTCGTCTTTAATTTGAGCCCACTCCGGTGTCTTAATTAAAATTATTTAAAAAGTTATGAATTTTCTAAGTTCATATTCAGTTTCGGTTTAAAATTGTCTAGTTTTAAATAGAGCTCGTGTTCAAAATTCGATATCTTGAAAACTATCGACCGGAAGTAGATCAGACAAAAACGAAAATTGTAGCGAAAAGTCTACTCTTGAAAATGAGACCAACCCCGCTTCTTAATTTTCATAAATTTCCAAGTTATGAATTTTCAAAGTTCAAAAAATCAATTTCTACAACGACTGAATTTTTTCTTCTGACCTGTTCATCTATACAGATCAATATCTCGGTAACTATTGATCCTAGATCAATCTTTTTTAGACAAAAGTTGTAGCTAAAAATCCTATCTTCAAAATGCGACCAACCGCGATCCTTAATCTCTGTAAGTTTCTTAGTTATAAATTTTTAAACAATTATCAAAAATCCCACATCAAAATATTTGAATTTTTTCCTTAAATTCCTAAAAATAAAAAACTTTCTAAATTTTTCTCTCAAAATCCATAAAAATAAAATTTCCTATAATTTAATTTTATCCTAAAAATAAATCCAAAATTCCTGAAATAAAAAAATTAAAAATAAAAATTTTTTATTTTTTGTTGCTCAGTATCTCAGTCTCGAGCAAGATGGAATGGCCCAACTGATCGATACCATCAGCACAGATCTCGATAACCTAAAAGTAATAAAAGACGGGATGGCAGACCTCCTAACCGGAAGTACAGCCTGATCCCTATTTTTTAAAAATTAAAATAAAAACTTGTAATTTAATAAATTTTCTTTTTTTGGTTTTGTGAGAAAAAAAATAAATGCCCATTTATAAATAATAATAATTATTATTTTATTTATTAAATCGATACATAATTTAACAAAATTAATTTCTTAACCTCAAGGCACTTGGGATCGACAATTAAATTAATCAATCGATTAATTAATTTATTAAAATTACTTTTGATTTTTAAAAATTTTTTCCGAGTTATTTACAAACGAGGCACGACAGTTGAGCAATTAATTGCTAGCTAACATTAATTATTGGTTATTAATAATTATTATTTGGCTTAACAGTCTGAACAAAACAATTAAATGGATAATTAATAATTATTAATTATTATTTATTAAAATTAGTTAATAATTAGAAAAATATTTAAATAATTATTAGGAGAGGGTTAGGAATTAAGTGGAAAAAGACCGGAAATTAGAGGTGATCGTTGCGGAGATCATCGGGTTGATAACGATCTCGGCAATGAAGACCTAGGCCAGCTAGACCTCCGGATAAATAAACACACGAAAATTTTTTTCAGTCCTTTGATTTGGTTAGTTTTTTGTTGGTGCATAGGAAAGACGAGTTAGAGATGAGGAAGAGTCGGTAAGATGGCGGGAAATTTGAAATGGATCTCATTTTTCGCGGGAAATTTAAATGGGGTTCAAGTTTTGGACACTTGAGATGTGCAACTTTTTTTTTAGGGTTCAGATTTGTTTAGAATTGGAAAAACATGCGGTTTAGGAGTTCTAGAATGCTCGAATAATTTTTTCTATGACAAAATATTTTTTTTTTTCACAAATTTAGCGATTGGAAGACTTTGGGGCACATATGCCCCTAATTTTTAACGAAAACACTCATAACTTTTTTTTCAAGGCTCAGATTGGTTCAGAATTTATAGAACATGTAGTTTATAAGTTCCTCATTGTTAGAAAAATTGTTTTATGCCATGTAAAATCTTTCTTTTCTACAAATTTAGCCGATCAAAGACTTCTGGGGCATATATGCCCCTTATGTTGTAACAAAAACACTCATAACTTTTTTTTTGAGGCTCAGATTCGTTCAGAATTTGAAAGACCTGTAGTCTATAGACTCTAGAATAAATAAATAAATCCGAAACTTCTAGAAAATCTTTTCTAGAACAAAAATACAAGTTTTTCGTAACAAAAACATTTTTTTTTAAACTGGCGCCAAAATTCAAAATAAAAATCGCGCTCTAGTAATTTATCCAGACCTAGAATCGTCATCAAACGACTCAGGATACATTTTGCAGCTCTCAAGTACGACATAAAAGATGAAAATGAGTAAAAATAAGGCACCGATGGGCGCCACCCTATCAAAGGACCATTAAAGATAAAATATAAAACAACAATATTTGGCTCTGTTAACTAACTCATAAAATAACCATAAATCACTTATTAACAGTCAAATCAAGCGGAAGCTCTTGTGCTTCCTCTCCCTTGGCGTCTATTTGGGCCTCCCTTCCATCCCTGAGTCCCAGATTGCTCCACATGCTCTGTAGCTCGTACTTCAAATCGACCTGGCCCAGAAGCTGCCTGAAGATCGGGTTCTGCGTCTTCATGATGAGGTCCGAGAGGATTTTGGTCTTCTCTAGCAAATGCTCGCTGTGGACGCAGCACTTGTGGCGACAGCAGCACTCGTCTTTTTTTGCGCTTTCGGGTATGTCGACGTCCATTTTCTCAACCCTCTTGATCACAGAATGCCGAATTGGTTCCTTCTTTGCCGGGGTGTTGACTATAGACTCGATATTCCGGTAGTCGACAGTCGCGACCTTGAGTCCCTCTTCCTCTTTTATGGGCGTTGACTGCATCATACGTGGGAGCGAGGTCTTGTGTCCCAGCAGGTCCTGGCAGGGCGAAGAGTCCCGGAATGTCAGGGGACTGGCGTAGCTGGGACACTGGAGTCGCTCGGGCGTGCGGAATTCGTCAAAGATCCGAGGGTACGTGCTGATAACCTCAAAGTTCTTGGGCGGGGTCACTTGCGAGTCCTCACTGGGCGCAGGTTTCATTGGAAGCTCTTGTAAATGAAGGTTGTAGGTATTTTTCCACTCGACTAACTTGCGCTGCTCCTCGAAGCTATTGGTTCCCTGACTAGGGCTCGAGGACGTGCTCTCTAGACTCGAGTTTTTCTTATCAGACTCGCTGGAGACCTTTTCAGGCGTGACTTCATAGCTTGGAAGCTTTTCGTCACCGAAATGCTTCTGTTGCTTATTGTTGTTGTTGTTGACGTAGTGCCTGTAGGTTTTGACGTGCTTGCGTAATGAAGAAGGGTCCGTGTACCTTTTCGGGCATCCCGGAACCTTGCAGCAGTAAGGCTTGTCTACGGAGTGCGTGCGTGTGTGCTTGAACCGGTCTGATGAGTTGGAGTAGGCCTTTTTACAGCCCTCGACGGGACAGGCGTAAGGTCGCTCGCCAGTATGAGATCGGGCATGGATTTTTAGGTTTTCTGCTCGGCTGAAACTCTTGTCGCACTGGAAACAATGGTGTGGTTTCTCGTTTGTATGTGTTCGTACATGGACCAGCATTTTGTACCTGAAACAATAAGTTTATTAGAAACTAGTTTCATGCGTTTATTAGGATATGAATTGAAACTAGGAATAGTTTTGCCTGAACTAGGACCAGGTACCACCTGTGTCCAGATCAGGCTCAGGTCTAGTCAGGGGTATATGTCCCCGAATCAGGTTTAGATATGTCTGTCACAGGAGTATCTGTTCCAGACCGGGTTCAGGAATGCCTAATTATGATCCATCAGACCCACAAGACAAGGGGCTGTGCCTGAATCAGGTTCAAATACTAGACAGGATTACTTGCCCTAGGATCAGGTTCAGGTACGAGGAGTATCTGACTGGACTGTGTTGAAACACGAATAATTAGGATTAATTCAGTCTGAATCAGGTTTATGCAGTCCTCATTAGAATTATTGGGCCGGAATCAGATCTAAATATGAGAGAAGTGTGTTTGGACCTAGATCAAGTCAAGTATGCCTGTCTCAGAAGGGTCTAGAACTTTGTTCGGACACGCCTGCTCAGGATCAATTGGCTTGTAATCAGGTTTATGTCGGCCTGATCAGGATTGTACTTAAATCAGGTCCAAGCTGCGAGTACATATTTCCGAATCAGGTTCAAGTGTGTATGTCACAGGGATACCTTCCCGGCGCCAGTTCCAGGTACACCTGATCAGGATGTTTCGTGCCTGAATCAGGTTATTAGTATTTAGAAAAATAATTACCTTGCATTGAATCCTCTTTCACCCCGTGGACATCCTTCCCAACCACAATAAAACAATCCTCGTGGTCCAGGTGCTGAATGTAATCTCCCCACATGTCCCGCCAACTGTTCCAATGATGCGAACCATCTTCCGCAATTCAACCATCTGCAATAAATATATAAATTATAAACAATTTCTTATCTATTTATTAACATCAAACATATTACAGTTTATAAGTCCCGGCTATTTTATCATAAATATTGATTCTCGATTTATTTATATATAAATGAAGATAAAGCGATATTATCAAGTCTCAGATCGCGATTCGCGTCACACTTGTCGGCTTAATTAAAGTCAATTTTTGTTGACAACCTTTTATTAGCGCCTATTGACTCTACTTTACCTCAATAAATTTACTACTACGAATCATTTATTCATTTAATATCGCAACATTTTTTTAAATTTATATTTATAACAGTTCATTCGACCTTTCGACTCGTCTTTTTTTTATTTAAACTTGATAAGAAAATTATTAGAAAGCATTTTAATCTTAATGCGTCTCAATAACACGTGACAGCAGATGACTGGTCATGATTCAACTCAAGAAATAATTAATTTTTTTATTGGTTATCCCTAAAAAAAAAGTCTTTTATGCCTCGATGACAAAGTCTATGTCCGAATTGAGAAATTCTTCTCCCAAATCAGAGCTTCGAAGGCTAAATTATCCAGCGACTGCATTCTCATGGCTACAGCAGGGTCTCGTAGGTCCTAATTAGGTCATTTAGGCCCAGATGCAAAGCTAGATTTCGAAATTACCTGCATTTAAGTTGAGCATTCTCGCCTCGTCTTACGGAGCCGAGCTCCAAGCTGGAATTGGATGCATCTGAATCACTGTGAGCTGGACTAGCAGGTCCAGCTGAGACTAGGCTCGTTGGTGAGGCTCCCAAATTGGTGGTACCAGTTGGTGACGCATTCAAATCATCTTCCGCGAGCATTCTGTACGGCCAGCTGGGCAAATCCACTTGGTAAAACGGACTCGTTGGTTGATAACCCTGGGTATTTGCCTGCTGATGATGATAGTAGCTGGATACTGGGCTGTAGTAACCAGGCGATGCTAGCAAACCCGGATATCGAGCCGCTCCGTACTGATTTACTTGATTTGGCATTCTACCCGGCACATAAACAATCATTTTAGTAAATTTTAAGTATTTTTCAAGATGTGGTTTATAGCAACGATCAGATTTTCTGGTCCGTTGAAGTTGGACCTTCTTAATTTCGAGCCCTGATGCTCGATACAGATGACTGAGTGTTTAGTTAAGTGATTTTTTTATGGTTTGATTCAAATTTTTTCGAAATTAATGGAAACGCCTTTTTCGGCGGAAATGAAATTTATCAGAATTTATCAAAATTTAAAGGTTTTTCATCCGGATTTTTTTCCGGTCTCTTCCACGTAATTAGCGAACCCCTCCCCAAAAGTTATAGCTTTGAATTCCAGGATCCAGTCGTTTTCTAACGAAAACTCAAAAACGAGCCTTTAAACCCGAATTCAAAAATCGATCAAATTATTCCTAAATGGTCTAGTTTCCTTAGGTTTTTTTTCGCCTCTCCCTTCCAAGTAACTAGTGGAGCCCTCTCCAAAAGTTGCACCAAGCAATTCCAGGTTCCAGCCGTATTTCAACCAAAACTCAAAAAAACGCCTTTCCGGCCGAATATAGAAATAGATGAAATTTCTTAAAATTTATCTTCAATTCAAATTTATTTTTGTTTCTACCATTAAAATTTCTCCTCCGACACAGAACGCGACCCAATTTTAAAAAGAAAACCTCAAAAATACCGAAATATTTCACTTTTCCAAACCAACCGAATTCACTAAAAGGAAAATAGGGAGCTTATTAGCAATGAAATTAATCAAGACGTTCCAGGTCTTGTTAGAATATAACCCAGTAGTATTTTTACTAAAAAAATATCTAACTTTCACTAAAACAATCTCTTAATTTTTAATAAACAAACACAGTCCGAGTCCGTATCGTCAGATGTATTTGAACCGATTTGACTTGAGAATACGGTAACTCAAAAATTGTTTGCTGTACTCTATCGAGAACATAACTAGGCTGTTTTCTAACACCTTTCAGAATAAATAATTGTCACCCAACACAAAAACACTAGGCTAATATAAATATCTTCAATTGTTTATAAATCGATTTTTCGGTAATTATCTATTTTCCGTAAAATAACTGTCTTCAAATCACTTGACACGTCTCCGATGTTCTATTTAATTCGTGAAACATTGTACTTTAGTCAGTTATCTCAAGAGCGCTGATAATAAACGCGATATATGCTCAAGAGTTATTGCGCTACTTCTTTATATACATTTCCCCTATCGTTTAATGCGATCCCTACTCTGAGGTTCGATAAAATGCCTGCATTCGATACCCGAGTTTTTGATTCTCTGGTGGGGAATCTGTTTATAGTCCGCGTTGCGTTATATATTTATGTATTTTTTTATTGTCATATTTATTTATTTATATATAGGAGGTAAAATATATCTGATTCTATATCTTTTATTATTTTCCGGGCGTGTGAGGTACTTTGGACACCAATTGATCTTCATTGAATGTAATTGTGCGTAATTGGCTTTATTGAAGGAAAATTTTCAAGATCAATTTTAAGACGGATTTACTTAAACTTTTACTAAAAATTAATAGGCATGATTGAAGGGTTCTGGATAGGAAATTTACTGGGGAATACAAAAGTATTGGGGGTAAAAGTCCCTCAGATTGATAGTTTTTAAGTAAAAGCTCCGGAAGTGTAATAATACTAATTTTATTTTTTTTCCTGGAATTAACTATTTATTTAACGGGCTGTAGTTTTCGAATCGTTTGAGGTAATTAGACGTTCAAGGACACTTTTGGATAGGAAATTTACTGGAGAATACAAAAGTATTGGGGGTAAAAGTCCCTCAGATTGATAGTTTTTAAGTAAAAGCTCCGGAAGTGTAATAATACTAATTTTATTTTTTTTCCTGGAATTAACTATTTATTTAACGGGCTGTAGTTTTCGAATCGTTTGAGGTAATTAGACGTTTGAGGACACTCTTGGATAGGAAATTTACCGAGGAACAAAAAAGTATTGATAGTAAAAATGCCTAAAATTGATTGTTTCCTTAAAAAACGGCCTGGAAGTGCAGAATCTGTATTTTTGTCGCAAAAATAAGATTTGATTATTATTATTAATTTAAAAAGATATGTAATTTATTGTAATTAATATCAGGAGATAAAAGCGATGTGGGGGGTGTAAAAAATTTAATTACTAATTTTATTTAAATGTTTTAGTCGTGATAGGAAAGTTACCCAAGGTCACGGGGTTTATCTATAAATTATTTTAAGCATTTTTATTTTTATTTCTTTGCTTGATTTGATATAAAAAAAAAAAAAAAAAAGAAAAATAAATTACTGGATCCATTAAAGAGTACCCCCAGCGTACATCGTCCTTGGCGAGTATTAATGAATACGCCTTGTTCTTTAAATTTTTGTTTTTTTTTTATTGTGTTAGTCGTTTTCTTGCGAGCGGCGATTCTACATGACACCCCATGGACCGCGAAGCTGCCGGCGTCGGCATTCTTTGATCTTAAGTCAGCCCACTGAGAGCTCGGCAACAGGTAGGTTTCAAATAGAGAGAGATCGACGGGATGGGAAAGGTTTCGGGTAGGAAGAGGAGGGAAGAGAGGGGGAAATAATAATAATAGTTGTGATGATGATGATGATGATGATAAAATAAAGATCGGGATAAGAATGGATGCGGTTGATTTCAATTCTACGGTTTGCTAGAATAGTTTAAATTATTTTGGGACTAAGGCCCAATTCGTGAAGTTTGGTGGGAATTATTGTTGGGAAAATTTAAATGACTTGAAAATTTATTTCTTTTTAAAGTTATAGTAAGACCCAAAAATTCTTAGTAAGATTCAAAATGTTTGATAAGGCCCAAAATGAAAAATATCGAAAACCAAATTCGAGTAGAACAAACAAGATAAGGCCCAAAATATAAAAACTAAAAAATCTACGAGTACTAATACGCCTAGAAGTGAAATATTTTATACGAAGCTTGAATATGAATCTATAAGGCCCAAAGTTTAAAATTTTAATAGGGCCCGAATTAACCTGTATTTTATAGATGGAAGAAAATTTCCTTTAAATTGAAGCTAAAGTATTTTTGGTATAAGACCACGAATCACAAGTTCTGAAATAAGGCCCAAAATTGAAATTTTTTAAAACTTGGACTGAGGAGAATTTTTAAGGAGGTAAAAAACAAAATTTTAAAACTGCCCTACACTGGGACAAATAGTAGCACCAACTGTAAAATGGGAAATGCGGCCCAAAAATTAAAATAAGGCCCAAAAAGGAAATTAAAGCCAAGTTAAATAAAAAATTTTAAAAAATAGTAACAATTAAGTTTACAATAAGGAAAATTGAAAGCACAAAAGTAAGTCTCAAAATTATAGACATGAAGATGAGGCCCAAAATTAAAAATTGGGCCTGAAAGGCAAATTTCTTAGTGGTATAAAAAAATAAAGTTACAAAATGGCCCCAAAATAAAATAAATATTAATGTAAACTAAAAAGTAGGAGGTAAGACCCGAAAAATTATATAAGGCCCAAAAATAAAATTAACCCAAAATTAAATTGAAATTTTTCAAAATGAATGTAAATTAAGTGCCTACAATAATAAAAATCAAAAATATGAAAATAAGACCCAAAAATAAGATAAGTCCCAAAAACAAAATTAAAAATGCATCAAGGAAAAAAAAAGTTTAATATCGACCAACTCACAGCATGAGAATTGAACGTGTTATTTTACTCGCTCTTGGGGGTTCTTTTCTTTATAAATCTCCGTATTTTATTTCAATAGTTTTTTTCTTTTTATTTTTTGGTGAGTGCGAATGAGAAAAAAGAAGTGAAAAAAAAAATAAAATAAAAAAAAGAAGGAGAAAAAGACTCAGAGACCTCAAGAGATCTCTTGAGTGCCTGCTGCCGTTCTCGGATATTCTGCGGCCGTGTAGCTGAAATATATACAACACGGCTCTCAGAGGAAGTATATAGCGGCCACAAGTGCCGTGGGAGAGGGAATTTTTAGTCTACAAATGGAATCCCTGTGGTGTTCAAGATATTTGACAAAATTCAATTTTAAACAAAAGTTTTTTAATTTTTATACTCAAGTTTACTAAAAAATTAATTTTTATTTTTCACACGCTGTTACTCCTAAACTACTCAAAATAATTACAACTTTGAGGAGAGATTTGAAAGGGAAATTTTATGAGCTACAAAAAAGTATTCGTCGTAGAACTTTGTAAGATCAATAGTTTCCTCAGAAAATGCCTGAAACTAAAACCCTCATAAATTTTTTACAAAAATAATTCGTTCCCATGACTATCTATGATACTGAAACCGCTCCAATTACTAAACTTATTGAGATAAATCAACTTTTAAGGACATGATCGGTTAGTAAATGTACTAGACTACAAAAAAGTATTGATAGTAAAAATCTCTAAGATTTATAGTTTTTGAGAAAATGACCTGAGAATTAAAAAAAATTAAATAGGCTTTAAAATGAGATTTAATGTCAGTAAAAAAAAAAAGTTTAAATACTAATAAAATAAGAGTATGGATATGTAGTATGAAAGAGAAAGGAATGAGAGATGTATATAATATTATACAGTACGTATTACAAACGGGACAGAGGATGGCTACCGGTCGCAGCGGGAGATCGCACCGGGGGTCCTTCCGAGGCTACCGACTATTTTTTCGCGTCTCTTTCTACTGACTCCGTCTCGCTCGCGTGGTTTTACTTAAAACTTATGTATCGAAGTTGAAATCACCATTTCAATTACAATAATTTTAATTACACTCAGTAAGGCCCCAATTTCATCATAGGGCCCCAATTTTACTTTTATTTTTGGGTCTTAAAACAAAGAAAGTAAACTTTGATGGCTAGATATTATTTATTAATTAAGAGCATTGTGATAATGTAATTTTATTTTTGGGTCTGATTCGGCCCGATATAAGTGGGCCCCAACAATATAAAATGTATTTTAAGTTTTGATGGTAATATAGAAACGGTGTGGGTTTGCATTTACATAATTCGTTCTTTAAAGGATGATTTTTAATAGGCCTCTGGCGCCGGTTTCTCCCTCTCATACTTTGGGACTTACCTCCACCGACTTTGTCTTGTCTTTCATTTAGATCGATCGCTTTGTGACCGCTGGGTTAAAAATAAACGCTTTGAAAGGGAATGTTCTAAGCTAATTTTTATCTTAAAATATAAGGCCCGATTTTTGGGCCTTATCTTTTTTGTTTTGATTGTTTACCCCAAAGATTTTCAAGACTTGATCAAAAACAAATATTAAATATTTTATCAACAAGGCCCCATTTTATCATTTCTCAACTTTGGGCCTTATCAGCATATTTTCAATTTTGTGCCTTTATTTTTCAAAGAGATTTAAATAAAAAAATAAATCATTGAAAATATTAAATTTCTTGTAAATTAGGCCCAATTTAAACAACTGTATCTTGGGCCTTACAGTAGAAAATTTTTAATTCTCCAATAATAAAATATTTATTGATATACATGAAACAAAAATTTTAAATTATGTAGACCCGTTGGGCCTGATTTTTTTGGGCCTTACTCGAAACTTTTATAACTTGCCGACAAAAAAAAAGTCAACGCGACATTGAAAATCGAGCAACAGTGTAACGAATCGTCAAACTAGATTCACCATTGACAAATGATTCAAATAGTAAGAAACGAAGGGTCAAAGAGAAAAAAAAATGTTTAAAAGAACGCGAGAAACGACCTCCCACGTCGAATAAAAGGGCCACCGCCATTCAAACATATTTTTGTTTTTTTTACTCATGTATACGTCGGTCAAGCGCTCCCATTTCCGTTTTATTCAACGTTGATTCCTATCACGGCCCTAAAATAAGTCCCACTCCTTAATAATCATTCTTACTAATCTATTTATTTATTTCAATCAAATCACCATTTATATGCTTGTTTTATTTATTTTTTAAGTGTAAAAAGCACAAGTTTTATGTAAGGCCCAAAATACACTTTTTTATATTGGGACTCATAGACTTATTTTTTATCAATACTTTTGTAATAAAGTGATTTAAACTCACTTTTTAATTAATTAGAAAAATATAACAAATTTTAATGAGGCCTAAAACAAAAAATGGGTCTTATATGATAAAATTGCAATGCATTGGGCGTGATGAAATTTATAGTGGTTGCTACTCTAGTTTTTTATTTATAAGACCCAAAATCAAATTTAATAAATTGGGCCTTATAAAAATCCCAATGTAAAATTTGTTGATTAAAATTTCATATGAAATGATTATAAAACGTTTATAAAATTTAATTCACAGAAATGTTGTGAATAAGGCTCAAAATATAAATTCAAATTTGGGCCTTAAGAATTTTTTAAAATCACTTGGGGGCCTTGAAATGTGCAATGTGCGATACCACACACAACGCGACACCTTTCCTCAGAGTTAGTGACCGAATGGGCCTTACACAAACTACACAACACATTGGATAGTAGAATGAGTTGGGACCACCCACGAAGCAGGTTTTATTTTCGTGGAAAAGACCAGTTAGAATTTAGTGTCAACATTTGCCTGTATGAATACATATATATATTTTTTTTTTCTACCATCTGGAAAAATTCTTACACTCTGCTCAGTATCTGGGTCCTAGAGCATACACAGAGGATATTTAAGAGCCCAAAAAAGATGCGGGTTACAAAAGTACCTCAACGTCCTAGCGGGGGATAAAAACCCCCGCATTGTTGCTAATTGTACATCACGACTGACGAGCATCTATGGTGGTCCATTGTTGTCTAAAATAAACTCACACCACCCACTGGTATCTTCTAACTATATATATTTTTTTATTATTATCACAATAGAAAATGCCAAAATATTTATTCTGGACAAAAAAAGAATTTTTTAATGTAAGACTTAAAATATTGGGACTTATACATTTTTTCGGGCCTTATTCCTCGAAATCTTATTTTTATAATTTATTTTAGATTTAATTAATCAGAAAATTCAGTTTAATAAGTTTTAAGGCCCAATTATTGAGACTTACTCATTTTTGGGTCTTTATTAACTCATGGGCCTTGTAAAAAATAAAATTCTGGATGTTATGATAAAACTTGTTTTTAAAAATTTGTAAAGAGTTGTTTTTTATTTTACAGTGATTGCGTTAAGACCCATTTTAAATAAGACCCAATTTTCGGGACTTATGAGAATAATTTTTTTAAAGAAATGTTGAAACGTATAACTACAAAGAGAGCGTTAAAATAAGTACTAGTGTATGAATAGATAAAAATAGACAAAGATTCCCACGTGGGCCTTATGGTTGAGTGAACGGGCCGAAAAAATGTAAATTTGACCTACTGGCTCGCTTTATCCACTTGTAGGGGTTTAATACAATAGGGTGAGTTTTTGGTGATTAGCATATGGTAAAACCTGTCTCACCCTTAGTGCACTGATGTTCCCCTCCCCCTAATTCTGCAACGGCTTTGGGGTCCTATGACGGGATACCGGTTCCGATTTTAGTTTCATCCACGGGACATTTTGTCCCATAACGCGACGTGTCTAGTTTACACTAGCTGAATATTGTCTAGTGAGATTAGAAATTTTCGTGACGGTTACAAGTTCATAGGTGATTGCAAGTTCACCAACGGACCCAACTTTTTGGGACCGTTGATGACTTAGATTTCACAGATCATCTTTTGTCAAGCATACACTCGATTTTTAAAATTCTTTGTTACAAAAACTTTAAAAAATCAATTCTTACAAGGGCTAATTTTTTGGGCCTAATATTTTAAAAAATTTATTCTAGTCCATTTTTATTCAAGTTATTGTAATAATTAAAAAAATATTTTATGGGCCTTATATTCAAACAACCGATATTTGGGACTTGTAAAAATACTTTTTTGGGCCTTCTTACAATATTTTTCGTACTTTATATTAAGAGGTGAAACGATAATAAACATTTGATAATTACAGAGCCCATGCTAGAATTTTTAAATATTTCATGACGTAAACAATGTGTTTTGTATTGATGAGATTTTTGGGCCTTATAAAATGTAATTTTCAAATTTTTGAAAAAATTAAAAAAACTCATCTACAGAAATCTTTCAAATAACCTGCATAATACCCATTTGGGACTCTTAACTATTTTTGGGCCTTATAAAAATATTGTGAATTATTCCTAAAATTTATTATTTATACGATTAAACTACACTAGACTCAATGTAGGGCCTTACAAATTTTGGGTCTTACAAATTTTGGGCCTTATTTTTTATTTTAAATCCTAAAAAAGTTAACAAAGAAGATTTTTATATTATGTCAAAAGTACGTTGACAATTCCTCAGATTTTTCCATCTAGATCCAACTCCCCCACACAAAGGCCCCGATTTGCGCAATACAACGAACCTCATTGTTAAATTCTACATTTTCTTACCCTCGCATCCGACCAATAGATCACTAGGGTGAGTTTCTACCTGACCCGAGATAATCCCATCGCACTATTTTATCCCCCGTCCCCCTTCGCTCCTCTTCCCAGTCCCAAATCCCCCATGGACTTGAAAAAACCGTGAAAACAGGGGACTGAAATATAATAAAGCCCCCCTAGATCACACTCCATTGTCATCTGTATCAAATCTCAGGGGAATCACTTTTCTTTTTAATATTTTTCCAACTCAATGTCTTTGTCCACAAACTTAAAAATATTTTTTTTTAAATTTTACTCACCAATTTTGGGCCCGTGTAATTCCGTCACGTTTTCAGACACTTCACTTTTTTAAAAATATTATCACTAGAGAAATCAATTAATAAATTAATTATTTAAATTTTGTTAGAGGTCAGATTTATCGGCGCACAATGTGCGTGTTTGTGTGCGTGTGCGTTCTCTCGAGCACTGAGACCAACTGAGCTGAGACGAGGGAAGAAGACCCTACTGTTGTTCTTTAAACTTTTCTCCAGCTCACCGCCAACAGTTTTCGGTACCTTTTCTTTCTTACCCCCTCTCTATCCAGAGGGCATTGGTGGGGAAACACGACCTCAGCTAACGACAAAGGAGTACCCCCTCTAGGCACCCAGCAAATTGCTTTATTGAAAATCAATTTTTTAATTTTTTGAAAAATTTCAATTTTTTTTTATCCATGGAATTTTGCAAAAAAAATAGAAACCCTAATTTTTTTTCTCATAATCATCAGTATGTCAAAAAACATGCCGAAAGCAAAAAAATCAACAAAATTAAAAATTTCAGGAAAAAAATGGAAATTTTTTTTCATTAAAATCGAAAAATTTTTTTATTTACTGGCAATTTTTCATGGGAACAAATTTATTTCGGTTTTAGTCTGTAGATTAAGATAAAATTTCTGTCTCAGAAAAAAAAATTCAAAATTTTGAAAAAAATCCTTTACTCTATTTTTTTCCTGAAAAAGTTTGAAAAAAAATGTTGCTCGATTTATTACCATGGGATTGAAATCTCCATACTTCGAGCTTCGATTTCTATTTTTTTTATTTCTGAGCATTTTTTTCCTGAGATCGCAATTTCAATTTTTCCATTCTGAAAATTTCATTGAAATCGTAAAAATTTTCATGCATCAAAAAAATGAAAAATTTCGAAAAAATTTCTTTGTTCCATTTTTGCCAAAAAATGTCGAAAACAATTCGTACTCAATTTAATTACACAGAATCGATACTTCAAATTCTGGGCTTCAATTTCCATGTTTTTTGCATTCCATGCAATTTTCATTTTTCCTTTTCTGAAAATTTTCAAAATTCTTTTTTTGCAATATTTCAGTATTTTTGTAAAAAAATGCTCGAAATTTTTTCATTTCTCATGTAAGCAGCAATTTTTCAAAATTTCGCCGACTAGCCAAAGGCGGGAAAAATTTTTTTTCAAATTAAAAAAAAAATGTTACGTAATCGTGAACGGAAAAGCAGTAGCTGCCACGTGGGTCTTTTAAAGAAGGGGAAGATGTAAGATCAGAGGGGTCCGGATGAAACGGCTCAGGTAGGAATCCAACATTAGAGCCTCGGGACGTAACTCATCCGCGATGATCCACCTTCTCCCCCTTCCTCGATTCCCCCTGCCCCTCCCCCGCCTCCTTCCCTTCTCGGCCCTCTACCTTTACCTTTTTTTACTTAATATTTTTTATCCACGGATCGAGTTCCGAAGGTCGACCGAAGAATTTATTTAAATGCGCATCTGTCATTTGGATATACTAGTTTTATAAATAAATGACAATTATTTAAATTGTACTTGTCCAGTTTTATTTTAAGATACCCCGAGAGCTCGGCAGTAAGGGCTCCGTGGGAGAGTTGACAAAAATTAACCTAAATTATCAACATTTCAAGGCTACATCTGCGTTGGGCATCCGCATCCGTGGTTAGATCTCTATAGATGGGAGGAACTTGAGATGAGTCGGAATACTAGTGAGCGTGGGACAGTTTAAACTCTGCTGGGGGCGGCGCCGAGTTGTGGTTTCGAGATACATTTTTAATTTTTATTATCGAGACGTCTAGACCTTGGAAATTTTTAATAATTATCAAATATAAATTATACTCAATTTTTTTTTATTACTGAACTAGGAATTGAAGTCTGCAAATTTATGCCCGAATTTAGGCATTTTTTAATGCCCAAATTTGGGAATTTTATGCTCTAATTTTTTTTACTTTAAAATGAAATTTATGCCCGAATTGGGACATTTGTGGTTCTATGCCCAAATTTGGATTATATACCCAATTTAGAAAACTTTTATATTAATGCCCAAATTTGGAATTCGATTTCTTAACAAAGTTTTTAGCCAAAAAATTGAATTTATGCCCAAACTAGGACATTCTAAGCCTAGGCCGAGATATATATGCCTGAATTAGGACATTCGGGCCCTGAATCCACGCAATGATGGTTGTAATAAGACTACAGGCTTGAATCAGGACTTTTTGGCCGGAATTTAGAATTCTTTCCCTCAATCAGAATATTTGGGCCTGAATTAGGAGTTTTTATCTCAGAAGGGACTGCAGATGTCCAAATTAGGATTTTTTAGACCTCTAAAAAAAGCTTGTGCCCAATTTAGGATTTTCTGAGCCTACATTAGGACTTTGATGCCCGAATTAAGTATTTAGGGCCTCAATTTTTGTTCATTCTTTTAACAAGTAAGTTTTTACCCCATAGGAGAGAGAGTGGGTCCTGAAGGGAAAATGGGCCCAACGCGTTTGGGAACCCATTTCACCCCTAAATAATTCGAAGCACTCAAAATTTTAGGCGGCCCACTTTGCCCCTCCCCCCCCATTTTAAATCTATGCCCAGATTAGGATTTACTATGCCCAATAATTTTTTTAATGCCCAATTTAGCATTTCCCAGTTTCTTTTTAATACTTATGCCCGACTTAGGTTCAAAGGCCCAAATTTTAAAATTTATGCCCGAATTAGGACTCAGTAATTAGCAGTGAAATAAAAAATATTTTTCTGCGTAATTATAATCTCAGTTAAAAATTTTTCTACTGAACTAAGAAAATTTATTTCCAACTCCAACCTTGAGATAAAAAAACGCAACGGAAATAATATCGAGGGTTTCTTTCTTTCAATAGAGATCGAATAGAAAAAGGTTGAAAAAGGGCGCCTACGTATTGTGTGGATCCTTTAGATAAAAAAACGACCGGTCCGGATGATCCGTCTCCGAGGTAAAGAACGAAAATGCTAATTTGAATAAAATTTGTTTATCATACACGTTAACGGAAACGTTAACGTTTGTTAGCATCGCATAAGAATCGGGAGATTAAATCGCCGATGGAAAACAAAGAGCGTTCGAGCGTCAAGCTCACGTCGTAAGTATTTCATAAGACGCGAGACCATCTGTTGACTTTAAGGAAGTTTATGTTTAGGAAGTCCATGGGAACATTTTTAAAAATAAACTGTGTCTCGGACATGGGAACTTGCTTCGAGTAACCGACTTCTCTTTTATGTCGATCCGAAATATCACATATACTTATTAGGGCAATATAGGCATATTCTAATAATTAATGACCAAGGATAATCAGCAGTTACTATTAAGTCCAAAAATAAATTTTACATCCGGAATTGACATTTTTTTTACCATTTTCGAAATTAGTCAAATTCGGTAAATTTATTAACTACTTTTTCGAGCATATCTCTAAAACTAATTTATCTACGAACTTGTTTCAGAAATTTTCTAAAAGCTGGTTAAAAATCCTACAAAAAATTTCTCGAAGTCGGATTTTTATTATTATTAGGTTCAAAGTTACGAGCTAATAAAAATTAAATAGTTGTGTTTAAAAAATTAAAAAAAAAATATATATGCCCGAATTTGGACTCAATCCGAAATATTTATGCCCAAATCTGCCATTTTCGCATTCGGCCCGAACGTTTGACGTCTTTGGAACTCTTTGCGCCTGAATTTTTAGACTAAGCCCAAATCAGGACTTTGTAATCCCAATTGGGCATCAGTAGTCCCAATTTAATCTCCAGTATTTAGTGTGGACATACTAAGTCCGAATTCGGGCTAAACACTCCTAAATCAGGCCCTCGTTTGGGCCGAAATAATCCTAGGAGAGCATATTTGGTCACATTAGTGCCAGATTACATAATTAGGTTTAAGTCCTATATTGGGCACATGCAGTAATAAGTGGGCCTCGACGGTCCTAGTTGTGGCATAAATAGTCAAAATCAGGGAAAAGTTTAGGTTCCTAGGTTCCTAGTTTTCAGCCGAAATTAGAATCTTACGGGCCCAATGATGATTCCTGGGCCTTGATTAGGACTTTTTATGCCCAAATTAGGAGTTGGAATGCCCAAGTTGGGACTTTGAGAATTAGGTTCATATGGTCTAATTTCGGTCATTAAGTGGGATTAGAATCACGTGGGCCTAATGATGATTTTTAAGCCTTGATTAGGATCTTTTATGCCCAAATTTGGAGTTAGGGTGCGAATCAGGACCAAAGGGTTCTAATTTCGACTATTTCATTGTTATTGGAATACGGGTCTAATGACGGTTTCTAAGCCTTGATTAGGACCATTTATGCCCAAATTAGGATGCTCGTTTCCTAGTTGATGACCTTGAAGTCTAAATCAGGCCCAGAGTTCCTATATTCATTATTGAGCTAAAATTTGAATGATACGAATGCAATTATGATTCTTAAGCTTTGATTAGGATCATTTATGGCTAAATTAGGAGTTCAAATGCTATATAAAAAAATTCAACTTCCAGATCATTATTCTGTCGTACAAAGGACATAATTGACATGTATAATAGTAGTTGCTTAAACACAGGTGTAAGATCGTCACAGGTCCTCAATATGGACATAAAACCTTACCCGTATTTCGAGCACATTAACTCGGTAAAAAAAAAATTCGCTTAGCAACAATAACCGAACAGCTTACAAATGTTGCACATACACATCAAAATTCTTCATTTCCCGTCTCCGTCTTCTCTTCTCCAATATTTATCCTTATTCACCTGCTGGCATACCGGCAAGATCAGCTGCCCCAACCGCCGTTGCCACCTTGGCCAGCACCTTGCTCATCTTCAAAACACTTTCTTTTCAATACCATCTAGCTACAATAATTGCCGAGCATTTCGATTCCATTTAAACTCAAAAAATTTTTCCGTACCTTTTTGGGACTTACGCCCAGTGATGCTACAAGATGAACTAGAGTAAAACAGACCACTGAGATAATAGACCCAGCAAATGCGATATGATACAATCCGAGGGAATAGGCTTTGAACCCCCAGCAGCAGGTGCGTTGCAGGTGATACATCCCAAGCTGATTCCATCCGCCCGATTCTCGTTTCCCCTCATCGACTTTTTGATCCTCAAACCCAATAATCAAATGGGAATTCATAATTAGGTCTGTTATTTTTCAAACTCATCAGGCTGGTGCTGGGGAATAGGAAGCTTTGCTGGTTGAACTATGGGTCAAATGGACAGTGGTCGATTCTGGAGACTAGAGATCGACGACGAATCGGTTGACAATCGATTGCGTTGGGTTGACTGGAGGAGGGGCACGAGGTCTGGGGTCTGAGGGACAGAGAGCAGAGGGCCGTGCGGTTTGAATAATAAGCTGGGAAAGATGGTCTGAGGCAACGACCACTAGCACACGGCATCCAGGCATGCGAGTTGTTGGCATGGAAGACGCTAGTGTGTATTTTACGGTGGACTGTAGTGGAGTCAAAGTTGTGGACGTCTTGAGACGTTGCAACGGCCCCAACAGGTGTATAGCAGGTGCACCCCTCGGGTTTCGAGGCGGCTAAAAAGTTTCACCTGAAGGTCCCACGCGACTCCTTCGTGTATAACCGTCACTTTTTAACAATTCCGTTTTATAACTACGAGTATTGTTACATCTGCGTGAGACTTTTCTTTGTTTATTTGTTTTTATCCTTTTTAGAGACCACCTATGATTTAAGTCATTATATTTTTCTCTGATTTTCGCGGGAAGTTTTATTTGAATTGTTTTTTGAATTTTAAATTTTCCCGCGGTTTTTCTAGATATTGTCATAAATTTATTAATTGGAGACTTTTAATTCAAATTCTTCAGAGAATCGTCGTAGAGAAGAAAAAAAATGAAAGATCCAAATTTGGGCATACATTTAGGAGATTTTGTTATATATAAGCCTTTCGTACTCGAGTATTTTCAAATTTTTAAGAAGGATTTTAAAATTTTAAAATAAATCTAGAGTCCAAGTGGGCAGAATCAATTTATTCTAATTTGGGCATAGATTTTTAAATTAAATTTTAAACAATTTTTGTAGAAATTAAAAAAAATTCCAAATTGGGCAGTTTATGTTTTTTCCTAATCCGGGCCTAAGTTTAATCAATGGTAGATTCTTAGTCCAAATTCTGTAGAGAATCGTTGTAGAAAATTAACAAAATAAATACTCCAAATTTGGGCAGTTTGTTTTTTCCCATTTGGGCATAACTTTAGTGGATCCTATTATGTTAAATTCTTTCGTAATTGAGTATCTTTAGCTTTTTCAGGAGCACTTTAAATTTTGTAAATAAATCTAGAGTCCAACTGGGCATAATCAATTTTTTCCCAATTCGGGCATAAATTTATTAATTGTAAATTTTTAATTTAAATTCTAGGGAATTTTCGTAGAAGGTATGAAAACTTTAAAGCTCCAAATTTAAGCAGTTTATATTTTTTCCTAATTCGGGCATAAAATTGGTCGGGCATAAATTTGGTTAAATTTAAAAATTTTGACAATGTTACATTAGAATTTAATTTATGACTGAATAATTTAAAAAATTTTAAATACAGGAGATATTTTTTTCCAAATTTGGGCATTATCGTTTATGTCCTAATTTGGGCATATTTTTGCAATCTTAAAAATCAAGTTTTTTACGAAATTATGGTTTAAAAAAAATGGAGCCCAATTTTGAGCCCATGGATTTTTTCCAAACGCGGGCATATTCAATTTTTTCCAAATTCGGGCATAAATTTGAAAATTTGAAACTTAAATTTTTACCAAATTTATTATAAAAAAAAATCTCTAAAGTCAAATTTCAGAACCAAAAATCTCCTAATCGGGCAGAAATTTAAAAATCCAAAAATTAAAATAAAAAAGTCTATAAAAACTTCAACACCTAATTTTAAAAACTTTTCTCAATTGTTCTCTTTCTCTCGTACTTACCGTCAACCCTCCCCTCTCTTCCTCTGACTTCTAGTACCAAAAACAGTTAAAACCCTCTCTATTAACAACAAAGGGAATAGTGACCGTTGGATTAGTGTCAGGTGCGTTTTCCTGTCCAACAAGTGCTTCGAAATTCACCATCACACACGTTCTCTACAAACAGGAAGCTTTCCCCTTCAATCCCCACCCTTATCTCCTCCCCCATATTTAAATAACGCGCCCATTTAAAATTCGAATTTTAAATTTCTCCCGCTCGCTGCCAAAATTTAAAAATAAAAAAAAAATTTTTTTCCAAGTCCAGCTGGTGAGCAGATAAATTTAGATGCTGCCGCCGACCGTCTGTTGGTTCACCTGTTTTTTTTCTGTAAATAAATAAATAATTACGTACACAAGTACATTAAATAATAATTCACGAGTTTATTTGTTATTTTCCGGATGTTGTATCAATATTTTATTACCAAGTACCAGACAAAATAATTATTATTTTATATTTAACGCCGCGTTATCGGAGGTCAGGACCCGCGATATCGTAACTTTTTTATAGTGTTATTTTTAATTGACATAATTGGTGGAATCTACATAACAGAGATTGGATACTAAAGAGTTTTTACTCGGTAGTCATGCAGGGGGTGGTAAAGAAGCGGAACGGGTAGAAGGAGAAGTTGGTGAGGGAAAGGAAGGGGCGAAAGGGGAAAGTGTAAAATTGGGGAATTTCACGCGTTGCCGAGCATAAGATTTGTTTTGATTTTGGGTTTGTGAGCTTGTTAGGGATTCTTGGATATGTGTCCGGTTGTTAGATGATAATAATAATAATTGTTATTCTTATGATTGTTATTAAAATGGAAAATGAAGAATCAGGCGTCGGGTGGATTGATACTGGCTTTGGGGATCGATATCTTGAGAACTAGTAATCCAAAGTTAAAGACATAGCAATGAAAGTTGTAGCGGGAGGTCTGAGCTTTCATTTGAGACCTCAAACGGCCCTTAATTTTGATTAGTTTGGAAGTTATTAATTTTTCCGGTGGAAAATTACTGGATCTATGGAAATATATAAATAAGTAGTCATTTATATAGATCGATATCTCGGAAACTAGTGATCGAAACTCAATGACATATAAGTAAAAGTTGTAGCGGAAGGTCTGAGCTTTAATTTGAGACCTCAAACGGCCCTTAATTTTGATTAGTTTGGAAGTTATTAATTTTTCCGGTGGAAAATTACTGGATCTATGGAAATATATAAATAAGTAGTCATTTATATAGATCGATATCTCGGAAACTAGTGATCGAAACTCAATGACATATAAGTAAAAGTTGTAGCGGAAGGTCTGAGCTTTAATTTGAGACCTCAAACGGCCCTTAATTTCGATTAGTTTGGAAGTTATTAATTTTTCCGGTGGAAAATTACTGGATCTATGGAAATATATAAATAAGTAGTCATTTATATAGATCGATATCTCGGAAACTAGTGATCGAAACTCAATGACATATAAGTAAAAGTTGTAGCGGAAGGTCTGAGCTTTAATTTGAGACCTCAAACGGCCCTTAATTTCGATTAGTTTGGAAGTTATTAATTTTTCCGGTGGAAAATTACTGGATCTATGGAAATATATAAATAAGTAGTCATTTATATAGATCGATATCTCGGAAACTAGTGATCGAAACTCAATGACATATAAGTAAAAGTTGTAGCGGAAGGTCTGAGCTTTAATTTGAGACCTCAAACGGCCCTTAATTTTGATTAGTTTGGAAGTTATTAATTTTTCCGGTGGAAAATTACTGGATCTATGGAAATATATAAATAAGTAGTCATTTATATAGATCGATATCTCGGAAACTAGTGATCGAAACTCAATGACATATAAGTAAAAGTTGTAGCGGAAGGTCTGAGCTTTAATTTGAGACCTCAAACGGCCCTTAATTTCGATTAGTTTGGAAGTTATTAATTTTTCCGGTGGAAAATTACTGGATCTATGGAAATATATAAATAAGTAGTCATTTATATAGATCGATATCTCGGAAACTAGTGATCGAAACTCAATGACATATAAGTAAAAGTTGTAGCGGAAGGTCTGAGCTTTAATTTGAGACCTCAAACGGCCCTTAATTTCGATTAGTTTGGAAGTTATTAATTTTTCCGGTGGAAAATTACTGGATCTATGGAAATATATAAATAAGTAGTCATTTATATAGATCGATATCTCGGAAACTAGTGATCGAAACTCAATGACATATAAGTAAAAGTTGTAGCGGAAGGTCTGAGCTTTAATTTGAGACCTCAAACGGCCCTTAATTTTGATTAGTTTGGAAGTTATTAATTTTTCCGGTGGAAAATTGCTGGATCCATGGAAATATATAAATAAGTACACGGAGAAAAAAATATAGTAAAAATTACAATCTTATAGTAAAATTTACTAACAGATATGAAAAAATACATTCTGTATTGTAATTATTACTAAACGTTTAGTAAAATTTATTAGTTAGTAATAATTACATAATAAGATCCCGGGAAAAAATCACCATGCATGATCATGTATGATATTGGATTATCAGGCGTTGGAAAGTAATGTACTCCTAGGATCTCTAGGATCTCTAGGATTCATGCCTGGCCGTGCATGATTCATGCAGAATTTAGGCTTGATCCTGCATGGCTCATTCATGATCATGCATGGCTCATTCTAGATCAAGCTTGCGCATGCATAAAGTTTGAAATAATTGTATCCAGAGATATGATCCATCAGGAAAGGTCATGATTGAGCATGCTCTGTTATGCATGACCATACATGATTCATACTTGATCATATATAACTCATTCGTGAACAAGCATGATCATGCATGACTCATTCTAGATCAGGCTTGCTCATGACTTACGTTAGAAATAATTGTATCCAGAGATGTAATCCCTCGAGAAAGGTCATGGTTGAGCATGCTCTATCATTCATGATCATGCACGGCGCAGACTTAATCGTACAAGGCAATGCATGGTCAATCTTAACCTTTCACGGTTATATGCAAATAGTGAAAAATATTTATGAATATTCAGGCTTGATTATACATGACTATAAGCATACTCGTTCATATTCATAAATTAAAGTTAGTCGTTAATAGAAACTGTTAGATTAATTATAATTATTGTTTCCTTTTTATTTTATTATTTATTTAATTTAGGTTAATTGTCTGGGAAGAAATCAGCATGCATGATCAAGCATTTCTAAACTGCGCATGCGTAAAGAAAAGTGGGAGAACATTTAGTTCATAAAACATCCACAGTGGGAGTAAAAACCGACGACACCCGAAATCTCTTGTTGGGATGACAATAATCAAGACCCTATTTAACACAAACAAAAACTGTTTTTCAAACTCCTATCTCCAAACCAGTCTCGATCCTCACTTGACCCCCTCCCCCAGCAGTAATAAATTTAAAAAAATAAAATTTCCAAATACTTCAATAAATATACTTGATCACAAATTCAATTATTCTTTAACATACATCATAGTTCTGTTATCACGTCTATAATTATCACCATTATGATTAACCACATCATCGACCCTAGTGCTGGGACCACCAATCAGTATAACCTTCTCATTGCATTCAACCTTAAAATGATTCTCCAATTCTAATTCCCGAACTTGATAAATCTTCAGATCATGTTCGAAGGTCATCACGTCCCAATCTTTCCTCAAATAGAGCGGTTCTTTATCACCAACTTTCATTTTCCACATGAACCATCCAGTTGTTTCGGCGGCCATCTTAATGTAATCGCCATCTTCTTCAAACATTTCCACGTCAACACTATAGTCGACTCTATCATCACTGCCCCGCCATCTGAAGTACAAATCATCAGTCCCTTGATTAACGACTTCATAAACCGCTTCTATACCACTAGAATTAACCACCCCGAGCTCCTTAACCTCAAACTTCTTTACCCGGTATTTCATTTTCCAGAACATTGTGTCCCTATCAACCAACCGGCCGATAAAATAACCCCGTGAGTCGTCATTTATTCCTTCGATGTCAGACCTATTGAAACACTCGGTCTTCCCTTTGGTTATCAATCCCAGTCTTCTAGTATCTCCAGCTGACCCAGTAGCTGCACCCGTCGCAAAATGTATTACCCGTCTTTGAATTCTACCCAATAAACAACCACCCGCATCGCTTACATCCAAATCACAGTAGTTCGATAGTTTGGGCATGGGCACACGCAACGAAAACATAAAATCCTTGGTCTTGATGATTCCCAGACCAATCGACGGGATCAGATAACATCCTAGCTCGCCTTCGAGGCCCAGCCAGTTAAATTTCGGAGCCTCCATACACAGCGAATCAAATACAGGATTGCTCTTGATCCTCGGGTGCAGTAATATCCTGGTTAGTTTTTTAACCACCTTGTAATAATCACCCGGGATATCAAGGACTGTACTAACTGCGGCATATAAATCTGAGTGATAAATATGTGTCCCGATATTGGACAAGAAATTTGAGTAATTAATCACATGCAGATTTTTATCAGCGTCGTACTTAAACGCGGAGCCGTCTATATTAATAACATCACTCGTTATATCGTTGATATTATTGACATTATTTATCAAGTTATGGAAGTATTTCAAATTATCGGACTTTGTATCAGCGATAAAGTCATCAGGGGCATTAATATAGTTCGTTAATAGCCTGGGGGTTGATAAATTGATTATATTACTGGCGTTGGAAAGTAATGTACTCCTAGGATCTCTAGTGAATTTTGGTATTTCGGGTATTAAGTCAAGTATCAGCTGATGGTACTTGAGTTTGTTGGTATTAATATCAACTATTAGTTGAAACATGGCCGCCATTGTTGTTATGGTGACTAATGAGTCTTGATGGTCTCTGACAAGAAGTTTCAAATTGTCAATCGGTATCTGAGTAATCCGTTGTAAAATATTGTCGGTAATTTTTGAGTACCTTTCAGCCATGGGGCCTGATGGGTCTTTATTCAGGTTACGTAATATTTTCACACCCAAGCTGGAAAATTTATTAAATACAATGGGATCCATATTCCAGGAGACGAGATCCTCGTGAGGCGGCATCGAAGTATCAAAATTGTAATTATCTATTATATTAATATCGTCGGGTGTTAATTTGTCATTGTCGGTAAAGAAGTGACGGAGCTTATCTTTTATAGATAATAAATTACTTTGGAAGGATGGAACTTGTGGCTTGACGGGTTCATCAACTGCCTTAGGGGCATTATCAACTGCCTTAGGGGCATTATTAACTGGCTTTAGGGCATTAACTTCCTTAGGGGCATTATCAAATGCTTTAAGAACATTATCAACTACTTTAGGGACATTATAAAATGGGGTTAGTAAGAATACTATTAAAGTAATTGTCGTGATTACTAATATGGTAACACATCCATAGACGATGTAATGTAAATATTCTTGCATTTTCATATTGTATTCTTGCGATATCCTTTCTTCTAATGAAATTAATTATAGTCGTTAATTATTTACTTAGTTTGTTTGGTAAAATTAATCGACAAGCTTTATATTGTGAGGTAAAAGCTTAGTTAGCAATAGACATTTTTGGGAATTAGGTATCGTAGGACATTTGTAGTTAGACAATTAGGGATCAATTGATTAATGTAATATAGACGAAGCTCGCCCGGTTTTTAGGGACCGTTTCCTATGTCAGGTATAGATGCGTGGTCGTCTTTAACTTCAGCCAAACGACATCTCTAGTCGAAATATATAATCGAGTGACGATTAAATGGACACTAACCTTATTCAGTGAATCCAAACAACGTAGTCTTTTTAATATTTTTTAGTCATTGATATACCTAAAAATTGCTCTTTCAGAATCTATAATTGCTCTGATGACCTACGAGGTCTAGCCACAGTTACTATGAGTCTAATCTCTGGATAACTCCGATTTTGAGAAATAAAAAAATATTGTACATTGAGATAGAAAATCATGATTCTAAGTATTTACCAGGTTAATCAAATGAGTAGTAGTAATTACTATTATTACTGCTATGGTAAAAATTGTAAATAAGTAGGGCTTGTGGGTACTCCTTCCAGAGGAAATTCAATTTGCTACAATTTTCGACTTATTACTTTTTCTCCTTAGACCAATAGTTTTCAAGATAGATATACTGGGTATTAAAAAACGTAATTATTATAATTATTATTTTTAATTTTGAAGTTAAGTAGGGCTTGTGGGTACTCCTTCCAGAGGAAATTCAATTTGCTACAACTTTCAACTTATTACTTTTTCTCCTTAGACCAATAGTTTTCAAGATAGATATACTGGGTATTAAAAAACGTAATTATAATTATTTTTAATTTTTGAATTAAGTAGGGCTTGTGGGTACTCTTTCCAGAGGAAATTTCATTTTAAACAATTTTCACCTCATTATATTTTGTCATAAGACTGATAATTTAAGAAATAAAAACACGCACCTTTTAAATTTCTTAAAATAATTCTACTAAATAAATAAAATTAATTATAGAAAATTCTGCAACTGACTTTCGACCAAAAACTTAGACCAAATTTATTATGATAAATATTTTTCAAGCCATAATTTATTATTGTAATTATTTACACATTAGATACATAATTAAGTGTAACTTAAAATGATTCTTAAAATAATAAAAATTAATAATAATAATAAAATCCTTAAATAATAGACGGAACGGAAAGCGTATAAAAATAAAAATATATTTAAATCACAATTTAAATTAAAATTTCATAAAAATGTGAGTCGATCCAATTTTTTGATTTAAATATTTAGTTAATTAACTTATAAGGGGGAGGGGATAATTAACTAGGTAATGAGACAGAGGTGTAGAAAATTATCGGGGTAGCTCATGTGCTCGGACAGCCACTGAAGGGGTGTGTCGAGAGGGGGGGTAATACCGTGCGTGCGAACAGATTTCTGTGAGTTTTTGTCCTCGGAGAAAACTTCGTCCAGAAGATGTCTGAGGGTCTTGCGGGCGCCCTCTTCGTTCACGGGCTTGACTAGCTTCTGGATGTACTTCTCCTCGGAGGTGTAGCAGCGGAAGGGAATGAACTTGAAGCCCTCTTCGTTGGAGGTTTCCATCAGCCGGTGGTTCACGGCCCAGAATTGCTCGAACTTGTCGTTGAGGAGGCCCAGCCACAGCTGGTTGTGGTCCTTCTTTTGCATCGAGGACACTACGGTCCCTCGGTGCTTCAGGACGTCGGCCTCTTTTATGCAGGATAAAAAATACGCCTCGACTACTTCTCTGTAATTATTTTTTAAAAAATTAGATAAGTTCTACTATCGATTTTTTTAGCAATCGATAGTTAACAAAACGATATATCGAATCACTTTAACAATCGATAGTTGGAAAATCGATATCTAAAATTTTTTAACAATCGATTGTTAAAGAATCGATGTATCGAATTATAAATCAATCGATTAATAAAAAAATCGATACATCGAATTTTGAGAGATCGATATATAAATTTTTTTAATAATCGATAGTTAAAAAATCGATGTATCGAATTATGAAACAATCGATTGTTGGAAAATCTATACATAAATTTTGTAACAATCGATAGTTAAAGAATCGATGTATCGAATTATAAATTAATCGATTGATGGAAAAAAATATATATCGAATTTTGAGAGATCGATATATGAATTTTTTTAACAATCGATAGTTAAAGGATCGATGTATCGAATTATGAAGCAATCGATTGTTGGAAAATCGATACATGAAATTTTTTAACAGTCGATAATTGAAGAATCGATTTATCGAATTGTGAATCGATCGATTGATGGAAAAATCGATATATCGAATTTTGAAAGATCGATATTTAAAAACTTTTTCGAAATTGAGATATCGATAAAAAACAAATTCGATATCGAATTTTCGACTTTCGATATCTGGAATCGTGCGATTCAATACATCGAATGTATTAACGACTAATCGAATATTTGAATTTATATCGATTCATTTAACTTTCTATGGATAACTCGATTTTTAAAGATTCGATACATCGAATGTTCAAATAATCGATACTTAAAAAATCGATAAATAAAATTTTTACCTAATCGATAGTTCAAAAGTCGGTATATCAAATCTTTAAAAAATCAATACTACAACAATCGATACTAAAGTAATCGATACATCGAATTTTAAAATTCATGTAAATTAAAATTTTTAAATTTCTAAAAACAAATTTTAAAATCGCATTTAGGTTTCAATTTCTAAATTCATTATCGATGTATCGAATGCCATCAAATCGATTATAAGCTTCAAAATCGATCGATATCTCAACACAAATCTTCGATACATAAAAATTTATCTTGAAAAAAAATCGATGTATCGATCCCCATCTTACTCTTCGATATCGATTGAAAAAATCCCCCGCCAAATTCAAATATTTAAATTTCCCGCTTAAAAAATTCAAACTTTAAATCCCACACTGGCGCCATCTTACAATAGAAATTCAAAGCAACTTTCTGTTTAACCCAATGAAATAAATAAACAAAAAAGTAAATCGATTACCGAATAAACTCAGGAATAAAAATTACAAAATATATAACAAATAGATTTTTAAAAATAAATGACTCACTTGTTAGGGCAATGCATTATAACATTCTCGGGAAATTTATCAAAATGTACGACAATATTCCAGGGCAGATCGATGTCATTGCAATAAATATCCAATAGAACTCCAATTGGAAAGTGCCATTTTAGTGGAGTTCCATTAAACTCGAGCCACATTTCATTATCTTGTTTATCTTCTTGTATATATTTTATAAAATGTTTCCTAACCTAAAAAAATAAATTATCAAAATTTAAATAAATACACAAATTAATGAAGCAATTAATTACCTTGTCAGTACAGAGAGGAAAGTAACTTAATCTAGGGACCATTAAATAAAATGGATCTGGTGCCGTTAGTTCGCAAACTTCTTCTCCATTTAATTGAAAACAAACAGGAATTTTTCCCTTCCAAATTTCCTTTAATACTTCACGATCATCCGCCATTTTTTAATAATTTTTTATTATTACCCGCGTGATTAATTAATTTTAATTAAGCTAGTAATTGATAGTTACTAATTAGTTTGACTTATTTCTAAATATTTTTATTTATTTTATTGATAAAAAACATTAGAAAATATTTTCACAACGCCATGTTGTTTTTCAAACTAATCGATTGTCGTATCGAATGTATCGAAATTTTAACAATCGATATATTTAATTATTATTAAATAACTTTATTAATTAATCAAGAATAATTATTTAATTTTGATTATTTGAAATTTTCCCGCCGTAAATAAATTGAATATTCAAATTTAATAATTTAAAATTTTATAAACTTTTCTTTTATAATTTTCAAATGTTCCTGCCTTAAATAAATTAATTATAAACGTCACTAATTAAATAATTTTTGTCTTTAATACTAATTTGAATTTAAAAAAAAAAAAAACTACGAAATTTCCCGCCTTAGTTAAAGTAATTATTATTTTTATTAATCAAATAATCTTTACTTTTAATTTGAATTTTAACAATTTTCCCGCCTTAGATAAATTAATTATTAATTTTTTTTTTAATTTTTGAATTTTCCCGCCTCACATAAATTAATTAAATAATTTTTTATTTGAATTTAAAAAATTTTCCCGCCTTGAATTTATTAATTATTAAATTTTATTAATTTCTTGTAATTTTTGAATTTTCCCGCCTTAGACAAATTAATCATTAATTTTATTATATTCAAATAACTTTCTACTTTTCATTTTGTATTTGAATTTTAATAACTTTCCCGCCTAGAATTATTTAATTATTAAATTTTATCAATTTCTTGTAATTTTTGAATTTTCCCGCCTCAGATAAATTAATTATTAATTTCATTTATTTAATAATTTTTACTTATAATTTTTTATTTAAATTTGAAAAATTTTCCCGCCTTAAATAAATTAAATTTTTTTATTTGAATTCTTCTCAATCACCCGTTTAAAAAATTAATTAATTAATTATCTATAATAATTTTTAAAAAATAAACATTTTAAATAGATGGCGCCAATAGTAAGTGCTAGGAAATTTGAAAATCACCCGTCGTTACTCAACACTACTCAACTTATCAGAGTTAGCGCGCATACGAGTGAGACACTAGAGAAAGCGCGTCTAACGGAGGGTTAAAATCAAAATGGCGGCGGTCAGAGAACATGTAGCGCATCTTTAATTAAATTACAATTATTTTAAATGTTTTATTACATATCTAATAAATAGTGATCTTTTAATTAATATATTTATTAATTCTTGACAAATAAATCAAGTGATTAATATTTATAAATAAAAGTGCGGGAGTGTAATTTATTTTTGAAAATTTCACGTGTCAGTTAAAATATTTTGTGCCGGGTTAAGACTTTTTTTTTTAAATTAAACTAATTAACACAACTTAATTAATAATCTGTGATAATTTACGAGCATTTATTCATTTATAATGATAATTATTATTTTTCTTAATGATTTAATTAATTCAGTGATTGTATTTCAAGCATCAGGATCAAGATCATGAATTTTTGTGCAAAGTTCCAGTGGCGGCAAAAGGTCAGAATTTAAAATTATTTTATTTTTTTAAATAATTTATTCAAAATTTATAAAAGTAATTATTATGATTATTATTTTTTAAGCAGAAAAAAATAAAATTTTGATTTTTTCTCGAAAATTGATCGAAATTTTGACAAAATTCACTTTGTTGTTTTAAAAATTTGTCGAATGTAGAAAAACTATTTTTTTTTTCATATTTATAATTTAAAAAAAATATCAAATCAAATTTACTTGTTGATTTTCGGATTCATATCCAGATTTAAAAACTTTTTGAATTTTATTTTTTTTAAGAGAAAATTATAAAAATTCAAATTATAATTTTTGAAAAAAAATTTATAAAATGTATTCAAAGTTAAAATTTGAATTTTTAAAAAAAATAATCACAAGTTAAAAAAATTCAAATTCAAATTTTTTCGTAAAAAATAAATCGAAATTTAAAAAATTCAAAATTTTTTTTATCGCAACATTAGTCTTAATTGAAAGAATATTTAATTAGAGGTTTTGGTAAAAATTAATTTAAATTAGAAAAACTCCAAATTTGGATTTCTTTTTTTTTAAATAAACTGAGGTTTGAGGAAATTTAAATTTCCATTTCTTTAAAAAAAAAATTTATTCAATTAATTTATTTTACATTTCTCATTTCTTCTTGCCAATTTTTTGGAATCATTATTGTTGTTAATTAATCTATTGGGTTTAATAATTACTGGATCATTACCGTAATTACTGTACTCTATTGTCCGTCGGCTGTCACCAATTGTCAAGAAATTATTGTTTTTATTTTTAAATTCCTGAAAACAATTAACAATTAATTAATTGATTTTTTAATTAAGTATTTAAAAAAATAACTTACTTTGAAAATTAATAATGAAGTATCTTGGTAACGTAATTTTATTTGCTCGTCTGTCAGAATATCATTATGATCTGGTGATGAATAATTTTGTTGCATTTATTATTTTTTTATGAAAAATTCTGTAACATACAAAAAATTCGAATGAAATATTGAAAATTAATATGGCTTGTGGGTACTCTTTCCAGAGGAAATTTAATTTCCTACAATTTTTGACTCTTATCATTTTTTTCTCAGATCAATATTTTACGAGATAAATATAGTGGGTACTAGTAATTGTAATTATTATGACTCTTATGGTAAATATTTTGAATAAGTAGGTCTTGTGGGTACTCTTTTCAGAGGAAATTCAATTTCCTACAATTTTTTACTCTTAACATTTTCTCCTTAGACTCATAGTTTATGAGATAAATGTAATGAGTACAAGTGATTCTTATAATTATAACTTGATTTATATGTATTCAGAATAAGTAGGTCTTGTGGGTACTCTTTCTAGAGGATTTTTAATTTCCTACAATTATTGACTCTTTGTTGGATATTCAGGAGACTGGTAGAATGAGAACCACGAGGTTTATTGTATGGTTGCTTTATTTAGACTAACTTAATTTGGATAGACAGGATATACAGTTTGGGCTAAGTAAAAGTGATAAACAAAATATAACAAATAGGGATTAGAAGGTATAGGTGACTCATTGATTCCTACACTTCCCCTCAATGACGTCACTTTTGAATCCGTCTTCAGTGAGCCCGATCATCTTTGTCAGACTTGAAGTTTTCAGTGGTCCTAGCGGCTTGGTCAGGATATCCGCAACGTTTGACTCTGATGGGCAAAAGGTAATTTTAATTACTCCTTTTTCCTCTAGATCCCGAGTATAGAAATACTGCGTATCTATGTGCTTGCTACGAGCAGACAATCCAGGTGAACGAATGTTGCTTATACACCCTTGATTGTCTTCATAGATTGTTGTCGGTAAATTTTGTGGAAGGTCAAGAAAATCCAATAGATTACGGATTAAGACGCACTCTCTTGACGCTTCTGATAATGCAACTATCTCTGCTTCTGTCGATGAAACTGATACACAGGATTGTTTCTTGCTGGTCCAGCTTATAGCGCCACCAAATAACAAGAACACGTATCCTGTGTTTGACTTCCTGGATGTCCTGTCTTCAGCCCAGTTTGCATCCGCGAACCCGACGAGTTCTTGTGCGCTGGGTTTGAAATTAAGCTGAAGTTGGTAATTTTTAGTGGCCTTCAAGTATCTGCATACCCTCTGAAGCTCGTTCCAATCTATCTGACGTGTACCTTTGATGTGTTGAGCCAGAATGGATACTGGTGCACTAATGTCTGGTCTTGAATTGATTGATATATATAATAATTTTCCAATCAACTGCCTGTAGTAATCATTTTTGATATCAGGTGATTCTTGGCGGTTTTTCTCGTAGTTCGTGTCCATCGGATATTTCGAAGGCTTTGCTTCATCGAGTCTTGCTTGGACCAGTACCTTGTCAATATAGTTTTGTTGGCTTATGAAAAATTCTCCATTTTTATTCCTCATTACTTCGACACCAAGGTAACATTTGATGTCTCCGAGGTCAACAATATTGAACTTGTTGTTTAGTACTTGAATGATATCGTTAATTCTGCTCATCGAACTGCATGCGATAATGATATCATCTACGTGGACAAGTAAGTAGGAGCGAGTTCTGTTCCCATGGCTGTATAAGCAAGGGTCGTTAGGACAGCGTGAAAAGCCATACTCGGTCAATGTGTTATTTAGTGTATCGTACCAAGATTTGGCTGATTGTTTTAATCCATAAATACTTTTATGCAGCCTGCACCCAAATTCTTCTTGACCTTGTTTCACGTGTCCGGGAGGTTGCTTCATATATATTATCTCCTTAAGTTGTCCATTAAGGAAAGCTGTTTTGACGTCCCAATGCTTGACAAAATATTGTCTTTGCCCAGCCAGTGACAATACCACTCGTATAGTAGTAGTTTTGACCACTGGGGCGAAAACCTCTTCGTAATCGACTCCGAACTTCTGAGAGAAACCTTGCGCGACTAGTCTGGCTTTGAACCTGACTGGAGTGTTATCGGGGGTTCTTTTTACCTTAAAGACCCACTTACACCCGATGGCAGTTTTGTTTCTTGGAACAGGCTCCAAATTCCATGTTCCATTCTGTTCTAGCGATTGTAATTCTTCTGCCATAGCTTTTCTCCACTCGACTGCATATGGTCCGCGCAACGCTTGTTCGAGTGTCTTTGGTTCATCGTCATCATCTAGGTCTCTCAGTTGGTAGTTCTGTTCTATTACTTCTTCATCATCATTTGGATTGTTTGGTTGTCTTTCTTGTAGCTGATTTGCTGATAACTTCAGGATTCTTTGTGATAGCGGTACGTTCTCGTCGTCATCATCTTCAAGAACATTAATTTGGTTATCTAAAGCTTCCCCTAAATTGTGTGGCTCATTTTCAGTGGGTTGTTTCGTGATAAAAGGTTCATCTGGTAGGTCAGCAGGGATGTAGACTATTTGTTCAGCCTTTTCAGTTGATGGAACGTCAAGTTTAACGTAAAAATCAGTTCTGTCTGATTCTTCCCCTCCAACGCGGCAAGTTTCAATGAATCTAACATCTCTACTCACGGTGATCTTTCCTGATGACCTTTCTAGGAGTCTGTATCCTTTGCTATCTTGTGAATAGCCTACAAATATACATTCTTTTGCTTTTGAATGTAATTTGTCCCGTTTTTGTTTCGGAATGTGTGCGTAAGCCTTACATCCGAATGTTTTTAAATGTTTAACGCAGGGTTTTTTCTGGTGTAACAACTCGTAAGGTGTTAGTGACCTTTCCCGAGTCGGTAAACGATTTTGTAGGTATACAGCAGTTATAGCCGCTTCTCCCCAATATGTATTGGGAAGTTGAGCATCTATCAACATGGTTCTGATAGCTTCTACTAAATATCTGTTTTTGCGTTCAGCAACGCCGTTATGTTCAGGTGTATATGGTGTTGTATGCTGAAATTGTATCCCGTTGCGCTTTAGATGCTCTTTTAGGTCATTGTTAATGTATTCTCCTCCTAAGTCTGACCTAAAAATTTTTGGTTTTTCCTTGAACTGTGTAACACAAAATTCAATAAAATTTTTAATTACTTCAGTGGCCTGGGATTTTTGACGTAATAAGAAAATATACGTGTATCTGCTATAATCGTCAATCAAAGTCATGATGTATCTTCGTCCTCCAGGTGTCTCAGTGGACATTGGTCCGCATAGGTCCGTATGGATCAATTCAAATGGTCGATCTGAAGCACCCATTGACTTTTGTGGAAATGGTCGCCTGGAAATTTTTCCTTTTATACAGGATTCGCACACCTGTTTTATCTGACATTCACTAATTGTCATTCCTCTAACTAAATCGTGATTTATTAATTGACGTATTACATTCGGATCTCGGTGGCCAAACCTCGCATGCCACTGATGTATGCAATCTTCAGAGTGTTTATGTAAAACTGCAAGTGCATAATCGGGTCTTCTTAACTTATAGACCTGTCCTACAGCATCTCCGACGGCTATTTCCTTTTGTTTCTTATTATAAATCATTATTTGATTGTTCATAATCTTCAAATAGTATCCTAATTTATCTAACGAGCCGATCGATATGAGGCTACAGTCAAAATTAGGTACATATAATACATTGGTTAACTTTAATATAGAAGTTGAACCTTTTCTCGTTAAACATTCGACATTTCCTTCTCCTTTACCGTACACCTTACATGCTTGACCATTTGCTACGTGTACAGTAGATGCATACGAAGTGTCGATCGAATCAAAAAAATTAATATCATTAGTCATGTGACTACTTGCAGCTGAGTCAAGAAACCAGTCAGCTTTAGATGCACATGGTGTAACTATATATGCTTGATGTAGTATGCTTCCCTCCTCTTCGTCACTCGACGCATTTTCGAGAACTGCCCTTGCCTTCTCTCTTTTCAACTCTTCTTTCTTCTTTCTTTCAAATCTACGTCTCCATTCTACATATTTCGGACACTCGTGTTTGACGTGTCCGTAATCATGACAAAAAAAACACTCGATACCTCGATAATTATTTCTTTTATTACCTGATACCTTTAATGCGGTATCGTAATTCTCAGAACTAGCCAAACATTTTCTTCTTTTATATTCGCTTATCAAGGTGGCTTTGACTACATCCATGCTAAGCTCATTTTCCGGCTTGGAGGCTAATACCGATATTAAAGTATGATACGATGACGGCATACTGTGCATGAGGATCCACGGACCGAATTCCTCAGCACTTTTATTACCAAGCGATGTTAAATTATCAATTAAATTTTGCGCTTTCGTAACATGCTCCTCTAAATCATTTTCGTCATGATATTTCAGCTGTAATAACTCTACGATTAGCGTAAATTTATTAATTCCACTTGCCTTTTCGTGGTAATTTTTAAGTGCCTCCCAGGCCTGCTTTGCTGTAGTTATGTCCCTGACGTGTGTTATTTGAGCGTCCTCTACCAAAAGGCAAATTGTGCCCAAAGCTTTGTCATTACATACGTTCCATGAACTGATAGATTCATCTCCTGTTGTCGGGCATACCGTAGATACTGCTCGCCACGTTCCTTCACGTTTCAACAACCGTTCAACTTTGAATTTCCACGTCTGATAGTTATTGTTGTTCAGCTTTCCGATTCCAAATGCCGAGCCACTTGCGTCAGCCATTCTTTACACTTTTATTTTATTTGCTTTACGATATTTAACTTTACCTTACTTTATTAAGCACCATTAAAAAAAATTAAACTTTAAGTAAGACTTAAACGATTCAAACCAGCTCCTGGGCCCATAACCTGTTGGATATTCAGGAGACTGGTAGAATGAGAACCACGAGGTTTATTGTATGGTTGCTTTATTTAGACTAACTTAATTTGGATAGACAGGATATACAGTTTGGGCTAAGTAAAAGTGATAAACAAAATATAACAAATAGGGATTAGAAGGTATAGGTGACTCATTGATTCCTACACTCTTTACATTTTATCATAGAAGCGATAGTTTACAAGATAATTGCAACGAGTAATAATAAATGTTGTTATTATTATTAGTTTAGTGAATATTAGGAATAGGTAAGGCTTGTGGGTACTCTTTCCAGAGGAAATTTAATTTCCTACAATTTTTGACTCTTATCATTTTTTTCTCAGAGTGATAGTTTACGAGATAAATATAATGAGTATTGTAATTGTAATTATTATGACCACTAAAATAAATATTAGGAATAACTGAGACTTGTGGGTACTCATTATACCAGAAATTTAATTTCCCACAATTTTTACCTGAGTAAATCTTTCGGTAAGACTTACAGTTTACGAGATAAATATGATAATAGCCAGGTCTTATTATTATCACGATAACAATAAAAAATCACAGGCCGTAAAAAGTCTTTTCGGAAGATTTTAATCTTTTTACTTAGTAACGAATAAAATTTTATTAAAGAAAAAAAATCCAATTTAACTGTTAATTATTTATCAATTTTAAAATGAGTAATGATATTATTAATAAAACACTAACAAACAAGTGCGCAAGGTTTTACAGTGATCGTAAGACTGATTTAAAGTTTTGATTTCAAGCCAATGCATTTTATTTTTTTATTTTTATCTTAAACTTGACTTTTTTTAAGTCACCTTTGGAATATAAATTCAATTATACCTTTTTTTTATATATATTTTTTCCTTTCAACAAACAGTTTAATGTAAATAAATTTCTGGGATATATATTTTTTCCAATTTTAACGAAATTTAAGTTTTTTAAAAGTATTTTTGTAGATAGGGTAGATTTCTTCTAAATAGCTATTTTATCGACTGTAGGTCTATTGATTTTAATTCGAGTAAAAAATTATTTTAAAAATTTTATATAAATTTCAAAGTATTTTTATAAATATCACAAATAAGTAGGTCTTGTGGGTACTCTTTCCAGAAGAAATTTAATTTCCTACAATTTTTTACTCTTTACATTTTTTTCTCAGGGTGATAGTTTACAAGATAAATACAATAAGTACTAGGATGTATTCTTTTTTCTAATGCTTTAGTAATTATTAGGAATAAATAGGGCTTGTGGGTACTCTTTCCAGAGGAATTTTAATTTCCTACAATTTTTGTGTCTTATCATTTTTTCTTCAGATTGATAGTTTATGAGATAAATATAATGAGTACTAGTAATTATTATTATTATGGCTCCTGTGGTAAATATTTGGAATAAATAGGTCTTGTGGGTACTCTTTCCAGAGGAAATTCAATTCTCTACAATTTTGGTCCTATAAAATTTTTTTATACAACCAATAGTTCACAAGATAAATATAATAGATATTAATAAATATTATTATTGTTATCATTTAGATAAATATTGAGAATAAATATAGCTTGTGGGTACTCTTTCCAGAGGAATTTTAATTTCCTACAATTTTCGTGTCTTATCATTTTTTCTTCAGATTGATAGTTTATGAGATAAATATAATGAGTACTAGTAATTATTATTATTATGACTCCTATGGTAAATATTTGGAATAAATAGGTCTTGTGGGTACTCTTTCCAGAGGAAATTCAATTCTCTACAATTTTGGTCCCATAAAATTTGTTCATACAACCAATAGTTTACAAGATAAATATAATAGGTATTAATAAATATTATTATTGTTATCATTTAGATAAATATTGAGAATAAATATAGCTTGTGGGTACTCTTTCCAGAGGAATTTTAATTTCCTACAATTTTCGTGTCTTATCATTTTTTCTTCAGATTGATAGTTTATGAGATAAATATAATGAGTACTAGTAATTATTATTATTATGACTCCTGTGGTATATATTTGGAATAAATAGGTCTTGTGGGTACTCTTTCCAGAGGAAATTCAATTCTCTACAATTTTGGTCCCATAAAATTTGTTCATACAACCAATAGTTTACAAGATAAATATAATAGGTATTAATAAATATTATTATTGTTATCATTTAGATAAATATTGAGAATAAATATAGCTTGTGGGTACTCTTTCCAGAGGAAATTCAATTCTCTACAATTTTGGTCCCATAAAATTTGTTCATACAACCAATAGTTTACAAGATAAATATAATAGGTATTAATAAATATTATTATTGTTATCATTTAGATAAATATTGAGAATAAATATAGCTTGTGGGTACTCTTTCCAGAGGAATTTTAATTTCCTACAATTTTCGTGTCTTATCATTTTTTCTTCAGATTGATAGTTTACGAGATAAATATAATGAGTACTAGTAATTATTATTATTATGACTTCTATGGTAAATATTTGGAATAAATAGGTCTTGTGGGTACTCTTTCCAGAGGAAATTCAATTCTCTACAATTTTGGTCCTATAAAATTTTTTCATACAACCAATAGTTTACAAGATAAATATAATAGGTATTAATAAATATTATTATTGTTATCATTTAGATAAATATTGAGAATAAATATAGCTTGTGGGTACTCTTTCCAGAGGAAATTCAATTTCGAACGATTTTCGTCCCATAAAATTTTTGCATACAACCGATAGTTTGCAAGATAAATATAATAGGTACTGATAAACATTATTAATGTAATTACTTAGGTCAATATTAGGAACGACTAGAGCATGCGGGTACTCTTTCCAGAGGACATACAATCACAAATAATTTTTACTTCATTATATTTTGTCATAAGACCGATAGAGAAAGTAAAAACACTTACCTCTTAAATTACATACTTACAGTAATTCCACTGAACAAATAAAATTAATAAAACTATCTACTAAATACTTAAACTAAATAGACAAATAAAAACACAGTTTTTCGTAATTAAAATATCTTTAATTTTTCAAAAAATTTAATAAGAAATTCCTTAATATTTATATACAGGATCGTATTTAAAATATATATACTTTCTATACATACATATTTATCATAAATTTTATATTAAATTAAATAACTTGATATGATACATTATATTATTTTAGTACTTTTTTTTTCGTTAAGGCACGTTTCCATTTATTTTTTTTTTAATTCATAGCCTTCTTACATTAATAATTTTTTTTTTCTTTTTAAATATTATTTAAAAAATATATTTCATATATTTATATATTTTAATACCTCATTATAGACTCTAAGGCCAACTAATTTTTTTTAAAATCTTTACAAAATTTTTTTTATTTTTCGTTCTTTTTCTCAAAAAAAAAATTTTTTTAAAGCAATTTTCAAAATGGAAAATTTTTTCTGAAATTTTTGAAAAAATTTTTTTTGAATTCGAAAAAAAATATTTTTTAAATTTGACGAATTATTTTTTGAAAAAATTTTTTTTTTTTTAATGTCTTTTAATGCTTGTTAATTATTTTTAAGGCACAGCTTTTTAAAAATTTTTTTTTTGTTAATTTTTATTTTGTATCCTGAGGCATTTAATTATTATCTTAATTAGTAATTAATTAATTACCAATTAAAAGGCACATTCAGAAAAAAAAATTAATTAATTAATTAATCAAGTCAATTGATATTAATTCATTAATTTTTTTTTAAAAAAAAAAAAAAGTTTCTATATATTTCTTAATAATTATTTACAACATATACAAAAAAAATTGTTTAAATACTTAATTTAATGGAAGCAAAAAAGTTTTGAGCAAAATTATTGTTGAAAAATGTTATTTTTAAAATAGTTAAAATATTTAAAAAATTATTTTTAAAAAAAGCGACGAAAAATAATTTTTTATATATTTTAGCTAAATTATAATTTTATTGCAAATTTTTAAATTTGTGGAAAATTTACGAGAAATTCGAATTTTTTTTTTTACAAAATTTAATTTCTGGCGAAAAATTGAAATTTTCCAGTCAATTTTAAAATTTGCGCTGACATTTTCCGTTAAATTTACAATTAAAACTCTCTGGAACATTTGAAAAACTCGATATCCCGCGGGATCAAATAATTTCCCACTCGATTTTGAAAGGTGTGTTAAAATTATCCATAAAATTTACTACTTAATTTTTTAGGAAAATTTTTAATTTTTAATTTTTCTTGAAATAGAAATGTTTCAAAATTTTTGTTTAATTTTTTTAAGAATAAAAGTTTAATTTTTCCGGAAAATTAAAAAATCAAAATTTTCCGCGAAATTTGAAAATCATAATTTCCCGCGAAATTTGGAAATCCCTGATTAAGAAATCTAATTTGGAATGATTCGAAATTACGTTACTTTGAATCTTAAAAAATTTGAAATTCCCGCGAAATTTAAAAGTCAAAATCCCCCACGAAATTAAAAAATTCAAATTTCCCGCGAAATTCGAAAGTGAAAATTTCCTACGAAATTAAGAAATTTTAATTTCCCGCGAAATTCAAAAATCAAAATTCCCCACAAAATTTAAAAATTCAAATTTCCCGCGAAATTCGAAAGTGAAAATTTCCTACGAAATTAAGAAATTTTAATTTCCCACGAAATTCAAAAATCAAAATTCCCCACAAAATTTAAAAATCAAAATCCCCCACGAAATTAAAAAAATTAAATATCCCGCGTAATTCGAAAATCAAAATTCCCCACAAAATTAAAAAATTCAAATCTCCCGTGACATTCAAAAATCAAAATTCCCCACCAAATTTAAAAATTCAAAGTCCCCACGGAATTTAAAAGTCAAAATTACCCGCGAAATTAAAAAACGAAAATTCCCTACGAAATTAAAAAATTCAAATTTCCGCGAAATTTAAAAATTCAAATCTCCCGCGAAATTAAAAAATCAAAATTTCCCATAAAATTAAAAATTGAAATTTCCTAAGAAATTTAAATATAAAAATTTCCCATGAGATTTAAATATAAGAATTTCCCGTGAAAGTTAGCAATCAAAACTTTCCGCGTAATAGAAAAATTTACGTTGAAATTGTCCATGGAATTTACAATCAGAACTTTCTGGAATATTTGAGAAACTCCAATCCAGCGAGATCATATATAATTTTCTTTTTAATATCAAAGTATGTGTTGAAATTTTATATGAAATTCGCCATTTAATTTTCAAGAAAGTTTAAATTTATAAATTTTCCTAAAAATCTAACAGTTTTAAAAAAATTTTTAAAAAATAAGAATTGGATTTTTTTGGAAAATTTATAAATCAAAATCCCCGTGAAATATAAAAACTTGCGTTGAAATTTTTAAGTTTCACAATCGACTTTTCTAAAAAATTTCTAAAATAAAATTTCTTAAGCACCCTGATTAAAAGAAAGGATTCAGTTCTAATTTTTGAATTCAAATTTTAGTGAATCGTTTTGTTTAACCAGGGACATAAAAGAATTCGAATTTCCCGCAAAATAAAGTTTTTAAATTTTCCATTTCCCGTTTAAACTAAAAATCGAGCTGTACTCAAAATATGAAAATCTAACCTCTGTAATAATCTGAATGTCTTGTTATAAAAAACCGCGAATTACAAAAATTCAAATGAAATTAGCGCGATAATGAACGAAGGCACTAGGCACCTCGGGGATATCATAAGAATACCCCCATCTTGGAGTCTGAAAGCTCAATTCCACGGAGAAATCTGGATGCGTCTTCCTGATGGGCGTCTCGTAGAGGTTGTAGATCCCGTTGTGTTTATCATTATCATTCTGTTCGTCGTCGGGCTTGACAACGGGATTGTCCAGATAAGGCTTAAAGGAAATATAATCCTTTTTAGGCTTGGGCAGGTTGCTCCCCTTGGGCTTCACCAGACAAAGAGGGCTCTCTTGTTCGTCTTGCCTGCAGCAAACCGACGGGCATTCTGTGTAATAGCAGCAGGCGAATCCGTATCTATCCGGGTACTCGTACTCGATTTCTCCGGTCCTGAGATCCACGGGCGAGTTGGTCACCTCACTGGCGCCCAATCTCTGCCGTAATTCTCCTCTTCTCAATTTAATCTCTTCTCTAAGCTCCGATTCCTGGCCAAGCCACTTCTGTACCTGTCGCCGGTTTATTCCATACTTGCGTGCAGTCGCCCTCTGGTTGCCAGCAACCAGCGGATCCTGATGGAATCCATCAAGAACTTCCAATTTGAACTTCAGAGGAAATGATCGCCGTCTCCCGATGTCACGGGTTGGAATTTCTAGTGAATAGTCTAATGGATCTTCACTATCGGATCCAGAACTTGCTAATGATGATCTTGATTCACTTGTCGAGTCTTCAATGGATCCTATTTTGCTGTTATTCAATTCAAATTCAGTTCCATTTAAGTTAGGTTCCGATTCATTTCTATCAGATCCAGATCCAATTGATTTAGGTATCGATTCATTTAGATCTGATTCAGATTTAACATCATTCAATTCAGATCCAATTACATAATTACATTTAGATCCATTGGAATCATCTAATTTATTAGATGTCAATTCTATTCCATTGTAATTAGATTCAGATCTAATTTCGCTAATATTAGAATTAACAATATTTCCATTATAATTAGATTCAGATGTTGTATTAGATTCCAATGGAATTCCATTAGTAATAGAATTCATTTTTATAACATTGTAATTAGATTTACCTCCGATTACATTGAAATTTAAATCTGATTCTATTTTATTGCTATCAGATTTAGATCCAATTAGATTGAAATTAGATTCCGATCCGTTGATAGAACCAGATACTTTAGTATCGAATCCAATGTCCATTCTCGTCGAATCCGGGCTTACAGGTCCACTTTTTTCAATATTTTTACCGTAGTAACTTACCCCATAGATCGGATCATGCCGATAATTATCATAGCCATAATATTTATGGTTGAGATTATGGTCCTCGTGCTTATCGTAATTTATAATCAATGGAGAATAGCTTGGTGAGGTGGGAGGAACGTCGCCATGCAGTCTGACGCTGAGGTTCAAGGCCGGGCCGTTCATTATTCCCACCGTACCTGCTGCTGGTGTGCCATTCCCATTAACAGAACCTCCATTGCCACAATTAACTGGTCCTAGTCCTAGTCCTGGTCCTAGTGCTGGTCCCGTAACTGAAACTGAACCAAGACCTGGACCTAGACCCGGACCTGAACTACCCACAGCACTATTAGCACAACTATTGCGTAAATCTTTTTCGCACTGCAACCATTTTTGTATTTGTCGACGATGAATCCCATACTTTCTAGCAGTAGCACGCTGATTTCCAATACAGTCTTTATCATTGCGATACGAGTCCAACACTTGAATTTTAAACGGTGCTGAAAATATTCGCCTGCTTCCCGTCACAGCCGTTTTTTTATGCTGTATCATTGTAGAATTTTTCGGACTTTTGTTAACACAATTAACATCTATTTTATCACTTAGCACTTCAATACCATGCGCCATTACGTACTTTATTAGTCAAAAAATATATATTACTAATTTATTACCAACTAGCGCTACCTTAACGCGTAACATTGCACTGCCACAGAGTTCCTTTTAGGTCTTGGTTAGATGCCGTAACTAATTTTTTAAACAAAATAACTATCCCTACCAGCTGAATGACACAAATACATCCTTGAAACTACACAAACACTGATAAAGTACGAGTGTTTCTATACGGAGAGCTCCCCACTACGAGAAATAATACTCGTCCCTACTACTGTTCGATGGCATCTGACTGAACGTCCCTACTTCGCCAGACTGTCAGGCGCTTGTGCGTCCCCACCACTCGCTGTGGCGATCCCAGTGGAGGGGATCACAGCGGTACGTGGAAATCAGAGGCTCAGTGGGGAGCGGGGTAGTGGGGGACGTAGTAGACGCAGTGGCGAGGTCTTCTCTCGCTTCCACGCGTTACAGTGAAGCCTGATGACGGAGACAGGGACTCGAGATCGAGCGCCGGCAGCCATCTTGGGCAGTTGTTTTTTAGTAGGGAAAAAAACGTCATCAGGCGTCGCTGTGTCTGCTGCTCTACTCGACAACTCGAGACTGCTTGGAGCCGGATTTTTTTATGTCGTGTGAATACAATGCTGGGGTTTTCAGAACATGTGGGGGTGGGAATATTTTTATTAGTTTTACTATTATTATTTTTTTCAACTCAAGTTTTTTTTTTTTTTCTAACGATTTCATGTTTGGGTTCACTAGATTAGAGAAAATTTTAAAGCAAAATCAAAAAAAGTATTTTTTCGCGTAAAAAAAAATCTCATAAATTCAGCAGTCAAAAAAAATAATCTTTTTTGCCGAAAATGAACCTGACCAAAAAAAAATTTTTTTTTTTTTCGTAAAATTGTAATCTGCCATAAATTTAAAAAAAGCAATCCCTTAGTTTTTCGAAGGTCGGTTTTCTTTTAATTTTCCGATCTTGAACCTGCACCCGTCCATCTGTAGGTCATTGGATTACTTATAATCTCCCGACAATATAATATTAAGCATAAATTTAAGAATTTCTTTTCCTAATATTGTCCCATTTATACCTTGTGAATAGTTTTCCATTGAGGTATTTTCGGCAGGTTGAGAAAGGTAAATTGTAAATTTAAAGTAAGCAGTAAATTTATGGTACCAGCAGTCTTTTCGTCTAGACCTCTGGGTTTTTCCCAAGTTAATGACGCATTTTTCAATGGAAATCGTACTTACCCATGGCCAATAGCAATAGGTACTAGCCAAACCCAAAACCCGCATCTTTACTCAGGTTCATGCCCATTTCTGTTGTATACCATTGAAAAATAATTTTCTTAGTCAGCTATTGTTATTTAAATATCTTAAGAATATTATTAAGTCCGTAGAGAATGAGATCATGTTGTTTTTGTGGCGATCTCGACAGTTAATAATGTTTAGCTTCGAACGCTACGTTGCCAAGCCGTTACACACTCTAATGTTATGTAGAAAAACCATCTTGCCCCTCTATTTTATATATTGCTCTTAGAATATTACACATACTTTTATATTGTATCCAATGTGTGTGTCTGTGCGTGCGTAGGTTATGTATGTGATTAGTTTATGCGTGCGCATGTGTGTTGCGAGAATCTGAAAAAACATGACGCAAGATACTACGCATCGTATTTTTTTTGTTAAAGATACTCCATATCCGCTTGTTTTTTTTTTTTTTTTTTTTTTTTTTGTTTTATATTATTTGCTTGTATTATTACTGCTTTTGCTTATTCTCGTATCTATTTATTAGTCATTTATTTTTTTATATATATTTATATATCTTTATATATTTCTATGGATATCTAATCAAAACTTTTATTTTTATTATTATTTTTATTGGGTTTATTCACGAGATTAGGCAATTTTTTTTATCTACTCGGTGATGGATCGCGTTATTTTTGAGATTTTTAATATATTTTTGGATTTTTCTGGGGAATTTTGAGAGGTTGCTAGAAGAGATTTGAAGTGTAGGAATGAAATTTTTTGGTTAATAGATAATTTGGAATTTTTAAATATTTTTTGTAACGGATTATTTCCTGAGGAATTTTGGAGGGAAATTTAAAAAAAAATTTGAAAAATTTTACATAAAATAATTTTTTAAGATTTTTTGGAAAGTTGTAAATTTTATGGAGAATTTCGGGAGGTTAGAAGAGAATTTTTTTAAATTTTTATTTTATAAGATATTTTATTGTTATGGGGAATTTTAAAATTTTTAAAGATTTTTAGTAAGATTGATTATTTTCTGGGGAATTTTAGGAAGAGAAAAAATTTTGGAAAAAGAAATCTTTTATCAGCTCGATAAAAAATTTTCAAGAGGTCGCTCACGAATTTTGAAATTATCAAAAATGATCGAAATTTAAATTTTTATTTCAAATTTTTTTCTTTCTTGGCAGCAATAGTTTATATTTGTGGAATCATGACTTCGCTAAAAATAAAAGCCCAAAATTTAAATATTTAAACCTCGCTCAAGAATTTTGAATGTTTCCGAGTGCTGTCTTTTGAACGTTTCCGAGCGACCCTTGAATATTGATAATAAAGCTTCTCGATTTTTTCACCATCAATTTGCATCACAATCAATGAAAATATAACAGAGAAATAGAAATTCTAAGTTATTTACATACTTTTTTATTTTTTAATTCAATTTTTAGGTTTTTTCGCTTATTCAAAACTTACCAAATTTTATTGTTTAAGACTGTCCTGTATTTTTGGTTATTCAAAAGTTATATTTTCGTGAAATGACACTAATTGAGTTATAAAAAAATTAAAAAACTAATTCAAAGTATTAGTGACATATCAGTCAATATTCAAAATTCTTGAGCGCCGTTTAAATATTTAAATTTTGGGCTGAAATTTTCAGCTTAGACATGATTTTACAAATACAAACTATTTCTGCCACCAAAGAAAAAATTTCGAAGTAAAAAATCCGAATTTCGATCATTTTTGATAGTTTCAAAATTCGTGAGCGACCTCTTGAAATTTTTTATCGTCGATTTTCGGAGAGGCTTCTTAAAACATCGTAAACCAACAAATTTTCATAAGAGACTCGAAAGAAAAAAATTTTCGGTTTTTTTGAGCCACTCTAATCTATATATTAGTCAATATAAATTGTTTTGAATTATTCCAAATCTTTTTTTTTAATCAGGGCGATACACATCATTCATTACACATTCATTATACATCATCATCCATTACACATTCATTAACATCCTAAGTTCAAAAGATAATTAAAGTATACATTAACCAAAACTTGCTAATGATACATAGATTTGTCTAGTCTCCTGGTAATTTGTTCCACGCTCTTATTGCACTTACAATAAATGATTTATCATATTTCGTACTATGACAATTACGGAGAACTAGTAAGTCTTGTCTATCATCGCCTCTAGGAAGTCTAGGTTCAAGAATAAATAATTCAGTAAGAAATAGAGGCAATTGGCGCATTTTAATTGCTTTATGAATCAAACAGTAGTAGAATAGTTCACGCCTGTTTTAGTGTATGCACTAAATAGCGCTTATAAGCCAGCCCAGATCGCGGTAGTAAAGAGTAACATGCTCATATCTTTGAATTTTAAAAAATTGTGAGACCTGCCAATAATATTATTCTAATTCTAATAATATACATCATTAGAATTATCCTAAAAGTAAACTAAAACACTAAATACCAATTATGTTTTAAAAGGGCTCTGAACTTTTTCTCTATCACACTCGAGCCGACGAACGTTGCTATCTTTGTTGCACTTGCGCAGTAAATGGAAACTTTATCCACGTTTTTCTCTTCAACAAATGAACATTTTTTAATAAATGAAAACGTAGATTGCTAGATTATAGAGTAATACATAGTTTCGTTCTTAATTTTGCGTTTAGAGGTTTCATTTGAGATAAAAACGGAAAAAATTACTATTGACTCTCTTTATTTATTTATTCATTCATTTATACTGATTTACAAAATTAGTACAAACAATAACGACTCTAGGATTAATCCCGTCAGAACCCATTTGATAAAAGAAAGACACGCCAGCAGATCATACATACAATATGCAATCAATAAAAATAAAAATTATAGACATAATTAGAAAGAGACATAATACAATTTATCAAATTTGAACTATTTTCTCCGATACCATTAAATACTTATAACATAATTTCTTAAAAATACTTAAACTATCAGCTGATGTTATATTTTTAGGCAGCGAATTCCAGAATTTAATGCCAGTTATCAGAAATGATTTCTGATCGTGATTAGTATGACATGGTGATACCCATAATGAGTTTGTTTTATTTGGATCAACTCTCAATAAATATATATCATTTTCGAATATTAATTTATCGGAAAAAAGTCCTAAGTTGCCTAGATATAGATACTTATAATTAAATAATTTTTCTTTATAAACGAATTCGTTAGGGTACTGAAATAATGATGCTCTATTGAAGCCAAAATATGTAATCTGCAAACACAAGCATGAATACTTTTTTTTGGATAGGTGTCGTTGGCTAATGATCTTGAAAACGATTTAGTAGACCGATTTTTAATAAATTGCTTTTTGATTAATGAAAATTTTTAAGATTTTTTTAAAAAGAGATTATGCTTCACTTTGAAGGTCAAAATTTTAATTATGGGTTCAAAATTTGAGACATTTTTTTTTATTTAAAATAATACTTAGTCAACTATGCTAGGAGAAAAAAACTCGAATTTCAATCATTTTTGTAATTTTCAAAATTTGAAAGCGACTTCTTAAAATTTTTTTCGAGCTGATTTTTGAAGAGGGTTCTTAAGGTAGTATAGAAAAATATCTGAAAGACGGTTGACCCTGGCCAGCCCTAAAACTTCCCGCTGTTTCCGAGCTTAAGAAGCTTGAAGAGATTATTTTCGATATAAATGTTTAAGCTCTTTGAACTCGACATTACCTTCAAATACATTGATATTTTTGAGTCTTCCATTTCATTTGATTAATAAAAATGATCAAGATGGAGAGTTACGGGAACTTTGAATTAAACCAGCGAGTATATATGAAACATCCGAAAAAGAAAATATTAGGAACAGTGATTTCCAAAATTTTTAATGATGATTTGATTGAAACTAACAAACTGATTGCAACGAATGTCGAATGTTTTAAAATTTAAGCGTAGGATACCAAAATAAAGGTCCTGTTAAAATTTGAGCCCTTAATATTAATACATACTGAGAGGGCGCTAATCGTAATTTTGAATCTCTCATTCAAATATGGGAGATTTTTTTCAAATGTGAAATTTTGTAACTTATCAGTGAACCAGTGTATCGAAAGGTCGACACTTATTTTTGTTGGAAATTAAACGCTCTACAAAAAAGGTCTCTTACTATTTTTCGGAAAATTTACTTTTTCAAAACTTATTCAAGGCCAAAGTTGAATTCACAGTAAATTTTATTATTATGGGACTTTTCCGCCGAAACTATCAGATTTATCACAAAATGTTATAGGACCTTTTTTATAGATCATTTTATTTCCTACAATTTATCTCTTATTAAGTTTTCAAAATTTTCGGAAACTTTATAAACGATAATTTTTAGAAAATGATACGATCTACAAAAAAAGTTCTATAAAATTGTGTAATGAGTCTACACTGAGAAAAAAAAATTAAATTCAAGTAAAAAGCTCTCTAAACATAAATAAGTGAAAATAAGTGAATATTGACTAATTCCAAGTGCAAACTGAACCATAGTGCACTAATTTCAAAAAGTGGTTCGGTTGAAACTCAAAATTAGTGAATATTCACTTATTTCACTTTTTTATGTTTAGAGAGTGTTTACTTAACTTATAATAGAAACAAAAAACAAATTTACTACATGAAAGTGTTATCTTTCTTATTTTTACAAAAATTGCTTCAATCTCATAAATTTCTGCAGACAATGCATTTTTACTAAAATTAAGAAAACATCTTTTTGGCACTGTTTAAGTAAACTAATACTTAAATTTAGGAATTTTGCTTGGAAATATACACTTTTTTCTCTGTAAACATGGATAAGTGAAATAGGTGAATATTCACTAATTTCAAGTGCAAACCGAAGCACTTATTTTAAAAAGTGGTTCGATTGGCACTTAGAATTAGTGAATATTCACCTATTTCACTTACTCATGTTTACAGAGTTCTCTCAGTGTAATAGTTTTGCCTAAAATATCGCGTAATAATAAAACTTACTATGAATTCAACTCTGACCTTGAATAACTTGAAAAAGTAAATTTATTACAAAATAGTAAGATATCTTTTTTGCAGTTTTCAATTCCCAACATACGGAAAAAAATGATGCTCAAAATTTGAATAGTTTGTAGTACTTTCGGCTTAAAATCAGTATATTCGATACTAGTATCAAACCGGAATCATTATATATATTACAAAATGGCTATTATTTATATTAAAATTTGATACACAGAAGAGCTAAATTTGTAATTTCATATACTAAAATTAATATGAAAAAGAATCGATAAATTGCTATCTGCAGTTATTACTATTCAAATAAACAGAAAAATTTAAAAAATGAGGAACCGAAAAATTAGTAAGCGAACATATTAATATATAAAGATCTAGTATACGAATTTTTCATTTTATTATTTACTACTCATTCGATAAATGTATATGATAAATTAATTTATAATAACGAATGAATAACATTTTATATTAATTATTAGTCAATGGGATAGAATTTATAGAATAAGAGTTTAAAATTTGTTTTTAATAGATCATGCCATAAATTAATAAACTTTCACTAATAAGTCACGTATTATACCTAAAAGTAATGTTTAGTTATTTTTTGAAATAATTGATTGTAGTTTATAGGAATCTACAAAAATTAGTAAACTACTTTGCATTAAGCACACAATAGTACTATTTATTGATAACAGATTCCACTTTTTACTATTATTTATTAATTTTCAATATTCTGTTTTTTCCGTGCAGAAATATGTGTCGAACTTTTCGATACACTGATTTCCTAATGAGTTATCAAATTCAAAATTTGAAAAAAAAAAGTGTCCCATGTTATTCAAGTGGAAAATAAAAAATTTCCATTCCCGCCCTTTTAATATTAATATTAAAGACTCAAATTTTAACAAGACCTTTTTTAGTCTCTTTTTTCGCATATAATAGTCTTTTTTTGGTATATATATGTATATATATACATTTGATGAAGATTCAGTAAAAGAATCGAAACGTTGCTGAATCGATGAATTAGTGTTTTAATATTATTGTCCACATTCTTGTTATATATATTCATATATATATGTATATATACATATGTAATGTTTGTCGCCTTAGTGGCTAGCTTTCAGAGATTTGTCCTTGGACCGAAGGTAGGCTATCACACTCAGCTGAGTTGCCGTTCAGTTAAGTCACGAGTATAAAACCAGCAATAAAACTGGCAACGTCGCTATCAATTCCCTTGGCCCCACTTAGCCCCTCTTTCATTCTACTCTCTTCCTAAAGTACTATACAGCATACAGCAGGATACCAGCAACAGAAAATAACCATAGCTTAGCATAGAATAGAGAAAGAGAAGCGCCCGGTTTTGCCAGACAGGGTGTCGCCAAGCAAACCGAGCTGGCAACTTGCGCCTTGTGCGCCGGTTGAGTATCTCAGCTAGCAGGGGGTGGGGGAACAGCGAGGCGGTAAGTTTAAACACATGGTGCGGTTCAGTATGTAGGCAACCGCGAGTGTTGGTAAGGGGGAGAGGGGGAAGGCTGATACTTATACCACCACGTACAAGTGAATGTAAGAGACAAGCGACTAGAGTGAAGTGGAAGGGGGGGGGGTCAGAAGCTAGGGCCCAGAGAGGAGAATGGGGAAAGGGGCAGGGGGAATTTTATGATGACGGTTGTGTTGAAACGGTCGAGGACCTACATTCAAGTTGTAGCCATGTTTTAAACCAGCTAGGCTCGCTACGCTGCGTAGTGTCGCTGTGCTGGTTACTCTACTCTGGAATGCTGTCTGAGGGTGTGTGTGTGTGAGTGTGAGTATATGAGGGGGGTTAGGGGGAAGGGGACCCGGACGTAGGCGCCTGTGTGCTAGTAAGACGCACCTTTTTAGTATTGGTAAATAAAATGAGTATAGCAGACTTGTTGGCGCCCATATCCTCTGGTTATGTTACATGTTGTCTATACTTTTGTATCATTGGGTTATTTTATGATTTTTAGGTTTTTATTGGAGTGACTTGAGATTCGTCGAGGATCAAAAGTTATGAAATGGGAAAAAATATTCATTTTTTTTTATGAGGAATTTTTAGGGGGGTTTCGGATGGGGTTCTGGGAATTTTATGGGAGGTCTCAGTGTGGGGTACAGATGGAAATTTTTGATTATTTTCTATGTAAGGAATTTTAGAATTTTCGTGAGAAATTTTAATGTTGATATTCTATACAAAATAACTCAGGAAAAATGCATAGAAATTTTCGCACATAAATTACTTTGAATTTTCATTATTTTCCTTTGGAAAAATCAAATTTTTCTGTAAAGTAAATTTTTTTGATCAAAATAACCCATTTTATGTTAAAGTTCATAAAATTCCCCATAACTTTGATAATATTCGCTCGTCATTCCTACGAAATAAAATTTATCAATTTTCTATTTTTTTTCTCAAAATGTTTCATAAAAATTCAAAATTCCCCAAAAAAATTTTTCTTAAAAGTACTCATTGTATCTCAGTTTAAAAAATTACCCCATATTTATAAAAATTTCTTCATTTCTTTCCTTTTAAAAAGAAGAAAATTCAAAATTCCTCATAAAAATTCAAAATTCCCCACAATTTTTTTTTCTTTCTCAAAAGTACTCATTGTCCCTCAAAATCTATAAAATTACCCCATATTTTATCCAATTTCTGCACTCCGTTTTCTCTAAAAAAATTTTTCTTTGAAAATTCCTCATAAAAATTCAAAATTTCCCACAAAATTTTTTTTATTTTCAAAAGTACTCATTGTACTTCAAAGTCTAAAAAATTGACCCATATAAAAATTTCTCCATTTTGTTCGTTTTGAAAAAAAGAAAATTTTCCTTTCGAAATTTCTCATAAAAATTCAAAATTCCCCACAATTTTTTTTTCTTTCTCAAAAGTACTCGTTGTCCCTCAAAATCTATAAAATTACCCCATATTTTATCCAATTTCTGCACTTCGTTTTCTCTGAAAAAATTTTTCTTTGAAAATTCCTCATAAAAATTCAAAATTTCCCACAAACTTTTTTTTATTTTCAAAAGTACTCATTGTACTTCAAAGTCTACAAAATTGACCCATATAAAAATTTCTCCATTTTGTTCGTTTTGAAAAAAAGAAAATTTTCCTTTCAAAATTTCTCATAAAAATTCAAAATTCCCCACAATTTTTTTTTCTTTCTCAAAAGTACTCATTGTTCTTCAAAATATATAAAATTACCCCATATTTTATGAAGTTTCTGCACTTCGTTCCCTGCGCAAAATTTTGCTTTCAAAATTGCCCATAAAAATTCGAATTTCCCACAAAAATTTTTTTTTTTAAATCACTTATTGTATCTTAAAGTCTACAAAATTACCTCGTAGTCTTAAAAATTTCTGCATTTCGTTCTTTTTGAAAAAATTTTTCTTTCAAAATTCCTCATAGAAAATTCAAAATTCCCCATAAAATTTTTTTTCTTCTCAAAATTACTCATTGTACCCTAAAATCTATAAAATTACCCCATATTTCGTCAAAGTTCTGCACTTCGTTCCCTGTGAAAAAATCTTTCTTTCAAAATTCCCCACAAAAATTCAAAATTCCCCATAAAAATTTTTTCTTAAAAAAACTCATTGTACCACAAAATCCACATAATTTTTCACAAAATTGCCCCACGGCCTTGAAAATTTTCCCACCTCAGAAAAAAATTTTCTTAATCTCGTCCACTATTTGACCTTAAAATTTCGTAAAAAATAACCATTCTACCTCAAAAAAAAATTTATTTATCAAATAACCTTCTGCACAAAAACATTCTAAGCCTCGTTGCTTATATTTAGAGCCCTCTAATTGAAAATAATGGCGTGCAAACGGTTAAATTTATTTAAAACCCTGGCCAAGTGCCAGGACTCAGTGCCAGCATTTTAAATCTTCTCCCTCTTTCCCCCCAAAATAAAAACGCGAGACCATCTCACAATTTTTTCTTTTATCAAAAAATTGATAATGAACAACAATCACTGACAAATTTCGTGATAATACGTAATAATAATAATAACGTCAATTAAAATAAATATTTACTCACCTTCTATCTTATCGCCGACGCGATTTTATTGTTTTTTTTCATTTTATTTTCCTTAAATTATTTTTTTCCTCAAACTGTTATTCATCAGCTACCACCTCCAAGTATCTATTGACATGTAAAACACATTAAGTTATTTTAATTAACCGTTTTATAAATTTAATTGACTGAAAAAACTTTCAAAGTTTTGAGAGGAAATAAAAAAATTCCGCGAATTTGCGAGTTAAATTTTTTTTTTCGCGTTTTTCTTTGGGGTTAGGGTTTTATTTTGTTACTGGACTATTGTAGGGGTGGTATCGATTATTATTAACATGGAATATAGTATAAAAAGGAATCGATACGCGGTTATAAGTCGAGCACGAGGAAGTTGGAAATTTAAAATTCGAGTATTAAATAGAAAAGCTGGGAATGTTTTTTTAAACACCCATTTGGCGGTTTGCTATTGAAGATAGAGAAAAAAAGTTCTAATGTAATTTGTAGGAAATTTTATCACCTACAAAAAAGGTCTAATAAGTTAAAGGGCTAGCGTTGATATTTTTGGAGTTATAGTCATTTTATATTCAGGTGTTTGGAGAAAATAGGACATGAGATTACGGATTTTAGTAAATTGGTTATAACTCGAAAAATATGAGGTTTATAGTCATAGTTCTAGGAATCTTTTTTGTAGGGAATTTAATTTTCTACAAAAAAGGTCCTTAGGCTCGAAAGCCGAAACTCAATACTTTCCGAGTTTTTAAGGTTTGAAAATAATTTAAAATAAAATAAGAAAATAAATCGATTTCGATTTACGGAATCGATTGTAACTCAAGAAGGACTGAAATTAGGACTTAAGGTCAATGGACCTTTTTTATAGAGGGTTGAATTCTCTACAAAAAAGGTCATGAGGTTTAAAGACCAAAACTCAGTACTTTCCGAGTTATGAAGGTTTGAAATTGATTTAGAATAAAATAAGAAAATAAATCGATTTCGATTCAAGGAATCGATTGTAACTCAAAAAGGACTCAAATTAGGGCTTAAGGTCAAAGGACCTTTTTTGTAGGGGATTAAATTTCCAATGAAAAACCTTAACAACTTTTTTTTCTAAAATCAATTCTTTATTTTTCAAAATTAAATTAATGAAAATCTAGGAAATTTCCTGAAAAAAAAATTTTGGAAAATAAAAAAAAATTACAGACTACAATTACCACCATTTTATTGCTTAAAAATGTATCATTGCATCATAATTGTAATTAATTATACTCTTAATTAATAATAAATTGCTTACATTAAATTCAATTAAAAAAAAAAAAAAATGAATTGTCTGAAAAATTTTTTTTTGAAAGAAAAATTTTTTTTTAATTCCAAAAAAAAATTTTTAAACTCTTGTGAAAATCTTAATTACTATAAGTCTATTTTAATAAAAAAATTAGTTAGTAAAGCATGATAATGATTATTTTAAATAATAATTATTATAATTATTAATTAATTAATTAAAAATTAAAAGTTAAATTGGACGCTAGTCTTGATACAGGTTACAATTAAAAATAAAAAAATATTTAATTAATTTCGATGAATGATTTTTTTTTCTTGAAAAAAAAAAAAATCATTAAAATCAATTAAAAGGTCATTGCAACCCAATCAGAAGTAGCGGCTCAGTCATTAGTTATTTATTGATTTTGTTTAAGATAAGTGGGGGGGGGGGGGGAGAGGAAGGAGAAAGGGTGGGAGTTTAAGGTCAAAAAAATAGGGAGGGTGAACTGGGACGGGGACCTAGTGCATCATTTTACGAGGCGACAGCCACTTTTTCATGTAGTAGCAGAAAACTGTTGAGATGTAAAGTAGGACGAGTAGGGCACAAGTCACGCCTAGTGCTAGGACCGACGTTTTTGTTGGGCATGGCTCTACAATTGTTACTGTTTTATCTGAAACAGAGTTAAAATAAAATTATTCAAATAAATGTTTGGAAGTCTATGAATATTCAAGGTCACAAGTTAATTTATTTGACCTTAAAAAAAATTACCGGCTTTAGAATAATTTTTAAATTTGAATTAATTATTATTGACCGACTGACATTCCGTTGACCTTAAAAAGTTGACCTTAATAAGAACACTAATTGGCCTTTAAAATTAACAGTTGACCTTAATAAGTATAACTTCGACCTCAATATATTTTTTTGACCCGTTGACCTTTAAAAATTAATTTGGAATATAACGGCCCTTAAAATTTGATAGTTGACCTTAACTGGCGTACTCTGACTTCCAACAAAATTTTGTGCTTCAATTTTTATTACTATATTCAAAAAATTATGTGACCTTTTGTGGCCTTATTTGACCTTTCAAACTATTACTAGGGCTCAATAAATGTTACATTGAACGTCAATTAATTTTGGTTAAAAAATTCTAATTGCCCTTTTCATCTGTGAACATTAATTTTGACCTTAACGGCCCTTTAAATATTTATTTGACCTTAACAGTCATATCCTGACTTTAAACAAAATTTTCTGAGCTTGAATTTTTCCTTTTTTCGTTCAAAAATCTATGTAACTTTTAAGACATTTTTTGACCTTTAAAACTGCTACCGGGCCTTAAAAAATCTTACATTGACCTTAAATTAACTCTTCGATTTAAAAAATTCTGATTGCCCTTTTCATCTGTAAAAATTAATCTTGTCCTTAATGGACCTTTAAATATTCATTTGACCTTAACAGTCATATCCTGATTTCAAACAAAATTTTCTGAGCCTTAATTTGTACTTTTTTATTCAAAAAATCTGTGTAACCTTTAAGACCTTACTTGACCTTAAAAAACACGACCTTAACAAATTTTTTATGCCCTAATTATATTTATTCGACCTCAAAAAATTGTTTTGACCTTTAAGCTCTTCAGTTGACCTTTAAGGCCCTTGATTGACCTTTAAGGTCCTCAATTGACCTTAAAAATTTTTTTAACTAAAAAATACACACCAGCTTCATTAAAATCGACACTAGCATCACTCCTCAAAAATTCCGACTGTTTCTCGTCACCAAAATCAAGGACCAAAATTTCTTGGGACAGTGTCATGTCCTCAGTCTTTTCCTCCGTTGAATTGTCGACGCTTCTCCTCTTCCTCTTGCCCCAGGACTCCAGAGACTCGTGGTCCCACTCACAAATTGCCTAGAATTCACACAAATTTAAAATTTGTCCCAAATTTTATACCCTGAGACTTTTTGAAAAATACTCACAGGTTCACATGGTCCAAGACAGTACTTGACATTACACTGGAAAATTACTCCGTATGATTCCGTAAACCTGAAGGCTTCGTACACTGACTGCAATGCGTTACGATCGGCAGTAAATGCTGGGAAAATTGAAGTATCCACTGGACATCTAGAATTTTAAAATTTTTTAAGTATTCGAGCCGGCGTTCAAATTTCGATATCTCGAAAACTATCGCTCAAATTTAGATCTCGTGAGAAAAGAAAGTGTAGCTGTGAGTCTAAGCTTCAGAATGAGCCCAACAAGGCTTCGAAATCTCGATAAGTTTCCAAGTTATGAATTTTTTAAGTTCAAAAATAATTTGAATTTATAAAATTGACCGTAATTTCGATTAATAATATGACCATCTTACCCCTCGTCATCAATAATTTGGAAAGTGCTCTTCGAGTCCTTGGCCATAGCAACGCAGCTTCTTGCGAAAATTCCATATGGCGCTAAAAAAAGCAATGATTAGATCTCTGATATCTAATGGGCCTTCGAGCCATCGCTGGTCCTTCAAGCCACCAATAAAATCAACTTACTGTCTTCAGGAATTTCAATACGGAAAATTAACTTGTCTCCAATCCTCACAGTCTCTACTTCCCTGGCTCTGGAATCCAAAATTTTTATTTTTGGCGCTGGAGCCTCGGGGGCGCTGGTGATGCTGATCATATCTGGATCCTTGATTGGCATCATCCCAAAAGTAATGTTCTTTGATGACATGTCGTATGTGCATTTCACACGGTAAATTTTGTCCGCTTTGGTCATAACTACTGAGTGATGCTGCAGGACTACAGTGTTGGAGTAGACACCGGTCTGAAATCCGTCACGCTTTATTTCAATAATTCATTTTTTCATTAATGTAGTTTTTATATCATCTCTATTAATTATACAGGGTTGCAAGTAATTTTAGTGGCAGTAAATTTGAAAATTAAAAATTATTCTCTAACTAAAAGTCAGTCTAAGTACTCATTCAATAAATTTAGAGATAAATGGGCATGAAATTTGTAAAGAGCAGTAAATTTCCGTTGAAATGAGTACCCACAACCTATATTTATTTTTCATATTTTCAAAAATGTATAATATGGTCATATATTTAGTAATGGGGGCATTATAATATTTTATGAGAATTCTGAGTTAATATTCGGGTAGAGCGGTAGATTTCCGTTACAACGAGTACCCACAACCCGGATTTATTTCCAAAATTTTAAAACTTGTATAATATGGTCGTATATAGAATAATGAAAAAATCATATTTTATGAAAATTTGGAGTTGATAGTTGGGTAAAGCAGCGAATTTCCGTTAAAATGAGTACCCACAACCCGGATTTTTTTTTAATTTTGCAACCCTGGTAAGGCAGTAATTTTCGTACTCAGGAACTTGCAAAGAGACTTACGACACTCTGAGTATTACAATCCTGGCCTGACATGGTTAGATCCAACCGGAAGAGGTCGCTGTTCGCGACATCGATGTTGCAGGTTTCTGACCGACCTAACGCATAAATTCTTCCATTGAAGGGTTTGTTTGTGCGCACTTGCACGGCTATTTTCGTGTCCTTGCAATCCACGGAAACTGTAAAGTTACATATTTTTTAGAAAATCATCAAAATTAATTATTTAATTAACAATTACCATCATAACAAGTGCCAGTCTTGTCACAGTTAGCATCGGATCCATTTCTCAACAAATGGGCAGTTGGATCCTCAGTAGGATCGATATAAAGCGGCAAATCTGGTGTTCCTTCTAAAAAATATAAATACCATCAGCAACCCTTATAAGGCATATATTTTTCTCAATTATGCCTTTAATAGTCATCATATTTAATAAATTTTGCCTATGATAGCTTTGTGACCTTCTTATCTAACCCTGACCCGACAATTAAGTTTTTACACCCTTATAAGGCATTGAAATTACGTAATTTTAAATCCTTATAAGGCAAAGGAATTTTTTTTTATGTTTTTATTTGTCGGGTCTTGAATTAATTTTTTAAAAGGTATTTAATGTAAACATTTTTGCCTTTTATAGGCACTGACTTAAATTTGTTCTTGAATAGGCATCGATTTGAACTTTAATCGGCACAAAATATAATTAATTTTAACTCGCAGGCCTTCAAATTTAATAATTTATTCTTTGATAGGCATTTCATAAAATTAAACCTTACTAGGCATTAACTTCCCTCCTTGATAGGCAAAAAAAATAACTTACTCTCGCAGACATTTTCGTAGTAAGTCCCAATGCGCTCGCCATTATCAATAAGAGGGCGCTCGTAATTTAAATAAGTCGAAGGCCCATCCGGGAGTGTCCAATGATCGAGATGGAAAAGCTGGCAGTTGTTGCTGTCGCCCGTGGGAGGTCCGCGATATAGGAACGACCTACAGAGAAAACTGACTTCGTTCTCGCAGGCCAATTTACATGAGGCCTCAGTAGGGACTGCAAGATCCTTGTCGACGTAATACTGCAAGCCGACGTACTGAGCGATCTTGTCATCCGCGACGCCTATTCTGGGCAGCTGGTAAATTTTAGGCGTCTTGCAGGCATCTTTGGGCTTCAGACACAAATTCTCAAAGTAGTCTACTCCCTGGGCATCAACGAACTGCACGTACTGTCCACTAGAGCGCCTGTCTGCGTCACTCAGGTAGCACTGGAGCGACATGTAGTTGTACTCGACCGATCGGCATGTGAATCGACGCTCGCTCAAACATGACGCCAGACATGCGTCCTTTGAAGACGAGTAAATAATTGCGTTGTCTAGCCCACGGATCATCTTGTTCGGCACTCGTTCGAATGACCACAAGCGTCGGCAGACATTTTCTAAAAATTTCAAAAATTCGGTTTATTATTTTTCTATAACTCGAAATCTATTTGACGAAATTTAAACTCATGGGTGGTTTTCGGATCGTAAATTTACTGATCTATCACATAGGCATTAAGGCATTACCAGAATACATGATTATTATAGAGTAAAATGGGTTTATATGAAAATTCGGTGAATCAGTGATTAGTTCTCTATAACTCGGGATCTGGTAATAGAAAAATAAAGTCATCGGTGTGTTTGAAAACGTAAATTTACTGCTCTATGACATAGGAAGTTGTAGAATAGGGTAAAAAAATATTTCAGGGTAAAATGGACAGTTGTAATTTTAAGAAATAGAGGCATAGAAATGAAAAATGAATAGGCTGAGGTTGTTAAACATTTGAGTGTAAAAAAAAAAAGGTTTTTCTGGGTAGTAATTTAAATCTTTTGGTCTATTGATAGAAATCTCAGAAGACACCTTCATAACAATAGACAACTGGTACCTGCAGGTACCGGAGCTGGTGGGATCTTAGAAACTTTTGAAGCAGGTAGACCCCACGTGGGCTTAGAGGCGTTAAGTGCGTCTCTACTCAAATTATTTTTAAACAGGTTGTGACAACTTTACTGGTACCCATTTCTGTCCAATGACTTGTATTTTTTTTTTTCTTTATAACTCAGTTTTAAAAAAACCTAGACCATTAAATTTCATACCTAGGCATAGAAAGAATTTTTTTTACCGGTTCTATTTTTTTAAGGAATGCTAAAAAAATTTTTTAAATATTGTGGCGCCAAAATTACCTGATCGTAATTGAAGCTTAGTCATGTAATATTTATTGACGGCTCGTTGGGGCTGTGCGTCGGGATTTGTTGCTGATGTTTCGTTGTGCAGCTCACACATCGTATTTTGAATTGGCGCCAACGGATTTACGACAAATGAAAAAGCAACTGCTTGGCAATCGACGCGGTTCCTACATCGCTCTTGGCATTCATACAGCGATAAATTACGTGCCGTGTAAAATGTTGTCCCACGGTAGTCGTAATTCGTCAATTTTTCAAACGTCGTCTTGACGGCTAAAAGTTAAAAAAAAAATTAATATTCTTTTCCTAAAATTTTATATTTATAATTTTTTTTGGCTGGGTTTTCAGCTTTTCTTACCTGGGCCAGCTATGGCTGAGCTTATAAGTGCTAGAAATAAGATCGGGGTCAATCGGTCCATCTAGAATGTAAAAAAAAAAAATTTATTAAATTTTAATACGAAAATCACAAATTTTTGCTTTTTCTTTTGAACTGCAGATTCGATATTTCGAAAGCTATGGGTCTGAGACCCATGAAACAAAAACAAAAATTTTAGCTACAAGTCTACCCTTGAAAATGAGACCAACTTCATTCCTTAATCTCCATTATCTTAAAAGTTATAAATTTTTAAAACTCAAATTTCAATTTTTTTCCCGGTAATTTACCACCCAAATTTACGAACCCATATCTCAACTTCTACTCATTAAAAATACATCTCATAGGTGGTTTTCGAATCGAGAAAAGTCCGGGTTTTTATCTGAGCTCAAGAACGCTTACAAATATTCGTTAGTTCCAAAGTTATGAATTTTTAAAAATACCCCGACCAAAATTTCGAAAAAAATGTTATTTTTCCGTTTCCTAATATTTCAGAAGCTATTCGCAGCTCAATCCCAAATAAAAATTGTTCCCCAAAGTCTCTGTCCAAATTTTCGAGCCCCACCCCTCTATCTAAATTTTCACAAACTTACTAAAAATTTACCATGACAAAAATGCCAACGTTACCAACCGTCCCCCCACTAAACATCTTCTTTACCTTCTCCATGCCCGAGGCCTTCCTTACCGTGCCCCGATGATTCCTACCGATAAAATAGTACCCACTTTACCCATTCCCCAGCACAGACACCTCACAAAGAATGCGAAAAAAAAAGATTATAAACGCACCTTTGATACAAAAAATATCTAAAGGACTATAATTAAATAGTATTTATATATATATATATATATATATATATATATATATTTTTTTTTTATCTAAACTCACGAGCAATTACGGTACCGTTTTTCAGCTCATCATCTTCCGGATCTACAAGATCTAACGGTTAGTTTTATTAAAGACCGATGTTCACATGCAAACTATTTTATATAATCCCTGCACTCGTCGGCTTCTATCCGATAAATTTTATATATGTATAATTTCTTATTGGAATTTAAATCGAGTCAAGCATCAGGTTGACTGATCATAAATCTCAGTAATTAATGATTCCTTACTCGTTTATAAACCTCAGATAGGAAAATAGTCTAGTCTATAATGCTTGTGATGTTGGCTAAGAGAACTCTATTTGAGTTCAACGACCTGAGCCCTTGAATCCACAGGAAGAGAACTCACTCATGCAAATACAACATTCTTGAGACATTTTTTTACTTAACTGCCTTGTCATTTCCTTGTTTTAAACTCTGTTTTTTTTGTTTTAACTTTAAAACTAAACAATTAACGTGTTTTAGACTTTTTACATTGCGATAACTCGAGTTGTAATTACAGAAAAATTACTTCCCAGAAGGGTTTTAAAACGGAAATTTGATGATTTCGCTAGTAAATATATGATAAGAACAGAAAAAAAATTTATTTTACATTTTAATACCGTCTTAAAGTATTTTTAGTTAAGTATTAAAATTTCAAAATTTTTTGGCAATTGTTTTTTAGGATTTTTTCTACTTTTGCCAATTCCGATTAGTATTTTAGTATAAGAGCTTATAGAGGGATGTATAACGAGTAAAATGAGTCCTTATTTGAGTCTCTAAGGTAATTAGAACACTAGTTATGACCATTTATAGGAAAAATCTAAAATGATCTAGAAAATCGATAATCAAAATTTAAATTATCGTAAAATAAATTCATGGGAGAGTTTTGGAATGGAAATCTGATAAATTTGCTAGTGAATTTATGATAAGAATGATAAAAAATTTATTTTACCTTCTAAAGTGGTCCCAGAGTATTTTTAGTAAATTATTGAAATTGCAAAAATTGTTTTTTAGGATTTTTTTTACTTTTGTCAAGTTCGTTTGGTACATTGGTTTAAGAACTGATAGAAAGGTGTATTAGCTGTAAAATGAGCCCTTATTGGAGTCTCTAGAGTAATTAGAATGCTAGTTATGCCAATTTATAGAAAAAATCTAAAGTGATCCAGAAAATCGATAATCAAAATTTGAATTGTCGTACGATAAATTCGTGGGAGTGTTTTGGAATGAAAATTAACTGTTTATTCGAATGGTAATTTATAAAATTGTCTAAAAAAATTTTTACTGCCTTGAAAACTGTTTTTAAGTTAAGCCGGCGCCACTTGAGCCCGCGGAACATTTCGATATTTAATAAGCGGGTTCTCAAATTGGGATTACTGGTACCGGAAGTCGTAAAGGCATGTCTAGGTTATTATATAAGCATTTGGTCCTCACTAGACATATAAGACCTGAGATAATGAAAAAAGTAAAAAACATACTAAAAAATTTTTCAAATTATTTAAAGGCTGTGATTAATTTTTTTAAACAAAAAAATTAAGTGTTACGTGGCACTTTCACCATAAGGTATCTGTTAGGCTACATGGGGGTACAGTGACTTGATATTTTCAAGGCCAAGAGGTAAGTGGCCTGATAGAGTGCAGGTACGTTGATTGCACTTGGAAATCTATATATATAACTTGTGCTCCTACCATCTCTACCTTCACCTCCAGTAGAAACTATTTTCTTTAGCCTTCGTACAGGTAATATAACATAACATAATACCTTTTACATAATAAAAATGGAAAATAGCCGCATTTATTATTATTCTGACTTAAGAATTATTACAACAATTTTCCGAGTTATGCACGTGAACGTATTGTTATGCGAAATAATGACTAAGCTTTTATATTTACATATTTTATATATTTTTATACATTTTTTTAAGCTACGGTGTGAAATTAAACGACATAAAAAAAATCATTCCAAGGTCATTGATACCCTTGTCTGTAGATAGATATCTTGAAAACTATTGATCGGAATTTGAACCAACAAAAATAAAAATTGTAGCCAAAAGTCTAAACTTAAAAACGAGACCGATCGGGACTCGAAATTTTAATTAGTTTTCAAATTATGAATTTTCAAAAATTTTAAATTCGAATTTTCGAAATTTTACTCAGCTGGCCCAACTTAGACAACTGATATCTCAGAAAGTATCGATCCTAGAAAAAAATATTTCTTACAAAATTGATAACCAAAAGTCTAAGCTTTAATTTGAGTCTAATCCCGTTTTTTAATTTGAACTAGTTTCCGAGTTATGAATTTTTAATTATCTAAAACCTGATGAACTATGAAGTAGGTCGTAATATTAATTTACAATTCAGTTTAAATTCACTCTCGTCGTCCTAACGGTTTCCGAGTGACCTAAAATCTCCTTGTGACAAAATTCTCAAGCTTAAAAACGCCCATGCTAAAAAATCATAGCTCATATACAACAATTTAACAATAGAACCAAAATTTAACGGTTACTGTAATTTTGTTTTTATTTTATGGAGTATAAATGCCAGTCATTATGTGTCTGTTACACCACACGGTAACAATAGGGATCGTAAAAAAATACGTGAGAAGAATGTGAGCGCGTTACACGTTCGGATGAAGAAGGAATGATTTTTTTATTACATTAGTAATTTTTTAGTTTAAATATATATATATATATATATATTTTTTAATATTATCTCGTTTATCTAATTCCGTATCCAGAGCAAGATTTTGTAACGCAAGAATAACTCCAAGTATTATACGAGCAGAGAACGCTCAGAAGAGAAAGATTCCAGTTTGTGGACCGCGCAACGGTAACTGGGTATTGCGTTCCAACACCGTTACACTTATGACCAGATACCTTTTATAAAATAGTCCACATTTTATTGCTAAAATGATAAATAATTTCAGTTATCTTTATTTTTTTAAAAATAAATTGTTAGGACGCTGTAATCAAATTGATATACAACTTGCTGTAATCGTGATACTGAAACTAGTCCAATGGCATTTTTATTCGCTACCAAAGACCTCTCGATCTAGGCCATTTAATATTTGGAATCCGTCATTTTACGATCCTCTGACGGAAGGGTTCCTAAAATCGAAATTTTGAATTTTTATTTCAAACCCTCATAACTTTGAAAACAAATTTTTGGGATCAATGAGACCAATGCCATCGGAAAGATTGGAATATTGACTATCAATTAGTGCCCCAATTTTATTTTTTGCGACCTCTTAAAGCCACGATACTGGAGGTCAAAGCCAACACTACTTTTTTTCGAAAATCCGTTCGGACTCGGCCGCTAATCATCAACCAACAATCAACAAAATTGAGTCTACAGTTCCTGGTGTCTAGTTTTAGTCCCTGTAAATCGATATTCCAATAATCGATTCCCTGGTCCCAAAATCGTGTTCCAAAAAAAAACGTCAAAATCCGAAATCGAAATTTTTATTAAAAACCACCATAACTTAGAAAAAAATTTTTTTTGATACTTAAGACCTACGGCATTTGAAAGATCAGCTCTTTTCTTACAATTTTCACCCCCCGCTTTTTATTTTCCGACCCCGAGATCACGAAATATATGAGGTAGAAAATCTAGCCTCGTTTTTCAGTCAAACTGCGATAACTCATCCGCAAATCGAGATATCGATTCCGTTCAAAATTCATTTTGAAGCTTTCAAAACGTAGCTTAAGGTGGCATAAGTTCCATAAGCGCGTTATAATTACAGGAAGAACGACTAATGAGGCAAAATGGGACGTCACGATAGATGTTGGAATTGATGAAAAAAATAATTTGCGGGTAGGCATTATCATTACTATTGTTATTATTATTATACATAGTGTTTTTCTGCGTAACGGTGTCATATACAAGCGTATATAACTCTTTTCTCGTTTAAACCGGAACCCACACTACGACCGTAGTTTAACCACTAAACCGTTCGTTTTGTCCCGGCTGAAATAGCAAATCATCATCTCACATAAACTTTATTATTATTAAATACCGTAAAACGGAATACCTTAACAATTTTTTTTATTTTTCCTTATGCACATCATTTACTTATAAATATTTTAATAATATTTAATTATGAATTCGTCATAAATTATCGATAATTTGTAATTCAAATTAACTATAACGGGTAACTTATTTATATATTTTTTTTCGATTGTAGAAAAAATAACAGACGGTAACTACTTCCGCATTTCAATTACCCGTCTATTTGTAGACTTTTATCTAAATTATGGAGTATTGACTTTTTAAATTTTTAACTTTCGAACAGGTGGTGATAAGTAAAAATGGGTTTGTGTGCATTGTAAATATTTCTTTTGGTGATTTCGAGAGCATATATGAACTTGGTTTTTTTATTTGAACAAGTCGAGATACAGATTTATATAAATGGTCAATTTTCGGATTCAATTTTTAGGAATGATGACTTTGAAACTTCGTCACATGGAAATTTAATGAGATTAAGGCTCGTTCTTGGTCTCATTTTGGAGATGAGCCCTTCTACTACAAATTTTGTTTATGAATGATTAAGTTTTGATCAGTAGTTCTAAAGATATCGATCTATGTAGCTAGAAATCCATTAAATAATTTGTGCGGGAAATTTTGAGTTTCAAACTTTGAAAATTCATAACTATCAAATTTTTGAGAATTTGGACTCGTTCTTGGTCTCATTTTGAAGCTTAGACCTTCTGCTACAAATTTTGTTTGTGACTAATTAGGTTCCGATCAATGGTTTCCAAGATATCGATCCATATAAATAAAAACTTGTCAAGCGGAAATTTGTACAGGAAATTCCGAGTTTTAAACTTTGAAAATTCGTATTTCAGGAACTAATCAAAATTTTGACTTGTCATTGGTCTCATTTGAAAGCTTAGACCTTCCGCTACAATTTTTATCCATGTTTGATCAAACTTCGATCAATAGTTTCTGAGATATCGATCTATATAGATTAGGGTAGCACAAAAAAACTATTTTTTTTTTGGAGTCTCTTATGAAAATTTGTTGGTTTACGATGTTTCAAGAAGCCTCTCCGAAAATCGACGATAAAAAATTTCAAGAGGTCGCTCACGAATTTTGAAACTATCAAAAATGATCGAAATTCGGATTTTTTACTTCGAAATTTTTTCTTTGGTGGCAGCAATAGTTTGTATTTGTAAAATCATGTCTACGCTGAAAATTTCAGCCCAAAATTTATATATTTAAACGGCGCTCAAGAATTTTGAATATTAACTGATAATATGTGACTAATACTTTGAATTAGTTTTTAAATTTTTTTATAACTCAATTAGTGTCATTTCACAAAAATATAACTTTTGCATAGCCAAAAATACAGGACAGTCTTCAACAATAAAATTTGGTAAGTTTTGAATAAGCGAAAAAACCTAAAAATTGAATTAAAAAATAAAAAAGTATGTAAACAAGTTATTATTTTTATTTCTCTGTTATATTTTCATTCATTGCGATGCAAATTGATGGTGAAAAAATCGAGAAGCTTTATTATCAATATTCAGGGTCGCTCGAAAATGTTCAAAAGACAGCACTCGGAAACATTCAAAATTCTTGAGCGAGGTTTAAATATTTAAATTTTGGGCTTACATTTACAGTGTAGTCATGATTTCACAAATATAAACTATTGCTGTCATAAAGAAAAAAATTTGAAATAAAAATTCAAATTTCGATCATTGTTGATATTTTAAAAATTCGTGAGCGACCTCTTGAAAATTTTTTATCTGATTTTTGGAGAGGCTTCTTAAAACATCTTAAACCAACAAATTTTGATAAGAGACTCGAAAAAAAATAGTTGTTTTTGGGTCACCTTAATAGATCCATATAAAGGCAAATTTTTAAGAAATTCAATTTTCGAATCCAGGAGCCAATTTCAAAAATTCATAACCTAGAAAAATCTCTGTAAAATCTCGTTTTTAGTCTCATTTCAAACCTCAGGCTTGCTACCTTTTCTATTCCAAGCATTTTCTGCTATCCAAAAATTTCAAAGCATTCCGCGGGCAAAATTTCCAAAACTCCATGTCTTTTCCTGAAAATTCTAGCTTTCCATACAAATATTTCTTAGTTTCATAAAGTTCCCACCCTAAACTCGTTACGATTTTCACTTTTGTCAATAAAAATCCTCACCCAAGAAACCGGTTTCCAAAATTTCTCTACCCGCGCATTCGCTTGACTTCATACGGGCATGCATTAAAATTACAAAATCCCTCACTTTCATTACCCATAAACCATTTATTATCCATTAACCGTCCATCTAATCACCTATTTTATAACCTGAGCCATAAAAAGTATTCCAGGCATCTAGATAATCTTTGAAACTTCCTGCATTTAAAAATTACCATGTGAAAATTCACATAAAATCCCCACTGTCGTCATTATTAGTTTTATCGTGGGACATTGCAATTAAATGCCCACATATATATTACGCGATATATATGTATGTGAACTTAAATAAACGGAAGTCTGTGTGAGTAAATTTGTTGAGAAAATAAATATACTATAGAACATGAGCGAGAATCGAGAAGTTCTCGGTCAGGGTCTCGAGTCTATAGTTTAACACTGTGTAATCTAATAGGAGGGGGGGGGTAATGAGGGGTGATGAGAAGTCAAGAAGTAATACGAGGGTTTAATATAAAAATATTGGAGGGGAGGGGGGGGGTAGAAGAGTAGATTGCGAGTATGGTGCAGGTAAAGAACCTGAGGAAGAAGGAGAGAAGAAATAGGGGGGGGGGTAAAGGAGCAGTGAAGGGCAAGGGAGGGGGAAGGAGAGAAGGGGTCAATGGCCAAACGGCGCCTAAGATCCTTTTGCGCAACCTGATACTTTAAGGCAGGTCGGGCTGTTTTATATACTTTGTATATAATATATGTATATATGTATATATGTGGTTACGTGTGAGGTTTAATTAAAAGTTGTTGTTTGGTCGGTGGGCGGGTAATTAGTAGGTATGAGATCAGATATGACTTAAATTGTTTTGGAGGGAAATTCAAATGAGACTCGAACCTAAAGTATGTAATTTTAAATTTTTAAAGAAAGGAAATTTTTTTTGATAGATTTTTATCGAGAAATTTTTCAAATTTGGTATTTTGAAAATTTTTGAAGCAATTTTTTTTTTAAAATACTTGTAAATTAATTTTTGTTTTTAATCAGAAATTTTGAAAGACTTGAAAATGGATTTTGACTTAGTTTTTCAAAAATTCAGCAATTTTTTTAAATTTTGAATAAAATCAGGAAATTTTGAATAAAAAATTTTACGCAAAATTTAATATTTACTTACGATAAAAAAATTTCAAAAATCAGGAATTTTCTCAAAATTAAAAAAAAAATCCAATAAAAATTTCAAAAAATCAAAAATAATGTTTAAAATCAGAAAATTTAAAAAATCACCAATTTCCCAAATTTTAAATTTTTTTTTCGTTTATAGCTTCTAAAAAATCGGGAGTAATTAAATAAATTAGCAGTTTTGAAAAATCAGCGGCAATTTTTATTGAATCAAAAGACTTCTAAAAAATCAGCATTTTTCTCAAAATTTCAAAAAATCAAAAATGATGTCTAAAATCAGAAAATTTTTCAAATCACCAATTTTCCACGTATTTCAATATTTTTTTTTTATTATAATTTCTAAAAAATTCCACAATTTTTTTGACTCCCCCTCTTTACTCCCATAAATTCATCAAAAAATCATGAGCGTGAATGTAGCAGCCAAACAAACTTATAATTACAAATAAATAATTTAAAAAAAAAAATATTTACGAAAAATGCACTTATTAATTTCAAAATTTTCTAAAAGCCCATTTTTTTCAAATTTGATTTTACTAATTATTTACCCTATTGATTAATAATTTTAAATGTTCGATGTCTGGTGCATTCGCACCCATAAAAATCAGCGATCAATTTCTCAACACCAAAAATACTTTCGGCCAAAACTCGGTCTCAAACAAAGCGGTCAGCAATAAATGAAATTTTGTTTAAAAATCATACATGATATATATTTATATATAAATGGTAAAATAAATCACAGCTTAATTGATCACACATACCTTGGGCACGCAATAAAACCACTTAACGCACAATTAAAACTAATATTTAAAAGTATTATCACACCGAGTGAACCGACTTCGGTCACAAAAACAGAATATTTATAAAAAAAAACTAAAGTACTGGGGATGTTGACCTCCTCCGTGGACGGCAGTCGGTACAGCTCTGTCTAGATGCGGTGATTGTGGGTTCAATTTATAAACCAAGGTGTCTCACTAGGCAGGAGGTGTTTTAACCCAAAGAGTAATAGGGATTCGTTGATTCTTATGGAATATCCACCAGTCATTGGACGGCCAACATAGCGGTACTTGTTTATTATTTCTCTCTTTCCCTCTTTCTTACTTACGGACTAAATTTTAATCCCGACCCTTCTTCTTCTTCTTCTTCTTCTGCTGCTGCCTCTAGTTCCTTTACGTGTATTGCAGTCTCCTCAGTTCTCAGTCAGACTATTTTTACCTGTCATTTATTCAATAATTTATTTCTCAGTACCTTTGGTCGAGGGTAATTAGTAATTATGTAACAAAATAACGATAAAGTTCATTTTTAGTTTAACTTAAAAAATTTATAACTTTTGAACTAATCAAGATTAAGGTCCGTTTTTGGTCTCATTTCGAAGCTTAGACATTCTGCTACAAATTTTCTTTGTGGTTAATCAGGTTCCGATCAATAGTTTTCAAGATATCGATCATTATAGACAGAAACTCATAAAAAGAGAATTTTTACGGGAAAATTTTGAGTTTTAAATTTTAAAAATTCATAACTTTGAAACTTATGGGAATTTTGACTTGTTCTTGGTCTCATTTTGAAGCTTAACCCTTCTGCTATAAATTTTGTATAAAACATTATTTTCTAGGATCAATATTTCCCAAGATATCGATCATTATAGATAGAAACTCATAAAAAGAGGATTTTTACGGGAAAATTTTGAGTTTTAAACTTTGAAAATTTATAACTTCGAAGTTTATGAAAATTTTGAATCGTTCTTGGTCTCATTTTGAAGCTCAATCCTTCTACTATAATTTTTGTATAAAACATTTTCTTCTAAGATCAATAGTTTGAGAAATTTTAACTGTTAAAGCTAAATAATTTATTTATAAAATTACAAAATTGTCAAAATTTCAATTTTTTAATTTTCAAAAATCAATAACTCAAAAGCTTATCAAAATTAAGTCTCGTTCTTGGTCTCATTCCAAAGCTTAGCTCTCCAGCTACGATTTCCACTTGTGAGTTATCGAATTTGAACCATTAACTTTCGAGATATCGAATTTCAAAGCCGCGCTAAAAAATTAATTTTTCAAATTTCGCGGTTTTTCTTTCCCGCGTGTCATATTATGATTAAAAAAATAAAAAATGATTATAAGTAATGAGTTATGAGTATTTTACGATGTACAGAGGCAGAAGTAGAGGCAGAGGTTTAAATAAAGTATGATGGAAATAAGTAAAGAGTGAATATGATGCAATTTGTGTAAATACCGTGACGCTACCGTGATGATTCGCAGTAATAAGGGAGAAATAGATAGTTATCAGTATATATATATATATACATGTATAGATATATATAAATATACATAAAACGCGTATGCGTGGCTGCACCATCTTGTCCAACCTTCCAAGGTCATCTGCGAGTTGTCGAGTAAACTGAGTGCAAAAAGATAAAAAAAGGAAAACGAGTCTCTGGCTTCGTCATCTTGGTGCCCGAGGATAAATTAAAGATGTAAAAAGATTAAGATGATAATGATAATGAAATAAAAAGGAGTGTGGGGATTTGTGGACCCGAGGGCAAACAAAGAAAACTGGGCACTAATGATCGAGTAGCTTGTGATAAAAATTAAATATAATGGGCAATGGTAATGGGTGACGTTAAGCTAGGGTTAACTCAGGTAACAGGTAACAGGCAACGGGTAACGACTAACAAACTACTATGTATACTATGTATACTGCGTTATTTTCAATTTACTAAACCACGACTTTACAAGAGATCAACAAACTTTCGTTGTATTAAAGAGTCAAGCCAGGAAAATGTTTATGGTTTTATGGTAATTGTCTTAAGAATCGATTAGGGCTCGGCTAAGTAGATGTTTTTCGATGGAAGATTAATCGGATTTTTTTCTTCTTGACCGATTACTTTTTTTTGTAAAAGTTGGTATTCTGGTAATTACTCATTTTTTAGAAAATTAGTATTTTTATTTTAATACTAATTTATTGAAAAATTTGTAACTTTGCTAATTATTTATTTTCAGAAAAATTTGTATTTTTATGTTTTACTAATTATTAGGGGGATTAGAATACCTTCAGAAAACTGATTCTTAGAAAAATTAGTATTTTTTGTTACTTATTAATTTTCAATAAAACCAGTACTTTTTTCTATTTAATAAAATTTCGGATAATTAGAATTTTGCTAACTAGCAATTTTTGGAAAAATTAGTATTTTTTGCTAATTACCAATTTTTAGTAAAATTAGTATTTTTTATACTAATTTTCCGAAAAATTAGTATTTTGTGCAAATTATCAATTTACGGAAAATTTGGTATTTTTTTGCTGGACCAATGTTCAAAAAATTAGTATTTTTCATATTAACTAATTTCCCGATAAATCTGTATTTATATACTTACTAATTTTCCGAGGAATTTGTATTTTTGCTGACTAACCAATTTTCGGAAAAATTAGTATTTTTTCTGGATAAATTTTTAGAAAATTAGTATTGTTATACTTACTAATTTTCCGAGGGATTAGTATTTATTGCTAGACCAGTTTTCAGAGAAATTAGCATTTTTCATACTTACTAATTTCCCCAAAAATGAGTATTTTTGTTAATTACTAATTTTCGGAAAAAATCAGTATTTTTTATACTTAATAACTTTCCGAGAAATTATTGTTTTTCGCTGACTGCTAGTTTCTGCAAAAAAATGGTATTTTTGCTACACCAATTTTTTATAAAAATTCGTATTTTTCATACATACGAATATTTTAAGGAATTAGTATTTTTCATACTAACTAATTTTCCTACATATTTGCATTTTTTTGTCAGTTTCTAATTTTCGGAAAATTAGTATTTTTTGCTAAACCAATTTTTAGAAAAATCAGTATTATCACTAACTACAAATTTTTGGAAATAATAGTATGTTTGGTAGTCCAATTTTTTGAAAAATTAGTATTTTTCATACATAATAATTTCCCGACAAATTAGTATTTCTGCTATCTACAAATTTTCGGATAAATCAGTATCTTTGCCAACTACCATTTTCCCAAAAATTCGTATTTTTTATACTTACTCATTGTACGAAAAATTGGTATTTTTTATACATACTAATTTCTCAAGGAATTAGTATTTTTTATACTGACTTATTTCCCGAGAAATTTCCATTTTTACTAATTTTCAGATGATTAGTATTTTTGCTAAATCAATTTCCAAAAAAATTAGTACTTTTCATACTTACTAATTTTCCGAAAAATTAGTATTTTCGCTAACTACCAATTTTCGTAAGAATTAGCATTTTTTCTAGTAGATTTTTTTAGAAAAATTATTATTTTTCATACTTACCGATTTTTTCAATAAATAAGTATTTTTGCTATGTACTTACCAATTTTCAGTACAATAAGTATTTATCCAAAAAACCAATTTTTCCAATAATTACTATTTCATCTAATGTCAGTTTCGGAAAAATCGCAATTTATTAAAATTACTAATTTTCTTAAAACTCAATATTTTTTCCAATTTTTGTTCGATTCCTCCTACAAATCATACATCAAACAATAATCCATAGATTTACCTAAAACATCCATTTATTCATTCAAATCATAGATAAATCTACCCACGATTCACTAAATTGAATAAAAAAATGCTAAGTCGTTATCCTAATATCTAAGTCGATCGTTATAATATTTCCCTTGATCTACTTTTACTCAACCACACAAAATGTTTCCCTACTTGCTCAGCATAACGGCCGTCCGGTTATTGATATCACGATTTTCGTATTCTAGGTTACCATATTCTCAACTCACCCACCGATCACACAGGTCTAATAGCATAACTTGCTCAGTCTCCACTTAACATAAAACCCGTCCCAGTCCCAATCCAATCCCAGTACCAGTACTAGTCCCAGTCCTAGTCCTAGTCCCAATCTTCACTCTTCAGTCCTCAGTCCCTAGTCCCCAGTCCTCTGTCTCCAGTTCTGTCCTCAGTCTCCAACCTCAATCACGATCACGATCTTATTCGCTATTCAATACTTCTCTACACACTTTACACTGTAGTGTAGCCTCAGTCCACAGACTAGAGACAAGACCCAAGTCCAGAGCCAAAGAGCAACGCGCTGTCGGCAAAGATGATCAGAGAGCTCCAGCAGAATAAAGCTGGTTAGAGAAAATCCACTTGGTTTAGTCTTTACTTTTTAAGCCTAACATTCTTATTATTACTATTATTATTATTATTATTAGTATTATGGTCTTCCATTTCATCTCATTGCCTCTTTTGTCTTCTTCTTCTTCTTTGTTGACTTCTGCTTCACAATAACAACAACAACAACAACTGGAAACGTGTCCCACGGTCCATTACATCGCGTTAGCCAATCACGTACACATTCAACCTCTTGTTTATCCTCATCCTCATCCTCATCTTCAGCAGTCTAGTGGAAGCTGTAATGGAGAGCTGCGCCTAGTGATTAGTTGTCAACATGGACGCCAATTTTTTTAACAATCTCGGAGAATTCGATGCGTGAATCTAGCATCGAAATGGAGATTTATTTTATAGTTGGAATTTGAAAATTTGTAACTTGGAAAGTTGTTGAGATTAAGGGATGGGATTAGTCTCAATTTGTAGCTTTGGTCTTCTGCTACAATTTTCGCTTTTGTTTGATAAAGTTCTGATCAATTGTTTCCGAGATATCGATCTGAATAGATCCATATAAATAGGGAATTTGTGGAAAATTCAATTTTTGAATCTAGAGCTTTAAAAATTCATAACTTTGAGGAAAATTGAGATTAAGGCTTGTTCTTGGTCTCAAATTAAAGGTGAAGGTTCAATGAACAACTTTTGTTTTTGGTGGATAGAGTTCCGATCAATAGTTTCCGAGATATCGATCTCAATCGATCCATATAAATAGGGGATTTTTTGAAAATTCAATTTTTGAATCTAGAAATTTAAAAATTCATAGCTTCTAGAAAAAGTGAGATTAAGGTTCGTTTTCGGACTCAAATTAAAGGTGAAGGTTCAAGGAACATTTTTTATTCGTGTTTCATCAAGATTCGATTGATAGTTTTCGAGATATCGATCTATATAGATTCATATAGACAGAAAACGATTTTTGGGAAATTTAATTTTTGAATCTGGAACTTTAAAAATTCATAACTTTGAGGAAAATTGAGATTAAGGCTCGTTATTGGGCCCAAATCAAAGGTAAAAGTTCAAGGAACAATTTTTGTTTTCGGTTGATTGAGTTTTATTAAGTAGTTTTCGAGTTATCGATCTATTTAGATTAATATAGATGGAGGATAATTTTTGGGACGTCCAATTTTTGAAAGGAGCTTAGAAAATTCATAACTTTGAGAAAAATTGAGATTAAGGCTCGTTCTTGGTCTCAAATTAAAGGTGAAGGTTCAATGAACAACTTTTGTTTTTGGTGGATAGAGTTCCGATCAATAGTTTCCGAGATATCGATCTCAATCGATCCATATAAATAGGGGATTTTTTGAAAATTCAATTTTTGAATCTAGAAATTAAAAAATTCATAGCTTCTAGAAAAAGTGAGATTAAGGTTCGTTTTCGGACTCAAATTAAAGGTGAAGGTTCAAGGAACACTTTTTATTCGTGTTTCATTGAGATTCGATTGATAGTTTTCGAGATATCGATCTATATAGATTCATATAGACAGAAAACGATTTTTGGGAAATTTAATTTTTGAATCTGGAACTTTAAAAATTCATAACTTCTAGAAAAATTGAGATGAAGTCTCGTTCTTGGTCTCATTTTCAACCTCAGACCTTTCGCTACAATTTTTGTCCATGTTTAATAAAGTTTCAATCAATAATTCCCGAGATATCGTTCTATATAAACAGAGATTGATTTTTGGAAAATTTAATTCTTGAACCTAAAGCTTTAAAAATTCATAACTTCTAGAAAAATTGAGATAAAGTCTCGTTCTTGGTCTCATTTTCAACCTTAGACCTTCTGCTACAACTTTCGTTTGTGGTTAATAAGGTTCCGATCAATAGCTTCCAAGATATCGCTCCTGGAACTCCAATACTATCGAAAATCGTGCAAAACGCATCATTATGAAATTTTCCCACAGCTGACTAAGCAACAAGTTCAATAATAATAAATAAGCTGCACACAACATCACCCGACCCTGACGCAATATTAAAGAGGCTTGAACTTGGGCCGAGGTCATAATAAACCGTTTTTATTAAAACTCCTTTTCAATCCCCATGCCAGCGAAATAAAGGGTCTTAAACTTAACTGTGATTTTAAAACGCCATTACCCAATACAACCTCGGCAACGCCGTTACAGCATATGTGGAACTTGTTAGAGAGAACAAAGGTACCTAACCTAAGGCAATGTCTCCAGAGTCTGCAGAGCGTGTCGTCGTCGTTCCCGTTCGCGGAAACTTTAAACTCTTCCTCTTACTTTTGCTTCTGCTTCTGCTTCTGATTTTTACTTCTCCTGGTTATGCCTTCTGCCTTTTGCCTTCTGTCTTATGCTCACTGCCGGATTCTAATACAAGAGATCATGGACCGGTTGTACTGAGTAGATATTTCCTTTACAACTCCCCCTACTCGGACATGAACTTGATTCCAATTCTCAGCTCAACAACTCAAACTTGTTTACAATCATTTCCTCATTCCGATTACAACTCGCCGTTTTATCTTAATCCAGTTATTGTCGGTCTTCATTTCGTGGTGGGACAGTTTATAGATATATTGGAACTAAGTCTGGGCCTTGAATGACCTTGTTATATTTTTACATCGGTTATTTTAAATTCAGATTCTTAAATACTGATTCTGCAACTTCATAAGAAGTATCGATATCTCGGAAACTATGGATCAGAACTCTATCGACCAAAAACAAAAGTTGTTCCTTGAACCCTTACCTTCAAACTGAGCCCTAAAACGAGCTTTAATCTCAATTTTTCTAGAAGTTATTAATTTTTGAAGTTCCAGAATCAAAAATTAAATTTCCCAAAAATCGATCTCTGTCTATATAGATCTATATAAATCAATATCTCGAAAATTATCAATCGGATCTCAATGAAACATGAATAAAAAATGTTCCTTGCACCTTCATCTTTAATTTGAGCCCAAGAACGAGCCTTAATCTCAATTTTCCTAGAAGTGATGAATTTTCAAAGTTCCCCATTCCAGATTCAAAAATTGAATTCTCCAAAAATCTCCCTCTATATATGAATCTATATAGATCGATATCTCGAGACTATCAATTGAATCTCAATGAAACACGAATAAAAAATGTTCCTTGAACTTTCACCTTTAATTTGAGACCAACAACGAGCCTTAATCTCACTTTTTATAGAAGTTATGAATTTTAAAAGTTTTCATTTCAGACTCAAAAATTGAATTTTCCAAAAATCCTCTATTTATATGGATTTATATAGATCGATATCTCGGAAACTATTGAACGAAGCTCTATCAACCAAAAACAAAAGTTGTTCCTTGATCCTTTACCTTTAATTTGAGCCTAACAACGAGCCTTAATCTCAATTTTCATAGAAGTTATAAATTTTGAAAGTTTTCATTCCAGATTCAAAAATCGCATTTTCCAAAACAGATCTCCGTGTATATGAACTTATATAGATCGATATCTCGAAAACTATCGATCGGAACTTGATCAAACATCAAGCAAAATTGTTCCTTGACCCTTCGCCTTTTAAATGAGCCCGATAACGAGCTTTTATCTCAATTTTTCTAGAAGTTATAAAGTTTTTAAGTTTCATCGAAAATAAAATTAGAACTTTTCCAAAAATTTTCCACTATCTATATAGATCAAAATCTCAAAAACTATTGATTGAATCTTGAAGTAACGTTGATAAAAATTGTTCGTTAATCCTTCTCCTTTAATTTGAACCCGACAACGAGCCTTGATATCAATTTTCTCAGAAGTTATGAATTTTTTTAGTTCCAACTTTCAGATTCAAAAATTGAATTCTCCAAAAATCTGCCTCTATATATGGATCTATATAGTTTGATATCTCGGAAACTATCAATCAAATCTTGATCAAACATTAATGAAAATTGTAGCAAAAAATCTAAGCTTTCAGTTCAGCCAATTAGATTTGAATCGATTCCATAACCACCCACAAGATCGATTTTTACTGATAGTATTAAAGATGCATCGTCGACTTTCGTTTATATGTCATCAAAATTCATTATCTCGGGAAACAGATCGACAGTATAATTAATTTAAATCTGAATAAATACAATCCAGGATAATATTGACGCAAATCACCAACGAGATTTAATATTCTTGTACACAAAAATAACGTCTGAATTATTTTTAACAAGCGATAAATATTGTTGTTCTTTTATTGATAAAAATTAGTATGATTTTTGAGAAATTTCAAGTTTTATTGAAATATGAAACTCTAATTATTAATAACTTCTTGAAAAATTGAGATTAAGGCTTGTTCTTGGTCTCATTTTAAAGCTCAGTTTAAGGATCATTTTTGGTTCGAATTCAAACAAGTGTCGATCTAAAGTTTTCTAGATGCTAAAAAAATGCTAACCATATTCTTAACTCACATTACAGCATCTTTATCTTTTCGTAACATAAACAAAAACATTAAATTTATTTTTAACGAAAGATAAATATTTCTGTTTCTTTTTTTGATAACAATGGGTATAAATACTAAATTTATTTCAATGATCGATACATTGGAATCTGCAAACTTCAAACACACCACTTATTCACTCAAGTAAGTAACTAATTTTTATTATTTTAATTGATAAAAAATACATCGGAATTTTTCTAAAATTTTACTCCTGAATAAATCGATATATCGGAAACTATTCATCGAAAGTTAATCAAATATGAAAATTTTTCTTTGAAGTTTTTTCTTTCATTTGAGCCCAATAAAGAGCCTTAATCTCAATTTTTGTAGAAATCATAAATTTTTAAAGTTCCAGTTTCAAAAATTTAATTTCCCAAAAATCGGCCTCTATTTATATGAATCTACATATATCGATATGTCGAAAACTATCGATCGAAACTCGATCAAACATAAACAAAAATTGTTCCTTGAACCTTCCCCTTCAATTTGAGCCCAAGAACGAGCCTCAATCTCAATTTTCCTAGAAGTTATAAATTTTAAAAGTTTTCATTCCAGATTAAAAAATCGCATTTCCCAAAATAGATCTCCGTCTATATGAACTTATATAGATCGATATCTCGAAAACTATTGATCGAAACTTGATCAAACATAAACAAAAATTGTTCCTTGAACCTTCTCCTTCAACTTGAGCCCAAGAACGACCCTCAATCTCAATTTTCCTAGAAGTTATAAATTTTAAAAGTTTTCATTCCAGATTCAAAAATCGCATTTCCCATAAAATGTCTCCGCCTATATGGATCTTTATGGATCGATATCTCGAAAACTATCGATCGGACATTGATCAAACATAAACCAAAATTGTTCCTTGAACCCCCTTCTTCAATTTGAGCCTAACAACGAGCCTTAATCTCAATTTTCATAGAAGTTATGAAATTTTAAAGTTCTAGATTCAAAAATTGAACTTCCCGAAAATCTCCTTCTGTCTATATGAATCAATATCTATCGATATCTCGAATACTATCAATCGAAACTCAATCAAACATTAATGAAAATTGTTCTTTGAACCCTAACCTTCAAATTAAGCCCTATCCCGCCTCTAAATCACAATTTTTCTAGAAGCTATGAATTTTTAGTGCTCGCTCCAAAATCAAATTTAAAATTTTCCGAAAATTCGCCGTTATTCATATGGATTTATACAGATCCATATCTTAGAAACTATTGATCGAAACTTGGTCAAACATAAATAAAAATTGTTCCTTGAACCTTCCCCTTCAATTTGAGCCCAAGAACGAGCCTCAATCTCAATTTCCCTAGAAGTTATAAATTTTAAAAGTTTTCATTCCAGATTCAAAAATCGCATTTCCCAAAAAATGTCTCCGCCTATATGGATCTTTATGGATCGATATCTCGAAAACTATCGATCGGACATTGATCAAACATAAACTAAAATTGTTCCTTGAACCCCCTTCTTCAATTTGAGCCTAACAACGAGCCTTAATCTCAATTTTCATAGAAGTTATGAAATTTTAAAGTTCTAGATTCAAAAATTGAACTTCCCGAAAATCTCCTTCTGTCTATATGAATCAATATCTATCGATATCTCGAATACTATCAATCGAAACTCAATCAAACATTAATGAAAATTGTTCTTTGAACCCTAACCTTCAAATTAAGCCCTATCCCGCCTCTAAATCACAATTTTTCTAGAAGCTATGAATTTTTAGTGCTCGCTCCAAAATCAAATTTAAAATTTTCCGAAAATTCGCCGTTATTCATATGGATTTATACAGATCCATATCTTAGAAACTATTGATCGAAACTTGATCAAACATAAATAAAAATTGATCCCTTAACCCTAACCTCTAATTTCAGCCCGATCCTGCCCTTTGAATTTCAATAACTTCCGTAGTTATTAATTTTTATAAATAACAAAAATTAATTCTACTAAATATTTAAACTCAACTTCGATTTCAGTTAGTTAGAAATTAATTTCGATAAATCATCGAATCATGTTCAAATTATTTTTGGTGATTTTATTTATCGCACTTCTGGCCATTGGTTTGGATGCGAAATGCAGTAATCTGAGTGGACCCGTAAGTATAAATATTAATAAATATTTTTATTATAAATAATCAATTATCTATTCTCTTACTTGAACTTGTTGAATAATTTATAATCATAATATTTTTTTTAAGTGTGGTGGAAACACAGGATTAGTATGTTGTGGCTCTATGAAGTGTGCCGAAGGAACTTGCGATTTTTAAATCTCTCCATGAAGATAAATAAATTTGTACTTAAAGAGTTTTATGTTTATAATTTAATTTTGATATATTCGAGTAATAATGTAATTAAATAAAAATAAAAACTCGACGTCTAATCTACAAAATATGTGTAATTTTTATTGCAACAACGAGCCTAATCTAAATTTTCCTAGAAGTTATGAATTTCAAAAGTTTTCGTTCCAGATGCAAAAAATGCATTTTCCAAAAATCGATCTCTGTCTATATGAACTTATATAGATCGATATCTCGAAAACTATCGATCGGAACTGGATCAAACATAGACCAAAATTGATCCTTGACCCTTCGCCTTTCAAATGAGCCCTACGACGAGCCTTAATCTCAATTTTCATAGGAGTTGTGAATTTTTTCGACGTCCGGTTTCAAAAATTGAATTTTCCAAAAATCGGCATTTTTCTATATACATTAGGGTGTGCCATTTTGAGGCGACTTTTTTTTCAATAAAAAAACAGGCTGAAAACTCTTAGAAAGGTGAGAAAAGAAGCCTGTTAAAAGTGGAGCTCTTAATATTAAGAGGAAGGTCTAAGCTTTATAATGAGACCGAGAACGAGCCCGAATCTAAATTAGTTCAAAAGTTATAAAATTTTAAAGTTACGATTGCCAATAAACTTTTCGTTTTATCCAAATCCTCAAGGACAAACTCATTTTCAAATCCCATCCAATCGTGTCATTGCGCCAGATAATCACTCCAGACTCCGCTAATAACAATGATTATTTACAAATTACTCAAGCATCCACGGTGGTTGGGCGCCGATTTCTCTCTTCTTCTCGATTGTTTTATTTTTTAAACCTACTCTTACTTCTAAACAATTTTAGTAACTCCATGTTTAATCTGTCCCTTGATGAGAAAAACTGAATGAGCTACAAAACTATCTCTTCATATTTTCAGTAGTTTTCAAAATTTCCATTATTGACAGTAACATTTTCCTAAATTTTGGAAAAATAAATTTTCTTTTCAATTTTAAATCTTTTTGACTTCCTAATTTATAATTAAAAATTAGGTCAAGACCTTAGTAAATAGAAAATTTTTCGCTCTACAAAAAAGATCTCTTATCATTTTCTCCTAAATTTTATATTTTCAAAGTTATGACCGATTTTCCAAAGTACTAATTTCGAAAATTAGAAATTCGACTCCCAAATCTACGGAAAAGTTCTCTAAGTTTCAAACTAGCTGACAAAAATAAATAAAATTAACTATATCGATAGGAAATTTTTCGCTCTACAAAAAAGATCTCTTATCATTTTCCTTAAAATCAAATATTTTCCAAGTTACAGCCGATTTTCCAATCTAATAATTTAAAAAATTTGATTTCCCAATTAACCAGTACTTTTTAATCATCTTTGGCACTCACCCTAATTATCAAATTACACATTCTTTTATAGAAATCGATAGGAAATTTTCCGCTCTACAAAAAAGGTCTCCTATGATTTTCCTTAAAATCGAATATTTTCCAAGTTACAGCCGATTTTCCAATCTAATAATTTAAAAAATTTGATTTCCCAATTAACCAGTACTTTTTAATCATCTTTGGCACCCACCCTAATTATCAAATTACACATTCTTTTATAGAAATCGATAGGAAATTTTTCGCTCTACAAAAAAGGTCTCCTATGATTTTCCTTAAAATCGATTATTTTCCAAGTAACAGCCGATTTTCCAATCTAATAATTTAAAAAATTTGATTTCCCAATTAACCAGTACTTTTTAATTATCTTTGGCACCCATCCTAATTACAAAATTACACATTCTTTTATAGAGATCGATAGGAAATTTTTCGCTCTACAAAAAAGGTCTCTTATGATTTTTTCCTAAAATGAATATTTTAGGAAATATCAGGCGTCAAAGTTAAAAAAACATTGAATTGAAACAGGCTCAAGTCCTTGACCGACCGTGAACTCAAACTAAGAGCGTGATTCCCCCGTTGATTGGCGTTGGCACGCAACACCATAATTCTCTGATTACAGATATTACTATTACTATTGCCATAGCTATTTTTTTAAAAATAACAATGTCTTTGAAACAAACGGAAATGGAAAATCCAACTAGAGGATCATTATTTTTTATGAGAAACAAAAATAAAAACACAATAATTTACGACGTAACGCTTGAAATTGCTTAAGGGCGAGGGACAAAAGAAATTAATCATATTTTTTTTCATTAATTTAAAAAAAAATTTGATCTAATCCGAAGTTAAATTTCTCATAAAAATTTCAATATCCGTTTATAAATTAATTAAAATGGCTTAATATTTTTTTTACTTCAGTCATTGGAAAGGAAATTTTGTCGGCTACAAAAAAGGTCTGATTGACTTTTTCTCTGAAATTGATAATTTTCGAATTATGACCAATTTTTGTAAGTGACAATTTCTGGGAAAATCGGAATTTTGAAACTGGAATTTTTAATTGGGTGTAAATTCCAGGAAAATTAGAGAAAATGCAAAAAAAAAGAGTATTTTGGATAGGAAATTTCCCGCCCTACAAAAAAGGTTATCTATCAATTTTTCTTAAAATGAATATTTTCCAAGTTATGGCCACTTTTCCAAACTACTAATTTTTCCAAATCAAAATTCTAAAAATTTTAATCCAGTGTCGTCTTTGATTGGTCATATTTTCCAAAATCATTAACAAAAATCGATAAAAAATTAGTGTTTTGGGTAGGAAATTTTCCGCCCTACAAAAAACTATCTGAAAATTTTCCTCCCTAACCTCAAAATTTTCCTTAATCCACACTTTAAACATTCGGTACCAAAAAGAAAATCAAATTTTCTTCTAAACAAATTTTGTCAGTCAAGGACGTGTAAGGTCGTTTCAGTTCATCGACCTCACGTCTATAAACATAACAAACTGGTCTGATTAAACCCGTATGTCGATCAGAATCGCTTAAGACTCGGCTCTAAGACACTAATAATAAAACGATAATTCTAGTTGATCGTTCACGCATCACCGATCAAGTACTCGCTTACAACTAGTAAGTACACTCTCATCCCAACACTTATTACCAACAAAAAACGACAAAAACTAAAGAATCCGGTCTCTGAATCCAGTTGACAAAATGGCGTCATGACAGTCCTCTAGCAGCGCCATCTAGCGGCTCTAATTTCAACCAAAACAATAAATAGAGACTGGGAGTGGGACTAGAGGCAAAGTTTGAATCGAAGGTGGAGTTTAAGTCAAATTAAAACGGTAGTGGAATTTTTGCGGTAACAATAAAAATTAATATGGAATAAAATGAAAAAACGGTATTGTAATTAAACCTTTATACGGAAGCGTATTACGCTAGAAGGTATGTAGTGTGTACTGTCCCGAGTATTAAGAATAGTTATAAAAAAAAAAACTATCTGAGGACACTGGTCACGCTTCATGCCAATTTAACTCTGCACGCGCGGGCAATTTCAAACCAACGAGGAGCTTAAAACATTGTTTTTTATTTTTTTACTTCCCTATACCCGATGAGAAAAAATTTAATAATAACAACAAATTAGTCACGTATTCTAATGACATATCTTATGGTAACGTTATCTATTATTGTTGTTATTATTAATTTGATTTATTTTAGTTTTATTGTCCGGAATCGGGATTTTTTTATTTAAGAAGAGATTGAGGGAAATCTAATGGCTGAAGAAGAAAATTTTGCAGTAGTTTTTTGTAGGGCGGGAAATTTCCTATCCAAAACACTCATTTCTTATAATTATTTTGGAAAATATGACCAATTGAAGACGATAAAGAAATGAAATTTTTAGATTTTTGATTCGGATAAATTAGTAGTTTGGAAAAGTGGCCGTAACTTGGAAAATATTGATTTTAGGAAAAATTCATAAGAAACCTTTTTTGTAGAGCGGAAAATTTCCTATCGATAATAATTTTGAAAATTAATTTTTTACCCCAAGTAATTGAGTTATCGCTTTGCGAATTAAATCCGCATACTACAAAAATTAAAATACTGAATTATAACTTTAAAAATTAGTTCTAATTAAACTAATTAAAATTAAGACTCGTAATTAGTCTTATATTATAGATCAGACTTTCCGCTACAATTTTTACAGCAAAGTTGTCAAATTTCGTCTTACAGAACTCGAGATCCTGAATTACAAAAAAAAAAAAAAAAAAAAAATTGAATGCCTGAATTGTTTCATATATTTTATTTATATTTTTATAATAATAACAAGGAATAATAAAACAATAAGAATATTAAGGGGGAATAAAAAATACGAGTATTGTATGCCCAAGCGAGACGGATCGAGAATGAAGATAGAAAGAAGAATAATCGGTATGAATTTACCGTGAAAATTTCTACAGCCACTAACTCTTGATCCCTCTTTTTTCATATTCCCTTTTATTTTATTCCTCGTTTATTTTTTTTTATAACAGAAAAAAGATATAAATAAATTTATTTCATCTTGTGTTTATTTTTTTGTGTAAATAATCAAGGTGAAATATTTATTTTAATCTTGCAGTGATAAAGAATGAGATTCCTTGGAAATAATGACGTTTTATTACCATGTTAAAATATTGTTATACTTCTCGTTGGTATCAAAAGTTCAATGTCAACATTAGTTTGGATGGTTTAGAAAAATTTTCAAGTTTTTCCATACTACGATTCTTTATGATTTCTTTTAGATAGCCACAAAAAATAGAACTATTGGGTAAAATGAACGGCTTACATCTAATTTGAATAGCAAATTTATCGCTCTACAAAAAAGGTCTCTTATCAATTTTTCCTAAAATGAATATTTTCCAAGTTACGGCCACTTTTCCAAACTACTAATTTTCCCAATTCAAAAATTAAAAAAATTCAATTACTCTGCTGTCTTTAATCGATTATATTTTCCAAAATAATCATTAAAAAATATAAATTTTGGATAGGAAATTTTCCGCTCTACAAAAAAGGTTTCTTATCAATTTTTCCTAAAATGAATATTTTCCAAGTTACGGCCACTTTTCCAAACTACTAATTTTCCCAATTCAAAAATTAAAAAAATTCAATTACTCTGCTGTCTTTAATCGATTATATTTTCCAAAATAATCATTAAAAAATATAAATTTTGGATAGGAAATTTTCCGCTCTACAAAAAAGGTTTCTTATCAATTTTTCCTAAAATGAATATTTTCCAAGTTACGGCCACTTTTCCAAACTACTAATTTTCCCAATTCAAAAATTAAAAAAATTCAATTACTCTGCTGCCTTTAATCGATCATATTTTCCAAAATAATAAAAAAAATATAAATTGTGGATAGGAAATTTTCCGCTCTACAAAAAAGGTTTCTTATCAATTTTTCCTAAAATTAATATTTTCCAAGTTACGGCCACTTTTCTAAACTACTAATTTTCCCAATTCAAAAATTAAAAAATTGCAATTACTCTGCTGTCTTTAATAGATCATATTTTTCAAAATAATAAAAAAAATATGAATTTTGGATAGGAAATTTTCCGCTCTACAAAAAAGGTCTCTTATTATTTTCCTTAAAATCAAATATTTTCCAAGTTACAGCCGATTTTCCAATCTAATAATTTAAAAAATTTGATTTCCCAATTAACCAGTACTTTTTAATTATCTTTGGCACCCACCCTAATTATCAAATTACACATTGTTTTATAGAGATCGATAGGAAATTTTCCGCTCTACAAAAAAGGTCTTATCCATTTTTCCCCCAAGACTGCTAGTTTTAAAGTTATTTTCCATTTTATCCAAAGAATGTTATAATTACAAAAATAATTATTTTTTCTCTTTTAATATGTAATTACTACAGCAAATAAATTTGCATCATGCGTGTTTACACACTCGAGTACCACCTACAATTGCATACACTAAGCCAGTATATATTTATAAATATTATTTAAATGCATACTCTCATTCTCATTTTCATTTATAATTATCATGATCGTGACCACTTTTTTTTTATTTTTTATTTTTATCTTCATGATTTCTCCCCTTCGCACCTCAGTCCAGAGTTTTACTAACTGATAATTAAGTAAATAATAAAAAAAAAAATTCTTCACTTTCCAAATTTTTTTTTTAGATAAAAAACTACAAAAGAATTTTTTTTTTTTTCTATATTGGGAAAGAAAATTAACAGTAAGGCGGCATATTACAGACAAGAATATTTATTTATGATCTTTTAAGTTCATCGTCCTCGAGGTGATAAAATTCCTTGAGGAAAATATTCTGTTTAGTCTCTAGCCCGATCCGAGTAGATTCTTGTTTCCAGAACTTGAATCACGATACCTCTGATTTATTACTTTCTAAGTTATGTTTCAATAAGGTATTTTTCATCAATTGATTTTTAATGAAATTTGGGAAAAGATTTCTTTGGATTTTTTAATTTTTATTGGAAGATTTCAATAATTGGTCAATAAAAGTGGCTGTAGTGAGAAAAATATTGAGTTTGAGGGAAATTTATAAGAGACCTTTTTTGTAGAGCGGAAAATTTCTGATCAGAGCTATAAATTTTATGAATTTTAATGAATTAGTTTAGGAGTTATGATTAATTAAGTATTCCGTAAATTGAAAATATAAGTTTCTAATTTTCGAAATTAGTACTTTGGAAAATCGGCTGTAACTTGGAAAATATTGATTTAAGAAAAAATTTATAAGATACCTCTTTTGTAGAGCGGAAAATTTCCTATTAGATCCATGATTTTTATTTATTTTACTTTATTAGTTCAGAACTTATGATTAATTAAGTACTCCATAAATTGGAGATCTGAAATTCTAACCTTTTAAATTAGAACTTTAAAAAATCATTGATATCTCAATAAATATGAACTTTAGAGGAAAATGATAAGAGACCTTTTTTGTAAAGCGGAAAATTTCCTATCAGAATCCTTAATTTTGTTTATTTTCGTCAATTAGTGTCCAACTTATGACTAGTTAAGTATTCCGTAAATTGAGGATTCGAAATTCTAATTTTCGAAATTAGAACTTTGAAAAATCATTGATATCTCAATAAATATGAACTTTAGAGGAAAATGATAAGAGACCTTTTTTGTAAAGCGGAAAATTTCCTATCAATACCATTAATTTTGTTCATTTTCGTCAATTAGTGTCCAACTTATGACTAGTTAAGTATTCCGTAAATTGAGGATTCGAAATTCTAATTTTCGAAATTAGAACTTTGAAAAATCATTGATATCTCAATAAATATGAACTTTAGAGGAAAATGATAAGAGACCTTTTTTGTAAAGCGGAAAATTTCCTATCAAAACAATTAATTTTGTTCATTTTCGTCAATTAGTGTCCAACTTATGACTAGTTAAGTATTCCGTAAATTGAGGATTCGAAATTCTAATTTTCGAAATTAGAACTTTGAAAAATTATTGATATCTCAATAAATATGAACTTTAGAGGAAAATGATAAGAGACCTTTTTTGTAAAGCGGAAAATTTCCTATCAAAACAATTAATTTTGTTCATTTTCGTCAATTAGTGTCCAACTTATGACTAGTTAAGTATTCCGTAAATTGAGGATTCGAAATTCTAATTTTCGAAATTAGAACTTTGAAAAATTATTGATATCTCAATAAATATGAACTTTAGAGGAAAATGATAAGAGACCTTTTTTGTAAAGCGGAAAATTTCCTATCAAAACAATTAATTTTGTTCATTTTCGTCAATTAGTGTCCAACTTATGACTAGTTAAGTATTCCGTAAATTGAGGATTCGAAATTCTAATTTTCGAAATTAGAACTTTGAAAAATTATTGATATCTCAATAAATATGAACTTTAGAGGAAAATGATAAGAGACCTTTTTTGTAAAGCGGAAAATTTCCTATCAAAACAATTAATTTTGTTCATTTTCGTCAATTAGTGTCCAACTTATGACTAGTTAAGTATTCCGTAAATTGAGGATTCGAAATTCTAATTTTCGAAATTAGAACTTTGAAAAATTATTGATATCTCAATAAATATGAACTTTAGAGGAAAACGATAAGAGACCTTTTTTGTAAAGCGGAAAATTTCCTATCAGAATCCTTAATTTTGTTTATTTTCGTCAACTAGTGTCCAACTTATGACTAGTTAAGTATTCCGTAAATTTGAGGAAAAATTTATGACACCTTGTGCGTAGAGCAGAAAATTTTAATTCTCCGAGAAAAATAAATATTCCAATACAATATTACAACCGCGAGGCTAAAAATAACTAGCTCATCATCTAGTTTCTTATTCTGGAATCCAGCGGAAATAACTCATTGGTTGTCTTAGGATTAAAAAAAAAAAAAAAAAAGTAAAACCAGCTCGATGAGCCAACGCACTCGTCTCCCCTTAACTCAGCTCACTTGTAAATTTACATACGCAGATAAAGTACACTAGTAAACCTTAACTGGAGCTCATGATTGCTCCCTTACTTACTTGGTCACTATTTTTATTCTCTTTTAATCCCTTGGTTCAGCTCCTCCTTATTCTTATTTTTATTTTCCAATTCCTTCTTATTTTATTCGCTCATGAACGTGACCAACGAGCTATGCTGAAGAATCTTGTATCCTCTCGACCGCAAAAGCTGTAGAAAATATTCACTAAGAATTAAAATAAAATTCCTTAACTCTAGCTGGCGCTCAAGCTGACGGTGAAGTTCGAGTTGGAGGTTGAGGTTGAGTCCAAGTTAGAGTTGGAGATGTTAGAGATCCTGGAGATTTAAACTCGCATTGTTTCCAGTGTCATTGATTAAACTGATTATTATTTTTAATATTTTTTGCGAGCAAGTTCAATGCACGTATTGAGGATGGCGTAACGAGTAATTATTTTTTTATTGACCTCTTTAGATTTTTGAGCAACGGGTTTTAGTTAATTGTTACAAAAAATACTATAAGATTTATTTTTATTACGGTTGATACAACTCAGGAACCATAACGGCCTTATTTTTTTTATTCATGTGAGTTTACTTTAACGGATGTTATATTTGAGCTTATGTAATTCAAAAAATTGTATTTTATAGGAGGGGTTTGAAAAGGAAATTTTACGCTCTACAAAAAAGGTATCTTACACTTTTTTTCTAGAATCAATATTTTTTGAGTTATGATTTATTTTGTTAATTAGAAAAAATTTAACAAAAAATTTTAGTTTATTGTAGGGCCCAAATAATAGTCATGCCCAATATAATTTTTTATAGTTTAATAAGGCCTGAAAGACTAAATTGAAAATTAAACTCCTAGAAAATAAGACCCAGATTGCAGAATAGGTCCCAAAATTTTACGAGGCCCAAATTAAACATACAAGTCCCAACATTAATTTGTTCTGCATACAGACACAATAATTATTATGAGATATAATACCAGGTTTGAAATAAGGCCCAAAATGTGTCAATGAAAATAAAACAGTAATCTAAGGCCCTAATGAAGAAATCTAAAACAAAAATATAAAATTGATAATGAGGTGTCACAAGTAACCACATAATTCAATATTAATAAGGCCCTTAGCCCACAATACAAACTGATCTTGATACAAGGCCCAAAGTCAAATAATTAGGGCTGAAATTTTTAAGAAAGACCAAAATGAGCAATTTTTACACTAAAAATCCAAATTTATAATAAGTCCCAAAAACCACAAGAAGGCTCAAATTCAAAATAAGTCCCAAATATTGAACAAAATTAGAATTTAACTATACCTTCAATACTACAATAGTCAAACTTACAGTGTTCAATCTGACCACTAGGCCCAATTCTACATTGTCTCCGAATATATAAGGCCCAAATTCCAATTAACGGTCGAAATATTAAAATAAAAAGTTATCTTCATTTCTACACCACACCGTCAACGCCCAAAGTCTAAGTCTCCCATAAGACCCAATATTAAAATAAGGCCCAAAATTATTTTTCTTCCAAATACAGGAACACAAGATTTAAAAAATTACTTAACAAGTCCCATTTTCATTATAAGGCCCAAAATGATGTTTTTTTAAATTTGATCATAAATCACTTTTTAAAATAATAATAACAGTAATAACACATGTATATTAATGTTTATACAAACCAGTACTTTTATTTATTCAACTACAATAATTTATTTGTAAGAGTAAAACTCTAGGCAAAATGTTAAATAAAACAAAAAGACTTAAAAGTGACGTGAGACTATTTAAAAATGATGAAGAATAACTGTACTTAGAACTTACACTCGTACTTACTCGTTTTACTCTTCTACAATCTATATATATATATATATCTATACACATATTTGTTGTGCGAGCAAAACAGAAGGTCAGATTACTCAGATCATTTGTAAATGTTTCACACGGTGTCTTGTATTCAATTATGAATCAAAAAAATGATTTCTTTAAAAAAAAAAAAAAAAAAAGTATATTACATATTACATATTTTAATAATTAAATCTCGAGTACGGTATTTTTATTACAAAATTAATTGGTTTAATTAAATTATATTTCGTACCATTATCAAGCCGAACAATAGACGTGATAAATTATAAATATATATTTATATATTAATTATTCTTTTAAGATTAATATTGATCGCAAGATTTAAGATTAATTATTATTTTAATAAACAAATGGAGACTTATAAATAAATAATTGCGTGGAAAAATCTCACGCTTATAAAGAAATAGTTTTTGTTTTTGTTGTTGTTATTTAATGTTGTTTTTATACTGTTATGTCAGAGTTCGAATCACTTAGATAATTATACTATTATACTTTCTGGAAGTAAAACTTTTTTTTTTTTTTTAATTAACATAACAGTATCGTTAAGATAAATTACAGGTAGTAATTTTATTATTCAAAAGATTTTTAAACTAAAATAACGTACAACTTTTTTTCGTTTACAAATAACAGTAGTTTCAAAAAAAAATTTTTTTTGATTTTATTTCCTTTATCGTGTAAATTTGGGCCTTATTGTCATTTTCAGGCCTCAGTGTCTATTTTTTCTCCGATTGCATCTATTCGGATTGGCGTATCAATTCTAAGCCCTTTTCAATTTGGGCCTTATATGCGGATTATATCTGGGGGTGGAAATTGGGCCTTATCGAAGATTATGGGTCTTATTAAAGTTATTGTTCATCAAAAAGTTCCTTTGGAACTTTGGGATTCAGTTTTTGAGTTGGGTCTGGATATTAAATTAGGGCATTGTGAATCGGGCCTTACTATACCGTTGATTTCTCCGTATGGGTCCGGATCCTCCTTTTTCGCTTATCGACTATTATTTTGAACATTCTTCATTTAAAAATAAAAATAATAATTCTGGGCCTTATGTCATTTATTTAGTATTAATTAACTCTTCGGGCCTTATGCGCTTGAATAACAGTTCTATATTTTTTAATACTGTTGTCTAAACATAAGCAAATGATTTGGGCCGTATACTGACTTTTGGGCCTTATGTGAAGTGTTTTAGAATTCTAGCTACAGTAATCTTAAATTAGTTTCTAACATTCGTTACAGGATATTATTTTATATGTTGGGCCTTATAAATGTGTTTTGGGCCTCACATTCGAATCTAATATTCAGTTTGTTATAATTTTTTAATTGATCATCAAAAATTATTAACTGGCTTTTATTTTTTATTTGGGCCTTACCTATTTTGGGCCGCGTCATACTTTTTGGGTCTTATACTTGAATTTTTATGCTTTTAGCCGCAATAATTTTTAATTTATTAAAAAATTACTTAGATTCTCATTTTATATTGTTGGGCCTTATTCGAAATTTTGGGCCTTACTTGAGATTTTGGGCCTTATGCTAAAAATTCTTCCTGCAGGTAATGAACTACTTGATATTGATAATAAAAATCGAGACAGTGATACCAATAAACCGGAAGCAATAAAAAAGGGGTCAGTAGCGCTAACTGTACTAATTGCATTTCACATCGTCCAATAAGTATTTAATTAATTCTAGTACAAATAGTAGCAACGTAAATTATTTGATAACAACGTCTACAATAATTTTCAACCAACAATAAGACAACAACATTAATCGGCTTTTGCTGTTGATGTTGGTGATGATGAAGATAAAGATGGCGATGATGATGCCAAGGTATGGAACCGTTCCAACGAATGACTCAGATGAATTGCCGTATGGTGTGTGTCTTTATGTCCGATCTATTCTATCATCGGCCATAACACTTAACTCTAACTTCTATGTCCGGAAGTTTTAACTCTCCTAACCTACATTCACCTCGCTATATATTATATATAATATAAATATATCACTTTTTTTATATTTGTTTCTATTTTTATTTTTATTTACTGCCGGCAGAAAAATATTTCCAGTATAAAATTGTATGATTTATTGGATTAGGCTGACGTTAGTGTTCTTTGTCATTAAACGGATTCCGACGAGAATGGAATTTTTTTTTTTAATTCAAAATCGATCGAGTCAGAAAATTTTTTTTTGTTTATTTCAGAACTGAAATACTTTAAATTTTTCGAATAATTATAAATTTTTGATGATTTATTTACTTGAAATTTTACGAATAATTCGAAATCTGCAAAAGATGAATAATTCGAATATTATGTTATTCGATTTTTTCAATAACTTGAATTCTGTATCAGTTTTCGAATTATTCGAAAAATTACTAATGATTCGAATTTTCAAATAATTTCTGCTACATATTTGTAAAGATTCGAATTCGTTGTCAGTTTTCGAATAATTCGAATTTTTTAAGTTTTTCGAATGATTCGAATTATGTTTTAGTTTTGAATTATCAGAAACATTATTAATAATTCGAATTTTCGAATAATTCCAACTATTTGTAAATTTCGAATAATTCAAATTTTCTAATGCATAAAATTCTTTGTCAGTTTTCGAATAGTTTCGGTTTTTCGAATAATTCGAATTGTTCGAATAATTAGAAATTTGCAAGAGATGAATAATTCGATTTTTTTAATAATTTAAATTCTGTGTCAGTTTTCGAATTATTTGAAAAATTACTGATTATTCGAATTTTCGAATAATTCTAACTATTCATAATTTTTCGAATAGTTGCATTTTTCGAATCATTGAAATTTCCTAATACATAAAATTGTTTGTCAGTTTTCGAATAGTTCAAATTTTTCGAATAATTCGAATTGTTCGAATTATTAGAAATCTGCAAAAAATGAATAATTCGAATTTTTTGTCATTCAATTTATTTAATAATTAAAATTCTGTATCAGTTTTCGAATTATTTGAAAAATTACTAATCATTCGAATTTTCGAATAATTCTAACTATTCATAATTTTTCGAATAGTTGCATTTTTCGAATCATTGAAATTTCCTAATACATAAAATTGTTTGTCAGTTTTCGAATAGTTCAAATTTTTCGAATAATTCGAATTGTTCGAATTATTAGAAATCTGCAAAAAATGAATAATTCGAATTTTTTGTCATTCAATTTATTTAATAATTAAAATTCTGTATCAGTTTTCGAATTATTTGAAAAATTACTAATCATTCAAATTTTCGAATAATTTTAACTATTTGTAATTTTTCGAATCATTCAAAATTTTTTAATACATAACATTCTTCATCAGTTTTCAAATAGTTAAAAATTTTCTAATAATTCGAATTTTCGAATAATTCGAATTATTTTTCAGTTTACGACATCCGAAAATTTACTAATAATTAGAATTTTCGAATTATAAACCTGACAAATAATTCGATTTTTTCTAAGTATTCGAACGTTTTCTAACAATTGTAATATTCCAAATCGAATATTAATATTCGATCGAATATGAATAGTTTATAAGTCTAAATAGTTCACACATTAATTTAAAAAATAAAAATTTATTCATATCAATTTTTCATGAAATCAATAAATCGATTTAATACATCGAATAATACTATATATATACATATATATACGTATGTATCTATCTATCTAAAGAAATATGGATGTAGGATTAAAGTAGCGGAGATTGGCAGTTTTATAAATTACAATTCACACTTCCGTATACTCTTGAGTAATTCTATTTGATTGGCGTAAAATCACACTTAATCATTATTTTGCCTTTTGCTCTTGCCGTCTACACTTTCCGAGGATCTATCCATCCAATTCATACAGATCATAGATCGAAATTTACTGTATTCTCTCTGCGGTACTCCAATACTCTAGTACTTTACTAGCAGTACAGAGCACGGATTAAATATGAAATACCCATACCCAATTTAGCATTATCGAGAGAGAGTCTGAGCAGACTAAAAAGTCTTGTGCCGCCTTAGCCTGTAGCTTCTACTGGTCTCTACTCTCAACAGTGGATTTGACGCTCGATGGGAATAAGTAAGTTAGTAAGTGAGGAATGATAAAATGTTTATATTTAATTTTTCCACCGGGGAACCGAGATACGAGTACCGTACGGTTGTGAATTGAATGGTTTAGCTTTGAAATGAGGTTAGGTACGAGGTACGTGGTCTCCTATACCACCGTAACCACCACTGGGTCTTTGTAACTTCAATTGTCTTGTTGTTGTTGTGTATTCCTTCTGTTATGTTGTTACTATTGTCATTGTTGTTGTTATTGTTATCATACATAAGAATTATGTCTTTTATTCATTTTGATTTTTTTGTTTGCTCAATTCTCTATCGATACGTGATGTAATTTAACATAATTCATTTTCATTTTTTAATTTATTCTGTTAAAGTTAAAAAATTTTTTTTTCGATATCTCGAACTTTAATGATCGATATCTCGAATTTTCCGATCGATGGATTGATTTTTTTGGGAATCGATATCTTGTACCTAAGCATTCGATATCTCACAATACAACAGTCAATATCTCGATATACGAAAATCGATATCTCGAAATACGATAGTCAATATCTCGAATTTTCCAATCGATAGATCAATTTTTTTGGAGTCGATATTTTGAATCTAAGCATTCGATATCTCATACAATTCAACAGTCGATATCTTGATTTAGGAAAATCGATATCTCGATATACGACAATTGATGTCTCGAATCTTTTTAAATCAATACCTCGAATTCAAAGATTTGATATCTCGAAATTCAACAATCATTACGATCAATAGTGTCTTGAACTCTAACAATCGACACATCGAAATCCAATAATCGGTATCTCGATTTTTTAATCTCGATATATCGAATTACAATAATCGTTAAATTGAATTTCTAATCGATATCTTGAATTTTTTTATAGATTTCCCGACACTCAATCGATATCTCGAATTATTTTACCAATATCTCGAACTTCAATATTCGATACATGGAATTTTGAATCAATATTTTGATTTTGAAGATTCGATACCTCGAAATCCAACAATCGATATCTCGATTTTTTCATATCGATATATCGAATTAAAATAATCGTTAAATTTGATTTCTTATCGATATCTTGATTTTTTCTATAGATTTCCTGACACTCAACAATCGATATCTCGAATCAATCAATCGATATCTTGATATTTTTATCTCGATATATCGAATTACAATAATCGTTAAATTAAATTTCTTATCGATATCTTGAATTTTTTTTATAAATTTTCCGATACTCAACAATCGATATCTCGAATTCCTTGATTGATATCTCGAATTATTTTATCGATATCTCGAACTTCAATATTCGATAGATGGAAGTTTGAATCAATATTTTGATTTTGAAGATTCGATACCTCGAAACCCAACAATCGATATCTCGAATCAATCAATCGAGATCTAGATTTTTCATATCGATATATCGAATTATAATAATAAATATCTCAAGTCACTTAATTAATATCATAAATTATTTAGTCGGTATCTTGAATTTCCTCTCGATGTATCGAATAAAAATAATCGATACATCAAATTGAAATAAATGACATAATAACCACTCATTAAATTTCTACTCAATCACATCATAATAATTTCTATATCCTCAATTAAAGAACGAATTTTTTATCTCAAATTTCTTTCAACAAGTCGATAATGATTGATTATAAAAATCGCATAGCAGTCATTACATCGTCTGAAGATTGCGTTTATACTAGTAATAAAGATGAAAATGCAACAATATTAATATTAATATCAATATTTAAATAGAGAGTATAAATTGGTTCGTGAGCTCAACTCGTGATTTAACTCTCGCGTGCCTTGTTATTGCTAACATTATTATATTATATCTAGGTCTCTTCTTCATACATGCATACTTTCACATACTTCCACCCACACAGCCACGCACCCACGTCTTGCATGCATACTTATATACTTCCACACATATGAGTACTCGTATGCTGACCCCGACAAAGTATTAACTGTTTTATGATAATCCGCAATATTTATCATTATCAAGTTTTCAATCCTCAGCCCGTGGTTACAAAATTTTCATACATTTGAAGACTCAATATTCACTCTAAAAACCCGCGAAATTTAAAAATTCTTGTACTTTTTACTTCAAAGTCCCATATGTTTGCAAATTATCGACTTACGGACTCGCGTCACAGGACATTTTTTGTCGAGAATTCAATGCCCTATAAAGTTCTTCCTTACACGCGGGACCATAGATCCCATATTTTAAAAGTTACAGCCCTTACACTAAAGCCCGCGAAATTTTTTAACTTTTAAATTTTAATTATTACAGTTTTTACTTTAAACTCCCATAACTTTTTAGATATAAAATTTATGGACTTGCGTCAAATGACGTTTTCTGTCGAGAATTTAATGCCCTACAAAATGAGTCCTTACACACGAAACCGTAAATTCAATATTTCAAAAGTTACAGCCCTAAAACTAAAACCCGCGAAATTTTCAAACTTTTGAATTTTAATCAATTTCAGTTTTTACTTTAAACTCCCATAACTTTTTTAATTCTAAACTTACGGACTTGCGTCATATGAAATTTTTTGTCGAGAGTTCAATGCCCTACAAAAAAAGTCTTTAGACACGAGACCATAAATCCAATATTTTAGATGTTACCGTGATAAAACTAAAACCCGCGAAATTTAAAAATTAAAAAATTTCAATCCTATAATAAAATTTAGATGAAATATATGTGAAGGCAAACTATTCGTAATGTGATTGGTCAAAAGCGAAAAAATATATGCAAACGACACAAAAATATACATTAAAATAAATATATGAAAAACGACACGCGCGCGCTTGCGCGCGAAACATGTACGCTAGTTATTTCAAATTTCTCTTTCAAAGTCGCATAATTTTTCAATTTTATCAGTTACTGACCTCTATGTTTCAATGATCATAAAAAAACACACTAAACTTGAATTTTTTCATTTTGGTAACTTCTAATACTCACAGATGGCAGCAGTGACTAGTTCGTATTATTTTTTTCCATCTTTGTGTACATTATTCATTATTATTGTATTTTCTCATGCACCAAACGAGAATAAAGCAAAATGAATAGAATGACGGTAAGTGAATATTTGTATAATTTTCCTATTATTTAATACTTAATTAATTGACTTTTACTCTATTATTAATTTAATTATGCAAGAGGGTCTCATATATTCGTATTTTTTTTTTTAATAACTTAATGTGCTGCTAATTATTTACTTTGTGTTTGAGATCTTGAAGCTGGAAAAATAAATTTTTATAAAATATCATTAAAAACAATGTCATGATTAATGTAAGTAATTAACACATAATTAAAATTTTAATTTTAAGCAAAAAAATTATCTTAAACATTTTTTTACAGAAACCTTAAAAAATGTGAAATAGCTAACAGCAGAGTTAGCTAACATCAAATTTATATGGATGGGTCATCGGTCCAAGTGTCACTGAAAGCCTACTTACGAACCCCCATAAAAAATTCACGTAGGGATCTATGGGAATCTATAGAAACCCATGTAGGGAATTAAGGATTTATATAAGTAACCATGGAAATTTACACAGGAAAGTATGGATTTATATGGGAATCCATGTAGAGAACTATGGGTACCTGGATTCCCATACAGGGAATACATGTGAATCGTTTATTTGAGAAATTACAAAAAAATAATTAATTTAAGTATTTTGATTAGTCATATTTTTTTTTCCAAAAGCGCGAATTTTAAATAAAAAAGAAAAAATTATTTCTATAAAACTAAAACTGCATATGTTTATTTGAAAAACCCCATAAGTCAACGACTTATGGGGTTTGTCAATAAAATAAAATTTCTGTCACACCGTTAATTGTTTTTTAAACACTGATTTGATGGATATTTTTATTAATTTCTATGGGAAGACATCCAAAGAACCCAAAAATGCAAAAAACCCTATTTCGAAAAAAAAATGACTTATGGGGTTTCTCAAATAAACGTTTTATGTAGGATACTTGGATTTCTATATAAGAAATTAATATCCAGGGATCTGAATTTTCGTAAAGAGTGTAAGGATTAAAAAATACTTATAAATCATTTTATATCATAACCAGTGACAGGATTCCGAATATTTAGGATTTAAAATTATTTGTATATATTTAATTTAAAATTAAATTAATACAAACATTACAAATGAAATTTATATTTAATTATGTTATACTATATTATATTATGGGGTTAGGTGGGTTTCAGAGGTACAAAAAAAAAGATACTTTTACGATTTTTTTTAAAATATAAACAATCATATTTTAAAAATATAAGATGGCATATCAAAGGTACATATTTCAACAATGTCTCCTGAAATTTTTATATAAAAATGTTGAAAATGCAGCCGTTGAGACCTCATCTCCCTGGGTGTCTCACAAAAAAGTCGGTGGATACGATTTCTCGAAAAGTTATGGATCGATTTATTTCGAATTGTGTACACATTTTTAAAATAACATTATCTAGTTATTGAACGAAGGATTTTTTTTTTTTTTCATTACAACTTATTTTTTCAAGCCAATAAATGTTGAAAATTTGACCAAAAAATGAGATTTTTTTTTCAAAATCGATAATAAGGATATCGGTCAGAGTATATTCAAGTTTCTAAAGCTGCCCATAAAATTATTGTGCGACCATTAGTTGCTGAGATATCGATAATCAAAGATCAAAGGATCCTTTTTCATTTGAAGGCTGATATCTCAGCAGCGAGTTATCGTACAGAAAAACGAAAAAAAGCAAATAGTAGCTAAATAAATTTCCTAAACGAGCTATGAATTGATTTTTCTGAAAAAAATTTTCCCGGCCTCGTAGGCCCAAAAAACGAAACCAAAAAATTTTTTAAAATTTTGTCTCGACCTATTTCTAATGATTCCGCAAAAACCATGGCTCAGAAAATTACTTTGCTAAAGATCTTTAAACTAGACATTTCAAGCTTCAATTTACTTTTTTTATTATTTCGATTCGATCATTTTTCACGAAAATACAGCCTTCCAAAAATCACAAAAAAATTTATAAAATTTTCTTGTTCCTTTAATTTTTGGATAAGTATATAATACAGGCAATTAAAAATTATCGTCTCATCTAGATCGTCAACCAGCAAAGATGCTCTTTAATATTATTTCAGGGTTTAAAATTATTTGGAAAGATTAGAAATTTTTAACCTTTTCAAATTATTTTATATTCTGACGCTTCTGCAGTATTAATAATGATGTGGTATGATTAATCGTGCAATTTCAAAAAGGATCCTTAAGTTGACTCACATAATTGGAAAGGATTAAAAATGATTAAGAAAGTAATCATCTCTAATCCTATCAAATCATTTTGTTTAAACAGGGTTATGAGGAAATAATCCACTTGAAAAGTGCGATTTAAAAAATATCCGATGAAAGATTATAAATGTCTATTGATACGCGTACTTTAACAAAGAACACATGAATCTTCTCTTCGTAGAATATCTAAAACAAGAAATTTATTTCTTGACACACTTTATATAAGTTTGGCAATAAGCTATAGATTTATTAGATGACTCAACAAGTATTATATCTTTTACAGAAATTATAAATAATTTAAACAAAATAGTCAATCAGATATCGTACGAAGGTATTTTAGGGAGATTATCGTAAACATATTTTTTTTTTAATATTTTGTATTAATGTAAAAATTCATATGGGAATATATGCGATCATTGTAGTCGCGTGCTCACTAATTTAACATGAAAGATCATTGTTAGTATCATTAAATAATTGTGTGTGATTTGTTATGCGTGTTGGAAGGTACAGACATATATCTGATCATCGACGTCATCTGGGTTGGCTTGTGGCTAAAAAACCGAAGACTCCAGCTAATTTCATGCGAATTTTACAACGCACTTTGTTTAATGAAACCAGGTATTTTTAGTGAACAGCTTATATTAAGACATAACATTGCATCGCGTCGTAATTATGATCGGACTGATACACTACAAGTGCCATTCGCGTACACAACGTCATCAGAAATGATTTATAGTAACGGGATGCAATTTTTGGAATTCATTACCCTTTGAAATTACATCTTCAGAAACATTAAATGAATTTAAAAATAAAGTATATATTTCGTACCATTGGTGACCTGGATGTGTCTTTCACTATGAGCATCAGAAATGTTACATTATACCAGACACATCCAGACCATCAAGGGAATAGCTAACATTCAATTTCGTTGGAATAAAAACTCACTGGACTACTAAAAGGTCTATTACATTCAAGAATCGTAGGATCAATATCTGTGGAATTCGAATAGAGGATTCACATTTTGAGGGTGTCTTTCAAATATTCCTCAGATCTGTAGATATAATCAGCGACTAGGGATCAAATCATAGCCACCATAAGTCCAATTTGTTTGAACCAACATTTCGGCCATTTCAGGAAATTCAGAATATAGTCGCGTTTCTTTATTTTGTCTCGAAGCCTGTCTACCAATACAAGGAACTGGAACCACGAATGAACTTTCGAAGCCCATTCTGAGATTCTAATCAGAAGGGTTGGAAGGTTTATCTGTGGCGTCAGTTTTCTCAGAAAGGTTCTTTCCTCTAAAAGGATTGCAATACACAGCCTTTACTTAAGATTTATTAAAAATATTGGGCGCCACGTGCCTAGACTAGCTTGATGACCAAATCAAAGAGTCCCCCTGCCATGGATCGCTAACCTGCGGCCTCGAACTCTATGTAAATTGAGCTAATGATAGTCCATGTAAGATGTAGATTTTGTGCTGGGCATGGCAACAGGTTCGCAAGGATTTTGCAAAAAGCGACTTTCTTCTGTCTAACGAAAGATAATTGTTAACAATAAAGCTAACCCATGGTCTAAATAATTAGTTATTAAAAAAAAAATAAAAAAACAAAAAATAGTTGTCAGAAGTGGGATTCGAACCCACGCCCACAATGTGGACTGCGACCTGAACGCAGCGCCTTAGACCGCTCGGCCATCCTGACTTTATCCATCGGCCAAAAAGTGAAGATCCTATTTTAATATAACTACCCCCTGTTGCCAAAATCACCTTCTGGTGCCCAAAAAAATATTCGCAACCCTTAAAAAAAGTATAACGCCCGCAAAAAAAGCTTCCACCTGCCTTAAGAAGACGTGTTTTACCTCAACTGCGCTCGGTAACTGATCTTCTGTCGATAAGTTACCGGTCTCGGGTAAGGTAGTTACTAGTAGAGGTCGCTAGCTTACAAAGGGCTAGAAGTTAATTTATGTGTACCGACAGCGATAAAAATCAAACAAAAAAAATTTATTTATTTAAACCAGTAGAAATTAATACGGGTGATTTCCTATTAAACAGTTTACATATATATGTATGTGTTGATATTTGTTTATCTATATATGACTTTATACGAGTAAAAAATATTTACAAAAAGAAAAGTTGATCATCGATAAATCAACTTTCCCTTCCGCGATTTAATGCGACCTATAACATTCCAATATATTTTTTTTTTCAATTAATTTATTTTGTCTGATTTTGAAATAAAAAAAAATTATCATTCAAAAAAAAAAATTTTTTTTTTTTATATTATCGCTTCCGTATACATATTATATACAGGTGTATATATATCCATATATATAGAATATATGTTTACAAGATCATTGATTTCCGTGTGGCGGATAGAAAGCTTTGTATTGCATAAGTTAGATAAATAAAAAAATTTATCAGGAATATATTGGAATTTTTGCATAATTCATATATTTTTTTAATTCGAAATGAATGCAAGTATAATAGTGTCATATTTTGCGAATGAAAGAACGTCAGGGAATGAATGGAGATAGATGGAGAAGCTTTTACCGGTTTAAAATGCTTGTTTGTGGTCTCTGGACGGCGTCCTTGTCTCGAGTAGATGCACGTCAACGTGTCCGATGTTCCGAGTTTAATATACGTCAAATGTATTGTGGTCGCGTACGTCTGATGCTAGAGTCTCTTATCTTGCGACATGCATTTGTGTGATAGATTGAAATGCACTGAGTGTGCAGAGACAGTTTTTTAAATAAAATTATATTTTTCATTCTTCTGTGTAAATACAAATGGTTGAGTTGTTATCGAGGGTTAAATACATAGAGAAATTGAAAAAAAAAATTGGGCCTTATGAACATTTTTTGGGCCTTACGAGAAATCCTGATCTTTTGCCAATTTTCGAGCTCTTATACTCACACTTCACATTTGTAACTTAAAGAAATTCCTTATTCTTGAATATAAATAAAAACGGGCCTTATATATTTTTGGGCCTTACCTTAATAATGGACCTTGTACTTGAATTTTCTGTTAATACTCGCTGTGAAATTTTTACTTTACACAAGGTTCTAATCCCTACTATATTTTGGGCCTTACCTAACTTTTGTGCCTCAACTAACTTTTAGGCCCCACATAAAAAATTAGGGCCCGTTCTCAATATAAAGTAATAAATTTACTCTCACGTAAGATACTGGTGTATCTTATTGCGACAATCTTATTTAAACAGACATTAAGAGTTAGCAAGAAGGAAATGCGATTGCATTTAAAAATTACACTCAGTAACGACAGCAGAGAAAGGGATATTTCAACTCACAAGTAACCAACACACAAACCCTGCCGGTGTTTCGCTTCATTCAGTGCGTGAATAACCGTGTTCTTGGACATTTAACTCTCTAAATAGTATTCCAAACAAAATGTTAAAAAATAACATAATAATAAAATTAAAAATTATAGCGTAAAAATGATTAAACAATTAGTATTTATTTTAATAATTAAGACATTAATAAATTTAACTCACAGCAAAAATGAATCAAATATTTTACGTCTAAGTAAACCTAAATCGACGACAATCAAATCATTAATTATTACCACTAGTGCTAAAAATATTCCTAGTGAAGAGACGGAAGTTCTGCGCGACCGTTTATTGGCCTTCAGTAAAAATAATCCAGAGTCCGATTGGAAGAAATATCTCAAAATAACCAACAATAAAAATGATAGTGACAGTGACGTTGACGTTAATTTTATGAAAGATAAATTAGAATTAAATGCTAATAGCATACAATGGTTAACGGATATTTACGACCCGCTGAGATGGCACCGTATCCCTGGAAAATTGACCCCCGAGTGTCAAAAAGACATGGAGTTATTTATCAGTGCGCTCAAGGACGGGAAGTTGTGGGCCGCTAAAAGTTAGTTTTTTTTATATTCTTATTTAGCAAGGGACTGAAATGAGAGTATTCGAACGGTTTGCGTGATTGCAACATTTTTGAATGCAATATGTTATATGTAATTTTATTGATATTTTGTAACGAGTAATTAGTCATTTTTTTTGTAATAAAAAGTTGTTTCTATCGATGTTGCAATTTTTTCAAACACCCAGGGAGTGCCAGAGTAGGTCAGATGGATACGACATAAAAAAATTTGGGCCTTAGTTGAAACTTTGGGGCCTACTTATTATTGTAAACTAATTGTTCGTAGTCTCAATTTGGTAATTTTTAATTTTGCAAGGTGTTTTTAGTTTTGGGCCTCATTTGATATTTCGGCCTTACCTGTATTTGGCCAGTTTAGGGCTTTGCAAATGTCTTTTGAGGACAAAATTTAATTTTTAAATCTTCTTTACTAAGAGTTGAATTTGGGCCTCATCTAATGTTGGGACTTCTATATAAATTTTTGCCTAAATTACTAATTAATTTATAACAATTTCAAAATTAAATCTACTTCTTTCCTGGCGTCTAATTTTTTTTTCTTCAAATTTAATCATTCTATCATACCGGGCCTTATGATTTAATCTGGGCCTTATGACACGTTGTCTTTTATAGAAAATTCGGGCTTTATTTTATGGCGCAAAAAATTAATGCTGTTTTATGGGGAAGTTATTTAAAAAGCATGGGTATTTTTTGGGCCTTATATTATATTACAGACTAACTCGATCAATTCACGCAACAGTTCTAAAGCCTAAAATAAACAAAAAATAGAATGCAGGTCAACGTCAGTAAGTTAATGAATATATAGAGAAATAATTTGCTTGATCGCACTGCGGCAGGACGACCGTTAGACCGTTAATAACTTTTCGTAATAAGAGAAAATGCTGTTTCACTTGGTGGTACTGCTGGCACCCAATAATATAATAACCAGCATAAGCATTTACTGCATTAAATGAAATACTCACATTGGCCAATGTAACTCGACCACCGTGTCAGCTGGTGCATACATATATGTAGACACTCTGAATGCACTTTCTACTTCGTTATGCACTTTACATAACTGGCAATGAACCTTCGATCGAACTATCATCTTTATCTCAATTTTAAATTTCTTTTTTCACCATTTCTTATTATGGGCCTTATGATATTTTATTTTTTGTATTTTATATTTAATAACTTTATGCTGAGATGACGAGCCGAATGTTTCTTTCATGAATTATGAGTAAAAAAAAAATTTGGGCCTTCTATTATTTTGGGGTTTACACCGAGTTTATGACTTATGTGATTTCGGGCCTTACAAAATTTTAATATCACCCAAATTGGTGTTGTTGGTTCATGAAGAATTTCTCTTTCACTGTCATTTTAGTTTTGGGCCTTATTTTTAGGGCCAGTACAAGTGGGCCTAAAAATTTTATAGATCATAAATATCATTTACTTCTCCTGTAACAAGATTAAAAATAATATTCGTAAACAAGAAATTTCAGTCTATTTTAATTGGGTCTTTTATTTATTTTTGGGCCTTATTAACATTGATTTGATTGGTAATATTTGTAGACGACAATTTCGATGTAAATTTAACGTTGTAATTATTCTAAACATTGTTTACAAATTTTGGGCCTTGTAGTCGACTAAGCGTTATTGTAAAAATGGGCCTTGTGTGTTGTAATCGAATAAAACTCTTTTTCTTAGTTTAGATCACAGAACTAATAGAAAAAATATGTATTCGGCCTGAAAAGTAATCTTTGGGCCTTATATAACTTATCATTATTTCTAGTGCTCGATGCAAGTGGACGTTACAATTCACAATTTCACTTTGGGAACGGATTTTGGCTCGGTTCCAGTTCACTTTGCAAGGAATTGAATACTACAGAAGAGGACGGAATAAATCCAATAAATCCGATTATTTCAAATGATGAATTACCGCCATATTTAATTAAATTTCATGTTGTAAGAATGGGCCTATCGTTTCCTCGTAATATTGAACCATCGGTAAGTCATTCCAAATTATTAATACCCTTCTTTATTAACTCCCTTTAAATTCTCGCCCATCAGGCCCGCCCTTACCAACCTCCTCTACATTCTCGGCCATCAGGCCCTTATCATTTGTTCCACTTAATTGAACGTCAGGCCCTCACTGACCTCTAAATGACTGGCTGAGTCTCTTACTCACCGACACTCTCTTTACTTTATCAGCCTCTGGGCCCTCTTGTAGGGCTAGGCCAGACCTCAGTAACTTTTAAGTTCTACTTTAGCGACCCACTCTGGTTTACCGACACTCGGTTGTAAATCTTCTTTACCGACAAATAAATGTTTTTTTTGTAGACTCGTCAAATATTTTTGGGGTTATGTCTGCCTGCAACATGTGACCGTTTTTCACTGGGTTCGATGCTCCGGACGAGCGTAGAAAGAGTCGAAAAACAAGGTAATGGGACTCATGGTTCAAATGGGCCTAAGATAACAATCGTTACTGTGAAACCAGTGCCTGCAAGTGATTACTCGGTCTGGAACGATTCAAAGCTTTACATTCTTGGGTAAGAGATAAAAATAAATATTAATAAGACATTATCATTATTGATTGCAATTTTTATTTTATATATGACCTAGTATCATAATAAGTACTTATTTATTTCTTAAGTCTAATATGTCGCAAGTTTGTTGCATGTTGTGTGTGCAATTTGAGGGACAAGATGATATTGTGAAAGAGACAGTGTCGCGTACTCTTATATAGTATGGCGAGCGAGATGAATTACTTGCAATAAATTATACGGTTGGGTTTTATTTATGTCCATGCACGATTTCATTATAAAATTTAATTAAGCGAGGATAATTCAGAATTTATATGAAATTCGGACTCACGATTTTTATAGTTTTTGCCCAGTCAAATTTTATATAAGAGGAGCAATTTAGTTTTTGATGGCGAGCTAAAATTAGTTTTGGGCCTCATACGTATTAATGGGCCTTATTTGTCATTACGGGCCTTGCGTAAAAAATTAGCTTGTTTAAAACAATAATAGTCTTTAATAATGTTAGACCGGCCTTTAAAATAAAAAATTGGGCCTTTATAAATCTTCTGGGCCTTACTTATATTTGGGGACTTATCACAAATATTAAAATTCTTTTATTTTATAACCATGAAATAACATAATTTCAAAATACAATTTTCAAGTCTACTCTGACCTTATATTTGAACATTTCGTACCTTTTTGGGACTTGTCTCTATTTGTGGGCCTTATTTCAATGCTTAAGTCTGTTTCACTACATAAAGTCTTCAAATACTAATTAACTCAATTAAAGCTTTGTTTCATATTTTGGGCCTGAATTTTATTTGGGCCCTATTAAAGAATTGAATCAACTGTTACCACGATCAATAGATTAACTGTTACACCAGTACCCAGACCTGATATTTAGAATCTCATTATTATTTTGGGCCTGTTCATAAGGATGGGCCTTATTATTTCAAATTTTGGGCCCAATTCAATTTTTATTCGTCTTCGAGCATTACATCAAACTACCAAACATGTTTATAGGTCTTATACTATATTTTGGGCCCTGTTGCAATTTTGGGCCTTACTATGAAATTTTTGGGCCTTATCAGTTCCTTCAAAAATTAGTTTTTTTCAATAAAAACCATAAAATATCATGTCATAACATCCAATACTAACTTTTGTTGGCCGTCAAATGAAAGTGAACACTAAAATAATACATACATGCATGACGTAACTCATAGAAAGCATTTAACTGTAAACATTCACGTGAAAGTTCACTCTTCGTTACATTCCATTACCCTCAGACTCGTTCATCCTAATAGAAAAACAATAAAAACCCTAATTAATTAAACAATAATAATAATTAAAAAAGAAACAATTCAATAAATTTCCAACTCTCTGCTTAATTGCCTCTAATTAATTTCTCAACAACCTTTTATCCGACTTATAATTTTCGATGTACTTGCGTTCTTTATTTTATTTCATTAAAACCATTGCAATAAAATAATAATAAAAATTCAATGAATTCAAAGGGGCGTAGTATTAAAAAATTTTCGGGTAAAAAAAAGTTTCCACTTGAAAAAACTCTAATCGATTTACGATAACGCTTCTATTGCATTCTGGCTTATGTTTTTTATCTTTTATTTTTTTATGAATGTATAGTGAAGAGTGTGGAGTACAGAGAACTCTGAGTGTTAAAAACGTTGCTGTGGAGGTATGAGTAGATAGAGATGTATGACGAACGTATCATCAGCAAAAGAGGGATTCCAACAGAAATTCGAGCCAAATCCGATTATATAGATTATTGTTACAGTAAAATACTTTATGGTATTTCTGAGTATAAAATGTAAAGATAAAAATTTTTTCATTATATTTTTTTGCAGTATAAAAATGAAATTTATTTTTTTGCTGTTAGTGTTGTCTACGATAATTTGATACCGAAAAATATGTCGTTACTAAAAACAACAATGTATTTTAAGTGGAATTTTGCCACTGATTGGATTAGAAAAATTTATTCACTGATGGAATCAGTAAAATTCGATTACTGGTTAAATCAGTGAAATTCTATTCCTTATACAATCAGTGAAATTCAAGCATTAGTTGCGTCAGTAAAATTGTCTCACTGACGAACATAGAAATTTTATCACTGAAATGTTGAAATTATATTAATGATAAAATCACTGAAATCCTTTCACTGATTGAATCAGTGAAAAAAAATCGCCGATTAAATCGAAGAATATCTAATAGTAAATCGAGTCAGTGAAATTCTATCTTTAATTGAATCAGGAAAATATTATTACGGATTGAATCAGTGAAATTCTTCAGATGGTTGAGTCAGTGAAATTCCGTCACTGACTAAGCTAGTGAAACGAAATCAATGCTTAAATCCAAGAAAGTCTATCACAAAGGAATCAGTGCAGATCTATCACTGATTGAATCAGTGAAATTTTATGGTTAAAGTAGTGAAATTCTACAACTGATTGAGTCAGTGAAATTCCATAACTAACTATATCAGTGAAATAACATCACTGATTGAATTTGAGAAATCTTACCACTGATTAAATCACTGGAATCATATCACTGGTTGAATCAGTGAAATTCTACAACTGGTTGAGTCAGTGAAATTCTGTCACTGATTAGAGTAAAAGACTTTACTACTGACTCAATTCGTAGACTTATATCATTGTCGAGTCAATGAAATTCAGTCACTGACTGAATCAGTAAAATGATATCACTGACTGAATCAGTAAAATGATTTCACTGACTGAATCAGTGAAACGAGATCAATGCTTGAAGCTGGAAATTCCTATCACTGATTGAATCAGTAGAAATCTTACCACTGATTAAATCACTGAAATTCTATCACTGATTGAATCAGTGAAATTCTACAACTGGTTGAGTCAGTGAAATTCTGTCACTGATTAGAGTAAAAAACTTTACTACTGACTCAATTCGTAGACTTATATCATTGTCGAGTCAATGAAATTCAGTCACTGACTGAATCAGTAAAATGATATCACTGACTGAATCAGTGGAACGTCATCAATGCTTAAAGCTGGAAATTCCTATCACTGATTGAATCAGTAGAAATCTTACCACTGACTAAATCACTGGAATTTTATCACTGATTGAATCAGTGAATTTCTATTTCTGATTAAATCAATGAAATTCTATAACGCTGTCAGTGAAATTCAGTCATTGATTTAAGCAAAAAAACTTTATCACTGATTCAATTAATAGATTTTATCATTATCTGAGTCAGTCAAATTCCGTCACTGACTGAATCAGTGAAACGACATTACTGCTAAAATCTGAGAAATCCTATCACTGATTAAATTAGTGCAAATCGTTCACAGATTGAATTAGTGAAATTCTATTTTCGATTGAATCAGTAAAAAATCACTGAGTGCTTCCGTGAAATAGTAAAAGAGTAAAATTAACTGATTGTTCAAGTAAAAAAATCTATGACCGACTCAGTTAAACTCATTGACAATGCTGACAAAAAATTCACTGTCAGTATCAGTGAAATAATAAATTTAATGAAATGACTGATATTTTTCCGAATTTTTTTTTAAAGAGTGTGACATCAGAAGTTTCCTTTACCGCTAAATATTTTCTCAAGTTCTTCCGTCGTTACATTATCAATATGAAGAATCTTAATTATGATAATTATCGTTTCAGTGGAGTAGGAGGAGTAATTGCGCTGCTAATGTTAATAGCTACTGTGTACGATTATCGTCGGCTTACTACAGACCCTGACGTTGAAGCAATAGCTCCAGGCACTAATAATAATAATAATAATCTTGAACGTACTTCTACATACATCAAGAAAAATTTTTCCGATGAACAACAAGTTACTGTTGTACAAGACAATGGAAATTATATTGAGAAAATTCAAAAACATCGACATTTTCATTTAGATGACAATATTAATAAAAAAAAACGTAAAGGTAAAAAAATTTATAAATAGCTCAATTCTAAATTTTTTTTAATTTTTAAATTTTACCCCACTTTCAATAATTTTTTTTTTTTTTATATATGAGTTCTAATTTTTTTTCAAAAATTTTAATTTGAAATTTTTCCTCAAAATTTTAATTGAGATTTTTTTTTTAAACTCTTGTTCGAAATTATAATTAAAATTTTTTTTTTTTCAAATTACAATTTTAACAAAAAAAAAACGAAAATTATGTTTGAGGTTTTTGGATGAAATGTCTCTTATCATTCAGCCCAATAGAAAACGGCTCGAAAATACTGAGCACAGACCCAGCGGCCCGAGACAATCTGACCTGTTTGCATGGTCTGAGAGTTCTGTCTCTCGGTTGGGTCATACTAGTCCACACTTACCTACAAGTATTTTCCATAGCCGGTAAGTATACATAAACATATATATCACTATCAACTACACACTCGCAGTCGGTAAACAAAACCCATAAATAACCACTTACACATGATAATTCATTAAACTTAGAAAGTTTAACATTCCACCTTTCACTTTCGTATTATTTCAGAGAACAAGACCTTACGCACCGTTACTGAAAGGAATTTTATGTTCCAGACAATTAGCAATGCTACTTTTTCCGTTGACACTTTTTTTTTCATCAGGTAATTTTTTCAAAAAAAAAATAAAAAATTTAATTTCTCATACTTTTATTTTTTTATTTTTCAGTGGATTGTTAGTGACGATTCTGTTTTATCGATCAATGGGATCCTTAAAAAATGACAATCATAATTTTCTAAGATCTAGTTTCACTAAATTTATTATTATGATTCTCTACAGATTTGTCAGGTAAAAATATTTTCATTACCTTCTGTCGATAATTTTAATTTCAACCAAATTCTTAATCTCTGTTAGTAAAACAAACCTTTTACTTACTGCCGGTAAAAAAATTGACCCAGTCTATCTTACCGGCAGTTCTAACTCGCAGTCGATAAAAAAGTTTCAACAGTCGGTAAAAAATCTGCTTCGGTCGGTAATTTTTTTAACATTTTTCTGGAAATAGAAATTAAATGACTGCGAGCTACGTAAATTTTCCGGAATTTTGATAAACCGAATAATTTTTTTTTTCAATTAGATTAACACCAGCATACCTCTTCGTCTTGGGAATAAATGAACTGGCAATAAAACAAGCTCAGGCAACAACGGTATTCTCCCCAGTGATAATAGACCAAGTGACTTGCGAAAAATTTTGGTGGCGTAATGCTCTCTACCTAAATTCACTTTATCCACGCTCTGAAATGGTAAGAATCAATTACTTGTTTTACTTCTAAACCCTCCTCTTTAGTGTTCTTCGAGTTCCTCGCCCTCGTGGAATGTTAGAGTTTAATTAAACTTCTGCTAATTTTTTTTTTAATTGAAAAAATTTAATTTACATTTATATACATGTATATATATACAATAAGAAGGAAAATTTCATGCCCTCTCATACGAGTACCCACACGATATATTTATAAAAAAATTTTCTAATGATCATATATATTTGAAAATGTATATATAAATATATATATACAACGTTTAATAATTTAAAAAATATAGATCCATTGGCAATAATTTTCTAATACGATTATTTTTTAAATTTCTATAAGTCCATACATATATTTATATATATATATATATATATATATATATATATATATATATATATATATGTATATATATATATATATATATATATATATGTGTATAGAAAGAGAATAGACCACATTGAAATTGATTTCCAATAATTAATTCTGCCGTACGGGAATACAGTAACCACGAGTACAGATTGCAAGCGACGAGAAATTACTCAAGAGCTAAAGAAATCTATACCGAGTAGTATCTGGATTTGAAGGGCATCTAGTTACCTCATTTGTCCCTTGATATAACTTTATTTTTTTTTCAATTATTCTGTTCAATTTAATTGGGTTATTTATTTTAGTGCATGCTGTGGAGCTGGTACATGGCCAATGACACTCAGTTCTACGTACTGGGAATTCTACTCCTCTTGCTGAGTGTTAAATATTTTAAGGCTGTCTCAGTTGCGGTTGTACTATTGATTGTTTCCTCTTGGTTTACTACTTTTACCGTCGCCTATACTAATGATTATATTGCAAGGTAAGTAAATTTGTCGTATTTCTTATTTGATTTGACTAAAATTTACGCTACTGACGCAATCCAGACAGCAGGACAACCGAAAATTTTTTACTGACTACTCAAAATTTGTCTCAACTCATAACTTTCAATTAGAAATTTTTTTACCGACGGAGGATTTTTTTTTACCGACCAAGTAAAATTTTTACCCTCAACAAGATTTTCTTTACACAAACAGTAATAATTACACGTTGACACGAATGTTTTTACTAATTACAACTGTCGTTACTGACTACAAAAATTAGTCTTACCGACAGTCAAATTTTTACCAGCCGTAATTAAGGTTTTAATTACAAGACCTTGGTATAAAGGTAATTTTTACCGACAACTTAAATTTATACCCACAGAACCAATTTTTTAATAACGGTCGTCAGAATTTTCTTACCGACAATCGAATTTATAATCAGCCTCTGAAAGGGTTATGATCCCTAGATATTGAGATAGAGATAACAGTTACCGTGAATTGTAAATATTACCGGCAGAAAAAATTTCTATACCGATTGCAATTTTTTTTTACTGACAATCAAATTTATTACGACCGTTATTAATTTTTTAATTATAAGACATAAAGTAATTTTTATCGATCATCATAATTATTACCAACAGAGATTTTTCCATACTGACTGTGCTAATATTTTTTACCAAGACTCAAATTTTGTTCCATTCATATTTTAATTACAGGACATTGACATAAAGTAATTTTTACTGGCAGTAGTAATATTTACTGATAGTTATAATTTTAACCAACAGTTGTAGTTTTTACTGACAGTTGTAATATTCACTGACAGTTGTAATTTTTACCGACCGTTGTAATTATTACTGACAGTTGTAATTATTACTGACAGTTGTAATTATTACTGACAGTTGTAATTTTTACTAAGAGTTGTAATATCAACTGACAGTTGTAATTGTTACCGACAGTTGTAATTTTTACCGACCGTTGTAATTATTACTGACCGTTGTAATTATTACTGACAGTTGTTATTATTACTGACAGTTGTAATTTTTACTAAGAGTTGTAATATTCAGTGACAGTTGTAATTATTACTGACAGTTGTAATTTTTACTAAGAGTTGTAATATCAACTGACAGTTGTAATTGTTACCGACAGTTGTAATTTTTACCGACCGTTGTAGTTATTACTGACAGTTGTAATTATTACTGACCGTTGTAATTATTACTGACAGTTGTTATTATTACTGACAGTTGTAATTTTTACTAAGAGTTGTAATATTCAGTGACAGTTGTAATTATTACTGACAGTTGTAATTTTTACTAAGAGTTGTAATATCAACTGACAGTTGTAATTGTTACCGACAGTTGTAATTTTTACCGACCGTTGTAGTTATTACTGACAGTTGTAATTATTACTGACAGTTGTAATTATTACTGACAGTTGTAATTTTTACTGACAGTTGTAATTGTTACCGACAGTTGTAATTTTTACAGACCGTTGTAGTTATTACTGACAGTTGTAATTATTACTGACAGTTGTAATTATTACTGACAGTTGTAATTTTTACTGACAGTTGTAATTGTTACCGACAGTTGTAATTTTTACCGACCGTTGTAGTTATTACTGACAGTTGTAATTATTACTGACAGTTGTAATTTTTACTGACAGTTGTAATTTTTACTAAGAGTTGTAATATTCAGTGACAGTTGTAATTATTACTGACAGTTGTAATTATTACTGACAGTTGTAATTTTTACTAAGAGTTGTAATATTCACTGACAGTTGTAATATCAAGTGACAGTTTTAATTTTTACTGACAGTTGTAATTTTTACCGACGACCCTAGGTTTTACCGGTATAGAAATTTTTCCACACTGACTATAATAGTATTTTTTACCGAAGCTCAACTTTTTTTCGAGTAGTAAGTAATACGTTAACTATACGACATTGACCCAAAATAATATTACCGAGAGTTGTAACACTTATTAACAATCGTAATCTTTACCGGTATAAAAATTTTCCATAGCTTCTTTATCGATCCTGGCCACATTTTACCTACAAAAAAAGCTATTGCCAGAGCAATTTTCTTTACTGACCGTTTGAATTTTTTACCGACATTTTTATTTCTCAGAATACAGGAACCATTTGCACTATTCGATGAATTATATGACAAACCATGGCTTCGTGCTGGTCCCTACTTTGTCGGGACGATAACCGGGTGGGTTTTATTCAAAACCAACTGCAAGCTTCACACTCCTGGTGTAAGTACAAGTCCCCAATAGAAAATAAAAACTCCCAATTAGGCAACATGAAATTTCCATGAAATTAAATAATGAATGAATTATCTGCAGTGGATTAAATTTATCGGGTGGATTATTTCAAGCGGAATAATGATGGCAGTAGTGTACGGCCTCTATCCTGGTGATATGACTGTAACAGTGAGCTCAGCTTACGCAGCACTGGGTCATACTGCATGGGCAATTGCTGTTTCATTTATTGTCATACAATGTTGCACTGGTTCTGCCGCTATTGTCAATAGTTTTTTATCATTACGACTTATTTACCCCATGTCACGGCTCACATACTGCGCTTATCTTGTCCATCCTGTTATCATGATGATTACCAGCATGCAAATGGATGGCCCACTACATATTCATAATGGCCTTGTTGTAAGTTTTATTGTGCAAAAAAAACATTACCGACTGAGAGAAACTTCTTTACTGATTTTTTGAATAATATTTTAATCACGCTATTTTTTATAAGATTTTTTTAGCGATTAAAAAATTATTAAGTAGTCCTAGAATTTTTTACGGATCCTAGAATGTTGACTGACCCTAGAACTTTTGGTCCGTCACTAAATTTTGAACTTGTCCTAGAATTTTTTACCCCTCCTAGAATTTTGAGCTTGTCCTAGAATTTTTCACCGTTCTTAGAATTTGTAGCTTGTCCTAGAATTTTTTACGGATCCTAGAATGTTAAATGGCCCTAGGACTTTTTATCGATCATAGAATTTTTAACTTGTCCTAGAATTTTTTACCATTCCTAGAATTTTGAGCTTGTCCTAGAATTTAGTACCGTTCTTAGAATTTGTAGCTTGTCCTAGAATTTTTTACGGATCCTAGAATGTTGACTGACCCTAGAACTTTTGGTCCGTCACTAAATTTTGAACTTGTCCTAGAATTTTTTACCCCTCCTAGAATTTTGAGCTTGTCCTAGAATTTTTCACCGTTCTTAGAATTTGTAGCTTGTCCTAGAATTTTTTACGGATCCTAGAATGTTAAATGGCCCTAGGACTTTTTATCGATCATAGAATTTTTAACTTGTCCTAGAATTTTTTACCATTCCTAGAATTTTGAGCTTGTCCTAGAATTTAGTACCGTTCTTAGAATTTGTTGTTTGTCCTAAAATTTTTTACCGATTCTAGAATTATTAACTAGTCCTAGAATTTTTTACTGACTCTAGAATGTTAACTGACCCTAGAACTTTTGGTCCGTCACTGAATTTTTAACTTGTCCTAGAACTTTTTACCGATTCTAGAACTTTACGCCCATCTTAGAACTCCCTAGTAATCCTAGAATTTTAACTGATCTCAGAATCTTTTGCCAGTCCTAGAATTTTTAACTAGTCCTAGAATTTTTTACCAATTCTGATTTTTTTTTTTACCAATTAAAAGTTTTTCTGACTTAAAAAAAATCGATTTAACTTAAAAAATAATTTTTTTTTAGCTGACTGTCTACTTCGGAAATCTAGTGTCTTCATATTTAATGTCATTCTGCATCTCCCTGGCTCTAGAGGCGCCAGTAGTAAATCTACTTAAAATAGCATTTGCCTCAAATAAAAGGCCGACGAATCGATAAAATTAATTTTGTTCTCACCAGCAACATCAAATTTAATGTCATATTTATAATAATTATTATAAATAAATTTTAATTAATATTATTATTATTATTATTATTATTATTGTTATTATTATTATTATTAATATTATTGTAATGCAATTTATGTACCTGTAATAAATAAATTTTTTATAAAAATGAAACAAAGTTGATATTTGATTGAATGACATATATATTTATTTTCAATTTATATGATTGATATTAAATAAAATATAAATATATATAAACCGGAAATTAAATTCCAATCGTTGGAAATAATAATAATCATTATTATTGTTACAAGTATATATTTATTGAATCAATAAAAAAGAAGGATATATAAATAGAATTTTATTTAATATATAAATATATGTATATATATTTTTTTTTTTTAACTAAAAGAAATATAAAAAAAATCATACACTAAAAAAATGTAAGCTGTCATATTTATTTTTTAATATTTAAAATATATATATATATATATATCATGTGGGTACTCATTGTAAAGGGCATGAAATTTTATGTCTCATGATATATATATATATATTTTTTGATTGATTGAATTTCGGTTTTTTTTTTGCCGATGACAGCCGTGAAAATTGATTGATCAAAAAAGCACTTTATAATTGAAAATAAACGTTTCCTTATGATAATTTCTCTTTTGTGATAAAATAAATGATAAATGAAAGTGAGCTACGAAGGTGAGTGAGGTCAACTGTAATAAATTTACCAAGAATCAATTTTTTTTTATTAACTCGACTATAAATTCGGATATCTCAAGAAGTTGCTAATGAAATCCGGGTGATAAATTGGAAAAATTATAGCCGGATGTCTGAACTTTGTAATCAGGCCAAATTTATCTCTGGACCGGAAATTCTTCGGCAGCTACAAATTTTCGAAATTAATAAAATAATTTTTTTAGGTTTTTCATTTTTTAATCCCGTGTTTCTGTCTATAGACAATGATATCTCGGAAATCATTGATCAAAACCCTATCACCTAAAAACAAAGTTGTTCTTTGAACCTTGACCTTCAATTTAAGCCCAAGAACGAGCCTTAATCTCAATTTTCCTCGAAGTTATGAATTTTTTAAGCTCCTTTCAAAAATTGGACTTCCCAAAAATTGTCCTCCATCTATATGAATCTAAATAGATCGATATCTCGGAAATCATTGATCGGAACTCTATCACCTAAAAACAGAAGTTGTTCCTTGAACCTTAACCTTCAATTTAAGCCCAAGAACGAGCCTTAATCTCGATTTTACTATAAGTTAGGAAGTTCTAAAGTTTCACTCTCAGATTCAAAAATTCAATATTTCAAAAATATCCCGCTGTATATATGAATCTAATTAGATCGATATCTAGGAAACTATTGGTCGGAACTCTGTACACCAAAAACAAAAGTTGTTCCTTGAACCTTAACCTTCAATTTGAGCCCAAGAACGAGCCTTTATCTCAATTTTCCTCGAAGTTATGAATTTTTAAAGCTCCTTTCAAAAATTGGGCTTCCCAAAAATTATCTTCCATCTATATGAATCGAAATAGATCGATATCTCGGAAACTTCTTATCGAAACTCAATCAACCAAAAACAAAAAAATATATCAGAATGTTCAAGCTTCAGAATAGGCCCAATTACGACCCTCAAACTTAATTAGTTTTCCAGTTACGAATGTTCAAATCTCAAAAATTAAAAACCCTTCAACCAAAAACCACTTAATCAACTTAATTAGCAATTATGATAATTAATTAGCAGTTTTAATAGAATGATAGATAAATTAATAACAATTTAGGGATGAAAGGATACATTATGGTAGATTGCATGAGGCGGTTAGCTACGAGAATGTCTGAAATCAGTGCCCAGATGGTTGGGATGCAATATAATAGCTAGTTCAGCACAACACATTCCCAAGCACATAACGCCTCATCTCCCATTGTACTAACACTCTCGCAACACCGACAACTGCTGGCTGTGCCGGGTGATAAGTGGGTGGCGATAGTCGGCTCCCAGTCGCACGGGTGAGTTAGCAAACACCAAACACCCACTCGTTAATTCTATTGTTATTATTTATTTATAACTCGAATCCTTTTGCTACGATTATTTGACATCTAATTAATATTTCATTACCCATGTTTACTCTCCGGAAATATATATATCATGTTATTTATTCAAATCTAATTTAAATATGACGTTGACCTTCGGAAATTTAGAAATTTTTAATTCAATTTTTTAATTCCCGCCAAGAAAATTTAAAATTCAAAAAAGTCAACTCATTTGAATCTTTTCCAATTCCACTCTTAATCCGTAATTATGGAACTACAGTGCTCCCTCTCTATAATTCCCCTCGTTATGATTCTAGTTCCCCTCATTTTGAGGGGAATGTGTTCCCCTACTCTCACTACATTGTATACAAGATATATTTGTGTACGTTCAGAATGACTGCGCACGCATTTCTCTGTCTAGTATTCTTAAGAAAAAGTGGGGTCCCTCGCTAAGAAGGAATTCTTAGAATTTTAGCCCCGAGTTGGGAATTATAGAGAGGGAGCACTGTATTTTGGTATTGAGAAGGACCCTAGCGAATTCGGTCATACTTAAAATATACTGAAAATATCCACTGAATTTTAGCCCAGTTTCGGTCGTTTTTCGGTAATATCCCAAAAAACTACCCAAATTATACCTAAATAATGCATATATTATAGATATATTTGTGATCATTATGTACCTAAAAAGTACTCTAATTTTTTTTCTTAATTGTTAACTTTAGCAGAGTCAAATTTTAATCTATTAACCAATGAAATCAATTTATTAATAAAAGTAAGAAATTAATAGGAGAGAAGTAAAATACATGTTTATTCAAATTTTGAAATTTTTATTAAATTATAAATTCGTTATTTTATTTAATTTTTTTTATAACAATAAAAATGAAAAGGTTTTTGATTTTATTAACAAAAAACATAAAAATAATTCCTAATTATTTTTAAATAAATTTTTCTGATCGCTGCCTGTTGAGAAATATTACAGACTTCTCGTTCAGTTTTTTTCGAGCAAATCGGTCGTTTTTGAGAAAATCTGTCACCCCTTTATAGATATTATGTTTAGAGTTAGGTTTCTTGGTATGCTTCAAAAATCTTGTTCTATGTAGAGCCTATTCACTTCCATTATTTTTTATTAGTTGACACAATTACTTATACACTGTTAAAAAAATTGTTTGAATTTTCAAAACATTGTATATAACGCAATAAACACATACATTTGTGCTTGAAATTTCATTACTAATTTCATATAGAATTTAAAATACACGTTTTTGAATTTTCAAATCAACACTTTGGATTTTCAAATACTTCGTTTCGAATTTTCAAATATAATTTTTTTAATATTCAAATACTTTGTTTTTAATTTTCAAACACTTTCTTTTTAATTTTCAAATAGATATATTTGAAAATCTGAAGCGTTTATTTGAAAATTCAAAAGCGTGTATTTTAAATTCTATACGATCGTTACAATGAAATTTCAAACACAATTGTATGTGTTTATTGCGTTATATACAATGTTTTGAAAATTCAAATAATTTTTTGAACAGTGCATGGTTACATGGAAATTAAAGACTATGAGGTATATAAAGTAACAAAATTTTTATTGATAAAATTTCAAAATTTTGTAAACTGTCATCAATTCCTTATAAACAACATTATAAATTTTTCTTTTTTATTAACCATTGTTATAATATAATATAATATAGCGGGTGATTATATTTTTTTTCCTAAACGTTTTAAAAAGTAGAAATAAACATTTTAAAGTTAAATCACATTTTAATATTTAAATCACTATAAAACTATATTCTGTTCATTAGCATTGTGCTATATCACATTCAATACTGTATACTGTCAATGATGTTTAGTTCAATCACAAGTTTTATTACTTTATATTATCGAGGAAATAAAAACTTAACAACAGTAAAGTCTAAAGTACACCGCTCACATTACTCAAATTTACTATGGTATATTTAACTAATTAGTATTAATACACAATCCTTGATTACCCGGGTAAAAAAAATTATATATAATTCAATATAATCATATATAATTTTATATAATTATATATGATTTATATAGAATTATATATGATTCATATAGAATTATATATAATTATACAGAATTATATATAATCATACAGAATTATATATAATCATACAGAATTATATATAATTATATATATCGTTGAGAAAAAATCACAGCTGATTATATATAATCATATATGATTATATACAACTATATATAATTTTACATGATTATATATAATTATATATAACGCTGAGAAAAATCACAGATGATTATATATAATTATATATAGTTATATACAATTACATATAATTGCATATAATTATATATAATTATATATGATTATCTGTGATTTTTCTCAGCGTTATATATAATTATATATAGTTATATACAATTACATATAATTGCATATAATTATATATAATTATATATGATTATCTGTGATTTTGTCTCAGCGTTATATATAATTATATATATAAACATATAATTCTATATGAATCATATGTAATTCTATATAAAAATAGAAAAGAGAGAAAAATAACTTGGGAGTGAAGATATATATGTAAATATGGGTGTTTCAAAAAAAAAAAATTTTTTTTCTTTTGTGGTAAGCAAGAATCGAAAGTATAAATAAAAATAAAAATTTTGGTACCAATCTGTGCTCTTAATAATGATATTAAGGTTTGTCTCAATCCATTTTTCTATTTTCCGTTTAAATAACACAAGAAAAAAAATTTTTCTTTTTTGAATTTTCTAGCTCACAAACCAATCAACGGATTTTTATTAACAATAAATATTTTTGTAGGAAATTGAACGCTCTACAAAAAAAGTCTCTTATCATTTTTTTATAAATCGTACTGTTCAAAAGTTATTTAAGCTTCAAGTCAAATTTATAGTAAATTTTGAGATTTTTTTACTTTTCCGGCGATTGTATCAGTCTTATCAAAAAATATCGTAGGAACTGTTTCGTAGATAATTTTATTCCTTACAAATTATTACAAACAAAGTTTTTCGAAATCCCGCATTGTTCACAAGTTCTTTTTATTTCAATGTCAAGCTCTTAAAATGCTTGGATTTATCAAAAAATGATAAGAGACTTTTTTTGTAGAGCGTTCAATTTCCTACAAAAATATTTATTGTTAACAAAAATCCGTTGATTGGTTTGTGAGCTAGAGAATTAAAAATAAAAAATCAATTTTTAACAATATTAATTTTCTGAACTTAAATGTCAACGAAAAGTAAACTTGATTTTTCGTTGATATTTAAAACTCTTTAACTTTGTTCGCGTTCATTTAACATATGTATGATATCGAATACTTTTTGTAGGAAATTTAATTTTCTACAAGACCTAGCTTGTCATTATTTGAAAAAAAAATTTTCCGATAGAATAAAAATGAAAAATAACAAAAAATAATTTAACACTGAGGAAACTAAATTTTTGTCGATGTTTGACGCCCCGTAACTTTTTCCCAGTTTGTTTGACGTACATATTGTATCAGCACTTTTTTTAGAGAATTTTATTTCCTACGAAATTATACCAGGTGGAATTTAAAAAAAAAATTTCTCATAGTCTTAATAACGAAAAACTAAAATGAAAAATTTTCGTGTGTATTTTAAATGGGAAAGGGGACCCCCATTTGTGATAGTTCAAGTCTAAAGATATCTGGCTAAAATTCGGTGAAGTTTTTTTTATAATATAAAGTAACTTTTGGGCCCATAAGAGTTTAAAAAAGAAGTATTTATTTTTTTCTGGGACATCCCAATATATATGTACGTAGGAGAGGGAAGTCACCGGTGCTATAAGCAGCAGCGGAAGTAGTTCGGTGCTCGCCACGAGATCGCGCTCACTACTTGTAGTGTGTCTCTAGTAAGAAACTTATTTCAAAACTGTTAAATTCCAAACTTGAGGCTATTCTGGCCCGGGTACTCCTCCGTTATTTGGCAGAGTGAAAAGTACCTTTTTTGATGGTAATATAGTACATTCTATATTACATAATGACAAAAATATTTATTATCAATGTTTCCATAAATAATTTTTCTTAGAAATTAAACTTGGACTTTCAAAAAAAAAAAAAAAATGATTTAAATAAAAAGTGTAGAGCCTCTACTATACAAAAATTCACAATTTATTTAACAAATTGCATAGGAATTCAATTATACGTAGTTCTACATAATTATATATAGTTATATATAATTATATCTAGTTATATATAATTATATATAGTTATATATAATTATATATAATTATATAGGGCCATTTTTCATATATAATTATACATAATTATATATAATTATATATAATTTTTTTTACCCGGGTACTGAACGCGCAGCAGGTCACGCGCAGAAATTTCATACACAAGCATTTGAATTTTTAAATAAATATTATGAAATTTCAAATGGAATTATTAAAATTCAATATGTCTTAGAATTTTCAATACTCGCTTTGAAAATTTAAAAAACAAGTATAAATTTTAAGTACGTTTATTAAAATTCATATTTTTTTTCTTAATTTTAAATACCAGCTTGATTATTAAATTACGTACATTAAATTTGAAGCTTTTTTTATTGAAAATACAATTCAAATATCTAGTTATGAAAATTCAATTCCTTTTGTATTGTAATTTTCAAATTATTTTTTACAGTGTAACTTACACTAACGGCGCCAGTAAAACAATTTAGAATATAATGTTTTTAACTTCCCGCTGAGAAAATTGCAAATTTTAAAAAAATTCGGGAAGTTATTGGTTTTAGTCCGATTTGTGAAAATCGAAATTCCAACAGATGTCGACGTTTTGAGGTCCTAGAAAGCTATTCTGACGAATTTCACGATGATGTCCGAGTGTATGTATGTATGTATGTAAATATCTGTAACTTTTGAACGGATGAACCGATTTTGAACTTTAAGGTGTCATTCGACGCGGCTTTTTATTTACTATAAACACTGAAAATTTGAGCTTGATCGGTCAGGTACGTTCGGAGATATTTCAAAAATAAAATTTTTTCAAAAATGTTTTTTTTGAATAATTTTTAATTCGCTGAATGGATTAATCCCAAAATCTAATCAGTTCTTAAACTTTGTAAGCCGCGTCGAATGCCGCCTTAAAAATCAAAATCGGTTTATTTGTTCGAGAGAAACCGTTAACGAAAGAATTAAAAAAAAAATTTTTTTTTAGTATTTTGAAAATTTCTCAAAAACGACTCGATAAATCAATTTTAAAATTTTATCAGTTGTAGAACTCAATAAAACGCGTCGATTGCCACCTTAAACGTCTCAATCGGTTTATTCGTTCGAGAGATATCGTTGTAGAAAAAATGGTAAAAAACGTTATTTTTCGAAAATAAACGCATACAAAAGTATTTTCGAGCTCGAAGAGCTCGAAAATGTATCCATAACCATTTTTCGAGCTCAAGAAGCTCGAAATACGCGGGAAGTTTTGGGACTGGCCCACAGGGTCAACCGACAGACCGATTTTTATTAAATGTAATTAAATCTTTCCACTCTCAAAAATGTGAGTGTATGAGCTGACTTTAGAAAAATACATAATATTGTATTTGTATAGTTGGTACAACAGTATTCAATCTGAACAGTTAAATGACATTTCATGTATAAACGCCATCTATACTATATTTCACAAATAATCATTTTTTTCAGTATAATTTGGGTATGAAAAGTTCACAAACATACCCAACATTTACGTTAATTTAGCTATTATTTCGGTATGATTAGGGCATTATTCGTGAAACGTACCCAAATGTTATCAAATGTATACTACACGGTAAGAAATGCATGGCGTTCAACACCATGCTGGTATGGTCTCCAGACAGATACTAAAACAGCATGTGAAATATTCCAATACAGTATTGTAGCGAGTCCCAAAAGTATGGCGTTATTTACTATACTGTATAGTACTGGAGCTATTGTATTGCTCACACGTATGCATAGCAAGCACGGTGAAACAGCATGGCCCTGAGATCCATACTACAATGCCGAGGGCACAATGCTACTAGTTTTTTCCGCCATAATTTTTGGCGTGTCGATCAATGTATACTATCGTATTACCGCCAAAACTGTACAGATGTCGTTAGAATAGGTTTATCGGCCAGAAGCATTGTGGATACGGCAACGCAGTATGGGCCTGACGGCCATACTGACATTGCGGCAGATGCGAGAACTATCGCCAATGTTACTATTCTCGCAATGGTCGAATCACCTATGCATACAATTTTACAACGTATAAAAATCTCCGATACCATACAGTATGGCGTTCACGCCTATACTGGCATAGTGATATCCGCAAAATATTTCTTACCGTGTATGTCTAAAACACACTCAAAATATACCCAAAATTTCGGTATGATCGCATGCGCTAGGGTATATTCAAATAGTAAAAAATATAATCGTCTTAGCAAAAAATACATTACGCATAGTAATTTTGAATATCTTATTATGTAATTATTACTAGCTAGTAAGTTTGACCAAACGTTTAGTAATAATTACAATACAGAATGTATTTTTTCATATCTGTTAGTAAATTTTACTATAGTATTATAATTTTTACGATACTTTTTTCTCCGTGTAAATGATATCCTAGAGTTTATGAATTTTCAAAGTTTCAATTCCTAATCAAGAATTTGAATTCTCTTCGATAATATTAATATGTTGAGCACCACTGAGTTTGCTTGTAGATCTTTCGTTTGACTTCCAACTGTCTATAAAAATAACTGATATCAGTAGATCAAAATGTCAGGGAAATGAAAAATTCCATTGATCAATTTCAGTTGAAACAAAACAGTCGACGAGCTGAGAAAAAATAGATGACGCAATTAATTCACTTGCAATATCTGGTAATGGAAATTCATTTCAAGCTCAGTATCTGCCGTCTTACATAGATGAGACGTGAATCTGATATCACTCTTCTAATTACAGATAATTCGATCATATTTTGACTTTATTATTTAACACAACTTTTAAATTATAAAGCTTCATTTCTTCAAACTTAAAGAAACAAAAATGTCAAAATTCATTTTACTGTTATCTATTTTTTTGATTATTGGTCTTTACGCCAGTGGAGTTGAAGGTTGCAAAGGTGGTTGGGTAAGTAATCATCATAAAATGGTTTTTTGATACTTGAAAAAAATAACTGTTACTCTGAATATGAATAAAATTATTTTTTTCGATTTTAATTAATTTTTTTTTTTTTTTAGTGTTACCCTTCGAATGGCTATGGATGTTGTAAGGGTTATGAATGCAGTTCATTCTTCAGTGAAGGCAATTGCAAACATAGGTCTGAGTTTGGTATACCCATTTGAAAATAAAAATTATTTAAATAGTTATGATTATTGTACATTTTTTTTAAGCATTGTTTAAATATGTATAATATGTAAATAAATCAGTACCAATAAAAAATGATAAATTTATCGTGTTCGATTTAACTTCAAAAACCATTGAAGATATTCACATAACCTATTAAGACGCTTGCCTACCAGCCTTGAAGGACCAGGTTCGAGACCCAGCAAATGCGAAAAAAAATTAGTTTCATCGATCTACCTGATTTCTCTGTATAAATTTATTTCCATATCTTACTATCACGCAGATGTCCACCAATATTTTTTTTTTTTTTTTTGTTCAATTTTTTTTAAATAAGCATAGGTGCTTATTAAGCAACAGTCGTAGCACAATACTGTCTATCGATATTGGGCCAATACTAAGTCGCAGTCTTGGCACATCAGCGCTGTCACTCAAGCTTGACTCAGTATTACCATTCCGATGCTTAGACAGACTTGGGCCAAGCTTGGATTTCAAGGTTTCCCCAGAGTTGATGAGTCTTGTGCCAAGCCTCAGCCAAGCTTGGGCCTATTGTTTCTTCTTATAAGGGCAACCATGTTTTTTTTTATCCCAAATAACTTAACGCACTTAATGTTTAAAGAAACAACATTATTATTGATTTCGACTTGTTTATGTATGTCTAAGTGTTACAATAATTGTAACGGATAATAAGTCAACATACACGGAACAAACAGAATATTAGAAATAAATAAATAACAGTAAAAAGTCGAATCCATTGTTGTCATCTAAACAAGAGAATGGACCTCGGGTGTCATCGGTTTTTCCACTCACTCTGGATGTTACGTGTTAGATGTTCTTCCACTTTTCTGTGCGCATGCGCAGTTCATAAATGTTCGGTAGTGGAGGGAATTTACGAGGTCTATTCTTTTACTGGGGCCACAATATCATTTTGTAATATTTCAAAACTGAACAGAAAATTGATTAAAATAAATTTCATATTTTTTTTAAACAATTTTTCATTTATTTGATTGATAATTATTACATGATCTGTTTATCAATTGCTTTGAATCAATTCTAATAAAGCCGAGACGATTATGAAATTACAGAGAAAAATATAATTATGTAACTAATCGGTTTTAGTTGGTATCCCGTTCGGCATCCATGTCAGAAAGGCATCATTATGTTATCTGAAAAAAGATATCTTTTAGAGGCCAGACAAATGCTATCTTTTTGACAACTTTTTACGGATATCGATTTATCGAGATCTAAAAGATAACTTTATGATAACTTCTGTAGATGTCCTTATGATGTCAAAAAGATATCTTTTTGTAAACATTTATCATAACCTAAATTTATGAGCTGACGTTTGGTATTCATATATTTTATGTTTAGTTTAGGTTAACCTACAAAATAGGTATACGGGCAAAAAGTGTTCGATAAAAAATGTTCTTCAGAAAAACATTTAAAGGATTATCTACGAGCCAAAAAAATGATCATTTACGAAAATTTAAAAATAATTCAATAAACAATTTTAATCTGTAGAAACCTCAGATTATTGGGCCTCAATCATTATACCCTGAATAAGAAAAGTGATTTAATCCATGATGTGTATATCTATATATTAGTCGATTAAAATTGCTTTAAATTATTTCGAATTGTTTTGAATCATTTCAAATAATTTTTCTTAATTAGGGTACCAAACTTTGAAGTTAATAGTAAATGTCAATTGAATTATACTAAAAATGATAGTATAAATAATAACAGTGATGATAGTGGTGAAAAAAATGATCATGGTGATAAATAAGTTGAAGTGAATTCGAAGATTACTATTATTATTATATTATTATTATTAATATTATTATTGATATTACTATTATTATTATTATTATTATTATTATTAATTACATTAAAGTTACTATATAATTTTGAATTAATTACTTTCTTACAAATAATAATCAATAAAAACCGAAAAATTTTTGAATATTAATTATTATTAAGCAACCTCAAAATCATATCTATTTAGAGATAACTTTATTACATCATTGATCCGCTATCTTTTAGACATCAGAAAAATGTTATCTTTCTGATACCTTTTCGAAGAGATCTAAAAAATGTCAGTAGGTGGCGCATTAGATATCTTTCTGATATCTTTATGTTATCTTTAAGATGAGTCTTAAAGTTATCAGATCGAAAAAATGTTATCTTTGTGAGATCTTTATAATAACTTTTTGCCGAGCGGGTATATACTTATGCTCAATCGTGTTTCCTTTTCCAAAATAATTTCACGGAATTATTTTTCAAGAAAACAACAATATTATTGATTTCGGTTACTTTATTTATGTCTGAGTCTTAAAATTATTTTAACAGATAATAAGCAATGACACAAGTGTTGTTTTTCGTGAATGAGACCAGAAACAGTCTCTTATCTCTGTTGAACCAGGTATTTCAGAACCCAGTTGCTTATTTATCTGAGTAGCTGGACCGGGAGAACCGTTCAAGATCTCTAATGTGGGATAATAAGGTCATTACCGTGCATTACTTATGTCTGATATGAGTTTTACAATAAATATACGTAGATAATGAGCATTGATAAATATTGAGTAAGAGGAAAATAACTGCTGATAATAAAAGTGTGTCATTGAGACCATATGTGAGATTTTATCAATGTTTCTTTAACAAAAACTAATGTAAATTTGTTAACATCGAATATTTTAATTAATCAGTCGAATAAATATTTCTTTTATTTCGCGCTTCACTGATGATAAAAGAGTATGTGATTTGTATTTTTTGTTTAGTCAGCACTGGGAGTTGAGCCGAAAACATCAGCATTAAAATTATATATCTAGTAAGTTAAAGTAATTATTATTATTAAACAAATATCCTTCAATCAATTTTATTGATTCCCGAAAGTTGAGTCAATTTTTTAGATCCGGCTTCAATCATAAAAAAATAACGCTTATCGGAGAACAAAAAATAGCTGATTCCTATGCTACCATAGTAATCATTACTATGTCACATAGAAATCAAGATTTTTGTGAGAATCCGGAACGAATTTGCTAGGAAAAATGATTAGAATTGTAGCAAGAACGCAAATGATAGCTTATTCAATGCGGAATGAAATTTCGAGCATAATATGTTTTTTATTTTTTTATTTATCAAAATTTCAATTTACGGCAAATCGGTATTGTACCGTGGATCACCTTCATTGCGGTAAAATAGTCGTAAATCAGGTCCGCTAGAGATTTTTTGGTGTTAAAAATTTAATGGATTGCGATAATTGGAAACAAGATAAAAAAATGTGTGTTAAAATAACACACAAAAGCCTCAAAAATTGAGCACCCAAAATTTTAACACACGTTTTTTTTACATTTTGACGATTCATTTTTTAGTGTGCTTCCTCTTTAGGGGTCATCACTGATCGATATCTTAGAAACGAATGATTGAAACTCGATCCAATATGAATGAAAAATGTTTCCTGAGCCTTAACCTTCAATTTGAGCCCGATTTAGATCCTCAATCTCCATTAGTTTAAAAGCGTTGAATTTTAAAATTATTTCCATCGAATTTAAATTCGTTTACTTTCTATTGATATAGATCGATAACTCAAAATCAATTAGTCTAATCTTAACTAACCAAAAATAAAAATTTATGTTAAAAGACTCCTCTTTGCTTTGAACCTCATAACCGTAATTTTTGATAACTACAGAAGTTATAATTCATCGAAAATTTACTTTTGAAAAAAACTTAATCGTCGATAATTTCAAATTTCAGTTTATTATAAATTGCTCATAAAAAATGGCGTGCAAGTTATCTATGATTGTACTAATATCATTTGTTGGGGTATCAATTGTCGTAGCAGACCGCCCAGAACCCGAATTTAACGGCAAGGCCCTCGATGTAAGTAAAAAGATATAGCCTAAATAAAATTCCAATCACTTGTTACTACATTTTGTTTGCAGGAAACACAAACGACAGTTGATGAAGCTACTTATTTACTGGGAGAAGGCGCTAATGATTTTTCCAGTGGTGACTTCCAAGGAGTAGGAGACGTAAATATAAACACTTTGTCTATTTTATTTTTTTTTAATTTTTATTAGACAAGTAATTATTATATCATTAATTTTTTAGGACTTTGATCGAGGTTTGAGAGATGTTTTTGGCTTCACCGAAGCGGAGACCGGGGCTTTCTCCACGTTAAAAAGAAATAGCTAACATGCATAAGTAAATTTCTCTAAAATCTCAAGATTTACGTCCAACAAATATAAATTTCATTCATCTAATGACCAACTGATTGAACAAGAGTTTATTTTAAATCCAAACTGTTAGAAATCAAATGTATATTATAACTGAAACCGTGAAATAAAACAGATTGATATACAGGAGAAGAAATTATATGTTTTAGTGGAACATTAGAAATAGAAAAATAAAATAGAATAAGCAGAATAGCTTCCTAGAATCTCAAAGTGTCGACATCTATTGGAAATTCGATCTTCACAAATCGGACTGAACCCAATAACTTCCCGAATTTTTGAAAATTTACAATTTTCTTAGCGGGAAGTTAAAAATTATAAATAAAAAATGGCCCTATATGATTATATATAATTATGTATAACTACATTATATGATATAATTATTGCAATAAAAATTAAAAAATAATAAAACATTCGGACGCGTGTAGGATTTGAACAGTAGTTCTCGCGCTAAAAAGTTTAACACGCTGCCCACTGACTTAGGAGATTTAGTTGATAAGGGAACATCCATAAATTACGTAACGCGTTTTGAAGATTTTTGAGACCCCTCCCTCCTGGTATGTAACAAATCGTAACAAATGACCAGACCCCCATGCCCCTAAGAGATTTGTTACGTAACGTTATAACTTTGTCACGATCCCTAGTAGAAATAATCGAGGGCCGCCTAGATTACAAACTAGGCCCTCGCTAGCGATATCGAGGCAAAACTAGAAATCGCGCCACCTACAACTCATGTGTAAGTTTTGCTTGAACCAATATCCGTGTACGTTAGTATGTGTGTATTTTATTGCATACAGTAAATAACCTATTAGAAGAATGAAAATTATGTTTATAAATATTATGAGCACTTGAAAAAATAATAAAGTTTAAATTAACTGTGTAATTATGTTGTTGATATCTCAGCGTATAAGTAAATAATTAATTTTAATAATGGATACAATTAAAAGACTTGATACAATAACCAAACTCCGACTTTGGGCAATAAAATCCAATATTGCAGATTGTCATTCAGACAATTTGTTAAAAATATTACAATGTAGTGCACTTCCGGAAAAATATGTGACATTAAATCGTTAAATAATAATGATAGTTAATTAATGATATTAGTGATGCGAATATAATATTAATTTTAATGCTACCATAATTAATAAATATTAAAGTATTCAAATTTTTGAATATTTAAAAAGTAAATAAATTATGTGGTATTGTTTTTTATAATATTCGTTTCAAAAAAAAGCTTGAATAAAAGAATGTTAAATAAAAAATGTTTTTAAATTATTCAGACTATCAATAATTATTATATTTAAAATTAGTAATTTAATTGTTACAAATAATTTCGATTTTAATTTTTTAAAATAATAATTTATAATAGTTTATTTGTATTTAATCAATATATAAACTATAACTGGGAACCACGGGATTTAGTATCGCCATTTTTTATTTGATTTCTAGGCAAACTAGCCAGGCGCTAGTCAGTGCCTCGATATTATACTGGCTAGCGCCTGTCTAGAATCTAGTACAACTAACCAGGCGCTAGCGCCTCGAATTCATTTCTACTAGGAAACAGATAAATTTCTTGAACAATTTAAATTCAAATTTCTTGCACACTATAACTGCTATAAATTCATACTCGAGTCGAAGCATTAGTTTTCTTTTGGTTCCCTTAATTTCTTAAAATTATTTATTTGATTCTCCGACATTCTCCTTAGATTTCTTTTGATATTTTTACATTCTCGCCATGTTTTTTTTTTTTTTACTCTTTCAGTTGCCTCTAAGCTGTTCTGAGTTTTCTATTTAAAGTTTCTAATTCTCGGCAACAATAGTTATGGACGATGATTCGCTTTTGATTCTTCTTCGTTCTTAAAAAATTCACGTAAAAAGTTTTAAGAATCAAAAACCAATTAATTAAAAATCTGCCAATCGTTTCCAAGAGCACTGGCCGACAACAGCTACCAAAAAAAAAAGTATCCATGTTTGTGTTTGCAGACTAGATACTTTACTTGGCTTCGACAGAGCATCATTACATCAGTACTCTAGTGAATTCGTTTATAAAACGAACTTGGTATTTAGTACGATTTCCATTTATTTTTATTAAAGTTCTAAAAATAAAATCAATTTATTAATAAATAATACTCATAATTTTGTAAGTTTGTTAATATTTCTTAAATGAGTGAATTTACGAACAAAATATGATAGATTTTTTTTTGAAGAGCGATAAATTTTTCTCGGTGTACTAAAATGGTAAGGTATCATCGCTCAGCCAGAGTTAAATGACACTAGAATCGAATTTTTTATTATTTTTGAATCATAAATCAATGATTTATATCATGGCCAAGTAAACAAATCTAATTTTGGAAATAACGTACACCATAATCAAATTTACATGGAGTTAAATGAGGATGTGGAATCTCTGCTTAAAAAATCCGATAGATTCTCATAGCTGTATATATAAAGCCTTATACTTAACTATTGCACTTCTCATAGAACTCATTTATTCTTATAAAATCTCCATCGGAATTAATGAGAATCTATTGAATTCTATGAGATTTTATAAACAGAGATCTCATATAATTCTCCTTTGATTCTCTTTAGTTGTGAGAAACAGGGAAGAATCAAAAAAATTTACAGAGAATCAATTTTTCGACTCGCGACGTACGATGAGAATTTTTTTTTCAGATTTTTATCTAAGCAACGTACTTCAATTTTTGTCACGTAATACATATAGAAATGACCACCCCCCTTAACGTAACAATGCATAACAAATTGAAAAGCCCCCCCCCCCTCTCAAAGTGTGTTACGTAATTTATGGATGTTCCCTAATTAACTTTTGTATGAACTTTAAGTAATAAGAATCTTATATGTGATAGATTCTTGATCAACAAAATTTTGTATCTATGAATAGACCTAGACAGCCATGAGCATACGTGAAACGCCATGAACAGACATGATCAGGCCTGAGTGTATTCAACGGTTCAGAATATAAGTGTTGTTTTTCGTAAATGAGACCAGAGACAGTCTTTTATCTCTGTTGAACCAGGTATTTCAGAACCCTTATTTATTTGAGTAGCTGGATCAGGAGAACCGGTCAAGGTCTCTGATATGGGATAATAAGGTCATTACCGTGCATTACTTATGTCTGATATGAGTTTTAAAATAAATATACGCAGGTAATGAGCATTGACAAATATTGAGTAAGAGGAAAAATTACTGCTGATAATAAAAGTGGGTCATTGAGACCATATGTGAGATCTTATCTCTGTTTTTTCAAAAAAAATTTATTTGAATTTGTTAACATCGAATATTTTAATTAATCAGTTAAATAAATATTTCTTGTATTTCGTCCTTTACTGATGATGAAAGGGTATGTGATTTGAATTTTTTGTTTAGTCGGCACTGTGAGTTGAGCCGAAAACATCAGCATCAAAATTACTTATCTAGTAAGTCAAAGAAATTATTATTATTGAACGAATATTCTTTAATGAATTTCATTAATTCCCGAAATTTGAGTCAATTTTAAATAGGTTCGTGTAAGGTAAAAGACCCAATAGCGGAACGAGACCCAGTACCGGAACGATTTTAAGATTATTATAATATATCTTAATGAGTACAACACGGAATTTTAAGAAGTTTTATTTTTCTAAAATCTCAATGTTTTAGGTCAAAAATCGATTATAAGTAAAACTTATAAGTCCATCAATAATATTAAAAAAAAAATAAAAATTGTAGAACCAAGCGGAGACTTATGACTTACCCCGATTCCTTAAGGATTTTGCTAAGAAAACAGCCAGTAGTCTTAAGCTTGTAAAAAATGTAGGATGCAACTTTTTCAACCCTTTTTTTTTATTTGCATGTAAAGGTATTTAGAATTCACAATTTTAAGTGTTTGTATACAAAAAATTCAGTAAAAATATTAATTTTTGCTGTTCGCTTATAGGTGCGCTAGAAGTTAGCCTGACCCAGTACCGGAACAGTCTGCCATATTTATTTTCTTAACTGACACATGCAGTTTATTTGGTTAAAGTGTATGGTCTAAAGTGTAGTGCAATCAAAAATTAATTGAGCTAATTATTAATACAATAAGTATGTTTGTTATAACAATTTCATTAAATAAATATACACTTTAATTTTAAGAATAAACCTAAATTTTTATACTCAATGTTTTTTTCTAAGACTAATTTATATAGTTTAACCTCAAAATCTTTTATTTATTTTAATTACCAAGTATAAAAAAATATTCGTCATTAAATTTATATATTAATCATAAATTTTTTAGAGACTACTAGGATGCCAAAAGTGAAAAATAATAAAAAAATTTTATACCACCTCCGATCTTGGTGCTGCATTACAAGATGCTCACACTGAGAGAAAAAATCGGTTTTCTGAACTAAGAAATCGTAGTTCACAGACGACTCAGCTAAACTAAATCAGTTTCAGTAACTAATACACCATAGTAAAGTGATCTATGACTACATAGTCATTCTTACTATTTTTAGTTACATATACTAAGATAAAGTTATTAACATAACTATAATTTATATTGTAGTAAATAATTTCTTCTTAGTCTAATGAGCAATAAGATTATTGTAATGTTAATAATGTACACTTAGTTCTTCAGATCATTTATAATTGTAGGAATAAGTATTTATGTCTAGATGTTTACACTAGAAAATTGAACTTCCTGATAATGTACTGATTTGACTTATTGTAACTAAATATTCATAGTTACTATTTCCATGATTTAGTACTGCAAGAAAAAAATTATTTAGGGATTTGTACTGCAGATTTTGGTTCATTGTTACTGGATTCTTTTTTGTATACTAGCGAATATTTTCGTGATAAATTCAGAAATTTTTTTTTCTATTACATTGAATGTACTTGATGTTTTTTTATTATAACAAAAATTATTTTAGGAAACATTAATGTTAGACATTAATGTCTTAATGTAATTTAGTATATACTAAATTACAATCAAAAATGATACCTGTCACTCTGTTGAATAACAGAGAAGTTTTCATACCAGAATTGTTCTCAAGCTTGGAATATAATACTTCTGAAATAAGTTTCTTACCAAGGACAGTATCCAAAAGGTGGGCGCGATCTAGTGGCGAGCACCAAACTACTCTCGCTGCTGTTGCTTTGTTCTGGTGACTATTATCTCTTAGTTTAAGCAACTTTTTTGTGTTGGTTGGAACAGAAAAAATTCTTGCGTTAAATAATAGTACTCATTCCGATAAATTTTATATTCTTCAAACAAAAAAGTGCAGATTGCTACAAAAACTCATATATCTTGCTTCAAAAATTCTTCGCTTCAAGCATAAGAATATGTTAACTTGAGAAAAAATATTTCAATTAAAAATAAAAATTTCGAGGTAATTATTTATTTAGGGCAAGAAAATTTTGATTTCCCGAATCGATTAAAAAAAAAATTCTGGATTCAAATTATCTGTTTTTTCTGTGTATTTATAATTCTCAAAAATAGCAGATAATTTAAAAATATATAAAGGATTAATATTAATAGCTGGAATTATTTTATAATATGAAAATTAAAAAATTGCTTCGATTTAAACATCTTGTCTGATTATTTTGCTATAAAGGGTTTCTCTTAACTCATAAGGTTATTTATTTGTACGTTATGAAAACTTATGAATACGGCTTTCAAATTTGAGTTTTTCTACACAGGAAAAATAGTTAGCTTAAGTCAAAAAAATATTCTTGATTTTAGATCATTTTTTTTAACAATGCGGAAAATCAAAATTTTCTTGCAGTAAAAAATTATCTTGAATTTTTATTATCTTGAGTTAAAATATTTTTTTTCAAGTCAACATATTCTTACGCTTAAATCAAACAATTTTTACTTGCTTAAAGAGTTTTATTTTGTTAATATAGGAGATATTTTTTGTAGCAAAATATATATCTTAGTTTTTATAGTAACAATAGAATTTTTTAGTTTGAAGAAAATAAACTTTGTTTTAAAAAAAAAAAAGTTGTTTAAGCTAAAAAAAAATTTATTGGGAGAAAAGATATATATTATCTTGATTGATTTTCATTTCAATAAATAATCCCTAATTGATTGGCAACAAAAAATTTTTACACGCTCTTTTGATATAAAAAAATGTTTTTCTTCACTTTTTTAATCGATCTTCACATTTTTAACTATTCGGAATTAATAAGCAAAAAAAAAAGTGTTTAAAACGCTTCTTTGGCTTATGATTTGCAATACGCACTTTTGGCATTAGGAATGCAATTTATAGCCAGATAAACAAAATATTAATGGTATTTATAACTGTATTCTCTTTAAAATTTTTTTTACATTTGATAATTAGTCAGCAGAAATATTCTATAATTATTAAATTAACTAGAAATTGATTGTTTAGAGAACTAAGATTAAATAGTACGGTTGACACTTTTGTAAGTAGTAAAAGAAACTAAATAAATGATATTGTATGAGACGACAACTAAATTCTTAGTTGTGACAACTAACAAAATTATTTCTACCAACTATCACACAGTCACTAAGCTAACATAGTTACTGTATCTATTTTATGTTAATCGAGCCAATGATAAAGATTATATTGTGTTCACTACTAAGCCTTGTTTAAAATGATTAAAGTTTTGTAGTGACCATAATAAGGCAAAAAAGGTTTCTTAAGTTTAGTTAATGCAACTATTTTTTCGTGCTGATTCACACTAGTACATAGTCCCAGTAACAATAAAAATTGGTTAGGGAGACTATATTTTTATATCTGTCGCTGCATAGTTCAGGTTACTAAACACTTTTCTCTCAGTGTACCTAAAAAGTACTCTAATTTTATTTCTTAATTGTTAAATTTAGCTAAGTCAAATTTTAATATATTAACCAATAAAATTAATTTATTAATAAAAGTAAGAAATTAAGAGGAGATAAGTAAAATACATGTTTATTCAAATTTTGAAATTTTTATTAAATTATAAATTCGTTATTTTATTTAATTTTTTTTTAGAACAAAAGAAATGAAAAGCTTTTTGATTTTATTAATAAAAAACATAAAAATAATTTCCAATTATTTTTAAATAAATTTCTCTGATCGCTGCCTGTTGAGAAATATTACAGACTTCTCGTTCAGTTTTTTTCGAGCAAATCGATCGTTTTTGAAAAAATCTGTGACCCCTTGATAGATATTTTGTTTAGGGTAAGGTTTCTCCATATGCTTCAAAAATCTTGTTCTATGTAGAGCATATTCACTTCCATTATTTTTTATTAGTTGACACAATTACTTATAACTTACACTAATGGCGCCAGTAAAACAGTTTCGAATATAAAGTTTTTATTATATGTAATTAAATCTTTCCACTCTCAAAAATATGAGTGTATGAGCTGACTTAAGAAAAATACATAATATTGTATGTGTATAGTTGGTACAACAGTATTCAAGATGAACAGTAAAATGATATTTCATTTATAAACGCCATCTATACTATATTTCACAAATAATGATTTTTTTCAGTATAATTTGGGTATGAAAAGTTCACAAACATACCCAAGATTTACGTTAATTTCGGTATTATTTCGGTATGATTAGGGCATTATTCGTGAAACGTACCCAAATGTTATCAAATGTTTACTATGTCTAAAACACACTCAAAATATACCCAAAATTTCGGTATGATCAAATTCTAAATGTCAGCTGATAAATTTAGGTTATGTTCAAATGTTAGCAAAATGATGTCTTTTTAACTTCATAAGACATCTATAGAAATTATCATAAAGTTATCTTTTGAATCTCGCTAAACCGATATCCGTAAAAATTTTTCAAGAAGATAACATTTGTCTGGCCTCTAAAAGATATCTTTTTTCAGACAACATAATAATGCCTTTCTAACATGGATACCGAAAAGGTTTGTTTTTGGTTGGTAAGGTTCTAACTTTTATAACTTTTAGGAAAGTCGAAATTAAGGCTCGTTCTTGGGCTCTAATTAAAAGTGAGCGTATATTAAACATTCTTTATTAGTGTTTCATCTGATTTTAATCAGTAGTTTTCGAGATATCGATCTATATAATCCATATCGATTTTATGAAAATGTCAAATTTAATTTTTGTTGAAACTTAAAAAATTCATAATTTCTTTAACAATTGAGATCAAAACTCGGTTTCGGTCCTGTTTCAAAGATGGCTCTTAGCTACGCTTTTTATAAAAAAAAATTTGATTCAAGACCAATAGCTTCCGATATATCGCATCCTAGAATATCACCCCGAAAAAAAAAATCCCAAAAGAGAAACAATTTTTTTTTTTTTATCAAACAATTGATCCGTGATGAAGGAGGGTCATATTCAGTGAAAACAATCATCAGTTTTTTTGTTCCATTCCACTCGATTGCCATCAGAAAACGCTATCGACTTTTTTGTTTTTAAAACTTTTTTTTTCGCCTCCAGAGTCCAGAGACCAGAGAAATCTAGAACGTGTATTACTGGCTTATAGTCTCGTCACTGAATTTTAGCCCAGAGTCGGTCAAAGTACCAGGTGCAGCACCGGGTGGGGCGGGAAAGAAAAAAAGAGAAAGGGAAAGAGATTATCGATCGAAAAAACTCGAGTCCTTTCAACAGATTTATTGGATGACTGGATTTAAGCCCAAGGTTTAAAGCCAACAATCCAAGTTCAATTTTCTTTGACATCATAAGTCGATTGTCAACAACTTTTTTTATTTAATAATAGCTAACACTTTAATTTTAGTTTCGAATTTCGTAAAAAAAACAGCGAAGTTGACATTTCAAAGTTCGATATCTCGAAAACAAGATATTGGATCTCGATCACTAAATTACGAAAGTCGTAATAAAATGTATAAGCTTTCAAATGAGACCAACGAAGCTCAGAAATTCCATGAGATTGTACATGAATTTTTGAACTTAACAAGAAAACGAAAATTAGAAATTTACCGTAATGTGTGATTGGATGCGTTCATCGATATCCTGAAAACTATTGGTTTGAAAAAGAAACTTTTGCCTCGAAGTTATGAATTTTTTAAGCTCCTTTCAAGAATTGGACTTCCCAAAAATTGTCCTCAATTTATATGAATCTAAATAGATCGATATCTCGGAAACTATTGGTCGGAACTCTATCACCTAAAAACAAAAGTTGTTCCTTGAACCTTAACCTTCAATTTGAGCCCAAGAACGAGCCTTAATCTCAATTTTCCGCGAAGTTATGAATTTTTAAATCTTCAGACCAAAAATTGAATTTTCCAAAAATCTAATTCTATATGGATCTATATCGAGAAATATCTCGAAAACTATTGATCGAAATTTGACCATCCAGTGATGAAATTCGTTCATTAAGCCCTAGCCTTTAATTTAAGCCTAGCAACGAGCCTGGATCTATACTTTTCTACAAATTATCAATTTTTAAGCTTCAAGACCAAAAATAAGAATTTTCAAATTCTTTATCTATTTGAACCTATAGATCGATATCTCCGAAACTAACTCTCGAAACTTAATCAAACATTAATGAAAATCGTAGCCGTAAGTCTAATCTTCAAAACGTGGCCAATAACACGCCTCTATATTAATAACTTCCAAAGTTATGAATTTTTGAATCTAAACAAAAAAATTTAATTATAAATAAAATAAAAAAAAAATAAATTTTCAAATTAAAAACCGCTGAACGGCATTTTTTTTATCAGTACAACGTTTCATCTAGCAATCAAGCTAACTGAGACATAATCAGGATTTTAAAAATCGATAGTTTGATAATTGGAAGTGATATAGACTCGTTAGTAGTTAGCGTTCAGTTAAATTTAGCGGTCAAAGAGAATTTAATTAAATTAATAACCTACATAATTAAAATAGAGTACCGACAAGTTCCTTCCTCAGTGGAATAGATTTTTTTTATTTTCCTAAACTTATAGTTTATTTATTCAACCTTTTACAAACAAACTCGACCTCAGATCAATAAAATTTCGTTAAATATTTAACTTTGCTCTAAAAATTCATAACCGAGAAAAGATCAAAATTTAGGAACAGTAGCCTTATTCTTAAGATCGTACTTCTGTATAATTTTTTTTTAACATATTTAAATATATGTATGTGTACTTATATATTTGAATTTTCAGTTGAAGATTTCAATGCTCTTTCAAACGAGTACCCGCATGCCATATTTATTTTTAACATCAAAAGTATCAACATATGTTAATAAATGTATACATCAATATATCAAAATAGTAAGTTTTCGGAACCTTAAATACGTCAAATTTTTGAAAATATTAAAAAAAAAAATTCAAAATAAATTATACTAAAAGTGATTTAGGAATGTTTAAAAATCATTTTAGAAAACCAATTTTTTTATAATTTTTTTGGGGTGGCCCATTTCCTCCCCCCCTCCTACTCCCTCCTACTCCGTTACACCTGTATGTATGTGAATACAAAATTCAATTCCCTGTAAAATGAGTACCCACATTCCATATTTACTTTCTACTCCCAAAAATATATGAAAATATAAATATCAATATATATAAATATATGTAGATCTTATCAAATATCAAACATAAATGTGCCGAGTTTGTATTCATTTGAAAGAGCTCATTCATCACATTTCTGTACAAAAAAAAATTTCAATCATATATATATATATATAGATATAGATACATATTTCTATATATAGAAATACATGTTAATATTTTCGATGGTTACATATGAATAGAGCATCTGGGTATTCATTTTCCAGAGGATTAAATTCTACATTAAAGTATATATCTATATATATACGTCATATATGTCAATAAAAATGAAATAAATATTTTATCATTTACGGAGACATCAATTTGATTAAAGAATAAAAAAAGCATGTTTTTTTACCTGTAGTAATTCTTAAAACATGAAAGCGTATGACCTGCTCGTAGAGTCTGCGCAGCTTTATCTCACTCTTCTCGCTCCTTTGTCTTGTTATCGCTTTCATGAGGTTTAGTCGGCCGAGGGCCGTCAAGGCAGACTTGACGGTACTGCTCCTCTGTGAATATTCCCATCGCACGCGGTCTCGTTCGTAACATACACAAAAAAATTATTACAAATTTTTTAAGAATTAATTTACTGGCGTTGGTAAAACAGTTTTCGCGCCGGTAAAACAGATTTTGAAAATTTTTTTGAGGTTAGTGATTTTATTTTGAATAAATCGAGCTAAGGTGAACAGAGAAAGTAAAATTTATTGGAGGAAACTCTGCAAGTTGGTATATTGTTGGCTTCGCGCCAGATTGAATGCGCCAGTGCACAAAATAGTAACTCAAGTTATTCTTTATTTTTTTGGTTTCGGTCTTTGAATGTCTTCATGACTTGCGACCATAAATTATGACGAGTTTTTATTTTTAAATTTGAAATTTATTTTATTATAAATCTGTTTTATCGACTTTTTTTTATTCGTCAGTGAACTAATGGAATTTGTGCAGAGTTGTAAGTGAAGTGTCAAAAAATTGTATTTTTTACTAAAAAGGATTTTTATAACTCAGTAAGTAATTTTTTTTATTTTTAAATTTGAAATTTTTTTTCTAGAACTCCTAGAAATTTTAGGAGTGAAAGATTCTGGGACTCCTAGAAAATTAGAAATTTTATGAGAGGAGATATATATTGATACCTTTAATAAAAATGGAGGATATCAAAGATTCTTGGAAAATAATTCTAGAAGTTGATAAATATTCTAGGAGTGAATAATTTTGTAAAATAAAAATTGTCTAGGAGTTGGAAAAAATTTTTAGATGAAAAATTGTGTATCATATAATGAAATTCTAGGAATGAAAAATTCTAGAAATTCAAAGTTTAAGAAAATGCAAATTCTAGGAACGAGAAATTCTAAAAGAATTGAAAAAAATTTTAGGACTTAGAATATATTCATAGTAAAATGCGTCGGATTACATTCTGAGAATAGAAAAATTATAAGAACTAAATCAATTTGATTGTAAATCATTTAGTATTAAATCTAGAAATTGAAAATTCTAGGAGTACACGAAATTCTAAGAATTGAATAATTCTAAAATTCGACGAAATGAATAAAATCCTTAGAAATAAATTAATCTTACATTTAATCACAGTAGATTAAATTCTAGAAATTAAAAATTCTAGGATTTCAAAACATCTAGAAATTTACAAATTCTAAGAATTGCAAATTTTTTAGAATAAAAAAATTCTAGGAATTCCAAAATTCTAGGAGTTGAATATTTCTAGGAATTAAAAAAGTCTAGGAGTTAAAAAATTCTAGGAGTTCAAAATTTCTAGAATTAAAAAATTCTAGAAATTAAAAATTCGAAAATTCTAGGAATTCCAAAATTCTAGGAGTTGAATATTTCTAGGAATTAAAAAAGTCTAGAAGTTAAAAAATTCTAGCAGTTCAAAATTTCTAGAATTAAAAAATTCTAGAAATTAAAAATTCGAAAATTCTAGGAATTCCAAAATTCTAGAAGTTGAATATTTCTAGGAATTAAAAAAATTCTAGGGATTCAAAAATTCTGAGAATTCAACAAAATTCTAGGAATCAATAATATTTTTCAAGTTAAAAAATAAATGGATTTAATAAAAGAAGCATTTGAAATTATGACTTCTACTCGTGTGTATAAATAAAAATAAATAGAATTTTAAAGTAATTAAATAATTTATAACACATATATTTTATTTAGATTCAATTCGATGCTATAAATAAAATAACGCTAAAAGTACGATGAAAAATTGAATGTACTACTAGGTTAGAATGTCAAGTAGTAGTTGATATGTTTGAGAAAATTTCTTTCTCTACTCTTAAAGTTCTATATCCGATAGAATACGAGTACTTGAAAAATCAGTGAAATAGTAAAGAGTCAAGGTAAAGGTAACCATCACGTCAGAAACAGCTTTTTTAATTTTTTATTTCGTTTAAATATAAATATATGTTACTGACATTATAAACTTTACATTAAATTAAATTCAAAAATACGAGGGTTGCATTTTTCGTAATATACATTTAATAAATTTTCTTATTTTCTTAGCAATAGGCCACTTTTGTGCTGACGTTTTAATAATATATGATATGGATTTTCATATATTTTTTCTCGACCTTTAATAATATTTTTTTAAATTATAAATAATGGGCTTGGATATCAACTGTCTCATATTTTGTGCCTTGAGATAAAAGAGTATAAGTTAATTACTTGTTTTTTATAGTGACTACACTTCCTAGTTTTTTTTTTTTTTAGTACAATGCAAGCACAGAGACGAATAATGAATGTAAAAAAAAATAATTGCGAGATATATAAATAAATAGAGACAAAAATTTATGAGATTTTTTTTGTGTCACGTCGAGTCGTAATTAGAAGTTCTAGTGAAAACGTAATTATAGAATTTTTTTTTTTAAGATTTAAAAAATTTCTGGGAGTCCAAAAAAATTCATTGTGTCTTAGAAAATTTCTAGAAATCTGATAAATTTTTATAATCTTTAAATTAATTCTTAATCACTAATTTTTTATGTCTTAGAAATATTCTAGGAGTAAAAAAATTCAAAGTCTTAAATTTTGTTAAGCTTAAAGTAATTTTCAGTCTCTGACAGTTTTAATGTCTTGAAAAAGTTCTAAGAATCTAAGAAATTTTTTTGCCAGAAAATTTCTAGGAGTCAAAGAAATTTTTATGTTACAAGAATTCTAGGATATTCGTAATAGTATTTGGGAATCACATTCAAATTCTGGGTGTCTAAGAAAAGTCATTGTGTCCTAGAAAAATTCTACGAAGCTATTAATAATTTTTAGAAAGGTTAAATTTATTTTTAATTACCTTTTTTTATGTCGCAGAAATATTCTAGGAGTCTAAAAAAATTCTGTCATAAATTCTTTGAAGCTTAAAATAATTATCAGTTATTGACAGTTTTTTTTGTGTCTTAGAAGAGTTCTAAGAATCTAAAAAATTTTTCCAAGAAAATTTCTAGGAGTCACAAAAGTTTTTTCATTACAAAAATTCTAGGATTCTTGTAATAGTATTTGTGAGTCACATTCAAAGTCTGTGTCTACGAAAATTTATTGTGTCCTAGAAAAATTCTAGGAATTTTTTGAAAATTTTTGTAAGGGTTAAATTTATTCTTAGTCTAAGAAAATTCTACGCCTTTAAAGTCATCGACATTGTTTTCACGTCTTAGAAAAATTCTAAGGAATTGTTTGTCAGAAAAATTCTAGAAGGCAAAAAGAAATTATGCGTTACAAATTTCTAGAAGTATAATAATAGTATTTGTGAGTCACATTCAAATTCTGGGTGTCCATGTAAATTTTTCTAGGTCTTAGAAAATTTTCCAGACCTAGAATATTTCTTAGACCACGAAAAACAAAAATTAGCACAATCCGTAATTTTTAAAAAAAATTAATACTTAGAGTACGAATTAATAAAATAATGTGAAAAAAAAATTAAAAACAAAAATCCTCTAGGAAAATTCATGTACAGAAAATTTGAATAATCTATCAAAATCTTTACTACCCATAATAACCCATACAACAGATTTATAGTCCAGAGAGATTAGACAAAGTTTACTTTGCCCAAGTATTAAGAGGGCAAACTAGGACTAAAGCTGGGATATTTGCAAATAGATCAGAGTTAACGATTCGGGATAAGCAAATGGAGAGGTCACGCCGACTACTCGCATTAGGAATTTCACCATTGAAATGCATTGGCTAGCTGTCGAGTTTGACCACTTTCATGTACAGGCTGAGTCGGGGTGGGCGAAGCGTAGCGCCTAGCGTTTAGTCCTACCACTACAAAGCTCTCTGTGGCGGCCGTGTCAAGCCAGAGAGCAGAGAGCAGAGGGCAGAGAGTTGAGATCAGAACAATGTTGAATGTCCTCAGGGATTCATGGGTCGGTATCCTGCCGTCTTCTAACTTCCAAGGCTCTTCCTTCTCCTTTCCCTTTGCCTCCGTGGCCAACTCTTCGGTTACTAGCGAGCTTGCTGACCATTTGTTACGTTCAGAGACAAATTTATGTCACACGGAGTTTTGCACTAGAGGTAACATTTGGCACACCACTGGTTTTTAGTATTATTATTATTTTTTTCTCCCGAGAGCTGTTGGCTCTTTTCAATTATATTTTATTTATTGGAATACAAACTGTTATTTTATTTGACAGGAAAAGCTTTTTAATATTTTTTCGGAGCCGTGACAATTATCGCGGTTTTAAAGTACTTATTTTATGATTTTTATATTGTGAAATTATTCTAGAAGTTGTGGAATGTTCTAATGGTCGAAATATCAATGACATTATGAGATTGAAAATCAAGTAAAAGATTTATAATTTTCTAGAAGTTTATGGATTATTTAAAATCTTAAGAATTATCTGAGTGGTCGAAAATTTCTTAGAAGTAAGAATTATCTAGGAGATTTTAATTTTCTAAAAGAGTGAAATTTATCCAAAAGATCGAGAGCTTTCTAAATATTTAAGAATTATCCAGAATATTCTGAAAGTTTAATAGTTATCCAGGAAATCGAGAATTTTCTAAAAGTTCAGGAGTTTTCTAGGAGATTCAAAATATTTTAGAAGTTTAAAATAATCTAGGAGAATTTAATTTTTTGAAACTATAATTGTCTAAGAGAGTGGAAATTTTCTAGAAGACTTAATACTTCTCCAGAAGATCAAGAGCATTCTGAAAGTCTAAGAAATATCAAGAAAATCAAGAATTTCCTAAAAATCTAGAAATTATCTAGAAGATTAAAATTTTTTGAGGGTTTAAAAATTATCTAGGAAATCGAGAATTTTTAGGAAGTTTCGGAATTTTCTAGGAGATTCAAAATTTTCTAGAAGTCTAAGAATCATCTAAGAGACTGCTAAGTTTCTAAAAATTTAAACAATATTTAGGAGATTGAAATTTTCCGAAAGTTTAAGAATTATCTAGAAGATTAAAATTTTACGAAAGACTAAAAATTATCTGGAAAATTAAAAGCTTTCTAGAAGTCTAAAAGTTATCCAGAAAGCCAAGAATTTTATAAAAATTTAGAAGTTACTCGAATTCTCGAAAATTTAAGAATTATCTAGAAGATCGAAAGTTCTCCAAAAGTTTAGGAATTTTCTAGGAAATTCAAAATACTTTAGAACTTTTGACAAAATATTCAAAACATTTAAAATTTTCTAGAAGTTTAAGAATCATCTAAGATACCGCTAATTTACTTAAAGTTCAAGAATTATCTAGAAGATTGAAATTTGTCAAGGTTAAGAACTATCTAGAAGATTATTATTGAAAAGTTTAGAAATTTTCTAGGAGATTCAAAATACTCTAGAACTTTTGACAAAATATTCAAAACATTTAAAATTTTCTAGAAGTTTAAGAATCATCTAAGATACCGCTAATTTCCTCAAAGTTCAAGAATTATCTAGAAGATTGAAATTTGTCAAGGTTAAGAACTATCTAGAAGATTATTATTGAAAAGTTTAGAAATTTTCTAGGAGATTCAAAATACTCTAGAACTTTTGACAAAATATTCAAAACATGTAAAATTTTCTAGAAGTTTAAGAATCATCTAAGATACCGCTAATTTCCTCAAAGCAAGAATTATCTAGAAGATTGAAATTTGTCAAGGTTAAGAACTATCTAGAAGATTATAATTGAAAAGTTTAGAAATTTTCTAGGAGATTCAAAATACTCTAGAACTTTTGACAAAATATTCAAAACATTTAAAATTTTCTAGAAGTTTAAGAATCATCTAAGATACCGTTAATTTCCTCAAAGTTCAAGAATTATCTAGATGATTGAAATTTGTCAAGGTTAAGAACTATCTAGAAGATAATTCTTGAAAAGTTTAGAAACTTTCTAGGAGATTAAATTTTCTAGAAGTAAAAAAATTATTTTTTCTAATTTTCAAATTTATTACCGTAATTATCTAGAACTTGTACATTAACTCTAAAACTCGTCTCAATTCTTTGCCCACTAATCTTTTCTAATCCATTATCTCCCAAAATCCAACCGATCACTTTTAAATTTAAAAAAGTAAGCTCCCTCTCTTTCACTAAAAAATTACCTCTCTGACCCAACTTTCAGGTCATCAGCCTTCATTCCCTCATCTTTCATTCCCCAACCCGAGCAATAAATTTTCCTTTTGTCCACCACTACAAAAATAACCATAAACATTAGCAAATTTTTTTACTCCTACTCTCACTCACATTTATTGCCTCCTATTTCTATTCATTACCCAACCAATACAATTCATCCCTGCTATATATTTACATCAGTCAGAAAAGTAATGATTATTATCATACAGATCAGATAGAGATGACCCGAGTTTTATCTTAAGCTTTATTATGTGCGAGTTTGAAGGTAGCCGAGCTTTGACAGTTTACACACAACTTAGGGCTGTAAAAAAAGTTAGTAACTAAAACAAACCATCCGACAACTTTATGTTTTTTACGTATTTTTTCTCGGCTATATTCCACCTTGAGTATTTTCACCAGTCACTTACTCAACGGTAGCGTGTAGAGAATTCTGTTGTACGGCAAGTTTCACTCCCACTCCCACCCCAACCCGTGACCGTCTATCCCCTACGCTCACGGCCGAAACACTTGTATTTTATATTTGTACAATGTATATAGTGGAGCCAAGGCTATCTCACTCGATAACGAGACGGGAAAACTTTTCTCCTATTCATGTTATCGCTTGAATCAACGATAAATTCACGGCTGACGATACTAAAGTAAGTATTTTGCTAAGAAAAGTTTCATAAATATTTATATTTATAGCGAAAGAGTTTGAATTTTAGGTTTTTTCATGTGGGCCAATATTGGGGGTAAATGGACAAATTTCGGTTCTTAGGGGTAAAATTGGGTTTATTGGATTACGAGGTGATTTTGGGGAGAAAAACTAAAATGGGCCAATTTTGGGACGGGCTAATTTTGGCCCATCTGTAAATTTTCTTCATTAAAAAAATCCTGTAGTTAATTGTTACAAAAAAATCAAAAAATGGCCCACTGATCTTTTTGGGCCAATATTGGCCCATGTATTCACTGTATCGAATTTATCAGAAAATTTATAACAATTTTCGATTGTCTCTAGAACTAGCTACCCAACATTGTTAAAAAATAAAAAATGGCCCATTTTACCTGTGGGCCAATTTTGACCCATACATTGTCTCGTCTTCAAAAAATTTTCTCTGAACAAAATTCTTTTCACTAATGAACATATAAATAAATAAGTCCCAGAAATGGCCCATTTTACCTGTGGGCCAATTTTGGCCCATGCATTGGCTCGTCTTCAAAAAATTTTCTCTGAACAAAATTCTTTTCACTAATGAACATATAAATAAATAAGTCCCAGAAATGGCCCATTATACCTGTGGGCCAATTTTGGCCCATGCATTGTCTCGTCTTCAAAAAATTTTCTCTAAACAAAATTGTTTTCACTAATGAACATGTAAATAAATAAGTCCCAAAAAAGGCCCATTTTACCTGTGGGCCAATTTTGGCCCATGCATTGGCTCGTCTTCAAAAAATTTTCTCTGAACAAAATTCTTTTCACTAATGAACATATAAATAAATAAGTCCCAGAAATGGCCCATTATACCTGTGGGCCAATTTTGGCCCATGCATTGTCTCGTCTTCAAAAAATTTTCTCTAAACAAAATTCTTTTCACTAATGAACATGTAAATAAATAAGTCCCAAAAAAGGCCCATTTTACCTGTGGGCCAATTTTGGCCCATGCATTGTCTCGTCTTCAAAAAATTTTCTCTAAACAAAATTCTTTTCACTAATGAACATGTAAATAAATAAGTCCCAAAAAAGGCCCATTTTACCTGTGGGCCAATTTTGGCCCATGCATTGTCTCGTCTTCAAAAAATTTTCTCTAAACAAAATTCTTTTCACTAATGAACATGTAAATAAATAAGTCCCAAAAAAGGCCCATTTTACCTGTGGGCCAATTTTGGCCCATGCATTGTCTCGTCTTCAAAAAATTTTCTCTAAACAAAATTCTTTTCACTAATGAACATGTAAATAAATGTCCCAAAAATGGGCCATTTTACCTGTGGGCCAGTTTTGGCCCATGCATTGGCTCGTCTTCAGAAAATTTTCTCTGAACAAAATTGTTTTCACTAATGAACATGTAAATAAATAAGTCCCAAAAATGGCCCATTTTAACTGTGGGCCAATTTCCGCCCACGCATGCATTGTCTCGTCTTCGAAAAATTTTCTCTGGACAAAATTATTTTGACTGATAAACATGGAAATAAATAAGTCCCAAAAATGGCCCATTAAGCCTCAAGTAAAATTTACCATGATAATTTAACGGTTTCACTTTTTAATTTAAAAATCAAACAGTTATTTCAGTAGAATTTACGTTTTGCGTCATAGCACTCGAATCATTTATTTTTCCAGGCCTTATTTAAACAAAAGTAGGAAAAAACATTATGTAAATCGTGAATAAAACCCGTCGAAGACGTCGGAGCAAGAGGATAACGAGAAAAGAAAGAGAAATGGGATCAAGTGCTCAGAGACAAGATCTTGGTGTCGTTTTAAATATAACTCACAATATTTTCATTGGTCCAATATTCCAGTGAGTGAGTGGAAAAACGAGAATAGGATTGTTGGCGACGGAAATTCAAATTCACCATCTCGCTTTACATTCACTCATTTTTTTATTTATATTTTCGCGTTTTCCAATGCCCGCTTTATGTTTATTTACATCAAGTTTTTTACTGCGGCTTTGTTTATATTTACCTTTGACCCGTTCCTCTATTGCACGATTTCATTTTCACTTTTTTTTCTGTACTTTCGTTTATACAAATGGTGTGTAGATACTTGGGAAAATGACGGGGCTTTGTTGTTTTTGTCGTCATGATGAATAATGGTGATTTCGCATATTTTATTTTTCATTTTTCAGCACAAAATGATGATGATATATATTCAGAAAAAAAGTAGAATGAGAATTATAAAGAAAATCTAAAAAAAAAACTTTTCCTCCATGGAAATTTGTAAGGTAGAAAAAAATTCATTTCGATAGATCGAATCAGTGTATCGAACTTCATTGTCAATCCATCAAACTTCATCCGCGATACATCGAACTTCATTTAAGTTACACTGAACTTCATTACTGATATCGACTTATTTGATCGATACAACAAAATTCATTGGAGATTTATCGAAGTACATTCTCGATACATCGAATGTAATTATCGATAAGAACTTCATTGCAAATATATAAAACTTCATTATTAATAAAGTGATGCTTATTGTTGATTAATTCAACTTCACTATCAATGTATCGAACTTCATTATCAATATATCGAATCCTAGTGTCTATATATCGAATTTAATTATCGATACGAACTTTATTGCAGATATATCGAACTTCAATATAACCTAAACTTTGTTCCGGTATCTTTACTTTCATTATCAATAAATCTAGTTATAACTTGATGTTGTCTTCAAACCACATTTTTCCTGCCATAAATTACGAAAAAAGAAAATAATTTTTTTTCATCACATTCACTTCCGTACTATAATTTTTTTTCTTATGTCAACAAAAAAAATTTTTTTTATTTTTTTTCTTTTCTATTTATGGATATCGATGTGCTATAAGAGTAATGAGTTGAGGGAATATATGCAGGAGGGTTACTCAAAGGGTGAAAGCTTGATATATATGTGCAGACAAAAGGATATATCTTCATATATGTAGTGGGTAAATGAGTGAGTAAAGGGTAGAAAATGGAAAGAGGGTGTGTAAGAGGAGGGGGCAGGAAATTAATTGCTAAGGTGCCGAGAACAGTCGCGCACTTAGTGGAATGAGCTAGCTCGGAATCTTGTATGAGAAATGATGTTACATTATATTATGTCCTTATATAACTATACATGAATGTATACAGGTATATATATCTATACATATGTCTAAGTAATATATGACAGAATTCTGATACCTTTGGTATGTTACATAGTATGTTGATTGTTCAATTAAAATTATTATTTTCATGTAATTTAATTTTCAAGTTTCAATTATAAAAGAAGACGTAACTATTTCTTGTATTCTTTAATTTGCAATTTTATTAAAAGAATTTTTTTTTTTTGGGTCATATCTTATATAAATTTCTTTTTAAACTTAAAAGTTATGTTTATTTTCGGTATTTGGAAATTTATATTTTGAAATAAAGTTCGATACTTCCAGTATGAAGTTCGATATATCGAGTATGAAGTTTGATATATCAAGAATAAAGTTCGATATTTCGAGTGCGAAGTTCGTTATGTCAGATATGAAATTCGATACATCGAGTATGAAGTTCGATACATCAAGAATGAAGTTCGATATATTGAGTATAAAGTTCGATATAACGAGTATGAAGTTCGATATATCGAGTATGAAGTTCGTTATGTCAGATATGAAGTTCGTTATGTCAGATATGAAGTTCGATGCATCAAGAATTAAGTTCGATATATTGAGTATGAAGTTCGATATAACGAGTATGAAGTTCGATATATCGAGTATGAAGTTCGTTATGTCAGATATGAAGTTCGTTATGTCAGATATGAAGTTCGTTATGTCAGATATGAAGTTCGATGCATCAAGAATTAAGTTCGATATATTGAGTATGAAGTTCGATATAACGAGTATGAAGTTCGATATATCGAGTATGAAGTTCGTTATGTCAGATATGAAGTTCGTTATGTCAGATATGAAGTTCGTTATGTCAGATATGAAGTTCGATGCATCAAGAATTAAGTTCGATATATTGAGTATGAAGTTCGATATAACGAGTATGAAGTTCGATATATCGAGTATGAAGTTCGTTATGTCAGATATGAAGTTCGATGCATCAAGAATTAAGTTCGATATATTGAGTATGAAGTTCGATATAACGAGTATGAAGTTCGATATATCGAGTATGAAGTTCGTTATGTCAGATATGAAGTTCGATGCATCAAGAATTAAGTTCGATATATTGAGTATGAAGTTCGATATAACGAGTATGAAGTTCGATATATCGAGTATGAAGTTCGTTATGTCAGATATGAAGTTCGTTATGTCAGATATGAAGTTCGATGCATCAAGAATTAAGTTCGATATATTGAGTATGAAGTTCGATATAACGAGTATGAAGTTCGATATATCGAGTATGAAGTTCGTTATGTCAGATATGAAGTTCGTTATGTCAGATATGAAGTTCGATGCATCAAGAATTAAGTTCGATATATTGAGTATGAAGTTCGATATAACGAGTATGAAGTTCGTTATGTCAGATATGAAGTTCGTTATGTCAGATATGAAGTTCGATGCATCAAGAATTAAGTTCGATATATTGAGTATGAAGTTCGATATAACGAGTATGAAGTTCGATATATCGAGTATGAAGTTCGTTATGTCAGATATGAAGTTCGTTATGTCAGATATGAAGTTCGATGCATCAAGAATTAAGTTCGATATATTGAGTATGAAGTTCGATATATCGAGTATGAAGTTCGATATATCGAGTATGAAGTTCGATATATTGAGTATGAAGTTTTATATATCAAGAATGAAGTTCGATATTTCGAGTGCGAAATTCGATATATCGAGTATGAAGTTTGATATATCGAGTATGTAGTTCGTTATGTCAGATATGAAGTTCGATGTATCAAGAATGAAGTTCGATATATCGAGTATGAAGTTCGATATATCGAGTATGAAGTTCGATATATCGAGTATGAACTTAGATATATTGAGTATGAAGTTCGATATATCGAGTATGAACTTAGATATATTGAGTATGAAGTTCGATATATCGAGTATGAAGTTTGATATATCGAGTATGAACTTAGATATATTGAGTATGAAGTTCGATATATCGAGTATGAACTTAGATATATTGAGTATGAAGTTCGATATATCGAGTATGAAGTTTGATATATCAAGAATGAAGTTCAATGTATCGAGAATTAATTTTGATAAAGCTAGAATGAAGTTCGATATACTCTAAATGAAGTTTCATGTATCTATGGTGAAGTTCGATATATCTACAATAAAGTTTGATGTATCGAGATTGAAGTTTGGTATATCGAGAATTAGTTTCAATAAAGCGAGAAGAAAGTTCGATATATCGAAAATGAAGTTCGATTAATCGATGACGGAGTACAAAATCCTGAAATTTGACTTACGGGTAATAAGGATCTACATATATTTCAAATAATTAACGTAATAATCGATATATCGCATTCATAACTAAATATATACATTGCTAAAAAAAAAGTTTCTAAATAAATTCTCAGCAAAAAGTAATATTTAATCTCAAACAGAGATAACCCGATAAAACTATTTTTAAAATGATTTATTTGATACTAAAACCAGGTCATGAACGCCAATTTATTTAATTGCACTTGATTCTATTTAAATTTATCTTTGTTTCATGTTAATCCATAATCATTACGACAAACAATTCTAACTGCCTATCCCAGTATACATATTCTAATTACACATGATTATTTTCAAAGTAAAGATAAAACAATTTTTTTTTTAATTTTTTCAAAAGTTTCAATTTGTCGATAACTAAGGTCGAGTTCACGGTCTCACCCGTCACTTCCGGTTAATTATGATTATCGCGTGATTCTGTCAGCGCGGCACGATATCGCGAAAGTTTGACAAGAGAAAATAAATTGGAGATTAACTTTTTTTTCTATTTAAATTAAAGAAAAAAAAATTGCGAAATTGATTGAAAAATAATATTTTCAATAATAATTATCATAATAGTGTTATATTTATGACCTAAATAATGCTCTATTTGAAACATGATAAATTTGAATTTATCGATTTTAATGCTTCCATTATTATTATCATTACTTCCAAGTGAGTAAAATTGATAAATTTAATACTCGACTTTAAACGTCTGCACTTCATTGAATTGTCACTACAATTTAATGTCATGGGCGTGTTATGAATCGTAAATTTTCGAACTTCAAAATGAAATTTTTAAAACTGAAAATTTAAAAAAAATTTACAATTGTAACTTTTTCCAGAAAATGTCTCAAGTAAGAACATCACGTCCAACTTCACCACCGATTTCTCAATCGAAACGACCAATTATAATCTACCCTACGGGTGAGTTTTCAAAACTACATTTTTTTTAAAACATCAAATTTCCTCCGTCATGTGGGTACTCATTCCACTTGTTTTTACCTCAAGAACCTTAAAATATGATTCATTTTTAAAAAAAAATTTTCTTTTCAAAATCAAAATTTCTGTTTTCATAAAATTTTTTTTTTAATTTCCCCGTCATGTGGGTACTCATTCCACTTGTTTTTACCTCAAGAACCTTAAAATATGATTCATTTTTAAAAAAAAATTTTCTTTTCAAAATCAAAATTTCTGTTTTCATAAATTTTTTTTTTTTAATTTCCCCGTCATGTGGGTACTCATTCCACTTGTTTTTACCTCAAGAACCTTAAAATATGATTCATTTTTAAAAAAAAATTTTCTTTTCAAAATCAAAATTTCTGTTTTCATAAATTTTTTTTTTTTAATTTCCCCGTCATGTGGGTACTCATTTGACTTGTTTTTACCTTAAGAACCTTAAAATATGATTCATTTTTAAAAAAAATTTTTCTTTTCAAAATCAAAATTTCTGTTTTCATAAATTTTTTTTTTTTAATTTCCCCATCATGTGGGTACTCATTCCACTTGTTTTTACCTCAAGAACCTTAAAATATGATTCATTTTTAAAAAAAAATTTTTTTTTCAAAATCAAAATTTTTGTTTTCATAAATTTTTTTTTTTTAATTTCCCCGTCATGTGGGTACTCATTTGACTTGTTTTTACCTTAAGAACCTTAAAATATGATTCATTTTTAAAAAAAAATTTTTTTTTAAAATCAAAATTTTTGTTTTCATAACATTTTTTTTTTTAATTTTCCCGTCATGTGGGTACTCATTTGACTTGCCACCGCCTGTAGCTTACATAAATATTATTGATTTTTCCGAAAAATAAAATCTCATGTACTCAGATTTAAAAATCTCGAAATTGCTTCTTCTTTCTTCGAAAAAGAATATCCTAGGTCATTATACTCTCGGCACAGTGCCAAGTGTACTATAAATAAAGATAATTGACTGACCTAATTAATTCGAAATGAGATAATTAAATTATTTTTAAGTTTTTTTTATGAAAAGCTCGTTATTAATAGACACCAGAGTTTTCGTATGTGCCCGAGTTTTTTTTCTTCCACCCCTTATCCTACTTCTCTTGTCTGCTATTCCAGCAACGTTAGCATCTCTAGAACCCCTTGGTGTACTCAAACTACTAAATTTACTCTTTATGACTCGGCTATTCACGCGAAAACTTGAAAGCTCCATTACAGTTGTAGCTTACACTCATTCCAGCTCATAATAAATTTATTCAACACTTGTGTGCCTACTTCTTTAGTCCACTCATGTCTCACGACTCATTAGTCACTCGTATTTTTTTTAGTAAAAAATAAAAAAATTGTTTAATTCTGAATTTCAAGCCGCACTTGCAAACTTCATTTTTTCCTTTATTCTAGCCCTAGTTATTTGAATTTTTTACTTTTTTTTCTAGATCAATACGCCAAAGGTCACGAAATATTTTTTCTTAGTTTTTCAAAATTAAAAAAAAAAATTTCCTGGAGTCCCCCAGGCGTGGGCAAGTAAAATGAGTACCCACATGACTGGGAAATTTAAAAAAAATCTTTCAAAAATTTTTATGAAAAAAAAAATTAAATTTTGTAAAAATTTTTTTTGAAAAATTGATGATATTTTGAAATTCTCGAGGTAAGAAGGAGTAGAATGAGTACCCACATGACCGGGAAATTTTTAAAAAAATTTTCAAAAATTTTTATGAAAAAAAAATTAAATTTTGTAAAAATTTTTTTTGAAAAATTGATGATATTTTGAAATTCTCGAGGTAAGAAGGAGTAGAATGAGTACCCACATGACCGGGAAATTTTTAAAAAAATTTTCAAAAATTTTTATGAAAAAAAAAATTAAATTTTGTAAAAATTTTTTTTGAAAAATTGATGATATTTTGAGGTTCTCGAGGTAAGAAGGAGTAGAATGAGTACCCACATGACCGGGAAATTTTTAAAAAAATTTTCAAAAATTTTTATGAAAAAAAAATTAAATTTTGTAAAAATTTTTTTTGAAAAATTGATGATATTTTGAGGTTCTCGAGGTAAGAAGGAGTAGAATGAGTACCCACATGACCGGGAAATTTTTAAAAAAATTTTCAAAAATTTTTATGAAAAAAAAAATTAAATTTTGTAAAAATTTTTTTTGAAAAATTGATGATATTTTGAGGTTCTCGAGGTAAGAAGGAGTAGAATGAGTACCCACATGACCGGGAAATTTTTAAAAAAATTTTCAAAAATTTTTATGAAAAAAAAAATTAAATTTTGTAAAAATTTTTTTTGAAAAATTGATGATATTTTGAGGTTCTCGAGGTAAGAAGGAGTAGAATGAGTACCCACATGATAGGAAAATTTTCAAAAAATTTTTTTATTTTTTTCAGTTTCACCTGAAAGTATTATTGTGCCAATAATCTCATGTATTTTGGGATTCCCACTACTAGCATTACTAGTTATTTGTTGTCTGAGAAGACGAGCTAAGCTTGCCCGCGAACGCGCGAGAAGAAGAAACTGCGACCTAGACCACGGAGCTCTGAACCTTGTGCGCTTCAGTCCAATTCACAGACTAGGTATTGCTTTTACAAAAAAAATTATTGATACCTTTTTTATTCAAAATTTATTTTCCTACAAAATAAATTCAATACATTTTTTTCATATCTCCATTACTTTCGTCACTATTTCAATTTTTCTTAAAAATTTTCTCATCGTTTTCTATCTCAATTAGATCTCTAATCATTTAATTCAAAATTCTGAGCAAACTATCAAAGTTACGGAAAAAAGTATAGAATACTTTTTTGTAGAAAATTAAATTTCCAACAAAATTGCACCTTATCATTTTTTCGATATCTGTGATATATTGTCAGGAATTTGAGTTTATAGACAAGAAAAAATGATGGACTGTATTTTTTTATATTTTCAACTTTCAAGTTCTGAAAAAAAAAAAAAAAAATATCAATACAAAGTGATATATTTGAATACTTTGATACGCAATGTATACAGCCGAGCTGAAAGAGATGAGTTTTACATTTCACAGATAAATGAATCGGAAAAATACACATTTGAATCTCATCTGCATCCCATACGTTCGAAAAAAAATTGAAAGCTTTAGAAAAAAAATTTCCTCTCTGTGCCGCTAAAAGCGGTAGCAAAAAGTACAACAAATAAATAAAAATGTATATTTTACAGCGGGAGTAGAAAAACCACCGCGAGCAGTTTCTTTGAAGAGCGACCGCCCTTTGAGGGCAATCCCGGCCTTGGACCTGGACACTGTCGTCGAGGAACGTTCAGACGCTGAGCAGACGACATCTGCACTCGAGATCAGTAGTCCTGACTAACATTTAGCCCCGGTGGCGTCAAAGTAACTATTTAAATTTAAAAAAAAACCATTTATTTTCAATCCGCGGATTTTCGCGGTTTCTTTAGAGATCAATATCTCGGAAAGTCATTAACGAAATTTGACGATTAAAAAAAGTAAAATGTAGCCAAAAGTCTGATCTTGAATTTAAGCACATGCACTTCTCTTAATACTTATTTTTTCAATAGTTATGAATTTAAAAAGCATGAAAAAAATTTTTCAAAAAATGGGTAAAAAATTTTTTTTAGCGATTTCTGTTTTAAAATAAATTTTTATCGACTCTAGGTCACCACGAGGTTCTAAAGTACTGGCAGAGCCACCAGCGTTGGATCCAAGTCCCCTCTGGACGGCACTTACCCACGGAAATTCGATGACGAGCGTCGATAATGAAGAAACCTAACAGGAAAATAACGAGGACGCCGGTAGTTTTATCGGCGCCCTCGTTCTTGAATTACCGATAATTTACTGACATACGGCCGATTGTCATATTCAAATAATTCCCCCCACTCCTTAGCCCAGAGAAAATTGAAAATTTTTTTTTTATCGAAACTTCTTTTTAAAAATAAAAAATCTCCCGCACCAAAATCGATCTCATATCAAATTTTATTATAGATAATATTAAATATATATAAATATATATATGCTTTATATATTTAACAATCGATTTTTGTAAATTTTCGTATGAGCACTTGTAGATAAATTTTAATTGAAAAATATAAAGCTTTCAAGCTGCCGCGATTGTAATAAAAAAAATAATAAGTAATTGTCAATATATAAATATATAAATATGATAAAAGAGAACTAGGGTAAATGTATATAAATGTTAATAATGTAAAGATTGTAATAAAAGAAATAAAGTTAATAATAAATGTGAGTGATAAATTTATTACTTTAACTTGATTTTTTAGAGAAACGATTGAGTTTATGAGAAAAATTAAAGAGACCTTTTTTTTTAGTAAATTTAAATTTCTATAAAAAAGGTCCTAAGTGTCTAATTCGTAAGGCCAATAGTTAAAAAGTTACAGCTATTTATTTGAGTCCTAAAAATCGCAAATGAAAATTTAAAAAACCTTTTTTACATAAAGTATCATAACTTTGTTAATTTTGAGTTTATCAATTCGCGGATAAGGACCTTTTTTAAAAAAAATGAAATTTCCTACAAATTAGTCTTATACCGCGAGCACATCAGCTCAACATGAAAAAAGTTACAGCCTTTTATTTAAAATCCACAAAATTTTTATTTTCTAGGTTTTTATGAAGATAATTAATACTTGGTAATTATAAGGTATAATTATTTATTTACACTGACATTTCATAAAAACGAAAATTTATTAATTAATTTTAAGTCACAATTTCATTTAAAAATATGACAATTTTTTTCTGTCTTCGACTGTAGTTGGATTATCCAAGGTAAGCTTCATCAAGTTCCTCTATAATGTTAAAATTTAAAAACAAAGTGAGAATTTCCTCTATATATAAATACATATAATAATTATTACCTTGGGTGAGTCTAACAGGGCCATCATATCCATTTTCGTCGATCTGTTGATAAAAAGAAAATTAGATTTTGCATGTAAAAAAAAGTATTTAGTAATTATATTGACTTACAACATATCCTAAAGCGGATTCTAATACTGTGACGGAAGCGACCTTTAATGAAAGAAAAAACAATAAACGATTAAGAATTTTCTGCAAAGAAAATAATATCTAAAATACATTTTTTTAACCCATTTACTTACTTCAACATATGCTACAGTCAACAATATTGCGAACAATATCAGACATGTCAATTTAAAGTTCATTTTTTGATAAAAGATTTACAAGGGTTTGACTAACTGAAATAAAACATATTTGTTTTTAGACCACACACTATTCAATTTATTGAAATTAAAGCCTAAAATTTAAGGTTAGGGTTCAAGATTATTTTCCATTGATAGTTGATCAAGTTTAATTAATAGTTTTCGGGATATCGATCTTATTTATAGATTCCTACAGAAGGAAGAGATTTCTGAATCTGGAGGCAGGAACTTTACAAATTTATAACTTTTAGGAAAATAGAAATAACAAGTCGCGATTGAGTTCAAATTGAAGTTTAAAATTTACGGAACAAATTTCATTTATGTTTGTTAAGATTTGACTATTAAAATATCGATCTATAAAAACCAATGTGGGCAAAGTTTTTATTAACTTTAAGTAAACTTGTTTGGGAGAAACGGTCACATTCTTAGTTTAGTACTACGAATAATAGATCACCGAGAAAAATCGTCAGGCCTAATCATGCTTGATCATGCATGATTCAGGGATGATTGTGCATGATCTAGGCATAACTTTGCACGATTCATACAGACACGCATGATAATGCAAGGCCAGGCTCAATCATGCATGATCATGTATGTTGAGGCAAGAGTATTCACGCATGATTCATGCAATATCATGCATGGCCAAGCTTGATCATGAATAATCATCCATGACTTTGCACGATCCATACAAACACACGCATGATTATACAAGGCCAGGTCCAATCATGCATGATCATGTATGATGAGGCAAGAATATTCATGCATGATTCATGCAATATCATGCATGTTCAAGCCTGATCATGAATAATCATCCATGACTTTGCACAATCCATACAAAGACACGCATGATTATACAAAGCCAGATTCAATCATGCATGATCATGTATGATGAGGCAAGTATATTCATGCATGATTCATGTAATATCATGCATGGTCAAGCCTGATCATGAATAATCATCCATGACTTTGCACAATCCATACAAAGACACGCATGATTATACAAAGCCAGATTCAATCATGCATGATCATGTATGATGAGGCAAGTATATTCATGCATGATTCATGTAATATCATGCATGGTCAAGCCTGATCATGAATAATCATCCATGACTTTGCACAATCCATACAAAGACACGCATGATTATACAAGGCCAGGTCCAATCATGCATGATCATGTATGATGAGGCAAGAATATTCATGCATGATTCATGCAATATCATGCATGGCCAAGCTTGATCATGAATGATCACTCAGTCAGACATAACCACGGTCAGCCAAGCATGATTATACTTTCTCAGGCATGATCTTGCCTGAATAATTGCCAACCATGAGCACTCTTGATCAGGCATGATCATGCTTTTTCATGACTAGAAAATATTCAAGCTTGATCATACAAAAAGTATCATATAACTATCTTTTGTCACTCACTTGAGTTTATGCTTCCAAGTGCTGAGAGTCTCGACTTGTACATAACTATCAAAATTAATGAACTGATTCCCGGTTTTTAAATTCTGTGCCGTGAAAAATCAAATATTTGACCAGATGGTAAATATACATATTAATATTGAATACCGACAACGAATAACATGTGTTCTGTTTTATAAAACTTGAATGTTTGATTTTAAAAAATATCTTTTTTTTTTACCACTTGTACTAATTTTGAATTATTTTAAAAATCACAGAATGTCGTAACATTATTTCGACATAACAAAAAAATATTTTTGTCATATTTTTGGGCTCATACTATTGCAGAGTATAGAATTTTCATTAGAACGAGTACCCTCGACATCTACTTATTTAAAAAAAAAAAATTTATTCCGCGCATTCTTCTAGTCCTGCTTCAAAAGTCTGCAGCTTCTTAAGTACTTGTTACGAATTCATGGATAAGGACCATTTTGATGGGAAATAAAATTTTGTCGGAGGTAACATCTTTAAAAATAGTAAAAAATACGAATCGTTACTCTGACGAAACTTCATTTGAAGATACATTGGATAATCATTCTGAAGATATTTTTCTCTTCATGTGCATATGATTATTTCATAGAAAACTTAGTTTTCTATAAAAAAACAATTGAATGCCACGAGCACGTGAATTCTCAATAGAACAATTCATATCTTTTTATTCAAAGTCCATAAAATTTGAACTTTATAGATTTTAATAAAAATAATAATAACTTTCTGATGATCATAACATATTTATTTATTTTTGCTGACTTATAAGAACAATTTAATTATATCAATTATTTTTAACTCAAAATTGGGTTTAAAAAATTGATCGATTTCTTTGTCTTCGCATGTGGTTGGATTATCCTATCATTGATAATTGCCCATCGCCGAAGTCTGTAATACGAATGAAGGAAGATAAAGTTTAAATTTGTTATAAAAAAATGTACGTATATCATTTCTTACTTGCTACTTGTTCCTCAGTTGAATCCACTCGTCCGTCTACAGCCTGATAAAGAACAAATAAAATTTAACATACAATAGTCGTTAGAGTAACTAGTGAAGTAAGTTGCTTATAATGTATCATGCAGCGTGATGACGAATTATGACTTAACCTACATGTGCTCGTAATTTTATTCAACTCATGTGCGCTATTTACGTTTCATTAATCGCCCAAAATGCGAAGTCTAAATAGTTGTTTAGAGACATGGTAAAAAAAAAACATAATATTAAGAATATGACAAAATTATAAGTATGTTGATTTAATTTAACGGAAATTCAAATTCCCCTAGTAGAAATAATCGAGGGCCGCCTAGATTACAAACTAGGCCCTCGGTAGCGATATCGAGGCAAAACTAGAAATCGCGCCACCTACAACTCATGTGTAAGTTTTGCTTGAACCAATATCCGTGTACGTTAGTATGTGTGTATTTTATTGTATACAGTAAATAACCTATTAGAAGAATGAAAATTATGTTTATAAATATTATGAGCACTTGAAAAAATAATAAAGTTTAAATTAACTGTGTAATTATGTTGTTGATATCTCAGCGTATAAGTAAATAATTAATTTTAATAATGGATACAATTAAAAGACTTGATACAATAACCAAACTCCGACTTTGGGCAATAAAATCCAATATTGCAGATTGTCATTTAGACAATTTGTTAAAAATATTACAATGTAGTGCACTTCCGGAAAAATATGTGACATTAAATCGTTAAATAATAATGATAGTTAATTAATGATATTAGTGATGTGAATATAATATTAATTTTAATGCTACCATAATTAATAAATATTAAAATATTCAAATTTTTGAATATTTAAAAAGTAAATAAATTATGTGCTATTGTTTTTTATAATATTCGTTTAAAAAAAAAGCTTGAATAAAATAATGTTAAATAAAAAATGTTTTTAAATTATTCAGACTATCAATAATTATTATATTTAAAATTAGTAATTTAATTGTTACAAATAATTTCGATTTTAATTTTTTAAAATAATAATTTATAATAGTTTATTTGTATTTAATCAATATATAAACTATAACTAGGAACCATGGGATTTAGTATCGCCATTTTTTATTTGATTTCTAGGCAAACTAGCCAGGCGCTAGCCAGCGCCTCGAATTCATTTCTACTAGGGTCAATGTCAAAGTTTTATATCGGGGAACCTCTCCTTCAGCAGCTGAACCGGTTATTCTAGCGACCTTAATAAAGGGCGCCACTGGAAGTATTTATCTCGGTCTTCCAGTACCGGAACTTATAATTTTGGGAAAGGTGGATAGAGCAATTATCACGATAAGCTTCATTGCGTTTTTTTATTATTCAACTATATATCCTTCCATACACCCTTAATCACTTCACACACACACTTAAAGCAAAGATGCGAGCACCCTGGACTCCCGATGTGTCCTCGTGAGGCATAAAACTAGGGGTCTGAGTCTGGCTACCAGCCAAGACTTCCGCCTGGTTCTATTATCTTGGTTCCCGCGTCACTTGCTTGGAGTCCGGTATTCCTGGCTCCCTTACTCACTGGTGCTGGATTCTAGGGGTGCTTTACTCGGCTAGGAAGTGGCTACCAGCTACCGTGAGTGGACCGTCTTGTGACCAACACTCAAAATGACGGTCATTCTGCATCACTTGTCCGAAAGATAGTTACGCTTATTTTTATTACGTCATAATGACCGGGATAGTAGGCATCTTTATTATGTTTCGACAAATAGTTTTTCACCAGTCGGTAAACAGCCATTTAGGGTTCGGATTATTGGCATAATAAAATGTGAGTACCGCGCATAAGTTGAATAGAAAAATGTAAATAATAAAAAACAAAAAACTTTTTAGGCTTACATTAAAACCAGCAACTACAAAAGCAGTGGCCTTGTTGAGATTGCCCTGTTATAAAATAAAAATTAAATTAATAAATATTTCTTTTTTAATTTATTGCTTTAGAAATATCAAATGAAAATCGATGATAGAAAATATATAGAGAAAAAATGTAAATGGGAGAATAAAACAAAATTCACTTCGGTTATATTTATTGTTTTTTACTTACGACTTTCTGAACAGCATTATCAGCAGGCATATCCGTAGCCTGAAAAAGAAACATTAAAGTTAATCAACAGTTACTGTCGAAAGTTATTAGTGAAAATAATTTAAGCGTACCTGAACCGTATCCACCGTATATCCGAGTGGTTCAGCCTGTAAAAAAATAAAATTAATAAACAGTCCGAGAAAAGTAGTCATGTTTGCCACAAGGACGAGAATGCGATAACTTTGTACGGAATCTATACTCGGACCAATCAACTTGTTCACTAGAAACTTAGAGATAAAATAATCATGAAAAATCTATTGAATTATGAGTCGAAATGACGTTAGATACAACGTAGAGACAAATGACACAGTTCTTAACGCGACTTGATTGGATTATTAGCCCATTAAAGAGGTTACCCAGTCTTGGCCCAAGCTCGGATAATATTTGTAACGACCAGGGTTGAATGTCCAATCTTAAGCCAAGCATGGGCCATTATAGGTGGGCCAAAACTAGGTTCCCCAGTACTGAGCCAAGAAGGGCCCCATCGTTCAACTCTGACAGCTCCTGCATGGGTACAGATATTAACATACGCACGCACACATACATACACTCGGATATCATCTTGAAATTCGAAAATCGGACCCAAACTAATAAGTTTCCGAATTTTTAAATATTGTAAATTTTCTTAACGGGAAGTTAATAAAATGAAAGAATAATTTTTGTTTATTTTACTTACGGTAAAACTATATGCGACAGTTGATAGCATTGCAACCAATATAATTAGGCTTGCCAATTTAAGATTCATTTTTGAATAAAAGATTTATATGAAATCGATGAGCTTTAACAAAAAATTTTCAATAAAGTTATTTTAGATTATCTTTGAGAATTAACAAATATTGAGGGGTTCTGACAAATAGGTTTTAAAAGAACGATCAACATAGATTTGCATAAATAGGATTAGATTTTTAGGAAATGTCAATTTCTGAATTGAGAAGAAGAAATTTTAGAAACTCGTAACTTTTAGGAAAATTGAAATTAAGGCTTGTAATTGGGCATAAATTAAAGATAAAATACCTTCAATATCTTGTCACAAATCTGAGGATATATTCTACGTAAGACGAGCCTTGGCTTGTGTGTTACTGACAACAATCACGTGATTCTTCGTTTTTAAATCCTGTTCCGTGAAAAAATCAAATATTTAATCAGACGACCGACAAACATAATATTTATAATAAAACACATGTGCTTTGTTTTTTTAAGCTCAGGCGTTTCACTTGAATAAATATTTTTCACTTTTTTCCCACCTGTACTCAGATTTTAATCTTCCCAAAAGTAACAGAATGTACATCGGCAGCATTTTTCTATACATGAGAAGTATTTTTATCATATTTTTGATCTCATAATATTGTGCAACATTGAATTTCCGTTTCAACGAGTACCCACAACCTCTATTTATTTTTATTAAAGAAAAAAAAATGCTAATTTTGCGCATTTTCCTAGATTTGACTTAGCCCCTATATTGAACCTTAGGATCCTAACATTTACTGTGAGGTACTATTTTGAACCGCTACGTCCATCACATATTTTAAACTTCTCGCTAAGAAAATTGAAAAATTCTGAAGTTATTGGGTAAGGTCCGATTTTCGGAAATCGAGTTTTTCTCAGACGTTGAAGTTTTGCGGACCTATGAAGCTATTCGGAATTTTAAGATGATGTCCGAGTGTATGTATGTGTGTACGTATATATGTGAATATTCTGTAACTTTTGAACGGATAAATCGATTTTGATCTCTAAAGTAACATTTGACAGCTTATTAATTCCTACAAACTGTAAAGTGGGGTGTGTTCAGAGATATCTCAAAAATATATTTTTTTAAAAAATGTTTTTGTTAGATTTCTTAATTTCACATGGGACTAGAATTTATTTTAATCCCTCGTATCCGAAATAGAAGCTACCTTAAGAGGCTCAATGTCAGTTTTAAGGTTTGACTCGGGAATTTTTAGAATATTTGAGCTAATAATTCACGGATAAAGATCTTTTTTGTATAGGAAACTAAATTTCCCATGAAACAGTATCTTTGGAATGAAAACAAATTTTTCTATCGTAGCTTGAGTTAACAGGTCAAAGTTTAATTTCTCTATAATTTTGAAAATTTTATTTTAACATAAACTCAATTATTGTTGCGTCCTTAAACTTAATTTATATTTGGGTCATTGATTAACAAAATATATTTTTATGATAATAACAATAATAATAATGATATAAATAAATATTGATGCAACAGGTCAAAGAAGTAAATAATTATAATATAGATTATTTTTATTATAAGCCGAAAGTTCTTGCTATGCTACGGGATAAGGAGTGGAAGTAAACATGTCTGACACCAAATTTAGTTTTTTCCAGGAGAACTTATTTTTATTTTCAAAACATTTTACGATACATTGGTAAGTATATCTGATATATCTTAAAATAAAACGGGTATTATGGTCATCTTTCTTAAGTTGTTTTTTAAATTAAATTTTTTTTTATTGCTGCAGCTGTTGATACGATCCAGAGTCACACTGCAATAATAATTTTTTAATAAATATTTGAGAATTCATAAAACGTAAAGTATAAAAACAAAAAAAAGTATCATTTCAAATTTCGAGGTTCTCATTCTTTTACTATGTCTTTTTAAATATCAGACTATCAGATTTTTTTGTGGGAAATTTAATTTCCTTAAAAACAAGTCTTCTGCAAGATTGTAAATTTGAACTTGAAAAGTCTTGGTACTCGAAATGATTAAAATTAAGAAAAACTTTAACTGTGGTCTTTGACAATTTTTCAATAAAAAGTAGACACTCACTCAATGAACTGCGTTAAGTGGCTGATTAACCGGGTACTGTAAAGGCTAATGATCCTGTCGTAGGTAAGCAAACATGTGGGAGCTTAAATTTAACACACACGTGATGTGGACAGCAATCACTACCATGTTCGCACTGAAAGGAGAATTTTACTTTTTTTTAATTTTCAGTTTCAACCAACTTTTTTTTTCGATTCCGAGTTTTGGGCTGTAGCTTCCGTTATATCAAAGTTACAGCCTTGCGTTATCAGACTTTTTTGTAGTAAAGTTATTTTCCTACAAAAAAGGTCCTTATTCGCGAGTTCGTAAAGTCGAAATTTCAAAAGTTATGGAAATTTAACGAAAAGTATTCAAGAAAAATAATATTTTAAATTTTACATTTCTGGTTTTTGTACCACAGTTTCTTAAATTTTAAAGTTACGAACTCGCGCTATAACACTTTTTTGTAAGAAAATAAATTTACAATAAAAAAGGTCCTTATTCGCAAGCTCGTAAAATGGAAATTAAAACAGTTATGAGGCATTAAACTAAAAAAAAATTATTTCTATAGTACAACTTACTGGATTGCCTCTACATCCTTCAACTGCATTGGCATAAAGGCAAACAAATACGAAAATTAATAACAATAAAATTATTTTCGACATTTTGACTTTTAGTCTAAAAAAATAAAAAAAATTTATATTAAAACGACATATTGAAAATTTTTTTTTTTCATTAGAAGTACATATAATCTTTACTTACATGTCAAAGAAATTATCAGAGTGATAAGAAGTTGCTGTGAAACTCCGTAATAAATAACTTATGATAATTCGCGACTTTTATCATAAACGTTTTTTTCTCAAGTTCATAATTTTTATTTCAATATTGAGGTCAATAATTACGATAATAGATAATCACATACTGACACAAATAAGACCTTGAAGAATATATAAATAAATCATAAATTGAACAATTAATAATACTTGAATCAATTTTTTTTTTTGAGTTCATGGATTTCGCGGTTTTTTTCTTATTCTCTGCTGTCATAGCCGCAACACCGCCGTAACGACGCCGCAACACAGTGGCCCCGGGTGAAAAAATTTATTTTTATTATTAATATTAAAATTATTTCATTTGATTAAATAGAATAGAAATAATTGTATTTATCGAATATTTATTTGATTATCCGGGAAAAGAGCATTATGTATGGCCATATAATAAAATTTCTAATATATACATAGCTATGTACTGAAATTTTAAGTGAATTTTTAAAAAAAGACTTACTCAATGTATGTTTTTTTTTTGTTCAATCATTTTTGTGATGCGGGAGTTGTAGTCAATTTAATTTGTAACCGATTAGAAATTCTCAATTTAGGGAAAAAACGCTAGAATTATTAACCGACCGCGCACGCTTTAGCGGGATTCGAACCCGGGACCTTACGAACGAAAGACCGACGCTTTAACGACTAGGCTATGCTACCGACAGTGACTACAAAGTTTACTTGTTCTGTATGAGAAAATTATTTGCAAAATGATAAAATATATACGATTCGTTTGTCGAGTGTTGCGGCGGTGTTGCGGAATTTGAGAAGTTTTTTCAGAAATTATTAATATAGTCCCATCGTGTTGCGGCGGTGTTGCGGAAATTACTATTTTATTATTTTGTTGTAAATTTGTTGCAGCAGTGTTGCGGCTATTTTACGTTTTTACTCGGGCGGATATGCGAGTAATTGAGTTCATAATCGGAATGGAAATTTTTAATGCAGAAAAAAAACGCTAGACTTATCAATGACCATACCCGCTTTAGTAGGATTCGAACCCGGGACCTTCCAGTACGAGAGACCGACGCTTTGATGACTAGGCTATGCGACCGATGGTTACAACGAAGTTTAGTTGTGCTATGTAAGGTTCAAAAAATATAATCACTTTCGAAAAAGCAAAATATAATCATCAATATGCTGTTAGTGATGTTAAAAAAATTCCTATTTTTTTAACACTACAACATCCTGTTTATAAATAATTACAATAGTCGAAAAATTAATCATACATAGCCATGCACGACCATACATGGAGCATATACGGCCATACATGGACATATATGAACCATACAAGGCCATATATGGCCATACATGGTTTTGTATGACTGTATTATATGGCCATGCATGGCTGTATCAAAAAAGTTAGTATGTCCATGTATGGCGATACATGCTTCATGTATGATCATATATGCTTCATGTATGAACCATATACGGCCATGCATGGCCACGTATAATTCATTTTTCACTTTAGCCAAAGGAGTTGAAATTATTTAATTCTTGTAGTTGAATAAAAAGTTATCCACTGAATTATGTGCACATATAATATATATTTAGTATTTATCTTGAGATACATAGAATATAATCATACATTAATTTCCAATTTTTATGTTTAAATTATGTCCGTAACCAATTGAAGATTCCGATTTCCGATTTTGGTCTCCGTCTGTGGTTGGTTGATGATTCGACTCTTCGCAACCACCGACGCCGCCCTGGGATAAAAATAAATTGAACTAAAGTTTCAAGGTTTTAAAAATAAAAAATTTTATTTTATTCAACTTACAAAGTTGGAAATTCCAGCTTCGCCAACTTACTGTAAGCAAAAATAAATAAATAAAATGATTGATTGAAAATTTCGTTTAGGGGAAAATAGGCTTTTAAATATTTTTTTAATGCTTACTTAAGGACTATCCGGATCGTCATCCTCCATTAAAAACAATTAACGATTAATTAATAATTTATCAGAGAAAAAAATAAATTTTTAGTCGTAGTTTATGTATCATGCGATTGTGTATAAGGCGCAAATCGTGACGATTGAATATACCAAGACGCATTTTTTAGGTATTAAATATATAAAAAACTTTTTTTTTCATACTTACGTCAGAAGAACCGCCACCCTGTAATTAAAATAAAACAAGTAAATAATTAAAAATTTATTAAAATGAAAAATAATATACTTAAAAAAAAACTTTTTGTACTTACTAACAATATGGAACACGCATCCGACTGTAATAAAAAATAAAACAAATAAATAATTTTAAGTTTATAACAATAGAATAAACTTTTTAGTTTACCACCAAATCTGCATTGACATTCATGATGACTGCCAACAATGTGAGTAATAAAATAAGCGATAATAATTTAGAATTCATTCTAAGAGATATTATTTGTAATTGTCTGAAATTTAAAATTATTAAAGTTTATTACTTTTATTGAAAATTGTTACGAAATGGTATTGGGCTAAAAATTAAGATTATTGTTCACCTTGTGATGAGCGTAAAAAATAAATAAATAATTACTTAGGTGAGAGTAAAGTCAAAATGCTAAGAATCTCTGCTTGGTTCTAGATGTCATCAACATAAAAATTTCGGGTTTATATATCCTGTGTTGTCAGTGAATTTGTCACGGAAATATGTTTAGTCAAGGGGTCAGTGAACTCAAATGATTTATTGAAAAAAATCAATTTAATCAAAATGACATATTGAGTTTATCTTTATTTGAGATCCTACAGATATTCCACTCCAGTAATTATTGTTCAATCATTCACTTGCGTTAATGATATTGCGACATAACGACATATTAATTACTTAAAATAACAATTTCTTTATAACAAGTGATCACATTCCCTCATTGATGCGTTTTGAAATTTCCATTATCATCCATTATAATGAGTATTAGGGTGCTTCAAAAAAAAACTTTATTTTTTTTTTTTTTGCTCTTACCCCCTGAAACGTTAGTGGTTACCGAGAAAAAAATTCTGCCAAAAGATGGGCTCTCTAGCTCAACTTTAAGAGGTCGCTATTTTAATTTTAATTTCCCATCTAAATAACATGGAAAAATTAATTTTTTCATTAAAAGTGTAATTAGTTGTAAGCTGCTCAATATTTTTCAAATACATGCATAGATCTTGAAAGCTGATCCCTCAAGCTTTCCAAAACGCTATGATAAGTCACAATTATCATAATTAAAACGTCAATTGAAGCTATTTAAAAAGTATCGATTTTGTATTTCAAAATAAAATTGTTAATTTTCATTTTTATTTTTGGTAGCCTCAATTGGCGATAATTTTGACTTATTATAGGGTTTTAGAAAGGTTAAGGAATCAGCTTTAAAGATCTATGTATAAATTTGAAAAATATTGAGCAGCTTACAACTAATTACACTTTTAATGAAAAAATTAATTTTTCCATGTTATTTAGATGGGAAATTAAAATTAAAATAGCGACCTCTTAAAGTTGAGCTAGAGAGCCCATCTTTTGGCAGAATTTTTTTCTCGGTAACCACTAACGTTTCAGCCCATACAAGAAATGAGGATCGGTCCAGTCTTGGGCCAAGACTGGCCACTTATCCTTTAGCATTCGCCGAGAATCAGAAAATATCGTTGGACCAAGACTGGATGAGCATCGGATGTTAACGCCATGCCGATATAGGCGATTGACCATCGGCCAAGCATAGTATACGAGCTACGGCCAAGCATAGTATACGATTCACGGCCAATCATAGTATACGATTTACGGCCAAGCATAAAAACTGGATATCAGCCAAACATAGTATCCAAGTTCCGGCCAAGCATAACAACTGGAGATCGATCAAGCATATGAACCAGAACTCAGCCAAACATAGTGTCTAAGTATTGGCTATACGTAGTGGCGAGTGCTAACCAAGCACTAATTGAAAATTTCGGAATCTCAAACCATTGATGACACACCGGCATAAACGTTGTTGACATCCATCTTATTCGTTGTAAGTGTTCGAAGAACACATATTGTTGCATCGATTATAATTAATTTATCTCGATCTCAATCATTCACATTAACAATTATTTTAAACAGAAGTTTTATTGATTATTTTAAATATGAAATAATTGGTATTACAAGATTATAATATTTATATTTTAAAGTTATAAGAATACAATAATTAAAAATAATATTGTAACACAACAATAAGTAATAGTAAAGAGTACATAATAATATAGTTATGAGTAGGAATACTACCTAATATTAATTATTATAATAGTAATAATAGTATGAAATTATCATAATTATAAGTAATAGAGTACTAAGTGCTAATGATTTAAATAAACGTTTAATTACTTTCTTCAGAGTCTCGTTTTCTTACTTTGTTCAGAGTCTCCAAATAGATAAATTTAATGACATCTAGGATTTAAACAAATTCAATTAACCTTTTTAGCAATTGAACCTCTCGATGAAAAACGAATCACGGCATATTTCCTTGGTTCATTGCTTCTATTATCATCATCATCAGCCATCTAACATGAAAGAAATTAATTTAAACCATTAAAAAAACACCTGAAAATTAGATAATAATTGAATTGTAATAGATGATATAATTAAATACGTAATAAACACTCAATTATGGAACGTAAATTCAATAAAAAAATTTTAAAATCGATGAAAATAATTAAAAATAAATGACAGTGAGAACCAGTAAAGAAGTATTAATTCACTCAAAATGATACAAGTAAGGATTTTAGAAATTAAAAATGCCTGCGGCATGTACAATCATATAATTTTCAATATTTAGGAAAGAAAAAAATTAAGTATTGCAATAAATTATTTTGAAATTAATAATGAATAACAAAAATACTCATATTGTGTCTGGAAATTATTTTGGTGATTTTATTGCGCCGTTTATTTATTTTTTAATAATTATCAGTGATTTATGTTATATTGCTTTATTTATTCATTTATTTATTTTTTTTGTTATCGAAATTATTTATTATCACTAGCTAATTATATATTTAGTCGTTAGTTATTAACAACAAATTACATCGATGCACGGACACTTTGAATAAATAAAAAAAATATAAAATTAGAATTTTTAGGTTATACGCTGCTGACATGATATTTAATGCGCATGTGCAGTCAGATATTGATAAAATCATCGGTCGAGGAATGGCTGATGATCGTAAATCAACGAGATATGCATAGCGCGGCGATCGATAGTTAACCGGCTATAGGCCGATACAAGATGTCGATGCTTGGCCGAGCATTAGTAACCATCCCTTGGCCGATCAACGGTTTTTTTCGGAACATCGGTAACTTCGTATGGGTCGTTACGAAAATAAGATGTTTGGTCAGGTGCTCAATAAACTCGGTGATAAGCTAATTATCATAAACCAATAGAAATTTAATAATCTGATAAATATAACAGGCCAAACGCAAACATATTTCGATGTTTTGACACTTGCGGCACCAATAACCATTCTTTATTTGTTAATCTGCGTTAATGAGCTTGAAAATAATTGATTATTCAAGATAACAGCTTGTTTCTCTTCGAGCTCGAAAATACTTTTGTATGCTTTTGTTTTCAAAAAATAACGTTTTTTACTATTTTTTCTACAACGATATCTCTCGAACGAAGAAACCGATTGAGACGTTTAAGGTGGCAATCGACGCGTTTCATTAAGTTCTATAACTGATCAAATTTTAAAATTGATTCATCGAGTCGTTTTTGAGAAATTTTCAAAATTCTAAAAAAATTTTTTTTTTTGATTCTTTCGACAACGGTTTCTCTTGAAAGAATTAACCGATTTTGATGTTTGAGGTGGCATTCGACGCGGCTTATGAATCTCCAGAGCCCAGTCCATTTTGGAATTAATCCATCGAGCCCGTAAAAAGTTATCCGAAAAAAAACATTTTTGAAAAAAGTTCATTTTTGGAATATCTCCGAACGAGCCCTACCGATCAAGCTCAATTTTTTTTCAGCTTCAAGATATTAAAAAACTGCGTCGAATGACACCTTGACGATCAAAATCGGTTGATCCGTTCAAAAGTTATAGATATTTACATACGTACATATACTCGGACATCATCGTGAAATTAGTCAGAATAGCTTTCTAGAACCTCAAAACGTCGACATCTGTTGGAATTTCGATTTTCACAAATCGGACTGAAACCAATAACTTCCCGAATGTTTGAAAATTTGCAATTTTCTTAGCGAGCAGTTAAAAAAGTTATCCACTGAATTTTATGCACATATAAAATATATATTTAGTATTTATGTTGAGATACATAGAATATAATCATAGATTCATTTTCAATTTTTATGTTTAAATCATGTCCGTAACTAATTAAAAATTCCGATTTTGGTCTCCGTCTATGATTAGTCGATGATTCGACTCGTCTCTGCAGCCACCGACGCAGCCCTGGGATAATAATAAATTGAACTAAAGCTTCAAGGTTTTAAAAATAAAAAATATTATTTTATTCAACTTACAAAGTTGGGATTTCCAGCATCGTCAACTTACTGTAAACAAAAATAAATAAATAAAATTATTAATTAAAAATTTCGTTTAAGAGAAAATGGGCTTTTAAATATTTTGTAATGCTTACACAGAAAAAAAGGTTGACTTGGCCCAAGATAATTTTTGCCTTCATTTTTCTATTCTTGGGCTGAGTAATTGGGTTTTTTTAATCCAAGAACATTTTCTTCGACTAATATTGTAAAAATATTGTATCAAGAATAATTAAATTTTAATTCAAGTTAAATAATCTTGGTTTAAGAATATTTATTTCAAGTCAAATTTATTTTGTTTCCAATCAAGTAAAAAAAACTATCAAAACAAGATACTTTTCTGTCTTGGTTGGTGAGTATAGTAAATTGTCACAATATATATCAACATCTCAAACCAAGAACTTTTTTTGCGTGGCAGAAGAACATTTACTCTCGGTTTGAGAAAACTACATTATTGACTCAAGACAACGGTCTATTGGAGTGAGAAAATTTTAATTTGGATTTAAATAAATTATAATCTTAACTTAATAAAATAACTTTTCTTGAATCATGGAAATATTTACTTAACGAAAGACATAAAATTCTCCCATTAATGATTTTTTTTCTTGACTTAAAAAAAACGTAGTCTCGATTCAAGAAAATAAATGACTCTATTTAAAAAAATAGATAGACCTATATTTTTAGTGAATTTAACCTAATATAAATATTAAATGTTGTCAAGCAGGAAAGTGTATGCGTATATTCAGAACATAACAATACAGCAGTAGAGAGGGATAAGAAATAAACTCTCTCGATTAAATGGCTTATGAACAAATTGAGAAAAATAAATTATTTGCTCATGGTAGGAACCGAACCCAGACCGATTCGGCATCACGCGAGAACTTTACGTTATGCTACCCGACCATTTCCTGAACGCTTGTTCACTTTACCCATATGCAGTAAGCACACTGTACAATGTAGAGTATGTCTACACTACCGTCACTTTAGTATAGTACAGTTAGCTTTCCCAAGAGAATTTTTGCGTTGAGCCGTGAGCGCAGTTGCTGTTGGTTCAAACGTCTACGCTTACTTGCCGCAACACAACAAATACTTAAGCCAAGATATTTCTTACTATTGAGTCGAGTACTTTTAATTTTTGACTCGAGTCACAAATCATCTCGATTCAAAATAAATTATTCTTCAAGAAAGAATATTTTAGTTTTCGGACAATTGATTATGTATCGGGGCAAAATATTTATTTTTCTCACTTTAAGAAAATATTTCTTACTTCAAGAAACATATATTATATCGGTTGAATAATAAATAAATCTTATGCCAAGATGACTAAATTTAAGAAAATTTTGTTCTTGAACCAAGAAAATTTTCGTTTTCATTCAAAATTGCAAAAAATATTCTTGCGGCAAGAAAAAATTTCTTGCGCCAAGATATCCTTTTTTTCTGTGTACTTCCGAAGGCGGGTTTGCGCTGAGAGTCTATAATAAAAGAAAATTAATCATTAATTAAAAATTTATTGAAAAAAAAAATTAATTTCTAATCATAATTTACAAATTAAGTGCGATTGTGTATAAGACGCGAGTCGTGACGATTAAATACCAAGCCGCATTTTTTAGGTATTGTTATGTAAAAATGTTATCTTTTTGCATCTTTAATAACTGTTTAAATTATTTTTTATTCGGCCCTAGTCTTTCGACCAATAGACCGGGGACTAAAAAACACTTTTAGAAAGAAAATAGATTTTTTTTGTTTTTGTTTTAAATAAATTATTTAATAATTTTATGTTAATAAATATATATTGTTACAAGATTTGGATCGTTAATCGGTTACAAACATTTTAAATTTATCCTTATAGGCAGGTTGAAACTTAATTTCGTTGTACAATGATTTTTAACATTTATTTTATTTCCAAATTTAATTAATGTTTTGATTTTATAATTTGAATATTTAACGGAATATTTCAAATCTGAAACTAATACTTTATTTATTGTTTTATACCCATTTTCCTGAATTAATTTTTGATGTTCAAATTATTAGCTGATACTAATTTAATACAAACTAACACTTTTCTATTTCTTCATTTTGAATAAAAAGTGTTAATAACACCTTGATTCACATTTATTGCTATTTATTATAATTATGATTTTCGTCCTATATATGAAGCGGCATCCAGCCTGCTCTGATTTATTATTACATGTTTTATCTACTTTTAAAATATCAGGTGGCTACCCGCCTACTCTGAAGTACATAATAGTTCTTCAGATAATACTATAACCCAACCATCCACTTTGAACCAATTGTAACAACTGACTTCTTTAGTTAAAATTCAGAGTCCCACACAAAATGAAAAGGCGTTGCTTTATTATTTTGTTCGGAGGAAAATCAAGCCCAATAGAAAATCATCTTGACTTTTTTTCCATTTGTTTAGGACCCAATGCTTCGGGGGTCGCACCATCCCCTCCGCATTAGTCTTAGGCGTGTTCTTTTGCCCGCTCTCTAGCTTATCTTTTATTTAACTATCTATGTATTTATTCATTTATTTGTTTAAATAAAATATTCCGTTACTTCTCAAAAGTGATCTGGAAAGTTTCACTTTTGGGTCAGAGCAGGGCCAACCGACGCCCAGATTTTTAAATATAAATGTTTTAACCTTAGGTTTGTAATTATATAGACTTATATAGGATGAAACTGATCGGACATAACAGTAACAAATATATGAATTATTTTTTTTAATACTCACATTAAAGGCATCACCCTGTAATTAAAATAAAACAAATAAATAATCGAAAATTTTTTAAAATAAAATATAATATTATAAAAAAACTTTCATACTTACAGTAGGATCGCCACCCTGTAATTGAAATAAAACAAATAAATAATTAAAAATTTATCAAAATAAAGAATAAGATTTAAAAAAAATTTTTGTACTTACAATAAAATCGCCACCCTGTAATTGAAATAAAACAAATAAATAATAGAAAATTTATCAAAATAAAAAATAATATTTAAAAAAAAACTTTTGTACTTACAGTAGGATCGCCACCCTGTTATTGAAATAAAACAACGAAATAATCAAAAATTCATCAAAGTAAAAAATAATCTTTAAAAAAAACTTTCGTAATACTTACAAGAAAATCGCCACCCTGTAATTAAAATAAAACAAATAGATAATTAAAAATTTATCAAAATAAAAAATAATATTAAAAAAAAAACTTTCATACTTACAGTAGGATCATCACCCTGCAATTAAAATAAAACAAATAAATAATTAAAAATTTATCAAAATAAAAAATAAAAAAAAAGTTTGGAAAATTCAAAAGTGCACGCCTGGAACGTTCATATTCCAATAAAATATAAAAATTATTAATTTTCATTTTTAATTACAAAATTTTTTAATAAACATCTAGCAATTAAGTCGTCTTTTTTTTTTTAATTTAGTAAATTCTATGACAGTTGGTAATAAAAAAAAAATTATCTGATGTTAAAATAGAACCTTATGATATCAGCAAAGTTTGATGATAAAAAAAAAATATTCCCGATAAAATAAAAAAATGGCTGTAATGTGTGTTTGCTTACATGGTGCCGATTTTAACAGAAATTATTTATTATAAAAAAAACGAGAAGGACTACAGTAGTGATTTTTGAAAAGGACCTTCTTTGTATAATTCTGAAGACAGTACTGTCTTCCCCGTACGATGGACGGTGTGGCTCAATAAATTATAGATCAAATTGAACGGAATATAGTATAATGCCGGATAGCTCAACTGGTAGAACACTCGGCGCGATACCGACATGGTCTGGGTTCGATTCCCAGTTCGTGCTATCTATATTTTTCTCAATTTATCTATAAATTGTCTTATTAAGAAGGTTTGCATGTTTTAGGTTTCCACTATATTTAAATGGTGCCGCCCATGTGGGACGATACTTGAATAAAAACAAAATATTTTAGTATTGAAAAAAATAAACAAAAATAAGAACTTAGAGATTTTTAAATATTTATTAAAAAAAAATATACTTTCGTATAAAAAAATGTATGCATGTTTTTCAGCCAATAAATCAAATATTAATATCTCTTATATTTTTTCTTTATGATTTTATTTTTTTTTAATCTTGCAATTATAATTTCTAGCGCATAAAAGTGCTTTGTACAATTTAATAGAAAATGATGTCACTAAGAGGTCACTGTTATATAACCTCAACGTAAAATTTGTATTTCTTCATGACTTCTATGTTATGTAAATATGATATTCAAATAACATCACCGCTATATCACCAATGTAACATGTACGACACATTAATATCACATTTACGTTTACTACGTTACGTAACAATGTTACGTAAATGAGTGTGAAATTGTGATATACATGTTATGAAGATGTGATGTACTTGTGACTTACGATTTTACGTAACCGAAAGTTTTCATTCTATAAATGTGACATCCCTGTTACGTTCATGTGTTCACTGGGTATAAGCATATCTGCATGGATATCAATTTTTATATATGCTTATATATAGTTGGATCTGAGCAGATATATTTGTATTTGCTTAGATATGCGTATATATATTTGGATATCAATCTTAATACATCTCTATATCTGCTTGTATATCATTAGATCTGAGCAGATATAATTATATAATGCTTTTATCTAGCAAGATCAAATATTTGGATGTATTTGGATATAAACAGATATAACGAGATCCAGACATATCTGGTTGGATCCAAACGTTTTTTATCGGGGTGAAAAAAAAATAAAGTCATTTTGTCAAGCCGTTTACGAGATATCCATGCCACAGACTTTTTTTGGACCACAGACTAACTGACGTCCACGATACATATTTTTTATTTAACTTTTTTTTATTATAATAAATATCGGGCAACTTAATGAAAATATCAGTCTTATTAATTAGTGTTTCCTTTTTAGATTAACGTGCTTTTTATAAGGTGTAAGTGTTATATGAAAATAATATATACAATTTAATGCGAAAAAATCGTTTGACTTCGACAAGTCCGTTATAAAGTACAACCTCTCCGCTTCGCGTTCGAGGCGTGCAATATTAAAAAAAAAAATTTGTACTTACAATAAAATCGCCACCCTGTAATTGAAATAAAACAAATAAATAATTAAAAATTTATCAAAATAAAAAATAATATTTAAAAAAAAACTTTTGTACTTACAGTAGGATCACCACCCTGTTATTGAAATAAAACAACGAAATAATCAAAAATTTATCAAAGTAAAAAATAATCTTTAAAAAAAACTTTCGTAACACTTACAATAAAATCGCCACCCTGTAATTAAAATAAAACAAATAAATAATTAAAAATTTATCAAAATAAAAAATAACCTTTAAAAAAAACTTTCATACTTACAGTAGGATCGTCACCCTGTTATTGAAATAAAACAAATGAATAATTAAAAATTTATCAAAATAAAAAATAACCTTTAAAAAAAACTTTCATACTTACAGTAGGATCGTCACCCTGTTATTGAAATAAAACAAATGAATAATTAAAAATTTATCAAAATAAAAAATAATATTTAAAAAAAACTTTTATACTTACTAAGAGTGATTGATAGAAACTCGACTGCAACTAAAAACATAATAAATGAATAATTTTAAGTTTATGACAATAGAATTAATTTCTTAACTTACCAGTGAGTCTGCATTGACATTTTCAATGATTGCCAACAATGTGAGTAATAAAATAAGTGATAAAAATTTAAAATTCATTTTGAAAGATATTATTTGTAATTATCTGAAATTAAAAATTATTAACGTCTGTTATTATTACTCAAATTTTTTTTTTTTATTTATACAGCAAAAATAAATGATTTTATCGTGCAGTAAATTTTTTGCGCCAACAAATCATCACTTTCTGTATAAATTTATGTTAATAAACAATAAATAATTATTACCTAGATGAGTAAAATTAAAATGCTACGAATCTCAGCTTGGTACTAAGTGTCATCAACATAAAAATTTCGGATTTATATATCCAGTGTTATCAGTGAATTCGTCACGGAAATAACATGTTTAGTCAAGGGGTCAGTAAACTCAAATGATTTATTGCCAAAAATCAATTGAATCAACATGACATATTGAGTCCATCTTTATTTAAGATTCTACAGATAGTCCACTTCAGTAATTATCGTTCGTTCATAAAAGTGATCACACCTTTTGATTATCATGTTTCCCAGCATTTATGATTTCATACTTTAAGTAAATAAGATTATGAAATGTACATTTTCGGAAATCAGAGATAAGACTTTTTTCAGATTTCGAAATAGCGCATAACATTAGTTATTAATCAGTTGAAATCGATGTAGGGGTGAGGGGGTGGGGCAATCAGAGTGGGCCCCTCAAAATTTTCTATACATCAATAAATTCAGATGGATAATAAGCTTGTCGAAATATCTTATAAGGGAAGAGGTTAAAGTGGGCCCCTAAAATTTTAGGGACCCATTTTGCGCCCAAATACTTCGATTCACCCCCCCCCCTCTTCTACCCCTTTAATGAAAGCTACAATATAACACCAAGAGTGTTCATTAAATACGATTTGAGGGGAGGGGGCAAAAGGGGCTGACATTTATATTACATGTAAGTCCTTAATTCTTAAGGGGCCCATTTTGCCAGACCTTCCCGTATTAAGAAAGTTATATAATAAAATTACGTCCTAAAGTTATATTGCAGCAGGCTATTAAAATGATTTTTTATATTATTAATATACAATTGTGTTATAGTTCTTTGTAAATATCACATATTCAGCTTCGCACAACTTTGTTGTGAACACCGATACATGAATAATGGGCCCAATTTTAACATTGGCCATATTGAATCCATGGCTCTAAAGATTCTGAGTATAATTTGCCACCAACAATACAAGCCGTATCATCCATTGATTGTTTTGGGGGGCCCACCCAGCTCCCCCCACCCAGCTCCCCCTCCCCTACCCCTATTGATGCATCTTAGTAGCATTATCTTTTAGGAAGTTACTTGACAAAGGTCCCTCAGCAATTTTCTTACAGAAAATTCAAGCGAGACTGAGTATACTTTCCTATAGAAAAGCTTTGAAGCATACAAACCGTTAGTCAAATATCTAACAAGTTACAGGTAAATTTTGAAGTATTCTAGTCAAAGGAGTTGAAATTATTAAATTTTTGTAGTTGACTTAATTTTAAAAATAAATGAAAAAAAAGTTATCCACCGAATTTAATGCACATATAATATATATTTAGTATTTATGTTGAGATACATAGAATATAATCATAAATTCATTTCCAATTTTTATGTTTAAATCATGTCCGTATCCAATTAAAGATTCCGATTTTGGTTTCCGTTTGTAGTTGATCGATGATTCGTAACGTCTCCGCAGCCTTAGGATAAAAATAAATTAAACTAACGCTTCAAGGTTTTAAAAATAAAAAACATTATTTTATTAAACTTACAAAGTTGGGATTTCCAGCATCGTCAACTTACTGTAAACAAAAATAAATAAATGAAGTGATTAATTTAAAATTTCGTTTAAGAGAAAATAGGCTTTTAAATATTTTTTAATGCTTACTTTCGAATCTGAAGAGCCGGGAGGCTGTAATAAAGAAAAAATAATGATTAATTAAAAATTTATTAAAATGAATAATAATATTTATAAAAAACTTTTTATACTTTCAATACTGAGCCAAGCATGTCCGACTGTAACAAAGAATAAAATAAATGAATAATTGTATTTTAAGTTTATAACAATAGAATTAATATTTTAACTTACAATCGGGTCAGCTGCATTGACATTTCCGATGATCGCCATCCATGTGATTAATAAAATAAGTGATAGAAATTTAAAATTCATTTTGAAAGATATTATTTGCAATTATCTGAAATTTAAAATTACTAACGTCTATTATTATTATTCAAATTTTTTTGCGCTAACAAATCATTACTTTCTGTATAAATGTATGTTAATGGAATCGAAGCCAATAACATAAATTATGTTTAATTTTTCCGATTAGAAAATTTTTAATTTATTTTTAGATAAAAATTTTTTTTTTTTTGATACATAAAAGTTAATAAACAATAAATTATTAGACGAACGAAAAAAACAAATAAATAATTACTTGCGTGAGAGTAAAATCGATATGCTGAGCACCTCAATTTACTAAGTGTCATCAGCATAAAAATCCCGGGTTTATATATCCAGTATTATCAGTGGATTCGTCACCGAAATAACATGTTTGGTCAAGGGGCCAGAAAACTCAAATGATTTATTGGCAAAAATCAATTGAATCAAGATGACATATTGAGTTCATCTTCATTTGAGATTCTACAGATCTTCCACTCCAGTAATTATTGTTCAATCATTCACTTGCGTTAATGATATTGCGACATATTAATTACTTAAAATAACAATTTCTTTATAACAAGTGATCACACCTTCTAATTAATGCGTTTCCAAATTTTACGATTCATTGCTTTCAGTAAATAAGATTAAGACATACACATATGCTCAAATAAGAGATAAGACTTTTTGAGATTTCGAAATAACCCATGAGATTGACCATTATTCAGTAGAAATCGATACATTTCGATCTATATAGATTAGGGTAGATTTGAGGGAAGTCAAAAGCTGGATTTGTTAAGGTAAAATTTATAGCTTAAAAGATTAAATTTTTACTACTTTCTAGAAATGAATAAGTTTAATTTTAACAATTTCAGGCGGTGTCCTATTCTGTCATTTATAAACTACTATCTCGGGGGCTAATTATTGTAAAGAAAATTCTTACATGATCATGTAAGAAATCCTGTTAGAAAATGGAACGGATTTTATATAAAATCTTTTAGGATTTGTACAGGAATCCCATAAGATCGTCACAGGAATCCTACAAGATTCTTACAGAAACTTACAAATCTTCACCGAATTCCTATGAGATTCATGGAATAAAATTTTGTAAAATCCTCAAGAGATCCCATGAAGATCCTTACAGGAATCTCATAAGATTTCCAAAGAAATCCCATCAGATCCTTACCAGAATCCTATAAGATTCAGTCGAAATACACTATTTAGTAGCATATTCTTTAGCCTTTATGCCAGCCTCACATCGCACTGGCATCGAGTCAACCAACTTCTCTAATCAATTCAGCGGAATTTCCTCCCACTCATTTTTTAAAGCTTCTTATAAATCGCCCTTATTGTAATAATTTCGTGTTATTATTCTACGATCCAACTCCTTTCACAGATGTTCTATAGGATTCAAATCTAGGCTTTGGCTTGGCCACTTTGAAACTTTGATTTTTCCGCGTTTCATGAAATCACAAATGTACTTGGATCTGAGTTTAGGATCATTATCATGCTGAAAATACCACCCAGCTGGCATATCTTGCTCAACGGGTAGCAGTATTTAATTTCTCAATATATTTTTTTACACAAACCGTTCGATATTTTCTTTAATTCGTACTAATGGTGCAACGTCAGAACGTGGAAAACACCCCGAAACCATCACACTATCACCTCCATATTTCACAGTAGGTAATTAAATAAGTATTAAAAATGATATTTTTTATTTTTAGGACGTCGAACATACTTAACACCATCATCTGAAGTTAAATTAAATTTGTTTTCATCATTCCACAAAACTATAGAACAGTCTAAGCTTAACCACGGTTTATATACTGTTTCAGGAATGCAAGTCAAGATTTTTTATTTTTTTTCTATATATCAAAGTTTTTTTTGTCGGCCTTCGACCATGCAATCCGAAGGATTTTAAGAATCGATTGACAGTATTAATCTAAATACACATGTTGTATTTTTCGTTCAATTCATTTTTTATCATCACAGCTAACTTTCGGCAATAGCTAGTTTTTTTTATAATGTTATCGACTCTAGGAGATGTTTTTTTTCGACGGCCACATTGAGGCTCGTTTTTGACTGCCGTTCGTGTATTACAAACTTTGTTCTATATACTAATGAATTATTGAGACACTTTGTTAAGTGAGCGAATGCGCAAAAAGGATCTGGTTTAGGTGTGATGTAATCTTAACAACTAAAAAATAACACAAATTATTATAGTAAATAAATTAGATATTTATTGACACTATTTACACTTAAAACTGTGAGAAGATAATATGAAACAGCGAATGCATCAAAATGCGGTAAAGCGAAGTGGTTTTAGAGTACGAGGTTGTACTCTTGAATCCAGGAGCGAAAAGACCCAGAGAAAATGTAGTTAGAAGCGACGTGGCCGCTTGGTGGTGACGTGGCAGCCTCGATGTATAAAACGAATTTTCTCATTGGCTCAAAAGTGCGCCAACAGGAAATAGTTAACCGCCAATTTTCCTGATTGGTCGGCTGGTAGCGGGGCTCTCATGCCAACTTGACCCGGCCATGAGCTAGAAATTGTATGTACCGGGCCCAAATAGCGAGTGACCCGGCACTATTCTGACCTTGTGGTCAGTAGCGAGTTCGGCGACTCTTGCGAGCAACATTTGTTTGTTTCAACCCTTGCTATAATGTATTTATAACAGCTTTTTTAAGTCACTAGAATATTGCTTAGATTTTGGTAAGTTGAAATAACTACGACAAGTAAATACAAGCTTAAATAAAATCTCAGAGCTATCTAACGTCCATGAACTATTGAAGCTAACTGCGTGTCAAAATATTTTTGAGCTCACAATTTATATTTTTCGTTCGATGGCATGTAATGTATGCAAACAAGTTAAAACCTGACGAGTTCAAATAATTGCAGCAAGGCTGCACCCTACGATATTCAAGGATCTTTTTGATATAGTTTGATTTTAAAGAAGATGATAACAAATTTCATGTTGTCAAAATACTTTTGAGCGCTACTGTATTTTCGGATATAGATTTTTTCGTATGGATTAGGCAAGACTTGATTAAATCTTTGACAAGTTTATTTATGATTACGAAATACATCTTGTTCAAGTCTTGTTTAAACCTTCCGTATGAAACTTGCTGAAGGACATTCATCCGGCAACTTGCTGAAAACAATGCTACTAGGTAGATCTAGTGATATAGCGGGTAAAAATAGTAAATATGCATTGCGACAGTAAAAATCCCCATTTTACTTTTTGAAACGTGAATCAATTAATTAAGTCATTTAAATATTTAATCAGTCTGTCAATAAAACTCTTATTATTATTATAAATAAATTACCACCTTATTATCTGTTAAATATAATAAATCAAAGTCACTTTTATTTGTCGAAATTACACATTCTGGTTTTATTAGAGTTCATTATTTATTCACATGCGTTAAGTGTTAATACAAATATTTAATAAAACTTCACACTATTCAGAGTTTTTGTTACCGATAAACACAAGTGCGCTTAAATTATCCATAAGACATTTTTTGATTCCGAGACCATTCATGAGATTAAGATACCATTTAAATAAATAAAGATATCACCCTGTCAAAAAAATCTTGCGCTGATCTCGACAAAGATTCTTCCATAGATAGGATCTAGAATGAATTTCCATGTGAATTTTTGCCTCGATTTCCTATGGAAATATGCACCATGTCAAAGTAGGGATCTAAGTACCTATAGTTTCCTATACAAATTCCTATGGGTTCCCATGCAATTCCACATGGATTTTTTTGATAAGGTGGATTATGTAACTAACAGTAATTTATCTTAAAAAATAAATGAAAAGGAATAAAAAATATCCATTAAATTGAATGTTCATAAAGTTTATTGAATGATTATTCCAATACGCGTTACAGATAAGAATTAATATTTCGTCATCGGGTAGTAATTTTTTCTGATCCAATGCAGGGACCGGTTTGTTGAAACAGCGGCAAATTCCTTTGATGGAAAAAAATTGAAGTAAAAGAAAAAGCGACCAAGTTCCCCCACTGCTTGCCTGATCTTTGGGTTGAAAAAATTGTAAAAGTTATTTAAGGGGAAATATTTTTTTGTTGCTTATTTATTTTTGACTTACGGGATCATTATGATTATTATTTTTGATCAATATTAAAAGGAACATCCACCCTATTGTAAAAATAAAGTAGATAAATAATTTTAAATTTATTGGCAGTGATTAAAAAAAATTTTAATTATTTTTTTGACTTACAGATTGGCATTTTTGACAGTTGGAACACTGGAAATAAAAATAATATTTTTTAAAAATTTCAAATTTATGGTGGAAAAAAAAAGTTTGATAATTTTTTTAACTTACGGGTGGGGGTTGCGGATTTTGTTGATGACAGGGAGACTGTAATAAAATAAAATAAATAACAAAATTCAAATTTATGGTGGAAAAAAAATGAAGAAAATTTATAATAACTTTCCGACTTACCATTGCACCCATCACTGCACCAGCCTGTAAAAGTAATAATATAAATAAATAAAACACTCGCGACTTATCATATATGATATTATAAAAAATATTAAATACCATTTTTTCTAGCATACATCCAGTAGCATCAACATGAGCAACAATTGATAATGATGCGACTAAGAAAACTAGGAAAAAATGTTTTGAGTTCATTTTCGAAAAAGTAATTGGCGATTAACTGAAATTAAAAGTTATTGAGATTAATTATTTATCAAGATAAATCTTAAATTAGTTTAAAAAAATAATAACTTGAAACATGATAAAAATTGAGGAGTGGAATGGGGCTCACATAAAAAGAATTTTGAGAGAAAATTTTTGTTTTTCAATTATTGTTCCGAGCTATAGTTTTTGAGGAATTTCAAATTTCTTGGACATGAAACTTTTAATATTGATAACTTGAGGAAAAATTGAGATTTAGTATCGTGATCAGGCTCAAATTAAAGGAAAGGTTTTGAGGAATGACTTTTATTTGTGTTTGATGGAGTTTCGATCAATAGCTTCCGAGATATTGATCTAAATAGATCCATACAGATAGAGGAAGATTTTGGGAAGTATAATTTTTGAATAGAGCTTAAACAATTCATAACTTCGAAGAAAATTAAGATTAAGAGTCGTCGTGGGTCAAAAATTATAGATAAAGGTTCAAAGAACAATTTTTGTTTTTGGTTGATTGAGTTTCGATCAATAGTTTTCGAGATATCGATCTATATAGATTCATATAGACAGCAGAGTATTTTTGAGAAGTTCAACTTTTGATTCTAGAATTTAAAAAATTCATAACTTGTAGGAAATTTGAGATTAAGGCTCGTTTTAGGGCTCAAATTGAAGGTAAGAGTTCAAGGAACAACTTTTGTTTTTGGTTGATACAGTTCCGATCAATAGTTTTCGAGATATCGATCTGTATAGATCCATATAGACAACAGAGTATTTTTGGGAAGTTCAACTTTCGATTCTAGAATTTAAAAAATTCATAACTTGTAGGAAATTTGAGATTAAAGCTCGTTTTAGGGCTCAGTTTGAAGGTAAGGGTTCAAGGAACAACTTTTGTTTTTGGTCGATAGAGTTCTGATCAATAGTTTTCGAGATATCGATCTATATATATAGAGAATTTTTGGAAAATTTAATTTTTGAAGCTGGAAGTGGAAACTTTAAAAATTCATAACTTCGAAGAAAATTGAGATTAAGGCTCGGGATAGGGCTCAAATTAAAGGTCAGGATTCTAGGAATAATTTTCATCTATGTTTGATCTAGTTTTGATCAATAAATTCCAAGATATCGATTAATATGTAAAAGAGTACGTTCTTGAAAAATTTAAGTTCTGAATGATTAACTGGAACTTTCCCAATTAATAATTGAAAAAACTAATGATTATTAAGGTTCGGGATTGGACTCGGCTTGAAAAGGAAAAAAGTTTCCGAATAACTAGTAAATAATTTAAAAAATTCTTGTAATAACTTACAAGTTCAGAAAAAGTTTTCTCAAAATTCGAATGATTTTAAAACTGACAAATAATTTAAAAATCTACAAATACTTCGAGAACCTTCAGAGTAAAAATTATATGAGAATTCCTCCATAGAAATCTATGCTGGATTTTCATATGAATTTTTAAAATATTCGACAATTAAAAATTTAATAAATAAAGTAATTACTTACGTGATTACGTGAGGTAATAATCAAATTGCTGAAGATCGTTTCAGAAATTTGGTAATAAGTGTCGAGGGGGTAAAAATACCCGGTATATATATCCAGTTTTACTAGTGAATGTGTGACGAAAAAGTGTTTGATCAGACGGTCGATAAACTCAATGCAAAATTTTTTACTTAACGATAGAAATAAAATCATCTGAGAAAATAAAAAATTAACGAGCGCGAAATTCGCCAGCTGAACTGTTTTCTTCAGTCAACATTGTGGATTCATTTAAACAAATATACTCCTTAGTGACACATGAGTTACCACAGGCGACAGCTTCTGGTGTCTACAGGTTTTATATAAATATTTAAATAAATTATAAGGCGATTGAGACACACATGTGCAGTTAAATAAAATAATTTTTCTTTAAATTTCGATAACCGCCAAAGATATTTACTTATGATCAATAGAAATTGGGGTAACGACCCGTACATCGCGAGGATGGGGGAGGGGGTGGATAATTTTATGAAATTGAAATATTGCAGATTAATTTTTTTGAATGCGTCGGATATTTCGTAACAGATTGTAAACATCTGAGCAAACTTATAATATTTCCTCAAAATATTTCCCGTGGGATTGGAAAATTTAAATGTTACAATTCGAATTTCTGTGAAATTTTTAAGGAAAAGTTGATGAAATGTAGGTGAAATTTGTTTGTCGAACTCTGAGCTTCAATTTTCCCGCATGAAAAAGCTTTATATGTAAAAACATATGAATATTATAATGTGATATATTGTACAATGTATAAAATAATATTAATATTTTTGCCGTATTAATATATGATCATATCACTGATAGAAATTTTATCTTGGCTCAAGAAATATTTTCTTGAGCCAAGAATTTATTTCTGAAGAAAAGCAATTGTCTTGCTTCAAGAAATTCTTGTCTTGATTTAGATTTTCTTGGCTCTAAAGATTTTGTATCTTTGATGGATAACTCTCGTGTCTTGACCCGAAACTAAATTATCTTCAATCGATACTATTGAATTCTTTAAGCAAGACCACTTGTCTCTTCAGCTAAAAATGTCGTCTTGTTATTTTAAGAATTTTAAATTTTTGGTTCAAGTAATAATTTCTTGATGGAAGATGTTTTCAAAGTAATGAAAAAAAAAACTTTTTTTAAAATAAATTTCTATTTTAACATATCTGAAGTAAATGAATGTAGTCCTAAAAAATCACTTTGAAATTTTTTATTTTTAAAATAAAAAAAAAAGTTTTTTTTCAAGCTGAGTAAATTGAGATCTTGATTTAAAAATTGCGCCATTCTCGAAACAAGTCGGTAATGTCTTAAACCTACATTTTGCCTATCTCAATCCAAGAGCAAGAAATTCTTAAGCCAAATATGTCAGATTTTGTTTCAAAACAATAAAGGCTTCATTAAAGAATAAAATTCTCAAACGAAGAATTTTTTTTCTCTATTCGAGAAATTCAATTTTTTGGTTCAAAAACTTATTTCTTAAATTAAAACAATTGAAAATTTTAAAACAAGAACCACATTTTGAAGAAAAAATTTTTCTTGAATCGAGATATTTTTTCTATCAGTGTATATTGAATAAAAATATATTGCTGGAATATAATACCAATATATTTATCAATATATGACTTTTATGTATGTTTTACATATATATATTTTAATATATCTTTTTTAACTTCCCACTGAGAAGATCGACGGTTTTCAAAAAATTCGGAAAGTTATTGGTTTCATCCCGATTTTCAAAAATCGGGTTTTCATCATATGTTGAAGTTTGAAGGTGCGAGGATGCTACTCAGACATTTTCAGAGCGATGTCTGTATGTGTGTATGTGTGTGTGTATGTGTGTGTGTGTGTGGATGTAAACCTCTCATATCTTTTTAATAAATGAACCGATTTACATTTTTTTTGCAGCATTCGAAAGATTTCTTCTCAACTTGGATTTTCAGGAAATTTTAGATCATTTAGTCAAATAGTCTCTGAGATATTTAAGAAATACAAAAAAAAAAAATTTTTTTTTTACAAAAAATAATGCAATATATTTTGTTTATTTTTAATCATTCATCGAAATGACAAATGCCATTATTGCAGACATAGCCACCACAGCAATCTCTTTTCGCAGCTGGGCCGCACTAAAAAAATAAAAATAAAAAAAGAATTTTAAAAAATTGTTAAATGGGATTATTATTTTGAATTACAATGTAATTTATATCGCATAATTTATATTATTGCAAACAAATAATCGAATCTATGTCACAAAAATCGTCGGAAAACATTTGACCATTGAACTGAGACGCTTGCTGTATCTTAATAACGATAAATGAGTGCAGTTTGCAATAATAATTATTTTTATAAAACTTTGGATGACATTTGACTCAGATACCTTGAACTTTCGACATTAATAGTAATTTTATAAAAAAAATTAAAAATAATGATAAATAGCGAAAAACAAGGATAACCATTCACTATAGTCGATGAGAGCTCCAATTACTTGGTAAGTACTTGATTTACAATTTTTATATTCTATAATTTTTTGAAATACTTGGCTTTGAAATTTGATATCTCGAGATCCATCACTAAAAATCCAACACCAAAAAATAAATTTTTCCTTGAATCCTTAAAAGTTATGAATTTTCGAAATTTCTATCTCCAGATTCAAAATTTGAATTTTTCAAAAATCCAGTTCTATTAATATATAGATCGATATCTCAGAAACTATCAATCAGAGAAATGTTTTTTTAACCTGTACCTTGGTAATGAAGTTTCATTTTAAGCCTAGTCCCGACCCTAGATCTCTATAAGTTTCGAAATAAAGAATTTTAAATGAAACTAAGGTATAAATCTTGATAAAGTTTTAGTTTTTGAAATTCCATTTACAGAAAATTTATAATTGATTATAGAAAAAAAATGTCAAAATTATTTATCATCATTTTTGTCTTCGCCATGTTAACAATTGGTGCATATTCGCAGTGTGTACAATTCGGTGGAGATGTAAGATAAATATATTTATTTTTTTAATATCAAAATTTAAATTTATTGATAATAACGACAATTTTTTTTTTCAGTGCGATCGTCGGAAGAAAAATTGTTGTTCGGGTTACATATGTAATCTTATATCTAGAACATGTGGTCACCAAGAGTTTGACGATTATTAGAAGAATTATAATAATTTTTTTAACAATAAACAAAATAAAAATATATTGGTAAGCTTTAGCTAAAAATTCGGATAATGTTTGAGCATTTTTCTAAGTTATTCATTTTTTTTCAAATTCTCATTCCAAAATCAAAAATTGAATTTTCAAAAAATCCTCTATTTATATAGATCGATATCTCGAAAACTATTGATCGGAACTCGATCAATCAAAAACAAAAGTTGTTCCTAGAACTCTTACCTTCAAACTGAGTCCTAAAACGAGCCGTTATCTCAAATTTCCTACAAGTTATGAATTTTTTAAATTCTAGAATCAAAAGTTGAACTTCCCAAAAATACTCTGCTGTCTATATGAATCTATATAGATCGATATTTCTAAAACTATTGATCGGAACTCTATCAACCAAAAACAAAAGTTGTTCCTTGAACTCTTACCTTCAATTTGAGCCCTAAAAGGAGCCTTAATCTCAAATTTCCTACAAGTTATGAATTTTCCAAGCTTTATCCAGAAATTAAATTTCCCAAAAATCTGCCCCGATCCTTATAGAACAATATCTCGAAAACTATTGATCGAAACCCTATCAACCAAAAACGAAAATTATTTTTAAAAGTCTTATCTTTAAGTCTTTATTGTTTATTTATGTTGCAAGAGAAAAAAAATTTGATAAAAAGTAAAAATTAAAAAAAGTACAGGAAAAAACGTATTAGAGCCCTATAGTGTTTTTTAATGTAAATAAATTCATAAGTTAAAGTAGTAAATTAAAAATTCAATGGGTTTAAATAAATTTTATTTTATTATCCTTAAACTAATTACCAACGAATAATTACAGTAATATCAGATTATTATAATAATTATTCATAAAATAACAACTTATATATAAAAAAAAAAATATTTTAATGACTTAAATTCTAGTCTTTACTCGCTCCTTTAGTTCTTAAATCTAGAAGTACTCGGCGTCTCACGACGTCGATGTGTCCCAACCTAATCATTTCGGCCTCCCAAGCTAACAATTCATCCATGTACTTCTCCATCATTTTCTTGTGTTCTGCTTCATATTTTTCTCGTTCCTCGGTTGATAATAATGTCCATTCCTTGGACATTTGACTCACCCACTCCTAAAAATTAATTATAATTTTTTTTAATTTATTAAAGAACCCAAGATTGTAGAATCAAATTTTTTTTTATGTTTTAAACTTTTTTCTGAGGTTTTGGAAAAAAAAACCAGACACCCTGATTGCGCCAATTCTGCGTACTACAATGTATCATTATTGAGAACTAACTTCATCACGAGTTTCGTTAAGCAATTGTGTACGATTTGTACTTCGTATCAAGCGTAGGGAGCATATATCCCGTCATCGGCGGCATCTTGGCTGGCTACTACCGAATCACCGTAGACTACAGCTTGTTGCCTGCGAATTCTATAAAGCTCTATGCCTTATGAGACCGGGCCTATTTGGTAGCCAATTAATACTTAGATCCAATATTGTATCTCGACGAAACCTTGCGCAAACAGATATAACTCTTCAAGTTCCGTTCGCACGCACGACGACTTTTCAAAAGTCTTTTATAATCACTGGTTGCAATTTTTGGAATGAACTCCTAACTGAAGTTACCTCGTCAGCAACGTGAGATGAATTTCGTAATAGATGCTACCTGCATTTATTGTAATTCGAAGAAATTCAATCTTAGGGAAGAATACCGTTCACGTGAATAATTATACTCGCTATAATTAATTAATACACATATTGTATATACGTTAATGGCCTAAACTATTGTGATCTTATAATTTCTCTGATCTTAAACTACTTAATCGATATGGAACGAGCGGCCATTGCATAAGATTATATCTAATAATATCTATTTCTTCATATTGAGACAAGTTATCTTTGCAACGAATCTCAGAGCATATTTGAAAGTAACATTGAATTTGAGCAATTTGTTAAACTGAAAGACCGAAATTTATAATTAAAATTACAGGTTTAAAATCATACAATTTTTTACTTGTACACTCTGTATATTATTATGTGTTATGGCCACCATAGGACACAAGTCTTATGGCCAAATAAATTAAATAACCTTATAATAACTTACCTGATATTGATCATCATCTTTTTTCGTATCCATTTTCGAAGAAATGAACAGAGAGATGACCGGTGGGGGTTTTCTCGGCTTTCCCAAGTCCTTCAGCCTCTGAAAAAAAATAAATTAAAATAAATCTAAAATATTTTTATGAAAATAAAAAAACGTAAAATTTACCTGCCGCTCTCTTGACTTTTCCTTCATCTCCGTCCGCTTTTCCGCCAGACTCTTTAATATTTTTTTTTGCTCGCTAGTGAGTGACTTCTCGTACAAGATCATCTGTCTCGAGTACTCATTCATCTCCTCCATGTACTCTATCTGCAATTCGTTTTTATAATTTTCATCATAAGACCGAAATTTTTCACCCAATTTTTCCATTATTTGCGGGGGTTTGAGTTGCGGATTTTCTTTTACGATTTCATCCCTCCTGAGAGCCGCGAACTTGAAGAACGGGTTGAGAGGTCGTTTAGGTCGGGGAGGTATCTCCCATTTTTTTTCTAAACGTCGTAATCTTGACTCGCTGTACGGCCTGAAAACTATCTGCGAGATTCTAAAATTTTTATTTTTTAAATTATAAATTGAATTATTTTTTCTTTTCTTTTTATAAAATTACCTTGTAAACAAAAAATTGCAGCACTTTGTAGAGCTAGAGAGGTTAAGTATTTTATTACAGGCCATTTTAATTACTAGTGACGTTACTTTATGTGAAAAAAATTTTTTTTTTAAAAAGCGCGCGAATTCGAAGATTTTTGAATTTTTTAAACTCGAAATTATTAGCCCAAGGGATTATTATTGTTTATAAATATATATGACGACACACGCACACATAAGAGAGGTAATCACTCGTAGGGTAATGCAGGTTATTATTATTATTTGAAGGTCAGGCGGTAAAGAAGAAAAAAGCGGGAAGAATATTTGAATTTGAATTTTTAAATTTTGGCGGGTAAATGGTGAAACTGAAAAGAATTTGATAAGATTTATGAAGGAGGATTTTTAAACTTAAGTTGAGGATTTAAGCAACGAGTTTCATATATGTTTGATTAAGATTTGAGATACTGATCTATATTGATCCATATAGGTTTTTGAAAAAATCAATTTTTCATACCTTTGAGAGAATGAAACAGGTGATTTTCAAATGAACCGTTTTCATAGATAAAGGCTCAAATAATTACATAAAATATATCATTCGATGCGTAAAGTTATTATTTATCGAATGAAATGCTTCCAGTTCGGAAATTTCAATTTATACCTGAGAATGGCTCATTTGAAATTTCCATTTACTAATGGAGTGCAGCAAGGACCATTTCGTTTGTTCGCATGTGTGTGAGAAAGAGAATAGATAGCAACCTTCTTAAAAAATATATGTTACTGATATGAATATAAATATGACAATGCATGAAATCATATATAGAACTATACATAGATTTCGACCAATTTTATTATTCTAGACATAACATGCTTGCTTCGCTCGCCTTCATTTTTTCAAAAATCCCGCCACTATCTCAGTCGACTAATCAACAACCGAATAAAATAATCACAGAAGTGACGTAAAACGATACGACATCCGGTTATCAACTTTTTAAAGGAGGATTTTTCAATGTATAGAACTATATGTATACACACATATATATATATATATGAGTTTATGCTAGCTTACAAATTTACATATATAATTATCAATCTATGAAATACATGTATATGCTAACATAAGTTTAGATATATAATTATAAATATATATAATACATGTATTCATTTATATAAACTTACGTATATAATTAAGTATATTAAAACTTACTATATTATATATAAAAAAATATATAACGTTTTTGGCCACTTATATGCTCCCATATTTATCATACCCTCTCATATCTTATCATATATAACTGAAAGTGTAGTATAAAATACCATAAGCAATACTTATAAGTTATCATGTAAAAAAAATATATTACCGATATATATGTTGCAAATTATAAAATCATATATTTCGGTAAAATTTTATATATTTTTCATATGGGCATTATCAGTATATTAATCTGTTTTATTTCATTATTTAGTGATAAGGTAAATTTAAGTTCCAGCAGTTCAGGATGGAAACAAAATTATTATATTAATTTATAATGACTAATTGATTAAATTGGGTGTTAAAGATAAATTTTTATCACGTGGTTATTAAATGAATGAAATTTATATTTATTTCAAATAAATCATCAGATTTCATAGGAATTTACTTATGTATGGTAGTTACATTTGAGACGGACCCGATACCACATCAGCCAATCCGGTCTCTGCATTAACTAAATCGTAAACAATAAATGTACCGTCATTAAATACCTAAAAAAAAAAAGACAATAATAACAATAATAATAATAATCATTTATGTAACATAAATTTAAAAAAGATTAATTAAAAAAAGTTTTTTTATTTACCTCTCTAGCTGCTTTGGGGTCACGATTGTTCACAGCTTTGAGTGTTTTATCTGATTCACGACCAAGGTTCCTAAGTTCCGCTCCGGTTTGCTGCAATCAAAATATAATAATAAGTTAGGGAAATTCCATTTGAATAATATTATATTGCTTACCGGAATAGCTTGACCATTGGCCCTTTCCAGATCTCCAGTATCTGACATGACGATTGCCATCACAATAAACGATAAAACTATCATAAATACTTTACGCGCCATTTCTGTAAAGTACACGGACAAATAAATATAGTAAATTTAAAATTTTGCTAAAAAATATGAAAATAATTACTAAATTTAGATAGTAATCTTGAAACGCTTATGATTTATATGAAAAATTAATAGATAAGCATATGTTACAAAGTCGTTTAGTAATTTCTCATATACTAACTATGGAAAATCTCCTATATTGCATATTCACTTTTAGTTATATTTAGTAAATTTTACTATATTAGAATGGAAAAAAAAATAAAATTTTTATTAGCTTTCAACTTTTTAATTATTATTGATATCATTTTGATTATTATTGTTAGTTATGTCATCTATATTGGTGTTGGTGTCAATTTTTGTTTTTCAAAAAATCACTTGTTCCAACCGAGATTCGAACCCTGATCTTCCGCGCCCGAGTCCTTTCCTATTTCTGACGGCCCGATGTCTTTTTAGGATCAAAGTTTCAGAACTTGTAATACATATTTGTAAAAAAGTATACATTTATATTAATTATTCGAATAGTTCCGTTGAAAATATATTGGTTTAAATAAAAAATAAAAAATCTTCAATTAATCGTAAAACTATTTGAGGAAAGTGAATGGATTTTAATTAATAATAAAACTGTCACATTTATTTTACTAAAATCTCGAGAATTAATGAAATTAATTAAATAATTATGTTTAATAATAATTATTATTTTGACTTACTTGAGGAATTGAAATGCTGATGTTTTCAACTTAACTCACAGTATCGATTAAACGAAAAATTTCAAATCACATCCACTTTTGTAATCAGTCTCGCGGAAAATAAAAAGAAAACATTGATTCAACTGATTAATTAATATATTTGCTGTGAATAAATTATAATTAATTGCCCTTGAATAACCAGGTAATAACAGGTAAAAAAAAAAAATAAAAGCTCATATCTGGTTTCAATAAAAATACTTTTACTATCAGTAGTTATTTTACCATTTACTCAATACTTATTAATACTCATTACCTGCATATATTTATTTTAAACTCGCCCGCATGAAAAAGCTATATATTGTTAAAATTATTTAGAGAAATATATGGTGAATATGTGATAAATATATACCGGCAAAAATATCTATATTAAAAAATATATGTTTTTTACATATATTAAATTATATATATTCATAATAATATATTTACCCATATATAATGTTGTGTATTTTTCTATATATATTATCTCATATAATGCTTAATATATATTCTTGCCATATATGGATAGTATATATATAATATTTAAGTATAATATAGTAAACTTGATATATACTTAATATATTAAAACTTATATTTTTCGCAGTATATTTAAAATTTTATTTTTTCAATATACTTTTTCAATTTCTATACAATTCCACAAAAAAAAAGTCAAGTTTATTATTTTTTTCAACTAACGCAATAACATAAGAAAAGTAAAAAAAGGCCATATATTTTATAATATATTGGAAAGCATACATTTTGTAATATACTGGAAAATATATATAAAAAATACAATATATTAATTAATATACTACTTTCAATATAATATATCAATATTAAAAAAGATATATCAAAATATATATGTAAAACATACATAAAAGTCATATATTGATAAATATATTGGTAATATATTGGTAATATAATCTAGCAATATATTTTTATTCAATATATCGCGTGCCAAATCGTTTTGTAAGAATGTTTCAAGCGTAAAATTAAAAAAAAAAAAATTTCCAAAGCCAATTAAAAGGGCGTATATATTAAGATGCGCTCTTTTGGCAATAGTACTTCAAAAATTTTATTTCTACAGATCTTTACTTTTCGAGCGATTCTACAAAGAATGGCACCAAAAAAAATTTTTATACACCCTTTTGGCTTTTCAGTGCCAAAAGGGCGTATAAATCTTTTTTTTGGTGCCAATCGTTTTGTAAACATGTTTTAAGCGAATTAATGAAAAAAAAATTTCCAAAGCCAAAAGGGCGTATATATTAAGATGCGCCCTTTTGGCGTTTGGCACGCGATATTATCCATATATTAATTCAGCAAAAAAATTAATATTATTTTATACATTGTACGATATATCACATTATAATATTTATATATATTTTATCATATATGTTTTCACATATAATTTTAATTATTAATTAATTTCATTATTATTATTTTTATTACATGAAAATATTTAAAAATCAAGACATAACAGTAATAATTTATTAAAATTCGTGAAAACATTTTCTAAAAAAGTTTGAAAAATCCAAAAGTGCACGTCTCAACGTTCATTTTATGACAAAAATAATCATTAATTAGTTACTCATAATTTAAGTATATAAATACTCCGTAAAAGTATTAAATAAAATATAAAAAACAAAATTTGTTTCAAATTCTCCCGCGAATAATATTTATTATTTCGCGACTTAAGCGCCCCGCCACGTTTCAGCGGACAAACTAAAAAAATTAAAATAATCCCTATACCAGGTATTTTGTTTTATGTCCCTGCGTGTAACAAATTTTATTTAAAGAAAGTTTTTAAGTTTGTTTGTAAATTAATATTGAGATTTTTCTTGTATCTTAATGACTAAAATATTTAGAATAGAATCTGTCAAAAATGAAATAAGATAAAACTGAGATGACCGGAAGCGCCCATATGGCCAAAGATTGAACTATTTTTTATATATATATATAGATACATAGATATACAAGAAAGACTGTTAATGAATTTATTCATTTTTTAATTAAATTACATTGAATTAGACAGTAATTTTTAATAGGCTATTACTCAGAATGATACTAAAGCGAATGAAAAAAAAGTTGACTCAAAAAGTGAAGTTTTTTGGGCGTTATCGTGACCACATACATCATCCGCACATACAGACAACCCGACGTCCGCCGAAATATTTTTTCAAGAACGGTTTTTTTTTACTATTTACAAAAAATAGTGTTTTTTATGTTGTGTATTGGCGTGAGATGTCGCTGCGAAGCGCCAGAGATGTTAACTCTGGACAAAGTACATTATTCGTCAGATAGCTGCTAAATTGAACACGTGTACGAGTTGGGTTAAATAAAGCAATCACATATATATATATTTTTATAATAATTAGCGAGTTATTAATTAATATAACCCTGTCTTTTTCCTAAAAACATTACTTAAATGGCGACGAGGTAAAAGGGTTGTAAGCGTGATAATTGTGAAATAAAAATAAAATGGGTGAAGCGGCTAGGTTAAAAGAATGGGAAAGAAAATTGGCGGAGGAACAGAAAGTTCTGGAACAAGAACGTGTAAGGCTAAATGTTGAAGGTCAAAAACAAAATGTGGAAAAGCAGCAAATCAAGGATTTAAAGAATAAATTGCTAGAAGAACAAAAAGTAATACAACAGCAGCAGCAAAGTCTTCAGCAACAGGGACCTCCAAGCATAGCGCCAGTGGTAACACAAGTTGTAACGAGTAATATTGGATCGTTAAGCGAATTCAACTTAGAAGATGATTGGACGATGTGGATTGAAAGGTTTGGACATTATGTTATTATAAATAATGTGGATGACAAGCTAAAAAAGTCTCTTTTTATTACGTTGTTGGGAGCTAGGGCGTATGAGTTGCTGAGAAATCTCTGTACACCGATTACACCGTCTGATAAAAAGTTAGAGGAGCTGCAGTCAATAATGAAAAATCATCTACAACCAGCGCCGTCCGTAATAACAGAACGGTATAAGTTCAAAGAATGTAAGCAAACTGAAGGTCAAGATGTTAAATCGTATTTGACGGAATTAAAGAAGTTATCGATGCAATGCGGATTTGGAGATAATTTAGAAACGAGCATTCGTGATCAGTTTGTATGGGGCTTAAAAAGTGCTACCATGAAGAAAAGGCTATTGGGTGAGACAAACTTATCATATCAAAGAGCGGTAGAGTTAGCGTCAGCATTGGAATCAGCTACGAGGGATGTCATGTGTATGGAAAACTCATCGTCGATAAATATGAGCAGCTCTAATATTAACAGTTTCCAACGAGTAGAGAAGAGAAATCAGCAAGGCGTAAGTGGTATAGGAGCTGGTTGTTACTGTTGTGGAAAAAGAGGTCACAGGGCAAATAATTGTAGATTCAAAAATTACAGCTGCAATGTGTGTAAAAGAAAAGGTCATTTGGCATCGGTTTGTAAAGAGAAAACAAACGGTAAGGGGAATCAGAATGAGTCAAGTGATAAGACTTATGGAAGGCAAAATTATGGTAAGCAGGATAATCAGGCGGATAGAAATACAAACAAACATAATTATATAAATAATATTGACGTGAATGTAAGTGATGAGTTTAATAATCTGTTTCATTTGGACGATAGTAAGTCTAACAAAGAGGCAAATAAAGCAGAGGATATTGAAATGATTAATATCGATTTATTAGTTAACGGTAAAGAAATGAGTTTTGAGTTAGACACGGGATCGCCAGTTTCAGCGATATCAATGCAAACTCTTAAGAGTTATTTTAAAGAAGAAAAAATGAGTGCTACGGATCGGGTGTTTAAGTCTTACCAGGGAGATGTTATGAAACCATTGGGAGTATTAAATTGTAGAGTTACAGTAAAGAATAAGAGGGAAGGAGGTGAGTTGCAATTGTTTGTTTTTGAAGGGAGTAGTAATCCGATAATTGGTAGAGACGGGATCAGTAAATTGAAATTGTTTAAACGTAATGATGCAAATTCAGCACAAGGAATTAAATTTGTTACTGAAGATATGAAGACGCAGAAATGGTTGCTCGAATTCCAGGATGTGTTTTCCGAGACACTAGGCAAGTTTAAAAATAAAAAAGTGAAATTGGAACTCAAGGAAGGGGTTAAGCCCGTTTTTTGTAAAGCTCGACCGCTACCATACGCCTTAAAGGCAAAGGTAGAAGAGGAAATTAAGCGACTGGTGGGTGAAGGAATATTGGTCCCAGTTAAGGATAGTGAATGGGCCACGCCCATAGTCCCAGTCATCAAGAATAACGGACAGGTGCGGATTTGTGGGGATTTCAAGATCACGTTAAATCCCAATTTAAAAAAATAGGCACCCAATACCCAGGATTACAGATTTGTTATCAAGGATCGAGAACGGAGTGTGTTTTTCAAAGATTGATTTATCGGATGCATATCTACAGCTGGAGCTTGAGGAGGAATCCAGAGAGTTAGTGGTTATCAATACACATTTGGGTCTATTTTGTTATACTAGGCTATGTTTTGGGGTGTCTCCAGCAGCGGGAACTTTCCAGGGGGAAGTGGAGGAAGTATTGAAGGACATCGAGGGGGTAGCAAATTTTTTTGATGACACCTTGGTATCGGGAGCCACAGCAGAGATACATGATCAACGTTTGAGACGGGTACTACTAAGATTAAGAGAGTACGGTTTAACAGTGCGTAAAGAGAAATGTCAATTATTCCAGAGTCAAGTGGAATTCTTAGGGTTCACCGTCAGTCAAAAGGGTGTCGGAATAGCGGCAAGGAGAACGGAAGCCATCGGGCGCATTCCCGTCCCTAGAGATCTTACAAATCTACGCTCTTTCCTAGGGGCGGTGAATTATTACGTAAAATTCATAAAAAATTATTCGAGCATTGCGGAGCCGTTGTACAGGTTGCTAAAGAAAAATGGTACTTGGGTATGGGGTACAAAACAGCAATCAGCGTTTGAGAAAATTAAGGAGTTGTTAAGATCCCATGAGGTACTAATACATTACAACCCGCTGATGCAGGTTAAAGTTACTAGTGATGCTTCACCTTTTGGGATCGGAGCGGTGATATCACACATATTGAGGGACAATAGTGAACGGCCCATAGCGTTTGCATCACGTGCGTTAACGTCAGCTGAGAGGAATTATGCGCAAATTGATAAAGAGGCATTAGCTATTATATATGCGGTTAAAACGTTTCATCAATATTTATTCGGCAGACCTTTTATCCTGGAAACGGATCATAAACCTTTGATATATATATTTGGAGCCAAGAAAGGAATTCCGGTAATGGCAGCGAGTCGACTCCAAAGGTGGGCGGTGATGTTGTTGGGCTACGATTTTGAAATTAAGTTTATTGCGGGTGTAGACAATAAAACCGCGGATTTTCTGTCTAGGTTACATTGTTACAAGAGCGAAGGCAAAGAGGAGAGATCCGAAGAGGTTACTTATTTAAATTTTATCATGGATGACATCATGACGGTCAATGATGGAATGGTAGCCAGTGAGACGCAAAAAGATGGCAAATTGCAAATGATATACAAATTTATAATGACAGGATGGCCCAAAATTGTAGATGAGGAGTTAAGAGCATATAAAAATAGAGAGAGAGAGTTAACAATCGAGAGAAATTGCATCATGTGGGGTTATCGTGTCGTCGTGCCGGAATCTTTACGTAGTAAGTTATTAAATGAATTGCATGGAGCTCATTTGGGAATGGTCAAGATGAAGTCAGTAGCCCGTTCGTATATCTGGTGGCCGGGGATAGACGCCGATATTGAAAGTACTTGTAAATCTTGTAAAGTGTGCTTGGAGAACAGCGATAGTCCTCCACGGTCAGAATTACATCCGTGGAATTGGCCAACGGAACCGAACCAGAGGCTGCATATCGACTTCCTGGGCCCACTAGAGTCGCAGATGTATTTAATTATCGTGGACGCATACTCAAAATGGGTGGACGTAAGGGCAGTAAGAGACATTACAAGTAAAACTACAATATTGGTGTTGAAGGATTATTTTGCAACGTGGGGGTTGCCTCTGAAGGTGGTGTCCGACAATGGTCCGGCATTCATATCCAGCGAATTTAGTGCTTTTATGTTGGAATATGGTATTGTGCACATCAAAACAGCTCCATACCATCCCGCATCCAATGGTGCTGCTGAAAATGCAGTAAGAACTTTCAAAAAGAAGTTTAAGGCGTTGTTGGAGTCGGGGTATGCTAAGCAAGAAGCCGTTACGCGCTATTTATTTTATTACCGCGCCACGCCTCATGTGGTTACTGGTTGTACTCCAGCGGAATTGCAAATCAACAGGAAAATTCGCACTAAATTGGATTTAATTAGGCCGACGTTAAGGGACGAAGTAGAGCGCAAGCAAGAAGGTCAGCGTAGCAGCTACAGAGGGCATAGGGTTGTTAGAATTCCTATGGGATCAACGGTAATGGCAAAGGACTACCAAAAGGACTCGTGGGTAGCAGTCACTGTTATAAAGCAGTTGAGTCCGGTTACTTATTCTGTAGTTACTGGTGATGGCAATGTATGGAAAAGACACATTGATCAAATACGGACAGGTAACTCCGAGGGTGGTAATCCAGGTGGTCCTGATATTGAGGAGTCAGAGAGAGTGATGCGCGATGTTATATACAAGGAGGTAGCTGGCAGTATAGGCTGTGAAACAACTGAAGAGAAATCAGGGGATACGGCAGGTTCAGTAACAAATAAGAAGGAGCAGTTAGAAAAACATGAACCATTGATTAAGCCAGCGGTTTCAGTTGGGAGGGCACCGCTTGAGGAACGGCGTTCAACGCGGATACGTAGGAAGCCAGTCCGTTTAAATTTGTAAGGGTACTTTTAAAAATATGTGTGGAGGAGTGTTGTGTATTGGCGTGAGATGTCGCTGCGAAGCGCCAGAGATGTTAACTCTGGACAAAGTACATTATTCGTCAGATAGCTGCTAAATTGAACACGTGTACGAGTTGGGTTAAATAAAGCAATCACATATATATATATTTTTATAATAATTAGCGAGTTATTAATTAATATAACCCTGTCTTTTTCCTAAAAACATTACATTTTAGAGTATCTATTGTCATAGAAAACTATTATTGTTGATATTTGTCAACTCATTTAATACTCCAAATGCAAAAATGATCGGATAAAAGCAATTTAAACCGTGAAAATTACTTGACCTTGAGAGAGTGAGAGTAAAGCACAGCTCACGCTTCGCGTTGAGACGTGCAATATATTTGTTATTTTTATGTTTTACTTACGGGTGAGTTACTTCTATAATGAAACTGCAAATATTTAATTGGTGCATAAAAGTAAAGATAATATTATTCATACGCATTTTTATCAAATTAACACACAAGAGTATAATATTTACTTAACTGACAAATGAAAATTTGTTATCTTTATGTAATTATTTATTGCACTTGTATTAGCAGAGATAAGAGCATGTCAGGTGTCCCGTTGAAAAAAATATTATTGTAAGTCGTGATTTGACGTCTGACTGCTCACACAGGATGAAAAAAAAATTTGGAAAATCCAAAAGTGCACGACTCATATACTACTCATTTATTCTAATAGTATATTTTACACCTCGGATCTCATGTAATTGTTGGCCGAGGCGAAGCCGAGTTATTATTATTCAAATAAACAGAAAAATTTAAAAAAAAATGAGGAACCGAAAAATTATTAAACTTACATATTAATATATAAAGATCTATTATACGAATTTTTCATTTCATTATTTTTGGATTCAATAGAATTTAAAAATATTCAATTCTCATTTTTTTTCAATCCTTTTCAATGAGTATTTTTAATCAGGGGAGCCAATGGCCAGCTGCCGAAGCTTGCCAAGTGGCAATAGGGCTAAGGCTCGGTGTATAGTCAGCCTTGACGATTCCTACCTGGGTAGTCAATTTTTAATGATTATAATCAATTGAATTGGTTGTTAAAAATAAATTTTTATTTAATTAGTTGGTTATTAAATAAATAAAATTTATATTTATTTTTAATAAATCTTGAGGCTTCAAAGAATTCACGTGTGAGTTGTCCTCCTATTTCAATCGAGAATACCTTGCGTATCAACCCCGGTCTCCGCGAGTACGAACTTGGCAGCAACGGCCTTACCTGTAGCCAATGTCTAAAAAAAAACATAATAATAATAAAAATATTAATAATCGTTTATGTAACAGAAGTGTTGAAAAATTATTTAAAAAATTTTTTTTTAGTTACATTGTCAAATGCTGCCGGATCACCATTATTCAAATCGTTCTTTAGGTCTGCAATCGTCGATTCACCTGCTTCTAATAACTCAAAATCTTCCTGCAATTAAATAATAATACTAAGCAATGTAAACTTTATTTGAATAATATTTTTTTACTTACCTGCAAGGCCTGACCATTGGGATTGAATGCATCTGCAGTTGCAGTAGCTCTTACGACAACTGGAATCGTAATGAACAAGAGAACTGCCATAAATACCTTGTACGCCATTTTCGTAAAAGTAATTTACAAAAAAACTGAAATTCAAAATTCTAGACAGTTAAATTTTTAAATAAATTATAACTTCTGTAGTTACCGAGAATAAATCCCGTTATTAGACTTAAAGGTGAAGGTTCAATGAACATTTATCATTCATGCTTGATCAAGTTTCAATCATTTATTTCCAAGATAAATATCTATTTATAGATAGTATTAAAATTAATATTAAAAAAAAAATGACAATTACTATTTTATTTTTTAAATTATTAAAGTTGCTATAACTCGGAAACTATGGACTTTAGCGACTTGACTCATAGAGCTTTTTTTCAAGGGAATAAAATTTCCTATAAAATTGTCATTAGCGATTTTAGTGTACTTTCATTGGTTTACGTTCTGCAAGCCAATAAAGGTCAATTTAATACGAAAAATGACTTCCTCAGCGAACATCAGTGAAACAGCTGGAATTACAGCTAAGTTACTATGGGCACTCTTGAAGAACACCAAATGCCCTACAATTTGCGACCAAAACCACGTCGATATCATAAAACGCAGCTGAGTATTAGAAAGTTATTCAATTTACGTGTATTTAAAATGGGAAATCTTTGAAATCAAATAGTAAGTACTGAGGATTGAAATTAAGAGCTCAAACTTGGCAGGAATTTTTGTTTCATCTAAAAAACCATATTTTGCTCGATGAGCTACGAAAAAAATACTTTCGCCGAAAACGAAGCATTCAATGGCCATATATAATGTACTTTTCCCGGACAATTAAATAACTATTCGGTGAATGCAATCAAATAAATTATTACGAATTTATTAAAAACTGCGTCATGATATTGTACCCAAATCAATGATCAGACTTTCGGCTACAATTTACTTTTTTTAATCATTAATTTTCAATTATTTAAACTGAAAATATTAAAAGTTGATTCGAAGCTCAGGAATTGAAGAAATTACTTAAAAAAATTTTGTTAAATAATAATTATTATTTCGACTTACTTGATGAGTAATTTTATTGTTGATGTTTTCGGCTCAACTCACAGTATCGACTGAAGAAAAAATTCAAAATCATATCCACTTGTATCATCAGCTTCGCGAAAAATAAAAAAAAATATTTATTCAATTGATTAATTGAAATATTTGTTGTTAATAAATTATAATTAACTTCTCTTGAATAACCACGGGTATAAGGTCACATCTGGTTTCAATAAAAAAAGCTTTTATTATCCACATTTGGACAAGATTTCCTAAAAGATTGGTTCTCTGCATATTTTTCGTAAGATGAGCCGTTTCTTCACTATTAACAATGGGTATATAATGGGTCTCGTTCCGGTATTGGGACATTTACCTTATAAATTTTGACAAAAAATAAAAATTTTTGGTTTTAAATAAATTATTATTATTTTTATTTGTAATACAAATTAAAGTGAAAATTTTTTAAAAAATAAATCAAGTTAAATGAATTTTTTTTTAAACAAAAATTAAAAAATTACGTCGAGGGATCGATTATCACTTGGACAGTTTCAAGCTTAGCCAGCTCATCTTCGTAGTCGACGAAATGTCTCGTTACTGCGTAATAAAAAACAACGAATGTAAAAATATAAACATTTAGATCGTGAATTATTAATGTCCATATTTTATATGAGTTTTTAATTTTGTATATCAACGATGGACGAATATTGCACAGCATTAGTACTGCAAACATCATGTTCTCTCTTGGTGAATTTTCTTGAGTCGTAATTATGTAAATGCGAGGTAGTAAAAGTAAAAAAAATGGAACGATTACACTCTGTAACAAAAAATATATTATTTTAATTTTAAAAATTGATTACTCGGAAACTAACTGAGATTAAGACTCGGGATTGGACTCAAATTGAAGCTTAGACTTCGAGAAATAAATTTCGTTTATGTTTGATTGAGATTCGATCAATAGTTTTCGAGATATCGATCTAAATAGATAGATAAGTGAAATTATTTAATTTTGGCGGGAAATAATTTTACTTTTGAACTTTAAAAATTTATAACTTTTAGAATAATTGAAATTAAGAAACGGGGTTGGGCTCATTTTAAAGTTTAGACCTTCAGCTACAATTTTTGTTTAAAAAAATTTCCTCTAAGATCATTAGTTTCTGAGATATTAATCATTTAAGTCAGCATCAAAGTACGAAATTTAAATTTACCGAAATTTAATTTTTTTTATTAACTTTAAAAATTAATTACTCGGAAACTAATTGAGATTAAGACTCGGGATTGGGCTTAAATTAAAGCTTAGGCTTCAAAGAATAAATTTCATCTGTATTTCATCAGTGTTCGGCTGAAAGTTTCCAAGTTATAAATTTTTAAAGACAAATTCTAAAATTTAAAGAATTTTTTGCTTTTTTTTTGTTAGTATTAATTAAATAAAATATCAATATCATATATTTACCTTGCCAATAGGATTGTCAATTTGTAAAATAATTAGTAAGTTCAGTAGTATCGCGAGAACTACATAAATTGAGCGATTGAATAAAAAAGAATTTAAAATTGATGGTTTTTTTTGTATATCCGGACTTGCAGTGCCGAGAAGAAGGTTCGCAAGCTCCTCGGGAGTTGTTGGAGCATCTGACGACTCGTATGTGAAGTCTGTAGGCGTTTGAGCCGATTCTCGTACCAGTCGTTCAAATGGTTCCTGGTGAAAAAATATTATTATTGTTATGGTGTTTCCAGATGAATTTCTATAGAATTTTGGAGTTCATATTTTTATCAAACGGTAAATTTCCGATCAAATGAGTACCCACAACCTATACTTATTATTGATAATTATTAGAGTGATAATAATAATGTTTATTATTACCCATGATATTTATCTCGTAAACTATCAGTTTGAAAACAAAATGTTAAGAGTCAAAAGTTGTAGGAAATTAAATTTCCTCTGGAAAGAGTACCCACAAGACCTATTTATATCAAATTTTTACTTTAGGAGTAATAATAATTATAATTACCAGCACCCCTTATATTTATCTCGTAAACTATGACTTCTACGAAAAATTACAAAGAGTCAAAAATTGTAGGAAATTTAATTTCCTCTGGAAAGAGTACCCACAAGACCTATTTATTCTAAATATTTACTAGAGAAGTCATAATAATAATAATCACTTGTACCCATTACATTTATCTCGTAAACTATGAGTTTGAGGAAAAAATGTAAAGAGTAGAAAATTGTAGGAAATTACATTTCCTCTGGAAAGAGTACCCACATGACTGGCTTATTACGAATAATTACTGAATTACTCAAAATAAAATAGTTACCATTGTCTCCTGGTTGTGATGACGCAGATTATCTTGAAAAAAATTAATTTCCGGCATTTCTGGATCCTCAAAAATTTCTGCTGATGTTCCATTAACTTTAGCTTCACTTTCATCTTGAAAATTAAAGTAAATATTAAATTTTTTTGTTTATTAAAAAAATTGTCAAAAAATTACCTCGGCCAGATATTTTTTGTAAACGAGACTCGGAATTTTCAAGTATCCTGCGACGTCGCGCTTCCCTTCTAGCAGCGATATCCGCCATTTTTAATATTTATAAATGCACTTAATTAATTAACTAATTAATCACCTACTAGTTTGTTAATTTATAATTATGATTATTTATCGATTTACATATTTGTGGAAAATATAATAAAAATATTTAAGGATTGACTCTAAGGTTAGTGAACACGATAGATTTTCGTTTGAAAAAATGTATACAGATGGCGCGAAAATTCGAATTTTGACGACCGTTGGAAATGTAGGTGATTTATAAGTCGCGGTCTTGGATTAATTTATGAACTATATATATTTGTAGAATAATAATGAAAAAAGACGAAATTCATTGAGAAGATACTAGTGCAGTATGAAAGTATACAGCAAACATTTAGGTTTTTTTTTCTTTTATCATCGATTACGAGAACATCGTAATGAACAAAAAACCTCTATATAGTGTCGAGTTATTCTCAACAGGGAAAAAATTACGGGCTATTTTTCATAAAAGTACATAGACAATGCTATCTTCATTTATCTTCATATAGGTCATAAGTTAAAAAAATAAATTGTTTTAGGACTTTTTCAAGTTTTTTCTACTAGAGGACACCCTAAGAAACAAAAAACGTTTATATTGTATCGAAATATTCCCAGCAGGAGCAAAGTTACAGGCCATTTTTCATAGAAAGACATGGACAGCTTCATCCTCACCCATCTTTATACGGATCTGGATTCAAAAAATAAATATTTATAGGGACTTTTTAGGACTTCCTCTACTAGAAGACATTATAATGAACAAAAAATGTTGATATTATGATGAGTTATTCCCAACAGGAGCAAAGTTACGGTCCGTCCTTCTGGATCTATGTTAAATAGTAAAGAATACAATCTACATCGTAGATAAAATAAAACTATTTTTTAAAAATAAATTTCTTTTATTTCCATAAAATTTTCAAAATAATTACAGTAATTGCAGCTTGTGGGTACTCTTTCTACCGTAAATAACAATCTTTGAAACAATATGAGCTCCGAAATATAATAAACATAATTTTTTTCTCATATTTTGAAAATGTGTCCATATTGTACAACTTTGAAATGAATAAAAAAGAAACCTTTCTTGTGGGTACTCAAATTATCGGAAATTTACCGCTCTACCCAAAACCAATCATGATAATTACAAACAAGTTGAATTTATTCCGCAATAGCCATAATTATAGTCATGTAGTATAAAACTTATGTCTCATTAAAAAACGCATACTCCATCTCCTCTAACTGAGGCCGTACACTTATACGTACCGGAGCAGAATGCTCTCTCACGTATATTACACTGAAAAAATTAACAAATAACAAATATATAATTTTTTTTATAAATTTTAAATAAATATTTTTAAATACAAACTCTTTCACCGTAGCCTCCGGCAGCATAAGTCCCAATTGTCAGTAGTGCAATTAATAAAATAACAAACAATAATTTTGATGCCATTTTCAAAAATTTTTCGGTAATTGACTGCAATAAAAATTTGTTTTTAGTAATTTTTAAAAAATTTATTATCATTGATTACTTACAGAGAAGTTACTTAAACAATAATGTTCGTATTGTCGGTGAAAGTAACAACTGCAGACAATCTTTGATATTTATACCCATTTTTATGATCAGTTTCGCAAAAAAAAACAGACGAAAAAAATTTAAGATTTGATCAAGAATCAATATTTCTTGAAGTATTCGCGGAGATCACGAACTGGCCTCATTATGACAGACTATCGGTTGTTATGCGACTCTATTTATAATTTATTTTTAACACTAATTCCCTGATTCACTTATTTAGACGTGTTGACATAGGTCAGTACGTAAATAATTATGAAATAATAATATTTTTATTAAAATATAAATCATGTCGCTGGAAATTTTGTTGACGTTCAAGAGTCATAGTTTGCTTTTAACCGATTGATTTTTTATTAATCTGTAACTACTTTTATCTTAATTAGGGCAAAAGTTTAAAGGTTCGATTTTTAATCTCAATAAAGTCAATCTGGAATTCTATGGATATATATTTATATCTTTATAAATGGATATCTCGAATACTAATGATTGAAACTTAATTTAAGACTTAAACTTAACTTAAACTCAATTTTCCTAGAAGTTATAAATTTTCAAAGTTCAAAAATTTAATTTCCCAAGAATCTACTGCTATCTATATAGATCGATAGCTCAGAAACTATCGATCAAAACTCAATAAAACATTAATGAAAATTGTTAATCGAAGTCTAAGCTTCAATTTTAGCCCAAAAGCGACCCTTAATCTTCATTTCCATACAAGTTTTTTAATCGATTTTTAAAGTTCTCGCGCTAAGATTAAAAAATTGAATTTACCAAAAATCTAACCTTATCTATCGAACGATATCTCAAGAATTATCGATCGAAACTTGACTAACCACTAATAAAAATAAAAATTTTAGTTAAAGGTCTTGAATTTAATTTAAGCGGAAAGCCGACTCATAATTTCAAATTGATCAAAAATTATGACTTTTTGAAGTTTGAAACTCAAAAATTTCCCATACAAATCCCACTTTTCAGTACATCTGAGAATCTAGATCGATATCTCGAAACCAAAAACAAAACTTGTCCCTGTAACCCTCAGCTTAAATTTAAGCCTATTCCCGTCTTTTAAACTCTGTCTGATCCCATTTTTTCAAAAATCTAATCAATTTCTCAACTTTTCCATTTCTTCTTTTACTCAATTAATAAGTCGATTAATTAACAAAATTTTGTTAACAATTTCATTAATTATATTAATTCCATCTCATAAATAATCCACATAAATTTTTAAAATCATTTAAATAAAAAAATTAATTTATAAAAATTCAAATTTGAAATTTTTCCCGCGCATTAAAAAATAACCCACTAGCGCGCGAATTTAAAAACTCTGCCGTCTCGAGCTACAAGACGTCGATTAGAAACTACGGAAGGGTTTAAAAACCCGCCATTACCCGGCGTGACGCCATTGAAGCCGTTGCTGCACAGAAGTCTTTTGGCGGGCACATTTTTTTCTACAATTTTATTATTTTTATAAAAATTAATAAATTTTACTAACAAAATTATTGTAAAAATGGGTGACAAAGATGGTGGTGAGTATTTTAAATAATAATTAATTACAATAACTAACAAAATAACTTTTTAACTAATTAATTCAGTCTTAACCAAGTGCTGGTGCGTCACTTGTAAACAACCTCCATTTTAAAGTTATTTTAATATTTTTCATTTGTTCATTTTATCTTGTAATTAAATGTTTATTTTAATTTATTTAATTTTTTATTTTGAATTTTTCATTTTTTGGGTCAGCTGGTAATTTTTTTATTTTATCTGAACATTGGTTGGGGTAAGAAATTTTTTGTAAAGACCAAAATTGTTGAAGATTGAATTCTAGAAAGACAAATACGACTAAGAAGGTTTGAAAGCCAGTAGTTTGAGTATTCAGATATTTTTAATGATTTCTTTTATGGAAAATGAGGAAAAATTAATTTAACAACTTCCGGTTTAGTTTTTAATTTTTTTTAAACTTATAGGAAGGTAGAGAAGTAAATTTCCGTTAGTTTGAGTACCCACAAGACATATTTATTGTTAATTAGTAGTAAGTTGGGTAAAATGGACAGTTTATTGTAAATTATTTGAATAAATGGTTTTTTACTGTTAACTTGATAACGGTCGGAGATAGGAAATTTTTTGTAAGGACCAAAATTATCGGGGGCTGAATTCCGAAGAGACAGGTGCGAGTTAGAAGGCTTTCAAGCCAGCAGCTTCGGTATTCAGATTATTTAAATGAAACTTTTTCATGAAATATGAGGAAAAATTAATTTAACGACTTCCGGTTTAGTTTTTAATTTTTTTTGAACTTAGAAGGAGGTAGAGAAGTAAATTTCCGTTAGTTAGAGTACCCACAAGATATATTTTCTGTTAATCAATAATAAGATGGGTAAAATGGACACTTTTTAAAAATCATTAGAAATTAAAATTTTTGGACTCATAGTCTTGTAGAGAACGAAATTTCCTTTAAATAGAGTACCCAGAAGCCAGAATTATTTTCAGAAATTTCCAAGGAAAATATATTTATATTTTCTTTATTTTTCAGAAACTTTCGATGATGCGGTTGAGGAACGTGTAATTAATGAAGAATACAAGATCTGGAAAAAAAACACTCCATTTTTGTATGACTTGGTGATGACCCATGCCCTGGAATGGCCATCGCTGACCGCCCAGTGGCTTCCAGACGTGACCAGACCCGAAGGCAAGGATTACTCAGTGCACCGTTTGATATTGGGCACTCATACGTCGGACGAGCAGAACCACTTGCTGATAGCCAGTGTCCAGTTGCCAAACGAAGACGCACAGTTCGATGCCTCTCACTATGACAACGAGAAGGGAGAATTCGGTGGGTTCGGATCAGTAAGCGGAAAAATTGAGATCGAAATTAAAATAAACCACGAGGGTGAGGTCAACCGGGCTCGTTACATGCCGCAGAATCCTTGTGTCATTGCTACCAAGACACCTTCCAGTGATGTACTTGTTTTCGATTACACAAAACATCCCAGCAAACCTGATCCCAATGGCGAATGTCATCCAGACTTGAGGTTAATTTTTTTTTTAATTTTAAAAATTCATGTCTTCTAGGAAAATTGAGATTAAGGCTCGTTCTTGGTCTTAACTTGAAGCTTAGACTTCCAGCTTCCATTTCCATTAATGTTTCATTGGTCTGAGATCAACAACTCAAGAGATAGAGGCCCTCAAAGTATAAAATTAATTTTTTTGTATAATTCCAGATTACGTGGACATCAAAAAGAAGGCTATGGACTCTCATGGAATCCAAATTTAAACGGGTACCTGTTGAGTGCGTCAGACGACCACACAATTTGTCTGTGGGACATTAACGCAACGCCTAAAGAGAACCGTGTTATTGATGCAAAGACAATATTCACTGGACACACTGCAGTTGTAGAGGACGTAGCGTGGCATTTGTTGCACGAATCACTCTTTGGATCCGTCGCTGACGATCAGAAGCTCATGATCTGGGACACCAGGTAACTTACCAACCTACTGCATCACTTTATTTTTTTTTTTTTTTTTTTTTTATATTCAATGAAAAATTCACGGAATCATTTTTAGTTGTTGTGGTTACAATAAATTTTTTAAATAATTTTCGTCATCATATTCGTGTACAGCGGTAAATTTCCGTTAAAATGAGTACCCACAAGCCATATTTATTTCCAATCATTTTTACTTGGCTAAAATGGTCATATTTGTACTTTGTAGATAATTGAAACAAGCGTGACTTGTTAGTACTCGTTGAACTGGAAATTTTCTGCTTTACAAGATAATCCATAGCAAAATTTTCGAAAATTATATTTTTGAGTCGTTTTTCAAAAACATGACCATAATGTACAACTCGAACATTATTTAAAATAAGTATGGGTTGTGGGTACTCATTTTAACGGAAATTTACTGATTTTGAAGAATCTAATATTTATTTTTTTTTTAATTGTTTAGATGCAACAATACGAGCAAACCGAGTCACACAGTGGATGCTCATACAGCAGAAGTAAACTGTCTGAGCTTCAATCCTTACTCGGAATTTATTCTAGCCACTGGCAGTGCTGATAAGACTGTCGCACTGTGGGATTTGAGAAACTTGAAATTAAAATTGCACTCGTTTGAGTCACACAAGGATGAAATTTTCCAAGTACAGTGGTCACCGCACAATGAAACTATTTTGGCTAGTAGTGGAACCGATAGACGTCTTCATGTTTGGGATTTAAGTAAAATTGGTGAAGAACAGTCGAGTGAAGATGCTGAAGATGGTCCTCCAGAATTATTGGTGAGTTTTTTTATTTTTTGCATGGTTTTATAATATTTAAAAAATTTACATGTCAAAATTACCCATATTAATATGACACAAAAATTCCCCATAAAAATGATCCATTAATTCACTGTATTCAAATTCCCCATGGAAATTCTCCGTATCTAAATAACCCATAAACGTAATATCAAAATGACCCATAAAAATTCCTCACATCAAAATGATTCATGAATGTCACATTAAAACTGCCCAAGAAAATTCCCCATGTCCAAATGACCCGTAAAAATTTTCCATTTAAAAATGATCCACAGATTACTCATGAAAATTCCTCAACAAAATAACCCATAATAACTTACCATATCAAAATAACCCCTAAAAATTTTCCATACAAAAATGATCCATAAATTTACAATATTCCAAATATCCATGAAAATTTCTCTCATCAAAATGATCCATAAAAATTCCCCATGTAAAAATTATCCATGAATATTCCATATTCGTATTACCCATAAAAATTACTCTTTAAAATAACTCATAAAAATTCCCCATGTAAAAATAATCCATCAATTTTTCATATTCAAAATACCTATGAAAATCCCACATATCAAAATAACCCATAAAAAATGACTATATCAAAATGACCCATACAAAAATGATCCATAAATTTTCCATATTCAAAATACCCATGAAAATTCCGCATATCAAAATAACCCATAATAAGTTACCATATCAAAATTACCCATAAAAATTCCCCACATAAAAATGATCCATGAATATTCCATATTCGTATTACTCATGAAAATTACTCATATAAATTCCCCATGTAAAAATAGTCCATAAATTTCTCACGTTCAAAATATGACAATTCCGTATATCCAAAAAATCCATAAAAAGTTACCACATTAAAATGACCCATCAAAATTTCCCATACAAAAATCATCCATAAATTTCTCGTATTCAAAATATCCTTGGAAATTTCACATATCAAAGTACCTCATAAGAACTTTCCATATCAAAATTACTCATCAAAATTCATCATTTCCAAATATTACATAAAAGTTTCCCATATTTATTTAATGTCATCATACATTTAAATTACCCGTAAAAATGCCTCATATCCAAATGATGCCTAAATGATTCCACCATCAAATTACTCATGAAAATTCCCGGTATCGAAATAACCCATAATAATTTTCCATACCCATGAAAATTCCTTATCTATGGCACTGAATAAATTTACTAGAAATAATAAAATTAAAAAAAAGTTTGATCATTTTTTTTTTTATTAAAACGAGATTAAATTATTATTTCTAGTTCATTCATGGTGGACATACCGCAAAAATAAGCGATTTCTCATGGAATCCAAATGAACCATGGGTTATTTGTTCAGTATCTGAGGATAATATTATGCAGGTTTGGCAAATGGCGGAAAATATTTATAATGATGAGGAACCAGATACACCCGCCAGTGAATTAGAAACTGGCGCATCTTAAGTTATCATTTTTTTATTTTTTATTTCTATTTAAATTATAATTCTTTCCCTCCCTCTTCACTCTTCATTTTATTTTTTTAAATTCGTTCTTTTTTTTTCGTAACTTGTGACCATTTTACCCGAAAATTAAACAAATTCTTCATTTTCTTGTTTTGTTTTTTAAAAAAAAACTGAAGATTTTTTTTCCGTATTTTTTCTATTTAGTAATTAAGATATTATAATTATTATTATTATTATTATTATAAAAATTATTATTATTAATATTATTAATAAATCACAATTTAATTACCGACTGAATTAACATGCTGCATTGTAACTTCCGATAATTGCATATTTACTACACATTTCATAAAAAAAAATAAATCAGTAATTAAATTAATTAGTTAATTTTTTTTTTTTTTTTAAATACCAAATATAGCTTGTGGGTACTCATTCCACCGGAAATTGATTTTCCTTTCCGCCTATAAACTCAGAATTTCCAAAAAATTTCATTTGAATACATTTTAAAAAAATGGGTGCCCATCTTACCCAACTTGGTAACTTATAAAAATAAATATAGCTTGTGGGTACTCGTTCCACCGGAAATTGACATTCCTATCCGCGTGTGAACTCAAAATTTTCAAAAAATTTCATTTGAATACATTTTAAAAAAATGGGTGCCCATCTTACCCAACTTAGTAACTTATAAAATTAAATATGGCTTGTGGGTACTCGTTCCACCGGAAATTGACATTCCTATCCGCCCGTGAACTCGAAATTTCCAAAAAATTTCATTTGAATACATTTTCGAAAAATAGGTGCCCATCTTACCCAACTTATTAACTTACAAAAATAAATCCGACTTGAGGGTACTCATTTTAATGGAAATTTTCTTCTCGATACGTATATAAACTAATCTAAATTTTCGAATCAAACCGGAAGTCAGAAAATCTTTTGATATTGTGGTTACAAGGAATTGAATCAGTAGTTTTATTAATTTTTTAAGTGTAAATTTATTAGGCTGGTAAATAGGCATTCATATTAGCTAGTGTAGTACAAGTATAATTAATTAATTAGTTGAGTAAAAAGAAATTGGTGATTGTCTTTTCCTCCATTTTAATTTTGGCCTCATTTTTATTATTTTTATCAGGCTAGCTTATTTATTTTTTTAAAGATTAGATTGAAATCAATAAGTCTATTTCTTCAATGCTAGTTATTCTGCAAAAAAAATTACTTTCAGTTACTATTTTCTTTTTTTCTGTTTTTTGTTTTTTTGATTACCATTTTTTCAATCGATGAAAATGTTAATAAGTTAGTTCACGTGCATAACTTTTTCTATCATGCATAAAAAAATTAATTAACCTTAAAATAAAAAATAAAATTAAAAACTAATAAAAAAAAAATTTACCTCCGACTATTATGTCGTTTTATGTCTTCAAGTAAATTGACTACAGACGGATTAAGTATTGGACGAAATGTCTAAAAAAGAAAATTGTAATTAATATGTAAAATTAATTATCACTTAATTAATTAATTTTTTACATTTACTGGAGCGTGTCTCAATTCACGTAAATCAATATTACGGAATAATTCATGCAACAGTATTTCTTCTAGTGATGGATAGCGATTATCCGGACTATTGAAAATAAATTCCATTAGCTCGTAAACCTGAAATTTTTTTTTTTTTTTAATTATCACCAAAAAATTAATTTGTTATTCAATTACAAAATTTTAAAGTTGATATTCGTGTCAAGCGGTAAATTTCCGTTAAAATGAGTACCCACAACCCATATTTATTTTTAATTATTTTTCTTCATAATCCGCGAGTTTAATTCGCGGTTTTATGAATTTTTATATAATGAGAGTAAGTATGTCTTGTTGGTACTCAAATAACCGGAAATTTCCTGCTCTACACGCTTGTGCTGTCGGAAATTTTTTAAAAATTTCATTTCGTCTTATTAAAATATATATGTCCATCTTATACGGCTTTTATTAAATTTCAAATAAGTAGGGCATGTGGGTACTCATTTTATCGAAAATTTACCGCTTGACTCTCAGGTGAATTTCGATTTTTTATAAAATCGTCCTGGAATTTGAAATGTCAATTAATAAGAATTTTGATAAATAAAATTACCAATGGGAATTTAGCTACGTCGTCATAATGAATTCTGGACGGCTTAAATGAACACAATTCATACCCTGTTGTCATTTCGAATAATAAATGTCCTAAAAAAAAAAAAAGTTTAGTGGAATAATTAATTGAGTAATTAGATAATTAAATTATTTACCAAAGCAAATGCTTTCGATAGAAGTTCCATATGGAGCTCGTGTACTGACGAGCGGATAAATTCGGCTTGTAAAACCTAGAAGAGAATTTTCTAAACCAGCGACTCGCGCCATTCCGTTTTGAATCGCGACATTTCCTGAATGCAAATGTATCGTTGGATATCCACGATCTTTTAGAAATAAAAGTGCTTCGAGAATTTGACGTCCGATCACTTGAATTTGTGGTAATATTAGTCCATTACCACGAGAAACATATTTATTGGTCCAATTATTGTTCCAACTATTTCTGTCAATCTGTAGTAGAAAAAGTTTAGTCTTTTTAAAATTTGTAACTCTTTACGTAATTGATATTAAGGGCCGTCAATGGTCTTATATTAAAGCTCAGACCTTTAGCTACAATTTTCATTAGTGTTTTATCAAAATTCGATCGATAGTTTTCGAGATATCGGTCGATATAGACAGAGAGATACTTTGGGAAATTTCGAATTTTATTTCAGATGAAACTTTAAAAATTCATAACTTCTAGAAAAATCGAGATGGAGGCTCGTGATTGGGCTCAAATTAAAGCTGAGGGTTCAAGGAACAACTTTTGTTATTGTTTAGCCCACTTCCGGTCATGAGTTTTCGAGATATCGATCGATATAGACAGAAGGATACTTTGGGAAATTTCGAATTTTATTTCAGATGAAACTTTAAAAATTCATAACTTCTAGAAAAATCGAAATAGAGACTCGTGGTTGGGCTCAAATTAAAGTTAAGGGTTCAAGGAACAACTTTTGTTAATGTTTAGCCCACTTCCGGTCATGAGTTTTCGAGATATCGATCGATATAGACAGAAAGATACTTTGGGAAATTTCAAATTTTATTTCAGATGAAATTTTAAAAATTCATAACTTCTAGAAAAATCGAGATAGAGGCTCGAGATTGGGCTCAAATTAAAGTTAAGGGTTCAAGGAACAACTTTTGTTAATGTTTAGCCCACTTCCGGTCATGAGTTTTCGAGATATCGATCGATATAGACAGAAGGATACTTTGGGAAATTTCGAATTTTATTTCAGATGAAACTTTAAAAATTCATAACTTCTAGAAAAATCGAGATGGAGGCTCGTGATTGGGCTCAAATTAAAGCTGAGGGTTCAAGGAACAACTTTTGTTATTGTTTAGCCCACTTCCGGTCATGAGTTTTCGAGATATCGATCGATATAGACAGAAGGATACTTTGGGAAATTTCGAATTTTATTTCAGATGAAACTTTAAAAATTCATAACTTCTAGAAAAATCGAAATAGAGACTCGTGGTTGGGCTCAAATTAAAGTTAAGGGTTCAAGGAACAACTTTTGTTAATGTTTAGCCCACTTCCGGTCATGAGTTTTCGAGATATCGATCGATATAGACAGAAAGATACTTTGGGAAATTTCGAATTTTATTTCAGATGAAACTTTAAAAATTCATAACTTCTAGAAAAATCGAAATAGAGACTCGAGATTGGGCTCAAATTAAAGTTAAGGGTTCAAGGAACAACTTTTGTTAATGTTTAGCCCACTTCCGGTCATGAGTTTTCGAGATATCGATCGATATAGACAGAAGGATACTTTGGGAAATTTCGAATTTTATTTCAGATGAAACTTTAAAAATTCATAACTTCTAGAAAAATCGAGATAGAGGCTCGAGATTGGGCTCAAATTAAAGTTAAGGGTTCAAGGAACAACTTTTGTTAATGTTTAGCCCACTTCCGGTCATGAGTTTTCGAGATATCGATCGATATAGACAGAAGGATACTTTGGGAAATTTCGAATTTTATTTCAGATGAAACTTTAAAAATTCATAACTTCTAGAAAAATCGAAATAGAGACTCGTGGTTGGGCTCAAATTAAAGTTAAGGGTTCAAGGAACAACTTTTGTTAATGTTTAGCCCACTTCCGGTCATGAGTTTTCGAGATATCGATCGATATAGACAGAAAGATACTTTGGGAAATTTCAAATTTTATTTCAGATGAAATTTTAAAAATTCATAACTTCTAGAAAAATCGAGATAGAGGCTCGAGATTGGGCTCAAATTAAAGTTAAGGGTTCAAGGAACAACTTTTGTTATTGTTTAGCCCACTTCCGGTCAAGAGTTTTCGAGATATCGATCGATATAGACAGAAAGATACTTTGGGAAATTTCAAATTTTATTTCAGATGAAATTTTAAAAATTCATAACTTCTAGAAAAATCGAGATAGAGGCTCGAGATTGGGCTCAAATTAAAGTTAAGGGTTCAAGGAACAACTTTTGTTAATGTTTAGCCCACTTCCGGTCATGAGTTTTCGAGATATCGATCGATATAGACAGAAAGATACTTTGGGAAATTTCAAATTTTATTTCAGATGAAATTTTAAAAATTCATAACTTCTAGAAAAATCGAGATAGAGGCTCGAGATTGGGCTCAAATTAAAGTTAAGGGTTCAAGGAACAACTTTTGTTAATGTTTAGCCCACTTCCGGTCATGAGTTTTCGAGATATCGATCGATATAGACAGAAAGATACTTTGGGAAATTTCAAATTTTATTTCAGATGAAATTTTAAAAATTCATAACTTCTAGAAAAATCGAGATAGAGGCTCGAGATTGGGCTCAAATTAAAGTTAAGGGTTCAAGGAACAACTTTTGTTATTGTTTAGCCCACTTCCGGTCAAGAGTTTTCGAGATATCGATCGATATAGATAGAATGACATATTGGGAAATTGAAATATTTATTCGAGATGAAACTTTTAAAATTCATAACTTGTAGAAAAATCGAAATAGAGACTCGTGGTTGGGCTCAAATTGAAGCTGAGACTCCTAGTAACAATTTTCATAAATATTTAATCGAGTTTCAATCAGTAGTTTCCGAGATATCGCTCTCTGTAGATAAAAATTTCAAATATGTTATCAAAGTTTCGAACTTTGAAAATTAATTACTTTCAAACTAATTGATATTAATGAACCTCGCCGCGCTTAAATTAAAGCTTAGACTTTCCACTACAATTTTCATCAATGTTCTATCAACTTGAAACCAGCGGATCTCATGTTACAGCCGATTGAGTTTCTTAAAATTAAAATAATTACCCCATAAATTAAATCTTTAAGGCAGCCGTGATTAATCGGCTGTAAAACGATAACATAATTTTCTTCCTCGTACTCAATAAATTCAATGTCCAGTATCGGACACACATACGGATGCTGTATGAATAGAAATAATTTATTGAGAATTTCTTTGGTCGATGGGCAGACGCTCAGTGGACAATTTTTACTCAGCGGTGTCAGTGTCAGGAGTCGATCAGTCTTCAAAAGCGTGTCCGTTACCACAAACCAAAATTTGTCCACTCGTGATCCTGTAGCACATTAAATTTTTTTTAATAATCGATCGATTGCTTTTAAATTATTTTAAGTACTTACCGATGTTGTAAAGCTGGTTGGCTAAATTATATCGCGTTGTTGCTTGTAAATAAACTTGACAAATATTCAGCGCTTGGTCCCGTGATTTTTTTTCTAATTCTAAATATTCAAATCCTTCCTCACGGATCTTTGGGTTTTGGTCTAGTGACTCGTAGTGATGTTTTCCATTACTAAAAAAAATAATAAAATTTAAAAAATTAATATGTCCATCTTATACGACTTTTAAAAAAATTAAAAATAACTAGGGCATGTGGGTACTCATTCTACAGGAAATTTCTTACTGAACACTCCCATGACTTCTAAAATTTCGAAATAATTCATAGTGACTAATTTTTAAAAAATGACCCATTTTACCCAACTTTGTAAATATTCAAAATAAGTCCATCTTGTGGGTACTCATTCCACAGGAAATTTCCTGCTAAACACTCCCATGATTTCAAAAATTTCAAAATCAATTATTTTGACTTATTTTTAGAAAATGGATCATTTTACCCAACTTTGTAAATATTCAAAATAAGTCCATCTTGTGGGTACTCATTCCACAGGAAATTTTCTGCTGAACACTGTTAAGACTTCAAAAATTTCAAAATAATTCATTTTGACTAATTTTCATAAAATGGCTCACTTTACCTAACTTTGAAAATATTCAAAATAATTCTAGCTTGTGGGTACTCATTCCACAGGAAATTTCCTGCTGGACACTCATATTACTTCAAAAATTTCAAAATCATTTATTTTGACTTATTTTTAGAAAATGGATCATTTTACCCAACTTTGTAAATATTCAAAATAATTTTAGCTTGTGGGTACTCATTTTAAAGGAAATTTCCTGCTCTACAATTTTGGTCATTATAAAAATTGCCCTATCTCTAACGGTTTACGAGATATTAATCAAAATCACCTAGCAGTGATTTAAAAAAAAAATTAAATTATTAATTAAGTTTTACTAATTTAATAATATTTCCAGTCAATATAATTTTAATCTGTTATGAAGCATATAAATAACAGCCTAAGCTCGTTTATTATTGAAAGGTTTCATCCAATTAATAATTTTCAAAAAAATAAATTACCTCGACTCGCTTTCGCGTGAACGTGTTATAGAAACACGATTGAATAAAATTTTAGCAAGACTATCAATTTTATTGACAAATTGAAATTTATCTTCACTTAAATTATTTATACTCGAGGAACTTGTACTCGCGTTGCTTGTCGTACTTTCAATACTTGTACTACGATTATTTTTAACGTAATTGCGTGCCGTCAACATGGCATTTGAATCAAGTTCAATGGCACTACGGGTCCGTCTATTTGGCGGTCGTTTTTTACGTTTAGCACGAGTTGGTTCCTGGTAAAAACGATCGTGTCCTGTGCAATCTGACCCGCGACGTGACCCACCAGAATCTTCATCCTTTTTATTGAGTTGCTGATAAATGCTGAACATGATTCGATTATTTTTTTTTTATCACAGATCGGGTGAGTTAACTGATAACAGAACAACAACTGAGGGTGCTCAGGGTAGACAAATTACGTGTTATTATAACCGCGCATGCGATGCGCGGTCGACTGACAAGTGGGTGCGCGTTTGTTACAACTACAGAGACTGAAAGCTACAGTACTGAGATTTAATGGATTATTAACTTAATTATGGGTTGAAATTTGTGTCAAGCAGTAAATTTCCGTTAGTTTGAGTACCCACAGTCCATATTTAGTTCTACCTTTTTTTTAAGTTGTATAATATGGACACGTTTTTTTGAAATCCGTCTAAAATAATTTTTTTTATTGTTATAAACTTATAGGCGAGTTGGAAATGATATTTCCTCTATAATGAATACCCACAACCCATATTTAGTTTTAATATTTTTTTAAATTGTATAAGATGGACATATTTTTTGAAATTTGAGAAAAATAATTTTTTTTATTGTTTTAAACTTATAGGCGGGTTGGAAATGATATTTCCTCGAGAATGAATACCCACAACCCATATTTATTTTCAACATTTCAAAACTCAGTAGGAAATTCAATGAACTAAATTAAAAATTTCTTTGGACCAATTAATCATTTATTCACTTAATAATTATTACAGAATTTTGTGTACTAATTTATTCATTCAAATTACGTATTACAATAATTAACAAAGTTGAGATGATTATAAAATTATAGAGAAGAAGATAATTAATCGGATTTAGTTGGTATATCAATAACAACATCTTCATCAAAATCATTTTTGTATTTATCTAAATCATCTTGTGACATCTCACTACCGAAAAAATCAGCTAAATCGTATCCGCGTATTTTGAAACCCAAAAAACCTCCATAACCTTGTTTTCTTCGGTAAATTAATTCCAATCCACTAAGCGGTGTTTTTAAATCTGGTAATGCTACCGGTTGTAAATCAATGTAAGGAATAGTGTGTTGAGCCATGTCTAGTGCAAAACCAGTTGCTCGTATATTGAGTGCTTCATTCGGATCTGAATATAGTGGGTTTTCAGGTGCTTTTATGGGATCATCCAATTTAAACAAACTTAGTGTACGCCTATAGTTAACAAACAAAATAAGTCGTTATTTATACAGAAACAGCTAGTATTTAATATTTTTTGTATGAAAAAACAATGTATCAAGAAAGGAAATTTGGAAGACAATAATTTTCTTGAACCAAGTTAACTGTTTTTCTGTGTATATTTAAGCATATGTTTTATTTGATGTATGTATATTAGGGTGCTTTTTATTTTTCGAACATTTTTTTTTTCTTGGCCCATATGAAAATTTTATTGTAGGCGACAAAAAAAAAATTTCCTGAAAATTTTAGCCCTTAATTTTAATTTTAAGAGGTCGCTATCTATTTTTAAAGTGTTCCCATTTAAAAAGCATGGGAACGATATCACATTTTTTTATAAAAATTCCTACCCAGGCAGTTTTTGAGCAATTCACTCGTTTCTGGGCTCGTTTCATAGGGCTTGTAGTCCTCTTTAAAATTGATTTCAGTGACATAGATGCATTTACAACAGTTCATAAGTTATGAGACTTCAAACTTCAGAAATTTTTATTTTTACCAAAAAATAATAATTAATGGCTATTATTATTCCAGCTATCAACTTTCTAGAAAAAATGACATACAACTTTTGTAGTGTGTTAAATACTCTGAAAGAAATACCCAAAAGAATTCAATATTATCAACGTTATTTTTTATTTTTTTTAACTTTTCTCTTTTAAAGGGTTTTAGAATTATTTAATTTTAATTTTATTCTCGTGAAAAATTGAACTTTTGTACTTATCCTTTTTTTTGGTATTTAATTAATCGAGCTTCATCAATTTTTATGTAGTTCTATGATTAAAAAATAAAATAATATTAAAAAAACTGATAATAGATTTGTGACTTGTAATTCAATTTCAGTCATAAAGACTGAGATTTTAGACCGTCGAAAACTATCGGCGCTTCGATCGATACGTTAAATCATAGAACTACATAAAAATTGATGAAGCTCGATTAATTAAATACCAAAAAAAAGGATAAGTACAAAAGTTCAATTTGTCACGAGAATAAAATTAAAATTAAATAATTCTAAAACCCTTTAAAAGAGAAAAGTTAAAAAAAATAAACAATAACGTTGATAATATTGAATTGTTTTGGGTATTTCTTTCAGAGTATTTAACACACTACAAAAGTTGTATGTCATTTTTTCTAGAAAATTGATAGCTGGAATAATAATAGCCATTAATTATTATTTTTTGGTAAAAATAAAAATTTCTGAAGTTTGAAGTCTCATAACTTATGAACTGTTGTAAATGCATCTATGTCACTGAAATCAATTTTAAAGAGGACTACAAGCCCTATGAAACGAGCCCAAAAACGAGTGAATTGCTCAAAAACTGCCTCGGTAGGAATTTTTATAAAAAAATGTGGTATCGTTCCCATGCTTTTTAAATGGGAAAACTTTAAAAATAGATAGCGACCTCTTAAAATTAAAATTAAGGGCTAAAATTTTCAGGAAATTTTTTTTTTGTCGCCTACAATAAAATTTTCATATGGGCCAAGAAAAATAAAAATGTTCGAAAAATAAAAAGCACCCTAATGTATATGTATATGGGTATATTATATATTTACTTCAAATTAACTAATTTCGATAATTTTATCTGCATTTTAAAGAGTATACTAAAATTTAGATCCAAGTCAATCGGAGTGGGTCATATAAATACGAAACTTTTTTTTCCGTACACAATATAAATATATGCTTTTATGTATGATCAAAGTATATTTTTCGAAGTATATATTTTTATGTATGATAATATATGGTTTTTGTATATGACAAGAATATATACGATGAAAATGTATTTTTTGTATACGATTGACATATATATATTATATTTTTTAATATAAAAAAATATAGTTACATTTGCCTCATGCGATTTATGATATTTATCATACATTTTTACCATATATGTTATTTTCATACGGGCTGCTTCGAAGGTTGAATTCAGGAGCGTAGAATATCGGTAGGAAATAGGAATCTATCATAAAGTTTCCTATTAAAAAATTTATGAAATCCAGCATAGATTCCTACATGCCGATTTTATAATTTCTATTTAAATCTAGTATAGATTTGCGGAATCCGTCTTTGGTTGCGATGTGTCACAAAAACTCGCTGATCTCGGACACTAAGATCCTCAATCGTTTTTTTGTAACACAGTACAACCAGTCAGCTAGTTCTGGTACTAATCAGAATCATAATTTGTCATTTATCATCGTATATCATAAATAACTATTTTATAATGTTATGTTACCTCTCTCTATCATACTCCTTTGAACGTCTTGGTGTAGTTTGCCAATTTATCCAATCACTTTCAAAATCTGCATCCTCGTCCTCCAAATCAATGGGATCTTCTAATTTACCAGTTTTGTAATCAAACGGCCATGGAAGAATTTGTAATTCAACAGCTTTTCTTTCACTGTTATAAACAAAAGTAACTCCAACAATTACTTCACCCTTCGGTGTTTTTAATTGATCGAGATTTATTGTTCTGCTATCATGGGTAATAAATTTAAAATCTGCATTATTGAATAATTTTCGTTGACCATTTGCAGTAGTCATCTTAAAACCGCCATCATTTTTTTCTTCATAAGAAAATCGGGGCAATTTTTTCCACTTTGATGTTCCTGGTACTATTTCACCATAAGGTCCTAATTTACTTTGCTCAATTTAAATATGGAATAACTTATATTTTTTGACAAAACGTACTCCAGTAACTACCCTAGTGTGCAATGTTCAAAAATTTTAAATTAAAATTCTGTGATAAATCCAAAACTCATATATCAGTTTCTATGACTAATTGCTGGTCACAATAATCTTTCGATAGATCTAATATGGACTCACACAAGATAGTCTTGCATTATTTTCATGAAAACATCTTGCGAAAGATCCCTAGTTGTCCACTTGTTTATATACCTATCAAAGTGTCACGGGATATCAACCCTTTCTCGGTTGGGAGTATTGAGTAGTCTCAGTGTTAGTTGGGGTTAAAACCAATCGCGTTCTTAGTAAGGCTGTGTGAGTTACGTTTCAATGGTAGTAGTGCATACATGCGCTTCTCCTTTTTTTTTGCCCCTCCTTTACTTAAGCCTTCGTAAAGCTCCGCCTTATTTGCATTTTTTTTTTTCTCGAAATTGAGTTCATTGATAATTTTGAAAAAAAATTAAGTGCATTCTTTTAACCTTTCTGAAAATAGTGACGTTATTAATAAGCATAAAAATATATACAAAGTAATTTGAAAAATATTTTTGTTGACAAGGAAATACTATTCGGTTACATTTGGCAATAGCGCGTACGTTTCAACACGGCAGCGGAGCGCTCACTATGCGACTGACTTAGTTCGGAAAAGCTACGCTACCTACAAAGAGCTGATAGGCTAGCGCTATCTCACTTAAAGATGAGGACGTACGATTCAAATTAAAAGTAGGGAAAGTCAACCAGAAAGGGTTAATGCCAGATTCTAAAGTAAGATTGTTGTTAGATTTACGCATGATAATCTACTGAAGAACATACAAGATGTACGAAATGTGGTTGTAAAGTTACTTTCGTGTATTGTGAGCGAATCTTGCACCAAAAATTACATGCAGACACTAACACATGTCTTGCGGCAGATTTGCGCAAGAAGACTCATATTCTGCTATCTATTTTCACTTTTCTTTCTGGCACTTTACCCCCTCCGTCGGCATATGTACAGAGTCTTGATGTAAAGTGACAGAAATAGAAGTGAGACGCATTGTCTGCAATAATATTCACAGTAATAAAGACGTAGACAACTAGCGTGCTCGTGACCAGGTTTGAGCAAAATTGTTGTAAGACTGTTGTATGAGACATTATGGCAATATTTACATATTATCCTCAATTTTTGCATATTGTGGTATCAAACTAATTGTCCTAATTGCAGTAGAATTACCATCTTGTTCAGCGCAAGAACACATACAAGTACGACAAAAATCAAAACTTTTGTAACCTTCTTTTAAGAGATATTGTTTTCCCTCACAAGAACTCGCAGATTCACCATATACATTTTTGTTGTCAAAACGCACGGCCCACTGAAACCGTCTATCAGAATTTTCATCCTGTGAATTAATGTATTTGATTATTGGATCTAAAGTTGACTCAAGTTAAAAATATTATTTACCAGTTCACAGACATATGTATGTCCAGTGTTAAAACAATCATAAAGTATCCCATTGCAACGCTTTGCATGACAATGTTTTAAGGAATTACCATACCGATCATACATTGTATAACATCTGTCGATACGGGAAAAATCGATATCATCGCATGATTTTGAACAGCTACCATCACCTGCACTTGTCTGTTGATCATTGACAACAACTCCTTGAAATAGCCCCAAAAATTCCGAAAAAGTATTATCTAAAAAAATTATTGTAAATAGTACACAAAATAATTATTCCGTAAATTTATAAAATAATAATGTAGAGTACAATATGTCACTAAAAAATATCGTAAAATACTGTATTTTACGAAACTATATTCTAAAGTCTGGTGTTTTACGGAACAATACTATATAGAACACTGTATTTAATGGAACGATACCGCGAAGTATACGGAATTTTACGGAACAACGTTCCAAAGTCTGGTGTTTTACGGAACAATACCATTCGAGAACACGGTGTTCCATAGAACAATGATCTAAAGTCTGGTGTTTTACGGAACAATATCATCGAGTACATTGTATATTATGGAAAAATATCATAGAATACACCGTGTTTTGTGGAAAAATATCGTAGCTCTGTTATTGTACGGACAATACTACACTGTAAAAAATAATTTGAAAATTACAATACAAAAGGTATTGAATTTTCATAACTAGATATTTGAATTGTATTTTCAATAAAAAAAGCTTCAAATTTAATGTACGTAATTTAATAATCAAGCTGGTATTTAAAATTAAGAAAAAAAATATGAATTTTAATAAACGTACTTAAAATTTATACTTATTCTTTAAATTTTCAAAGCAAGCATTGAAAATTCTAAGACACATTGAATTTTAATAATTCCATTTGAAATTTCATAATATTTATTTGAAAATTCAAATACTTGTATATGAAATTTTTGCGCGTGACGTGCTGCGCGTTCAGTAATCAAGGATTGTGTTTTAATACTAATTAGTTAAATATATAATAAATTTGAGTAATGTGAGCGGTGTACATCAGACTTTATTGTTGTTAAGTTTTTATTTCCTCGATAATATAAAGTAAATCAAACTTGTGACTGAACTGAACATCATTGACAGTATATGTACTGTATACAGTATTAAATGTGATATTGGTATGAGGCAGTGGTAAGCTGCGCTGACTGGTGGTCAAAATAAGAACTAACAGACTCGGGTCAGCTGTCAGCTAAACACAAGTATTATAAAGTACATCATATTTATTTTTATTATAAAATTTAAATTATTCACAAAAAAATTTTTTTGTATTAAATTTAATACACAATTATGGAGCCTGATATTTCAATAGAATGTGGAGTCAGGTTTTCTCCAAAAAAAACAACGAGTAAAATGTTTTGCTGTGTTTATGGATGTAACAGTAAGTCATGTAATAATCCAGACGTTCGTTTTCATTATTTTCCGAAATTAAATGAAAATTTCGTAAAAATTCAAAATCATTTCGGTGAATATGAAAAAATAGACTGTAGAAGAATGTGGGAAAGTGTTTTAAAAATTGGAAAAAAAGTAACCCCGTACATGCAAGTTTGCTCCTTACATTTTACAGCAAGTGATTACTTTGTGCCCGGTAAATAAATAATTACATACATTTGTCAATTGATTTCTCAAATTTATTTATATTTTTATAACTTTTAAGTGATAACAAATATTTTTTTTATCAATAGGATCTTCTAAAAATAAGCGATATTTAAAAAAAAATGCTATACCTTCATGCAACTTACCAAATGCTGCAGCTAATAAGAAAAAATTTCAAGTTCAAAGTGATGAAAGGAAAAAACGAATATTAAATAGAGAAAAGAAAAATTCTCAATGCAACGCTGATGTAAATAATCATGCAATTCCAATATGTCTTGATTCATTTAATCAAGATAATCCTGAGAGTGTTAATGAATCTAATTTAGAAGAACCTAATTTAGAAGAACCTAATGACTTTTTGGCTCCAGAAAAAAAATTAATAGATTTTGGTGCACAAGTGACTAGTGGAGACTTCATAATTGATATTTCTGATACTATTAAAAGTGACTCTGAACTTAATACGTTAACTGCGATCGCAAATTTTAATATTCTCAATACATTAATAGAGATTATTGAGCTTGGTTACCCTATATATAAGTCATCAAGTATGAACTTACGAAGTAAAATCATTATGACATTTATGAAACTGAAGCATAATGCATCTTATGCAATTTTAAGGGCACTCTTTAAATATTCTTCGGCATCTCAATGTCGAAAAATTATCCTTGGCATGATTGATAAATTACATAATTGTTTGAAAGATGCGATACATTTTCCAACGAAAGAAGAAATATCAAAAAATATTCCACTATGCTTCGGAGAATTCTCTAATGTAAGGGTTGTATTGGATTGCACAGAAATTCATATTCAAAAACCGAAAGAACTATGCTGTCAGCAAGTTACATATTCTCGTTACAAAAGTGATTTCACAATCAAGTTCATGACTGGAGTCACTCCTGGAGGCATGATATCGTTTGTTAGTAAAGCATACGGTGGTAAAATTTCAGATGATGCTATTTTTCAACAATCAAATATCTTAGAATTATTAGAAAAAGGCGAAGCGATAATGGTTGATAAAGGTTTCAGAGTAGAGAAATTATGTAAAAAAAAAGATATCAAACTTATTCGACCACCATTTAAAGAAGAAAAAAATCAATTTTCTAAGGAACAAGCTCGAATGAGTGCGAAAATTGCAAGAGCAAGAGTTCATATTGAACGTTCGAATCAGCGATTAAAGGTTTTTAAAGTTTTGGGATCGAAAATGCCAAGTGGTTTAGTTGCCCATGCTGACAAAATAATGAATATAATAGCTGCAACAGTCAATATGAGCTCACCGATTTTGAAGAATGACAAGTTCCACTGTTAATATAATTATTATTATTTTTTTTTTTCACTAACATTTATAATAAGTCTGTAAAAAGTTATTCTTTAATAAATATTAAATAAATTATTTTCACTAAAGGTTATAATAGAATAACATAAATTTTTTAATTTAATATACAATTTATTGTTTAAAAACTATTGTTATATATTAAAAACTTCATACATTTTGCAACAAATAGTAATTACTAATTAAAATTAAATAAATCTTTGAAAATATATTAATAATTTTTTTTCTATGTATTCTTATTGTCTTTACATAAGTAATGCCACATATTGTTAAAAAATACCGATTTCAAAGAGAATAATAAATCCATAGCAAAGTCTTTATCAAAGTTGACAGCAATAATCTTCATACTTTTATCAAATGACGCAAATAAAATAAAATCTGTTTTCGTTAAATTTAATATAGCCATTCCAAATTGTATTTGAGCGTAATACGAATGTTTTTGTTTTAAAACTAAATTATTATCGTCATCTTTTTTAATGTAATCTAATTTTGGAATCACGTCGTCTATAGTAGTTGTTTTGCCAAGATATGGGCATTTAATTTCAATCAATTTAATTGGTATGTTTTCTTTAAATATGATGCCATCGGGAGAGTACCCGAGCCAAGAATTAATACTTGAGATGACAAGACCACATTGGAAAACTTTAATCCCTAAATTGTCTTCATATGATTTTCGAGCAAGTGGTTCAAACTTTATTCCATGATTTATAAATTTGTTAGATTTATCGTTGTCAGAATTGAAATACTTCAACGATTTATTTTCCCAATCAGCTTTACGATTTTTTCGATAAGTAAATAAAGCATAGCATCTTGAGCCGGTGATGCGAAATTTTCTCTCATTCTCCCAAACACTCAAATATTTTTTACTCTCTATACATATGTAATAAGGATCCTCATCTAGTTTATTAGCCAAATTATTTTCACAACATTCTCGCAAAGGCTTATAAGGTATCGTGGATAGATCAGATAGGAGTTCTGAGGATGATTGGTGGATGAAAAGTTTTTCAATAAATAAAAGGTAATCAGCTGATAAAGAATCAGCTGTTGTTTTTAGCGGAGGATGCCTGCCATCCCTATTCATAATTTAATTAAAAAAGAAAAAATTATTTTAGCATTTATATAATTAGCATTTATATAATTTTTAGCATTTATATAATTGTCAACTTGAAAATAGATAAAGTAAATAAATAAATTTATTGATTAATCATGATTAATAATTTTAAAAAATTGCAATATGTATAAATAATGAATTCTTGATTTCTAAAGATTGTATAAATTAAAACTGAAAAACAGTTCAAAAATTTTGATTATAAAATAAAAAAATTGATTAGGATAAAAACTGCTTTTCCTTATTTACTTTATCATATTGGAAATCATGTTCAATAAATTATGTAAATAAATTATTCACGTCCGTACACATGTTCCGATAATGTAGATTTTAAGTCTTTGGAATAGATTTTCTCTCGTATCGCCTTCCTTACATCATTAGAAAACTCTTTTTCTTTATGCTCGATTTTGTAACACTTGTGATAAGATAAAGGATTGGCATCATATTGCTCCAAGCAAGCTTTTTGTGGAGCACTCCATATACATTTGGCATCTGTACACGACACTGTTTTTAATTTTGACAAATCATTACTATAAAAAAATAATTTAGTTTAAAAAATTGTGTATTTTTATTTAGAAAAAAAAATAATAATAATATTTAAACTACTAAATTTAACATTTTAGGTTAACAGATTTTTTTATATATTTACCGAGTACAAAATAATAAAACCGCGGTGACATGTTTACACCTCTCACTGAGACCTGCTGTGCAACTACACTTCGATGTTACTATTTTACTATTTTTATTTATAATTGTTTTAATTTCATGTGGTTTATCTCGAAAAGCTGATGACTGTAAGCAATATGATAAAATATCATATTGATCAGCGTTTTGACTAGTTATTCCAGAAAAAATTAGATGTCCTGAATTAAGAATTTTTTCTCCTTCCACAAAATTTCTGCTCTTATGTGTTGATTCAATAAACTCAAATACTTCACTTAATGATAAATACATTTTATTTATTCAGTATAATTATATGAATAAATGGATTTACTTTATATACTGTAGAATGACAGCTGACCCGATTCTAATAGTTATATTTTTGTCCGCCAGACTGCGTAGCCCCAAGAACCACTTACCAATAGCATAATGCTAATAAACATAATATAGTTTTATAGTGATTTAAATATTAAAATGTGATTTAACTCTAAAATATTTATTTAAATTCTATTTTTTTAAATGTTTAAGAAAAAAAATATAATTACCCGCTATATTAAATTATATTATAACAATGGTTAATAAAAAAAAAAAATTTATAACGTTGTTCATAAGAAATTGATGACCGCTTACAAAATTTTGAAGTTTTATCAATAAACATTTTGTTACTTAACATACCTAATAGTCTTTAATTTCCATGTAACCATACACTGTTAAAAAAATTGTTTGAATTTTTAAAACATTGTATATAACGCAATAAACACATACAATTGTGTTTGAAATTTCATTGTAACGATCGTATAGAATTTAAAATACTCGCTTCTGAATTTTCAAATAAACGCTTCAGATTTTCATATACATCTATATGGAAATTAAAAAGAGAGTATTTGAAAATTAAATGAAAGATATTTGAATATTAAAAAAATTGTATTTGAAAATTCAAAACGAAGTATTTGAAAATCCAAAGTGTTGATTTGAAAATTCAAAAGCATGTATTTTAAATTCTATATGAAATTAGTAATGAAATTTCAAGCACAAATGTATGTGTTTATTGCGTTATATACAATGTTTTGAAAATTCAAACAATTTTTTTAACAGTGTACAAATTACACGGTATTTTAAGGAACAGTGCTGTTAAATCTAGAATATTACGAATTAATACCGTAAAATACTGTATTTTACGAGTTACTGTTTTTATCAGTATAGTTGTGTAAAATACAGTTTTTTACGGCTTTAGGCTGTAAAGTATGATACTTAACAAAACAGCACCAGAACTTATCTGAATACCGTAAGTTACCGTACTGTACGTTCGACTGTAAGTTAAAATACTTACTGCAGTTTACGGTAAATTTCGGTAGCTTCCTATAGATTCTGGTAATTTACCATGACTTTGACCATTAAGTTGATAAATTAATTTTTTTTCTTACCACGAATATGTTGAGGTGGATCACAGCGACGAAACAAATCTGTAGTTGCTTCAAATCCTTTTTTCGTTGCTAAAATATATTCTTCCGAATGTAATATAGCACGTGCTGTAGATTTTTCAACGTCCTCCGAAGACTTTAGACTCAAAATGAATCCTCTGAGCTCAGATAGTACGACAGCTTGATGTAATTTCCGCAGTCGTAATTGTTCATTCATTTTTATTTCACACAAACCTGGACGTTTATCCTGTAAACCATTCATTAATTAGAAAAAAAATTTATTAAATTTGCAAACTGAATATTTAAAAAAAAATACATCGGCAATGCGAAAGGGCAAATTGTTTTCATCATCATTTCCTACAAAAATTTTGTACAGCTGGCTAAGAGTCTCAGGCAAATCACTCAGCTCTTTTTTGTCATCATCCGTTAAGTCTTTGGTCCCAAATTGTTCCCACGCTTTATCAATTTTTCCAATCAGTCCTTCTAGTTCTTTATACTCTTCATCCGTTACTTCCAAATGGCAGATATTTCGTAAAATATTTATTAATGACCTTGGCATAATTTTTCTCATTATCAATTTTCAATTGATCCAATTGCTGACCGGCTGTGTCATCCGAGGAACTCTCAGCAACAAATGATATTATTTCATCGATATAGTCTAACGAATGCAAGTCAAACGCCTCTGGCATTAAAATTGATGAGAAAATTACCAAAATACTAAATAAATACATTTCGTCTTTATTAAATATTTTTGTTGCAAAATAAATGAAATTTATAATGTAAACTGGTCGATTGAATGAATATTACCTTCGTTTTAAAAGTTTTTTTATCAGGTAACAATACTTGGCCAATTTATTTTATCATTTTTCAATGTTGAATATTATTACTGTATGAGTTATCAATGTTTTCAAGTCCAAAACTTGCAAAGTTCGTCTATGTCGTATCTATATAATTGTTAGTGATAGTAAATTTTAAAAAAGTTAACAACTAAAAATTAACTTTTTAAATATACTTTGTATTTATTCACATTTCACTTTATTATAATTGTTAGTATATAGAAATTAAATTAATATGACCCACTTATACGACCTTTAAAAAATAGATAATAACTAGAGTTCATGGGTAATCATTACACAGGAAATTTTCTGCTCGATACTCCTAAGAGTTTAAAAATATCAAAAAATTCATTTTTAAATTTTTAAAAAGTGGCCCATTTCACCTAACTTTGTAAATATTTTAAAAAATTCTGATTGATGGTACTCATTTTACCGGTAATTTTCTGCCCTATAATTTTGGGCCTTATATAAATTACTCTATTTCTAAAAATTTGTAAAATTTTGATTAAAATCCTCTAACTGGTAGATTTTTAAAAATCAAATTAGTAAATAAATTTTACTACTTTAATAGTATTTCCAGTCAATATCATTTTAATCTGTTATGAAGTATATAAATAAAAGCTTCGCATTATGAGTCGTACAAAAAATATAATTATCTCAAATTCCTTTTGCGTGAGCGGGTTATAAAAACACGAATAAATAATATCTTAGCAAAACTATCAATTTTACCGACAAATTAAAAATTTTTTCTCAATTACATTATTAATTTTTACTCGTGTCTAGGCCCATTCCATAAAGCTGAAAAATCCTGTCGTCTCTACCATACCAATATTCGTGTCGTATGTGCGCAGGTCTGCGCCGTAAAAATGCGTAATGTACAAAAAAATAGTATATTTTACACCTAGGGCAGGAAAGTAAGAAATGTCTCAGATCTCATGTAATTGTTGGCCGAGGCGAAGCCGAGGTCAACAAACATGTGATCTGAGGCTTTCTTATTTATTGCCCAAGGTGTCAATACTATTTTTCGCCTCGACGGAGGCGGAAAGAGTCAACTTCGTTTCACACAGCGGGAAAAAAGTTGACGCTTTTCGCCCGGAGGGGCGAAAATATATTTTTAGATTAGGATTTAATCGTATAGGTGTGAGGGAGAATTTGAATTTCCCGCCACTGAGTTCTTTTTTTTTGGTCGTGCAAAAGAACATAGTAGGAGACAGGATTGTTAACACTAGGGAGATTCTATTGTCAATGACGTGACGAACGTCCTTCAGCAAGTTCTTTACGAAAGATTTAAACAATTCTTAAGTATACTTGCCAAAGACTTCTTCAAGTCTTGCTTAAGATTTTTCTTTATGATTTGCCGAAATCTATAGAAACAGTCTGCAGCAATTCTTCAACAAGATTACGTTCTAATAACAATGTCAGGTCATTGATTTTGCATAATTGCTTAAGATATCGGGTTTCTTTATCTCCGAGTCACTTTAAGCTCAAATAATACCTGTAGCCAACCCAGTAATCATCATTTATATTCAGTGCTAGAAATTAATAACATTGTCACTTGATAAAATTATATCGAACATTAAGTGGGCGCCACTGAATTCATTATACTAATGTTGAATAGACGGCTTACAAAGTCACGAAGAAGGCGACTATGTCTAAGTGTCTACAGCAATTTGAGTTAATGCATTCTGGGCGAAAACTGCAACAAATTTTTTAAGATATACGGGTCTCTTGTCTCAGGTTTGCCCAAGACTGATGATGCAGACTTGCTTAAGATTGAAGATACTGATTTACGTAAGACTTCCAATGCTTACTAGAGAAGATCACCTACGATGAGTCTTACTATCAGTAATGACTTTTGCGAATTATTCAGCAAATTTATTGCATTATCTCAAGTAAATCTTGTTTTATAAAAACGTTCTTACACGTTACATTTACACAAAAGACGGAAAAAACGCAAATTGATAATTCTCGAATATAAAAAAAATAACAATAAATTATAAGTAGATATGTTTATATTTATTGAATTACAATTATGTTTTTCGTGGTATTGCATACGTCAAATCATCATCGAAATAATATTTATATTTCTTAAAATCGTCTTCTGCCATTTCATATCCAAAGTGGCTTGTGAAATTATAAGAGTGTAATTTCAGTGACAAAAACCCTCCATAGTTTCCACTACTACGGTGAATTATTTCTAGTCCACGTAGCGGAATTTTTACTGATGAATAAGTTACTGGTTGAAGGTCTATGTAGGGAATTGTATGTTGAGCCATATCTTCTCGAAAACCTGTAGTTTGTATTTCTATCTGGGAATGAGGTGGCGCAAATTTGTTATTTTCATTCGGATTTTTTATGGGATCTTCGGAATATATTAAAAGCCAATCGTACCTGATGATAACAAAAACATTAAAAATAGCAATACCATGGCAAAGTCATTGGACCCATAGTTTTTATTTACCGTTGCGTATTTGATGGATTTTGTGAATTTCTCCAAGAAATCCATTCTAGATTGCTTTCCTTCGACAATTTTACTGGGTTTGTTAAGTTACCTGTCACATAATCAAAAGGCCACGACAATACAGTTAATTCGATAGCATTCTCTATCCAATTAAAAGCAATGCGAACTCCTACAATAACCTGACCGTCTGGAGCAGTTAGTTCATCGAGATTAAAAGCTCTGTAGTGATCAGTAATAAATGTGAAATCATCTTCTTCAACCAATTGACGTTCCCCATCATCAGTTTTTATTTTAAATCCTCCCGGCCTATCTGTGACATATTCAAAATCGTCAAGTTTCTTCCATTCTTCCGTTCCCTCTATTATTTCACCGTAAGCTCCTAGTTCAGATTGCTCGATTTGGATATGAAATAGTCCATCTTTCTCAACGAATCTTACTCCCGTGACGACCCTAGTTCAGTGGGAAAATCATTTATATTAAATATCCAGGTCAGGAAGAGCTACCCGAGTAAAATTCTTAAGAAAGTCTTAGGTAGGTCTATATCTACAGTCTCCAGCAAGTCTGCGTCATCAGTTTTAGACACGATTGGGTCAAGATACTTCCGTAGAATATCTTTAATAAAATTCTAGGGCATTGGTAAAGGAACTTGCTGAAGACAATGCTACTAGACTAAACCAATGAAATGCTTACATATTGTTTTCAATGTCTGCAAATTGTGGTAACGAACTGATTGCCCTTATTGCAGTTGAATTTCCATCTTCTTCTGCACAAACACATGCACAAGTGCTACAATCATCCGAATTTTTTGTTGTGTCACGTAAAGCGACTATGGTTCCATCGCATTCGTTCGTTGAGTTCCCATAAGATTCATGGCCTTTATTTTTTTTTTTAGCCCACTGGAAACGTCTATCTGACGATTCATCCTGTAAAAACAATTTACTTGAACTCCTAGCTTACAAAGTTTATTATCATCGAATTACCAGTTCACAGGTTTCAACGTCACCAATATAAAAACATCCAGTTAATTGACCTAGGCACGGCTTTACGGGGCAATGATTGTATCCTTTTCCATCATTGTCCGATTGATCACATCTATCAATTTTATACCGACTATGTATCAAATCTTCACAGTCACTAACACATCCATCACCAGCGATTGTTGTTTCCGCAGCATTAACAATAACTCCTTGAAAAAGTCCCAGAAATTCCGAAAACGTTTCACCTGAAACAAAATTCTCTTTTTATTGCCAGAATTATTCTCAAGTACTGAATGATCTTTTGGTGATTTGCTTCTTCATTACCGCGAATGTGTTCTTCTGGATCGCAGCGATAATAAAAACTCTCGGCAACTTTAAAACCATTACGTGTTGCTAAGATATATTCCTCTGAATGTATGACAGCATCGGAAGCTGCTTTTAGAGAATATTTGGCTACTTTGAGATTCAGAATAAATGCCCTTAGCTCTGACAATACGACAGCTTGATGTAATTTTTCCAGACGGATCTGGTTATTCATCTCAGCTTCACAAACACTCGGCCGTTCATCCTAATGGAGACAATTGCCAAACAAGATTTCTTATATAGCTAATAGAATAATTCAAATTTTATAAAATTCACCTGTGCTACTCGGGAAGGAAAGTCATCTTCATAATTTCCTGTATAAAATTTGTAGAGATCTCTCAGGGTTCCAGGCAAATTAGCCAACTCAACTTTGTCATCGTTATCCAACTCCTTGGTTCCATATTGTGACCAAGCCTCGTCGATTTTTTTTATCAAACCCTTCAATTTATTGATATCCTCATCTTTGATATCTTTCTTCGGTATCTCCACAAAATATTTATCGATAATCTTTTCATAATTTTTATTCCCATCAATTTCTAATTGATCTAATTCTTCCGCCGCCTTTGTTATTTTATCGTTATTATTAGAAACCCCAACTTTTGAAACAAATTTGACAATTTCGTCGATATTACACGTTAAGTGAACGTTAATTGATTCACTCAATTCGGTTGTTACAAGAATCATAAAAATCATACAAACTTTATTTGACATTTTCTATATTACCTTCTCTTTACATATGACATATACTTTGCATGTGTTTGTTAGTGATTATAAGTCATGTCAACTTGAACAAAATTTAAATTCCTAAAACTTATCAAGTAATTATATATAATTGTTTTTTAAATAATACTTATCAGTGAGATATATATTTTTTACGTTATTGCAATAACTTACGTTATACAACATACTTATAAAATATATATGAATTTTTTTTCGATATTTTCGAGGTCGTTGTCGTATAAAGAATTAAATTCTCTTTCAAACGAATACCCACAAGCCGAACTTATTTATAATTATTACAAAGTCGTATAAGACGGACATATTTTCGTTATCAAAATTAACAATACATGACTATTGTTTGTTATTAATTTCTTTATTCAATTTTTCGTTAATGAAAATTCACAAAATTTATTGAGATTTAATTCTTATTTTTACAAAAATATCGTCATCGAAATCAGCTTTATATTTATCATAATCACTTTGGGTCATTTCATGTCTAACGTGACCAGTATAATCATAAGCACGTACTCGTAAAGCGAGAAACCCTCCGTAGCCTTTTTGTGTCCTGTGTACTATATCTATTCCAGTTAGAGGCATTTTTATACCGTTAAAATTCACTGGTTGAAGATCTAAATAAGGAATGGTGTGTTGTGCTAAATCCAATTCATAACTCGTCGCTCTTATCGCAACTTTCTGGTTGAAATGAAAAGTGGGCAGATTTTTATTTGGTCCTTTCAAAGGCTCATCCGAATTGTCCAACTTTACTTCTCGTCTAAAATAGTAAACTTATAAAAATTATAAACTCAAAATTTTTAGTTACGAACTTGAGTTTACCTGTAATCCCCCTTATAGTCTTCAGAAGGATACGGATTATTTTTCCACGAGATCCAATTCAAAGGACCTTCTCCCGAAAAATTATCTGGTTCCTCCAATTTTCCCGTCTCATAATCAAATGGCGCTGCCAAAATTTCCACTTCGATAGCTTCAGTTTGTGGATCAAAAGCTAAGCGTACTCCAACAAGAACTTGACTTTCTGGAGTACGCAGCGAATCGATGTTTATTGTTCTATAATCAGCAGTTATGAAGATATAATCTTGTTTCTCTATCAATGAATGATTCCCGCCGTTTTTTAGTTGAAAGCTTCCCTCAAAGGCGTCACTGTACTCGAAGTCCTCAAGTTCTTTCCATTGTTCAGTTCCAGATTCAATATCACCAAGCCTGCCTAATTTAGCTTGTTCGATTTGGATATGAACAAGTCGATCTTTTTCCACAAAACGTACTCCGGTAACTACCCTAATCATTATAAATATGACATAGTGAATATATAGGTTAATCCTAATCGCTGATACCCTGGAAATATCTCACGTTCCCTATTGGGAAGCATACTTGGGAAAGAAGTGATAAAAAATTTTTTTGAAACCTTAAACCATTAAATACTTGCATATTATTTTTAATATCCGCCAACTGTGGTCTTAAACTAAGTGTTCTTAAAGCCGAGGATTTTCCGTCTTCTTCAGCGCAAACGCATCTACAATTATGGCAATACGTCAATTCAGCATCATTATCATCAAAAGTCGTTACTTTTCCGCTACAAGTATCCGGCAGCAACTTTTTCCTTTGTCTTCTTTTAACTCTAATACTTCTGCCAAACATCATATGACCATATTCTCTATTTGGCTTCTGTATTCTTTTGTGAACGACCGCCCACTCGATTCGTCGATCTGATGTTTCGTCCTAAAGACAAATATTTATATTGCCCACAAATTATTTATCAATTCGAAAATATTACCAGTTCGCAGGCTGTGACATTACTGCCCATAGATTGACAGTCGATAACTCGACCTCGGCATTCTTTCAAATTACAGTATGTATTGTGAATCCAAAACATTTCGTAGCATCTGTCGATTCGCGAATTTTCTGGAACACTGCATGCTTGGGCGCACTCATTGCCAGAATTTATTTGCTTCTGATTAGCAATTATCCCTTGAAATAGGCCCAGAAATTCGGTAAACGTTTCACCTAAAGTATAAATAGTCGACGTCAGCCATTGAAAAAATTTCGTTCTCATGCCTTATTGCTTACCGCGAATGTGTTTTTGTGGATCGCAGCGACGAAATATGTCTGCTGTGGAAACGTAACCAGATCGAGTTGCCAGTAAATATTGGTCTGAATGTATAATTGCTCGGGCTACTGCTTTATCAGTAGATTCTCCATCATTCAATCCTTTTAGAGTCAATATAAATCCCCGGAGTTCTGTTAAAATAACGACTTGATGCAATTTGCGGAGCCGTACCTGATCATTCATCGTTAATTCACACATAGAAGGACGTTCATCCTTAAAAAATTAAAATTTAATATAAATAATTATGTCCACTACATATATTTTATTAATAATAATAAATATGGCTTGTGAGTACTCATTCCACAGGAAATTGACTACTCTACTCGATAATATAAGAAAAAATATGAAAATTTTTATTTTTATCCATTTTTACCAAAAGTGTCCTTTTTAGACGATTTTAATTTTTTTGAAAATAAATGTGGCTTGTGGGTACTCATTCCACAGGAAATTAACTACTCTACTCGATAATATAAGAAAAAATATGAAAATTTTTATTTTTATCCATTTTTACTAAAAGTGTCCTTTTTAGACGATTTTAATTTTTTTAAAAATAAATGTGGCTTGTGGGTACTCATTCCACAGGAAATGAACTACTCTACTCGATAATATAAGAAAAAATATGAAAATTTTTATTTTTATCCATTTTTACCAAAAGTGTCCTTTTTAGACGATTTTAATTTTTTTGAAAATAAATGTGGCTTGGGGGTACTCAAATTAATGGAAATTCGGTGTATAACAATGGCATGTACTTATAAATTTATAAAAATAAAATCGGAAGTTTATAATTTTACCTTTCCGATGCGCCGAGGCAATTCACTAAATTTATTATTTCCCACGTAATCAAGATAAAGATTGTTTAGTATGCGTTGTAAAGGCTTTAGTGAAATATCTCTCAAGTTCGTTTTGTAAGAGCCTTCCAACTCTGAGCGGCCAAATAATTTCCACAACCCGTCAATAACAGTAATCAGATTTTTAAGATCTTTCATTTCTTCGTCAGTAACTTTTTGATGAGGTACCGATACGAAATATTTGTCAATAATGTCACCGTAATATGTAGTCCCATCTATTTCTAAATTATCCAATTCTTCGGCGGCGGCATCGATAAAAAAAAAGTCTAAATATTCAGCGGTGGTTGTAACAAAACTTATTATTTCGTCAATTGATTCCAGCGACTGTAAATCCAGTGACTTGGTAAAATTTATTACACAAATTAAAAAATAAGTTTTCACCCGAATACTTCTAATTCTATTTGAAAAATTCATGTTTTAAGTTTCGTTGCAATTTTTATTTTAAATATTAACTTGGGTAGTAACTCGCACTGCTTATCAGCACGAACTTGACTGCTATCGTAATTACGTAGATTGGCCGCAAGTATTTTTTTACCGACGTGTTAAATAATTGCACCGTTCACTCCATTGGGAAAAATAATTTCATGTCTATGTACGACTAAAAAAAAAAGTTAAGATAAGTACGGCTTGTTGGTAGTCAAACCAACGGAAATTTACCGCTTTACCACAATATCAAACTTAAAATATTTTTTCAGCCAAAAATTAATTTTTTTTTTTTTTTCGAAAAATAATAAATAAGACTAAAATTAAATTTCTGAGTTAACTATTAGAGATACGACAAAAATGCACTGAAATAATTTTGTAGAGAATTAAATTTTCTACAAAAAATGTCCTTATCATTTTTTTCGTATCTCCAATATTTTAGTCAGAAATTCAAGAAAAAAATCCAGAGAAGCTAATGACTAAAATAATTCTTATAAATTTATATGTTCGACCAAAAAAAATAATACGCAATTATATTTTTCAATAAGTATATATTTTTATTTCTGTTACATTTACAATAAAAAGTAATATAAATTCATTTAACTGGTACATCAAGAACGAGAGAATCATCAAAGTTAGCTTGATATTTATCTAGATCCGTCTGCGACATCTGACCTGCAAATTTATCTGTAAAATCACAGGCGTGAATTCTGAAAGCCAGAAAACCTCCATAGCCTTGAGATCTTTTGTAAATTATTTCTAATCCTCGAAGCGGGCTCTTGACCTCGGAATAAGTTACTGGTAGAAGGTCCAAGTAGGGGATGGTGTGTTGCGCCATGTCGGCTTTGTAGCCAGTGGTTCCAATCTCTAGCTCTTGATTTGGTTTTGAATACCGCTCGTTTCGAGTCATTGCTTTTATTGGATCGTCCAGATCATCTAAATCTATTTGGCTCCTAAAAAAGAAAATCATCAATACTATTTATTGATATGGTGGCTAAACTATCCAAGATACGGTAAAAACTTATAGGAGCAGTTTTGCAGAGAATTAAATTTTCTACAAAAAAGGTATCTGTGAAATTTTTCGTAGATTCATTATTTAAGGCGTTATTTTGTAAGCAACCTTGATACCTCTCTGTATTGTAAAATTTCGAGCGTCTTGCTGAATTTTCCCAACTGATCCAATCCAAATTATCGTCAGGAGACAAATCTACTGGATTAGTGAGTCTACCGGAAACAAAATCAAACGGCCATGATAAGATTCGTAGTTCAATGGCTTTAGTATCCTCATTCCAAGCAAAAGTAACTCCGACGATAACTTGACCTTCCGGAGCCACCACCTGATCGAGACTGATCTTTCGCTCGTCGCTAGTGATAAATTTGAATCCAACACCGTCGGCCAATTTTTTATCTTTGCGATTGGCCCTCATTTCAAAGTACCCCAGGCCGGAATCTCTGTATGTGAAGCTTTTCAAGTCGACTAGTTCTTCTGACCCTGGATCGATTTCGCCAAATTCTACTAGGCTAGATTGCTCGATTTGGATGTGAATTAGTTGATCTTGTTCAACAAATTGCACGCCAGTAACTATCCTAATAACACAATTAAGAGTTGGAGGTAATAGGAAACTATAAAAAATTTAATGTCTTAGAATGATTAAAGAGCTAAAATACAAAAAAATGATTTTAATCGAGGATCTAATAAAATTATCATTGGAAATTTGAAACAAACATAACAAGTCTGAAATCTTTTAAATCTACTAGTGGAAAAGTATGAGAAAGTCATCAAAATTCTGGAGTGTAAGACAATTATCAGAATTCTGATTTTAAAAAATTGAACCCTAATAGATCCTAATTACGGTAAATTACCGCATTTTACCGAATAGTACCGTAATTTACTGCAAAGTTGCCTTAAAATGCGGGAATTTACCAAAGTTACCGCATTTTATCGTGAAATTCCGTATTTTACGGTAAAATACCACAGTATTATCGAAAATTTTACGTTGCATTACCGCAATTTTAGCGTAAATTTACCATAAAAATGCGGCATTTCACGTAAATTCGGTATTTTACGGTAAATGTCGCAGTGTTCCCGCAAATGTACAGTAAGACGCCGCACTCTGACCGTGAAATACCGTAGTATTGCCGTTATTTTAGGGTAATTTTACCTTAGTTATGCGGTATTTCACCCAAGCCGTCGTAATTTCCTCAAGTTACTGTAACTTGTTGTAAAAAATGCCGCATTTTACGGTAGTTTACGGTACATAATCGCAATTTTAGGGTAAAATTACTCCAAACATTCGGTATCTTACCCAACTCGCTGTAATTTCCTTAAGTTACTGTAACATGCTGTAAGAATGCCACGTGTTACGGTAATTTACAATACAGCATCGCATTTTTACCTAAATTCCCTATTTTACGGTGATTTTCGGTAATTAAAAATGCCGTAAATTACGGTAATTTGTATTTGCTATGGAATAAAAAATCGGGATTACGAAAAAATCATCAAAGAGTAAAAATAAATCTATTCAAAAATAAAAAAAAAATCTAGGAGATAAATAAGCGCTTACTTATTTTTTTTAATATCGGAAAATTGTGGTATCAAACTAATAGCTCTGAGTGCCTCTGACTTGCCGTCTTCTTCAGCACAAGTACAATAACATACTGGACAAGTCGTTTCACCCTTATTATAATCCTTCAGAAGCTTTTCTTCACCATCGCAATCATCGCCTTTTACTCCTAAAACACCGGCTTCTGTTGTATCCGCCCACTGTATTCGTCGGTCCGATGACTTCTCCTACAGTATTTCAATAAATATGTACCAGTTAATTGTGGTTTTTTTATACTCGTATTTAATGGACTTCATTATAAGTCACCAGTTCACAGGCTGTAGTATCACCGCCTTTATTACAATTTAATAGTGTTCCGTGACAGTCTTTTTTTTGACAATAAACTTCTGTTCGATTTTTTATTGTTTGCATGTAACATTTTTCAATTCGAGCATGTTCGAGAGTACTGCAACTGTCGGTGCAAGTATTGCCTTGTCTGTTACTTGACTGTACTTCATTGACCAATGTCCCTTGGAAAAGCCCCAGGAATTCCGTGAATGTTTTTCCTAGAACATTAAATTATATAATAAAACTTTTGAAGGAAAATCTTGCATTTGATCTCTGAAGTTTACTTTAAAGTTCGATATCTCGAAAACTGTTGATCGGAACTTTATTAACCACTAATGAAATTTGTTCATTAAGATCTAAGCTTCAATTTGAGCCCAATCTCGATTCTTAATCTCAATTAGTTTTAAAGTTGTGAATTTCCAAAGTTTAAAAGTCTAAATTTTTCCACTAAAATTAAACCACCCCCTATCTATATATATCTATATTTCGAAAACTGTTGATCGGAACCCCATTAAACATTAATGAAATTTGTCCTTTAAGGTCCAAGCTTTAATTTGAGCCCAACCTCGATCCTTAATCTCGATTAGTTTTCAAGTAATTAATTTTTAAAGTTCATAAAAAAAAAAAGTTTCCAAAAATTAAAATTCCCAAATTTTTACATAATCCTAAAGGATAATATCTCCTAAACTATTGATCCTAGACTCATTAAACAAAAATGAAAATTGTAGCCAAGTCTTATCTTTCAAATAAAAGAAACCCCTAATCGTAGAAGCTTGCCAGCAATAAATTGTTAAATTTTAACTAGATACCTCGCTCATGTTCATCTGGGTCACAGCGACTATGACTGCATTTGGCAGCAATAAAGCCATTTACCGTCGCTAAAATGTACTCTTCTGAATGTAGTATAGCCTGGGCAGCTGCTTTATCACGATCATTACCTGCTTTGAGGCTTAAAATAAGCCCCCTGAGCTCAGACAAAACCGCAGCCTGGTGCAATTTCCATAATCGGGCCTGATCATTCATTACGGTCGTGCAGAGGCTTGGTTGTTCATCCTAATTAAGAACATGACCAAATGTAACGCTGTTAAAAATTACTCCTAATATTCACCATACTATCGGTAATTATTACCACTTGGTAATGGTAAATATTACCGCATTATTATGATAATTGTTACTGTACATTGAAAAAGATGTTGCCATTCTTCAATAGTAATTATTACCACATTATTCTGGTAATTATACCCGTACTATCATAGTAATCATAACTGACTACTATGGGAATTTTTACCATACTGTAAATGTAAATATTACCATACTGCAATAATATTAAATCCGGTACAATTATTGAAATTATTACCACAATTTATAGTAATTATTACTGCACAATGATAGTAATCAGTACCATTCTAACGCAGGAATTATTACCGTACAGTTACAGAAATTATTACTATATTGTAATGGTAATGCTTACCACGCTGTTGTGGTAATGATTACCATAGTACTTAGTAATCATTATCATACTGTAACAATAATTATAACCATACTGTAATGAATATAATTACTGTACAGTTACGAGAGTTATTACTGTACGGATACGAAAACTATTACTGTACTGTTAAGGAAAATTATTACTGTATTGTAATGGTTATAATTATTGTGATGCATGGTAATTATTGTCATACTGTAATAGTAATTATTACCACGTTGCAATGGTCATAATTTCCATAGTACATGGTAATTATTACTACACCGTACAAGTAATTACTACTACGCTGTTGTAATCATTGCCAATAAAAATTACCTTCGCAATCCTGGAAGGTAAGTCGCCCTTTCCATTACCCGTATACAGTTTGAAAAGCTCACTCAACGTTCCAGGCAAATCAGCCAACTCCGCTTTGCCATCATCATTCAATTCCGCAGTTCCATATTTTCCCCAAACATCATCTACTCTTTTAATCAATCCCTTGAGTTTTATAATTTCATCATTATTGACATCTTTTGAAGGGACTTTTACGAAATATTTTTCAACAATCTCATGGTAATTTTTTTCTCCGTCGATATCCAGGCCGCCAAAATTTTCCGCCTTATCGTTTAATTTTTCATCGTCATTAATATTAAGTATTTCCTCAACAAAATTTGTTACTTTATCAATATCATCAGCTAAATGAACGTCAATTCCATTTATTTTTCTCGCAAATAAGCAAATCACTAGAATAATTTTTAGAAAATTAAACATCTTGCCTTTAATATTTTATATATTTATTTGAAACAATATTGTAATCGATACTGATTAAAAAATTTCCGACTATTACTGTTTTAAAGTCTCGTTATCATAATAAATAATTACATTAAATTATCGTAATTGTTCAAAGTCTTTATTCAACAGTTGAAATAATAGATAAATATAATTGCGAAAAAAAAAATTAATATGAATATTTTTTTAAAAGTATTCATAACCACTAGTTAAATTTTTAATGAATTGTCAAGGAAATTTTAAACTTTAACTCATTTTAGTTGGACTTAAGATTATTTACTTTTCGTGTCTAACTTTATTTCGAAAATAAATAAAAAGGAGAAAAAAATTATCCATTGAATTTGAGGCACATTAGGTATTTATTTGGATATAGAATACAATCGTAAATTCGTTTCTGATTTTTACATTTAGTTCATATCCGTAACCAATGAAAGATCCAGATTTTTATCTCCATCTGTAGTTAGTCGATGATTCGTATCGTATCCGCAGTCACCGACGCAGCCCTGAGATAAAAATAAATTAAACAGAGCTTTAAATTTTTTTAATTATAAATAGTATTTAACTTAACTTACCAAAGTGGAGATTTATGAATCGTCATTTAGAAACTATAATAAAAAAAAAAAAAAATAAAGTGATTAGCTTATAAGTTTGTTTAATAGAAAATAGTTTATTGAATATTTTGCGACGCTTGCTGCATACGCAGTAACGATCGCGAAATCAGGCTGTAATTAAAATAAAATGAATGAGTGATTTTAAATTTTCGGGAGAAAATATAAATTTTCAATCGTAAATATATATCAAGTACGGTTGTATATAAGACACGAGTTATGATGATTAACTACCATCCCTAGCAGATCCGAATTACGGTAAATTACCGTTGTTTACCGTAAATAATCATAAAGTACCGTAATTTGCGGCATTCGGAAGAATTGCCGTAATATACCGCACAGTGCCGTAATTTACAGTATATTACGCCCGACTGCGGTAAATTATGGCAAAATACCTTATTTTACGGTAAATTAACGACAAAATTGCGGCAATTCACCATAAAATTTACGGTAATACTGCAGTAGTTTTACCGCAAACTTGCCGTAATTTACGGCATTTAGAAGAATTACCGTATAATACGGAATTTTGCCGTAAATAACGGTAAACCGCGGCAATCTGCCGTAAATTGCCGTATTTTACTACCGTAAATTCCGGTAGATTGTCGTAAAATTCGGTAATTTACCGTAATTCGAATTCATTAGGGGTTCCGGAGGTCAAGTTATCAACACAATGAGCTTCTTATATGACCTCGCACTAGATACATAAAAATTTCAAGTTGTTTTTGATTCTCTGTTTTAAGAAACGATCGCATACAAGCAGACAGAACTAGATTAATTGCGCGCCTCGATCGCGAAGCGGAGAAGTTGTGCTTAATTACGGGCTTGTCAAGGCCATGCGATTTTTTCGTATTGAACTGTATATATTATTTTCATATCACATTCACACGTTATAAAAAGCACATCAATCTAAAGTGGAAACTTCAGTTAATAAGACTAATACTTTCATTAACTTGTCCGATACGTATTATAATAAAAAAAAGTTCAATAAAAAATATGTATCGTCGACGTCAGTTAGTCCGTAGTCCAAAAAAAGTCTGTGGCACGGATATCTCGTAAACGACTTAACAAAATGACTTTATTTTTTTTTTTACTGTCTTCAGAATTATGCGAAGAAAGTCCTTTTCGAAAATCACTACTGTAGTCCTTCTTGTTTTTTTTTTTATAAGAAATCATTTTTGTTAAAGCCAGCGCGACTTTGTTTTAAAGCTCTATGAGCTCGAAAACAGCAGGAAGTTTGCAGGCAGCTTTAGATTTTTTTTTCCCGGGAAGAACGGATTGTAATATAAAATTTAACGAGGCTAAATTTATCCATTCAACAGTAAATATTTCAAGCATTGATTATTTAAAAATTTTTTTATACTTACTCTTCTCCTTTGCATTTCGAAGGCCAACTGTAATAAAAAACAAAATTAATTAATAGTCTAGAGCTTATTATAAGAAAATGAATTCTTGACTTACAGCTTCGAGATTTGCATTGACATTTTCGACGATTGAAAACAATGCGATTAATAGAATAACTGACGTAAATATGAAATTCATTTTGGGGAAAATTATTTCTAATTATCTAAAATCAAAAATTATTTGCATGTATTATTTTTACTTACAATAACTTACATACTATTATAGGGATGGTTTCTATAAATTATGGGGACCATCCCTATAATAGAATGGGTCTAATTTAAAATTTTTATCTATAAAAAAACTCGATAAACAAATAATTATTACAAACGTAAAAAATAAATAAATAAATAATTACGTGAGTGTAAAGTCGATATGTTGAAAATCTCAATATCGTACTTAATGTCATCAGGATGAAAATTCCGAGTTTATATATCCGGCTTTATCAGCAATTTCGTCTCGAAAATAAATTGTTTAATCAGGCGGTCAGTATAAATCCCACCCACCAAAAACATTTATGTTTTTATTATATATGCAAAAACATGTTTATTGCATTTTAGTTTATTTATTTTATGTATTTATAAGTATTACATAAATTATATAAATATATACTGACTTTAGGAAGCTATTTCAAAGCTAGTTGTAAGTTGTAAGGTATGCAATTATTATTTTTTTTTTATTACTTTCGTTACTTTATATTACTAAAAAAGCTATAAGCAGCAGCGGAAGTAGTTCGGTGCTCGCCACGAGATCGCGCCCACCACTTGTAGTGTCCTTGGTAAGAAACTTGTTTCAGAACTGTTAAATTCTAAACTCGAGACTATTCTAGCTCGGGTATTCCGTTATTTGACAGAGTGATAAGTACCTTTTTTGATGGTATTATAGTACCCCTAGTAAATCCGGTCATACTTAAAAAAAAAAAAACATCCACTGATTTTTAGCCCAGTTTCGGTCATTTTTCGGTGATATCCCAAAAAACTACCCAAATTATACCTAAATAGTGCCTCTATTATGGGTATGTTTGTGAACATTATATACCTAAAAAGTACTCTAATTTTTTTTCTTAATTGTTAAATTTAGCAGAGTCAAATTTTAATCTATTAACCAATGAAATCAATTTATTAATAAAAGTAAGAAATTAATAGGAGAGAAGTAAAATACATGTTTATTCAAATTTTGAAATTTTTATTAAATTATAAATTCGTTATTTTATTAAATTTTTTTTAGAACAATAAAAATGAAAAGCTTTTTGATTTTACTAATAAAAAACAAAAATAATTTCCAATTATTTTTAAATAAATTTCTCTGATCGCTGCCTGTTGAGAAATATTACAGACTTTTCGTTCAGTTTTTTTCGAGCAAATCGATCATTTTTGAGAAAATCTGTGACACCTTGATAAATATTATGTTTAGGGTTAGGTTTCTTCGTATGCTTCAAAAATCTTGTTCTATGTAGAGCCTATTCACTTCCACTATTTTTTATTAGTTGACACAATTACTTATAACTTACACTAACGGCGCCAGTAAAACAATTTAGAATATAGTTTTCATTAAATGTAATTAAATCTTTCCACTCTCAAAAATGTGAGTGTTTGAGCTGACTAGAAAAATACATAATATTGTATTTGTATAGTTGGTACGACAGTATTCAAGCTGAACAGTAAAACGACATTTCATTTATAAACGCCATCTATACTATACTTCACAAATAATGATTTTTTTCAGTGTATAATTTGGGTATGAAAAGTTCACAAACATACCTAAGATTCACGTTAATTTCGGTATGATTAGGGCATTATTCGTAAAACGTACCCAAATGTTATCAAATGTATACTATGTCCAAAACACACTCAAAATATACCCAAAATTCCTGTATGATTGAATTTACTACGGAAACTTACTGTGACTTTACTGTAAGTTCTTTTCATTGATTTCAATTGATTTATATTTCTATTAAAAAATCTAAATCTATCCAATCGCATAAGAATGACTTAAAATAAATATTTTGAGAAAATAAAACAATGAAAAAAAAATATTGTGCTAAAGAAAAAGAAACAGTTTTATTTATAATTTTAAAATAAATATTAATTTGCATTTATATTAAGATTAAAGTTATTGTTTTATTCGTTGTTGATTTAAAATTACATGCGTCGCTATGGAAATTTCTGAGCTAGAGAGAGACAAAGAGATCTTTTTTTTTTCCAAGCATATATTATTTGTCGATTCAGAAGCATTCAAAAATGTTCGAAAGGTCAATTCATTTTCAATTGTTTTGCATCTAATAATTACTAGTACTCATGATATTTATCTCGCAAACTATTGATCTGAGGAAAAAATTATAGGAGTAAAAACTTGTAGGAAATTGAATTTCCTGTACAAAGAGTACCAACAAGCCCAAGTTGTTGATAAATTTTCTAAAAAAATAGTCAATAAATTATTTTTATTTTTATTCTTAATTTTCCGTTTATTGAATAAAATTTTAAAATAATTTCAACAATAAATACTTTGATAAATAGAAAATTTATGGCCGCTTAGATTAAATATTTCCAACACATGTACCAGTAGGATCAGCGTCACAGTGAAGATATTTACAGCAACCTCGACTCGCACTGCACTAAAAAAATAAAATAAAAATATATCTAATAAATATTTATTATCATATATTTAATTTACTAAATTATTTACTTACTGATTCTCCAAACTGCCCACATTTTTCTGCAGCGATTATATTTATTATCGTAATCACAAGAAAAATAAAAAATATTTTAAACATTTTTTCTGATGATTTTTAAAAAGCTTGAGCTAGAAAAAAAAATTACTAAAATAATTATTCTGGCTAAGCGATTAGAGATACGATAAAAATGTACTGAAATAATTTTGTAGATAATTAAATTTCCTATAAAAATGTATATGTTCATTTTTTTGATAACGTCAATGGCTGGGCCACAAATTGATATTAAATGTAAATAAATAGATGCCAAGTACTTACCAAGTAAGTTATTGTAACTCTGGTGCTCTTTGAATTACTTATAATTAAATTTATATCGTAACAGAGTATTTATATGTTTTTGTTGAATATATACAGGAATTCCCTGCCAGAAATAATCTAAAGAAATTTATTATTCTACAGTTTAACGATTATAAAAAACCGCGAGGTCGCGTCGCGGGAATCCCAGTCTTTTATTTAAATTCTTTGCAAGGTTTTATAATGTTGTTTCTTAGATAAAACTTAGTGTCAGTGAGTAAACAAGGAAATTAAATATCCAATAAAAATTTTTCATTACTCTATTTTATTTTTCTCACAACTTTTACAATTTTATGATAAAAATTACCATTTATGATTTCATAAATCATTATTATGTATCTTGTAGGTACTTTTTCCAGGGGAAATTTAATTTCCCATAATGTTTCACTTTTATAATTTTTTCCTCAGATCAATAGCTTACAAAGTAAATATAGTAGGTACTATCAATTATTATCATTATGAGTTCTACGGTAAAAATTTAGAATAAATAGGTCTTGTTGGTACTCTTTTCAGAGGAAATTTAATTTCCAACAATTTTTGACTCTTATCATTTTTTCCTCAGACCCATAGTTTACGAGATCCATTTAATGGGTTTTAGTAATTGTTATCATTATGACTCCTTTAGTAAATATTCGAAATAAATAGGTCTTGTGGGTACTCTTTCCAGAGGAAATTTAATTCCCTACAATTTTTAACTCTTATAATTATTTCCTCAGAGCCATAGTTTACGAGATAAATATAATGGGTTCTAATAATTGTTATGATAATGACTCCTTTAGAAAATATTATGAATAATTAGGTCTTGTGGGTATTCTTTCCACAGAAAATTTGATTCCCTACAACTTTTGACTGATTACATTTTTTCTTTAAGTCAATAGTTTACAAGATAATTATTATGGGTACTGATAAACATTACCATTATGACTCCTATGATAAAAATTTGGAATAAATAGGTCTTGTGGGTACTCTTTCCAGAGGAAATTTAATTTCCAACAATTTTTGACTCTTATCATTTTTTCCTCAGACCCATAGTTTACGAGATCCATTTAATGGGTTTTAGTAATTGTTATCATTATGACTCCTTTAGTAAATATTCGAAATATATAGGTCTTGTGGGTACTCTTTCCAGAGGAAATTTAATTCCCTACAATCTTTTACTCTTATCATTTTTTCCTCAGAGCCATAGTTTACGAGATAAATATAATGGGTTCTAATAATTGTTATGATAATGACTCCTTTAGAAAATATTATGAATAATTAGGTCTTGTGGGTATTCTTTCCACAGAAAATTTGATTCCCTACAACTTTTGACTGATTACATTTTTCCCTTAAGTCAATAGTTTACAAGATAATTATTATGGGTACTGATAAACATTACCATTATGACTCCTATGATAAAAATTTGGAATAAATAGGTCTTGTGGGTACTCTTTCCAGAGGAAATTTAATTTCCTACAATTTTGACTAATTATACTTTTTCATAGAATCGATAGTTCACGAAATAATAGCAGTAGTATTTAAAAAAACTTGCCGGAATTTTTAAAACACTCCTAGCTCCATCTATCAATTTGAGATGGAACTTGTTCTCTATCCAAACAAAGGTAAGTCTGTAAATCGCGGAAATCCCCGACCTTAATAATAATAATAACAAGTAATTGTCACCTAACCTTAAAAATAAAAAACCTAAACAAATAATATACAAATATGATAATAATATTTTTCCATGTGCTTTTTGTTTTAAATACTTACTTGCTAAAGAGAAGTGAGAGAAAAAAGAAAATGAGCGTTAATTGTGATAAATTATTGGTCGGCACCAGAAGCATCCAAGAAAATCAAGAGGAGAAAAATGAAATAAAGACAGAATTTGATATCGAAAATTCTTTTTACAGTGACAATAATTATCAAATTCGATTTAATCCACCGCTTTATATACAGAGATATTGCGCGGTACAGAAAATTTTGAGCGACGATAATTTAAAAGGAAAATTACGCAAGGTAACTATTTTTTTTCCCTATTTATTATAAAAACTGGTTTTTATTTTCAGCAATTCAACCAAATGAGGGCTCGAATTAAAGCTTAGACTCCGAGCTCCAAAATGAGACCACTGATGGTCCTTAATTTTAATTAGTTTAGAAGTAATTAATTGTTGGAACTTAATAAGGGGGCGAAATCGTAGATTTTGAAATTTGTCTCTATCTATATGTAGAAATATCTTGAAAGTTATTGATCGGAAGTAGGTCGAACAGAAACGAAAGTTATAGCGGAAGGTCTGAGCTTTAATTTAAGCCCTAGAACGTTCCTTAATAATAATTAGTTTCCGAGAAATCGATTTTTGAAGTCAATTGAAAAAATTTATGAGAATTTGAAATTTAACAATTTTGATCTTCAAACTTTGATATCGTGGAAATTATTGATTTAAACTTTATACAACATAAACTTAAATTTATCTTTGACCCCCAGCTTTAAAATGAGACCAAGAACGGACCTTAATCTCAATTTTCCTAGAAGTTATGAATTTTTAAAGTTCCCGCGTTTAAATTCAAAAATTCAAATTTCTCCATAATCTATTTCTACCTAAATAGATCGATATCTCGGAAACTATTGATCGAAACTTAATAGAACATGAATGAAAATTGTTTGTCGAAGTCTAAGCTTCAATTTGAGCCCAAGACCGACTCTTTATCTTAAATTTCCTCAAAGTTATGAATTTTTAATGTTCCCGCCTCCAGATTCAATAATTCAAATTTCCTTAAAATATTTCTCCTATATAAATCGATATCTCGAAAACTATCAATCGAATCTCGATCAAAAACCAATGAAAATTGACTCTTGAACCTTAACCTTTAATTTGAGCCTGACCTCGTCCCTTAATCTCAATTTTCCTAGAAGTTATGAATTTTTAAAGTTCCCGCCTCCAGATTCAAAAATTGAAATTTTCCCAAAATCGATTGCTATCTATATAGATCGATATCTCGGAAGCAATTGATCGGAACTCAATTAAACATAAACAAAAATTGGTCCTTGAACCTTGAGCTTTAATTTGAGCCCAATCCCGTCTCTTAATCTCATTTTTCCTAGAAGTTATGAATTTTTAAAGTTCCCGCCTCTAGATTCAAAAATTCAAATTTCTCAAAAATCTGTCGCTATTTCTATGAATTTATATAGATCAATATCTCGAAAACTATCAATCGAATCTCGATCAAATATTAATAAAAATTGATCCTTGAATCTTAACCTCTAATTTGAGCCTGACCTTGTCCCTCAATCTCAATTTTCCTAAAAGTTATGAATTATCAAAGTTCCCGCGCCTAGATTCAAAAATTAAATTTCCCAAATATCTACGGCTATCTATATAGATCGATATCTCGAAACCTATCGGTCGAAACTCAATCAACCACAAACAAAAATTACAGCGGAAGGTCAAAGCTTTAAAACGAGCCCAAAAACGAGCCTTAATCTAAATAAGATCAAACGTTATGACTTTTAAAAACTCAACTTAATTTCAGGTCGTAGAATTCGGATGTTCCGAGCTGAGTTTCTTCCTCTACCTGAAGAATACTCCTCACCTGGAGGAACTCCTCTTCGTGGATATCGACCGGGCGATCTTGGAACAGAACAAGCGCAAAATCGAGGCCCTGAGCGCGGACTTCCTGCACCTGAGAGACCGTCCCCTGAAGGTCTTCGTCTACGAGGGGAGCGTCAGCTCCAAAGACCGTCGGCTGGAGCACGTGGACGCGGTGGTCGCTATCGAGCTGATCGAGCATCTCTACCCCGAGACTCTATCCCAGGTCCCCGATGTCATCTTCGGATTTATCAGGCCCCAGGTCGCCGTCTTGACGACCCCCAACGCGGATTTCAATGTCCTCTTCCCCAACTTCAGCGGCTCCCGTCACCCGGACCACAAGTTCGAGTGGACCAGGTCCCAGTTCCAGTCCTGGTGTTCCCAAATAATTCACAAGTATCCCGACTACCTGGTGACTTACCAAGGAGTCGGTGAAGGTCCTGCAGGATCTGAAAATCTCGGCTGCTGCTCCCAGATGGCGATTTTCCATCGCAAGTACACTGGAGATCTTCCCCAGGACCAGGGTCAGGATCTAGAAGACACCTACCAGTTGGTAGCACAGGAAATCTATCCAATGCACGTCGACAATCGTTCGGACGAAGACAAAATCCTGGACGAGGCTGCCTACTACATCAGAAGCTTCCATCTCAACAACGACGAGGAGGAAATGCCTCTGGAGAAGCTCGCCAGCATCATGGAGACTAAAGTCGAGACTTTGAAGGACGCGCTGGAGACTGCTGGCTGGGAAGTGGTCCAACGTGACCTTGGAAGCTGGTACGTTGCTTGCAGACCTCTGAGCCTGGTTTCTGAGTACGATGCTGATGAGAACTTCGACTGGGACATGGACATCGAAGGTGATGATGCCGAGGAACATGGCACTGGTGTCAGGAATGATTTAACTGATGATTCTGATGGTTTAGAATCAAGTCCAGGCTCTAGGAATGGAGTAATTGGTGATTTACTACCTGGACAACGATTTGCTGATGATTGGAGACTGGGACCGGGTCGTAAAAGTACTTGGAAGGATGCTCCAGGTCAAAAGACACGAGTAACTGATGATTCAGCACCTGGACCAGCTGGTAGAAGTAATTGGGAAGGTGGTCCAGGTCAAAAGAAAGGATTTGCTGATGACTGGAGACTAGGACCCAACTACAAGAATGATTGGAGAACTGATCTAGGCGCTGAGATTGGATTTGCTGATGATCTAGCACATGGAACAACTGGTACCGGTGATTGGAAGCCTGGACCAGGTCCTAGATGTGATTGGCAACCGATTCCAGGTCCAGTACCAGTTACCAAGCCCCAATCTCAGGGCTCAAGTATCTGCAGCATGTTTTACGAAGCACCAACACCAGAGAACACGCTCACGTGTCCAGATATCAGTAATCCAGAGTTCCAGTTTGACAGTTCTATCCAAGAGTCCATGGACCAGGTGTCCAAGTCGCCAATTCGTGCCAGCACGCCCCAGAAAGATCAAGATCACAAACTTAATCTCGACTTCGAGACTCCTTCCAGCAGCTGGACACCGGAAATTGTCGACTCTGGATACCCGAACACGTCTTCCGTACCCGACACTCCTGAAAGTGACCTGCCCAGCATCGACGAAGATCTTGATGACCAGCCAGTGGAACAGGTCCCTAGAGTTCCTGGTTTCCAGGTTCAGTTCCAGGCCCAGGTTGAGAATGGAGATCTGGCTAACAATAATCGTGATAGAGAAGGGAATAACGTTGCAGTGAGAGAGGACATCATCATCAGAGAACGTGACCGTGATATTGAAAATGAAAATGATATTTATTAATTTATTTATTTTTACTTAATCGTTTTTGAGGATTCTATCAGCAACTTGTGGAGGAATTTCTATCACTAGGGAGGTTAAATTGTAGCCAAAGATCTGGACTTTCTAGTGAGACCAATTAGAAGTCTCAACTATCATTAGCTAGAGAGTTATTAATTTTCAAAGATCGTTATTTAAAGTAAATAAGAGAGTCCTCAAAAATAGTGATTGTTTTTTGTGAAAACTGTTGATAAATCAAAATATCTTAAGGTAATAACAGTATTAGTTATTAAGTTTATTATCAAGACTGAATAACATATCCTTGTATCTATTATTATTTAACTAGATGAATAAATGAATAATAATAACTGTCTTTATTTTTTATAGACATTAAAATAGAAAATGATAATTCAGGATTAAAAGTAGGGATAAAAAGGGAATACATAGGGCTTGTGGGTACTCTTTCCAGAAGAAATTCGATTCTAGACATTTTTTTACTCTTTACATTTTTCTCTTAGAGTGATAGTTTACGAGATAAATGTAAGGAGTACTAGCAATTATTGTAATTATAATTCTTATAGAAAAATTTGGGAATAACTGGGGCTTGTGGGTACTCTTTCCAGAGGAAATTCAATTTCCTACAATTTTTGACTCTTAACATTTTTTCCTCAGAGTGATAGTTTACGAGATAAATATAATGAGTATTGATAACCATTATTATTACGACCTCTGTGGTAAAAATTTGAAATAAATAGGGCTTGTGGGTACTCTTTCCAGAGGAAATTCAATTTCCTACAATTTTTGACTCTTAACATTTTTTCCTCAGAGTGATAGTTTACGAGATAAATATAATGAGTATTGATAACCATTATTATTACGACCTCTGTGGTAAAAATTTGAAATAAATAGGGCTTGTGGGTACTCTTTCCAGAGGAAATTCAATTTCCTACAATTTTTGACTCTTAACATTTTTTCCTCAGACCAATAGTTTACGAGATAAATATAATGAGTATTGATAACCATTATTATTACGACCTCTGTGGTAAAAATTTGGAATAAATAGGGCTTGTGGGTACTCTTTCCAGAGGAAATTCGATTCTAGACATTTTTTTACTCTTTACATTTTTTCCTCAGACCAATAGTTTACGAGATAAATATAATGAGTATTGATAACCATTATTATTACGACCTCTGTGGTAAAAATTTGAAATAAATAGGGCTTGTGGGTACTCTTTCCAGAGGAAATTCAATTTCCTACAATTTTTGACTCTTAACATTTTTTCCTCAGACCAATAGTTTACGAGATAAATATAATGAGTATTGATAACCATTATTATTACGACCTCTGTGGTAAAAATTTGAAATAAATAGGGCTTGTGGGTACTCTTTCCAGAGGAAATTCAATTTCCTACAATTTTTGACTCTTAACATTTTTTCCTCAGACCAATAGTTTACGAGATAAATATAATGAGTATTGATAACCATTATTATTACGACCTCTGTGGTAAAAATTTGAAATAAATAGGGCTTGTGGGTACTCTTTCCAGAGGAAATTCGATTCTAGACATTTTTTTACTCTTTACATTTTTTCCTCAGACCAATAGTTTACGAGATAAATATAATGAGTATTGATAACCATTATTATTACGACCTCTGTGGTAAAAATTTGAAATAAATAGGGCTTGTGGGTACTCTTTCCAGAGGAAATTCAATTTCCTACAATTTTTGACTCTTAACATTTTTTCCTCAGACCAATAGTTTACGAGATAAATATAATGAGTATTGATAACCATTATTATTACGACCTCTGTGGTAAAAATTTGGAATAAATAGGGCTTGTGGGTACTCTTTCCAGAGGAAATTCGATTCTAGACATTTTTTTACTCTTTACATTTTTTCCTCAGACCAATAGTTTACGAGATAAATATAATGAGTATTGATAACCATTATTATTACGACCTCTGTGGTAAAAATTTGAAATAAATAGGGCTTGTGGGTACTCTTTCCAGAGGAAATTCAATTTCCTACAATTTTTGACTCTTAACATTTTTTCCTCAGACCAATAGTTTACGAGATAAATATAATGAGTATTGATAACCATTATTATTACGACCTCTGTGGTAAAAATTTGAAATAAATAGGGCTTGTGGGTACTCTTTCCAGAGGAAATTCAATTTCCTACAATTTTTGACTCTTAACATTTTTTCCTCAGACCAATAGTTTACGAGATAAATATAATGAGTATTGATAACCATTATTATTACGACCTCTGTGGTAAAAATTTGGAATAAATAGGGCTTGTGGGTACTCTTTCCAGAGGAAATTCGATTCTAGACATTTTTTTACTCTTTACATTTTTTCCTCAGACCAATAGTTTACGAGATAAATATAATGAGTATTGATAACCATTATTATTACGACCTCTGTGGTAAAAATTTGAAATAAATAGGGCTTGTGGGTACTCTTTCCAGAGGAAATTCAATTTCCTACAATTTTTGACTCTTAACATTTTTTCCTCAGACCAATAGTTTACGAGATAAATATAATGAGTATTGATAACCATTATTATTACGACCTCTGTGGTAAAAATTTGAAATAAATAGGGCTTGTGGGTACTCTTTCCAGAGGAAATTCAATTTCCTACAATTTTTGACTCTTAACATTTTTTCCTCAGACCAATAGTTTACGAGATAAATATAATGAGTATTGATAACCATTATTATTACGACCTCTGTGGTAAAAATTTGAAATAAATAGGGCTTGTGGGTACTCTTTCCAGAGGAAATTCAATTTCCTACAATTTTTGACTCTTAACATTTTTTCCTCAGACCAATAGTTTACGAGATAAATATAATGAGTATTGATAACCATTATTATTACGACCTCTGTGGTAAAAATTTGAAATAAATAGGGCTTGTGGGTACTCTTTCCAGAGGAAATTCAATTTCCTACAATTTTTGACTCTTAACATTTTTTCCTCAGACCAATAGTTTACGAGATAAATATAATGAGTATTGATAACCATTATTATTACGACCTCTGTGGTAAAAATTTGAAATAAATAGGGCTTGTGGGTACTCTTTCCAGAGGAAATTCGATTCTAGACATTTTTTTACTCTTTACATTTTTTCCTCAGACCAATAGTTTACGAGATAAATATAATGAGTATTGATAACCATTATTATTACGACCTCTGTGGTAAAAATTTGAAATAAATAGGGCTTGTGGGTACTCTTTCCAGAGGAAATTCAATTTCCTACAATTTTTGACTCTTAACATTTTTTCCTCAGACCAATAGTTTACGAGATAAATATAATGAGTATTGATAACCATTATTATTACGACCTCTGTGGTAAAAATTTGGAATAAATAGGGCTTGTGGGTACTCTTTCCAGAGGAAATTCGATTCTAGACATTTTTTTACTCTTTACATTTTTTCCTCAGACCAATAGTTTACGAGATAAATATAATGAGTATTGATAACCATTATTATTACGACCTCTGTGGTAAAAATTTGAAATAAATAGGGCTTGTGGGTACTCTTTCCAGAGGAAATTCAATTTCCTACAATTTTTGACTCTTAACATTTTTTCCTCAGACCAATAGTTTACGAGATAAATATAATGAGTATTGATAACCATTATTATTACGACCTCTGTGGTAAAAATTTGAAATAAATAGGGCTTGTGGGTACTCTTTCCAGAGGAAATTCAATTTCCTACAATTTTTGACTCTTAACATTTTTTCCTCAGACCAATAGTTTACGAGATAAATATAATGAGTATTGATAACCATTATTATTACGACCTCTGTGGTAAAAATTTGGAATAAATAGGGCTTGTGGGTACTCTTTCCAGAGGAAATTCGATTCTAGACATTTTTTTACTCTTTACATTTTTTCCTCAGACCAATAGTTTACGAGATAAATATAATGAGTATTGATAACCATTATTATTACGACCTCTGTGGTAAAAATTTGAAATAAATAGGGCTTGTGGGTACTCTTTCCAGAGGAAATTCAATTTCCTACAATTTTTGACTCTTAACATTTTTTCCTCAGACCAATAGTTTACGAGATAAATATAATGAGTATTGATAACCATTATTATTACGACCTCTGTGGTAAAAATTTGAAATAAATAGGGCTTGTGGGTACTCTTTCCAGAGGAAATTCAATTTCCTACAATTTTTGACTCTTAACATTTTTTCCTCAGACCAATAGTTTACGAGATAAATATAATGAGTATTGATAACCATTATTATTACGACCTCTGTGGTAAAAATTTGAAATAAATAGGGCTTGTGGGTACTCTTTCCAGAGGAAATTCGATTCTAGACATTTTTTTACTCTTTACATTTTTTCCTCAGACCAATAGTTTACGAGATAAATATAATGAGTATTGATAACCATTATTATTACGACCTCTGTGGTAAAAATTTGAAATAAATAGGGCTTGTGGGTACTCTTTCCAGAGGAAATTCAATTTCCTACAATTTTTGACTCTTAACATTTTTTCCTCAGACCAATAGTTTACGAGATAAATATAATGAGTATTGATAACCATTATTATTACGACCTCTGTGGTAAAAATTTGGAATAAATAGGGCTTGTGGGTACTCTTTCCAGAGGAAATTCGATTCTAGACATTTTTTTACTCTTTACATTTTTTCCTCAGACCAATAGTTTACGAGATAAATATAATGAGTATTGATAACCATTATTATTACGACCTCTGTGGTAAAAATTTGAAATAAATAGGGCTTGTGGGTACTCTTTCCAGAGGAAATTCAATTTCCTACAATTTTTGACTCTTAACATTTTTTCCTCAGACCAATAGTTTACGAGATAAATATAATGAGTATTGATAACCATTATTATTACGACCTCTGTGGTAAAAATTTGAAATAAATAGGGCTTGTGGGTACTCTTTCCAGAGGAAATTCAATTTCCTACAATTTTTGACTCTTAACATTTTTTCCTCAGACCAATAGTTTACGAGATAAATATAATGAGTATTGATAACCATTATTATTACGACCTCTGTGGTAAAAATTTGGAATAAATAGGGCTTGTGGGTACTCTTTCCAGAGGAAATTCGATTCTAGACATTTTTTTACTCTTTACATTTTTTCCTCAGACCAATAGTTTACGAGATAAATATAATGAGTATTGATAACCATTATTATTACGACCTCTGTGGTAAAAATTTGAAATAAATAGGGCTTGTGGGTACTCTTTCCAGAGGAAATTCAATTTCCTACAATTTTTGACTCTTAACATTTTTTCCTCAGACCAATAGTTTACGAGATAAATATAATGAGTATTGATAACCATTATTATTACGACCTCTGTGGTAAAAATTTGAAATAAATAGGGCTTGTGGGTACTCTTTCCAGAGGAAATTCAATTTCCTACAATTTTTGACTCTTAACATTTTTTCCTCAGACCAATAGTTTACGAGATAAATATAATGAGTATTGATAACCATTATTATTACGACCTCTGTGGTAAAAATTTGAAATAAATAGGGCTTGTGGGTACTCTTTCCAGAGGAAATTCAATTTCCTACAATTTTTGACTCTTAACATTTTTTCCTCAGACCAATAGTTTACGAGATAAATATAATGAGTATTGATAACCATTATTATTACGACCTCTGTGGTAAAAATTTGAAATAAATAGGGCTTGTGGGTACTCTTTCCAGAGGAAATTCAATTTCCTACAATTTTTGACTCTTAACATTTTTTCCTCAGACCAATAGTTTACGAGATAAATATAATGAGTATTGATAACCATTATTATTACGACCTCTGTGGTAAAAATTTGAAATAAATAGGGCTTGTGGGTACTCTTTCCAGAGGAAATTCGATTCTAGACATTTTTTTACTCTTTACATTTTTTCCTCAGACCAATAGTTTACGAGATAAATATAATGAGTATTGATAACCATTATTATTACGACCTCTGTGGTAAAAATTTGAAATAAATAGGGCTTGTGGGTACTCTTTCCAGAGGAAATTCAATTTCCTACAATTTTTGACTCTTAACATTTTTTCCTCAGACCAATAGTTTACGAGATAAATATAATGAGTATTGATAACCATTATTATTACGACCTCTGTGGTAAAAATTTGGAATAAATAGGGCTTGTGGGTACTCTTTCCAGAGGAAATTCGATTCTAGACATTTTTTTACTCTTTACATTTTTTCCTCAGACCAATAGTTTACGAGATAAATATAATGAGTATTGATAACCATTATTATTACGACCTCTGTGGTAAAAATTTGAAATAAATAGGGCTTGTGGGTACTCTTTCCAGAGGAAATTCAATTTCCTACAATTTTTGACTCTTAACATTTTTTCCTCAGACCAATAGTTTACGAGATAAATATAATGAGTATTGATAACCATTATTATTACGACCTCTGTGGTAAAAATTTGAAATAAATAGGGCTTGTGGGTACTCTTTCCAGAGGAAATTCAATTTCCTACAATTTTTGACTCTTAACATTTTTTCCTCAGACCAATAGTTTACGAGATAAATATAATGAGTATTGATAACCATTATTATTACGACCTCTGTGGTAAAAATTTGGAATAAATAGGGCTTGTGGGTACTCTTTCCAGAGGAAATTCGATTCTAGACATTTTTTTACTCTTTACATTTTTTCCTCAGACCAATAGTTTACGAGATAAATATAATGAGTATTGATAACCATTATTATTACGACCTCTGTGGTAAAAATTTGAAATAAATAGGGCTTGTGGGTACTCTTTCCAGAGGAAATTCAATTTCCTACAATTTTTGACTCTTAACATTTTTTCCTCAGACCAATAGTTTACGAGATAAATATAATGAGTATTGATAACCATTATTATTACGACCTCTGTGGTAAAAATTTGATATAAATAGGGCTTGTGGGTACTCTTTCCAGAGGAAATTCAATTTCCTACAATTTTTGACTCTTAACATTTTTTCCTCAGACCAATAGTTTACGAGATAAATATAATGAGTATTGATAACCATTATTATTACGACCTCTGTGGTAAAAATTTGAAATAAATAGGGCTTGTGGGTACTCTTTCCAGAGGAAATTCAATTTCCTACAATTTTTGACTCTTAACATTTTTTCCTCAGACCAATAGTTTACGAGATAAATATAATGAGTATTGATAACCATTATTATTACGACCTCTGTGGTAAAAATTTGATATAAATAGGGCTTGTGGGTACTCTTTCCAGAGGAAATTCAATTTCCTACAATTTTTGACTCTTAACATTTTTTCCTCAGACCAATAGTTTACGAGATAAATATAATGAGTATTGATAACCATTATTATTACGACCTCTGTGGTAAAAATTTGAAATAAATAGGGCTTGTGGGTACTCTTTCCAGAGGAAATTCGATTCTAGACATTTTTTTACTCTTTACATTTTTTCCTCAGACCAATAGTTTACGAGATAAATATAATGAGTATTGATAACCATTATTATTACGACCTCTGTGGTAAAAATTTGAAATAAATAGGGCTTGTGGGTACTCTTTCCAGAGGAAATTCAATTTCCTACAATTTTTGACTCTTAACATTTTTTCCTCAGACCAATAGTTTACGAGATAAATATAATGAGTATTGATAACCATTATTATTACGACCTCTGTGGTAAAAATTTGAAATAAATAGGGCTTGTGGGTACTCTTTCCAGAGGAAATTCGATTCTAGACATTTTTTTACTCTTTACATTTTTTCCTCAGACCAATAGTTTACGAGATAAATATAATGAGTATTGATAACCATTATTATTACGACCTCTGTGGTAAAAATTTGGAATAAATAGGGCTTGTGGGTACTCTTTCCAGAGGAAATTCGATTCTAGACATTTTTTTACTCTTTACATTTTTTCCTCAGACCAATAGTTTACGAGATAAATATAATGAGTATTGATAACCATTATTATTACGACCTCTGTGGTAAAAATTTGGAATAAATAGGGCTTGTGGGTACTCTTTCCAGAGGAAATTCGATTCTAGACATTTTTTTACTCTTTACATTTTTTCCTTAGATCAATAGTTTACGAGATAAATGTACTGGGCACTGAAAACTGTTATGATTATTATTTTCGAAAATATTGAAAATAAGTAAAGGTTGTGGGTACTCATTCCAGAGAAAATTCAATTTCCTATCGCCTGAACTCAATCACGTTTCTGAATTTCTAAAACTAGCTGTCACAATAAATCTATTAAATTATTTTTTATTCAATTTATTATAATTATTTTACATTGTCAAATAGACACTAAGTATTATAATTATTAATAATAACAATTATCGACTAATTTATTCTCAATGCTAATGGACTTGTTTATTATTATTATTATTGTTAATTTTAATTATCATGTAAATATTCCGCCATTTTTTATTTTATAAAAAAACTATAGCTAGAATGTTTTCTTTTTTTAAAAAAAAATTTCCGCCATGGCAATAAAAAAATTAATTACGTCGTTTTTTTATGGCAACTTAAATAATTAATTAATAATAATTAGGTTTAATTAAAAATCTCAAGTAAAAAAAAATAATAAAGAGTACGAAAAAAATTTTTCAACGCACAGCCAATTTTAAAAAAATTTAAGAAAAATAATAATAATCTTATATATATATAGATATATATTTTACGAAATTAAACAGCCTCTTTGATGCTGTCGCGTGACTGAGAGTGAATAACATGACCCATTTCTCCACCGGGCGCAGAATCACGTCGCGAAATAGTTGAATTTATTGTGTCCCGTTTATTTGCGGCTTCTTTTATTGTTGAAAGAGTTTTACTGAGCCATGGCCATGAATTTCTAGCTGCTTGAAGCTCCGAAGATGCTGCGTGTAATTGATGCGTTAAATCCTGTAACAAATTTTTTTTTTTCAATAATAATAATAAGTAAGGCTTGTGGGTACTCTTTCCAGAGGAAATTCAATTTCCTACAATTTTTGATTCTTTACTTTTTCTTCTCAGACCAATAGTTTACGAGATAAATGTACTGGGTATTAAAAAATGTAATTATTATGATTATTATTTTTAGTATTGGTATTAAGTAGAGCTTGTGGGTACTCTTTCCAGAGGAAATTCAATTTGCTACAATTTTTGATTCTTTACTTTTTCTTCTCAGACCAATAGTTTACGAGATAAATGTACTGGGTATTAAAAAATGTAATTATTATGATTATTATTTTTAGTATTGGTAGTAAGTAGGGCTTGTGGGTACTCTTTCCAGAGGAAATTTAATTTGCTACAATTTTTGATTCTTTACTTTTTCTTCTCAGACCAATAGTTTACGAGATAAATGTACTGGGTATTAAAAAATGTAATTATTATGATTATTATTTTTAGTATTGGTATTAAGTAGAGCTTGTGGGTACTCTTTCCAGAGGAAATTCAATTTGCTACAATTTTTGATTCTTTACTTTTTCTTCTCAGACCAATAGTTTACGAGATAAATGTACTGGGTATTAAAAAATGTAATTATTATGATTATTATTTTTAGTATTGGTAGTAAGTAGGGCTTGTGGGTACTCTTTCCAGAGGAAATTTAATTTGCTACAATTTTTGATTCTTTACTTTTTCTTCTCAGACCAATAGTTTACGAGATAAATGTACTGGGTATTAAAAAATGTAATTATTATGATTATTATTTTTAGTATTGGTATTAAGTAGAGCTTGTGGGTACTCTTTCCAGAGGAAATTCAATTTGCTACAATTTTTGATTCTTTACTTTTTCTTCTCAGACCAATAGTTTACGAGATAAATGTACTGGGTATTAAAAAATGTAATTATTATGATTATTATTTTTAGTATTGGTATTAAGTAGGGCTTGTGGGTACTCTTTCCAGAGGAAATTCGATTCTAGACATTTTTTTACTCTTTACATTTTTTCCTCAGACCAATAGTTTACGAGATAAATATAATGAGTATTGATAACCATTATTATTACGACCTCTGTGGTAAAAATTTGAAATAAATAGGGCTTGTGGGTACTCTTTCCAGAGGAAATTCAATTTCCTACAATTTTTGACTCTTAACATTTTTTCCTCAGACCAATAGTTTACGAGATAAATATAATGAGTATTGATAACCATTATTATTACGACCTCTGTGGTAAAAATTTGGAATAAATAGGGCTTGTGGGTACTCTTTCCAGAGGAAATTCGATTCTAGACATTTTTTTACTCTTTACATTTTTTCCTCAGACCAATAGTTTACGAGATAAATATAATGAGTATTGATAACCATTATTATTACGACCTCTGTGGTAAAAATTTGAAATAAATAGGGCTTGTGGGTACTCTTTCCAGAGGAAATTCAATTTCCTACAATTTTTGACTCTTAACATTTTTTCCTCAGACCAATAGTTTACGAGATAAATATAATGAGTATTGATAACCATTATTATTACGACCTCTGTGGTAAAAATTTGAAATAAATAGGGCTTGTGGGTACTCTTTCCAGAGGAAATTCAATTTCCTACAATTTTTGACTCTTAACATTTTTTCCTCAGACCAATAGTTTACGAGATAAATATAATGAGTATTGATAACCATTATTATTACGACCTCTGTGGTAAAAATTTGGAATAAATAGGGCTTGTGGGTACTCTTTCCAGAGGAAATTCGATTCTAGACATTTTTTTACTCTTTACATTTTTTCCTCAGACCAATAGTTTACGAGATAAATATAATGAGTATTGATAACCATTATTATTACGACCTCTGTGGTAAAAATTTGAAATAAATAGGGCTTGTGGGTACTCTTTCCAGAGGAAATTCAATTTCCTACAATTTTTGACTCTTAACATTTTTTCCTCAGACCAATAGTTTACGAGATAAATATAATGAGTATTGATAACCATTATTATTACGACCTCTGTGGTAAAAATTTGATATAAATAGGGCTTGTGGGTACTCTTTCCAGAGGAAATTCAATTTCCTACAATTTTTGACTCTTAACATTTTTTCCTCAGACCAATAGTTTACGAGATAAATATAATGAGTATTGATAACCATTATTATTACGACCTCTGTGGTAAAAATTTGAAATAAATAGGGCTTGTGGGTACTCTTTCCAGAGGAAATTCGATTCTAGACATTTTTTTACTCTTTACATTTTTTCCTCAGACCAATAGTTTACGAGATAAATATAATGAGTATTGATAACCATTATTATTACGACCTCTGTGGTAAAAATTTGAAATAAATAGGGCTTGTGGGTACTCTTTCCAGAGGAAATTCAATTTCCTACAATTTTTGACTCTTAACATTTTTTCCTCAGACCAATAGTTTACGAGATAAATATAATGAGTATTGATAACCATTATTATTACGACCTCTGTGGTAAAAATTTGAAATAAATAGGGCTTGTGGGTACTCTTTCCAGAGGAAATTCGATTCTAGACATTTTTTTACTCTTTACATTTTTTCCTCAGACCAATAGTTTACGAGATAAATATAATGAGTATTGATAACCATTATTATTACGACCTCTGTGGTAAAAATTTGGAATAAATAGGGCTTGTGGGTACTCTTTCCAGAGGAAATTCGATTCTAGACATTTTTTTACTCTTTACATTTTTTCCTCAGACCAATAGTTTACGAGATAAATATAATGAGTATTGATAACCATTATTATTACGACCTCTGTGGTAAAAATTTGGAATAAATAGGGCTTGTGGGTACTCTTTCCAGAGGAAATTCGATTCTAGACATTTTTTTACTCTTTACATTTTTTCCTTAGATCAATAGTTTACGAGATAAATGTACTGGGCACTGAAAACTGTTATGATTATTATTTTCGAAAATATTGAAAATAAGTAAAGGTTGTGGGTACTCATTCCAGAGAAAATTCAATTTCCTATCGCCTGAACTCAATCACGTTTCTGAATTTCTAAAACTAGCTGTCACAATAAATCTATTAAATTATTTTTTATTCAATTTATTATAATTATTTTACATTGTCAAATAGACACTAAGTATTATAATTATTAATAATAACAATTATCGACTAATTTATTCTCAATGCTAATGGACTTGTTTATTATTATTATTATTGTTAATTTTAATTATCATGTAAATATTCCGCCATTTTTTATTTTATAAAAAAACTATAGCTGGAATGTTTTCTTTTTTTTAAAAAAAAATTTCCGCCATGGCAATAAAAAAAAATTAATTACGTCGTTTTTTTATGGCAACTTAAATAATTAATTAATAATAATTAGGTTTAATTAAAAATCTCAAGTAAAAAAAAATAATAAAGAGTACGAAAAAAATTTTTCAACGCACAGCCAATTTTAAAAAAATTTAAGAAAAATAATAATAATCTTATATATATATAGATATATATTTTACGAAATTAAACAGCCTCTTTGATGCTGTCGCGTGACTGAGAGTGAATAACATGACCCATTTCTCCACCGGGCGCAGAATCACGTCGCGAAATAGTTGAATTTATTGTGTCCCGTTTATTTGCGGCTTCTTTTATTGTTGAAAGAGTTTTACTGAGCCATGGCCATGAATTTCTAGCTGCTTGAAGCTCCGAAGATGCTGCGTGTAATTGATGCGTTAAATCCTGTAACAAATTTTTTTTTTTCAATAATAATAATAAGTAAGGCTTGTGGGTACTCTTTCCAGAGGAAATTCAATTTCCTACAATTTTTGATTCTTTACTTTTTCTTCTCAGACCAATAGTTTACGAGATAAATGTACTGGGTATTAAAAAATGTAATTATTATGATTATTATTTTTAGTATTGGTATTAAGTAGAGCTTGTGGGTACTCTTTCCAGAGGAAATTCAATTTGCTACAATTTTTGATTCTTTACTTTTTCTTCTCAGACCAATAGTTTACGAGATAAATGTACTGGGTATTAAAAAATGTAATTATTATGATTATTATTTTTAGTATTGGTAGTAAGTAGGGCTTGTGGGTACTCTTTCCAGAGGAAATTTAATTTGCTACAATTTTTGATTCTTTACTTTTTCTTCTCAGACCAATAGTTTACGAGATAAATGTACTGGGTATTAAAAAATGTAATTATTATGATTATTATTTTTAGTATTGGTATTAAGTAGAGCTTGTGGGTACTCTTTCCAGAGGAAATTCAATTTGCTACAATTTTTGATTCTTTACTTTTTCTTCTCAGACCAATAGTTTACGAGATAAATGTACTGGGTATTAAAAAATGTAATTATTATGATTATTATTTTTAGTATTGGTAGTAAGTAGGGCTTGTGGGTACTCTTTCCAGAGGAAATTTAATTTGCTACAATTTTTGATTCTTTACTTTTTCTTCTCAGACCAATAGTTTACGAGATAAATGTACTGGGTATTAAAAAATGTAATTATTATGATTATTATTTTTAGTATTGGTATTAAGTAGAGCTTGTGGGTACTCTTTCCAGAGGAAATTCAATTTGCTACAATTTTTGATTCTTTACTTTTTCTTCTCAGACCAATAGTTTACGAGATAAATGTACTGGGTATTAAAAAATGTAATTATTATGATTATTATTTTTAGTATTGGTATTAAGTAGGGCTTGTGGGTACTCTTTCCAGAGGAAATTTAATTTGCTACAATTTTTGATTCTTTACTTTTTCTTCTCAGACCAATAGTTTACGAGATAAATGTACTGGGTATTAAAAAATGTAATTATTATGATTATTATTTTTAGTATTGGTATTAAGTAGAGCTTGTGGGTACTCTTTCCAGAGGAAATTTAATTTGCTACAATTTTTGATTCTTTACTTTTTCTTCTCAGACCAATAGTTTACGAGATAAATGTACTGGGTATTAAAAAATGTAATTATTATGATTATTATTTTTAGTATTGGTATTAAGTAGAGCTTGTGGGTACTCTTTCCAGAGGAAATTCAATTTGCTACAATTTTTGATTCTTTACTTTTTCTTCTCAGACCAATAGTTTACGAGATAAATGTACTGGGTATTAAAAAATGTAATTATTATGATTATTATTTTTAGTATTGGTATTAAGTAGGGCTTGTGGGTACTCTTTCCAGAGGAAATTTAATTTGCTACAATTTTTGATTCTTTACTTTTTCTTCTCAGACCAATAGTTTACGAGATAAATGTACTGGGTATTAAAAAATGTAATTATTATGATTATTATTTTTAGTATTGGTATTAAGTAGAGCTTGTGGGTACTCTTTCCAGAGGAAATTCAATTTGCTACATTTTTTGTCTCATAAAATTATTCTTACAACTGATAGTTTACGTAATAGTAATAGTAATGATAAATTTAATTACTGTAATGACTATAGTAATGATTAAAAATAAGTACAGGTTGTTGGTACTCGTCTTAAAGAGAATTAAAATCTCTACAAGTTTTTTCTAGTAAAATCTTATCCTATGACTCGCGGATCTCGAGATATTTGAGAAAGTTTTAATTTCTAATAAATTTTTTATTTTCATTCAAATTTTTTATCAATAAACTTTTATCATGAGGAAAGTAATTAATTTTACGAAGGAATTTTGTACCTGATTCCGACACTCAGCCTCAACATGTGCTAATTTTGTCTGAGCTAATTCTAATTCCAATTCCCGAACTCGCTCCTGCGTGCGATGCAGCATCGGATCTGGACGATTTTCTAGTGGATGCGATATATCAGCAAACACGTGCGATGACTCCATAACTGTCGTCCGACAATTTGGACAACTTGATATTTTATTCTAAAAAAATAATTATTTTATAAACTTTTGGAAAAAAAAAAAAAAAAAAAAAAGTCTAATTTTAGTACTTACCCTTAAGTCACTTAATGCAGTCTTAGCAGCATTATAATCATCTTCCAAACGCTGACAGATCTATAAAAAAATTCATTAATTAATTTAAAAGAAAAATTTAAAAATTTTATTTTTGAGTCACGATTTAATTATCGATAACTCGAAACCTATCAATCGGAGCTTAATCAAATATTAATGAGAATTGTTGCTAGAAGTCTAAGCTTTAATTTGAGCTCAAAAACGACCCTTAATCTCAATTTTCTTAGAAATTATGAATTTTCAAAGTTTAAAAATTCAACTTTTTCCCGCCAAAAATCAAAATATTGAATTCCTATCTTTAAAAATCGATATCTCGAAAACTATTGATCGGAGCTAAATCAACCAAGAACAAAATTTGTTCCTTAATGTCTAAACTTTATTTTGAGCCCAAGAACGACCTTAAATCTTAATTAGTTTCCAAGTAATGAATTTTTAAAGTTTTTAACAAAAATTGTTCCCTAACTTTCATTTTCCAAAATTTTTTACTGTCTTCAAAATTCTATACCTCGGAAACTATTGACCGGAAGTGAAGTAAACAGTAACGAAAGTTGTTGCTAGAAGTCTAAGCTTTAATTTGAGCCCAAGACCGACCCTTAATCTCAATTTTCTTAGAAGTTATTAATTTTCAAAGTTCAAAAATTCAAATTTTTCCCGCAAAAAATCAAAATATTGAATTCCTATCTTTAAAAATCGATATCTCGAAAACTATTGATCGGAGCTAAATCAACCAAAAACAAAATTTGTTCCTTAATGTCTAAGCTTCATTTTGAGCCCAAGAACGACCTTAAATCTTAATTAGTTTCCGAGTAATGAATTTTTAAAGTTTTTAACAAAAATTGTTTCCTAACTTTCATTTTCCAAAATTTTTTACTGTCTTCAAAATTCTATATCTCGGAAACTATTGACCGGAAGTGAAGCAAACATAAACGAAAGTTGTTGCTAGAAGTCTAAGCTTCAATTTGAGCCCAAAAACGACCCTTAATCTCAATTTTCTTAGAAGTTATGAATTTTCAAATTTCAAAAATTTAAATTTTTCCCGCAAAAAATCAAAATATTGAATTCTTATCTTTAAAAATCGATATCTCGAAAACTATTGATCGGATCTCGTTCAACCAAAAACAAAATTTGTTCCTCAAAGTCTAAGCTTTAATTTGAGCCCAAGAACGACCTTTAATCTAAATTAGTTTCCCAGTAATGAATTTTTAAAGATTTTTAAAAAAGTTGTTCCCTAATTTTCATTTCCCAAAATTTTTTACTGTCTTCAAAATTCGATATCTCGGAAACTATTGACCGGAAGTGAAGTAAACATAAACGAAAGTTGTTGCTAGAAGTCTAAGCTTCAATTTGAGCCCAGAAACGACCCTTAATCTCAATTTTCTTAGAAGTTATGAATTTTCAAAGTTCAAAAATTTAAATTTTTCCCGCAAAAAATAAAAATATTGAATTCTTATCTTTAAAAATCGATATCTCGAAAACTATTGATCGGATCTCGTTCAACCAAACACAAAACTTGTTCCTCAAAGTCTAAGCTTCAATTTGAGCCCAAGAACGACCTTTAATCTCAATTAGTTTCCCAGTAATGAATTTTTAAAGATTTTTAAAAAAGTTGTTCCCAAATTTTCATTTCCCAAAATTTTTTACTGTCTTCAAAATTCGATATCTCGAAAACTATTGACCGAAAGTGAATCAAACAAAAACGAAAGTTGTAGCGGAAGGTCTCAGCGTTAATTAGAGCCCAATCCCGTCTCCGAATCTCAATTCTAACAAAAGTTATATCAGAAAAACTAAAAAAAAAGTAATAATTGTATGACTTACTTGTTTATATTCATTAATAATAATAACATTCCTCCGACTTTCGGCGTCAGCTCGTGAAACTTCGCGCTGCAGCATCTCCTTTATTTGAATCAACTCAATTTCCAGTCGCTGTTTTTCTTCTTCGGTTCTCGCAACGGCGCCGCGCAATTGCTCCACCTCATTACTGTACTCGTCCGCGTTTTCTTGAGCCTCTGCACAAAAAATAATTATTTTTTATAAATATCTACCCTCTTCACTAGATAAATAATTAATAATAATAATAAATAATCACTTGAGTATAACGCGTTCATTTTTTTTATTTCCAAGGATCAATTGACAGACGTTTTGATACGCGGCTGCGATTACGACACAGTCTTTGGCTCATTTTAAAACCACTGACTGAGTCGTAGGCACGTCAGGAATGTTTGCTGAGAGGGAGTTGTGGTGAGGGGAAAAGAGACGCAAGCGGGAGCACCCATATGGAGATAATGAGCCACGTGTTTTTTTTATCTTTAACTGCTCAGTCACTTAGACTCGCGTTACTCGATAATGGCTAGGAGAAATTTGACGTTTAAAAAAAGTAAATTGTAGCCAAATATCTGAACTTTTTAATAGGACTCATTTTGATGTTTAATTTTTGTAAATTTTTGAGAAATTAATTTTTGAAACTTTCATTTTTTTTATTTTCAGTTTAATAATTTTCGAGCTTATGACTTTAATGAACGATATCTTGGAAACTATTAATCGGAAGTTGATCAATTAGTAACGAAAGTTGTAGCAGAAGGTCTAAGCTTTGTTTTAAGCCCAAGAACGTCCCTTAATATTAATTACTTTAAAAGTTATGAAATGTTTGTTTTATCCAAAATAAAATTTGAAATTTCCCAAAATTTCTTTATATCTATAAAAATCGATATCTCGAAAGCTATTGACCGGAAGTGAATTGAACATTAACAAAAATTGTTGCTAGAAGTCTAAGCTTTGATTTGAGCCCAACGACGACCTTAAATCTTGATTAGGTTCCAAGTAATTAATTTTTAAACTTCAATAAAAAAAATTATCTTCAAAATTTGAATTTCTCAATTTTTTATACCGGGTTAAAAATTCGATATCTCAAAAACTAATGACCGGAAGTGTATTAAACAAAAACGAAATTTGTAGCGGAAGGCCTAAGCTTCAATTAAAGCCCAAGAACGTCCCTTAATATTAATTAGTTTAAAAGTTATGAATTTTTAGAGTGACCTAGAAATTTCAGCGTTCCCAACATACACCAAGCAAGGATAAAAAAAAACAATTAAATAATTACAGTGCAATAAATAAATAATTAACTACTTTATTAATACAACATAATTATAAATATACATAAATTAATTTTTAAAAAAAAGCATAGTGCAACTACATGTACAAAAAAAAAAAACAAAAAATAATTAGACTAGACAAAATGGCAAAAATGATCACAATCATGCACCGGACGGACACATAATTAACAACAATTACAATTATTATTAATATATATATATTTATTTATACGTAGAAAATATAATTACCTTTAAGTGTCATGAACTCAGCTTCGTACTTATTTAATTTTTTTAGCGTTACTGAGCACGCCAATTTCATAACATATCGCGATACTTCTTCATTCCGACAGCGTTTTGGTAAATGTACTCTGAAGTATTTCAATATGCTTTCAAAATCCAGTTGAAGAAGTTCTTTTTTACTCATCTAAAAACAAATATATCGATTAAGAATCGATTTTTCATTTTTTTATTTCGATATATCGAAATTTAGAGTTCGATATATCGATTGAATAACCGATTTTTTAAACATAAAAATAGTATTTAATAATAAGAAATTCGATATATCGATTTCAAGTCTCGATATATCGATTAGATTCGATATATCGATTGGATTCGATATATCGATTGAATAACCAAATTATTCTACATAAAAATATTTGATGATAAGAAATTCGATATATCGATTTTTAAATTTCGATCTATCGATTTCAAGTTTCGATATATCGATTGTGAAATCGATATTTTGATTGAAAATTTAACGTTGTAATATTAATTCAACTTTACTTATATTAAACTCTTATAATCGCATTTTTTATCGATATATCAATTACAATGTCGATATCTCGAACTCAACATTCTATATATAGATCAATAAATAAAAAAATTAAAAAAGATAGTAACAAATTAGACCAATTAATTTTTTAATTCGAAGTATCAATTCAAAACTCGATATATCGATTTAAAGTTTCGATATATCGAGTGTAAAAGTCAATGTCGATAAAAAAAACTCGATAAATTAATTTTTACATCAAAATTAATTTCTAAAAATTTTAATATATTGATCTACAAATATGAGAATCGATTTATCGAATCCTAAATTCGATATCTCTAATTTAATTTTCGATATATCGAAATCAAAATTCTATATATCGATCTCTAGAGAGTATATACAATAATTACATTGAAAAATTCGATAGATCGAATTCCAAGTTCGATATCTCTTATTCAATGTTCGATAGATCGAATTCCAAGTTCGATATATCGATCTCTACATAAAAAATTCAATAATTGTAGTTAAAAAATCGACAAATCGATTTTTAAACTGGATATATCGACTGAAATTTCGATATATCGAAAGTAAAAAAATATAAAAAATACCATGAGTAAAGCAAGGGCGACTTGAAAAAGAGTATCCAGTCCTTGTAGCAAGAAGACATCAAGAATATGAAAAACCAAATAAAGCGGGAACCTCGCGGTGAAAAGTGTCAGGAACCATTGGGCCGCGAACATGTGGGTCTCAACTCCCCTCTCGCAAAAATGCTTGTAGAGCTCCGGCAGCTGGTCCTCCATCAGCCGGTTCAGTTGATAGAACCTCATGTGGAGGTTGTCGAACCGATCTTTGTACAAATCTCTCAGCCCGTAGTCGTACATCAACTTCACCAGGACACAGAACGCCTGCTCCTCGGGCATATGAAGCAAGAGACTCGCCACCAGGAAGCTCAGACCCTGACAGTACCCGACCTCCTCATCAAAGACCGCGTAGGCTTTGCTGATCCTGTAGAGCGAGTCCTGACCCAGTCCTCCGGTCTCTTTAAAAAAATCATGGGCTGGGAAGGTTCGATTTATGTCTCTCAGTATCACACTTTCGCAAGCGCTCTCTTTGGTGATCAGAACTCTGTACTTGTCCATCATCTCCTGGGAATTACCGCAGCAGCTGAGTCTCTGCCAGACTTCTCCTCTCAGCGCCTCGGGGATTCCCGCCCGGGTCAACTTTACCAGGAGCTTCGGCCGATGCTTTCCCTGCCAGGAGTCCAGGACCTCGCTCCAGCTTGCGAGCTCATCTGCCGAGCAATCCTTTGATACTTCACCAGTTCCACTGAGCATCGGCTCGTCTCCATCAGAGTCCGCGTCCTCTTTAGGGGTCAGGGTGTCGATGTTCGTCAGCGAGGATGACCTGATCAGCGAGGCCAAATTCAGTGCCAAATTCAGCCGATTCCGGTCCAATTCCCCGGAGGTTTCAATACTCAGCACCTCGTAGTGCATCTCCAGGTCACCGGGTACTTCCCTCGACGTCAGCTGGAACTGCTGCACCAGGTTCTTGCGACTCAGGTACCAGAACCTCTCGTTCTGGGGATAAACTTTGACAGCTGTCTCGATGACGAATCTAACTGGCTCCCGGATCCTTCTGATCACCAGGTCCACGGCGACGGTCATGTTTATTTTCCCCTCCCGGGTCTCAGTGTTGAGGGCAGCCAGTGCAGGATCAACTGGATCCCATCTCCCGGAGATGTTGTAGCACTGGCGGTCACCGAGTGACTGAGTGTTGCTCTGCATCTCCAGCAGCCGCATGTCACTGTGACGGACATTACGACCTGGACTCACCAGGACACCAAAGCAACGCTCGACTTCGAGAATCACCCCGCCCTCTTTGCTGGCCACCTGCTGGATACTCAAGCAAACCTGCTTGAAGACGTTGCTGCGAAGCTTGAAGCAGCTCCGGTCCTTGGGGACCGTGTGGTAGCCCCGGCCGTCCTCTTCCTTCAGCTCCATGGTCACCTCGAAGATGAAGACCCGTGAGTTTGTTTTCTCGCTCCCCAGTCCTGTGAAGTCGCTGGGTGTCAATGAGCTCGTCAGAGATTTGGGGATTCGTTGGAAGGCTTTTGCGAAGCAAGAGGACACCTGGCCAACGGCCTCAGGAATGTCGCACCGGAACACGTGGCACTGGAATATCGCGGACTCCAGAGTGTCCCCGTGGGACCAAGTGAAGGCGAAGCAGGCGGAGCAGGGTCCAGTGCAGTCACCGCGGACGTAGAATAGAATTCGCTGGACCTCGTAGGAGGCCATCGACTGATGAGTTGTTGCATCTCTCAGCACCACGGACCCGGACGAGCTGCTGGGAATTGAAACTGAAACTTTTATCTCTAGACTCTGAGTCAGTTCTGCTGATAAAATTGCCATGTTGCGCTGGATCTCGGCCTCTGACTTGGGAGCGTTTATTGCTGCGGCACCGAGGTAGGTAACGCCGCTGAAGACCGTACAGTCTTCATTCCTCTCATCTATCGACTCCTCGTAGTCCTCTGGTTTCATTTCATCCGTTTTTTCAGGCAGGGCATCGTAAAATTTACTCTGTCCTACTTTTGTCACCTGGGTCGTTATCAATTGAGACTCTGGACTCTCCATTTTTTCTTCTGTCAGCACCTGGAAGTTATCATCAGTTAAATATCATCAGTACGTTCACTGAACCAGCTTATTCTTGATGATTCCTAATTTTTAGCAGGAATTTATTTGATTACTTGATGGTCCAGGTGGTAATTGTCATTGTAAATTAATTTTTACCACCTGGACCAGCTTATTTTTGATGATTCAAAGATTTTATCAAGGATTTATTGAATAACTTGATAGTCTAAGAGATTTTCTTGCTTCTAATGTCTAAATATCATCAATATCACCTGGTCCCGGTTCACTGAACCCAAAAATCTAGGATTTATCATCTCAAACCAATATTTATCAGGATTTATATGATTTAGCTGATGATCCAAGTGATTTTTAAGACTCTAAAGTAAAAATCTGCCAAGGTGGACTTAGTCCAGGTCATTAATTGTCAATAACAAGATTTTAAAAAGTTAAAATTAGGATTTGTGAATATTTTAACTGATAGTCCAAGTGATTTTTCCTTGAAACTCTGGGATTCATGATAACTGTGATAAATTTAAATACAAATTATCCAAGTTGTGATGCAGAAAATGAAATTTTAATAATAATAATTTAATATAGAGGTATTCCGGGTACAAAAATTGTGTTCCCAGGTCAAGAAACTTGATCTGATTTCAATTTAATTGGACTAGTGGGTCTGTTTCTAAAAACAGATCTAATTTTTCGACTCGGGTTCGTTACCATTCGATTTAATTCTTTAGTTTGAGTAAGATGGAGTCAGTTTATGAATCATTACTGACATCCATCCCAACAATTCTAACATGAGATTTGCAGAGCAGCTCTTGTATACTTGTTTACATTTGAAACAATGCGCATCCGGGATTTTGTGGTTTTTGCAATGTATTCATTTGTTTTTCCTTATAGTTTATCATTACTGTGCTTCAATATCTAAAGTGTGGAGCTACTGTTGCTTCAATATAGAGATTATCGACAAAGTCCTATGTTATAATTTGTACACTTTGTTGTTTTGTATATTTTCTCAAGGTCGTTAGGGAACATAGTCCCATGATCACATAAATAAATAAAGACATATCATACTTTTCATATAAATATTCACGGTATTTCTGAGCCTCGATAGCACATTAATGACTCATAAATATTTTTTTTTGCTCAAGATTGATAAAAATATTAAAAATATTGAAATTACCTCACGCAAATTGTTCTGTAGATCTTCTAAATTTCCATTATTAGGAATCTTGAGCATCGGAGGCTCGACAATCGGACTAGATGATGATTTAGAATCTTTTTCATTAACAAATTCGTACTCGTCGCTCGTTGCTACCGATTCCAGTGACTTAACGCTCAAGCTATCCTCCATAACTGAGCCTGGAGATAACATAAATCCAGCATGATGAAGTCTAAGTACATTTTCATTATTACAATTGTTAAGTACAGTAATAATAATTATTATTATTACTATTTATCACTATTTATTGTTTATATTATCAATACTTACTCATAAATCACCTTGATAACAGCGCAACCATCATTATTTTATTTCTGTCAAATCGATCAGATATTTTTATGTAAGATTATATTAATTTTATATTTATTTATATTTTATTATTATTATGTTTTTATTGATTACATTTTATGTCTAATAATTAATTATTTTAATAATTTATGTCTTTATTAGTTAATAACTTTTTATTTTTTATTAATTATTGAAAAATAATCCAGACGTCTAGTCAATTTTTTTTTTATAAAACACTAGCGCCGGCGGCCATTTGTCGACGGTTTTAAAAGATTAAAAATTCCCGGGTTTTTTTTAAATTTGAATTTATAATTTTTGATTTAATGAAAAAAAGTCAATTAATTAATTTAAAATTTTCTAATTTTGAATTTTGAATTTTGCCGGGTACAGTAAAAACTTCGCGGGTGTTTTAAAATTTGAAAAAATTTTATTTGATAAAAAAATTAATTAACTTTTGAATTTTTCTGGGCCCAGTGAAAAATTCCCGGGTTTTTAAAAATCTGAATTATAAATTTTATGCAATAAAATTTATCAATTTTTGAATTTTGAATTTTCGCGGGTACAGTAAAAAATTCGTAGGTGTTTTAAAATTTTAATTTATAATTTTATTTAATACAACAAATTAATTAATTTTCAAAATTTGAATTTTTTCGGTCTCAGTGGAAAATTCACGGGTTTTTTTAAATTTGAATTTATAATTTTTGATTTAATGGAAAAAAGTCAATTAATTAATTTAAAATTTTCTAATTTTGAATTTTGAATTTTGCCGGGTACAGTAAAAACTTCGCGGGTGTTTTAAAATTTGAAAAAATTTTATTTGATAAAAAAATTAATTAACTTTTGAATTTTTCTGGGCCCAGTGAAAAATTCCCGGGTTTTTAAAAATCTTAATTATAAATTTTATGCAATAAAATTTATCAATTTTTGAATTTTGAATTTTCGCGGGTACAGTAAAAAATTCGTAGGTGTTTTAAAATTTTAATTTATAATTTTATTTAATACAACAAATTAATTAATTTTCAAAATTTGAATTTTTTCGGTCTCAGTGGAAAATTCACGGGTTTTTTTTAAATTTGAATTTATAATTTTTGATTTAATGGAAAAAAGTCAATTAATTAATTTAAAATTTTCTAATTTTGAATTTTGAATTTTGCCGGGTACAGTAAAAACTTCGCGGGTGTTTTAAAATTTGAAAAAATTTTATTTGATAAAAAAATTAATTAACTTTTGAATTTTTCTGGGCCCAGTGAAAAATTCCCGGGTTTTTAAAAATCTTAATTATAAATTTTATGCAATAAAATTTATCAATTTTTGAATTTTGAATTTTCGCGGGTACAGTAAAAAATTCGTAGGTGTTTTAAAATTTTAATTTATAATTTTATTTAATACAACAAATTAATTAATTTTCAAAATTTGAATTTTTTCGGTCTCAGTGGAAAATTCACGGGTTTTTTTTAAATTTGAATTTATAATTTTTGATTTAATGAAAAAAAGTCAATTAATTAATTTAAAATTTTCTAATTTTGAATTTTTAATTTTGCCGGGTACAGTAAAAACTTCGCGGGTGTTTTAAAATTTGAAAAAATTTTATTTGATAAAAAAATTAATTAACTTTTGAATTTTTCTGGGCCCAGTGAAAAATTCCCGGGTTTTTAAAAATCTGAATTATAAATTTTATGCAATAAAATTTATCAATTTTTGAATTTTGAATTTTCGCGGGTACAGTGAAAAATTCGTAGGTGTTTTAAAATTTTAATTTATAATTTTATTTAATAAAACAAGTTAATTAATTTTCAAAATTTGAATTTTTTCGGGCTCAGTGGAAAATTCGCGGGTTTTCAAATATTTGAATTTTAAATTTTACTACTTAATCATAAGTTATATTATTCGTTTCACAGTCAGAAAAAACATTTAAAGTAATGTTAGTGATATTTTTTATCACAAGTAAGCGAAAAGTTTTCAAAAAGCATTATTATTATTTCATAAATAATATTGTGTTTGAACGTACGGAGTTGATTGCAACCGACTAGCAATTATGTATAATTATGTTTTTGATAGCGTTGTAAGCATGTATTTCTAAGTATATTTTCAGTCTATTGGAATATAATTTTAATATTTTCACCAGAATCAGCACCGCAACTCAACAAGACCTGTAAGTAAACGTCCTCAAGAAGTCCAATTTTATTCAATTTGAATTCTTCATCAGCTTTATGTATATTTTAGTTAATTTTCGAATCATTAGTAATAGTTTTCAAGTGTCGTAAACTTTCGAATTATCCGTAAATTTTCTAATTATATTTTCGTTAGTTGTTAAGGTATTATTCGATTTAGTAGTAAGGTCGACAAAATTTTCTAACGTATATTTGCGTAATTTGATGCAAGTCTTACGATGGTTCCGTTTGTTGTTATAAACAATTTAATTGTTCAAACTTAATCTACATCAAAATTATTATCGTTTTGTTGTAAGAATTACTAAAGCCGTGAATTTGCTGTAATCCCGAGTAACACGTGTTTGAGCAAGACTCAGGAGTAAGTTTCTTGAGCATGACCCCTAGCTGCTAGTGTCTTTTTCTACGTATATGTCTTTCGCAAAATCGTGTATCAAGCAACCTAGTTCGATTTCTGTATGTCTTGCTCATGATATCAATGCTCAAGGTAAATTGTTACCCTTTCCCGAAAGTGTGTATCGAAATGTATCGGTGTGAGCTCTACGGGGATAGCGCCAATCAAAGCCCGTCGTTAAGGCTGACGAGTAACGGTTTAATCGTAGTAGTGCATGCATGCGCCCCCTTCTACTATTTTTTCTGCCCCTTCTCTTCTCAATAGGCTAGCGCTTTTTCACTTTAAGACGAAGACGTACGATTCAAATTGAGAGTAGGGACTCAAGGTCAACCAGGAAATAGTTAGCGTTGAGCAGACCTTGAGTAAGCCATGCGCAATTATTGTTAACTAGTCTTACTCCAGAATTGAGTTATAATCTGGCAGAAATTTCTTGTGTAAGGCTTGCAGTTTAAATCGGATCGCAAATTTCTGCAGCAAGACACATACGTAGAAAAAGCACACTAGCACCAATCGATCTTGTTCTCGTAATAATCGCATAAATTTTTAAGATGTTTTTTTTTTTTACAGATTATAACTTATTGTTAAAAAATTGAATTCTATAACAATGTCCAAGTTGACTGTTGTCATATTTTTGGTTACATTATTGGCGATTGGCTCTTTGGCTTGCATCGAACATGGAAAAGATGTAATTGTATATAATTAAACTTAGCTAATAATTAAATAAATATAAATATATTTAATGTTATGTAATTTCAGTGTACTATGGATGGTGAACCATGTTGCGGAAACTATTATTGCAGAGAAAATGCTATGAATTATTTATCATGTGGCTTGACCGCGAAATCGCATCCCGGTATAATTAATGGAGACTATTTCATGGCAGCTGTGGCTTCAACCTCCAATTGAATCCGATTGAAATCCGATAGACTTTCAATCGGAATTCATTAGTTTCAATTGGAGTTTTCAATCACGGTGGCTGGAGTCTACTTTTTTATTTTTTTCATTTCAGAAATAAAAATAATAACAATTTTTAATATACTGTAATAATCATAATTATTATTATTATATGAATAAGAATAATTTCCATCATAAATATCTGTAATATTTTTACTTCATTTAATACAATATTTATTATTATACATAAATATAAAAAATATTATTCGCGTCGCAAAAACTCAGACAAAGTGTTAAATATTTATTAATTAGTGCAATAAATTATATTTCATTGACGGCGTATAAGGTCAGCAGTTAGTTATTGTTTGTTTAGATATTGAGTGTTTTTAAGTATATAAATACTGTATGTACTATAAGCTTTGAAACATTACAATATTTTCACCAAACCCGTAAAAAACGATTCATACATGGCCACAGGGGAGGAGGGAGGCAAAAGGGGCTAATAAAACGCGTCGATTGCCGCCCCAACCATCTCAATCGGTTTATTCGTTCGTAAAATATCGTGGGAGAAAGAAATGCTAAAACACGGTTTTTTCCAAAAACAATGGCATACAATAGTATGTTCGAGCTCGAATTGCTCGAAAATGTATCTACATCGATTTTCCAACTCAAGGAGCTCGATATAGGCGGGAAGTTTTGGGGCTGGCCCGCAGGGTCAACCAACAGACCGAATTTTTTTTTTAGTTCTTTATTAATTTCTCAGAAACGGATTGAACGATCGACTTGAAAATCTAATCAGCTTTTAAAAGATATCAGCGTTAAAAAGTTAAAAAAATAACAGTATATGTTATTTTTTCCAGATAAATCAAAATGTGTCTAAAATGTTACAAACTTTTCTTCTTTATGGTCTCTTTTGATCATCGGATAATGCCATCAAACTTATTCTTTAGTTCTCGAAGAGCTTGAAAATATAGTCACATTAATATTATCGATTTTTTTGAGTTCGAAAACAGCGGTAAGTTTTGGGGCTGGCCCGCAGGGTCAACCGACAAACCGATTTTTTATTATAAATTCAACAAGTAAAAGTATTAAATGTAATTATAAACAATATTATTCGTTTCAAAGTCAGAAAAAATATTTTAAGCTATGTTGGAAATATTTTTCTATTACAAAGTAAGCAAAAACTTCCAAAGAACATTATTATTATATTAGACAATAATATTTTGTTTTAACATATGTATTTTTAAATCATTTTTCTGTGGTAACCCTGAAAATGTGAACACTTGTCATAAACACATTGTTATTATAAGTAATTAGTATGTCGCAATATTTTTAACACAATTGAAACAATAATTCCTGGAGTGGAAGGTCTGTAAAATCTCAAATGAAGATGTACTCTCAATATGACATGTTGATTCAATTGTTTTTTGGCAATAAATCATTTGGGCTTACTGAACATCTGCTAAAACATTTTATTTTTGGAAGGAATTTCCTGATAATACTGGATATATAAACCCGAAATTTTTATGCTGATGACACAGTACCAAGTTGAGGTTCTCAGGATATCAACTTTACTCTCAGGCAAGTAATTATTTATTTATTTATTTAATTTCTTCCAGTCGCTTCAAAATTAAGTAGATTGAAGATATTCAATCGGCACTTGTTCAAACGCTCATATAAAGTGTCCCTTGAATTTATACCTTGATTTTGAGCCCAATCATGTTCGTGAATCTCTATTTTTATAGAATTTATGAATTTTTAAAGCTCTTACTTCCAGGCTCGAAAATTGAATTATTAAAAAGTCTCCTATCATCTATATGGAATAATCTAGATCGATATCTCGAAAACTATTAATCGGAACTCTACCAACTAAAAATATAAATTTTTCTAAAAGGTATCCCTTTTAAGGTATCTCTTTAATTTGAGCCCGATTCCGTTCCTTTATCTCAATGTTTCCAAGTTATAAGTATAGGCTGCACGTCACAAATTGTTGTAGACAATTATTTTTAAAAATCTGGATGAAACATCAATATTATGACCGAGAATGCCGAGATACTTGTTCGACTATTACAATTCTGCACACAAAAAATTTTAGTTACCCGTCTTGAACAAATTTTTATGTCTTTTGCTTCAAGTATTTGGTCAAGCACTCTATCTCAACAACTTCCCAATAATTTACCACGTCTTCACGATGGTTTGAACTGCTCCGATAAAATTACCGCATTAATAACGTACATTAAAAAGAATCTGTACGATAATTTTACCATTATATTATACTTGATATCCCAGTAAAATTATCATCACCGTGATAAATTGCTTACAATGCGGTGATTTTGATCTACCAGACTCATCCAATAAATATGTTTGTAAACATTTTTTTTTACAGAGCAACTTATTATTAAAAACTGATTTTCATAACCATGTTCAAGTTAGCTGTTGTTTTATTTTTGGTCACATTGTTGGCGATTGGCTCGTTTGCTTGCGTAGAACATGGAGATCCCGTAAGTATATATGTAATTAAACTTAGACAATAATTTAATAAATATAAATATAATCAATGTCATGTACTTTCAGTGTACTATTGGTGGTGAGTCATGTTGCGGAATGTATGTTTGCAGAGAAAATTATTTTAATCGTTTTTCATGTGGCATGCCCGCCCCCGGTGTCCCTGTAGAACAGGGTAACGGTGACAATATGTTTGGTCTCTAAGTCTACTTTTTAATTCATTTTATTCCAGATACAATAATAATTATTAATATTGTAATGGTTCTCGTCTGAATAAAAATGATTCTCACCATAAACATCTGTAATTTGTATATTTATTTTATGTATAATTGTTTTCGGTCCTACTGTCCTTGATAGCATTGCCTACTTATTATTATTTTCTTTTTAACCCTTCGTCGGTCGCGCTATGAGCGTAGCGCCGGCTAACAACTACTCAACCTATAGAGACTTGCTACAGTGCGAGCGAGAAACTAAAAAAGACGCGACCGACGAAGGGTTAATTAAAATAATATTTATTAATAAGCACAATTATGAGAAATATTATTCTTTTGTTATAAAAACTCGGACAAAATGTTAGGTGATTTTTTAGTAAAAACTACACGTTATCGAAAAATATATGATTAGTGCAATTAAATGCATTGGGTCAGCAGTTCGTTTAGATATCGGGTGTTTTCAAGTGTTATGTAAGTTTCAACATAAAGTGCATTGGTTACTTGAAGAGTATATGTGGACTATAAACTTTATTTTTTAGCAATGGCACACGGAGTGGGAATCCCGGCTTAGTGTTACCAACTCGAATTTATTCAAATCCATAGGTTGGCGTCAACATTTCCGTAGACTTCCGTAGATGTTTAAAAATATCCGTAGAACTCCAAACGCTTCTTGAAGGTGAAAAATTTTTGGTTTTGTGATAGAATAGATCAATTTTTCAAAAAATGCATCTACAGAAACATCCGTAGAGTTGGCAACACTGTGAAATAGTGGGGGTATTGGAAATACGTGCTGACTAATGGTAGTGGGGGGGGGACTTTTTCGCCGCTTTTACCCCACTAGAGAAGGGCGAGTTGGACATCGAGCTGCACGAAGAAAGAGCATTCCGACGGGACCTTAATTCCAAGAGGACCCAACGTGACGTCATCGAATTGATCGTGTAATATGAGAATTTTGGTTGACGAGGGTTAAATTGTAGCCGAAAGATCTAAGCTTTGTCCATAAGACTTTAAATAAATTTTTATATAAAATTTATCATTATACAAAAAAAAATAATTCATAATTTCGTTATTGTTTTTTAATTTTAAATTCAACAAGTAAAAGTATTAAATGTAATTATAAAAAATATTATTTGTATTACAAGTCGAAAAGAAATTTTTAGATATATTAGAAATATTTTTTATCACAAGTAAGCGAAAACTTCCGAAGAACATTATAATTATTTTAGATAATAATATTTTGTTGTAACATATGTAGTTGAATGTAATCGCCTAGTAATTATATATAATTATTTTTTAGATATTGTTTGTAAACATGTGTTTTTAAGTATATAAATACCACGTACGTTTTAAGCCCTGGAATATAATTTTAATATTTTCACCAAAGGCAGTTTCTGAACTCAACAAAACCTGTAAGTAAAAATCCATAAGTACGATTTAATACCATTTTTTTCAAGTATTTTAATTATTAATCATCTTGTTCGTCTATTATGATACTGCATAAACAAATTAAAATTACTATTCTTGAACAAGATTTTATATCTTCTGCTTTGAGTTTTTGGACAAATACTCTGCCTCAGCAACTTTCATATCGTGTCTACTAGAGGTCATTTCATGGTAACGCAAAGTTACCGCTATTTCATAGTGATTCAGTAAAGCTCCGTTAATTATCCCTAGCGGATCCGAATTATGGTAAATTACCGCATTTTGCAGTAACTATCGCAATTTACCGAAAAAGACCGCAATTTACTGCGAATTTGCCGCCAATTACGGAATTTTGCCGTAATTTACGGTAGCAATTCTTTCGAATGCCATAAATTACGATTATTTACGGTAATTTACCGTCATTCGGATCTACTAGGGTAACAATAATTCGCCGCGTTTTCACGGGTATTTGGCCTGTCGCGGTAAAATTACTGCATTAATTACGTACATTGTAAAAAAATACTGTAAAACTGTACGATAAATTTACCACTATACTATACTCTTGACATCCCAATAAATTTTTCATCACCGTGATAAATTGCTTACATTGCGGTAATTTTGATCTACCAGAGTAATCGCATAGATTTGTAAGATATTATTTTTTACAGACCAACTTATTGTTAAAAAAATGAATTACAAAACAATGTCCAAGTTAACTGTTGTATTTTTGATCTCATTATTGGCGATTGGCTCTTTGGCTTGCTTAGAACATGGAAAAGATGTAAATATATATAATTAAACTTAGCCAATAATATAATAAATATAAATATATTTAATGTCATGTAATTGCAGTGTACTATGGATGGTGAACCATGTTGCGGACACTATCATTGCAGAAAAAATACTTTTGATTATTTAACATGTGGCGTAACCGACCAAACTTACGCCGAAATGGATTTCGGAGGCGATGAAATGTATGATGGCTTCTAAGCCACGATTTGATGTTTTTATTTCACATATAACAGTAATAATAATTATTAATGCTGTGATTGTTATTATCTGAATAAAAATAATCCCCACCATAAATATCTGTAATTTATTTTATATTTTTGTCGGTCCCGTCTCTAGCAGCATTGCCTCCTTTTTTTTAGTTTTATTTAAAATAACCCGGGAAAAAATCAGCATGCAAGACCATGCTTGATCGAGCATGAACCAGACATGATCATACATGAATCATGTATGATCGTGCATGAATCAGGCACGGGCATGCATGAATCATGCAAGGTTGTGCAAAGTCCTACTCAACCATATATTTCAATCATGAATAGTCATATACCATCATGCATGAACTTGCATGATTCATGCACAGTCATTCTTGACAGTGCACGACCATGTACAATAGAAATTCAAAGATTGTGCACGGGCCTGCATAATAAAGCTTGTTCTTGCCTGACCATTTATGATTTTCGTTTGATCAAGCCTGATTATGCACGATTCATGCTTGGTCAAGCCTGGTCATGTATAATAATACTTAACCCAGTCAAGACCATCATGCACGACTGCGCATGGCTTTGAATGGGCATCCATGATCATTCTTGATCATACATGACCATCCATGTCTATTTTCGAGCGGCCAGAATGATCGAGCTTGAGCCTACCTGACCGAGTATAGCTTTGTATGAGTATGCATAATCAGACTTGATCAAGCTTGATCATTCACATTTATTTTTTCCGTACTTTATATGATCATATATAAGCTTGCATGATTACGTATGACTTTGTATGGTCATACACAATTCATGCTTGGTCAAGCCTGGTCATGCACGATAACACTTAACACAGTCAAGACCATCATGCATGACTGCGCACGGCTTTGAATGGGCATCCATGATCATACATGACCATCCATGTCTATTTTCGAGCGGCTAGAATGATCGAACTCGAGCCTACCTAACCGTGTATAGCATTGTATGAGCATGTAAAATAAGACTTGATCAAGCTTGATCATGCACAATTATTTTTTGCGTGCTTTATACGATCATATATGAGCTTGCATGATTACGTATGATTTTGTATGGTCGTACACAATTCATGCTTGGTCAAGACTGGTCATGCTCAACCATTTTTACGTCAATGAATCGATCATGCATGTACTTACAAGAGTTCTTATGAGTTTGAATGGTTGGGTATATTTATACGGATTTATACTCATACGAAATTATAGTCATACAAGAACATTAAAACAGTAAAATCATGTTATTTCATTATTTATCTCCAATATATTAACCTACTAATTACAAAAAAATAAAATTTTTTTACAAATAAAATATTAAACACCTAAAAGTTATTTTTTAATAATTTAAAATTATCACATACAAAGTTCCTTATACGCAATACGTGACTTATCATCTTCACTTGATTTATAATAAAAAAAAAATTAATTTTTTACTTTCAATTATAGGTATTATATGATCTATTTTAACTTGGTGTTTTTAATTAAAAAAGAATTTCTTTTTTTCAATAACAAATTTCTCTAGAACATAACACACAATTTTATTCATTTCCACAAAAAATTTTATTGATCCATAATTTTCAGTATTGTTAATTAAAATAAATTTTACTGTAAATCTATTTATTTTTATAGTTTTATAAATATCAGAAGTAAATAGTTTTCGTTGAATTTCTGCTCTGCTATAAATTCGTAACCTTTTTGAGTCTATACTGAGTGATTCAAATAGATGTAACTCATTATCGTCTAATTAATGATCAACGACTTACCTCCTTCAGGATAAAATCAGCATGCATGATTAAGCATGATTAAGGCAACACCAAGCATAATCAAGTATGGATCACGCATGAATTATGCACGATCAAGCATGATTCATGCAAAGTCATGTCTGATCATGCAAAAAAATACAATCAAAATCCGATCGAGCTTCAATCGGATTTAATCAAAGTTTTTAATGAGGGATAATCACATATTTTTGATGAAAAACTTTAAATAATAAAACACTTATTTTAATTTTGGTGATAGTAGTTAGAATTATTATGTTTTTTTTATCGATGATAAAAATAAATTCAATTTATAATTATTGATTCAGTTAATAATTAAAGTTAATTTTTTCCAAAAAATGATAAAAATAGATTTAATTACATTTTTTTTAATTAATTGGAGAATTGAATCAATAAAGTTTTGCGAAATTGATAATAATAATCAATACAATTACATTTTTCTTTTTTTCAATTAATAATAAAGATTAATTTAAGTGTTAGATTTGCTTGTAATTTATAACCAGAATTCTTTTCATTCATTGTTAAAAAAAATCTAACGAACAAATCTAAATTGAATTCCAATAATATTTTATTTTTTATAACCCTGAGTTTTCAAAAGGTGTTAAAAATCTTTGTAAACTGAACGAGACAGGGCAGCCTAGTGGACAGCGGACGTGCTTCATATCACAACGGTCGTGGGTTCGAGACCCATCACGGGTAAAATTTCAATATTACTTTTCAGCCAGTAAACATTAACTATACGACAATACTAGCAAAATAAGTTAATTTAAAGTTGAATTATTGTTATTTAAATTATTTTTTTTAAATAATGGTAGGGATTGTGTTTGAGCAGGCCTGATCATGCTTGGTCAAACATGATTATGCTTGCTCAAGCATGATCTTGCATGAATATTCGCCAGCTATCAGCATGCGTGATCATGTATGAGAGAGTATAATCATGCCTGACCAAGCATGATCACGCATGCTGATAGCTGGCGAATATTCATGCAAGATCATGCATGAGATTAACACATGATCATGCATGATCATGTCTGGTGATTTTTTCCCGGGAATATTCCTTATCAGTCATGAATATAAAAATTATTATTCGTGTTACAAAACTCGGACAAAATGTTAAATAAATTTTCTTACATAGATCGCGTTATCGAAAAATATAATTAGTGCAATTAAGTGTATGCTAGGTCAACAGTTAATTGCTTGTTAGATATCGGGTGTTATTAAGCGTCATAATTTTGAACATAAAATGCATTATATATATTCGAAGCATTGAACTATGAACTTTATTTTTTAACTATGGCAAATTGTAAACTCAAGCATTCTTGTAGTAGTAACAAGTATATCTCTATGAAAAAAATCTAGCTTATATAGATTTCTCACATGGATTCCTATGGGAATCTAACTATGCTAAATTCATATGGGAATCTAGTATGGATTCCCATGCGATTTTTTATGCGTATCAATGGACGATAGACATAAAAATCCAGATTCTATAGAAATAGAAACCCAGATTCTTATATGAATCCAGATTCCCATGGTTTCCTACATGGATTCCCATATAAATCCATTGTATAAAATTTGCTTGAAGATCATCTGTAAAATTCTATATCTCGAAAACTATATCGATCGGAACTCAATCAACCGATAGAAATTGGTCCCAAAGTCTGAGCTCCCATTTGAGCCCAAATCGTCTCCTAATCTCAATTAGTTTTCGAGTAATTCATTTTCAAAGCTTCATTTTATTTAAAATTTGAAATTTTGTAAAAGTATAATTTATTTGTTTGTTTATGGTAAAAATTACCATTACTTAATTACCTTTATGGCTAATGTATTGAAATAAATATTAATGATACATTTCGATAATTAAACGCAATATTTACGATTCTATTCAAAATCTTCCTTAGCTAGGCCTTATTACTCGCAGGTACCTTATTAATGCTTTGATCTTAGTCTAGTCACTGAATACTAATTTTAATCACTGACATTGACTTCTATCTGATTAGATTGATTTTTAGAACATAATCGTGAATAAAAACTCTATGAATGCTTGTTTCCCTCGCAGATTTGAATCACGGTGGAAACACCGTGGAAGTGTGAACACCGTGGATCCACCGTACTTACACGGTGGGTTTGTTCCATTTTACCACCGTGTATACACAGTGTATTCACTGTGATTACACTATGTATCCACCGTGTTTCCACGGTAGCCTTACCAACATGTATACATCGTGTTTCCACTGTGATTACGCGAAGTATCTACCGTGATTCCACGGTGACATTGTGCGATTTCACCACCGTGGTTCTACGATGTACCCACCGCGTAATCACAGTGGAAACACCGTGTACACATGGTGGTAAAGCCACCGTGGAATCACGGTGGATACACCGCGTAATCACAGTGGTAAAATGGAACAAACCCACGGTGTTTCCACCGTGATTAAAATCTGCGAGGGTTATTAAGTATTTTCGATGTCTCGATTTTTTCAAGTTCAATAAAACGTAGCGTTTCCAAGTTTGAAAACGCCAATGAAATCAATGGTATTGTCAAAAGTTTAAAATATTGAATATGAAAATTAAGTTTTCAAATTTCTTGAGCTCGAAAACAGCGGGGTTTTGGGACTGACCCTCAGGGTCAACCGATTTACAGATTTTTTTTTTTTATAATTTATCGTCTCGGAAAAAAATAAAAAAATTAATAGTCGTCGGCTAACTTTAGTATCATACTACCATTCACACTCATAATAACAGAACAGAAAAATTTATCTTTTTTTTTTTTTTTTTTTTGATAAAAAAAATGAAATTTTGATAAAAATAAATATGGAAATGAATTTTTACCTTTTAAAAAATATTCATAGAAAAAAACCTGAATTGTATCAGAAAAAAATGGTCGTGACAGCTGTCATTAATTAATAATTATTAGATTTCTGTTAATTAATTGGTAACATTTCATCAAATCAAAAATTTACTTCTGAAGAGCTTTTTGGGTTTTTAGTGACACTCTAACTCTGTTGTCAACATGGTAGTCAATTTTATCATCGGTAGTTTTTAAATAAAAAAACTCTAGATGGCGTGATTTTAAAATTCCCGCGCATTCTCATATCGTCATAATAATAAAATCCTTAGGGTGTGGGTACTTAGTCAGTGGTTTATAATACGGCGGACATGTTGTAAAATATCACAGAATAAATATATAAATATATTAAAAATATATAAAGCTTATTGCAATAATTAATCTTTATAATTAGATGTGCGTTGGAATATTTTATTTGTGTTCCCTTGCTCGACAATGAGTTGGGGCAGCGAACTCTGGGTAAGTTTTTATTTTTGTAACTGAGGTATGGCCGTAACTTTTTTTTTCCCTCCTCCCCGTCACCGCCAAGTCGTTTTATTCCCTATCTATGTCACATTATCAACAAATCTTTTTATTTATGACTCATATATATTTTATTTGTCATTAATTTATCAGTTCATTCATTTTATTTTTTATCACGCATTTTTTTATTTATTGTTATTTAAATTTTTGACATTCCAACCCCCCTCCTTTTACTTTCGACCTCGTACCTGATAGTGATCCAATTAATTATAAATAAATTTTTCTTTTTCTTTTATTTCATTTTGCGAAATTCAATTATTTGTTTTTTTTTAAATAGAATTTTTCCCTTGGGGTCGATGAGGGTGAGGCGCCCCCAATTTATGACTCATGTTTTATTATTTTATTAAGGAAATTTGTCGAGCCTATGAGAAAAAAAGAAAAAAAGAAAAAAACCGGTTTTGTACCAAAAATGGAAGTTTAATTTTTTTTATAAATTTTATTTTTTAGGATCAGTACGACAATTTGTCGCTACACACGCAAAAAGGGATCGATTTTTTGGAGAGATATGGACATTTTATAAGGGATAGATGTAAAATTGAAGTAGAGTATGCGGGAAATTTGAGGTGAGTTATTTTCTTTTGGGAGAGGGTTTTTATTTCTCGGAAACGGTTGGGTTTTGAGAGAAAGTTTTAAGGTGTTGAGTTGAAAAGAAGAAAATTTCCGGTGGAAAGAGTACCCACAAGGCATACTTTAGTATCATATTTTGTAAAGTGATGATAATAATTATATTTTTTTAATAGTCATACATTTATTTCGTAAATTATCAATTCTATCATAAAATGTAATCAGATAAAAATTGTGGGAAATTTGAATTCCTTTAAAAAGAGTATCCACAAGCTACATTTTTTCGAAATTTTTACCGTAAGAATAATAATTACTAGTGTTCATTACACTTATTTCGTAAACTATCACTCTGAGAAAAAAATTATATGAGTCAAAAATTGTAGGAAATTGAATTTCCGGAAGAAAGAGTACCCACAAGGCATACTTTGGTATAATATTTTGTAAAGTGATGATAATAATTATATTTTTTCAATAGTCATACATTTATTTCGTAAATTATCAATTCTATCAAAAAATTTAATCAGATAAAAATTGTGGGAAATTTAAATTCCTTTACAAAGAGTACCCACAAGCTACAATTTTTCGAAATGTTTACCATAGGAATAATAAAAATAATAATTACTAGTACTCATTATATTTATGTCGTAAACTATTGACCTAAGGAAAAAATTATAAGAGTAAAAAATTGTGGGGAAATAAATTCCCTTTGGAAAGAGTACCAACAAGCCCAAGTTATCTTCAATATTAACAGTAATAATAATAATTATTATTATTATTTATAGGAGGTTAGTAAAAAATTATTTGCCAAAAAAAAAAGAAGAAGAAGATTATCAATACAGTCCTTGTCGTGCATTTAAACTTGAATTAAATGAAGTAAATGACCAGGCAGGACAAAGGGAAGTGATAGCAGAAAATCTTCAGGCTAATGTACTCCGCGAGTTGACGATACTTGTAAAGGATTTCAAAGAGGATCGTAAAAAATACTTGCAAGAAGGCGCGCGACTGATGACAACTCTTGCAACGCAGATTGGTGGTCTAGAGCGGGCTCGTAAAGCCTACGAAAAGGCATTCCGAGAGGCTGAGCGCGCACTAGAAAATTATCAGCGTGCTGACGCAGATTTAAATTTATCGCGCGCGGAGGTGGAGAAGCAGAGAATGAATATGACGATGAAAACACAACAGAGTGAGGAAGCGAAAACTGAGTATGCTAATCAGTTACAGAAGACTAATGAAATGCAGACGCTACATTATCATACTGCTATGCCACAAGTTTTTCATCAACTTCAGGTTATTATTATTTTATTTTATTTTTATCAATAGATTCTCATGGATACTCGGACTCGTTACTTTAAAATTAAATATCTCTGGAACCAATCGATAAAAATAGACGACTGAGCTGTCAAAATTGTAGCCAAGATTCTGATCTTTAAAATTAGACTCACTACTGCCCTCAATATTGATTACTTTTGGACTTGTGAATTTTTAAAATTAAAACTTCTAAATTAGACCTAATCTAATTTTTAAAGCTTGGCTTCAAAGTTCGATATCTCAAAAACTGAAAATTGTAAATAAAAGTCTCAGCTTTAATTTGAGCCCAACTCGAGCCCTTAGTTTCAATTTTTCTAAAAGTTATGAGTTTTTAAAATTCAAAAGTCAAAATATTCCCGCGGAAATTTAAATATTAGATATCTTGGAAACTACTGACCGGAAGTGAATGGAACATTAATGAAAATTGTAAATAAAAGTCTCAGCTTTAATTTGAGCCCAACTCGAGCCCTTAGTTTCAATTTTTCTAAAAGTTATGAGTTTTTAAAATTCAAAAGTCAAAATATTCCCGCGGAAATTTAAATATTAGATATCTTGGAAACTACTGACCGGAAGTGAATGGAACATTAATGAAAATTGTAAATAAAAGTCTCAGCTTTAATTTGAACCCAACCCGAGTCCTTAATTTCAATTTTTCTATAAAGTCTGAATGTTTAAAAACTAAGAAAAAAAAAATCCTTAAATTTCAGGAATTAGATGAAAAGCGAATAAAAAATATGCGTAACTACATGTTAAAATCAGTAGAAATCGAACGAGCAGTAGCGCCAATAATATCTCAGTGTCTCGACGGTATTGAGAAAGCAGCAAATGAAATAAATGAAAAAGAAGACACGCTATTAGTTATAGAGAGATTCAAAAGTGGGTTCACGCCACCGGGTGATTTTCCATTTGAGGATCTTTCTGTCGCTAAATCATACGACAGCAACACGCAATTGTCCCAAACGGCGACAATGCAGCCCATTCATAATCATCTAACAGTAAAAGGCACTGTCTCGGGCGGTAAAATTAAAAAACGCGTTGGAATCTTTGGAATATTCAGCAGCAACAAGGTAATTTATTTATTTATATATTAATTATTTTAATTACGGGCATAATTCATTTATCTTTTGCTTCGCATGTTTATATTATAAATTAATTTAAATTATTATTTTTTCTCGGGATCGATCTCTATATTTATTTATCTACGACATGTGCAATGGGATTATTTATATTTCTATACATATATATACATATTTATTAGTAAGTACTTGTCGGGATTAATTGTCTTTTTTTTTTGTTTAATTGCTTTCACGTTTTTTTTTATTTTCCTCAAAAAAATTAAGGGATTTAAATTTACGCAACTCGAAAATTAATTGACGTAATAATTAATAATTTTTTAAGTCAGGCTTTAAAAATCGATAACTCGGAAACTATTGATTGAAAGTTGATTGAATATTAATGAAAATTGTAGGGAAAAGTTCAAGCTTTAAAATGAGACCAATCAAAGGTCAATATATTGATTAGTTTTTGGGTAATTAATTTTTTAAGTTGATTAAATAAAAATTTTTGCTAAATTTAAATTTTATAATTTTAACAGGGTCTACAAAATTCTATATCTCGAAACCTTTTGCTTGAAACTTCATCAAACATTAATAAAAATTTGTCCAGGATGTCTAAGCTTTGATTTGAGCCCAATAACGCCCTTTTATCTTGATTAGTTCACAAGTTATGAATTTTTTAAATTTCATCTCAAAATCAATTTTTAAAAAATCTATCTCTATTTATATTGATCGATATCTCGAAAACTATCGATCGGAACAATATCAACCAAAAACAAAATTTGTTCCTCAAGGTCTCAGCTGCAAAATGAGCTCAACCCGAGTTCTTAATCTCAATTTTCCTAGAAGTTATGAATTTTTAAAACTCACCCTTTTATTCCAGAGTTTTCACAATCGATAAAAAAATCCCTTAATTTTTTCTCTCGTCTAAATAAAATAGATAATCAACTTGTGTGTCTTAATTACCTGCTTTTATTAACCATAAGAATGATAAGCTTATTTGTAATAATATGTTTCATGCGCAAACGCCAGAAGTTGATCGAGGTGTGCATAGCTTTAAAGGTCTGTCAACGCAATTCATTTTCTTAAACTTTTTTTTTATATTTTTTTCCTACACATTTGCGATGTCTAAGTGTTTAATTAAGCTTAATAACCTTTGATTAGGGGTGTGCGAATAATTCGAACTTACGAATTATTCGTCCCGAATCGAATATTAATATTCGATTCGAAATTCGATTCGAATAATTCGAATTTCGAATTATTCGGAAGTTCTCGAATAATTCGAAAATTCTCGAATAATTCGAAAGTTCTCGAATAATTCGAAAATTCTCGAATAATTCGAAAGTTCTCGAATAATTCGAAAAATTTCGAATTATTCGAAATTTTTCGAATTATTCGTTATTTTTCGAATTATTCGTTATTTTTCGAATTATTCGTTATTTTTCGAATTATTCGTTATTTTTCGAATAATTCGAAAGTTTACAAATAATTCGCACATTGACAAATATTTGTAGAATTTTTGAACTATTCGTCAATTTTTCAGATAATTTTGAAATTTTATAAACGATCAAACGTGGGATTCGGCACTCTGTACATTTTAAATATTTTATAAACAACATACTTTTTTTGAGTTGAATTTTTAAGTTGAAAAATTAAAAAAAAAATTTATACAAAAAAAAATATTAGTGATCTTTGAGTATAAGATTTTTTTGTTATACAGTAGAGTCCACAAATCACTTGAAGCCTCGAATTATTATAAAAAATTTACGATTCATTCAGAATATTATACAATTAATTAAAAAAAAAAAGTATCTTTGAAAAATTCGAATTCGAAAATTTCCGAATAATTTGAACTTTTCGAATAATTCGAATTTTTCAAAAATAATTATATAATATTCTTAATGAATCGTAAATTTTTTAAAATAATTCGAGGCTTAAAGTGATTCGTGAACTCTATTGTATAATAAAAAAATCTTATACTCAAAGATCACTAATATTTTTGGTTGTATAAATTTTTTTTAAATTTTTTAACTTAAAAATACAACTCAAAAAAAGTATTTTGTTTATAAAATATTTAAAATGTACAGAGTGCCGAATCCCACGTTTGATCGTTTATAAAATTTCAAAATTATCTGAAAAATTGACGAATAGTTCAAAAATTCTACAATTATTTGTCAATGTGCGAATTATTTGTTAATTTTCGAATAATTCGAAAAATAACGAATAATTCGAAAAATTCCGAATAATTCGAAAAATTTCGAATACTTCGAACTTTTCGAATAATTCGAAAAATTTCGAATAACTCGAAAAATTTCGAATACTTCGAACTTTTCAAATAATTCGTAAGTTCGAATTATTCGATTCGAATTTCGAATCGAATAGTATTATTCGATTCGATTCGATTCGAACGATATTCGCACACCCCTACCTTTGATTAATTGATTAATGAATTAATTGCTTACTAAATTAATAAATTAATATTTGAACTAGAATAATGTACCTGGTTACGGTGACGCTGCAAAGGAGGACTGCAGCGATCTCCCGCCAAATCAGCGAAAGAAACGACTGCAGCAGAGATTAGACGAGATACAGGCAAAAATTGCTCAGGAGACTGCAGCGAGGGATGCGCTGATGAAAATGAAGGGCGTGTATGAACAAAACCCTGCGCTGGGCGACCCAATGAGTATAGAGGGCCAGCTTAATCAGTCGAGTCACAAATTAGATAAGCTTGGTACTGAGTTAATTAAGTTCCAAGGTTATCTTGATGATGCCATTAAAACTGGAGTCGGTTTATCCAGGTAATTTTATTTATTTTAAATATTTTGGTAATTATTCAAGTTAAATAGGGCTTGTGGGTACTCTTTCCAGAGAAAATTTAATTTAGAACAACTTTTTACTGATTACATTTTTCTCTAAAGCTGTTAGTTTACGAGATAAATGTAATGAGTATCAATAATAACAATTATTATTTTTACTTTGATAAATTTCCGGCGTAAGTAGGGCTTGTGGGTACTCTTTCCAGAGAAAATTTAATTTAGAACAACTTTTTACTGATTACATTTTTCTCTAAAGCTGTTAGTTTACGAGATAAATGTAATGAGTATCAATAATAACAATTATTATTTTTACTTTGATAAATTTTTGGGATAAATAGGGCTTGTGGGTACTCTTTTTACCGGAAATTGAATTCTCTACAACTTTTTTTCAGTAAAATTTTGTCCTATGACTGATAATTACCAAGATATTAGTATCTAGTATTAAAATCGAGTATTAAAAATTATTAATAATTGATAAAATAGTCCAAGTCAAGCACAAAGAAAAGCCCCAACGAGTAACGGGTCATCAGCACGAGTGAGTTCACGTCGATCGAGTCATTCAGGCGGCGAAGAAAGTTTATCGCGGTCGGCATCTGACTCGAGTGTGGGTAATGCTCATGCACAAGCACATAAACAGACAACGTCACCTAGCACACCTCAGCCTACACATGAGTAAGTTTTTTAATTGATTAGTGACATAGTTAAATTAGTTGGAAGATAGTAAATTTGGTAGCGATGATTTGAGTTTTTGAGTCATCGCGTAATAGGCAAAAAATGGTATTAGCTTTACCGTACTCATGCACAGTTCCACGAATAGCCCGGAGTCTGGTCTTGGTACTTCGAGAACTTCATTGCCTGGCAGCGGTGCTGGAGAGGAGTATGATGCTGATGAACTCGACGCTCAACCTCCTCTGGGAACTTGTCGTGCTCTCTATCCATTTGATGGTGATTATTTTTAAACAAATTTTTAAATCTCCCGCCTCCAGATTCGAAAATTTTAATTGTCAGAGCCCAACAATGAACCCGTACCAATCACACTTTTTTTTCTATAAATTTATACCAAAATTATTTATTTCAGGTACATCCGAAGGTTCGATTCCTATGTACGATGGCGAGGAACTCTACATGATTGAACTAGATCAAGGGGACGGTTGGACGCGAGTACGTCGCATGTCTCAGCCCATCGAGGGCTTCGTTCCCACCTCCTACATAGAGTATCAACTTTTCGACACATAACCTTCCTGCTAAATTTTTTTTTGACAAAAATAATTTTTTCAAAAAAAACAAAAAAAAAATACAAAAAAAAATGAAAAAAAAAAAAAAAAAAGTACTAATATAATCGTTTTTAACTTGGGTAAGTCGATTCAAATACTCAGATAAGAACAAAACGCTAATCGTGCAATCTGTTCTCAATTTAATTATTATAATTACTATTATTATTATTATTACAATTATTATATTTTATTTACGTCGACACGCAATACAAGAAAGGAAAGTGCTTATATGAACAATTATAATTAATTAATTAATTAATCAAAAAATGAAAAGAAAATTGCTTAATCGAGAGATAATGGATCGATTTATAAAATGCTTCATTGTCGTTCGATTGACGTGCTTGTGTCACACTACGTGTGCTTTTTTTAAGGTATTAAAAGTTTCGTCTATCCTTTTTATTAATTATTAATTTAATTAATTGAAAGAAAAAAAAAATATATATATATAAATATAAATATAAATATATAAATAAAAGATGTATATACGACGGTGGGTTAAGGGTAACTATAAATTTATTTAATTAGCTCTCTGTACACGGGGTTGTAATTTGTTTAATTTAAGTTTTTATAGTGCACTGGAGTTTTAATGAGGAAATAAGGTGGGCTTGTGGGTACTCTTTTGAGAGGAAATTTCATTTTAAAAATATTTTTACTCTTTGTATTTCGGCGTAGGAGTGATAGTTCACGAGATAAATATACTAGGTATTAAAATATATATTATTTTTTTTAAAATCAAAAATAAATAGGGCATGTGGGTACTCTTTCCAAAGGAAATTTAATTCCCTACAATTTTGGTCCTTATAATTTTCTTCCTACGACCAACCGTTTCCAAGATAAATTCCGAGTCATATTTTCAATTACTCTAATTACTCGAACAAATATTTAAAATAAGTCTTGATGGTACTCATTCTTCAGGTAATTTAATTTAAAACATTTTTTTATTCTTTGTATTTTGTCATAGGAGTGATAATTTACGAGATTAATATACTAGGTATTAAAATATGAATTTTTTTTAAAATCAAAAATAAGTAGGGCATGTGGGTACTCTTTCCAAAGGAAATTTGATTTCCTACAATTTTGGTCCTTATAATTTTCTTCCTACGACCAACCGTTTCCAAGATAAATACCGTGTCATACTTTTCAATTACTCTAATTAAATAAATATATAAAATAAGTAGGTCTTGTGGGTACTCATTCCACAGGAAATTCAATGCTCTCCAATTTTAGTCTTATAAAATTTTCCTCTAAACTCAATGGTTTACAAGAATTTTATAAATGTTTATTTAAATGAATATAGAACTCTCAAAGTGCACTATTATTTAATCAGTACAGAGAGTTAAATTTTTAATAAATGTCTTTTTATTTTATTTACTAAACCGTATCTTTATTATGTATATTTTGTGATTTTATATCATTATAAGTATTGTAGATACTCGACTCAATAACTTTATTGTAATATTTTAATTTTATTATTATAATTAATTAAATAATTAATAATAAAAATTAATAATACAGGTACTAAAAAAAAGTATTGACTGATCAGTGTCAAAAAATTTGATTTATTAATATACAATCGTTAGTACTGTTAAATATTAATTATATAAAAATTGTGCGCTAATTATAATTTATTTATTAATTAATTATTGATAATTAATGTATGCTAAAAATATATGACTAGAATTAATCAATAAGGTAATTAGTTATTAAGTATAAATGTTTTTATAATTATTTTTCAGCTGACGGCAGTTTACTCGTGACAACAAAATTATAATTCATTTTTCTCATCTTCAAACCGCTAACTTTTTTTTACTTCCGGTTAAGGTTCATCATGTTCTCAATAATTGTAGAGATTTTTCTGACAATTCGATCGATAATTTTTTTTTTATTTTCAACTTGACCTTCAACTTGAGCCCAAATACGAGCATTAATCTCAATTTTCTTAGAAGTTATGAATTTTTAAATTTCCCGCCTCCAGATTCAAAAATTCAAATTTTCCAAAAGTCTCCTTTATTTATATGAATCTGTATAGATCGATATATCGAAAACTATTGATCGAAACTTGATCAAACATTAACAAAAATTGATCCTTGAACCTTAAGCTTTAATTTGAGCCCAGAAACGGACCTTAATCTCCATTTTCTTCCAAGTTATGAATTTTAAAAGATTTGATAACAAAAGTTAGCGGTATCAGTAAATAGTGATATTTGTCAATACAGTTTAAAATGCATTGACGTTTAAATAAAGATCACAAATATTGTAATAATACTTGGCCAATGAAATGCATTGACTCATTGAGCAAATATCACATTTTCTTATTATCAAAATAAAAAAAAAAAAAAAAATGATAAATTAAAAAATAAAGTTATCGCTAGACAGTTAAATCCTCCCACTCTTCGAGTTGACGTGGCGTTAATTCAATTTTAATTGAATTTAAATCTTTTAATAAATCATATATTTTTGGTGGAATTGTGTTGTCACATAAGTCGATAAATTCCAGCGATGGTGCATTTTTTAGTCTTTCAACATCGACATCTAGAAGAAAAAATTTTAAATTCAATAATTTTTTTTCTTTCTTTTAATAATAATAATAATTACCTATTATTGAATTATTGTTAGCAAACAATTGCTTTAGTTGTGGGATTCTATATGTAACTGGCGGTAATGATATAAATGTATTATGTGAAATATCGAGTCTCTCTAATTCTTGTAACTCGGCGAGTTCATCAGGTAATTTACTTATTTGATTATGACTTAAATTTAGTTCTGAAATAAAAAGAAAGAATTTTTTTTTAATGACAACTTAAAAATTATAAAATATAAAAAATTATTCACCAGTTATTAACGAAAATTTGACAGCAAATTTAGGTGGTATTTTAGTAATAACATTACTGCTTAAATCACATGATTTTAACTCAGTATGTCTCATTAAATGATAAACTGCGTCAGGTACTTGAATTAATTGGCACTCTGATAAATCTGTAACACAAAAATTATTATTACTTATTAAATTTCCTGAAGTTTAAGTACCCACATCATGGTAGTCAAAAAAAAAATTTTTTTTCAAAATTGAAATTGCAAAAAAGTATTTTCAAAAATTTTACTAATATTTTTGAGATGCTGAGAAAATTTCCTCTTGTTTGAGTACCCACATCACTATATTTCCATCATTATGAAAATTTCAATTTTATTTAATTAATTATAATTAGTAATTACACTAATTACTGATTTTATCCGACCCTAGCGTTGTGGGTACTCGTTTTACAGGAAATTTCATCCTCTATACGAATACATAATTAATTTTTTTTTTTTTTTTAATTTTAAAAAAATAAAAAATTGGTATTTAAAATATATGAGTACTCGGTTTAAATATATCATTGTTGGTACTCATTCAACGCGGGATTACGTCAGCGATATGAATATCCGACAGTTTTTCTCATAACACCCAATGGGGGGTAAAATGGTCAGCGGTTAATATGGTGCGAAATTTAAAGTATGTTTAAGTAAAAGCGTAATAATTGTTTTATTTAGTAAAGTTAAGTAATTAGACGGAATTGATAATAATAAAAGAAAAAAAAACAATAAATGTAACTTTCACTTGCTTTCGTTTCTCATACGGAACTAAATTAAAACAAAGAATCAACTACCGCGTCCGTATTCCTTAAAAAAAAGTTATGGTTAAATATAAAAAAAAATAGTTTAAGTAATTAATTAATACCAAGTTTATTATTTTTTTCAGCATCTTCGCACCGTAAAATAACTCGCGTAACAGCGCTGGCCATTTTGTTTTTCCCTTTGTATGTACGGCAACACGACTACGAAACACCAGTCTGTTCGGAATAGTTCTTTGTATATTTAAAAATAGAAACCGGAAGTACGGAAAAAGTTTAAATGTCTAGTAGACTTGTTGGTGGCCGAGCGAGATTGAGATGAATCATCTTCGAGCTGTTGGTGCACAAAGAAAATAAATAAATAAGTAAATAAATAATAAACCGTATGTGGAAATATAAATATGGCAATGGCATTGGGCATTTATCCAGATAAATAAAAAGATAATAAACTTTTTTTACTTCTTTTGTGCGAGACGTGTGTCCCAAGGTCTTGCTATTTTTTTCAGCTATAGATTTATTTTATTTACATTTTTGAATAAAAAAAAAAAAAAAAAAAAAAAATCGATATATCGATCTCAACAATCGATACATCGAAGTCTCAAATCGATATATCGAAGTCTAGATCAATATATCAAATTTTTGCATTGAAATATTGAAGTTTCAATCTTAGAATCGATATATTGATGCTGCATTTCGATAAATCGAATACTATAATCGACATATCGAAGTCTTGATCGATATATCAAATTTTTTCGTTGAATTATCGAAGTTTTAATCTTCGAATCAATGTATTGATGTTACGTTCTTACACATCGAAATCTATAATCGATATATCGAAGTCTATAATCGATATATCGAAGTCTATAATCGATATATCGAATTCTGGATCGATACATCGAAAACTATGATCGATGTATCAAATTTTTTCGTTGAATTATTGAAGTTTCAAACTTGGAATCAAAGTATCGAAGTCTAGATCGATATATCGAATTGTTGGATTGAAATATCGAAGTTTTAATCTTGGATTCGATATATCGATGTTACGTTCTGATACACCGAAATCTATGCTCAATATATCGAAGTCTAGATCGATACATCGAAATCTATAATCGATATATCGAATTCTCGATCGATATATCAAATTTTTGCGTTGAAATATCGAAGTTTTAATTTTGGAATCAATGTTACGATTTCGATACATCGAAGATTAAAATCGATATCTCGCTTTTCTAAATCGATAACTCAAAATTTTCCGGTAATGAAACACTCCAGCTTAAAACTCCAATATCTCGTAATCCATTAACTTAAATTTAAAAATTTTTTTTTCAAACTGTAGCCAAAAGTCTTATCTTTCACCCTGGCTTATTCTTACCCCCTAATCTTTTGAGTTCCGAGTCCAAAACTCACCAAAACCGAAATTTTTCTTTTCCCGCGAAAATTTAAATTAAAATTACAATGAAAAAAAAAAAAAAATTAGAAAAATTAAAGTTACCTAAATTACAATTATCCTGAGCTTCTTCACACCTCGAAACAACTCTGATAATCGCACGTCCAGCCAATTGGACACAAATAGCTGTTGCGACATTGCGTTCGCCTTCTTCTTGAGACAATTGCGCGATAACACCTTCCGTGTTTTCGTATGGCGGCTTCATTATTATAAAAATTAACGAATAAATAAATATATATAATAATTATTATTTATTATATTAACGCTTCAGTGTACAAACATTTACTTTCACTTGTTATCTAAACACTGAACTCGGAATAAAAATATAAATAATAAAAATAAAAATAATACTTTAGTATAAAAGACTCGCGAGTTACTGCCGCGGATAAAGAGCACCAGAGCTATTTAAGCTTTCCCGCTATGATATATATCTCCCACCGGGCAACGCACCTTACCCACATGTTCTATTGAGTCAACTCAATTTTTATTTAAAAAAAAAAATAAATAAATAAATTACACGAGAAAAAAAAATATTTATTTAAACTCTTTGTTTGAATTTCAAATTACGCGCCAATTTTATACCCACCGAAATTAAATTTATTATAATTTAATTGATAATATTTTTTAGGGTGGGGATAAGTAACCGGTGGTGGGGGTAAGATAAAAAAAAACAATTAATTAATTACTTAATACGGAATAAAATTGACAAATAGACTGGACATGAGCCAAAAAATACTGCGTTCTTGATCAAAAATAGACCAAAATCCCCCATGACTTGAGAGTTTTGGCTTTAGAGTTTAAAAACAAATAATAAAAAAAAATATGACGTACTTGTAAATTTCCGTTTTTAAGTCAGAGGACCTTGGAAGAGTCAATGCTTTTGCTTTATGCGCTTTGTTTGGATTATTTTTAAGTTTTTGTAAATATTTGTTTGGATAAATCGGTTAATCAGGGTTATTGGGTGAAGGGATCGTTTTATCAAAAAAATATAAGGGAGGAAAATTTTAGAGGGTTCGATTTCCTGAAGATTGAGTACCATGACGATAGGGTTCCGAAGTGAAAAAAAAACACTGGGTAATTTGGAGAGTAGGGAATTTATTTTGGAAACGGTGAGTTTTAGGAGGAAAGTTATGGAAAGTAAAAGGTAGGACATGGAATTTCCTTTGGAAAGAGTACCAACAAGCCCTATTTATTCCAAATTTTTACAATAGGAGTTGTAATAATAATAATTACCAGCACCCCTTATATTTATCTCGTGAACTATCGATCTGAGGAAAAAATGTAAAGACACAAAAATTGTAGGAAATTAAATTTCCTATGGAAAGAGTACCCACAAGACCTATTTATTCCAAATTTTTATCATAGAACTCAAAACAATAATAATCACTAGTACTCACTATAATTATCTGATAAACTATTGATCTGAGAAAAAAAATATAAGAGTCAAAAATTGTAGGAAATTGAATTTCCTTTGGAAAGAGTACCCACAAGCCCCATTTACTATGAATATTTTCAGAAATAATAACAATATACATTATTTTAATGAATATATATATTTAATAACATTTAATAATTTTTACAATGTGCATAAACACAATATTTTATAAAGCTTATATTTGGTGTTCTTTGGTGCAACAGTGCAATTGACATATTTATTTTAAAAATTGACGAAAAAGCAGTTTATAATTTTAGGCCGTTTTTTTGAACTCTTGGGCATGTTGTAGGCCCGCACAATAGTGTAACAACAATACAGAAAGTGCTTGAACACGTAAATCACTCTGTGCAATTAATTTTCCACTGTCAGAGTCATTTGACTGTGACAATTCGTGTCTAGAATTTGTTTCCACGTCCAATGCAGCTTTCAATTTTCCCATCTGTAATTCAAATTAAATGTAAAAGCTTAAATAAAAAAACAACTGTTTATTTATATTATTTAAATTACCATAAAATTTATTTTTTCAATTCGCTTATTTGGCTCCAGGTCACAGTACAAAAATTTACCCGTTTCTTTGGCATGTGACATTAAACCGTCATTTAATTCTCCAGCTATAAGAGGACTTGCTACACTCGGTTCTGCCCCTTCAAGTAAATCTGGACTTATTCCTAATCCACCTACTAGGGAATTCTGGAAATAAAAAAGTCACCCAAACATATCAATGTGGGTACTCAAATTAGAGGAAATTGGTTAGTTTACAAAAATATAACATCAGTTTTTCCGATAGAAAATTTTTGAAAATTCAAAATTTTATTTTTACAAAAAATATCAAGTGACCCAAATATATCGATGTGGGTACTCAAATTAGAGGAAATAGGTTAGTTTACAAAAATATAACATCAGTTTTTCCGATAGAAAATTTTTGAAAGTTCAAAATTTTTATTTTTACAAAAAATATCAAGTGACCCAAACATATTGATGTGGGTACTCAAATTAGAGGAAATTGGTTAGTTTACAAAAATATAACATCAGTTTTTCCGATAGAAAATTTTTGAAAATTCAAAATTTTATTTTTACAAAAAATATCAAGTGACCCAAATATATCGATGTGGGTACTCAAATTAGAGGAAATAGGTTAGTTTACAAAAATATAACATCAGTTTTTCCGATAGAAAATTTTTGAAAGTTCAAAATTTTTATTTTTACAAAAAATATCAAGTGACCCAAACATATTGATGTGGGTACTCAAATTAGAGGAAATAGGTTAGTTTACAAAAATATAACATCAGTTTTTTCGATGGAAAATTTTTGAAAGTTCAAAATTTTTATTTTTACAAAAAATATCAAGTGACCCAAACATATTGATGTGGGTACTCAAATTAGAGGAAATAGGTTAGTTTACAAAAATATAACATCAGTTTTTTCGATGGAAAATTTTTGAAAATTCAAAATTTTTATTTTTACAAAAAATATCAAGTGACCCAAACATATCGATGTGGGTACTCAAATTAGAGGAAATAGGTTAGTTTACAAAAATATAACATCAGTTTTTCCGATGGAAAATTTTTGAAAATTCAAAATTTTTATTTTTACAAAAAATATCAAATGACCCAAACATATCGATGTGGGTACTCAAATTTGAGGAAATTGGTTAGTTTACAAAAATATAACATCAGTTTTTCCGATGGAAAATTTTTGAAAATTCAAAATTTTTATTTTTACAAAAAATATAAAGTGACCCAAACATATCGATGTGTACTCATTCTACCGGAAATTGAATAACCTACCTCCCCGCATGCATAATTTTTGAATAAAAATTGAGACATACCTTACGACTGGCACAAGGACTTGGCGGGAGACTGCGTGACCCCAAGCCACCTGAAGACGTCGGTGGGGCCAAGTTACTGGTACTACCGGCTTTCTTAAGTCCCAGCAGAGTGTTAGCTATCGCAGAAGCCTTCATCGCCACTCCCTAAATTTTTAATTAATTTTTTTTTCTTTTTTTTTTCTAACGTCCAATAAATAAATTTATTCCCTGTATTGTACCGTCAGCTGAATAATTTAAATGTAAAAAATAACCAGCTCAAATAATATCGAAATTTTATTTTTTTTCTTACAAAGTAATTTTTTTTTTATTTATAATTAATGGCTAGGCTAATTAAAAAAAAAAAAATAATAATGAAGCAGAGTTTAAAAGGAAAAAAAAAATAAAATAAATAAAATGGAAGTTTGTACTATGTGTTGTTGCTGATGCTGCTGTTGTTGATGTTATTATTGACGTATACCTGAGCGTTTTCATCACAACTTGTCAATGATATTTCGGGATTCATGTCTCCGCTAAGCGAAGAATTTGCTGAGCCCTCAGTCGTCAGCTCGTCGACTTCGAACGCTAAGTTTGTTAGACTTTCGGCTCCGCAGGCGGTTGAGCTTTGGCAGCGGGTTTGACATTTTTTGTGACAGACCATTCCACAGTCTCGGCACTGAGTTGCGTCTTTTAGCCAGATCTATTATTATTAATTCATTTAATTACGAAATTATTTCAAAAATTCAACCCAAAACTCATAAAAATTACCTTTTTTGAACAAAAATCACAGTGAGTCGCACGATGAAAATGCGTGCGTATAAAATCATGGCTTTTTTTATCAGCATTATCACCACCAGCAAAAGCTGCAGTGTTTTTTATTTCTTCTTTTTTACTCGAATCTCCACTGGCATTGCGACGTTTCGATTGACTAGATGTCCATCGGTAAGACAACAAAATGTCACCGTAACACAGACTTGGATCAAATCCTGAGTATCCTTGTAATTTAGAATTAAGTGATGCAAATGAAGCTGAAAAAATAATTAATCATTAGCTACTCGTTGTATTTATCTCATAAACTATGGATCTGAGGAAAAAATTATAAGAGTGAAAAATTGTAGCAAATTAAAAATCATCTGGAAAGAGTACCCACAAGCCCTACTTACGTCAAATTTTTACTTTAAGAATAATAATAATAATAATTACTAGCACGCCTTATATTTATCTCGTAAACTATTGGTCTGAGGAGAAAAAGTAAAGAGTCAAAAATTGTAGGAAATTAAATTTCCTCTGGAAAGAGTACCCACAAGCCTTATTTATTTTAAAAATTTACAAAAATAATGATAATAATTACATTTTTCAAACTCACTATATTTATCTCGTAAACTATTGGTCTGAAGAGAAAAAGTAAAGAGTCAAAAATTGTAGGAAATTGAATTTCCTCTGGAAAGAGTACCTACAAGCCCTATTTATTGTAAAAATTAAAATAACTAACCTGTATCCGGTGGAAGCAGCGGATGTGGTTTCAAATAAAATCCCGTAGTGGAGGTCGAGCACTGACTGAGCACCAGTTTCATAGGCACATTAAGATACCCGACAATTTTCGGCGCCGTATCACCTCCCCTATGTCTCGCCCAGACTCCAACGTTCAAGTACTGGAACTCGGACTCAATCTGAAAGGTCCTCGTCTCCTCGAAGGTTATCGTCGAGGCGTAAGCCTTCTCTTTGGTCATCGAAGTGAGATCATTTATCGTGAGTGGCTCGTCGGACCAAGCGTTGCTCGATCCAGTCGACTGGTTGCTTATCGTCGATATTCTTCTACTCAATGGCTCAAGTGCCGGTGAGTCTTCAGGTACATGGACGCTGCTCTTGCGTCGACGGAACAATTTAATTCCAGTGTCTCCTCGATCCATCGGAGTCTCATTATCCGAATGATGTTCTTTTAAATCTGAAAATTTTATTTGTGGCTCATGTTTATTTCCTTTTCCTAATCCATGTGCAGTAACACAAAATGGCGCCATGTTACCATGATATGGCTGCGCACTAACATTTGACGCATGCGCATTTGCTGGAAAATGATGCAGTCCATCGTCTTCAGATTTCAACCCACAATTAAATCGATCTAAATCAATTTTCAAATATTTACGTTCAACTCTTATAATAAAACGTCTTTGAGCAGCATTTTTAACCATTTTGCCAACTTGATTCATGTTAGAAACTTTTTTACCATCAACTGATACCAAAATGTCTCCCTTGCGCATCTCGGCAATGGCTGCTGGGCTTCCAGAGACAATATTTTCAACTACAACACAATTTTGGCCTATTTCTGGTACCGTTTCTTGTTTGAAGACGACTCCTAGTTGATGATTTGTCGTCTTGCTGATAATCAAGTCGAGGACCATGTAAGGAACGCCGGCATATTGCGTCAAGTAGACCCAAGGAGTAGAATCGACGCTAATGGTACAGTAGATTTCTACTAGAGATAAATCGTCGAGGGTTAGGTTACTCTGGGCCAGATTCAGGCGGCTTATTTCGACCAGGACGACGTCTAGATGTCCTGGAGTTAGCTGAACATTGACAACGTCAGTCAGGTCAATGTCCTCGTCGTTTAGGCGACGGAAAAATGGCTTGTATCGCATTTTGTAACGAGGTAGCGTGTGTTTGCGACGAATAGCTCTTCTAATTTGACCAATTATAAGAGAAACTATTTGAGGTTGAAGTTGACGGCCTTGGAAATGAGACTGGACTTCAAGTTCGAGGACGGGTTCCGTGTAGAAACTGAGGGACCAGTGGGTGTAAGGGATTCGGGTGAATTGCAGACGTGCTTTGCCTGAAATCTGCTTTACTTGAAGAAATAGATATGCGGTTTTGCCCAAAAGCATTTTTACGTCTATTGAAAGCTGGAAGTTCCCGGAGTAGTGAAGGTCTAAGGCCAGGTCTAGGGTTTCAAGGAGTCCAGTGTCTTTGTCAATTACCGCGGCTGCTACTTCAAGACCTTTGATCGTTGGAAACTGGCTGCCGAGGTTCAGATCTCGGAGCTGGAAGAAATTTATTAATTGTTGGATTTTTGTTTTAAGAGCTAGTGCATTTATCTTGGAAACTATTGGGCTTAGAGGAAAATTTTATGAGGCAAAAATTGTTGGAAATTAAATTTCCTCTGGAAAGAGTACCCACAAGACCTATTTATTCCAGATTTTTAACATAGGAGTCATAAAAATAATAATTATTAGTACCCCTCATTATTATCTCGTAAACTATTGGTCTGAGGAGAAAAAGTAATGAGTCAAAAATTGTAGGAAATTAAATTACCTCTGGAAAGAGTACCCACAAGTCCTATTTATATCGAATTTTTACTTTAAGAGTAATAATAATTATAATTACCAGCACCCCTTATATTTATCTCGTTAACTATTGGTCTGAGGAGAAAATGTTAAGAGTAAAAAATTGTTGGAAATTAAATTTCCTCTGGAAAGAGTACCCACAAGACCTATTTATTCCAGATTTTTAACATAGGAGTCACAAAAATAATAAATATTAGTACCCCTCATTATTATCTCGTAAACTATTAGTCTGAGGAGAAAAAGTAAAGAGTCAAAAATTGTAGGAAATTGAATTTCCTCTGGAAAGAGTACCAACAAGCCCTATTTATATCGAATTTTTACTTTAGGAGTAATAATAATTATAATTACCAGCACCCTTTATATTTATCTCGCTAACTATTGGTCTGAGGAGAAAAAGTAAAGAGTCAAAAATTGTAGGAAATTGAATTTCCTCTGGAAAGAGTACCAACAAGCCCTATTTATATCGAATTTTTACTTTAGGAGTAATAATAATTATAATTACCAGCACCCTTTATATTTATCTCGCTAACTATTGGTCTGAGGAGAAAAAGTAAAGAGTAAAAAATTGTAGGAAATTAAATTTCCTCTGGAAAGAGTACCCACAAGCCTAATAAATTTCCAAAAAAATGCACTGGAACTAAAAAATAAAAAATACCTGAACACTGTCAAACAACCTTCCAGTAGTTGTCTGCGTCAACAATTCCTTGAACTCATTATTCAACTTTCTATATAACCACAGCCTGACCCGCTCAGCATTTTTTAATTCATTGAACAAAAACTGGAGAGTCAAATTAATTGCCAAGTTTTCATTACCCTGAGACGGATAGTGTCCCCTAGTGCCAGTAGACGACGAGCCTGTTTTTTCTCTAAGCTCATCGTTTATCGATTTAATCAATTCGTCAGGTAATTCGGCTTTTCCATATGAAGTTGTTATTTTTTCTGTTAAGTTTGATGCCGGACCATATTCGAAATATTTTTTCAATATATAAAACTCTACAACTAACGTACATATTATTCCACATACAAATATAAACACAGCCAGAATTAATATTAAAAATAAGTCCATAGTAATTGGACAACATTTAATGACTCATTAAATCCATAAGTACTTTATTTTCTTTTCTTTTCACTACTTAGTTATTTTTTAAATTATCGCTTCTATTTTTTTGTAATAAATTCTACTTATTAGTACTCGAAACTAATTTTATTTTTTTTTATTATAAAAATTTAAGAAGGGGTAAATTCGGATTTATTACATTTATTACGAACTGTATTGATTTTTCCGCCATTTTTGATTCTACGCCTCCGCCATTTTCTCAATTAGTAAAATAGCCAGCCATTTTATCGGTAAGAGATAAGATTTCGATTTAAAAATATACACGTAGTAAATGGAAATTCAAGTGCTGCCACCTAGAAAATAAACTCGACTCCAATTTAAAATGAAAATAAATAAAGATGGCGGCGTTTTCGTAAGCTTGACTTTTGACATTTGACAACAAATAAATAAATAACTTGCAATTAAATTGGTAATTAATTATTCAAAGTAATTAGAGTTGATTTAAAACAAATGTCATATCCAGTGAGTAAACTTATTATTTAATATTTTAGTCTTGGAGTAATTAATTGACATAAATTAATTTTAATTGATTCATTAATTTAGACATCAATGTATGGTACGATGGGTGATCACCAGGTCCAACCGGAAGTGAGACAGTGGTTTGAAGCCGTTGATAGAGATCGCAGTGGAAAAATAAGTGCGCTTGAATTAAAAGCTGCACTAGCTAATGGCCAAGGTGGTACTTTTTCTGATACCGCTTGCAACATGATGATTGGTGAGGTTTTATTTAAATATTTTATCATGTTAGATATTAATTTCCATGTCCAGGTCATACCTGGGTAAATAATAGGAATAAGTTCAGCTTGTTGGTACTCTTTCCAGAGGATTTTTCATTCTCTACAATTTTTGACTCATTTCATTTTGTCGTAAGAGTGATAATTTATGAGATAAATATAATGAGTACTCATAAATGTTATTATTATAATTGTTATGATAAATATTCGATTAAAGTTAAGCTTGTGGGTACTCTTTCCAGAGGAAATTCAATTTCCTCCAATTTTTGAGTCTTTATTTTTTCTCCTCAGACTAATAGTTTACGAGATAATAATAAGGGGTACTAATAATTATTATTATTATGACTCCTATGGTAAAAATTTGGAATAAATAGGGCTTGTGGGTACTCTTTCCAGAGGAAATTCAATTTCCTCCAATTTTTGAGTCTTTATTTTTTCTCCTCAGACTAATAGTTTACGAGATAATAATAAGGGGTACTAATAATTATTATTATTATGACTCCTATGGTAAAAATTTGGAATAAATAGGGCTTGTGGGTACTCTTTCCAGGGGAAATTTAATTTCCAACAATTTTTTACTCTTAACATTTTCTCCTCAGACCAATAGTTTACGAGATAAATATAAGGGGTGCTGGTAATTATAATTATTATTACTCCTAAAGTAAAAATTCTATATAAATAGGGCTTGTGGGTACTCTTTCCAGAGGAAATTTAATTTCCTACAGTTTTTGGCTCTTTACTTTTTCTCCTCAGACCAATAGTTTACGAGATAAATATAAGGGGTGCTGGTAATTATAATTATTATAATTTTAAAAAATAAGTATGGCTTGTAGGTATTCCTTTAAATGGAAATTTAACACGTAACAAAAATATCAAGTTCAAAATCCTCCAACTCATAACTACTCTTTAAACCAACAAGTTTTTTTAAAATCAATAGTAAATAAAATTAATTTGTAGGAATGTTTGACAAAGAGAAGACAGGAACAATTGACCTAAATGAATTTCAAGCTCTGTACAATTATATAAACGCCTGGTTGAGTGTTTTCCGTGGGTACGATCGTGATAACTCGGGCAGTATTCAAGAAGGCGAATTGTCAGCGGCCCTTACACAGATGGGCTACAGATTTACTCCCGAATTCATTCAGTATTTAATTAAAAAAAGTGATTTTAATGATCACTCTAGTATTACTGTCGATCAGTTCATCGTATTGTGTGTGCAGATACAAAAGTTCACTGGTAATTAAATTTATTTATTAATAAAAAAATACAAAAAATTAATATTTATTTTTTTGCAGAAGCATTCCGTGTACGTGATACTGAGCAGACAGGAGTCATAACCATTAGCTTTGAAGACTTTTTAACTGTGGCCTTAAGTTGTAATGTTTAATTTTTAATTCCATTTAAACTTAAATTTTTTTTTTGCACATAGACTTAATTAATCGCTTGTAGATTTTTTGTTTTCGTCCGTTGGCTTCTCCTCAATGGATTCTAATAATAAAATTGATATTTTAATAACTAATGTACATAAATTTTATTATAATTTTTCGTATTTTACGTTACCACGTTACCCTCTAAAGTTTGTGTCGACCTCGAAATTTTTTTTATCCGTCGGCATTGCTCGCCTGCTTTTGTAGGGTCCATAGAAAAAGACTGAAATTTTTTAAAAATTATATTTAATAACAATTTATTATTTTTATATATATTAATTATATGTAGGGCTTGTGGGTACTCTTTCCAGAGGAAATTTAATTTCCTACAATTTTTGACTCTTATCATTTTTTTCTCAGACCAATAGTTTTCGAGATAAATATAATGACTACTAGTAATCATTATCATTATAAGTTCTATGGTAAAAAATTGGAATAAATAGGGCTTGTGGGTACTCTTTCCAGAGGATTTTAAATTCTCTACAATTTTTATCTGATTGAATTTTTTCATAGGACTGATAGTTTCCAAGATAATAACAGTGCGTCTTATCTCACCTTAAAATCGTTTATCATCGGAATTAATTTTTCCAAAGAACGATTTCTTGAGCCATTAAATGTAGCACTACAAATAGGACATACATCAACTTTTTTAACACACAAATGACATAAATCGTGTCCTTGTGTACACTGATGAATATTTCCCGTAGGAACTTCGTAACAAATTGGGCACTCGATTAAATCCTCGAACACGCAGCACCACTAAAAAATAAATAAAACCCAATAACAATAATTATAAAATATAATTTTTTAAAAATCAACTTACATTTTTGTTATACTCGACGAAAATTTCGTCAACTTCCGTCTGCGATTCACTTTTATCAGCCATCACTGCAATCTTATAAGTATCAAATACTTAAATAATCACACAAAAACAAACTGGTTGTTACATATTTTAACCAAAGTCATATAAATATATTTATTTTAAAAATGTATATATTTTTTTTTGGTTAGGTAACGAAAAAAAAAAAAAAAAAAGAAAACAAAGTTTTAAGTTATCGTGATGTTTGTACGCAAAAGCTTGACTGTATGATTTAACTCGAGTTTCTTTTGTTCTGAGAATTTTGTTTATCTGAAAGTATTAGCTTTCGCGCCCCTGTTACGTTTTCGTAAACATTTAACCGGTAAATTTTAAATTTTACTTACCGTAGCTCAGTCATTGGATACCGATTAAATTTTATAGAAGAAAAGAGGAAATAGAGCAGCAGAGAGTTTTTACTTAAAGTGACAGATGACACTGGAGTTAAATTTTAAAATGGATTTTTTTATTTTAATAAAAATTTTAAATTTTAAATTGATGAAAATTTACGCGGGTAATTTTTATGATTTTAAAAGTTTTAATTTAGAGAAAAAATTAAATTCAAATTTGATAAGGTTTCGAACGATAGATTTTTTATTATAAATTGGAATTTAAAATTGATAATTTCTTAAAAAATTAAATTAAATTTTAGTTCTTGAGTTGATGGAATTTAAAAATGGTAATAGTAAGAAAAGTAATGAAGTAAATCATGAATTTTTTTTTTAAATTTATACCAGCAATATTTTAAAAATCAATGAACCGACTTTGACACAGTTTTCCGACCTCGAAATAAAGTTGTGAGTTATTTGTATGTGAATTTTAAAGAGGAATTTTATTTTTAAAACAAAATTTTACACCACAATTCTTATAATATTAAATAATACAACTGAAGTCAAAGCGATCAAAAATTTATTTCAAGAATATTTTTATTTTATTAAAACCAATCTGGTGTAAGTCAATGTATCATTTTGAAAGAAGATTTGCGAAGAAGAATTTATTCATTTTCTCATTATCGAATTATTATAATGAAAATATATGAAAATTTAGTTTCTATGGAACAATTGTTGATGGTTAGCCCCAAAAACTAGAAGAACTTTTCTTTTCTTCCTCTAATTTTTTAGTTGAAAAACACTCTGCATAAATCCAATTCCGCTTAGTACATGTACTACCAGGGCAACATTTTACTGCTCCTTTTTCTTGACTACACTGTAATAAAATAAAATAAAATAAAATATAATTATTAATCGAAATCCAAGTAAATTTATATTTTTGTCACAAATGTCTATTGTGATTTTTTGTTCAAAGAAAAACAAGATGGGTTTATACTCTTTTTTACTCTTAACTAGTTAGATTTATCAATATACAAGATTTTAATTTACATTTACCTTAGAAGTCATCATTAAACACCCTTGATAACCAACAGCTGCAGAGACGAAAAAAGTCAAGACGATAAAAAAATAAAAAATTTTCATCTTAAAAGAATATCTGCAACAAGAGAATTTAATTTTTAATCAATACGGAAGTTTTTGAAAGTATTCAATACCTTCAAATATGAAACTATTTTGGTATTGAAAAAGAATGGTAATATAAATTTTTTTGAATCTTTTTCAACTCCTCGAAAGTTTAGAAATTCTCATATTATTTTAGGATTGATAAGTATTAATTTTATGTCCAGATAAAAATCTGGTGGGTATAGAAAGTGTTGAAAAGTATTCAATTTTCATCTTTTTCAATTCTTTTCAATGAGTATTTTTAATCAGGGTATGCTTCGTTTACTGAAATTCAAATTTCATAAAGTTTTTTTAAATTCGGTGAAAATTTATGATAATTTTATTTCTCAAGTTATTATATGTTATATTAGTATATTAAATACTTGGGGCAGTAAATGTAAAAAATGTTTTAAATCGAATATAATTGTTGGTCGAGAAGCCGAGGAGTATATATTATTTTATTTTTTATTTTACTTACAACAAAATAAGACTATGAGCAGTTGATAATACCGTGAAAATTTAAAGAGTGCCATGTAAATACTTGAAAGCTCTATTTATACTCGTTGAGGTGATTAGCGATAATGTTAAAACTTGCTGACCCAGAAACCATTACAAATACCAGCGTATATATCAACGAACGATAAATACTCTCTTATATTTTAAATAGTGATTGTTTCGTGCCCTAGTGGATCCAAACTACGGTAAATTACCGTATTTAACCGCAAATCACGGCAACTATTCTTTCCAGCGCCGTATATGCCGGTACTTTACGGTTATTTACGGAAATTTACGGAAATTTAACGTAATTCGGATCTGCTAGGGATTTAAAAGTATTAGTTTTATGCCCAGATGAAAATATTCAAAAGCATTATCATTATTGTTAACTATTTCCGATTTAAATCCGACTGTAATCTTATCGAAATTAATCAGTTCCGATCGAAAAAAAATTTTAATCGGATAAAATTGCTTCCAATCGTAAAATAATTAATTTATCAAAAATTTTCTACTCATTCCAATAGATTTCTGATAAAATTATATTAAAGCGAATAAAATTATTTTTTATAATCGATAGGAGCATAAAACGTTTGTAGATTATTATTATACTATAATTGGTATTTCTTTATACAATTTAAATACACACACATGCACAGATGCAATTACCGATAAAAAATGATAAAATGCTATTTAACTAAACTAGCCATGAAAATATAATTTTCAAAAATTATGATTACGAGCGTAAAAATTATCGTAACTTGAAACGCTCGCTTAGTTATCAGCAATTATTGAATTATATTTAATTTGTATCAGAACAAGCTGTTTTTACACAAGAAAACAATGCCAATTCGTTGCATGAGAATTCAAAAATAAATAAGATTTTAAATATTTTATTACAAAGAAACTCAATAATAAATAATTATAAATTATTTTTTTACAAATTTTAATGAAGGCATGACCCCTGATGATTAAACAAAACGATTTGTGACGATTAAAACTGTTTTAATCGTTTTAAATCGTCATAAATCGTCAATTGATAATTAAAAACGGTTAATAACGATTAAATTTTTCGAATGAAGATTAAAGACGATTCATGACGATTTTAAATTTTAATCGTCATTAATCGTTTTTAATCGTAAAATAATAAATCGTCTTTTGATGATTTGGGACGATTAAATCTGAAAATCCATGACGATTATGACGATTAATGACGATTAATGATGATTAATGATGATTTAATTTTTAATCGTTTTTAATCGTCACAAATCGTTTTGTTTAATCAGGGACCCTGAACTTAGCCGACATAGGTGCAACAAGCGACAAATAATTCGCTAGTTACAAAAACATCCTAATCATATAACATTAAGGGAACTCAAAGGAAACTTAAATATCGGGTTTAAATAATATTTTATTTTTCTAAATTACATATCACTTTACTAAAAATAAAAATAAAAATAAAAATCATTTTTCCATTAATACTTTGAGCAATAAAATATAAGGAGATTCGAGTAAAATCGTTGCTAAATACGCGCACAGATAAGTCATCAGTGCGATTCCTAGGAACATTGTTTTCTGAAACAATAAAACAATCAGTTTTATTTAAAATATCTTGAAAAAATTTTTCTATATGATTTTCACTTACAGTAGGAAGAAAGTCGACGTGAACTGCAGACTCTGATTGCAGATAGACCGAATTAATTAACAAAGGATTCAATAAATAAGCGCAAAAACTTAGTCTACTTAATGGCACCCACACTTTAAGAGACAATAATTTGTTTAAAAAACCAGCATTGTTTGTGTGACACGCAATCAAAATCCAAGAGATACCAATTGCCCACGTGATTCTGCTCAATGCGACGTAGGTGGCGGTTGCTTCTATTGAAAGATGCCGACCGTACAGTCCAAAAAGTGTCAGAAGATTACACAGACTTCCAATTATCCAAAATAACCATAATGTTCTCTGAATAATTAACATTTTTTATATAAATAACTTAAGAAATTTTAAATTTACAAGTCAGTTATATTTTCAATGTCTCTAGTAACTCTAGTAATTTTTTTTAACCCCAAAAATGTTTAGAATTTTCTTAAAATCAATTTTTAAGTAATTGGCCCTACTTATTTTTTTCTAGCCTGCAGTGTCTCAACTTCTCCCAGAAAGAGAATGAACTTCGAGTTACCCCCACTACTGATTATTTGAAATCTGCGCATGCGCAAGAAAAAGTGGGGGAATAGTTAATGCAGAAAATCCGTCCCTGTCCGTCTTAATAATCAAAATCTTTGAACTACTAACCCGTTTTAAGACCAATTTACCCTTCAGTCTCGTTAAAATATATCCAGAAATAATCCCAATAAAATATGGCCCGACTCTCATCCATGGCGGCGAGTAAACGACGTCCATTAAATTCCACAGCTGATCTAACCTAAAATTTTTTAATAAACTAGTAAATAAAATGGCAACAAAAAAAGCATGATAAGGAATTTCGATGCTTACATGGTCGTATAAGCGTACGCTGATGAAATAAGACCATCAATTACCGCCGAAATTATTAACAGACTAATTAATAGTCCAGTCGCGGTCTTAAAGTACCTGGAAAACTTACAGTTTGTTTTAATAACTCCAGAGGTCGTGAGCGGGATTAATATACAAGTTAAATTTTGGACTTACAAGTCAGATAGGAGGAGCAAAAATGTTCCTATTGAATAAAATTGCATTTCATTTGACAGATACCAGCTCCAGGACAGACACTAAAAATATAAATAATTAATTACGTGGATTTTAAATTGTAATTTTGATAAATTTAATTGTTCCTACGGCTTCATTCCAGGGAAACAGATTATTTATGTACAGTAAATTCCTCCACCAGTAGATGGCGCAATTTTCTTGAGGTTTTTCGGCCATTTTGAACGCTGATGTCTTTGCGTACCAGCCGAAATTTAATTCGGCGATTCCGATTATCAGTAAATAGGCTGGAGTGAGTCTGGAATTAATTTTACAGGTGAGGAATAATTAAAAAGTGGGTAAGTTGGGATTCATTACCTGATGATTCGCTTGGTAATCAGTCCAAAGTAATCGGACCAACGAAATTTCATCACTCGGGGACGATTCTCACGATATTTTTGACGGAAATAAAGCCAACTGATGAGGAAACCACTTAGACAGAAATAAGTGTCCACGGAGAGGCTTCCGTTGCTGAGTATTTGAGCCATCAGGTCTTCGGAAAGACGCCAGACGGTTGTTCTGTTGTCTACGTAGTCGTTTGAATAAAAAACCGTGTGGATCATCATGATCCAGAGCATCCCGAAAAAACGAAGACCGTGAATTGACGTCAGAGAATCTTTACTTATTTTAGTATTGAATATTATTTTCGAGTTTGTGTAGACAGAAAAACAGAGCAGGATTTTAACTAGCATTGGTTTAGATTTTTGCCGTTTCTGGTGTAGGATCACATCGTAAGCGGTTCCGATTATCGCCAGGATTATTGTCAATATTATAATGAAGCTAAAAAATTTTCTAGTTAGATCTTGAATGAGGGTTTAAAGGTTTAGTTGGTTACCTTGTGGTGATTATTCGCCAGTTAAGTAGCCACTGATGATCATCCTTGAGATCTTGGACGTCGATGAGACTAAAATCTGCTGAAAATAAGTCGCCGATTGCGAGAAGACGAGACTCGAAGATGTTTATCAAAATTCTGCTTAATTCTTCAGTCGAACAGGATGCAGGTAGACATAGTCCCAGTGTTATTACATCCTGAGTAATATTTATAATAAGTAGGGGTTGTGGGTACTCTTTCTACAGGAAATCAAATTTCCTACAATTTTTGACTCTTTATATTTTTTCGTAGGACCGATAGTTTACGAGATAAATATATCAAGTATGAAAAGTGACATTCTTATTGACTTTAGTAAGAATTAGGAATAAGTAGGGCTTGTGGGTACTCTTTCTACAGGATTTTCCACTCTCTACAACTTTTATTTAAGAAATTTTCTTACGTGACCGGTGGTTTACGAAATAAATCCACTAGCTACGAAAATAAAAATTTGATTTATCACAAACTTACTTCATTTTTAATACGAAAATGATACTGAGTCGTGCTATTGTGATGAAAACGTGCAACAAAATAATTTAAATTAAACGGCGGAAATTCTTGATCTCTATTCCGATATATCGAATTATTTTTCAAAAAGTCTTTGTCTAATTCCAACGGGTCACGAACCTCTAAATCAAAGCACTGACTCTTCCAGCCTAGCCAATAATTATTACCATAAATAAATCCCGGCTTTGGTTCACCGCTCGCATCTAAAACTATTTTTAAAATTTGAATTAAAAAATTTGAATTAAAAAAATTTGAATTATTTTTCTTACCCTTCAAACTCCACAAAATTTTTTCATCAATTCCAAGTTTTAATTTTTCAAGTTGATTTTTACACGTCGAATTTTCAATTACTTTACTATTTTTAGCGACCGCATAAGCAGGAAAATGTTTTTCAAAATCACTTTTAACCCATACCGGAAATAAAAAAATATAAATAATAAATTTAATATACTGGTGCATTTCTAAGGTCTATTTAATCTCCGGGGTCTCTGTAGTTGTGATAGTAAAGAAAACTATCGCGTCTACTAAAAGATCACGAGTCCGCGGGACCGGGAGTTCGCGAGTCCGCGGAAAGTGAAGGAAATAATTTATATCACAAAGATTCATTTAAAAAAAAAAAGTTACCATACATTACGGTAACATATTATTTAAATAATTTTATGACTTAAAATTTGAATAATTAAATTTACAAGATACTTAATTAAGTCATTAAAATTATTTAACATTTTTTGAGCTATTACTTAAATAATTATAGTGATCACTATTTGTTTTAAAATATAATTCTAACGCTTTTGCTGTAACGTGAAAGCGTAATATTTATATATAGATATATATATTGATAGTGAATACGTGGAAATAAAATGAAACGGACGTTACATCAGTGGCAATAAGTTAGATCAAGTCTTTGGACCCCAGAGAAAGTTTACAGTTCCGCTTCTCTATAAGTATTAAATACCAAACTATTTTTTTATATATTTATATATATTTATTAGAGACAACTTTTAAACAATTTTTATATGTGTACTTTTTTATCAATTTTTAATTTTTAAATTTTGCTGCGCGCGTTAATTAAATTTTTAATTTAAAAAATTCTTGCGCGCACATTAATTAAATTTAAAATTTTGAAATTTTTCTACGCGCACGATAATATAATTTTTATAACGCGCTTTCAAAATGCAAACAAAAAAATTTCAACTTTTCGTTAATTTAAATTCAGGAAAAAAAATAATTTTTTTTTTCGGAATAAAAAGTAATTATTATTTATTTTATTTTTTTTAAATCAATATATACGTATAATACAATTGACAATACAGTAATAATTAAATTATTACAATTATCATAAATATCACAACAATAATATCTGTTTTTTTTTTCACGCGCAAATTATTTATAAAAGAAAGAAAAATTGATTTATTAATTAATTGTTATAGTAATAATAATTATAATTATACAATAAAAATTACTCGACAGAGAATGATAAAAATATTTTTATTGCAAATATCAAATTTTGTTTAAACAAAAAAAAAGTACAGATATTCGTAATAAAAATATTGTTTGAATAAACTTATCATTCTCTTTACAAAATATTTATATAATTAAAAAATTTAATATTTTCATACAATTGGAAGAAAATAGTCACTGAGAAATAATTAAGAAGCCACTGCGTTTTATAATTAATAATAATAATAATAATTCTTATTAATACCTTAAGAAATCAGTCAGTGATGTCACGTGATGATTTAATAATCGAAAATAACAAAAAAAAGAATAGTAATTATATTTTGGCAAGTCTAATTTTATAAATTAATTATTTAAATAATAAATATCCTTCAATTCCACCTTTTTTTAGTTTTAAAATTTTTTAAATTTGAATTTATGGCAACCATAAAGTGGCGAACAATATTTTGTTTTAATTTTAAATTAAAAAATAATATATATGTATCGATTGATGTTTGAGTAACTAATTAGATCTGGCTCCGTTTATTTTTAATAATAAAAAATTATTTAAAAATTTTAATTGGCTGAGTAATTTTTCAAATACTGATCTAATCGACTCGCGACATAAGACTTTTTTGTAGGAAATTAAATTTGCTACAAAAAAGGTCCTTACCCGCGAATTGATAAATTCAAAATTAAAAAAGTTATGATGAATAAATAAATTTGTATTCATTTTTTTTTATGATTTAAAACTTCCAGAGCCATAACTAAATACTTTAAATAATTATTTGTCTGTTTGAAGCGCCACTTATCTAAATAACAACTACATATTTTTAAATTTAATATTTAATATATACAAATTTTTAACATTTAATTAACTTGCATCGAAATATTAATTAATTCAAGCTCATTAAAAATAAAAGAGAAAAAAAGACACCGTAGCCATTTGATTAAAATATTTACATTTTTAACTAAAAATTGATGCAAGTAATTGCCGTTAAAAATTGATAAAACTTTTATTTATTTTTCTATCTATTTAATTTGTTTAAAATTTTATTTTAACTACAAATTTATTTTTAGTCCAGGAAGAAAATATTTTAAATAATTATTTAGTAGAGTAAAAATAAGGAAAATAAAGTCTTAGTCTCGTGTGCGATTCAGACGTGATCAGAATTCAGTGGACTGTAGAAATCAGACAGGAATTCCCGAAATAAATTTTTAGAAAATGAAAAACTGGATAAATAACATATATTTTTAAAAAATATTAAGTTTCTTTACTATCTTGGTTCGGAAGTCTCCATAACGAGTTCCGGTACAAGAGCTAGTGAAAATGTTGGTGGTATTGTTGACTGTCGTGATGACGAGTACTGTCTTCTTAGTGAGGATCCAGACGTCGACGACATTGTCGTCGTCATCTGCTGATGTTACCTATTGTTTTCTTCCATAACAACTTGTTTAAATACACCTGCCGGCATTTGGCTTTTTATTTCATGACTACCAAGTGCTGTTGTACCGTCTTTTCCAATAAATAATTGCAGTCCAGACGCTAATAACATTCATTTTATTTATAATTAACAGTTTTATTACTCGAAAATCAATTATTCAATTCTATAATAAGAACCTTCTATCTCACTTTTTTCAAAAGTCATAAATAGGGACAAGATTTTTGCCTGAATTTTAAAATAAATTATTCAAATGTTTGATATTACGGCGAAAATATTGGTCTGATCAGAAAACTTTTTAAACAAAAGTTGTAGAAAATTTAATTTTCTGAAAAAAATGCCTCTTATGATTTTTTCATACAACCAATATTTCCACCGTAATTCCAAAATTAAGATTCATAATGAATGATTCAAATTTTTGATAATTATGAAAATCTCAATTTTGAAATTGCCGCTTTTTTATTAGTCTTATGAAAAAATTATAAGAAACATTTTTTGTATAAAATTTAATTTCCTACTTTTGCTTAAAACATTTTTTTAGACAACCAATATTATTGCCGTAATATCAAAATATAGATCGATACCTCGTAAACTATTAACCGAAACAATCAACTAAAAATAAAATTCATAGTAAAAAGTCTAAGCTTTAATTCGTGACCAATCTCGTACCTTAATCTTAATTAGTTTTCAAGTAATCGATTCTCAAAGTTGATTAAAAAAAAAAATACTCCAAGTTTTAGTTTCCCAACTTTGATTCCATCTTAAAAGTTTTATATCTCTAAAACTATTAACCGAAACTAAGAATTCTATTGAAAAGTCTTAAAACGAATCTCATTGGTTAATTAAATAAATTTTCCAAGTAAAATAAATAAAAAAGCATTAAAAATTGACTTACTCTCAGCACTTTCAAGATCAGTCTGCTCTAAATTTGTTGCTTTAAGCAATTCGTCAATTAATGAGTCCGGATTAGGACGTGTCACTTCAACTCGGCATGCTACCGAGTTACCAGTCGAGTCTTCAGCTTTTTTCCGCCGCTCAAGTGCTGCTTTTGCGCGATCCAACGATCCAGTTTCACTGAGTCCCGATCCACCAGAAGGATTTCTTGTATAAAAAAAAAAAAAAAAAAAAAGAAGTCAATTAAAAACACTAGTAAATTTATAATGAGTGATAAATATAATTAGTAAGTAATAATGTAAATGATAAGCACATGCACAAGCTAGCTTTTAAAATATTATATAGATAAGATAAAGCATACAATGGGGTAATGCTGTTACGATGCTGCAAAGTAGCAGTCGATACATCTGATGGGACACTTAGCATCGATTCATCAGAGTCTGGACTTGTTGTAACTGTTGCTAATTTTCCTCCCGTACCATCAAGTAATTTTCTGTGCCCACCTCCGATGCCTCTGCAAGTTTCCAAACAAAAGCCATCCACATTTCTAAATAAGCTTTTACTTTATCCAAAGAATTTCCTTTTAAAATTCAACCACTTCTATTTAAATCATCATACAATTTTAGAAAAAATTTTCAATTAAAGCTCAAAGTGTCTACTTTCGATGTCTGATATGACCAAGTACCAGAAAAATTTTTAAAACCAAGAATTCACCCAAAGAAATTTAAAAAATTTTAAAAAAAGTCATGACAAGCCCTGTAGGTTTTGATGAAATTTTTTTAAAAAATATTGTCATAGTAGACATCAGAGTAGAGGTTCAAAGCTTTTGAGAAAAATTTTTTTCAAGTCGATACGATTATTTTAAGAAAAGTTATGTAAATTTTAGTGTAAAGATATCGGAAATCTTAAGATTTAAATAAATAAATGAATAAATGATAATGAAAGCGCCTAGATCTGATATTATTTGATAAGATCAGTTAGGACAAGCAAGGAAACCAATAAGAACTCGAGGCAAAACCGATAACCCATAAGATAATTAATAACCGGTGATAACCTACCTGAGGGTCTGAGCAGCGGCGGAGATAAACGAGGAGGCGCGAGGAGTTTCGGGCCGATGAAGAGGATCTGGTGATGAGACAGCACGTGCCTGGTCACCGAGGCGCAATATAACTGGACTTGGCTGGTGGTCAATGCAGTCACAAGTCTTGGACATATTGCGCCAGGTTGACTGGGAAATTCGCGGCGGAGGTCTTTTGAAGTTAATGCTGTCTCGGGTAGAGCAGGTGCCGTTGGCATTTGAACCAACTGGGCAACTTGTTTTTAGGACATTACTCAAGGATCTTACGGGCTCGGTTGGGATCGAACTTGACCAAAAACGCTTTGGAGTTGACGTTTCTGTACTCATTCGAGACAGCGGTGACGGGGGAGTTAGTAATGTCTGACTATTTAGGGAACTTTTCTGTTGGTAAGGTTCGTTTTGTGACAAGGTAGGGAGCCGTGGCGCCCATACCGGCCAAGAGGGTGACCTATAATAATTAACACAAAATATTTTCATGCAAAATTATAAAACAAAATATATTTTTATTTTTAAAATAAAATAACCCTAGCTGAGGAAATTCCGTAGAGCTGATGACTTATTAGTAGATGAACCCTAGTGTTAAATATTTAATGGATATTACAAGTGGGGTAATTTGGTAATTTAATTAATTTATTACCTGATGTGTCCGCTGTCACCGCTGCTGCTTTGTCTGCTGTGCTGACTGTGGGAGTTTAGGGAACCGTAGCCGGAGCCTTTGCTCAGCTGGCTGGTGTTACTCGAGTTCCGAGAGTGTCCTGACTCAGTGTGAACCTCGGTCAGTACATCTGGAGGCACTGCTGAAGGTACCACTTCATTTAATGTCATTGGGTCGTAAGACTCCGTCCCGCTAAGCAATTCTGTTGATTTTAAAATCAGCTGTAATTATTATCGCAGATACTATTGCTCGAAATTTCATCGAACGTTAATGGAAATTGTAGAGAAAACTCTTAGCTTTAAAATGAGCCCAATATTGACTCTTAATTTTAGTTAGTTTGAAAGTTATGAATTTTTAAACATTTGGAAGCCGGATTTTTCCCGCGAAATTTCAAATATTCGAAATTGATCTGTATCTTGAAAACTACCGACCGGAAGTAGATCAGACATCAATACAGATTGTTCCTATAGGTCTAAGCTTTGATTTGAGCCCAACCCCAGCCCTTAATTTTTATTAGTTTAAAAAGAAAACTTACCGGAAGAAAAGAGCGCAGGCCTCTTTTTAGGAAGACTACCAAACCCACTGCTAGCACTCGCAGTACTGCCAGCTAAAGAACCACTTGATACATAGTCCTCGCGATTAGAACATCTGTCACCGGCAATTATTTCATCAGCAATTCCTGGAGCACCTGGAGCACCAGGAACCGTTAGCTGAGTTTGTTTCAACGACGGCGACGGTCTATAATTAATTTACCAGTCAATTGACAACCCATTTTATTTAAATCATTGTAATAATAAACTTACACTTTAAAAAGAATGTCTCCAGAGAGCATGTTCATCTTGATAGCGACTCTCAGCATCGAATTATCCTGACGATGACGCGCGTCATAGCCTTCCAACAAACATCTGCGTCTACACAATCCAGCTCCAGCAAACTCCGCAAGGTTTAGATCAGTGAATCCTAATTTTTGAAATGATCGACCTCCTTTTAATTCCTACAATAAATTTATTATTTTTAATTACAATTCATATTTATTTTAACAAAAAAAAAATTACTTTTCTTATGGATATCCGCAGAACACAGGGATCGAGGACTCCAGTAGAGGCACTGGCGCTCATTTTGCATAAAAATTCAAATTTAGCATTCCATCGTACCGTGTGCTCCTGAACTTCTTCCCTGAAATAATAATAATAAAAATATTTAAATAAATATGACCATATTATACGATTTTGTAAATATTTAAAATAAGTATGGGCTGTGGGTACTCAAACTAACGGAAATTTACAGCTCGACGTTAATAACAACATAAAAATTTATTAAATGAGTAAAATATAAATTCCCGGTTTTTAATTATCCCTTAAATCAGTTCTAAATCTTTCGGCGTATATGAACGTCTCAGTAGCGCAGATGGCAGCGCGTAAGTCTCATAATCTTAAGGTCGTGAGTTCGATCCTCACCTGAGGCATTTCTTTTATTTTTTATTCGAATAAAGAAAAAAAATATAATTAAATTTATTTAGCTGGCGTGAGTGAGAATACTTTAAGCTAAATTAGCTTAAGATTTTCACTTGTGAAAACGATGAAAGTATTCTCTTTTACTTTATATGAAAGTCTATTCTATTTAACTCATATTATAAATAAGAGTGTATGTACGTGATTAAAAATAATATATATGAATTTAAGAGCCTTAAAGAAGATTATTTCAAATGGATTTAAATGTACGGGATTAAGAAAATATGACCGTGGCTTTGTATTGATTAATGCTACTCAGAAAAAAAATAACATTGCGTGTTATATTGTAATTACACTAAGGTACTAAGTCCGTAATAAAATGGACAATTGAATTTACTCAAGATTTTAAAATTTATTATGTCGTTTAAAATTTTGAAAAATTTTTTATGGTAGCAGAGTTAATTTTTAAGTATTGGTTGTAAATCTATTAAACACAAATTAGATTTTAGAGAAAAGTCTGAGCTTTAATTCAAGCCCAATTACGGATCAAAATCTTAATTAGTTTAAAAGATATGAATTTTTAAACTTTTGAAATCTAGATTTTTCCCGCTAAAAATTCAAATATTTAATACTTATCTATATAGATCGATATCTCGAAAACTATCAATCGAATCTCGATCAACTAAAAACAAAAATTGATCCTTAAACCTTAAAGTTCAATTCGAGCTCAATCTCGACTCTTTATCTTAATTTTCCTAGAAGTTATGAATTTTAAAAGTTCCCGCTTCCAGATTCAAAAATTTAAACTTTTAAAAAAATTTTTCTCTGTCTATATAGATTGATATCTCGAAAACTATTAATCGAAACTCTATCAACCAAAAACGAAATTTTTAGTAAATGGTCTCAGTTTTAATTTTCACCCAATCCTGTCTCTCAAATTCAATTTCCCTCCAAGTTATAAATTTATAAAACTTAAAAATCAAAACTTGTTAGAAATATTTAAAATATAATTTGTTATAAATAGAACAAAAAGTAATAATAATTTAAAAACAGACAAGTGTTAAACCAACACGACAATATAAAACAGTAAATCGATCGAGAATGCAATCATTTAACTCCAAGTGAGGTCAAGTGGTCCATTATAATTTTTTTCAATCGATCAAACTTCCGTCTTTATTAACATTTATATATTTATATTTAAAAGAAAAGATGAATTATTTTAAAAGATTCAAAAGCCTGTAGCCTTCTTTCACTTGTTGCAGCTCCCGATAATCGGTTACGTAATTAAACCAAGGAAAGTATTAATTTATACACAGCCTTTATTTTATTTTTTATTTTTTTCATTACATATAGAGTATAAGCGATGGCCGGGTAATAATATAAGGCTGTATGACAAGTGGTGGCAAGGCTGTTCAAGGCTTTTAACTTTTATTTCATAATCCAGTGAATAAACTTTCTAAAGTCGCCCGAATAAATTTTACTTTATTCTCAATCTTAAATCCTCCATATCAATATACTCTATTTTATTATTTATTTCTTATCACGGCCTTTGACTAAAATAATCGTTTGATTGGCATATCGATTTAGAATTTGTAAATCAATTAAAACTTTTTATCAGTTCATTATTTTATTTAAATTATTAAGTAATCGAACATTAAATAATTACGTAGATTTTCAATAATAATAATGATGATGATGATGAGGACATTTGTAAAAATATAAAAATGCAAATAACAAGTGTTAGATCATACATTTAGTGGGATGACTATTTTTTTTTTTTTTTTCAATGCAACATCTATTCATGCATATTATTATTTTTATTGTCTATGTCTGGCAATCACGGTCACGGCCAATAACGAGACAATGAAATTAAATGGAGGCAAAGTGGAACATTTGTTTAAAAGTTACTAATTTTTTGTTTTAATATTTTTATTTACAAATCTATTAATATTTTTAAAACTGTTGACTGGAGACATTTAGAACAGTAATGAAACTTGTAGTGAAAAGTTATAAATTTTTTAAGTTTAAATTTAAAATTCAAATTTTTTATTTCTGTCCCAACAAAAGTGATTGTCTTAAAAAATAAATATTTCAGAAACTACTGACTGTAGACTACTAAAACATTAACGAAATTTGTTCCTAAAGGTCTAAGCTTTAAAATGAGACCAACTAGAGCTCTCTATACCAATTGGTTTAAAAGTTATAAATTTTTAAAATTCCAAGTAAAATTAAAAACTTAAATTTTGCCGACGAAATCTAGCCTTGTCTATATAAGTCGATATCTCGAAAACTATTGGTTAAAATTGAATCAACCAAAAATGAAATTTGTAGTTTAGAGTCTAAGCTTTAATTTGAGACCAATCTCGCTGCTTAATTCTCATTCCTTAAAAAGTTATAAGTTTTTGAAATTTTTAAATTTAAATCAAAGTAATTATTTTAGTATTTAGTTTTTTAAACTGTTTAAAATTCGATATCTCAAAAACTATTATTCGAAAGCCACTCAACCAAAAGCAAAAATTGTAACCAAATGTTAAATCTTAAATTCCAGCCTGATAACGAGCTTCGATCTCCTTATCTCCAAAAGTTATCTATTTTTATTTAAAAAAAAAAAAAAAAAAAAAAGAAATCAGTTGATTGAATGACGTAGCCAAGGGTTATTGATTTACATATGTGGTATTAATTTACGTACATACTATTCCCTAATAAGACACCTATAAATCAATACTTTACATTATTCTATTAAAAAAAAAAATAAAATGTCCAGTTTGTCCTCAAACTCCATAACCGAGTTTTTGGCAATTCGTAATAGCGGTCAAGGACGCGGGAATTTTAAATTTGGCTGTATCCCAACAAAAAAGTATATAAAAAAAAAAAAAAAAATAAATAAAACAATTTATAATATGACGTTTCCTCATCAAAAGCCGTGTCCTCAACGGACATTGTCCATTATCTTGATATATATTGTTCATATTAATCACCACTACGACTATGGTACAGCTATGGGTTTTCATTCTCATTTAATTAATAATTCAAAGGGAAGTTTGAATTATTTATTTATTTATTAAAGCCATAGGTAAATAAGCGTTTTAATAAAATAAATTTATAAGCCATTGGATTATCGGGAAAAAAGAAAAAAAAATATGAATTATTTTGGTATTAATGTTAATAAAGTTAACCTAATTAAATCGGAGCCAGAACAAACCGCAGTGCGGCACGACATTTATACATATACTAGTTTTTAAATAATCACAATAAAGGTTATCAATGCTCAAGGATAACCTTTTTATTAATTATTTTTATTTTTAGATTATTGTCAAGTTCAATGCTCTGTTTGTTATTTGTTTATTTATTTAACCCGCATTATAGCTTTTATTTACTTAAATCATTATTTTTACACGCGACATCCACTTCCGTAACCAATTAATTATTTATTCGGCTTTAGTTTTTTAAATATTTTTTTTATTGATTTTAGACACCAGTTGCTTCAGTTTAGATTGTGTACTTAAAATTAAACTGCTTCCGCATTTTATTCCTCCATGATTGTGAGTTATACTGATAGAGATTTATTTACATAAATATTTATATTTTTATACGGAAGTTTTTTTTCAGTGATTTTAAAATAATTTTTAATTTATGGGTTTAAAATTCGATATCTCGAAAACTAATACTCGAAACTTGATCAAACATTAATGAAAATTGTTGCGAAAAGTCTCAGCTTTAATTTAAGCCCAATTCCGAACGAAAATCTCAGCTGGTTTAAAAGTTATGAATTTTTTAAATTTTGAAATCTAGATTTTTCCCGCAAAAAATTTAAATATTTAATACATCTATATAGATCGATATTTCAAAAACTATTGATCAAATCTAAATCAAACATTAATCATAATTGTTTAGGAAAGTCTCAACTTTAATTTAAGCCCAATCCCGAACGAAAATCTCAGCTGGTTTAAAAGTTATGAATTTTTTAAATTTTGAAAGCCGAATATTTCCCGTAAAAATTCAAACATTTGATAAAGATCGATATTTCGGAAACTATTAGTCAAATTTTAATCAAACATTAACAAAAATTGTTGAGAAAAGTCTCAGCTTTAATTTAAGCCTAATTACGGATCAAAATCTTAATTAGTTTAAAAGATATGAATTTTTAAACTTTTGAAATCTAGATTTTTCCCGCAAAAAATTCAAATATTTGATACTTGTCTATATAGATCGATATTTTAAAAACTATTGATCGAAACTTTACCAAACATTAATAAAAATTGTTGAGAAAAGTATAAGCTTTAAAATGAGAGCAATTACACCTCTTAATCATGATTACTAAAATAAATATAAATTTTAAAAGTCAACAATAACTTTTCCATTACTCAGTCTCGCTAAAATAAAAGATGATAAATAAAAAAAAAAGCTTTTGTCATGTAAAAAGTATTTGAGTAATTGGTAATATCTATCGTCCAAGTAAAATCTTTTTTTAGCTTTTCACCAAATTCCAGGTCTGGATACTGTTTCTAACGTCATCGGCATAGATTCTGGCGATTAGCCAACAGAAAACCAAACGTGGGTGGCACAAAACCCGGAAGTGACGGTTGTTTATTACCCATCGACATAAAATTTAAAATAAATATAGATAATAGTAATATTCACCTGGTTGAATGATCAACGAAAGATCCACCGTCTAGCAGTCGCATCTTGGCAAATAAAACCGCACTAACAAAAGGCACTGCGGTGAGTTCCTCCAGAACAAGTTCAACTGAAAATTTGTACTTTTTCTTCTTCATCATGAAGGCCATCTCACCGAGACCCACTTCACTTTACCACTCACCCAATATATTTAAACTTTTTATCTCTTTATTCAAAATCCTCGGGATAAGTTATCTCCACCACATAATTGACAACTTAAATCTTGGCTTAGATTTTATTCAAATGTTTGTGCTCCTGGACATAATCAGTCTGAAAAATAAATTTTTAAATTTAATTATTAAAAGACCAATGACCTTTGCTCCCCTAAACCCTATTCTTTTATACGCCCACGATATTTTATTTTATCAGATAACTGATAACGTGTGACGTAAAAAATTATCGATTACAACTTTTATGGGGGCGGTTTACTTGTCATTTTAAAACAAACATAAAATTACGCAACTAGTAATTTTATCCGCGTGACTTGGAATTTTTCTTTTTTTTTTTTTTTTTGAAATTTTAAAAATTCCCGCCATTTTATATTTTATAAATAAATCGATTTTAAAATAAATTTACAGAAAAATAATAAATAAAAATGATCAAACAGCTGTGGGATAACCTCGGAATTTATAAATTTAAATTTTTCCCGCGCTTGATTTATCTATTAAATAATTAAATAAATATAATAATAAACTAAAAATAATAAAAACACGAGCTATTTAATACGCATTTTATTTGCGTGCTTTGCTCAATAAATCGTTAGACTCAAAGCTCAATACACAGCCATTACGTCGAAGCTTATTGACGAGAAAAAAAAAAAGGAACAGATGAAAAAAAAATCTCACCATTTTGTCACAAATCCATTTCTTTTATTTTAAAATAAAATATTTTTGTTTTTCTTGTTAATTATTATTTTGCTATTGGATTTAAATGATTTTTTATTAAGCTGTCACGCGCGATTTATTAAAATAATAGTGGAGTGGTCGGTTGTAAAGTTACGACTGTTGTAATTCTGTGAAAACTGTCCAAAGTCTCGGACAATTGGTCACCTCTCAGCGCTATAGCGGGCGATTTTTAAACTTTTGCATGCGCGCGTTCTATTCAAACTGCGCATACTTTCTGCGCACTAATGACGTTTAACAATAAAAATTAAATTAATTTTAAATAATTTCAATTATTAATAATAATTTATATAAATTATAAATTTATATATTTTTCATATATTTAAATATTAATTTTAATTTAAAAAAAAAAAAAAAAAATCTCATGATAATTTACCGACAATTTGAAATTAGTTTTAAATAATTTTATTTTGTTATTAAAAATGGCGTAATTATAATAAATAAAAAAAGTTTTAAATAAAAAAAAAAAATTATAAATTTAAAAATTCTAGTTAATTAAAATAATAAATTAAAAATAATGTCGCTGGGTTTTTATTCCGCCGCCATTTTATGTCAGAAAGAGATAAAAAATCTAACCGTTGTTTTGTTGTTATATATATAAATATATATTTATTTATTAATTATATTAATTAATAATAATAAATGTATAGATAATTTATTAAAATGTCTGTTTATGTGACAGTTAATCCAGTATGTGTACGTCGAGAAAAAAGTTTGCTGTCAGATCGCGAGCAAATAAAAAAATTCGAACGTGAACGTCGACGGAGGTTACGTATTGAGCAGGTAAATTATTTAACATAATAATTATTATTTTAAAAATTAATTTTATTATATTTATTTAAGGTGAGACAGCAGTCAAAAGACATATCAAGTAATTTATTAGAGCGTACGAAAGATATCGCGCGCAAAGAGTTGGATCAGTTGGAAAAAAATAAAGATTCTGAGCTCCGGCGTATGCATAATAAAAAAATAAATGAAATACACCAGCGGTATCAAGATGAAATGGATAATATTGGATTGGCACATGATTCTGCGATGATCCAGCCCCAGTCTCAAGTTATTTTGGAGGCGGAAAAATATAGAAACAATGTTGCGGCTGCTGAGCGTGCCAAGGAAGCTAGTCAGCTGATGAATCATAAACGAAATGAACCTTCCGCTGCTGCCAAGCAGCATCAACGATTGAAGAAAGTCCGTGAGGTTGAAAATGTAAGATCTGCTATTATTTCCAGTCTGCCGGCTAAAGTAACTCGCGATCCCCCAGTAACTTCAGTTAAAAAACGTAAAGTTAAAAAATCACCAGTTAAAACCAGAGTTAAATCTCCGCAACAAGTTATCGTTGAGATACATCAAGAACAGCAGGACACATCAAGATCAGAAGATGATTTTAGCCAACCAGCTGATATTATCGGAAATGAATGTCTCTGTGCTGATTGCTGTACTTGTATTTACTCAAAGCCAAGTGATTTTAAATACAATCCTGATGATTATCGTCAGCGACCTCATGATCATGTTGATTTAGTCAGTACTACATCGGTCAGTGATGATTCTTCATATTTTTCTGACATTCCTCCACAAACTACATCAGTACCAACTACTAAATCTACTACCAGACCAACAATGAGTTCTAGAAGTAAAACTCCAGTGACTCGTGATAATTCAAATGTTGTTGAAAGAATAATTAGCGTTGAAGGTGAATTAAATGCTCAAGATGCTGCTCGGGAAGTTGCAAAAGAAGTAATTACACAGAGTAATGATAATGTTAATAAATCTAGACGACGTGGTGCTGACGCTTTGCTCCGAGAAAAAGTTAAACGTGATTACAATAATTTAATTAAAAATTTAGACACTTTGTCGCGGGAAGAAAAAAAATTAAAAGCTTCGAAAATAAATGACACTGAAGTACGAAAATCTAATGAATATCGGGAACGAGATCGTGGAAAAGCTCAAGCTGAGTTGAGAAATAAAAGAATCGAGAAAGCAAGACAGAAGCTGATGGATCATGACTTGGATGAAATTTTACCGGATCCAAGACAGAATCAAGTGCCGGAAAAAATAATAACTTTGCCGCGTAATAAAAAAACTTCAAAGTCTCCAGTTCAAGCATCTTGGGAACTTCCGGTTTCTGATCCTCAAAATCAAGAGAGACACAAAGAATTGTCACGTGATGAACAAATTTTTGAAATGCTGGAAAAAGTTGAGAGACAAAAAAAATTATTGCTGTTAGAATTTGGTGATTCTTTGCCGAATGATATTTTTGACGCCAGCATGACTCCACTTTTTAATAACATCAGTAATAAAAGTAAAACTGCTGGAGATTCGACAGATCAATTGTCAAAACCAGTACCAGAACCAGCACCAACACCAGAACCAGCACCAGCACCAGAACCAATACCAACAAGAAGAGCTTCACCTGAAATTCAAGTAATAAATTTATCCGACGCATCGGATAAAAAAATAAAATTACGAAAAGACAAAATAAATAAAAAAGTAAAAGCTTCGGATAGAAATGAAATAGCTGTCCAGACATCTAGGCATGAAGAAGAAGGCAAAGACAAGAGTACCCAAGTTGAAATATCACCAGAGAGATCATCAAACCAAAAAAATATTACCGATCCAACGAATACATCGGAGAAACTGGAGTATGTTGAGCCGATCGTTACAATTATAACTCATCCAGACACGCCGAGCAACAGCGATCTGTCACGTCGTAGCATTGTCATAAATGTAGGAAATGGTAAAATCCAAGTGAGCTCACCACCATCTAAGAGCAAAGATCCGTCTCCTAAAATTCGTCCATTACCGTCCAGTAGAGTTGGATCTCCTACCAAAGAGTTGCCGTACAATTCAGCGGTAGCTTCTCGTGCCACTAGTCCATCACTGCGTCAAGATTCAAGTTCTCAAGACTCTCTAGATATTAATGACAGCAAACGAAATTACCGTCAGCATAAAAATAAAAATAAAAATAAAAAATATGAACAAGTAAAACACAATATTGTTTATGAAAATAATTCACAAGCTTCTTCATCGTACGCAAGTCTAGCGGCAATAAAACCAAGTTCAAATTTATCTGTTCTCAGTAATATTACATCGATACTTGAACTACTGGACTTGTCAACCAATGACAGTATTAGAAATAAATTTTCAGCCTTAAATATATCACCGGTCTCGACGCCAGAGACTCCATCACCTAGAATAATGAACGTACCATCGAACATACCCTGCCCTGAACGCATTGCTAAAATTTTAGAGTTCAATGATCAAGTTGATACTGATGACAACACTCTGTCATTGATAAGCCGCATGTCAGATTGTCCATGTAGTAGCGCCAATTGTCATCAACGTAAATTGTCTCAAGAGCCAATTAATATCTCTGACTATGAAGTTGAACAAGAGAAATGCATTAAAAAAATAAATAAACTGGATGCTCTTATTGACCAGAATCGTAACCAAGCTGAGGATAATTTTTCAACTGATTTACATAATATCAAGCAGATGACAAATGCCGTACGGAATATCCAATCAAAAATAAGTTCAACAGTACGTGAAACTCTTAATTCAAATCCTGTTTTTGAATCTACTACTCCAGTAACTTCACCTGTTCAACAAAAAGTAAAAGCAAAGCCTAAAATAATCAGCAATGAACCGGCAAATTATGATCTAAGTAAATTTAAAAAATTTAAACAGCCAAAAGATAATAAATCTGTTTATAATGATGACAATATGGTTGCTAAATTATCTCAAGAGATTTTGGAGCAGAGCAAACAAGTTGAGGGATTCAAAAAACCACCCAAAGAGGTAATTTTATAATTTTATAATTATTTTAATTTATTGATCACGTAATTTATGAATTATTTAACAGGGAGATTTTGTTCGAATGTTTGCTGATTTACCAAAAGTTCCAATGGAGAGTGGACATGATGTAGAAGCCCACGTTAGGTATTTATGTTATTAATTAATTTAATTAAAAATATATTATATTTTTTTCTTATTTTTAAGATTTCCAACAAGACCAGCGCTGCCGCATGAGTTATCAACAATTGAAGAACTAGATACTCCGGATACTGGAAACCAGAGTCAGAGGAGTGTAAGGAGTCCGGGAAAATTGATAAGAGTTTTATCTCAATCGGCTAATACGCCGCAAAATCGTCCGGTTAATGGTAATGATTTGAATACTAAAAATAATTTTGGTATTTCTGAAAATTTAGGTCAGTCGTTCAAAGACTCTGAGAAAGAATTAGAAAAAAAATCATCAAATGAAAAGCTATCGGGTGAAAATAATAATTTAACATCATCATCGTCATCGCTTGGTATTCTGAGTATTCCAACTTCAAATATTTTGACACCTGACGAGCATGATAATAAATCAGTAGTACCGTTTAATAAAATTACAAATTCAAATAAAGAATCAGAATCACTTTTAATAAATTGTAGCACAAGAAACTCCATTGAAAATATAAAAAGTGATAAAATAAAATCAGCAACGACAACAACAACGACAACAACAAGTAGCTCTCACAGTTTTTCAGGTTTTTCTGGTATATCAGATATTTTGAGTACTCCATTATCAGTATCAGATACAGACATTGGATCACCACCAGAGAAAATGGAAGATTATTTGATGGGTTTAGGTCTTGCTTGGCTGATTCCAATAGCACGAAAAACTCAACAGGCAAGTGCGTTAAGTTCCTCATCAAATTCCGACATAACGATTGCTTTGAAACGAGTTAAATCACCATTTAAGAAATCATTAGTCAATGGTAATTTAGCAACTAATTGGACTTTGCCAGGATTCAGTGACGTTTCATCAATTTCAATAAAAGAAACAACGACAAATAAAAGTACTGAAAAAACAGTGCTGATGAAAGCACGTACATCAACACCAAACATTCCGAATTTTTATTCATTAAGTGAAAAATCAAGTTCAACAACAACCACTAGCACTAGTTCCACTGGTGGTTTTAGTTTACCTGACCACAGCGACAGTGTCATTGCAACAAATTTATCAGTCTACCTCAAGACTTGACTTAATAATCAATTATTTTTTATATCAATTTATATAGACATTGAATTAATAAAATCTATTGTATAAAAATAATTTTTTTTTAATTTTTGATTTTACTAATATTACAAAGGAAACTGAATGCGTGTGTTAGATTCATTTATAAAATTGCTAAGTTTGAACATGTCAGTTGAAATTAAAAACGGGGGAAGATTTTTTTATTGCTTGCCTATTTTACAAATAAATTTATTTGAACTTTGATCTTATATTTAAATCAAAATTATGGTTTCTATCTGTTTTGTTACGTAGAAGAAATATTAGGTGGGATTACTTAAAAATATCAAAATGTAGATCAACAATAATCAAAACTCATATTTATTTTTTTTACAAAACGTGTATTTATGAAGATATGAAAAAAACTTTTTTAAATCTTATCAGTTGGGCATTTAAAGAATTGCGAATGGTAAAAATAATGTTTTTCCTTAAATATAGACAACTTCGTAACTCGTTACATATTAATAATTAATACTTGTTGTAGTTTCTATACACTTAAAAAAATGTTATTTTAAATATTTGTAATTTTTATATGATCCTAAAGTTAGCAGACAATAAACAATTTTAAGATTTTTCTTTCAACAGTTTGAATTTAAAAAAAATAAAAATAAAAATATGCACATGTAGAAAATTTAAAAATCTAAAGGTGCAATTTTTAAAAATATTTTTTTTTTATGATCAAACTTTAGAATCATAATTCTTGAGATCTGAAAAAGTTTTTTTAAAATATCTTCATAAATACACATTTTATAAAAAAAATGAATATGACCTTTTTTGTCAAGAATTTAATTTCCTACAAAATTATTCCTATGACTTTTTCTTTTAATCTGCATATTTCATGAGATATTTTAAAAAAAAGCGGTTGTATCGAAAAATGAACTTTGATCTTCCTGAGGCATGTATTCTTTTTAATTAAAAAAGAAAAAACAAAATTCCTCATCTGTTTTTTTACTAAAATTTCAGAAAATTTAATTTTTAACGAGCATCTTAATACACATGTAATTATTTTATAAGATTTTTTGTCTTTTTTGATGGTCCTCAGGAAGCTCCGGCTCTAGAATCAAATAAAATTAGATCTTTTTCAAAAATTGATAATATTTCGCTAATTAAGTATTAGCATCTTCAGACCAATTTTATAATAAAATTAGTGTTAAACAATTATTTATAAAATTTTTTGTATACTTACAATTTAAAAACTTTTATGATAATTGTTTTTAATTGTCATTAACAATAAAATTCAAAAATAAAATTCCGTTGCCCGAAAATTAAAAAAAAAGTAAAGACGCGTTTTCAAGTTTGAATTTAAAAAAAAAATTCGCGGCTACATGAGTAGCGGATTTATAAAAATGGCCATTACGGTATTTAGCATACGAATTACGCGACTTGAAAAATAATTATTATTTATTATTAAGTACGTATGCTAATTAATTAATTATTTGTTTACTAATAACATTAAAGTATTATTTAACTTTATTGGAGTATAAAATTACTAGACAATACTTTAGGTGTTTATTTTATTATTATTTTTTTTTTGATCCCCACTAGTGTATATCTTGAAGCTTGAAGGTGATGGTCGTAATACGTCCATAGCCAGTAATTTATCGAGTGTTTAATTTTTATTTTAAAATAAATTTAATTGTTTTAAATATTTATATTAAATATATACATATATTGTTAATTGTACAAGTATCGAATCATCGACAATCATATTCCTGATAGTCTCTGATCACCACAATCATCATCACTTAAAAATAATAATTATCTTTATCAAACGCGTTTTTGCGTTTAAATAATTATCCTCGGATTAAGTGAGTATCAATGTTGTCTGGCAATGGTGTGTAAAGAGAATGTCGTGTCATGGTTTGGAAACTTGTCCAGGTAATTCATTATTTTAAATTTTATTTTACAATTGAATTAAATTTTTTTTAAATTTTCAGTCATAAGAGAATCGATATTATGTGCACATTATTAAATATGTGCCTGCCATTTGAAGTCCGATATCTGGGTACTTGTATCGAAGATCGGGGCAAACGTGACTACAATGATTTGCGTGATACTGAGCATCATGCAAACAATCCTGCTGATTTAGCAGAACTAGCAAATCTCGGTGGAGTTACTGACACACGTGCTCGACGTAAGCTGGTTCTTTACGTAGCTTTGCTTCATGGATGCAATTATGAATGTGCCAAGACATTTTACAAAAGTCTTGCTAACTTTGACACCCAAGAAATGGCCAATTCATTGGCTAACCAGGACGAACCACTTGAAGAATTAATTCTTTTGTATACAATGGCATTAAATCATCCGGCTTTTAGTTACGATCAGAAAACAACATTTGGTAATATATTTTTGAAATTACAAGAGGAAGAAGAAGCACGTATTAATGCTAAGCAAATAAATACTGGATATAAACCGGGATTTGGAGCTTGTGGATCTAATGAACGTTTGTGTGATCAAGGATTAGATACTGGGGGTATGCCAGGTATGATGCCACCACCGATACAACAGCAACAACAACAACAACAACACTATGCTGATATATTTCGTGGTAATCCAATGGTAGCTGGTGGAATTCCACCAAATATGTCAATGCCACCACCACCACCAGGACTTTGTTTGCCACCAGCAGAACAAATGATAAATCATCCACAAAATCATAATCCAGCTCAGTATCTTCATTTGGGATTCCCAGCAATAAATTCAATAGGACCCTGGACTGGACAGACTCCAATGATGATTGGAAATAATCACCATCACCATCATCATCATCAAATGATGTATCACACTGTAGCACCTAGCGGTGATATGATTGTTTATCCTGCATCCCCACTGGTCAGTCGTCCATCCTCACCGGTTTCAAATCATCCACCGCCTCCTTCAAGATCACCACCAAGTCGCAGTGATTCACCAGGTCGTCGCAGCATGCGTTCTTGGTCTATTGAAGAACGTACATCAAATGCTAATCAAACAAACACAACCAGTACTACACCAAGAAATCAATCATCAAATCAATCTGGATCAAGATCTATTCCTCCAGTTCCAGTTACTCCAATGACTACACCAACTTCTGGTGCATATTCACGTCACAACAGTCTTACTACCAGCACCAGTACCAGTACCACATCTTCAACTTCATCAATTAAAAATAATAATAATAATAATCCACCAGCTAAATTAAGATCTCCTTCAACATCAATCACTGGTACTGCTCCAACAATAAACAATGACACTTTACGCGAAACACTTGGCAAAGAAATGCCAAATTATAAAGCCTGTCTACAAAATTATTCAATGGAAGAGGTAAAAAAATTATATTTTAAGTTGATTAATTTTTATGGTGAAAATTTCTTTTTTTTTTTTTATTAACAGATAAGAAGAATAAGCGACGAAGAACTCAGAGAAATTGGTTTGACACAAAATGCAGTAGGTCAGCTTAGAAATATTATACGTCCTCAAAGTTCGAGTTCAACAAACGGCCAAAATCAAATGGAAAAAAATAAAATTGACAATTATCCGGCAACTGAACAAACTGATGAGGTTAATTACAATAAATTCTAATTAACAATAATAAATTCATGAATTAATAAATAAATAAATTATTTCAGATTGCACAGCAGCAGCAGCAGCAGCAGCAAGAAGTCAATGAATTTTATAGTCCGAAAATTCCTGGACCAGCGTTACCATTTTTTCAAGATTTCCATCAGTCAATTCATCATCATCACCACCATCATCACCATCACCACAGTCATCTTGCAAATATCACTAGCATCAGACGTTACCAGACGATGCAGCCACCGCCGATGGATCCAAATCAACAGCTGCCTGTTTTTCCACCGCCTTCAGTGTACGCGACTCAGAATCCCTGCTATGCTTGTCTTACAGTTCCTGCTGCTGCTGCTACGACAACCGTCGGGATGCAAAATCGGTATCCCAGGTGCAATGCACAACACATGTACTGCGTAGCACAATTACAAGCATTGAGATTAGACGCAGACAGCAGTCGTCATTGTTCACAGAGCAGTAGTTCAGATGGTAGTACTGGCAGTAGATCACCACCAGGTACACCACCGGCAGCTTGGTCTGGCAATTCGACATTGATAGCAACCAGTACTGTAATTAATGAAAATACATCAGTGACAACAACAACAGTTACTGCAACATCAAATACCAGTGAACAGACACCTGGTACTTCAGTATTGTCTTATTCAACAGTTGCTTTATCTCGGCAAAATACTTCAGCTATTCAACAGCAGCAGCAAATTAATGATCGAGCGCGAAGTATGAAAAAAAATCAAATAAGACAGAAAAATCAAATGATTAATGGAGTGACTAATAATTCAACTTGTTCAGTATCACCAGCTCCAATACCGCTGTCGTCATCAATAAATTTATCAACTCCTCCACCACCACAACAACAGCAGCAGCAGCAGCAGCAGCAGCAACAACAGCAGCAACATATACCAGGATTTCCATCAACGGGAAATCATCCAATAACATTTTTACCACATGGTAATCATCATTTTCCTGGTACAACACCAAGATTACCATTAAATAATACAAATATATATTCAACAAATTATTCCCACACTATTTATTCACGACCAACTGTAACAATGGCACCAGGATTTCAACCAACAACACCCCAGGGTTTTCAACAAAATGGTGAATTAATTTATCAGTATCCACAACCAGGTACACCACCACCACCACCTCCATTGCCACCACCAGGAATAGTAACAGGTCTTATACCAATTGGTCATCATCAAAAAATTTCATGCTACAATTGTGGCAGCAACAGTCATCTCGCTGTTGATTGCAAGGAACAAACAATGGAAGATCTTACCAGGCGAGGTAATTATTAATAATTTAAATTAATTTTTATAATTATTAATAATAATTTGTTATTTCAGCTCAATATCGATTGGATTTCACGATACCCAAACAATCTACAGACTGTCCCAATGATGAATAATCACCTAATTGACCTCTCTAATCTTTTAATAATATAAATAATTATAATTATAAAATATTAATCATCACGAGTGTGTTACAAGTGTTAGGGGGTAAGCTTTTATTTTATTTTTCTTTTTTTTAAATTTTAAATTTAGATTGTGTCTTAATAGAAAAGTGGGCGTGACTATCGTTTATATATATACGATTTATTTTTAAGAGAACAGTATCTCAGAACCTGCCAATTAATTTGTATTATAAATCAGCTACTAACGATCTGTAAATTTTAAAAACAAAAATAATAATAATAGTGATAGAAAAAAAAAAAAAAAAATATTAAACAAAAAAGTAATGATATAATTGCTCATTATTTATCGTACTATCATTCAAGTTTGTAATTAGACTTGATTATTTTTTTTCCGATAATTTTGTTGGCTTTAATCTTAATCATTAATTATTATTATTTAGTGTGTTGAGTGCTTTGGATTTGTAAACGATTGCAACGAATTTACGTTAATGGCCGAGTGACTTGTTATTTTTTCTTCACTTAAAATTTTAAAACATTTTTTTTTATCGGATTTAAATTGGCCCTTTTTTTTTTACTAAAATTTTTATTTACTTTTTTGATCGACTTAATATTAATTTTTTTGCATTTTTAAATCTGCATAATCAAGTTTTTTTTTATTATTAACAAGCTTTGTTTTTTTTTTTTTTTTTTTTTTTTTTAAAATCGGATCTTTTTTTAAATCGCGAGTATGTAAAAATAATTGACGTGTATAAAAAAAATGATAAAAATTATCCAGCAGAATGTACAGATAAATTTAAAAAATTTATAATGTATTGTATATACATACATATATTTGCAATATAACAATATATATAATAATAAATTTTAAAAAATAAAAAAAAATTGTGATGTATTGCAATAGATTTGTAGACTCTGTTATCTGTGCGGATTTGAAATTTACAAAATATTTTAATCTTGTGTAATAAAATATTTATTAAAAACTACATTATGTATTTTTTTATTACTCATTAAATCTTTAGTGTTTTAAAATAGAATTTAAAAAAAAAAAAAATGGAGATTAAGACTTTTTACTATTAAATTTAAATATCTTGGAAAATATTTATCGGAGACCAATAAGATAAAAATAAAATTTTTAGTAACAAGTCTGAGCTTTAATTTGAGGCCGACACTGACTTTTAATCTCTAGTAGTTTAAAAGTTATGAATTTTTTAAATTTTGAATTTAAATAAACTCAAATTTTTTCTGTCAAAATCTAGCTCTGTATATATAGATCGATATCTCAAAAACTATCGATCAAAATTTAATAAACTATTGGTAAAAATTGTAGATAAAAGTCTAAGCTTTAAAATGAGACCTTGAACGACCTTGAATTTTTATTGGTTTAAAAGTTATGAATTTTTTAAGTATAAATTCAAAATTCAAAGTTTTTGTTTTTTGTCCCGACAAAAGAGACTGTCTTAAATAGTTAATATTTTAAAAACTACTGACTGTAGACTTATAAACCATAAACAAAATTTGTTTCTAAAGGTCTGAACTTTAAAATGAGACCAATTAGAGCTCTCTATCTTAATTAATTTAAAAGTTATAAACTTTTAAAGTTAAATTTGAAATTTTTGCTCGAAAATTTATAGTCTTTGAGATCGATATCTCAAAAACTATTGATCAGAAAAAAATAAATTAAAATAAAAACTTATAGATAAAAGTGTAAGCTTTAAAATGAGCCCAAGAACGACCCTTAATCTCAATTATTCTAAAAGTTATGAATTTAGAAAGATTATAATCGACTGCTTGTACAAAATATTGTATTTAAAAATTTAAAAAAAAAATCAAAGGTCCCTTAAAAATAATACTAGTATATATGTATATTTATAGATATTAAAATAAATAGATATGTAAAAATAAAGAGTAAATAGTTAAATAAGGTTTGTTA